>CM055117.1:418808512-420043512 GCA_029206835.1 Rana muscosa | reverse complement strand
ACTGTGACCCCGCATGCTTGGCCAATCACAGCGCCGGCAGCGAGGAGAGCAATGATTGGCCACAGGCAGGATGCCTGTGGCCAATTATTGCTGATGGGGTTTAGTACACGCCCCACACTATAAAAGGCCGCCAGCGCGGCGGCCTTGTGTAGTGTGTTCCGGAGCAGGGAAAGAGAAGCATAGGCAGGGACAGTGTCATTATTTTTCCTTTACTATTCCTGGATTCCTTGTGTTTAGGGACAAATAAGGATAGGTAGGGAGAGTGTCAGTGACAGGGTGCTATTCTGTGCTAATCCTTGTTTGTAGGGACAGAGAGGTACAGTGAGGGAAAGTGTCAGTGTGCTATTCTGTTCTAAAACTATTTTGCTGAACCATATTTTCAATCCTTGAGTTTAGGGACAGAGAGGTACAGTGAGGGAAAGTGTCAGTGTGCTATTCTGTTCTAAAACTATTTTGCTGAACCATATTTTCAATCCTTGAGTTGAGGGACAGAGAGGTACAGTGAGTGAAACTGACAGTGTGCTATTCTGTTCTAAACCAATTTTGCTGTTCCATATTTTCAATCCTTGAGTTGAGGGACAGAGAGGTACAGTGAGTGAAACTGACAGTGTGCTATTCTGTTCTAAACCAATTTTGCTGTTCCATATTTTCAATCCTTGAGTTGAGGGACAGAGAGGTACAGTCAGTGAAACTGACAGTGTGCTATTCTGTTCTAAACCAATTTTGCTGTTCCATATTTTCAATCCTTGAGTTTAGGGACAGAGAAGGACACTCGTAGAAATTATCAGTGTGCTATTCTGTGCTAAATCTTGTTTGTTGGGAGGGACAGAGTAGGACAGTGAGGGAAAGTGTCAGTGTGCTATTCTGTTCTAAAACTATTTTGCTGAACCATATTTTCAATCCTTGAGTTGAGGGACAGTGTCATGGAAACCCTGTCAGGAACAGACGCCCTGGACTTCCTGGTTCCCGCCCCTGCAGGTGACGCCCGAAGGGCTATTTAAACTCCTCACTTGCAGACAGTCCCTGCTGTCTGCTCTACAGCGTTTATCCCAAGTGACCTGATCTGCCTTGTTTACCTGTATCTGACCCGGCTTCCTGTGACCCTCCTGCTATCTGCCTGTACCTGACCATCGGCCTGTTTTCTGACTTCGGTATTGCCTGATCCTTTTGTGCCTCGCTGCCTGCCAGTTTACCCGACCC
Organism: Rana muscosa; assembly: GCA_029206835.1. Taxonomy (NCBI): domain Eukaryota; kingdom Metazoa; phylum Chordata; class Amphibia; order Anura; family Ranidae; genus Rana; species Rana muscosa. The sequence continues at coordinate 420,042,312 of CM055117.1, read as the reverse complement.
CGGCTTGTCTGACGATCCTGCCTGACCTTGGCTCTTGTTCACCTGCTGCTGCCCAGTGGTTCCAGTTTACCTGCTGTGCCTCCCGGTCCGGGTCATCTGCTGAGTTCCTGGTTCCTGTCTGCTCATCTGCTGGTTCCTGTCTGCTCATCTGCTGGTTCCTGTTCACCTGCTGCTGCCCAGTGGTTCCAGTCTACCTGCTGTGCCTCCCGGTCCGGGTCATCTGCTGAGTTCCTGGTTCCTGTCTACTCACCTGCTGCAGTTCCTGGTTCCTGTCTGCTCATCTGCTGCTTCCTGTCTGCTCATCTGCTGGTTCCTGTTCATCTGCTGCTGCCCAGTGGTTCCAGTCTACCTGCTGTGCCTCCCGGTCCGGGTCATCTTCTGAGTTCCTGGTTCCTGTCTACTCACCTGCTGTAGTTCCTGGTTCCTGTCCACTCACCTGCTGTAGTTCCTGGTTCCTGCCTCCTCACCTGCTGGTTCCTGATCACCTGCGGTAGTTCTTGATCCTGCCAGGCACTCGTACCCCTTCCACCTCCGTGCTTCCTGTTATACCACCAGGGGCCGCCGGTGGGAGCCGTAAGGGAGGCCTCCCTCTGCTAACCGGGCTCATCACCGTCAGGTACGTGACAGTAGCAGACAGCCATGTCTGAGCCCGAGCAGGGAGCCTCACCTATGGAGGAACTATGCCGACACCTGGCGGGACTGACCGAGGCCGTTAAGAGCCTCCAGCAAGGCTACACTCACCTGGAAGGACAAGTGCGGGCCCTCACTAACCCCGATGGAGCTCAAGGGGGTCCACGTGCCTCCACTTCTTCCGCCGGGGCAGGAGCTGCGCCCACGGTGGTCATGCTTCCCCCTGAACCCAGGGTCCCTACACCCGAAAGATTCTCCGGGGACCGGAGCAAGTTCAGGGCTTTCCGGAACTCTTGTGAGTTGTACTTTGCCTTACAGCCCCGCACCTTTTCCTTAGAAGCTACCAAGGTGGGCTTTGTAATTTCGCTGCTTTCCGGAGACCCACAGAACTGGGCCCACCGCCTGCTAGAACGCAAAGATGCGTCCTTGGACAGCCTTACACTTTTTTTGACGCCATTGCCCAATTGTACGAGGACCCTCAGCTCTCGGTCACTGCAGAGAACGCCCTGCGGACCCTTCAGCAGGGACGCAGAGCAGCGGAAGACTATGTAGCTGAATTCAGGCGCTGGAGCGCAGACACCAGCTGGAATGACGCTGCCCTCCGTCACCAGTTTCGTATAGGCCTTTCTGACCCCCTGAAGGACGAACTGGCTAGGGTAGGAATACCAGAAAATTTGAACCTACTGATCGATCTGACAATTCAGATCGACCGACGCCTGAGGGAACGGAGGGTTGAGAGGGCCACGGGCTTCACCCGGCCGACCTGGATGCTTCCCCGGGTCCCCAGTCATCCGCACCCAGCTTCTGCAGCACCCTTGACCCCCTCGAACGATGCTCCTGAACCCATGCAGCTTGGGGTCCTCCGCCCTTCCCTTACTCTGGAGGAACGCCAACGCCGACGCGCGCACAACCTGTGCCTGTACTGCGGGGAGCCCGGTCACTTCGTTAGGAACTGTCCCCTGAAGTTCCGTAAGTGCTTGTCAGTATTCCCTGCTGTGATCAACCCTCAGACTAAATCCTCCTCTCACTTCGCTCTTTCTATCTCCCTGCAGCTCCCAGGAAGGACCCTGCAAGTCGTCGCAATTATTGACTCTGGGGCTTGTAGTTGCTTCATGGACTCAACTTTTGCCCGTACTCAACTTATTCCTCTACTTCCCAAGACCCATGGACTACGGGTTCACCTGGCTGATGGCTCCCTTATCAAGTCGGGGCCCGTGGTCGAAGAGACGGCTCCCCTACCTGTCACTGTCTTCTCCTCTACCGGGGTGCACCGAGAATATCTACGGCTGGATATTATCTCCTCTCCACTGTTCCCCATAATTCTCGGTATGCCCTGGCTACAAGCCCATAATCCTACCATTAACTGGGTCACGGGGGTGATCACGTTTCCTTCCCCCTACTGCCAACGGTCCTGTGGCTCACACAAACCCCCTGGGCCTGCCACCTTAATGTGTACCGACACTGAGGCCGGAATACGTCAGGCCATCCCTGACGCTTACCTGGACTTTCTCGATGTGTTTAGTAAACAGGGGGCAGAGACACTACCACCCCACCGAGCCTACGACTGCCCCATTGATCTACTTCCCGGAGCAGCTATTCCTTTCGGTAGGATTTTCCCTTTAACGGAGGTGGAACAGGGGGCCCTGAAGGACTACATCGATGAGAACCTTTTAAAGGGGTTCATTCGCCCCTCTACGTCGCCAGCAGGCGCAGGCATTTTCTTTGTAGAAAAGAAGGACCATACCCTCAGGCCATGTGTGGACTACCGTGAACTAAATAAGGTCACCATTAAAAATCGTTATCCTCTTCCTCTGGTACCAGAGTTGTTCCAAAGATTGGGAGCTGCCGTTATTTTTACTAAGCTTGACCTCCGGGGAGCCTATAACCTGGTCCGAATCAAGGAGGGCGATGAGTGGAAAACCGCCTTCCGTTCCCGGTTCGGACATTTCGAATATTTAGTGATGCCCTTCGGGCTGTGCAATGCCCCTGCCACCTTCCAGTATTAATTAATGATGTTCTTCGGGACTTTTTAGATCTCTTTGTGATTGCTTATTTATGACATACTAATCTTCTCTTCCTCCCTTGACTCTCATCGCAGGCATGTCAGAAGTGTGTTAGACCGGCTTCGGCAGCATAAACTATATGCGAAGGCTGAGAAATGCGAGTTTGAGCGGGAGAGCATAGCATTTCTGGGATTAATCATCTCTGGCGAAGGCATCAGGATGGACCCACAGAAGATCACCGCAATCTTGGACTGGCCAGCGCCAGTGGATAAGAAGGGAATCCAACGGTTCGTTGGATTCGCCAACTTTTATCGTAAATTCATCCGGGGGTTCTCCGCCATCATTGCACCCATTACTCAGCTAACCAAGCAAGGTACCCGCTTCCACTGGTCCCCTGAGGCCCAAAAGGCCTTTGAGGATCTCAAAGGGCTCTTCACCTCTGCATCCATCTTAAAACACCCAGATTCCTCCCTACCATTTGTACTTGAGGTAGATGCTTCTGAGGTTGCAGTAGGGGCAATATTGTCACAGAGGCAAGGAACCAAAGCTTTGCTTCATCCGGTGGCTTTCTTTTCTCGCAAATTATCTGCGGCAGAAAAGAACTATGACGTGGGAGACCGGGAACTCTTGGCGATTAAGTCCGCCCTGGAAGAATGGAGGTACTTACTTGAAGGTGCTGCTCACCCGATCTTAGTATTCACCGACCATAAGAACTTAGAGTACCTGAAAACTGCAAAAAGACTAAAACCACGACAAGCCAGATGGGCCCTGTTTTTTTCCCGGTTCTCCTTCCATGTGACATACCGCCCCGGTGCCAAGAACACTAAACCTGACGCCTTGTCCCGAACGTTTCATGGATCCAAAGAACTCTCCTCACCCGATACAATCCTCGCTCCTGGGAATTTTCTCCTACTTCAGGAGGACCTACTCTCCCGGATCAGACAAGCCACCACTAGACAGGAACCCTCTCCTGAACTGGATCTGCAAACCAAGGATGGATTACAAAGGCACCAAGACAGGATATTCATACCAGAAGAACTAAAGATAACCGTGCTAGAGCTCTGCCACGATCATGCCCTTGCTGGGCACTTTGGCGTGGCTAAGACCACTGAGTTGGTACAACGTACCTTCTGGTGGCCTCGACTATGCGAGGATTGCAGGAGGTTCGTGGAGTCCTGTACTACATGTACCCGGAATAAAGGGTCCAGATCCAAAGCCTGGGGACTACTGAAGCCCTTACCCGTTCCAGAGAGACCGTGGAAAATGCTTTCTATCGACTTCATAGTTGAACTCCCCCCGGCTGAGAATCACACCACCATCTTTGTGATTGTGGACCGTCTGTCACATGGCACATTTTGTTCCTATGAGAGGGACCCCCTCGGCCCCGGAAACTGCACAAATGTTCATTAAGGAAGTCGTCAGGCTCCACGGGGTACCTGCTAATATAGTCTCCGATCGGGGGGTACAATTTACCTCCCGGTTCTGGAGGTCCCTCTGCAAGACTCTGGGAATAGAGCTATCATTCTCTTCGGCTTACCACCCTCAAACCAACGGACAGACTGAGAGAACAAATCAGACCCTCGAGCAATATTTGCGTTGTTTCTCCTCCTTTGCTCAGAATGACTGGCTCTCCCTGCTTCCGCTAGCGGAGTTCTCCTACAATAACTCCATCCACTCCGCAACTAACCAGACCCCATTTTTTGCGAACTTCGGGTTTCACCCCACATTTCTGCCCAACTCTCTCCCTGAGTGCTCAGTGCCCGCAGTTCTGGAAAAAGTGAATTTCTTCTCCTCTAACAACCAGCTTCTACACGAAGCCATGGCAAGAACTCAGGAGTATAACAAGACGGTCTACGACAGGAGGAGACGGGGTGAATTAGCGCTGGCACCGGGCGACCAAGTATGGCTTTCCACCATCAATCTAAGATTGGCTTGCCCGTCCAAGAAATTGGGCCCCAAGTTTCTAGAGCCTTTTCCTATCAAAAGGAAAATCAACGAGGTGGCCTACGAGCTGGAGCTCCCCGACTCCCTGAGGGTCCACCCTGTTTTTCATGTTTCTCTATTGAAACCGTCAGTCTCCAACCCATTCCCAGGTCGGACCCCGACTCGCCCTGATCCCGTCATCATAGACGGGGAACAGGAATTCGAGGTAGAAGCTATTTTAGACGCACGAAGAAGAAATAGCCAGAGTCAATTTTTAATAAAATGGAAGGGTTACGGACCAGAGGAGAACTCCTGGGAACCCGAAGAGAACATTCACGCCAAAGACCTGATACAAGCCTTCAGGAGGTCTCACCCCGAGAAGTTTGCTCCTAGGGGCATCCGGAGGCTGCCCCTTGGGGGGGGGGCAATATCATGGAAACCCTGTCAGGAACAGACGCCCTGGACTTCCTGGTTCCCGCCCCCGCAGGTGACGCCCGAAGGGCTATTTAAACTCCTCACTTGCAGACAGTCCCTGCTGTCTGCTCTACAGCGTTTATCCCAAGTGACCTGATCTGCCTTGTTTACCTGCATCTGACCCGGCTTCCTGTGACCCTCCTGCTATCTGCCTGTACCTGACCATCGGCCTGTTTTCTGACTTCGGTATTGCCTGATCCTTTTGTGCCTCGCTGCCTGCCAGTTTACCCGACCCCGGCTTGTCTGACGATCCTGCCTGACCTTGGCTCTTGTTCACCTGCTGCTGCCTAGTGGTTCCAGTTTACCTGCTGTGCCTCCCGGTCCGGGTCATCTGCTGAGTTCCTGGTTCCTGTCTGCTCATCTGCTGGTTCCTGTCTGCTCATCTGCTGGTTCCTGTCTGCTCATCTGCTGGTTCCTGTTCACCTGCTGCTGCCCAGTGGTTCCAGTCTACCTGCTGTGCCTCCCGGTCCGGGTCATCTGCTGAGTTCCTGGTTCCTGTCTACTCACCTGCTGCAGTTCCTGGTTCCTGTCTGCTCATCTGCTGGTTCCTGTCTACTCATCTGCTGGTTCCTGTTCATCTGCTGCTGCCCAGTGGTTCCAGTCTACCTGCTGTGCCTCCCGGTCCGGGTCATCTTCTGAGTTCCTGGTTCCTGTCTACTCACCTGCTGTAGTTCCTGGTTCCTGTCCACTCACCTGCTGTAGTTCCTGGTTCCTGCCTCCTCACCTGCTGGTTCCTGATCACCTGCGGTAGTTCTTGATCCTGCCAGGCACTCGTACCCCTTCCACCTCCGTGCTTCCTGTTATACCACCAGGGGCCGCCGGTGGGAGCCGTAAGGGAGGCCTCCCTCTGCTAACCGGGCTCATCACCATCAGGTACGTGACAGACAGAGAGGTACAGTGAGTGAAACTGACAGTGTGCTATTCTGTTCTAAACCAATTTTGCTGTTCCATATTTTCAATCCTTGAGTTGAGGGACAGAGAGGTACAGTGAGTGAAACTGACAGTGTGCTATTCTGTTCTAAACCAATTTTGCTGTTCCATATTTTCAATCCTTGAGTTTAGGGACAGAGAAGGACACTCGTAGAAATTATCAGTGTGCTATTCTGTGCTAAATCTTGTTTGTAGGGAGGGACAGAGTAGGACAGTGAGGGAAAGTGTCAGTGTGCTATTCTGTTCTAAAACTATTTTGCTGAACCATATTTTCAATCCTTGAGTTGAGGGACAGAGAGGTACAGTGAGTGAAACTGACAGTGTGCTATTCTGTTCTAAACCAATTTTGCTGTTCCATATTTTCAATCCTTGAGTTGAGGGACAGAGAGGTACAGTGAGTGAAACTGACAGTGTGCTATTCTGTTCTAAACCAATTTTGCTGTTCCATATTTTCAATCCTTGAGTTGAGGGACAGAGAGGTACAGTGAGTGAAACTGACAGTGTGCTATTCTGTTCTAAACCAATTTTGCTATTCCATATTTTCAATCCTTGAGTTTAGGGACAGAGAAGGACACTCGTAGAAATTATCAGTGTGCTATTCTGTGCTAAATCTTGTTTGTAGGGAGGGACAGAGTAGGACAGTGAGGGAAAGTGTCAGTGTGCTATTCTGTTCTAAAACTATTTTGCTGAACCATATTTTCAATCCTTGAGTTGAGGGACAGAGAGGTACAGTGAGTGAAACTGACAGTGTGCTATTCTGTTCTAAACCAATTTTGCTGTTCCATATTTTCAATCCTTGAGTTGAGGGACAGAGAGGTACAGTGAGTGAAACTGACAGTGTGCTTTTCTGTTCTAAACCAATTTTGCTGTTCCATATTTTCAATCCTTGAGTTGAGGGACAGAGAGGTACAGTCAGTGAAACTGACAGTGTGCTATTCTGTTCTAAACCAATTTTGCTGTTCCATATTTTCAATCCTTGAGTTTAGGGACAGAGAAGGACACTCGTAGAAATTATCAGTGTGCTATTCTGTGCTAAATCTTGTTTGTAGGGAGGGACAGAGTAGGACAGTGAGGGAAAGTGTCAGTGTGCTATTCTGTTCTAAAACTATTTTGCTGAACCATATTTTCAATCCTTGAGTTGAGGGACAGAGAGGTACAGTGAGTGAAACTGACAGTGTGCTATTCTGTTCTAAACCAATTTTGCTGTTCCATATTTTCAATCCTTGAGTTGAGGGACAGAGAGGTACAGTGAGTGAAACTGACAGTGTGCTATTCTGTTCTAAACCAATTTTGCTGTTCCATATTTTCAATCCTTGAGTTTAGGGACAGAGAAGGACACTCGTAGAAATTATCAGTGTGCTATTCTGTGCTAAATCTTGTTTGTAGGGAGGGACAGAGTAGGACAGTGAGGGAAAGTGTCAGTGTGCTATTCTGTTCTAAAACTATTTTGCTGAACCATATTTTCAATCCTTGAGTTGAGGGACAGAGAGGTACAGTGAGTGAAACTGACAGTGTGCTATTCTGTTCTAAACCAATTTTGCTGTTCCATATTTTCAATCCTTGAGTTGAGGGACAGAGAGGTACAGTGAGTGAAACTGACAGTGTGCTATTCTGTTCCAAACCAATTTTGCTGTTCCATATTTTCAATCCTTGAGTTTAGGGACAGAGAAGGACACTCGTAGAAATTATCAGTGTGCTATTCTGTGCTAAATCTTGTTTGTAGGGAGGGACAGAGTAGGACAGTGAGGGAAAGTGTCAGTGTGCTATTCTGTTCTAAAACTATTTTGCTGAACCATATTTTCAATCCTTGAGTTGAGGGACAGAGAGGTACAGTGAGTGAAACTGACAGTGTGCTTTTCTGTTCTAAACCAATTTTGCTGTTCCATATTTTCAATCCTTGAGTTGAGGGACAGAGAGGTACAGTCAGTGAAACTGACAGTGTGCTATTCTGTTCTAAACCAATTTTGCTGTTCCATATTTTCAATCCTTGAGTTTAGGGACAGAGAAGGACACTCGTAGAAATTATCAGTGTGCTATTCTGTGCTAAATCTTGTTTGTAGGGAGGGACAGAGTAGGACAGTGAGGGAAAGTGTCAGTGTGCTATTCTGTTCTAAAACTATTTTGCTGAACCATATTTTCAATCCTTGAGTTGAGGGACAGAGAGGTACAGTGAGTGAAACTGACAGTGTGCTATTCTGTTCTAAACCAATTTTGCTGTTCCATATTTTCAATCCTTGAGTTGAGGGACAGAGAGGTACAGTGAGTGAAACTGACAGTGTGCTATTCTGTTCTAAACCAATTTTGCTGTTCCATATTTTCAATCCTTGAGTTTAGGGACAGAGAAGGACACTCGTAGAAATTATCAGTGTGCTATTCTGTGCTAAATCTTGTTTGTAGGGAGGGACAGAGTAGGACAGTGACGGAAAGTGTCAGTGTGCTATTCTGTTCTAAAACTATTTTGCTGAACCATATTTTCAATCCTTGAGTTGAGGGACAGAGAGGTACAGTGAGTGAAACTGACAGTGTGCTATTCTGTTCTAAACCAATTTTGCTGTTCCATATTTTCAATCCTTGAGTTGAGGGACAGAGAGGTACAGTCAGTGAAACTGACAGTGTGCTATTCTGTTCTAAACCAATTTTGCTGTTCCATATTTTCAATCCTTGAGTTTAGGGACAGAGAAGGACACTCGTAGAAATTATCAGTGTGCTATTCTGTGCTAAATCTTGTTTGTAGGGAGGGACAGAGTAGGACAGTGAGGGAAAGTGTCAGTGTGCTATTCTGTTCTAAAACTATTTTGCTGAACCATATTTTCAATCCTTGAGTTGAGGGACAGAGAGGTACAGTGAGTGAAACTGACAGTGTGCTATTCTGTTCTAAACCAATTTTGCTGTTCCATATTTTCAATCCTTGAGTTGAGGGACAGAGAGGTACAGTGAGTGAAACTGACAGTGTGCTATTCTGTTCTAAACCAATTTTGCTGTTCCATATTTTCAATCCTTGAGTTTAGGGACAGAGAAGGACACTCGTAGAAATTATCAGTGTGCTATTCTGTGCTAAATCTTGTTTGTAGGGAGGGACAGAGTAGGACAGTGACGGAAAGTGTCAGTGTGCTATTCTGTTCTAAAACTATTTTGCTGAACCATATTTTCAATCCTTGAGTTGAGGGACAGAGAGGTACAGTGAGTGAAACTGACAGTGTGCTATTCTGTTCTAAACCAATTTTGCTGTTCCATATTTTCAATCCTTGAGTTGAGGGACAGAGAGGTACAGTCAGTGAAACTGACAGTGTGCTATTCTGTTCTAAACCAATTTTGCTGTTCCATATTTTCAATCCTTGAGTTTAGGGACAGAGAAGGACACTCGTAGAAATTATCAGTGTGCTATTCTGTGCTAAATCTTGTTTGTAGGGAGGGACAGAGTAGGACAGTGAGGGAAAGTGTCAGTGTGCTATTCTGTTCTAAACTATTTTGCTGAACCATATTTTCAATCCTTGAGTTGAGGGACAGAGAGGTACAGTGAGTGAAACTGACAGTGTGCTATTCTGTTCTAAACCAATTTTGCTGTTCCATATTTTCAATCCTTGAGTTGAGGGACAGAGAGGTACAGTGAGTGAAACTGACAGTGTGCTATTCTGTTCTAAACCAATTTTGCTGTTCCATATTTTCAATCCTTGAGTTTAGGGACAGAGAAGGACACTCGTAGAAATTATCAGTGTGCTATTCTGTGCTAAATCTTGTTTGTAGGGAGGGACAGAGTAGGACAGTGAGGGAAAGTGTCAGTGTGCTATTCTGTTCTAAAACTATTTTGCTGAACCATATTTTCAATCCTTGAGTTGGGGGACAGAGAGGTACAGTGAGTGAAACTGGCAGTGTGCTATTCTGCTCTAAACCAATTTTGCTGTTCCATATTTTCAATCCTTGAGTTGAGGGACAGAGAGGTACAGTGAGTGAAACTGACAGTGTGCTATTCTGTTCTAAACCAATTTTGCTGTTCCATATTTTCAATCCTCGAGTTTAGGGACAGAGAAGGACACTCGTAGAAATTATCAGTGTGCTATTCTGTGCTAAATCTTGTTTGTAGGGAGGGACAGAGTAGGACAGTGAGGGAAAGTGTCAGTGTGCTATTCTGTTCTAAAACTATTTTGCTGAACCATATTTTCAATCCTTGAGTTGAGGGACAGAGAGGTACAGTGAGTGAAACTGACAGTGTGCTATTCTGTTCTAAACCAATTTTGCTGTTCCATATTTTCAATCCTTGAGTTGAGGGACAGAGAGGTACAGTCAGTGAAACTGACAGTGTGCTATTCTGTTCTAAACCAATTTTGCTGTTCCATATTTTCAATCCTTGAGTTTAGGGACAGAGAAGGACACTCGTAGAAATTATCAGTGTGCTATTCTGTGCTAAATCTTGTTTGTAGGGAGGGACAGAGTAGGACAGTGAGGGAAAGTGTCAGTGTGCTATTCTGTTCTAAAACTATTTTGCTGAACCATATTTTCAATCCTTGAGTTGAGGGACAGAGAGGTACAGTGAGTGAAACTGGCAGTGTGCTATTCTGCTCTAAACCAATTTTGCTGTTCCATATTTTCAATCCTTGAGTTGAGGGACAGAGAGGTACAGTGAGTGAAACTGACAGTGTGCTATTCTGTTCTAAACCAATTTTGCTGTTCCATATTTTCAATCCTTGAGTTGAGGGACAGAGAAGGACACTCGTAGAAATTATCAGTGTGCTATTCTGTGCTAAATCTTGTTTGTAGGGAGGGACAGAGTAGGACAGTGAGGGAAAGTGTCAGTGTGCTATTCTGTTCTAAAACTATTTTGCTGAACCATATTTTCAATCCTTGAGTTGAGGGACAGAGAGGTACAGTGAGTGAAACTGACAGTGTGCTATTCTGTTCTAAACCAATTTTGCTGTTCCATATTTTCAATCCTTGAGTTGAGGGACAGAGAGGTACAGTCAGTGAAACTGACAGTGTGCTATTCTGTTCTAAACCAATTTTGCTGTTCCATATTTTCAATCCTTGAGTTTAGGGACAGAGAAGGACACTCGTAGAAATTATCAGTGTGCTATTCTGTGCTAAATCTTGTTTGTAGGGAGGGACAGAGTAGGACAGTGAGGGAAAGTGTCAGTGTGCTATTCTGTTCTAAAACTATTTTGCTGAACCATATTTTCAATCCTTGAGTTGAGGGACAGAGAGGTACAGTGAGTGAAAATGACAGTGTGCTATTCTGTTCTAAACCAATTTTGCTGTTCCATATTTTCAATCCTTGAGTTGAGGGACAGAGAGGTACATTGAGTGAAACTGACAGTGTGCTATTCTGTTCTAAACCAATTTTGCTGTTCCATATTTTCAATCCTTGAGTTTAGGGACAGAGAAGGACACTCGTAGAAATTATCAATGTGCTATTCTGTGCTAAATCTTGTTTGTAGGGAGGGACAGAGTAGGACAGTGAGGGAAAGTGTCAGTGTGCTATTCTGTTCTAAAACTATTTTGCTGAACCATATTTTCAATCCTTGAGTTGAGGGACAGAGAGGTACAGTGAGTGAAACTGGCAGTGTGCTATTCTGCTCTAAACCAATTTTGCTGTTCCATATTTTCAATCCTTGAGTTGAGGGACAGAGAGGTACAGTGAGTGAAACTGACAGTGTGCTATTCTGTTCTAAACCAATTTTGCTGTTCCATATTTTCAATCCTTGAGTTTAGGGACAGAGAAGGACACTCGTAGAAATTATCAGTGTGCTATTCTGTGCTAAATCTTGTTTGTAGGGAGGGACAGAGTAGGACAGTGAGGGAAAGTGTCAGTGTGCTATTCTGTTCTAAAACTATTTTGCTGAACCATATTTTCAATCCTTGAGTTGAGGGACAGAGAGGTACAGTGAGTGAAACTGACAGTGTGCTATTCTGTTCTAAACCAATTTTGCTGTTCCATATTTTCAATCCTTGAGTTGAGGGACAGAGAGGTACAGTCAGTGAAACTGACAGTGTGCTATTCTGTTCTAAACCAATTTTGCTGTTCCATATTTTCAATCCTTGAGTTGAGGGACAGAGAAGGACACTCGTAGAAATTATCAGTGTGCTATTCTGTGCTAAATCTTGTTTGTAGGGAGGGACAGAGTAGGACAGTGAGGGAAAGTGTCAGTGTGCTATTCTGTTCTAAAACTATTTTGCTGAACCATATTTTCAATCCTTGAGTTGAGGGACAGAGAGGTACAGTGAGTGAAACTGACAGTGTGCTATTCTGTTCTAAACCAATTTTGCTGTTCCATATTTTCAATCCTTGAGTTGAGGGACAGAGAGGTACAGTCAGTGAAACTGACAGTGTGCTATTCTGTTCTAAACCAATTTTGCTGTTCCATATTTTCAATCCTTGAGTTGAGGGACAGAGAAGGACACTCGTAGAAATTATCAGTGTGCTATTTTGTGCTAAATCTTGTTTGTAGGGAGGGACAGAGTAGGACAGTGAGGGAAAGTGTCAGTGTGCTATTGTGTTCTAAAACTATTTTGCTGAACCATATTTTCAATCCTTGAGTTGAGGGACAGAGAGGTACAGTGAGTGAAACTGACAGTGTGCTATTCTGTTCTAAACCAATTTTGCTGTTCCATATTTTCAATCCTTGAGTTGAGGGACAGAGAGGTACAGTGAGTGAAACTGACAGTGTGCTATTCTGTTCTAAACCAATTTTGCTGTTCCATATTTTCAATCCTCGAGTTTAGGGACAGAGAAGGACACTCGTAGAAATTATCAGTGTGCTATTCTGTGCTAAATCTTGTTTGTAGGGAGGGACAGAGTAGGACAGTGAGGGAAAGTGTCAGTGTGCTATTCTGTTCTAAAACTATTTTGCTGAACCATATTTTCAATCCTTGTGTTTAGGGACAGAGAAGGATAGGCAGGGGACAGTGTCAGTGTCATTGTTGCTAAGCCTCCTGCACAATATACACCTGAAGGTAGCCCTTATTGCTGTTTTTCCCATCTCCCTGCAGGCCATCCATTAAAATGTCTGGAAGGCAACCAAGGAGAGGCAGACAGTCAGGAGGCAAAAAAAGAGGGCAAGCAGGCTCTGTGTCTGGGGGCAACAGTGCTGGTCGTGTACGCGGTGCATTGTCATCAGCACATGGCCATGGGACACGCTTGTCCTTGTTTTCGGCAGCTGGACATGTTGAGCCACATCATGCCGAAGACTTGGTAGAGTGGATGACCAAGCCCACCTCATCCTCCTCATCCTCTCTCACCCAGGCTCAGGGTACTGGCAAAGCAGCTGCCAAAGCGTCCTCTTCTCTGGTATCATTATCTTCATTAGTCAATCCTTCCCTAGACCCACCATGCCCTCCTCCTGAGGAGTCCCCCGAACTGTTTGAGCACAGTGTTGGGTACATGCTCCAGGAGGATGCCCAGCGTTTGGAAGGATCTGATGATGATACCCAGCTAGAGGAAGGCAGCAGCGTGAGAGCAGAGAGAGGGGATGCTCAAGAAGGACACCAATCTGGCAGTCATGTTCCAGCAGCTGCAGCATACTGCCAGATTGGCTCCAGTGATGAGGAGGGAGGGGATGATGAGGTCACTGACTCCACGTGGGTGCCTAATAGGAGAGAGGAGGAGGAGGAGGATGAGGAGGAGGCACATCTCCAACGAGGCAGGATGCCCTTGAGTGGCCAGCGTATGGGCAGCACACCGACGGAATCACACCGCAGAGCTCCGCCTGTGCAGGGCGCTGCCTCTGCCCGTCATTCAAAAAGTTCTTTGGTGTGGGCCTTTTTTGAGGCGAGTGCATCAGATCGCACAGCTGCTGTTTGCAACATATGTCTCAAGCGTATATCGCGTGGCCAAAACATCAGCCGCTTGGGCACCACATGCTTGATCAGACATATGTTGACCTGCCATGCAGCTCGTTGGCAAGCCTACCTTAAAGACCCACACCAAAGAACAAAGCTGACCTCTTCTTGCACCGCATCAGCTGGGATCTCCAACCCCACTATACCTTCACTCCTCTATGAAACCTGCTCTGAGAGGAATGAAGGTGTAGAATTAGGTGTGTCACAGGCAAGTACTTGCAGGCACTCTGCTAGCAGTACACCAACGTCCGATTCTAGCAGGCAAATTTCCCTGCCCCAGCTGCTGGACCGTCGAAAGAAGTTCACTCCCAGCCATCCACATGCCCAGCGGTTGAATGCTAGCTTGGCTAAATTGCTAGCGCTTCAACTGCTGCCTTTTCAGTTGGTAGACTCGGCCCCCTTCCGTGAGTTTGTGCAATGTGCGGTTTCTCAGTGGCAGGTTCCCAAACGACACTTTTGCGCACGGAAGGCTATTCCGGCTCTCTACAGGCATGTGGAAGGCAATGTCTTGGCCTCGCTGGACAGGGCGGTCAGCGGTAAGGTGCATATTACCGCTGACTCATGGTCCAGCAGGCATGGACAGGGACGTTACCTTTCTTTCACGGCCCATTGGGTCACTCTTTTGGCAGCTGGGAAGGATGAAGGACAAGGTGCAGTAGTGTTGGAGGTTGTTCCACCGCCACGCCTCCAAAATGCTACTACTGGTTGTGACACACCTCTCTCCTCCACCCCCTCCTCTTCTTCCTCCATGGCCTCTTCCTGTGGTTTGTCCTCGGAACCAGCGGTGCTCCGTAGGCGTTCAAGGGGCTACGCAAGTACGCAGGCAAAAATATGCCATGCCGTGCTTGCGCTGGTGTGTTTGGGGGACAGGAGCCACACTGGGGCAGAGGTCCTGTCTGCTCTGCAGGGGCAGGCCGAGAGGTGGTTGACGCCATGCCAGCTTAAGCCAGGAATGGTGGTTTGCGACAATGGCACCAACCTCCTCTCCGCCCTCCGACAGGGACAACTGACCCATGTGCCCTGTATGGCTCACGTCCTTAACCTGGTGGTGCAGCGGTTCTTGGGCAGGTACCCGGGCTTACAGGATGTCCTGAGGCAGGCCAGGAAAGTCTGTGTGCATTTCCGCAGATCTTATAATGCCAGTGCTCACCTGGCTGAGCTTCAAAAGGAGTTGAACCTGCCCAAGAACCGCCTTATATGTGACATGCCCACCAGGTGGAACTCAACGTTGGCCATGCTGCAGCGGCTGCACACGCAGCAGAGGGCCATCAATGAGTACCTGTGCGACTACGGCACCAGGACAGGGTCAGGGGAGCTCGGGTTTTTTTCACCACGCCAGTGGGGCATGATCAGGGATGCATGCACTGTCCTGGCACCATTTGAGGAGGCCACGAGGATGGTGAGCAGTGACAGTGCATGCATCAGTGACACTGTACCTCTTGTCCACCTGTTGGAGCACACGCTGCGTGGAATAATGGACAGGGCACTTGAGGCAGAACAGAGGCAGGAAGAGGAGGACTTCCTTGCCTCTCAAGGCCCCCTTTACCCAGACAGTGTTCCTTCTGTCCCACCCATCGCACAGGAAGAGGAGGAGGAGGAGGAGGAGGATTGTGTCAGCATGGAGGTGAAGGCTGGCACTCAGCATCATCAGCAGCAGTCTTTTAGGGATGATTTACAGTCCCAAGAAACCAGTGGACTTGTACGTGGCTGGGAGGAGGTGGCTGCGGATCATGTCGTCCTTAGTGACCCAGAGGACTCCGGACTGAATGCCTCAGCTAACCTACGCTGCATGGCCTCCCTGATCCTGCAAAGTCTGCGGAAGGATCCTCGTATTCTTCGGATCAAGGAGAGGGACCATTACTGGCTGGCCACTCTCCTTGATCCACGGTACAAGGGTAAGGTTGCGGACCTTATCGTACCGTCGCAGAGGGAGCAGAGGATGAGACAACTCCGGGAGGCCTTGCAGAAAGGTCTGTGCAACGCGTTCCCAGAGACTGGGAGGTTACAAACTCCTGGTCCTGGACAACGAGTTGCTGAGGCTTCGGGCAGTCAAAGAAGGAGCGGTGGGGAAGGTGGCCATCTGACCGATGCGTTCAGACAATTCTTTAGTCCGCAGCCCCAAAGTATGATCGGTTCCAGCAACCATCGCCAGCGTCTGATATACATGGTCCAGGAATACCTAGGGGCAAGGTCAGACTTGGACACCTTCCCCACCGAAAATCCTCTGGCTTACTGGGTCTTGAGGATGGATCACTGGCCAGAGCTTGCACAGTATGCAATTGAGCTACTGGCCTGTCCTGCATCCAGCGTTCTTTCAGAACGCACATTCAGTGCTGCTGGAGGATTTGTCACGGATCACAGGGTGCGCCTGTCCACCGACTCGG
Organism: Rana muscosa; assembly: GCA_029206835.1. Lineage (NCBI taxonomy): Eukaryota > Metazoa > Chordata > Amphibia > Anura > Ranidae > Rana > Rana muscosa. Next base: position 420,026,138 of record CM055117.1, on the reverse strand, counting down.
TTGATCGACTGACTTTCATCAAGATGAACCAGTCTTGGATCACCACCAGCTACCACACACCAGATGCTGATATAACAGACTAATTGATTTTAAAATGTTTACACCCCTTCAAGACTGATGCTGATGCTGAGTGCCTGTGCTGTTATGTTGACTGGCTATCCTCCTCCTCCTCCTCAATGATACGATTAACGATGATAGCTTGGAAGATCATTTTGGTTTATGGGTGACGCCACCAGTGGCTAAGGCCCAATTTTTCAGCCCCTGTTTAACAGGGGCGTGTAATTAAAATTTTTGATGTAATACTTTGCAACAGGCCTCATTGCTGTGCTCCAAGTACAGTATCTGTGAGGGGTTGCAGTGTTGTGCCACCAGTGCCTAAGGCCCAATTTTTCAGCCCCTGTTCAACAGGGGCATGCAATTATAATTATTGATCTAATAATTCACAGCAGGGCCCATTGCTGCGCCCACCAAGAGTAACTGTCAGGCCTTACAGTGTTGTGGCACCAGCACCACCATCACCACCACCACCACCACCACCAAAGGCCCAATTTTTCAGCCCCTGTTCAACAGGGGCATGCAATTATAATTATTGATCTAATAATTCACAGCAGGGACCATTGCTGCGCCCACCAAGAGTAACTGTCAGGCCTTACAGTGTTGTGGCACCAGCACCACCATCAAAGGCCCAATTTTTACTACCACTGATCAACAATTATATGTTATTACAATTCCTGATATTATACTTGACAGCAGGGCATTCCAGCACCCACCAAGAATAACTGTGAGTGCTTTCAGTGTTGTGCCAACACCAACACCTAAGGGGCCAATTTCTGCAGAGTATATACGGAAGGTCCCTACTTTCAAACATCCAACTTACAAACTACTACTACTTGCAAACGGAAGAAGACAACAGGAAGTGAGAGGAAATCTACCCCTTGGAAGGAAAATTCTCTCCTGTAAGAATTAATATGGGAGAAAGGTGTCTCCTCTCTACTGATGCTTTATCACCAATCCTTGTTTCAATAAAAACACCACATTTCAAAAACAGTTGTCATTGGGACGCAAAGTGAGGTGAAATGTTCTGAACAGGGGCACAGACAGCAAAAAAAATGTGACAGGGGTGATAACCGTTCCCTATGTTTTACAAAAAGCTAAAAAAAAGGAATTTGCCATGGAGCTCCACTTAAACAATGCAGCTGTTCAAAATTATAAACAGATTCTACATAAGAACAAACCTACAGTCCCTGTCTTGTATGCACCGCCTGTATACGGCTGTTTAGAGTATATAGGTCCTTTTTTATTTTGTGTGCGGGGTTCCCCTTAATATCCATACAAGACCCAAAGGGGCTGGTAATGGGCTGGGGTGGGGGGGGGGGGGGTTGATGGGGTAGCTATGCCATTTTTCCTAAAGATTTTCATCCATATTACCGGGACCAGACATTGCATTAAAGCCGCAAGCAGTTTTAAATGACTTTTTTCCCTTTAGAAATGTTATTTTGTGCAGGGACAGTTCTAAACACGGGAAACACGTGGCACTTCACAGGCATACTTTAGACACCCCCCAGGTACAATATTTAAAGGAATATTTGACTTTTTTTTTTTCACTTTATGCATCATTAAAATGACTGCTCCCGGAAAACGTCCGTTTTTAAAACTTCTTTTTGCATTGATACATGTCCCCTGGTGCAGAAGCCGGGTTCCCAAACTCTGTTTCGGACAATAACATGGATAATAGTCATTATAATTAGCACTTTAGAATCCGAACGTTCGCATCCATTGTATTTAATAGGGTTCTAATGTTCGTGCGAACTTTCGGTCCGTTCGCGGGTTCTGGTGCGAACCGAACCCGGGGGTGTTCGGCTCATCACTAGCGAGTAGGCGAGTGGATTTTTTGAGGGCTGTGTATATTATATATATATATATTTGTCGTCAGAGTCTTCGAGTCCTCGAGTGTGACAGTGATAACCCTAATGCACCAAGGCCTGAGGTGTGCCTTGGCCTAGCTGGTCAGTATGCCTGAAAAGTGGGCATACCCTGAATGTAAGAATAAGAATAAGGAAAATAGAATGAGTATGCATGAATCTGGGGGAACGGGTGGGTGGGAGCCCGGAAATGACGGCAACCCAGACCCGACAGGGGAGGAGGCTTAAGTAGCCCTCTCAGTCTCCTCCCACAAATACAGGCTGGCCTGCGGCCAGCCTTACCACTTGTCGTCAGAGTCTTCGAGTCCTCGAGTGTGACAGTGATAACCCTAATGCACCAAGGCCTGAGGTGTGCCTTGGCCTAGCTGGTCAGTATGCCTGAAAAGTGGGCAAAAAGAGACAACTGTAGGTGAAGAAGGGAAGGTAACGAACAGAGAAGTAGCACGCACCCGGACGGCAACAGTATCTGAACCCGGTCCCGTGCAAGAATGGAATAAGCCTGATGCCCGGCACAATCCAAACATGAGAATGACCTGCTAGCAAATGAGAGGATACGTGGGGGGAAAGGAAGCGAAGGCTGGCCCGAGGAGCCTCTGCAACCGATGGGCGAGTAGATCGTAATACTCCAACCGGACATCAACGATGTGCCTCCGGCCTACCCATACTAGGTATGGGGAAGAGAGGGAGAGGGCAAAAATTGACAACTGGCAGGAGTTGTAGGACTGGATACCTGGAGGATGGGTTGCCGGAGTAGGCGGAAAAGGCCAAGCGCTACGGCAATGAGCATAGTCAAGCATGGGAGAAACATGCCAGACACAGAACACTGGTCCCACCTGACTCAATCGGATCGTGCCACCGCCTGTGACCTGACAAGCGACTGAATCCTGAACCTAGAAAGGAAGGTCAGACTCCATCCCGGGCAAGAAGTCTCATGGCATGATGCAGACATGCCTGGACAAAAGATCAGAGCCGCTAGCAGAACCCCAAACCCACCCCTGTGGCCGACAAGGGGCCGTGGCTCAGCACATACCCCGAGAAAGACTGAAACCCTAGGTGGTGACCAGGGCCTCAGCAACAGAACGACGATTTAGTAAAATGAAGACTGCTTCCTACCCAAGGGTGAACCCAGTGATGAATGACATCCGCACCAATCAACTAGCCCTGGCAAACGGGCAGGACTGATGGAAGCGAGTGCAAGCAATGTTTGATGAAGGCGAAGATGCCAGCGCAGCCCAACCTGAGAACACAAACCAGAGAAATGACAGACAACCAGACATGAGAACAACAACGAGCCTACCTAAGAAGAGAACATGCAGAAGTGACAAGACCACCGCGCGTACATGAACCTGATGACGGATGACCCCCCCCCACCTTGTGTGAGTGGCGAGTGAGCCCGAGTAACCTGTAGCGCAGAGAAAGGCAATTAACTGAACACTCAGGGCTGGTGTACCCACGGACCGTGGTGGGTGATCGTATAGGTGTAAGAATGAACGTGCATCGTATGACGTATGGTATACGGGCGAGAAGATTGTGGTCAACAATCATTAAAAACGAAACCTCAGCCCGTATGGATCTGTAGACGTGACAGATCCGGAAATGTGTGCCCTAACTAACCCAGGTACAAACATGGACGAAGATAACATGATACATAGAAACCAACAAAGAAGAAAACAGCTACCGGAGTATGCCGTGACTGGACCACAACACCCCTCTGGAACGCTAAGACTGAAACGTTGCAACGGAAATGCTGAGACTGAATGCTGAGGCGGAAATGCTACGACAGAAATCTAGGGGCAGAAATGCAAGGACAGAAATGCTGAAACGGAAACGTTTGAGGCAGAAATGTGAAGATGGAAACGCTGAGACTGCAACGCTGAGGCAGAAATGGAAAGACGGAAATCCTGGAGGCAGAACGTTAAGACAGGAATGCTGAGGCAGAAACGCAATGCCAGAATCGCAGATACGCTATGATGGAAATGCTGAGACTGGACACGGAGACAGAAATACTGGGGCAGAATGCTACGACGGACACGCAGCAACAGAAATCCTGGGGCAGAGACGCTATGACAGAACTCCTGGGGCAGAAAACGCAGACAGAAATCCTGGGGCAGAAAACGCAGACAGAAAACCTGGGGCAGAAAACGCAGACAGAAAACCTGGGGCAGAAAACGCAGACAGAAAACCTGGGGCAGAAAACGCAGACAGAAATCCTGGGGCAGAAAACGCAGACAGAAATCCTGGGGCAGAAAAACGCAGACAGAAATCGTGGGGCAGAAAAACGCAGACAGAAATCCTGGGCAGAAAAACGCAGACAGAAATCCTGGGCAGAAAAACGCAGACAGAAATCCTGGGGCAGAAAAAGCAGACAGAAATCCTGGGGCAGAAATGCTGAGGCAAAAACGCAGACAGCAATACTTGGGCAGAAAAGCTATGACAGGAACGCCGGGCAGAAAACGCTATGACAGAAACGCTATGACAGGAACGCCGGGGCAGAAACGCTATGACAGGAACGCCGGGGCAGAAACGCAATGACAGAAATGCCGGGGCAGAAACGCAATGACAGAAATGCCGGGGCAGAAACGCAATGACAGAAATGCCGGGGCAGAAACGCAATGACAGAAATGCCGGGGCAGAAACGCAATGACAGAAATGCCGGGGCAGAAACGCAATGACAGAAATGCCGGGGCAGAAACGCAATGACAGAAATGCCGGGGCAGAAACGCAATGACAGAAATGCCGGGGCAGAAACGCAATGACAGAAATGCCGGGGCAGAAACGCAATGACAGAAATGCCGGGGCAGAAACGCAATGACAGAAATGCTGGGGCAGAAACAAAATGACAGAAATGCAATGACAGAAATGCTGGGGCAGAAACGAAATGACAGAAATGCAATGACAGAAATGCTGGGGCAGAAACACAATGACAGAAACGTTGAGGCAGGAAACGCAATGGCAGAAACGCAATGACAGAAATGCCAGGGCAGAAATGCCGAGGCAGAAACGCAATGACAGAAATGACGGGGCAGAAACGCAATGACAGAAATGACGGGGCAGAAACGCAATGACAGAAATGACGGGGCCGAAACGCAATGACAGAAATGACGGGGCAGAAACGCAATGACAGAAATGACGGGGCAGAAACGCAATGACAGAAATGACGGGGCAGAAACGCAATGACAGAAATGACGGGGCAGAAACGCAATGACAGAAATGACGGGGCAGAAACGCAATGACAGAAATGACGGGGCAGAAACGAAATGACAGAAATGACGGGGCAGAAACGAAATGACAGAAATGACGGGGCAGAAACGAAATGACAGAAATGACGGGGCAGAAACGCAATGACAGAAATGACGGGGCAGAAACGCAATGACAGAAATGACGGGGCAGAAACGCAATGACAGAAATGCTGGGGCAGAAACGCAATGACAGAAATGCTGGGGCAGAAACGCAATGACAGAAATGCTGGGGCAGAAACGCAATGACAGAAATGCTGGGGCAGAAACGCAATGACAGAAATGCTGGGGCAGAAACGCAATGACAGAAATGCTGGGGCAGAAACGCAATGACAGACATGCTGGGGCAGAAAACGCAATGACAAACGCTGGGGGAGAAACGCAATGACAGAAATGCCGGGGTAGAAACGCAAAGACAGAAATGCTGGGGCAGAAATGCAATGACAGAAATGCTGGGGTAGAAACGCAATGACAGAAATGCTGGGGTAGAAACGCAAAGACAGAAATGCTGGGGCAGAAATGCAATGACAGAAATGCTGGGGTAGAAACGCAATGACAGAAATGCTGGGGTAGAAACGCAATGACCGAAATGCTGGGGTAGAAACGCAATGACCGAAATGCCGGGGTAGAAACGCAATGACCGAAATGCCGGGGTAGAAACGCAATGACAGAAATGCCGGGGTAGAAACGCAATGACAGAAATGCCGGGGTAAAAACGCAATGACAGAAATGGCGGGGTAGAAATGCAATGACAGAAATGCCGGACACCAAACGGATGGCCCCCCATCTCTTGACACCAGCATGGACAGCCCCCCCCCTCCTGACACCAGCATGGACGCCCCCCCCCTCCTGACACCAGCATGGACGCCCCCCCCTCCTGACACCAGCATGGACGCCCCCCCCCTCCTGACACCAGCATGGACGCCCCCCCTCCTGACACCCGCATGGACGCCCCCCCCTCCTGACACCAGCATGGACGCCCCCCCCTCCTGACACCAGCATGGACGCCCCCCCCCCCTCCTGACACCAGCATGGACGCCCCCCCCCTCCTGACACCAGCATGGACGCCCCCCCTCCCTCTTGATACTTCGAGCCCCGGGAGATGTGACAGGTGGACAGCCTCCCACCCCCATGCTGCCAACATGAGCCTGGGACGAGTCAGCTAGAGCCCCATGAAGACAGGGAGAAGGAGGGCGGCCCTGCAAGGACACCAGCCGCCAAGCCACCGCGCTGAACATAGAAACTCTTCTGACATGCATGGAAAAACTGGCTTATGCCAAGAATACTAAGTGGCAAGGTGGTAACACCTGACGGTGGGGGACAGCGGACTGCTGGGAGTGCTGTGCAATCCATGGCGGCTGGCTAAGCAGGGCCCGAGGACTAAAAAAGGCCCCCCCCAGGCTAAACTGAGGCGGTGGATGCCCGGGAGGTTAGCAGGCGGGTGAGCGCCCCTCCGCAGCCGGCGTGAGAACTGGGAGGCATGCGGGCATCCCCTCCATGCCTGACATGAGATCCAGGGAGGTGAACTGGCGGTGAGTGCCCCCCCCCTCCCCAGATGGAGCGGCGTGAGAAACGGGCGGTGAGTGGCTCCCCCTACCCCTGCTGCTCAGCGTGAGGACCGGGATAGCAGGCAGCCCCCCCCCCCGATACCCGGCGTTAGCACCGGGAGAGGAACCGCCACGAGACTCCATCGGTCGATCAGCCGTAACCGGAAGTGACACGGTCCCCGAAAAATGACGGCAGGAGGAGGGGCTGGCTGCAGCCCGGAAATGACGGCAACCCAGACCCGACAGGGGAGGAGGCTTAAGTAGCCCTCTCAGTCTCCTCCCACAAATACAGGCTGGCCTGCGGCCAGCCTTACCACATATATATATATATATATATATATATATATATATATATATGTTAGAAGGCCAGTATGCTGGCCTGAATTTATGGGAGGAGCCCGGGGGGCTATTTAACCAGCCCACTCACCTGCAGTCTTCGTTGGTTTCCTGTGAGTGATAATGGATCTCACTGGGCCGACTCTTACCAGCTCACCTCATGTTTGTGAGTCCTGGCGTATCGATCGCAGGGCATTTCGGCGTCTTCGTTCGTGGTCTTCGTCGGCGGTTCCCGCTCACTATCGCAGGTACTTTTCGAATCTTTTGCGTCAGGTACAATCTTGCAATTAGTAATGCTTCCTGTCCTGCATTCCTTTCTTTAAAAGTCTGCTTCTGAGTTATTGTCTGTCCCATACATACGATTAATTTATAAATCCAAACCTCCGAGTCGCTTTCGGTCATTGTCCGATATCACTCGCCGTAGGTTTCACTGGACGTAAAGATTCACTGTCCATAAGGTTGCCGTCTCTTCCAGTTGGGGGGGAAAAAAAAAAGGGAGACTCTAATTAGTCCCACCTGCTGCCTCTCTGCACTGGTTAGCCTGGGGGGAGGGGTGATTGATTGGTGTTCAGTTTTAGAGTAAAGGGCGGCATACACTATACAACCAATTTGCATTACATTAATTCTATACTCCTCACTATCGATTCGTATCGGATTCCTTTTGTATATTTACGAACTGATTCGGGTCACATACGTTGCATACTTTCCATCGTTGCCATTTGTTGTTTGCCTTCATGCCGTGTGTTTTAGTTCCCGCAGCGGAACTTGCGTATTGTTTGTACACGTTTTTTCCTCTCACTCGTTTACCAAACCAAAGTAATTTTTTGTACGTCATGCATGGCGTAACACCACACTTTTTGGATGTCTTGGACACCCACTATGCTTTTCGTACATCAAGTTTTCAAACTGTCACAGGTAGGATTCGTGCAATTTCTTTGCTTAACGCACTGTTTGCCAGGTAAACCATGTCATCAAAACCCCGCTGTGGAACTTGCGAGTCATTAGTCAAGTCTCCATATGCGGCCTTATTTCAGCCTCGTACAAGACCACAGTCTTGTCGTGCAATTTATGAACACAAACGCAGAGCTGTTTATCAGTTTAGTTTTGTGCTTTTTTTTTTTTTTTTTTTTTTTTCCCTCTTTCTTGTTGTTTCACGCCAAGTAGTAGGCTTATGTCACTTAGAATGCACTGTCTATCATTACAGTTATTTTACTTTGCATTACCCTCCGGTCGAATCTAGTCGCATCAGCGACTCACTGGTTCGTCCCCGCTAGTTTGTCATCTCATTCCACTGATAGTAATTTCACTTGTCTCATCTCGCACACCCTTCTCTCTCCTCATAAAACCCTGCAAATAGCTACTGATTTGTCTTGCATCGATAGTGATTTCCTCTGCATCATTCTGATATGAATCCAAGTCGCATCCACAATGCACCGATTCGTCCCGGCGGGCCCTAGTTGCTGGCCTCATTTTAGTACATGCTCCAGAGTTCGCTCGTTGTCAGCCGCACATGCGGCACACCGTCTCATGCCTAGATCATGGGAGAATTCTGTCATTCACGTCACCATCACGCATCTGAGTTGAATCCACGCGCATTCTTATGTGCAGGTTCGTCCCATACATGTCCCAGTTGCTGGCCTCATTTCAGTACATGCTCCAGAGTTTGCTTGCTGATAGTCGCACAGCGCAGCACGATTCATGCCTCTGTCATGGAAAATTTCTGTCACTCATGTCACAGCCACGCATCTGATTTGAATCCACGCGCATTTTCGTGTGCAGGTTCACCAAGCTTGCCCCAATTGCTGGCCTCATCTCAGAACATGCCCCAGAGCCTGGTCGTTGTCAGTCGCATCTGCGGCGCACCGATTCATGCCTCTGTCATGGGACATTTTTGTCACTCATTGCACTGTAACACATCTGATTTTAATCCACGTGCATCCTTGGGTGCAGCTTCGTCTCAAGCGTGCCCCAGTCGTTGTTGGCCCCATTTCAGTACATGCTCCAGAGTTCGCTTGCTGTTCCTCGCACAGCGCAGCATCGATTCAAGTCTCTGTCATGGGAAGTTTCTGTCACTCATTTCACTATCGCGCATCTGATTTGAATCCACGTGCATTTTCGTGTGCAGACTTGTCTTAAGCGTGCCCCAGTTGTTGTTGGCCTCATTTCAGTACATGCTCCAGAGCCCGGTCGTTGTCAGTCGCACCTGCGGCGCACCGATTCATGCCTCTGTCATGGGACATTTTTGTCACTCGTTCCACTGTAACACATCTGATTTGAATCCACGCCCATCCTTAGGTGCAGCCTCGTCTCAAGCGTGCCCCAGTCACTGTTGGCCCCATTTCAGTACATGCTCCAGAGTTCGCTTGCTGTTCCTCGCACAGCGCAGCACCGATTCGTGTCTGTCATGGGAAATTTCTGTCACTCGTTTCACTGTCACGCATCTGATTCGAACCCACTTGCATTCTCGTGTGCAGGCTCGTCTTAAGCGTGCCCCAGTTGTAGTTGGCCACAATTCAGTACATGCTTCAGAGCCCGGTCGTTGTCAGTCGCACCTGCGGCGCACCGATTCATGCCTCTGTCATGGGACATTTTTGTCACTAATTTCTCCGACACGCTCCACCATCCGATCCGCTCACTTATAAAAAGGCAGTGCAGCACTGAACAAGTCCATAGATCAAAAGACAATCCCAGTGATCTTCTAGAGTGATTTATAGAATCGGAAACATGCAGATGATGTGAACACAGTGAGAGACCTCCACCAGTAATAAGAATGGCCGCTCACCTCCCAAAGTGGACCCTTTGGTTATAGAGAGTCACAGATACCTTCCCATATGAGTATATACGTCTCAGGCATGTATTGCAGCTCCGGGATAGTTGGATGACAACAGCAGATGGACCGGATCACAAATGACTCCAATGAGGTGTGTATATAAATATATATATATATATATAAAAGACAGGCAGACCATAGTGTTCTCCGCATATAAAAGGATATTTAATAAAAAGAAATGCACTTACATGTAAAAGGCACTAAACCAGTGCCGAGTGTAACAGCGTGTATGAAACAACAGATGCAGTCTGTCGTGTTCAAATCAGCTAGTCAAACCCCTCACCACCTGTCATTTCTCCTCCAGGTCAGTCGAGTAGGTCCACCCTGCACCAGGTTGGACGTAATTTTCCCTAAAAAAAAAAAAAAAAAAAAAAAAAAGAAAAGAACTATAAAAAAAAAAACCTATATAAAAAACTATATATATATATATATATATTATATATAAAAAAAAGCCAAAAAAAAAACACCTATGAAAAAAATAAATAAAAACCTATAAAAAAAAAAAGTATGCACTTACCAACAGCCGATGTGAATCTAGTCGCAACGTCGGCCCTATGATTCGGATCCTCAGCAATCACAAACCCCTTCAACCACTAACACCATCAGCCGATCTGAGTTTAGTCATATCATCAGTGCAACGACGCGGATCCGGAACATGAGCTCCCTCATCACCTTACATCTACAGCCGTTCCAAATCTAGTCGCATCATCGGCGCAACGATTCGGATCCTCGGCAATACAAACTTCACCGACCGATCCGAGTCCAGTCGCAGCACCGGCTCAACGTTTAAGATCCTTTACAAACCAAACCCCACCGGTGCTCACACCTCAGCCCGATTCCAACTATTCGCATCAGTGATACCAATAAAGTGGTACTTACAATTCAGATGCCTGGCCTTACGTCCGTTATCAAGCATAAACCTTTACATCTCACTCCATCTGCATATACAATGTTGCGCACGGTCGTTCCTACATACTCAAAATTTCCGCTAACTTTGTTTTCATTTTTCCAATAAAGCGGCTTAATTGCAGTCGCTGCAAGCTTTCCGACTCATCTCCAGTAGCAACTTGGCTGCTCACCTATTCTCTGTCGTGCTAAACACTCAAACTAGCTTTCACTACGTTTGTCGTCCCTAAAGCCGACCCGCGTCAGGTCAGTTCTCCAAGACTTCACCCGTACACGGGGGTGTACTAAGGAGCAGCTTCAGTCTCTCCCGGGAATGCTCAATTTGCAGCAAGGATCATTCCCGAGGGTCGATCTTTTTGTATCACGCCTCCTGGTCTTCCTCTCCCAGACACAGGACCCCGATCAGATCCTTAACTTAGACACCGCGGCAGTAGCGGACCTGTCATTATGGGAGGAGTTCCTTACTACGTGAAACAGTATCAAAGTATACCATCAATATCGCCCCCATCACGCTGGTAGTGACAGATGCCGCAGCCTCCACAGGCTTCGCTGCAATTTTTGGCCACTATTGGTTTGCAGGACCATGGCTTCCAGAGACACTCCTAATCCCAGGGTTTACCTGGACTTCCTCCCTGTTCGAACAATACCAGATCATGGCAGCCGCTCAGCTCTGGGGGTCATATCTGGACAGGACAAACCGTGGCCTTCACCACCGACAACCAGGCCACGGCTGATATTATTAGTAAAGGCAAGTCCAAGTCATGTCCTTCCTACGCAGGCCCGTACAACTATGCCCTCAGCACCAGTTAATGTCCACTACCATCGCTAGTTCCCCATTTGGCCTTCTCCCCAGCCTGGTCATTCAAGCAGCCTTCGACTCGGCCTACCACGGGTTCTTGCGGCCTAGCGAGTTCACCCGCAGCTACCCCGCCGGCCAAGTTCTACGTAGACCTCACTTGGCTCGCTACCAAGATCGTTTCATCCTCCACCTGGCACTATCCAAAACCCAGCGATCAGGCACCGGGTTAGACATTTAACTCTAAAAACAAACAATCTCTGGTGTGCAGTAACCTTACTCGATCGCCTTCTGTCACTCCTACCTGAACAGTCAAACTCTTGTCCCCTACTACCTTTCTACTACCTTTCCCGATCAAACCCTTGAGTGCCTGCCAGTTCATCAAACACATGAGAATTCATCGGGGCACAACCAACCATAGGAAGTTGATCCAGGGTTCACCCGGTCGCCTCTCGGGGGATCAGGAAGGAATTTTCTCCCCTGCTGTAGCAATTGGCCTAGGCTCGGCTGGGGTTTTCGCCTTCCTCTGGATCAACGGTGGGGTGGTTAGGTCAATTTGGGTCCTGTCACCTTCACACTCACTCACTCTTCCACGCTACCACACCTCAACCTCAGTCAGTGCTCCAGTCGCTCTTATCGTATTGGAGCGGCCTCGGACACATCCCGGTGTGGGGTCCCAGATCACGACTATTAAGAGACTTGACAGGTGGAAGTCTGCCTGCTTCGTCCAGCACATCCTCCAATCCTCAGGTGGAAATGGCACAAGCATTCACCAAACTTGCTCAATGAACAAAGCTAAAACCAATAAAACTACATCCCTACCTGAATGTTTTTGCCCCCTTATTTTGGCATACCGTCCATCAGATCACGGCACACTTCAGGTCCATTTCATGTTGTAAGTCTATCTATCTTATTCATATCTGTATCGGATATAGGGCTTCAACCATAAGTTAGAAGGCCAGTATGCTGGCCTGAATTTATGGGAGGAGCCCGGGGGGCTATTTAACCAGCCCACTCACCTGCAGTCTTCGTTGGTTTCCTGTGAGTGATACCCACCCTCCCATTCCCTTTTTTAGGGCATTTCTCAAAATTAATTTCTCTCCACAAAATATTCATTCTAATCTTGGGTATGCCCCCTTATTTTGGCATACCGTCCATCAGATCAGGGCACACTTCAGGTCCATTTCATGTTGTAAGTCTTATGTTAAGTCTATCTATCTTATTCATATCTGTATCGGATATAGGGCTTCAACCATAAATATATATATCTGTGACTAGTAGCAGCAACCCCCCCCCAGTTTTGAGATCAGCTCAGGGTGGGCAGCTCAGCTTTATATATATATATATATATATATATATATATATATATATATATATATATATATATATATATATATATATATATATATATACACACACACTATGCAGCTCAGCATTTATTTATGTGTATGTGTGTGTGTGTGTGTGTGTGTGTGTGTGTATATATGTATATATATATATATATATATATATATATATATATATATATATATATATACAAAAAAAACAGCTGTGTCCAAACCCCCCCCCCCCGTTGCAGTAATCAGACCATCTGAGCTACTAATATATATAACAAAAACTGTGTCCAGCAGTACACCTACAGCCCCCCCCCCTCGGGGTGGGCAGCTCAGCTACTACCACATATATGTATAGCTGTGTCCAGCAGCGGCGGCAGTACCCCCCCCCCCCCCTAGCAGGCTGAGCTGCTCTGTGCACAACAGCTCACCTCAGCACCTCCGACGGCGGTGGACACAATCCGACACCCCCCCTCATTACCGCACCATCTCAGAGCGGCTCTGAGTCTCTGGTACTCTACGCGGCAGCTGGAGAGGACGCAATGTGCAGCGGCAGCCGTGCCGCCCGGGTGGAGAACAGACAGTGCGAGAGGAGGAGGAAATAACAGGCGGCCAGGTGCGGCCGCGGCGCCGGAAGTGTTCGGGGAAAAAAAATATATATATATAAAAAGGAGGCCAGGACTACACTTGGGATGGTGTCACCCCTCTGATGGGTGTCACCCGGGTGCGGGCCGCACCCCCCGCACCCCCCCTAGTGACGCCTCTGGCCATGATGTTTTCACTCCTCCATTTACTACGTACCAGGCTGGATATTTGGGATGGTTGCTGAAACATTGTGCAGGTTCTTTTTATCAGCAGTTTTCAGCCTATTCACAATAGGTGGTGTTGGATTGTATTGCTTCTGTGCACTGTTTAATTGAGCAAGGGAGAGACAAACTGACTTTAGTTCAACCTCTGCTACAAGCTTAGTCAGAGATCATATCCCCAGTGCTAGAGAAGTAACATAAAGTCAGAGCTGCTGCTAAGAATCAAGAATCTCTTCCTCTGTTACCCTTAGCAACCACAGCTGCTTCTGAGGGTTTGTTACCTTCTGTAGATCAGTACCCTGCCATTAGTAATCACACTTCCTCTGTATGCAATCCATCGAAAGCTCCCCCTGCAGTGCAGTTACCCATAGCAACATCTCAGGCCTCTTCCTGTATTTCCGCTACTCTTCCCTCTATTCTTCCATCAGCAGTACACTCTGGTCAGCACATGGCAACTATGTGCAGGACTCCAGTATCTAAGCCAAAGAAAAAGAAACACAAGTTTTCTCCTGCTCCTATAACGCTGCCACTATCCATGTTGCCTGCTGATCCTGTGCCCATTGATCCAGTGCCTGCTGCCCAGTCTGCAGAAGTTGTGCCCGCTACCCAGCCTGATGTGATGCTGATTGCTGCCCATGCAATCCAGTCCTCCTCCATGCAGACGACTGCTGCTGATGCGTTCCAGTCCTCCTCCATGCAGACAACTACTGCCGATGCGATCCTGTCCTCCTCCATGCATACTGCTGCCGATGCAATCCTGTCCTCCTCCATGCAGACGACTGGTGCCGATGCGATCCAGTCCTCCTCCATGCTGATGACTGCTGCTGATGCGATCCAGTCCTCCTCCATGCTGATGACTGCTGCCGATGCGATCCAGTCCTCCTCTATGCTGATGACTGCTGCCGATGCGATCCAGTCCTCTTCCATGCCTACTGCTGCCGGTGCAATCCAGTCCTCCTACGTACTGACTGCTGCTGATGTGATCCAGTCCTCCTCCATGTTGCCGCTGCCTGCTGATGGGGTCCATGCCTCCTCCATTCTGATGCCGTCTGCTGATGGGGTCCATTCCTCTTCCATGCTGCCGCTTGCTGATGGTGTACATTCCTTCTCCATGCTGCCGTCTGTTGCCAAGCCTGCCGCGGGTGACCTGCCATCTGTTGCCAAGCTTGCCGCAGCGGGTTCCCGGGCTGCCACTGCCCCGATGGACTATGCTGTCCCCGGGCTGCCGCTGCCCAGCTTAACTTTGCCGCTTCCCGGGCTGCTTATCTGGTGCCCACTGCCCAGCCTGTTGATCTGGTGCCCGATGCACAGTCTTTTGATCTGGTGCCCACTGCCCAACATGCTGATTCCGAGGCTGCCGCCCCTCGGGACTATGCTGATTCTGGGGCTGCCACCCCTCTGGACTATGCCAAATCCCTACTTGCTGTTAAGCTGGACTAAAATTCCAGTGTTATGTGGCCTAAAGGGGTTGTCCGGGAGGGTTAAGATCACTACGTTTGCTCATCCTGAGTTTTTTGCAGCAAGCGGATTCTGTTGTGCCAAGGCCAGGAGGTCCAGAACTCCACTTTGAACTTGAGAGCCACATCTGCTGTTACAGCATCAGTAGCAGAGGTCCCATGGGAAAGGACAGTGTTCCATTTGAACTTTGCCTTGACCCAGGGGTCATCTCTGTGATCCCTGGTGCATTTGGGGACCCGAGTGGGGTAACCTATGAGCTGGGTAGACCCGAGTTACAGGTACAGTGCAGAGAAGCCTCTAGCAACAGAGGGAGAGAGGGTCCAGTTGTGAAGGAATGCCCTGGCGTGAGGGTACCTGCATGAACCAGGGACTCTGACATTGGGCGGTCGGGTGTCCTTTGGTGTCCCAGCATTGGGACACAGGCTTCTTTTGAGAATATACCTTTGGTGTTGGGCCTCCTTAGGGATCTGACCAGCAAAGAACCTAGCCAGTTTAGGACCCCGGCAGCGGGGTTCTCACCAGGTCTTCAGACATGGACAGTGGAGTGCTCAGTCGGCTTGCAGACCCTGGTGGTGGGGCCGAATCTGTTAGGATTAAGTTTACCTGCTGGTGGCATTATCCTGCTCTGGGCTGTTTTCTGCAGCTTTAGTGTCCACCAGCAGGTGTCTCCTAGGAGCCAGCAGGCTGGTGTAATCAGGCAAATTAGTGTTCAGCTGCCGGAGGGCTACTTAAGGCTTCTCCTCTCTTCCCCCTCCACATCAAGATTTTGGTCCCTGCCTTGCTGCTGATCCTGATCCAGTCTGCAACCCTCTGCCTTGCTCCTGCCTCCCTCTGCTCTGTCCCCAGCCATGATCCCTCCTTCCTTGCAACCTTGAATTCCTTGTACCCTTGTCCCTAGCTTGGTCTGTATGTATATTTAGTTCAGGTTCAACTGCTCTTGTTAGTGGGGTTTTTGGTTCTGTTTGGGGTAGTTCATGTTTACTGTTTGCTGTGTTCATTGTTTGCTATTTTTCACTGTAAATATCACTTTAATATATATATATATATATATATATATATATATATATATCCTTGTTTGGTCTCAGTTCCTTGTGTAGCTACGTGTCTGGTCTCCTTAGCTGCTGATCCTGACAGTACCTGTCAAAAAGAGGTCCCTGTTCCCCCCTACCCCCTGAAAGGTGCCAAATGTTACACTGAAGGGGGTAGGAAGCGTATAAGCGGAAGTTCCACTTTAAGAACTATTTTTAGTGTAAAGAAGAGCAAGAAGTTAAGGTCGGGCCTCCACAGAGCCCTGATCTCATAATAAAGTCTGTCTGTGATTACATGAAGAGACAAAAGGATTTGAGGCAGCCTACATCCACAGAAGTTCTGCAATTCTCAAAGATGTTTGGAACAGCCTACCTGCCGAGTTTGCTCAAAAGTGTGCAAGTGTACCTAGAAGAATTGATGCTGTTTGGAAGGCAAAGGGAAGTCTCACCAAATATTTATATCATTTGGATTTCTTTTTTGTTCATTTACTTTCCATTTTGTTAATTCATAAAAAAAAATGTAGCACGTCCCCTTGGGGACTGCTTGGATTTACCTGCTCATCTGCATTGCCATAACCCTGTAAACATTCCAACCCACCTGACACTCTGGGTTCAGACATCATTGCAGCCCCTTTGAGTAATAAGACAACACTCAATGCTTTTATATTCTATTAAAGTTTACTGAGATACTTCAGATAAGATATTGTTATACAGAAGAGGTAATGGTTCAACTGAGCTTTGAATAGCAGCACAAACTCAGCAGAATGCTTCCCTAAGAAATGCCAGTTAAAACAGTTGGCAACAACAGAGTATTAAATGTATGTATATACAATGGAATACCACTTGAGCATAACCTGAAAGGATAAGCAAGTTAAACATCAATTCTGACAATACTTCTAGATAGGAACCCAGGCCGGCCTGTTCAACCTTTTATCTTAATGAGAGATGAGGCTAAACAAGGATGGTATGAGGGCCCTTTAAGCAGCAATGACAGAATGTCCCCATTGCAGATCTGATGGTGTTCACCGGCAGTCGGAGCTCATTAACCTCCCTGGCGGTATTCCCGAGTCTGGCTCGGGGTTACATTTCAGCACCAAAAGCGGTAACCCCGAGCCAGACTCGGGCTGCGTCGCAGTGATCCAGGCAGGAGTTACTTACCTTGTCCCCTGGATCCTGTGATGCTTCCCCGCTGTGTGATCGAGCCGTCATCTCGCTCGATTCACACACTGCCGAATGCCGCCGAGCTCCGTTCCCTGCGACGTTACGACGCACAGGGACGGAGATCGGCGCCAAATTCAAAAAAGTTAAAACACAGTACACATACAGTATACTGTAATCTTACAGATTACAGTACTGTATGTAATAATAACACACTCCCATTGTCCCTAGTGGTCTGCCCAGTGTCCTGCATGCACTTTTATATAATAAAACCTTTTTTTTCTGCCTGGAAACTGGAGATTGTCCATAGCAACCAAAAAGTGTCCCTTTATGTCAAAAGTGGTTAAAAAACAGCAATAATAAATTAGAATCACTCGCAGAATTAAGCGATAGTGATTTGTGGGGAAATTCGTCATCAAACACTGAAAAACACTTTTATTATTATTTGTTATAATTATTTTATAGTTATTTATTTTATTATAATGTATAATTTTGTTTTTTGAACTTTATCATACCCGGGATGTCTACTAGACTCTGGTTTGGACAGATTTAAGTGAGTTATTCCTAAGAATTACAGGCCTACAATATAAAACGCCAAATTTCCATGCAGAATAATGGTACCGCTTTCAGCACCTAAAATCTGACAGAATCATACCGCCAGGGAGGTTAATTATATTCGATAAGGTTTAGTAACAGAGTTGTAGTATATCTTATAATGACTGTAGCTAAAGATGCCTATGTACAGTGTTTGAATAGAAATGCAGTGAAGTGCTACCCAGATAAAGCTGTCTGTGCACAGTGTCCCAGTAAAACAACCAATTGAAAGGGGGCAATTGCCCTCTCACTAGCAACCAGGCCAATTCAACTCCTTGTAGCTAGCGATCCACCAGATAGACGTCCCGGCTGCGGACCCGCTTGTGATGATGTTTGCGAAACACGGAGCGTGGGTTGCTGTACGGTCGAGTGGGTGCTGGTCAGATGTCTGAGCAGCAGGCAGTGCTGGACCCCTTCTTGGTCAGTCAGGAATGATGTACACCCACCGGGTAGGCCGCAACCTCACTCTCCCTGCGTGGAGAGACCCATCACACACAAGGCCCGGTAAGAAGAGCCAGAGGTCTCTGGTTTCTTTTATAGCATATCTATCTTCCCAGCAATCTCCCCGATGGTAGCAAAGACCCTTGGGATATGTAGCCCAGGCGTATAGTCATGCAAGGGGACAGCCAACTGGTGGAACTACAATCCATTTGATTGGGCTCACAAATATGATGTCATTTTAATAACACTGGGCACTAGAGGGATAATACGATAGACAGACAGGGCAGAGAATAACCAGGGGTAGGCAACCCCCGGCACTGGTGCCGCAAGTGGCACGCAAAGCCTCTTTTGGCGGCACTCGACTCCCTCCCCATCAGCAGAGCAGCACAGGGAAGTGTCAGTGAGATACTAATGCATTCCAATTTCAGAATTCCCCACACCACACCTGCACTGAGGGGGAGGCACTGTGCCCCTGGGAAACATTGGTTCTCCAACATTGCTGTAGCTGCGATTGTCAGCTTTTGTTATGGGGAAGAGATTGGGTGCAGTTCTGTTTCCAGGAGGAGGAGGAGGACTGTCTTGGCCACTGCTAAAGCCAATCACAGTCCTGCTAGCCCCATCCACCATCTGGAGGAAGATGACTTGCTTGGTTGCCAGTGACACAACCAATCTCAGAAAGAGGGGATTTCACTGTGATTGAGAAAACCACAATCAGGTGACAGTTTGTGGAATTACTGTTGAGCTTCTGGGAACTTTGTTGAAATTATTCCTGAACCTTTGCGTCACTTACTTCTAAACCCCTGCACTCTGTGCCCCTTTAAGCCACAGCCAGTATTCAGCGCAATGAAAATCACACCCAACCACTTTTTCTCAGCTGCGGGGGCCCAACTTATGATCCTGCACAGAGGCCCACTGCTGTTAGAAAATGCCCCTGACCTGAGCTCATCATTGCACATCCATTCCATATGCTTGGATGTGACATCACATACATCACATACAAGCACGTGGGCTAGATGCGAGAGGTGGATCAGCAGAATGAGTGTGCCAGGACAGGTAGATGTGTCTCATCTCTGCTTCCTTTCACCACTCTGCATATCACACATATCATAGGTGAGAAGAGGGTACAGTGGTGGGGAAAATGAGCAGGAGGGGTTCAAAGGTGGGACAGATGAGCAGGAGGGTACAGCGGTGGGGCAGATGTGCAGGGGGTTACAGTGGTTAAACATATTTGGGGGGGGGGCAGTGATCTGAGGTGTGAAGGTGCATAAATTGGGGCTGATCTAAAGTGTGGAGTTGCAGGAATTGGGGCTGATCTGAGGTGTGAGAGTGCAGGATGTTAATTTCTCACTAGTAAAGTAGTTTACAGCATTTACTTTATAAAAAATATTTTTCGTGATTGAGAGTGTGAAGTTTGAAATTTTTTGTTATAAAATCGGCACGCTCAATTTCTTTGAAACCTTTTTCGGCACACTGTGCTCAAAAGGTTGCCTACCAATGGAATAACTGTTTGTTGCAATTGTAGTCCATATTGCTACATAAACTATTAACATTTTTGTCCCTAAATGCATTCTTAATTTACAGCATTTTTTCACACCTTTCTAAAATTTTTGTGTTCTATGCAGTACGTGTGCTGTGAGCCAGAACATTTTAATCACAAGGTGGTGCTAAACACTGATCATATCTACAAATAGGCTTATGATTATTATATGTGCCAGCTATCTGGTAAAAAGAAATGACCTTTGATTTTATTACACAGTCTTCTGATAGAACATACACTTCCTCCAGTCAGTGTGAAGGTCTTTTCAGAGATTTCTTTGAGCTTATCACAATGATAAGACCCATCAACACAGACATCTTAAAGAGTATGTCAAGGCAAAAGATACATGCACATTTTCCCATGTTTTATGTCTTTAGCGCTCATGCACGTAGCTGACTAGGGCATGGGCGTCCCCTGAACTTTTTTCAGGGGGGGGGGGCATCATTTTAAGGTCAACCATGCATCTTTGGGGCAGAGGAACAGCGCTGTATACACCACTCCTTCACCGCCCCTGCCCATTGAAATACCGGTAAATAGGCACGCTTCGGCAGCGGCGATACAGTTGCATTTAACCCTAAAACTATTGTTGCTTTACCGATAACGGTAAATACAAAAAGATGTACACAGTAGTGTTGTGGCATGGCACAGGCACTGCTGTTACCTGTAGTTCTTCAGCGATAGGCCCAGGGCAGGCACTTGCAGCGTATTCTCTTGTCTCGGCCACTGCACGCCACGCACCTGTGGGAGGAGCCGGCGCATACATTTACACAGGCTGAGGCAGCAGCCAATCACGGAACAGCCAGGTCATGGACGGCCGGGGCAGAGCCAATCTGATGCTCGGGCCGGGGGTGAGGAGGGAGAGATGGTTGTGTAGTCGGAAAAGACAGAGCAGCCCCAGCCCCCAGGCCAGCAGCAGACTTAGAAAAAAAGTCCACAGCTGCCGCGGAGGCGGCCATTGCAACACAGGGGGCAAGTGTCTTCACTCTGACTTTCGATTCCGGGGGGGGGGCAATTGACCCCCCTTGCCCTATGGAGCGGACGCCCATGGATTAGGGTATGTTTCTGATCAGCCACGGACAGGAAGTCTGTAAAAATCAATGTGGACTGACACTGTCTGGAGCTGTTCATATGTAATCATACATAAAGCAATTGCCTGCTGCTAGGAACATCTTTACATCCCTGGACATTAACTGTGTGTGGTTCATTTACTAAAACTGGAGAGTGCAAAATCTGGTGCAGCTGTGCATGGTAGCCAATCAACTTTGAACTTCAGCTTGTTCAGTCAAACTTTGACAAAAAAACTGGAAGCTGATTGGTTTCAATGCGGAGCGGCACCAGATTTTGCACTCTCCAGTTTTAGTAAATCAACCCCTTTGTGTCCAGGAGCACACATCTGTCCCTAACCACAGGTAATAGCTCCATGTGTGATAAAATGTGAACAGCTACTGATAACCATGGACAGTGTTAGCCTGTCAATGATCTGTACAGACTTCCTGTCTTTGGCTGTATTTAATTTTTTTTATTGCAAAGCTGTTCATCCTTTGAGACTGCATGTGCATTTATTCTGTGCTGATGGGGCAAAATTAAATGTTCTCAGCTTATATTCTCTACAAACTGAATTTAAGTTGTTAAAAAAAAAGTGTAATTGGGGAAAATACCGCTTTTTGGCCAGAAGATGAAGCTGAGGAAAATAGTTATATCCATTGATCCTCATCGCCAGCTAGTGGCCATAACTTGGTATTTTCACTGTTCACAGTTTTTTCCTCAATAAATAATGTTATAATAAATTATCTGCAGCTAATAGCCTGAGAACATTTAATTTTGCCCCACTTCCACAAAACAAATCTACATGCAGCTCCGATGGATGAACAGCTATGCAAATGTTTTATAAATACACCCCTTTTAATTGTGTACGCTGACCTGAAAAGATTAAAATGCTTACTGGACTGATGACCTGCAGGATAAAGATAATAGTGTAACAGTTCAGAATAATTTTCTGAAATATATTATATAGTATACAATATTTGTTTACAAGAATTAATTCCATGGATAACAAAAGTTTTTTTTGAGCACTATAAGCTGATGCTGTTTGAACTTTCCACAGCCAAATAGAGAAAAAGCAGACAGTCACTGCTAAAAGGAAAAGGGAAGTTCCTCTTTAACGCCTCCTTCCCCCCCTCCCCTCCCAATTTTTTTTTTTTTTTTGGGGGGGTAAGTGGATACCTAGTTTTAGCAGGCACCTGCTCTCTCTTCCACTCCAACCACCTGGGCAATCAGAGTGGAAGTTCAACCCCCCTGCCCTCCCACAACCTTCATGGAAACGTCACAGGTCCCATGAGGCTGCGGGACCAATAATACAGCGCAGCGCGGCTCGAGCATGTGCAGTGGGAAGCTGGCTATGAAGCCGCAAGGAAACACAAATAGCTTCCCTTCGGGGACCTGAAGACCAGCCAAGAACATGTCTTGTGTGTGAGGACAGCGCTGGATCCCTGGACAGGTAAGTGTTTTGTTTTTGTTTTTTTAAAGGATAAGTCCAACCTGAGCTTTTTAGGCTGGGCTTCTCCTCTGGGTCACAGGAGTGCAATTCGTTTTGCACTCCTGTGACCCGTTTTCAGCATAGATCGGTCTGAAGTCCGCTTTCCACTGACGTCACTGCCATCAGTCGAGGCAGCGTGTCATCCCGACTTCCGAAGTCTGGATCCGCCAGTTGCCTTGATTGATGGCAGTCTCAGCGTCTCAGCGAGGAGGAGCAGAGCAGGAGCCATGCAGACTGACAGTCTCTCGGTTCTCAGTGCAGAGACGGCAGGGGACAGATGCTGCATCCACCTAGGTAAGTATGATTAGCCAAAAAAAAAAAAGAAAACTATTTCTCTTTTAAGTCAGCAGCTACAGTATTTGTAGCTTCTCACTTTTATTGAAGATCCGCAAAGCTAAAAAAGGAAATGTTTGTTTTTTTTTATAATTTTTTTTCTTTTAGTCCAGATGGTGTTAAAGAATGGTTACTGTTCTATCTGTGACTTTACTATCTGTGCAATTGTGCCTCAGCACAGATGTGCGCAGTCTCCATCAAAAGTCTGTGTAACTACATGCCGAAGAACAGTAGGAAGACAGAACTCTCTAACTGAAGTGCCTGAACGACAAGATCACTAGGTGTTATTTGATTATGTTGATTAAAGTTGCATATTTAAAAACCAGTGAAAATGTCTTTTGAAATAACAATACCCTGTCAATGCTTACAGTATATACGTTTTACTGATTGGTTTTATCTATCGTTTTCAGCCAAGGAAGCTGCCATCTTTGCCTCTGTTTAATCTACAACTGCCATGATGCTGCACATGTGATCAGTTATGACACCAGCCATTGGATGGTTTGACAGTTTGGTTAAGAGCACAACCAATGGGAGTGTTACATTTCCGACACGTGCCGGAAATGAAACTATTTTATGGATGGGTTTACTTCCGCTTTAAATAGATGATAAAGGATTCCAAGAGCAAATAGACAGCAAAGCAGTGGTTGCTTGCTGTGTGGCTCTGTTTGAAGGAAACTTTAAACCAGCTGTACAATAAGGAAGGCCGTAGACAGTGCAAATTTATTTCCTGCAACCATGGGTTGCAGGAAAGAAATTTGCATTATTCCCACATCAACACAGACAGTGCTGACAAGGAAAACTCTCCTGCCGAGCAATTTTCTGCTCCCGGCGGGAGGGCAGGTGGGAGAAGACAGTAATTATTGCTAGCGGCTATAATAGCCACTAGCGATAATCACAAGTGAATCTGGCAGGCTGGTTTTACCCAAGTTGATCGATCAACTTGGTACATTCAGCCTGCCCACACACTGTTCAAATCTCATCCGGTTCCTGCTGAACCAGCCGAGATTCCAACTGTCTATGGCTGGCCTAAGGGATAAGTTGCTGCTGATTAGTCATATCCTTCTGAATGTCAGTTACAGCTGGGGCAGTAATTTTACAGTCTGTAAAAAAAACAAAAAAACAAAAAGGAATTTTGACTTACCTCTAAATTCCATATCTTGGAGTACAGTATAGGGCTGGATGTTCAATTACTTTCAGGTAATTATACACTGACAAACCTTTTGGACACATCCCCTGGACATACCCCTATAAACCTACTACATTCCATGAGACCTCTGTTTTTTTTAGCAAGCAATGCAGAGTAACACAGTAACAGAGGGGAGGATCCTGTACTGTACTGCAAGACATAAAATTTACAGGTAAGTCAAAATTCCTTTTATCTTAGTCATTAGTGATGAGCCGAACACCCCCGGGTTCGGTTCGCACCAGAACCCGCGAACGGACCGAAAGTTCGCACGAACATTAGAACCCTATTAAATACAATGGATGCGAACGTTCGGATTCTAAAGTGCTAATTATAAGGCCTCATGCCCACGGCGTTTTTTCAGCCGCGTTTGTAAGCGTTTTTTACAGCTTAAAAACGCCTGTCCATGTTAGTCTATAGCTTCATGCCCACCTATGCGTTTTTGAGCTGTAAAGAGCATAGGCGTTTGTAAGCTGTAAAAAAAAAACCAGGACCAGTGCTTTCCGCGGCGCCGACGTTAGGCAGGAAAAAACGCGAAGCGTCAAAAAACGCGCACAAACGCGTACAAACGCGCACTAACGCCGAAGATCGCGTTTTTTAGCTCCGGTGTTTTCCTATGTAAAAATATGATTGGACAATGTAAAGACAGGAACTTCCTGTCTGGATAATATTATTTCCCAGGAGTCCTTTGCACAGCCATGTGCTTGTGAAGAAGAGAACATGGCTTGTAAGATGGCACAAGCTGTGGGACAACGGGAGCTGATAACGGCTGTTCAGGCCCATCCCGAACTGTGGGATGTGTCTCATCTGCAGCATGGAGACCACCTAAGGAGAGTCTCGATATGGGAGGATATAAGTGCTGCCATCACCCCTGGCTGGGAAGACTGTTCACATGGAGAGAGAAAGGAAATAAGTAAGTCTTTTTTCCTTGAATGTATGATCTTTTTCTAAATTTATAAATTTTTCGACAAAAAAAAAAAGACAGTTTAATGTTTTTAAAAATTTTTTTTTTTTTTTTTTTTTTACCTAATTTGAAACTTTATGTTAAGCCTAGTAAATAGGTAACTTACATGTCACCCTTTCAAATTGGACATGCTCGTAGAATGGCGCCAAACTTTCGTACGTAGAAATCATACTGGTTACATGTTTTGAGTTACAGAGGAGGTCTAGGGCTAGAATTATATATCTCGCTCTAACGTTCGGGGCGATACCTCACATGTGTGGTCTGAACAACAATGTCATATGTGGGCGGGAGTTGCGTATACGTTCGCTTCTGTGTGCGAGCACATAGGCACAGGGGAACAAAAAAAAAAATTTAGAATACTTTGGGAATGCATATAAAACCTTTTTTCCATGTTTTTTTTAGCCAAAATTTTGCAAAAACGCTGGAAATCCCTTCGAGACCGCGTCAGGAGGGATTTAACCGATGAGGAAAAGACTTCAAGAAGTGGAATGGCAGCCCCGACCAAGAAGCCTCACGTTTTTCATAATGAGCTGAATTTCCTCAGAGAAAATATGAGGAACAGCAGCAGATCGTAAGTTTGTTTTTCGTAATATAGTTGCCTATGTACATATCTTTTCTGGCGGTATTTTATACGACTATTGGTTGTAAATGTGTGTGTGTGTGTGTGTGTGTGTGTGTGTATATATATATATATATTTTTTTTTTAACCAACCTGCAAGACAAAACCATAATGAGCTAGTATGCATAGCATACTAGCTCATTATGAATGACTTACCTGATATTGAAGCCCCCGCAGCGATGCTGGGACACCTCCACTGCTGCCACCTTGCTTAGACGTCTCTTCTCTTTATCGCCGCTCCGGCGCTGTGATTGGCCCCGTAGCGGCAATGACGACAGACGCATGCGTATGCGCGTGACGTCAGCGGCGCCGGGTTTAAAAGTAAATATCTCCCTAACCGTGTAGGTTAAAGAGATATTTCTTGCGCCTACAGGTAAGCCTTAATCTAGGATTACCTGTAGGTGCAAGTTGTATTAGTGGGTTTACAACCACTTTAAGTTAATTCTTTTATTTCATTGTCTGCAGGACAACATCAAACATTTCTGCAGCCAGGGAGGTGTCTGCAGAGGAGGACAACTTGGAAAGACCGAGCAGTCCGATGACATGTAGTGAATCGCCAAACAATGTGGATGAGGGCAGTGTTCAGTGCCCTGATGAGGTAAGTGCTTATGTCTGCCTGTCTATCTCATCGTCTGTCTATGTACATGTGAATGTAAAATGATTTGTTCTTTTGCAGGAATCCAGGGCATTGGAAATATCCTCAACTGCCATTCAGGACAGTGGTGTGCGACGCGGTCGTGGCGGTGGCCGTGGTCGTGGTCGTGGACGTCAGGCGAGGGGTGGCTGCACTGTTGAGGGAGATGACAGGGTGCTAGCACTGCTGCAGGAAGTGCGGCAGGAGAGGCGCAGTGTGGATCCTTTTTTAGATCACAGCAACCCACGCGTCTCCTTCTGCCGTAGCCTATATCACCTCCTGGAGGACATTGGGGGAGAAGAAGAGAAGTACATACAAACTATGGCAATGCAATACCGGAAAGAGAAATTGAGAGGTGTGAGAGCGCCGAGCAATACATATAATCCTTCTCATGATCCCCCAATGGCCCCCAGGACCTCAGCAGTGCTAGCACCCCCCTCTCATCATCAGCCCACTCAACAATGCCAACCACCACCTACCCCGTCTCAGGCATCGTTTTATATGCCATGTTCACAAAGTGAACTTCCTCCTTCAACCTCCAATTTTCACCCATCAAATCAATTCCCCCCCCCGCTACCAGCAAGAATTCTGGATTGAACCCCAGCCCCGTCCCCAATCCCCACATCCCCGTAGTGATCAGATGTCCATCCCCACCTATCACCAGCTTTGATGTACCAATTGTTTAATAAATATTTTTTTTGTTTGAATAAAAAATTGTTCAATTTGTGTTCTATATGATGCACAACAGCACTCCATTACGGGCTTAGCATACGCTTGACCAAAGAACGAGGGCAAAGGACTCCTTTGCCCTCTGCCTTCAGACGAGCCTATGCTAGCCCATTACGGGCTTAGCATACGCTTGCCCGAAGGCAGAGGGCAAAGCACTCAAAAGGGGCTTAGCATACGCTTGCCTGAAGGCACAGTCAAAACTTGTTGAACAATGATTGCAAAATGGAAAAATAACAATCTTTAAAATGATTTATTTCAAAAATAAACACAAGAAAGTAAAGATGTATACATCTGTATTGAAAATTTACCAGGATCGATATTTGTATCAAATTTTTCTGAATCTGAATTTCATTTTTTTAAATTACACATGATCATTCTGCCATGACACCTCTCCATCAGGGGATTCAAAAAATGCAGCAAATTGGTTTCGAATGCCCATGACACGTGCCGTTGACCGCAAGTCCATAAATTGTACCCTCTGAGTTTGGTTACTGGGCTCCGGTTCAACATTGCTGCTGTCACTGTCCCTTAGAAAGTTATGCAGAACGCAGCATGCCAGGACTACTTTAATGGCGTTCTCCACATCCAGTTGCATACTTGTGAGCAAAACTCGCCATTTGGCCGTGCACACCCCAAATGCACATTCAACGACACGGCGTGCACGGCTGAGCCGATAATTATAGATTTTTTGGCGATGGCTGAGACCATACCCACTGTATGGCCTCATGAGGTTTTCAGCCAGTCCAAAGGCCTTGTCTGCCACCATCACTAAGGGTAGGCTGGGTTCCTCAGTGCAGGGTAGAGGCCTGCTTTCAGGGATATTGAGTCGTCCCTCATGTACACGACGTCCGAAGGCCGACTCCCGGAATATACGGGCGTCACCTTGGCTTCCATATGCTCCCACATCCACAAAAAGAAATTTGAGATGGGCATCGGACAATGCCAGGAGGACCACTGAAAAATATTTTTTATAATTGAAATATGATGATCCAGACTGGGGAGGCTTCTTCACCCTGATGTGTTTCCCATCAAGGGCACCGATACAATTTGGGAACTGGGTTTTCTCCCAAAAAGTGTCAACCACCGATTCCCAGATCTCTTCTGTGGGCTCTGGCATTACCTCCTCATGTAACTCCTCCCATATTGCCACACATGTTTCCCTTATCACCCTGGACACTGTTGTGAGGCCAAGTAGAAAATAATGATGTAGGGACACGTAACTTTGTCCTGTGGCAAGGAACCTAAGATAAGATAAAAAAGTTCACATATTAAAAAAACTATTGATAAAAATAAAAACTTCCCCTAACCCTAACCCTATCCCCTAATCCTAACCTCTAAACCCTAACCCTATCACTATCCCCTAACTGTAACCCCTAACCCTAACCCTAAATCCTAACCCTAACACTATCCCCTAACCGTAACCCCTAACCCTAACCGTAACCCTATCCCTAACCCTAACCCTATCCCCTAACCGTAACCCCTAACCCTATTTCCTATCCCCTAAACCTAACCGTATTCCGTTACCCTAACCCATATGTGTATTGCACTTACCTGAGTGTCACTAGGAGCCGTTCCTCCGGTGACACAGAGCTCCGCATCACTGTGTCCATCCTGGTCAACCTTGGCCTTAGCTTCTCCAACAGATGTTCAAAGCGCGTCACTGACATCCTTGTGAAATTCTGGAACTTTGAAGGATATAACCGCAGTTGAGAAAAAATGTTGGCAAAGTAGCCAGTTGACACCCGATGGGATACCATTGGATGCATCCAATACTGCCGTGTTCTCCTCCTTCTCTCCTCCTCCTGTCTCCTTCTCCGCTGCCTCCGCAAGATGATCAGGAGGATTGCCTCATCAATTTTTAACATGACGGGATCCATATTACTCCCGAAATATGCTAAAATGCTTTAAATGATGTGTAATGCTCTCTCCTCTCTCTCTCCTAACAAAATGGCACTGACAAAAGCTCTGTAACACGTTTTCTTTGTTTTCTGTGGCATTGTGGGTAATGTGGGAGTGAATATAGCCTTGAGATGTGTTTTTCTTTAAAAAACGCTTACAAACGCTGACGCTAAAAAACGCGCACTAACGCGTACTAACGCGTACTAACGCGCATCAAAAACGCGGTAAATTTGGCGTTTTTTAACGCCTGTTTTCCTGGCGTCAAACCGCTATTTACTGCTCGCTTTTAAAAACGCCCGTGGGCATGAGGCCTAACGACTATTATCCATGTTATTGTCCGAAACAGAGTTTGGGAACCCGGGTTCTGCACCAGGGGACATGTATCAATGCAAAAAAGTTTTAAAAACGGACGTTTTCCGGGAGCAGTCATTTTAATGATGCATAAAGTGAAAAAAAAAAAGTCAAATATTCCTTTAAATATTGTACCTGGGGGGTGTCTAAAGTATGCCTGTGAAGTGCCACGTGTTTTCCGTGTTTAGAACTGTCCTTGCACAAAATAACATTTCTAAAGGAAAAAAAGCCATTTAAAACTGCTTGCGGCTTTAATGCAATGTCTGGTCCCGGTAATATGGATGAAAATCTTTAGGAAAAATGGCATAGCTACCCCATCAACCCCCCCCCACCCCAGCCCATTACCAGCCCCTTTGGGTCTTGTATGGATATTAAGGGGAACCCCGCACACAAAATAAAAAAGGACCTATATACTCTGAACAGCCGTATACAGGCGGTGCATACACGACAGGGACTGTAGGTTTGTTCTTATGTAGAATCTGTTTGTAATTTTGAACAGCTGCATTGTTTAAGTGTAGCTCCATGCCAAATTCCTTTTTTTTAGCTTTTTGTAAAACATAGGGAACGGTTATCATCCCTGTCACATTTTTTTTGCTGTCTGTGCCCCTGTTCAGAACATTTCACCTCACTTTGCGTCCCAATGACAACTGTTTTTGAAATGTGGTGTTTTTATTGAAACAAGGATTGGTGATAAAGCATCAGTAGAGAGGAGACACCTTTCTCCCATATTAATTCTTACAGGAGAGAATTTTCCTTCCAAGGGGTAGATTTCCTCTCACTTCCTGTTGTCTTCTTCCGTTTGCAAGTAGTAGTCGTTTGTAAGTTGGATGTTTGAAAGTAGGGACCTGCCGTATATACTCAGCAGAAATTGGCCCCTTAGGTGTTGGTGTTGGCACAACACTGAAAGCACTCACAGTTATTCTTGGTGGGTGCTGGAACGCCCTGCTGTCAACTATTATATCAGGAATTGTAATAACATATAATTGTTGATCAGTGGTAGTAAAAATTGGGCCTTTGATGGTGGTGCTGGTGCCACAACACTGTAAGGCCTGACAGTTACTCTTGGTGGGCGCAGCAATGGGTCCTGCTGTGAATTATTAGATCAATAATTATAATTGCATGCCCCTGTTGAACAGGGGCTGAAAAATTGGGCCTTAGGCACTGGTGGCACAACACTACAACCCCTCACAGATACTGTACTTGGAGCACAGCAATGAGGCCTGTTGCAAAGTATTGCATCAGAAATTTTAATTACACGCCCCTGTTAAACAGGGGCTGAAAAATTGGGCCTTAGCCACTGGTGGCGTCACCAATAAACCAAAATGATCTTCCAAGCTATCATCATTAATCGTATCATTGAGGAGGAGGAGGAGGATAGCCAGTCAACATAACAGCACAGGCACTCAGCATCATCATCAGTCTTGAAGGGATGTGACATTTTAAAATCAATTAGTCTGTTATATCAGCATCTGGTGTGTGGTAGCTGGTGGTGATCCAAGACTGGTTCATCTTGATGAAAGTGAGTCGATCAACCGAGTCGGTGGACAGGCGCACCCTGTGATCCGTGACAAATCCTCCAGCAGCACTGAATGTGCGTTCTGAAAGAACGCTGGATGCAGGACAGGCCAGTAGCTCAATTGCATACTGTGCAAGCTCTGGCCAGTGATCCATCCTCAAGACCCAGTAAGCCAGAGGATTTTCGGTGGGGAAGGTGTCCAAGTCTGACCTTGCCCCTAGGTATTCCTGGACCATGTATATCAGACGCTGGCGATGGTTGCTGGAACCGATCATACTTTGGGGCTGCGGACTAAAGAATTGTCTGAACACATCGGTCAGACGGCCACCTTCCCCACCGCTCCTTCTTTGACTGCCCGAAGCCTCAGCAACTCGTTGTCCAGGACCAGGAGTTTGTAACCTCCCAGTCTCTGGGAACGCGTTGCACAGACCTTTCTGCAAGGCCTCCCGGAGTTGTCTCATCCTCAGCTCCCTCTGCGACGGTACGATAAGGTCCGCAACCTTACCCTTGTACCGTGGATCAAGGAGAGTGGCCAGCCAGTAATGGTCCCTCTCCTTGATCCGAAGAATACAAGGATCCTTCCGCAGACTTTGCAGGATCAGGGAGGCCATGCAGCGTAGGTTAGCTGAGGCATTCAGTCCGGAGTCCTCTGGGTCACTAAGGATGACATGATCCGCAGCCAACTCCTCCCAGCCACGTACAAGTCCACTGGTTTCTTGGGACTGTAAATCATCCCTAAAAGACTGCTGCTGATGATGCTGAGTGCCAGCCTCCACCTCCATGCTGACACAATCCTCCTCCTCCTCTTCTTCCTGTGCGATGGGTGGGACAGAAGGAACACTGTCTGGGTAAAGGGGGCCTTGAGAGGCAAGGAAGTCCTCCTCTTCCTGCCTCTGTTCTGCCTCAAGTGCCCTGTCCATTATTCCACGCAGCGTGTGCTCCAACAGGTGGACAAGAGGTACAGTGTCACTGATGCATGCACTGTCACTGCTCACCATCCTCGTGGCCTCCTCAAATGGTGCCAGGACAGTGCATGCATCCCTGATCATGCCCCACTGGCGTGGTGAAAAAAACCCGAGCTCCCCTGACCCTGTCCTGGTGCCGTAGTCGCACAGGTACTCATTGATGGCCCTCTGCTGCGTGTGCAGCCGCTGCAGCATGGCCAACATTGAGTTCCACCTGGTGGGCATGTCACATATAAGGCGGTTCTTGGGCAGGTTCAACTCCTTTTGCAGCTCAGCCAGGCGAGCACTGGCATTATAAGATCTGCGGAAATGCACACAGACTTTCCTGGCCTGCCTCAGGACATCCTGTAAGCCCGGGTACCTGCCCAAGAACCGCTGCACCACCAGGTTAAGGACGTGAGCCATACAGGGCACATGGGTCAGTTGTCCCTGTCGGAGGGCGGAGAGGAGGTTGGTGCCATTGTCGCAAACCACCATTCCTGGCTTAAGCTGGCGTGGCGTCAACCACCTCTCGGCCTGCCCCTGCAGAGCAGACAGGACCTCTGCCCCAGTGTGGCTCCTGTCCCCCAAACACACCAGCGCAAGCACGGCATGGCATCTTTTTGCCTGCGTACTTGCGTAGCCCCTTGAACGCCTACGGAGCACCGCTGGTTCCGAGGACAAACCACAGGAAGAGGCCTTGGAGGAAGAAGAAGAGGAGGGGGTGGAGGAGAGAGGTGTGTCACAACCAGTAGTAGCATTTTGGAGGCGTGGCGGTGGAACAACCTCCAACACTACTGCACCTTGTCCTGCATCCTTCCCAGCTGCCAAAAGAGTGACCCAATGGGCCGTGAAAGAAAGGTAACGTCCCTGTCCATGCCTGCTGGACCATGAGTCAGCGGTAATATGCACCTTACCGCTGACCGCCCTGTCCAGCGAGGCCAAGACATTGCCTTCCACATGCCTGTAGAGAGCCGGAATCGCCTTCCGTGCGAAAAAGTGGCGTTTGGGAACCTGCCACTGAGGAACCGCACATTGCACAAACTCACGGAAGGGGGCCGAGTCTACCAACTGAAAAGGCAGCAGTTGAAGCGCTAGCAATTTAGCCAAGCTAGCATTCAACCGCTGGGCATGTGGATGGCTGGGAGTGAACTTCTTTCGACGGTCCAGCAGCTGGGGCAGGGAAATTTGCCTGCTAGAATCGGACGTTGGTGTACTGCTAGCAGAGTGCCCGCAAGTACTTGCCTGTGACACACCTAATTCTACACCTTCATTCCTCTCAGAGCAGGTTTCAGAGAGGAGTGAAGGTATAGTGGGGTTGGAGATCCCAGCTGATGCGGTGCAAGAAGAGGTCAGCTTTGTTCTTTGGTGTGGGTCTTTAAGGTAGGCTTGCCAACGAGCTGCATGGCAGGTCAACATATGTCTGATCAAGCATGTGGTGCCCAAGCGGCTGATGTTTTGGCCACGCGATATACGCTTGAGACATATGTTGCAAACAGCAGCTGTGCGATCTGATGCACTCGCCTCAAAAAAGGCCCACACCAAAGAACTTTTTGAATGACGGGCAGAGGCAGCGCCCTGCACAGGCGGAGCTCTGCGGTGTGATTCCGTCGGTGTGCTGCCCATATGCTGGCCACTCAAGGGCATCCTGCCTCGTTGGAGATGTGCCTCCTCCTCATCCTCCTCCTCCTCCTCCTCTCTCCTATTAGGCACCCACGTGGAGTCAGTGACCTCATCATCCCCTCCCTCCTCATCACTGGAGCCAATCTGGCAGTATGCTGCAGCTGCTGGAGCATGACTGCCAGATTGGTGTCCTTCTTGAGCATCCCCTCTCTCTGCTCTCACGCTGCTGCCTTCCTCTAGCTGGGTATCATCATCAGATCCTTCCAAACGCTGGGCATCCTCCTGGAGCATGTACCCAACACTGTGCTCAAACAGTTCGGGGGACTCCTCAGGAGGAGGACATGGTGGGTCTAGGGAAGGATTGACTAATGAAGATAATGATACCAGAGAAGAGGACGCTTTGGCAGCTGCTTTGCCAGTACCCTGAGCCTGGGTGAGAGAGGATGAGGAGGATGAGGTGGGCTTGGTCATCCACTCTACCAAGTCTTCGGCATGATGTGGCTCAACATGTCCAGCTGCCGAAAAGAAGGACAAGCGTGTCCCATGGCCATGTGCTGATGACAATGCACCGCGTCCACGACCAGCACTGTTGCCCCAAGACACAGAGCCTGCTTGCCCTCTTTTTTTGCCTCCTGACTGTCTGCCTCTCCTTGTTTGCCTTCCAGACATTTTAATGGATGGCCTGCAGGGAGATGGGAAAAAGAGCAATAAGGGCTACCTTCAGGTGTATACTGTGTAGGAGGCTTAGCAACAATGACACTGACACTGTCCCCTGCCTATCCTTCTCTGTCCCTAAACACAAGGATTGAAAATATGGTTCAGCAAAATTGGTTTAGAACAGAATAGCACACTGACACTTTCCCTCACTGTCCTACTCTGTCCCTCCCTACAAACAAGATTTAGCACAGAATAGCACACTGCTAATTTCCACGAGTGTCCTTCTCTGTCCCTAAACTCAAGGATTTCAAATATGGAACAGCAAAATTGGTTTAGAACAGAATAGCACACTGTCAGTTTCACTCACTGTACCTCTCTGTCCCTAAACTCAAGGATTGAAAATATGGTTCAGCAAAATTGGTTTAGAACAGAATAGCACACTGACACTTTCCCTCACTGTCCTACTCTGTCCCTCCCTACAAACAAGATTTAGCACAGAATAGCACACTGCTAATTTCCACGAATGTCCTTCTCTGTCCCTAAACTCAAGGATTTCAAATATGGAACAGCAAAATTGGTTTAGAACAGAATAGCACACTGACACTTTCCCTCACTGTACCTCTCTGTCCCTAAACTCAAGGATTGAAAATATGGTTCAGCAAGATTGGTTTAGAACAGAATAGCACACTGACACTTTCCCTCACTGTACCTCTCTGTCCCTACAAACAAGGTTTAGCACAGACTAACACACTGACACTCTCCCTACCTATCCTTATTTGTCCCTAAACACAAGGAATCCAGGATTAGTAAAGGAAAAAAAATGACACTGTCCCTGCCTATGCTTCTCTTTCCCTGCTCCGGAACACACTACACAAGGCCGCCGCGCTGGCGGCCTTTTATAGTGTGGGGCGTGTACTAAACCCCCTCAGCAATAATTGGCCACAGGCATCCTGCCTGTGGCCAATCATTGCTCTCCTCGCTGCCGGCGCTGTGATTGGCCAAGCATGCGGGGTCACAGTGCATGCTTGGCCAATCACAGCGCCTGGATGACACTGCGATGGCGTAGTGCATTGTGGGCCGTTCGCGTCACTCGAATTTGGCGCGAACGGCCCAAATCGTTCGATCTTCGTCGAACGATCGAACAGCCGATGTTCGAGTCGAACGTATGTTCGACTCGAACACAAAGCTCATCCCTATTAGTCATACAGTACAGGATATAGTCTGGTCATTCGTAGATTCTGAGACATCCCCAGGCAATGAATAAGAGTGGTGGGAAACAACAATACAAACAGTGCCAACAGACCCAACAAAACAAATTTAGGGCCAAAGACTAAACTCAGAGTGCTGCTAAAAGAACCTGCATCCTTAGGCTACATCTACGTAGGCCCGTATATTCTGTTGTGAACCAAAGACCAGGTGGCAGCCTTACAGAGCTGGGAAACAGAAGCTCAAAGTAGTATTAAAGGTTCGACTTCTTGAAAAAAAAAAACGTGTTATACTTACCTGCTCTGTGCAGTGGTTTTGCACAGTACAGCCCTGATCCTCTTTTTTTGGGTCACCACCTGGAGCTCCAGGCTTCTGCCACTTGACCAGTGCCCCCATAGCAAGCCGCTTGCTATGGGGGGCACTGGTGTATGCTCTCTCCTGAGCCCTGCTCTATATTTCTATACAACACATAGAGGCGTGGCTCACCCCACCCCCCTATCTCTCATTGGCTCACTAGCTGTGAATGACAGCAGAGGGACC
Organism: Rana muscosa; assembly: GCA_029206835.1. Taxonomy (NCBI): domain Eukaryota; kingdom Metazoa; phylum Chordata; class Amphibia; order Anura; family Ranidae; genus Rana; species Rana muscosa. The sequence goes on along the minus strand of CM055117.1, from coordinate 419,990,475 downwards.
CAATGACTCCTGCTGCTGTCTTAGCCAATGAGTAAAGGGAGTCCCATGACAGCTGAGGCTCTTGTGCACATCACTGAATTGAGAGGAATTATTAGGCATGGCTGTGGGGGGAGCAGCACACATTGAATGTATGAAGGTAGACAACTTTTAGCCTTTACAACCACTTTAATGTCGGAAAGCCCAGCAAACTACAACTGATTTGGTGGCGTGAGCACATAAAAGTACTGGAGGTACCATATACTTGGTTATATTGCTACAATCGCCTCTGTTAGATAATGTTATGTGCCCCACTGTACGTGCTGTATAAAAAATATGACAATTTGTACCTTATTCAGTGTCGGGGCTCAGCAGCCATTATAAACTGTGATCAGTTTACAGGGTGGAGGGTAGAACCAGGCAGGATCAGCCAGGTATTTTAGATTATACAAACAGGGCCAAATTACACAGCACAAGTACTGTGCTGTTATTCATGCTTTAAAGGAGAAGTCCAGCCTGAGCTTTTTAGGCTGGGCTTCTCCTCTGGGTCACAGAAGTGCAATTCGTTTTGCACTCCGGTGACCCGTTTTCAGCGCAGAGCGGTCTGAAGTCCACTCTCTGCTGACGTCACTGCCATCAGTCGGGGCAGCGCGCCATCACGACTTCTAAGTCGGGATCCGCCAGCTGCCCTGATTGATGGCAGTCTCAGCGAGCTGCTGGGACAGCCTCTCTCCGCCCCTCCACGGCTCAGCGCTCCAATGAGCGTGGAGAAGCAGAGAGGCATGAGGCTGACTGACAGACAGCAGCTTTCCTCTCGGGGATCTGTGAGAACCGAGCCATCGGCGGTGTTCGGTGGCTCGGTTCTCAGTGCAGAGACAGTGGGGGACAGATGGAGCAGCGGTCTGATGCTCCATCCAACGAGGTAAGTATGAATCAAAAAAATAAATAAAACCTATACTTCTCTCTTAAGGTAGCAGGATAATTTTTTTTTTTTTAGGAGCTGTGGGAGAGGGCTGAGCGAGGGAGGGCTGAGAGAGGGGGGCTAAGATAGAGAGAGAAAGACGGGAGTGAGGGGGGAGATAAGAGAGACCCCTTGCCATGTCCCTATCTGCAGTCCCACCTCTGTCCCAGTCTCTGTTTGCAGATCTGCAGGCCAGGTCTGTGTATGATGACGGTACCTTCCATGATACCAGTCTGTTTCCTTCTTGATCTGCTTTGATCCTTTCGGGGGGACTCCCGCAGCAGCCTGTGCCTCCCACCCATCCTCTGTGCCCCCCATTCAGCTTGTCCTACGGGCCTCAGGTTAGAGCGCAGAGGAAGTTGAAGGAGCGTATGCTCTGGAGGCATTGGGTACACTGTGCCTGCTGTTTCTTGCCTATTCAGGGGGCGGGGTCAGGGGGCAAGGTTGAGGAGGAGGCGGTGGAGCTCTTCTCCCGAGTCCCAGGCTCTCGCTGATCACCTCGCCCCCCTCGTGTGGCCATGGATGCCTGGCTGCCGGCACCCCAAGGACGCTACTGATTGCTGCTGTCACAGAACCTGATTCTCGGGGATAAGGGGCTATTTGCCCCATAATAGATGGCCCACACTCAGGACAGCGCCCCTTGAAATTTTGCACCAAGGGCGGTAGCCCTGTCTGACCCTCCCACACTATGCCACTGGTCACACAGCAGGATAGAGGACAAGGCACTGACAAGCTCCAGGCACCCCCTCCTCCTAGTGGAGAGTACGTAAGCTAGGCAAACTAGGCAGCCACCTTGGCTACGCCTAAGGTGGCTGCCTAGTTTGCCTAGCAGTAGCACCGTCCCTGGAAGCAATTAGGATCCGCACTGGGGGAAAGTGTTATTATGAGGCTTATGAGAAATCTCCATGAAAAGATGTAAACAATCCTGCAATTAGAAATATATTTTAGTTTGATAAATTTGGATGTGTAATATTTCTTTATATCTGTCCATGTTTTGAAGATGGTTGGGAATGGTTTGATCTGAATTTAAAGCTGGTCATAGATGGATTGAAATTCTAACGACTGTATTCTCATGGAGGGCTTGCTGGAAAATGTTGCTTTGATCAGCACATGAAGCCACTTGGAGAGTCCAGATGTCAATACAATGACACAGCAGGCATGATTCCCACATCCACCTCAAATTTGTGGATGGGAGAATCTTTTACATTTTTTATGCTCAACCCTTGTTCAACCCTTAACGAAAAAAACTGAGCCATCTATGGCCAGCTTAAAGTGGAGTTCCACCCTAAAAAAAAAAAATACACAAAAAAATAGAAAAAAAATATATTTTACTCACCAGAAAAGGCGGTTGCTATGCGGATGTTCCTAATCTGCCTCTTCCTTATCCTCGGCAGGTCTTCCTCCCCTGTTCTGCTCGCGGTGTCTTCTGGTGAATGGGGCGGGTTTCCTTCTGGGAACTGTGTGTATCCCAGAGAGCAGCCGCCCATTCAGAAAACACTGCGAGACTCGCGCATGCGTAGTAGGAAATGGGCAGTGAAGCCGCACGGGAGCTGCCAGGATCGAGGGATCGGCCCTGGAGGGGGAGGGGGCGACATAACAGGCGAGTAGGACAGGTAAGTGTCCTTATTAAAAGTCAGCAGCTACAGTGTTTGTAGCTGCTGACTTTAAAAAAAAGAAAATTGCGGGTGAAATCCCGCTTTAAGATGCCAAGGGTATATTCTCTTAATTAAAGGTGACAGGGTATGCCAGAAGCATGCTGAGGAGCTTGTAGCAGATGATCCGGGGCCAGGTTTGTTTATCTAGACAGTGAACCAATTTCAGATCTCAGCTTCCTTTATTTAGATAAGCAATAAAGCCCCGTACACACGGGCAGAATGTCGGGAGACATTTGCCGGTACAAAAAATACCAGCCGACATTCTGCCCATGTGTCTGTCGGTCTGGCCGGCTTCTGTCGGACATGCATACTGGAAAACCAGCAGCCGACTGACTCCTAATCAGCACTCCGATGGCAGAGAGCGCTGATCGGAGTGTTGTGGCAAGTGGAGAGTCCGCCTGTCAGAACACAACATCTTAGAAGGGGAGATTGCTGAACTAACCTTGCATGGTTAGTACAGCAGCTCCCAACCAAAGCTGTAGAGTGTACCAGGCTTTAGGATGGACAGCCTTCATCACACCTGCACATGTGTAATTTTCTGTCCAAGGGGCTGAGCTTTTGGTGAAACTAATGGTAATGAACCAAACAAAAAATTATAGAAACCTCATTGACTCAAACAATCACTATATGAATTCACCAAATATATGTAAAAAAAGAACATGTCTACCGTACAAATGCAAATATAAATACAAATCTTTATTAACATACTGTACATAAATCTCAAAAAAGCAAGGTCCACAAAGACATGGATGAGTGAGTTTGGGGTGGAGGAACTTGACTGGCCTGCACAGAGTCCTGACCTCAACCCAACAGAACACCTTTGGGATGAATTAGATTGGAGACTGAGCCAGGCCCTCTCGTCTACATCAGTGCCTGAGCTCACAAAGGCGCTTCTGGAAGAATGGTCAAACATTCCCATAGACACACTCCTAAACCTTGTGGACAGCCTTCCCAGAATAGTTGGAGCTGTTATAGCTGCAAAGGGTGGGCCAACTCAATATTGAACCCTATGGACTAAGACTGGGATGCCATTAAAGTTCATGTACGTGTAAAGGCAGGCGACACAATACTTTTGACAATATAGTGTATAGATATATATATTGTTGTTTTTTTAACCTCCTTTACTGGTTTTGGGGGGTTTGTAAAGGCGGGGGGGGGGCTTTTTTACTGTCTTGGGGGGTCTGATTAAGGAAGAAGGAAGGCAATAATCTTCCTCCATGTTCAGTTCTCTGGGGATTCTCTCTTTGCTCACCGATTCTCCACCTCTGGGCTGGAGAATCTGGGAGGAAGAATTCTGACAGATATTGCCAGTGAGGTGCAGATATTGCATCTTCCTAAACTAGCCGTTTCTATCAATGACAGACTCTCTACATGCTAAGATGAGCAGTGGAGAACGTGTTCTCCGTTGGATCATCTAATTTTCATAAACCGCTAATCATCAGGATCGAAGCTCATCTTGGTTTCATAAGTAGACACCTGTATGTGAGTCACTGACGATCTGTCACACATTGGGGTTGATTTATTAAAACTGAAGAGTGTAAAATATGGTGCAGCTCTGCATAGAAACCAATCAGCTTCCAGGTTTTTTAGTCAAAGCTTAACTGAAGAAGCTGAAGTCAGAAACTGATTGGCTACCATGCAGAGCTGCACCAGATTTTGCACTCTCCAGTTTTAGTAAAACCATCACGAAGTGAGTCACAAAGGAACATCTGACATTACTGTCAGAGTGTGCAGAAGCAGTGCAGGAGTAAACAGGGAACGCTAGTTTCCCAAAGTCTCTATGTGGCTGCACTAAAGAGCACATTTAGCATTTCTATTTTTTTATTTTTTCGGTTGTGACATCCTTTAAAAGAACGCAAAATCACAAGGAACCCTGTTTTTATTGGGATGTAGGGAACTGCTTTTTGCACTGTATGATGTTGTCACTATCTGAGTGATGCCACATCAGCATTCCCTCTTCATATCAGAGTCCCCCCTTCAGACCAGAGCCCCATAATCACATAAGACTCCTCCTTCATATTAGGGCTCCCCTCCACATATCAGAGTCTCCCGTCACAACCTCCTCAGTCCCCCTATCACAAATAGTCCTACCTTCAGACCTTTATTGCGGTTGTAGCATCATAATTACATAGTAGAAAGGGGTTGCCTCATTGTTAGAGTAAGAATAGGGGTGGGTACCATCATCCTGAATTATGAAATTGAAAAGGAGGAAGGAGATACATCAAGGGTCACTCCCACATAAGGCCCTGATCGCCAGTAGTGATAGGACTGTTGCGGTACCCAGATACGAAACAATTGATTAATAAAATTTAACAATTTATTACCAAAATATTAACACAGATTTACAAAATAGAACAAAAGTCAGTCACAGAAGTGACTAGACACTATGTTTAAAATCATTACAGCTCCACAGGTGTATGGAGCACAATTTGGATGTGGCTATTGACAGTTCCTCGACATGTTTCGTGACTAGGTCACTTCTTCAGGAGGCGTGTCTAGCTCTTACATCTGGAATGATATATCATATACAAAAACATGTTACATGGTAGCGAGGCTACAGGTAATGCAGTTTATTTGAGGAGTATAGTTGAAATAGGAAAAACAAGACTCATCCAGGTAGGCCCTTTTTTAGAGGGCTGTATGCGGCAATTATGGGACACCCAAAGGGGTGTTCCCCCTGGGGGCGGACACGGGAGGTCGTGTGACGGAACTAAAAAATATATATGTAGTATATAATAAGTGATAAGCAGCAATACATGGGTTTGTAAGTAAAGAGAAGGGAAAAGTGAAGGGGATTAAAAAGTGAGACCAGAAAGCATGAAAAACAGAAGAAAAAAGGGGGGGGGGGGGAAAGAAGAAGGGGGAAGTACAGGAAAGGGGTGATAATTAGGAAAATTAAGAGAAAGAAAGAACGGATGAAAAGAAAGGGGAAGAAATTTGAGAAAAGAAAACAGGGAAAAATGGGGAAAGAGGGAAAGGGGGAGGGGGGGTAGGGAAAGAGAAGGGGGAGTGGGAGTGGCTGGGGGGAGGACGTCAGAAGCTGGATAGCTGGCTGTACTGTGCTGCGGCCATGAGATGCTGCCGATGGGATGGGGAGGCACGGCCGTGCGATCGGTGTCCAGAACGAGGCTTGGACAGCACAGTGGGACGCAGCGCCGGGCTGTGACGTCATAAGCATGCGACGTGTTTCTGAGCGGGCTTCGCTGTTGATGACAGAACAGTGGCACTCCTTTGTCAAGCATAGGGTCTATCCGGCTTCTGACGTCCTCCCCCCAGCCACTGCTTTGGAACCTGGAACCTGCTTTTAAAGTGCCAGACTGAACCGTTACTTCTTCACTCTGCTTGAAGCTTGAACCTGCTGTGGTCGCAAAAGACACTGCCAGAAGGAAGTTTTCCTGTTGTGCCCATCATCACACGCTTCCCTAACAGGATTTCTTTTGATGTCAGCTCCATGGACCTTCTGTGACCTGTAGTTCTTCTACTTTTCCACCCAGCTGAATACCATCACTTCATTACATGTGAGTGAATATTGCTAAAAATAAAATGTTACAGTGATATCTATCTCAGAGGCGCCCCTTTCCTTGTTTTTTTGTTCTAGCTCACTGTAAAACCAGCTTCTGGTCCTGTTGGTGGCTGTCCTGACTGCCCACCCCCCATTAATATTTAAGAGTACCACCTCTCTTTCTACTGGCCTTGGATTATTCGGTACCCTATTCCTATCCATTTATTGAGGTACTGGTACATTGCGCCTGTATTACTTGTTTTAGAGGGAGGAATAAAGTGTGAGGGAGAACAAAAGAGGGGGGGGAGGGAAGATGAGGAAAGGGGGAAGAGGGGAAACAGTGAAAGGGGGAAAAAAGGAGGGAGGGTGGGAGAAAGGGGAAGGGGGTGGGAAAGAGGGGGGGGGAGGGAAATGGAATGAAAAGAGAGAAATGGCAGGAAGAATGGGGAAAAGGAGAGGGGGGAAGGAAGGAGGTAGAGGGGGAGGGAAAAGGAAAAAAGGGGAAGGGGAAACAGAGGAAGAAGAGGGATAAAAATGATGTGAGAAAAACGAGTGAAGAGGAAAAAAGAAGGCAAATAGGAAAAATTGGGATCCCAGGATAGTGCTGACAATAAGGAAAAATGTGAAACCACCTCAGTGAACTTGGGGATAGAAGCAGGACATGATGTTACTACCCACCCTTTGCTGCGGTCAGAGATATATAATGACACCGGGATCAGTACGCTGATGGGCAGCCAGGATAATCCACGGGTTAGGCTTGAGCTGGGTCAACCAAGTCGGGCCCAGTACGCCAGAAGGAGTATGCCTTCACTCCAATGGATCTAAAGTATAAAGGCAATAGCACTCAGCGGGGTATGGTAAAACAGTCCCATTGCAAGGTGAGCCCAGACCCCCTAGGTATAGGGGGATAGAGAGAAGAGGGCGCACCATAGCTGCAGCATATTGGGATAAGAGAAATACAAGCGTAACTGCATATGAGGAGGGTGCATACCTGGTTGGTAAAAGGCTGCCGCAAGATCCTACCTGGGTGAGTCTTGTTTTTCCTTTTTCAACTATACTTCTCAAATAGACTGCATTACCTGTAGCCTCGCTACCATGTAATATGTTTTGATTATATGATACATCATTCCAGATGTAAGAGCTAGACACGCCTCCTGAAGAAGTGACCTAGTCACGAAACATGTCGAGGAATAGCCGCATCCAAATTGTGCTCCATACACCTGTGGAGCTGTAATGATTTTAAACACAGTGTCTAGTCACTTCTGTGACTATCAATTGTTCTATTTTGTAATTTTGTGTTAATATTTTTGTAATAAATTGTATTAATCTATTGTTTCGTATCTGGGTACCGCAACAGTCCTATCACTACTGCCGATCAGGGCCTTATGTGGGAGTGACCCTTGATGTATATCCTTCCTCCTTTTCAATAGTTGCATAGTAGGTGAGGTTGAAAACAGACACAAGTCCATCAAGTCCAACCCATGTGTGTGATTATATGTCAGTATTACATTGTATATCCCTGTATGTTGTGGTCGTTCAGGTGCTTTTCTAATCGTTTTTTGAAACTATCGATGCCCCCCGCTGAAACCACCACCTGTGGAAGGGAATTCCACATCCTTGCCGCTCTTACAGTAAAGAACCCTCTACGCAGTTTAAGGTTAAACCTCTTTTCTTCTAATTTTAATGAGTGGCCACGTGTCTTTTTAAACTCCCTTCCGCAAAAAAGTTTTATCCCTATTGCGGGGTCACCAGTACGGTATTTGTACATTGAAATCATATCCCCTCTGAAGCGTCTCTTCTCCAGAGAGAATAAGTTCAGTGCTTGCAACCTTTCCTCATAACTAATATCCTCCAGACCCTTTATTAGCTTTGTTGCCCTTCTTTGTATTCGCTCCATTTCCAGCACATCCTTCCTGAGGACTGGTGCCCAGAACTGGACGGCATACTCCAGGTGAGGCCGGACCAAAGTCTTGTAGAGTGGGAGAATTATCATTTTATCTCTGGAGTTAATCCCCTTTTTATTGCATGCCAATATTCTGTTTGCTTTGTTAGCAGCAGCTTGGCATTGCATGCCATTGCTGAACCTATTATCTACTAGGACCCCCGGGTCCTTTTCCATCCTAGATTCCCCCAGAGGTTCTCCCCCTAGTGAGTAGATTGCATTCATATTTTTCCCACCCAAATGCATTATTTTACACATTAAACCTCATTTACCATGTAGTTGCCCACCCCATTAATTTGTTTAGATCTCAATGGCAGGGGATGGAGGGTCTGCAGAAAATAAGGAACTTCTGTCCTCTTTTGGATGGCTGCCCTGGATCAATGGCATCCCTTTGCCATCATGAGAGCAAGCCTGCTACCAGAACCATGGCAACAAATGACATAGGTTGTATGCACTGTGAATGCACCTGATTAGGATAGAAGGTTGTCAGACAGTAAGGTGCTGACAAGAGATCCCCAACTTCTCGAATTTTGAGTGGTTCATCAGAAATTGCATGAAATTCAGTCAATGTATGGCCAGCTTAACAAAGATTATATCTCTTTCCCATTGTATCCAAACCAAAAAAATACTGATGGAGTTGTGCTAAAGCAATTTCTATCATTCTAAAAAAAAAAAAATTTTTTTTTTAGATGTGTATCCTCAGACTAAAACGTGTAACTATCTCCTGCAACAAGACATATACTATAGCACACATTAAAGCAGTAGCCCCAGAGTGAATTTCCTTCCTCTAGGAAGACTTGTTTAAATACTTAACACTACTTTCAGGTCATTTCAAGTGAATAAGCTTAAGCTTTAAAACCACTTAGGTAGATTAACTGGGCCAGAAAGATAATTAGGATAATATTTGCAGGGGCAACCTAAAGTATGTGAACCTTGTAGAGTCAATAATTTGTGTTTGAGTTGATATCCAGGAAAGTCATTAGTCTTTAAAATTACAACTGAAGTACCCTGTGAAGAAAGCAGCAAAATACTTACCTGTCTATTGTTTGCTATGTAGCAATGTTCCTGGCACTGAACCTATTGCACACTTATGGATATTCAGAATATGTCTACTGCTGTGGTTCCTTTCTTTGACCCCTATTTTACCATTGAGACCAGGAAGAAGAAAGCACAGCGGCCATTGGGATGATGTGCTTTTTGACCAGCAAATGGTCCATCAGACAGGTATAATGCTTGTTTCTTTACAGGGTACTTCCATTTTTATTATTCAACACCTATACAATATCGTGCTGTAACACTGGGGTCTCCATTCACACTTTGCAATTTGGAACTGCGGACAGAATTGCAGCAAATCTGGCCGTGATAACAAATCTCATGACGATAGCTGCGCATCACACGTTAGGTGCCATTATGCCTTAATGGCACCCCAAACGTGACGTGATTCTGCCGCAGCTAACCGTGCCTTTCAAAATTGCGTGACCCGCAGGTGGTTCCTTTTGGCCAGCTGTAGAGCAGCCCGTTCAAGTTAAAATCATTTAAGAAAATGTCATTGGGGGAATGCAGGAGGTTCTTTTTGGGCGACAAGCTGCACGCAATTTTGAAAGGCGCAGTTTGCCACGTGACAATTGCATCGCTTTTGAGTTGCCATTAGGGATAATTACACCCAAAACGTGCATTGCGCTCCAAGCCTGGTGCTGAGGCTGCTGTCAGCTCCCGCCCACCGTGCTTTGTCATTGGTTGAGCAGCCTGCTGGTCGGGAGTAGCCGGGCAGCAATTGGCTGAGGCGGGGCTGACTGGGCCTGATGCTCACTTCTGCCTGGGTGTCAGTGGTGAAGTGGAGTCCTTGAGAAGTGAAGCAGGGGAATAGAGCAGGCCTTAGGAACCCCAGAAGCAGAGGCAGGGCTGGAGGGGTGTCATATCATCTTTGACAGGGCAATACACACCTGTGTGCTGCCAATGGTACTTGTTAGGGGACTACAAGCCCCAACATGTGCTGTACCTCTATTGCAGACTGTGATAAAACTATAAGTCCCAGAATGTGCTGTACCTCACTTATTACAATTTTAAATGTACCAAATTCTTAGGGATAGTAAGAAGGTTTAGGCTGGGTTCACACGGTTTGCGGAGCGGCTCGCTGCTGGGGGTCCGGTGCGTCCCTGTTCTGCGTTTTAGGTTGAAATCAGGCCCGAATTCTTGCCCTGAATTCGGACCTGAAACTGAGCCAAAGACGCCCAGGACCCTTCTGCTATGCGCTCCGTGGTCACCCCAGAGATGTGTGAAGTGGCTCCATAGAGCTCCACACTCTCCTGTCATGGGAATTGGACGCGGGGAATCCGCATCCAATGCGGATCAGTGTGAACCCAGCCTTCTAGGCAAAAGCTGAAGGGCATAATGGTGTGTAGTAAACCTGTAAAGATACACATCAGGGCTACATATGAGAAGGGAAAAAAAAGAAAAGAAAAAGGGGGCTCCTAACTTTAAGCTGGCTCCTAGCAAATTTGTCAAGCCCTGGTTTAGGATATCATTTCATAAACGTATTCTTAAGCAACTATGACAAGTCATGTATAGTAAAATAAAATATTTATTTAAAAAGATAACATTTGTATGGGTAATAAAAAAATGACGTTAGGGATAGACTTTTTCTAACCACAATGTGGCTCATCCCCAGCATATAGATATGTATATATATACTGCTGCACAGCAGCAAATGCAGTCATTAATCCACAAGGTTGCTACACATTCATATATACACACAGGCATTCGGTCACATCCTCAAGACACACAATGCAACCCTGTTACACTCCAGCAGTCTATGCTTGAACAAGAAGTCTTTATGATGCATGGCCCCTATGAGCCACACTTCTCCCCCTCATTGCCTGGGGGTTGGTCTTCTCCACTAGCACCTCTTCTTTTTTTTGTGGATGTGAAGGAGCTGGCAGCGGTGCCAAATGCTTGATTTCATCAAAGTCCGTGTCCTCTCTCCTTGTGAATGGACTGCACACGGTCTCCACCAATCCAATCATCACGCCAAAAAACGCCAGCACGCTGCCCAACACGTACATTTTCACCATCTTCCTGTTGGGTTTCTGGCTCAGTAGCTCTTTGGCAAAAGGGATCAACTCATTCATTGTTTCCATGGTGAAGAGATTATGTAGACTGAAGCAATCTCCTACCTGCAGACAGACATAAAAAAAGGAAAAAAAAAAGAAACATTACTTAGCAATTTTCAGCACTGATTACACTGAACTATATACAAAATGCTACAATGTCCAATATATGGCCAAACAATTAAGCCCAAACATCTTCAGTTTTATACATATTTGAGTTCATTCTTATTACAGGTAGCTATTTGCAGCTAACAATTTCCACAATATATACTGTAGATTCACATCAGTCCCTGCCCTTAAACAGTTTACAATCTAAGCTCTTGATTTCAATACACACACACACGGGCCAATTAAACTACCAGCACATCTCTGAAGTGTGGGAGGAAAATCAAAGTGCCCATAAGAAACCCACACAAGCAAAAAGAACATGCAAACTCCATACAGGGTCTTCACTGGGATTTGAACCAATTACCCCAGTGCTGCAAGACAAAAATTGCTACCCACCAAGATGGCCTTTCCCCAATGTCTAACATGGAGAACCTTTTAAAATAGCTTCCTGGTCTCAGAGAACCCTTGATAATAATCACCATACACTACTGCTCATTGTACATTATGGTGTGATGGTCAGAATGCTCCTTACATTTGTGGTCATTAAGGAAGATCCTCCCCCCCCCCCTTTTCCTTACAGATAGCTAAAAGGGTCACTAGTGTCAGAGTTAAGTTCTGAGAGGTAGAAATTACCCAAGGAATCCCCAGCAAGCTTTGGGAGGAACCCTAAGGGTCCACGTAACCCTGGTTGAGAAAGGCTGCATCAATGATGACCATACATAGAACAATTTTCTATATAGTATATGTATGGATGTAAGTTAGGGACTTTAGATTGTAAGCTCCTTGAGAGTAGGGACTGATGTGAATGTACAATGTATATGTAAAGCGCTGCGTAAATTTACGGCGCTATATAAGTACCTGAAATAATAATAATATAATATATGATCATATTTTCAACGTATTTACCATCTAGTAAAATTTTAAAAAAAGTTGATATTTTATAATCTAAAATATAGATATATATATATATATATATATATATATTATAATAATAAAAAATGTTCCCCTGCTTTAGAATATATATATATATATATATATATATATATTTTTTTTTTTTTTACTCCTTTACAGAAGATAAAACAGATCACTTAAAGCACTAAACACTTAACAATCTGAATCAATCTACTTTGCCGCAGATTTCCTATCCAAATCAGAATCAAGGATTTGGATTTTGCTCAAAATCAAGTAATGACACAGTGGGGGAGGGGGTTACTGTAACTGGAGGACTGGTGTAACTTTGACAATAAAACTTGGAAGCTGATTGTGTTATTTGCAGAGCTGCACCAAATTTTGCACTCTCCAGGTTTAGTAAATTTCACTAAATCATAGCTTCAAATGACATTGGGTTCGATTTACTAAAACAGGAGAGCAAAATCTGATGCAACTGTGGATAGTAAGTAGCCAATCAGCTTCTAACTTCAAGTTCAGGCAAAAAAAAAAAAAAAACCTGGAACTTCAACTTCAGACAAAAAAAAAAAAAAAAAACTTGAAGAGGATTGGCTTCTGTGCATAGTTGCACCAGATTTTGCACTCTCCAGGTTTAGTAAATCCCCCCTAATATGTATAATTTCACTAACTCATAGCTTCAATGACTTCGGGTTCGATTTACTAAAACAGGAGAGTGCAAAATCTGGTGCAACTGTGCATGGTAACCAATCACCTTCAGACAAAAAAAATAAATAAAACCTGGATGAGGATTGGCTTCTGTGCAGAGCTGCACCAGATTTTGCACTCTCCAGGTTTAGTAAATCAACCCCAAGTGTCTGATGCAAGAAAAACAAATTGTTCAATCAGATCATTATGTGTATGGCCACCATTCGATATTGCCAATCAATATAACCCTACATTGTGCAGATACAGGGACAGTACAGTACAGATCCAAGTTATTCTCATCAGGTACCAAAAAAATAATAATTATATAGATATATATATATATAATTTTTATTTTATTGGTACCTGATAAGAATAACTTGGATATCTATATATTCTTCATTAAAATTTCTGACTGTACACAAACCATTAAATGACAGGCAAACTAAAAGATGGATTATTAGATAAACATAACATCTATCGTGTCTCTTCTCTTACCTGCTTCTACAGATCGTCCTGCCTGCTTTGCTCTTTCTCTTGCGATCGGCGATCATGAAGCTATAAAGTCATCTGGCTGCATGTTGAGTCCCTGAGCCTTTTAACTGTCAGGCCCCGCCCCCGTAGTGACGGCCCCGCCCCCGGAGGGTGACCACGTGCTGATCACGCAGAGTGTTGGCGTGCTTCGTGCTCCTCCTTGTAGCCAGGTCTACGTGTTTCCTGGACTAGCTGGATGTGTGAAGGGCTCGTATTCCCACCAGCGTGATCAGTGCATGCACATAGCATGCGGCTATTATCCTGGGATGTGTCTGTGAGGGGAGCGCCATTGTATTAGTCACGTAGTAAATGTGTAGGATTCTTCTTGTGACCTCAACACCAGGAAATCCCCGGATGGACGGCGCTGTTGGTCAATGATGGCTGTCCTGTCCTGTCCTGGGACACTTCTCTATTATTAAGTATTGCTAATAACACTGGAGGGGTGGATAAATTAGGGTTGATTTACTAAAACTGGAGAGTACAAAATCTGGTGAAACCAATCAGCATGCAGGATTTTTGTCACAGCTTAATATAACAAACTGAAGTTAGAAGCTGATTGGCTGCCATGCACAGCTGCACCAGATTTTGCACTCCAGTTTTAGTAAATCATCCCCAATGTATAATTTCTTCTAAGGACGAGAAAAATACAAACTGCTCTGTTTGGTTGTGTTTTGCCTGATTTGTATTTGCAAAATAGTAAGATCAATTTTAATATTTTTACTGGCGCTGTTCAGGATTGGTAAAGTAAAGTCAATTTGTTTCATAAAACAGTAATATATTATCTTACTAACCACTTGCCCTCCGGAAGGATGTACCCCCCTTAATGACCAGGCCAATTTTTGTGGTACAGCGCTGCGTCGCTTTAACTGAAGATTGCGCAGTCGTGCGACGTTGTACCCAAATAAAATTGATGTGCTTTTTTCCCCACAAATAGAGATAATAGAGATTTCTTTTGGTGGTATTTAATTACCTCTTTGGTTGTTTTTTTTTGTGCTATAAACAAAAAAAGACCGACAATTTTGAAAAAAAATATTTTTTTTTTTTACTTTTTGCTATAAAACAAACACATCCAATAAAAAAAATAAAATGTCTTCATCAATTTAGGCCAATATGTATTCTACTACATATTTTTGGTCCAAAAAATCCCAATAAACATATTTTGATTGGTTTGCGCAAAAGTTATAGCGTCTACAAACTATGGGATATTTTTATGGAATTTTTTTTTTATTATAATTTTTTTACTAGAAATGGCAGCGATCAACAAATTATAGTGGGGACTGCGACATTGCAGTGGACAAATCGGACAACAAGTGACACTTTTTTGGGGACCAGTGACATTATTACCGTGATCAGTGCTAAAAAATATGCACTGTCATTGTACTAATGGCACTGGCAGTGGAGGGGGGTTACCATCAGGGGTGATCAAAGGGTTAAATATGTCCCTAGGGAGTGCTTGCTAACTTTGTGGGGGTGCTTTAACTGTGGAAAGACAGAGATCAGTGTTCCTGCTTAGCAGAAACACAGGATTTATATCTTTCCCACTGACAGAACGGCGATCTGCCTTGTTTACACCATTCTGCCTCAGGAATGTTTGGCAGGTCCTGGCGGACATCGGGTCCGCCGAACCTGCTGATTGGCTCCCGCTGTGTCCTATCACAGCGGGTCACTGGCGGTGCGTGCCCCAGACCCGGAAGTGCAGAATCACGTACCTGTACATAATTCTGCGCAGAGAGGCCACCTTGCCGCTGTATATGTACTGTATACAGTCGGCAAGTGGTTAAACGTTATTATAATTTAGATGTATTAGCTGTATAAGGGCTCATTCGCATGGGCAAAAAAAAAAAAAGTTGTGTTTAGTTTTGTACGCATCTAATCTCAGCACTATAGTAATCAGTGAGCCTATACATATATAAGCAGCGCCTAAGCTGTGAAATTGTTCTCAAAGTTTAGCTGTGCAGAAAAAAAGTATGATACCTCAAAGTCCAGGTCCGTACAGATCTTCAGACTTTACGCATGAATATGCATAATCGCGTATGTGAGTAAATGTGTAGCCATGTTATATGATATGGGGTTGGTTAGCTCAGGTGGTAAGTGAATTTTAAGGGAAGTCCATGCCAGTCCAAACTGTGTGTTAAAGAGGAAGTAAACCCTCCTCAACATTTTGAGATAAACATACGCCCTGCAAGAGAAAGGCATAATGAGCTAGTATGCATAGCATACTAGCTCATTATGTGGCACTTACCTCAGATCGAAGCCTCCGAATCGCTCCTCGTCCAGCTCCGACCGTCTTCCTGTTATCGCTGCTCCGGCCAATCACAGCGCATTCGCGCGGGCCGGCTTTCTCCATTGAGACAACCGGCAGTCTCCATTGAGAAAACTGGCAACGCGCAGTGCGCCTGCGCGTGATGTCATCGGCGCGGTTTATAAAAGCAAATATCTTAGACTTAATCTAGGTTTACCTGTAGGTGCAAGTTGTAAGGAGGGGTTTACAACCACTTTAAAGGCTTGTCAACCCACTTTTATAAAAAAATAAAAAAAGCAAAGTCTTTACAAGGTTGCCCACACAGGGGTTTCGGCTTTACAAAACAACAACAGGTAACAAAAAATGTTAGTCCACCTGGTTATAGTTCAGCAGGCTCCACTGTTATTAGCAATGTTTTTCCTCCTTTTTCCCTCATTATTCTTATAGTCACTCATAAAGCACTGTCAATTTATACAGCACTTTACACATATATATATATATATATATATATATATATATATTATACATTTACATCAGTCCCTGCCCTCAACAGGCTTACACTCTAAGGTCCCTAACTCACATTCATACATCCACATAATAGGGTAAATTTAGACAGGATATAATTAACCTACCAGCATGTCTTTGGGCTGTAGAAGGAAACCGGAGTACCTGGAGGAAACCCACAGAGAGAACATGCAAACTCCAGGCAGGTAGTGTCATGGTTGAGATTCGAACCGGCGACCCTAGTGCTGCTAGCATTCTTGTCACAGCACCTTTCTGTACGAGCTCTCTCTTGGCCTCCAGATAGGGTTCATCTAGCACCCCGGATTCTCTCACACTTCTCAGGAACACAGGACTCCCTCCAGCCCCCTGTGTGGACTTGCTAGTCACCTCATCTTTCTCAGTCTCTCTTCCAATGCGCAGTGTGTCTCGTGCATGTGCAGTGGGAAGATGGCTGTGAAGCCATAAGAAATCACAGCCAGCTCCCAAAACTAGACATGACGGTACCATGAACCTGAAGAACTGGCCCGGGTGAGGTCAGCGCTGGATCCCTGGACAGACGAGTGTCTTTTTTTTTAAAAGTCAGCAGCTACAGTATGTGTAGTTGGTGACTTTTAATTTATTTTTTCTTGAAGGGGGGAGGGGGGCTGAAGATCTTCTTTAAAGTCTTTTTTACATTAACTTTAAAGGGGAATTGCATTCTACCCTGTAAAGCAGGGGTGTCAAACTCGATTTCATTGTGGGCCGCATCAGCGTTATGATTGCCCTCAAAAGGGCCGAATGTATCTGTAAGATTAGATGTCCAGATCATCCCCTCCCCTTACATTAGATGTCAAGAGCCACCCCACTATCAGAAGTTGAGTCCCCCACTCTCCCTTACATTACAGTGCACCCTCTTTCCTTATGCTGCTGCTGGGAAGAAGCTGGATGCATTGCTTGAAAGCAGAAATTAAGGGTCTGGAGTAGGATCAGAGGAGGGCTGGAGCTCTCCTGCAGCTGAGGCACATGAAATGGCCTGGAGGGCCGGATTCGGCCCCCGGGCCTTGTATTTGACACCTGTGCTGTAAATGATTATCCACAAAGATATAATTACACGCGCAACAATCCAGCAGTGCTCTGTAGGGATCTGTAGCACACCAGGCCCCGTACCAGCATCTTGTTCTGTGATGTCATCAGGATGCTGGCTGTCTTTTCTGGGTTCTTGCAGCCAGCCCCCTGATGATGTGCATGCATTGTGGCTCGTCATCAGGATGCTGGCTGTCTTTTCTGGGTTCTTGCAGCCAGCCCCCTGATGATGTGCATGCATTGTGGCTCGTCATCAGGATGCTGGCTGTCTTTTCTGGGTTATTGCAGCCAGCCCCCTGATGATGTGCATGCATTGTGGCTCGTCATCAGGATGCTGGCTGTCTTTTCTGGGTTATTGCAGCCAGCCCCCTGATGATGTGCATGCATTGCGGCTCATCATCAGGGTGCTGGCTGTCTTTTCTGGGTTATTGCAGCCAGCCCCCTGATGATGTGCATGCATTGCGGCTCATCATCAGGGTGCTGGCTGTCTTTTCTGGGTTCTTGCAGCCAGCCCCCTGATGATGTGCATGCATTGTGGCTCATCATTAGGGTGCTTGCTGTCTTTTCTGGGTTATTGCAGCCAGCCCCCTGATGATGTGCATGCATTGCGGCTCATCATCAGGGTGCTGGCTGTCTTTTCTGGGTTCTTGCAGCCAGCCCCCTGATGATGTGCATGCATTGTGGCTCATCATCAGGGTGCTGGCTGCAATAACCAGGAGTAGACAGTTGGTCCCTTTGATGACATGACACATGTGCAGTAGTGTAATAAGATGCGTGACATGGGTATCCCAGGAAGCTACATAGGCCATTCTCTCCTAGGCGATAGCACTGGAAGTGCAGGGGTATGGTCTCTGAAAATGGCTTAAAATAAGTGAATAATTTTTCAGTTCTAAGAGAATGGGGTGAGAGTGGAGAAATAGAAAGTGGGGGTGAAGATGTGCTTTAATTAAAGCTAAAAAATAAAATAAACACTGCAATGCGTTGTATCGATGCATCGCAACATACGTGCATATTATGCGCACCATAATGCACACCTGCTAGTGTGAACAGGCCCTGACGGTGGCCACATGTATTCATTTGATCATTCAGTGCAACTGACTAGATCGAACCAATGAAAAAAAAGAAACAGGGACCCTCTGCTCAATAGCGCCAGAGTTAGAGATCTTGTTCAAATTCCACTCGGCTATGGTGGAAGATTGCTTCTGGTCGCTTGAAGAAATATCTGTATTTGTGCCAGAGAATCAGTTCTGATATGGTTCGATCAAATGATCAGTTTGAATTCTTTACATTTATGACTAATCAATTATATTTTTCATCAATATTTGGTCTCAATACTGAGTGCGATGCGTGGTTCGATATTTTATGGGATAACGAGTCATTTGTTTATGACTGCTTCTACCTAGATGGATCACAAATTGCTACACGTATGGTCACCATAAAGTGGAATCCAATTGGTTTATATGGGTCCTACTCTGCACACTGTTTGCACTTTGCATAGTCTTACTGAACAAATGCGTAGTGTTACGTTTGTAGGCAAACAACAGTTTAGGAGCCAGATCTACTGTATGTTATATAAACAAAAGATGTTATGAGCCTACACAAAATGTATAATAACATAGTCATGGAAGCCAGAACATCCAGTATTAGAAAGGTGATTTGTATATCTGTAAAATCACTTGTATAACTGGCCCAAAAAATGGCTTATCTGAAACTGAACATCCAGGGGGAGAACAGGGCATAATTGACATGTGTGTGATACACACTCATAGTTGCCAACATTGCAAAAAAAACATCTGGGACACTTTTTTTGTATTGAGGCGGAGCCTTGCTATAATTAGGGGCGGGGCATTCGTTTGTAGGCGTGTCATGCTGAAATGAAAAATGCGGCGCGCTGAGCGCGTCGCGGCGAAAAATGGGCGTGGTTTACGCACACTCGTGGGTGTGGCTTAAATGGGCGTGGTTCAAAGGGGTGTGGCTACAGTCCAAGGTGAGAGAAAGAGAGAGAAAGAAATAGAAAGAAAGAAGCCAGATCCTACACCACAATAGAAATGTGTAACAAAATTGGCAGATAAGTATACTCCAAAACACCTGTTGGCGCTTCAATCATCCCGACACCATGTTTGTTACGGTGTCAGGGTGATTGAAGCGCATTATTTCTATTATTACATTGTAATATAAAATTAAATCATTCAACTCACCATAATGCCGAATCAGTGGAAGCGTGTCACCTGTCACGTCGCCTGTCACCAGATGCCTCCCCAGCAGTCCGTCCTTGCATCAGGTGCCTCCCCAGCAGTCCGTCCTTACATCAGGTGCCCCCAGAAGCAGAGCCCCTCTTTACAGATCTGTGTCCCCCAGCAACAGAGCCCTCCTTACTTCAGTGTCCCCAGCAGCTGGCAGCAGCGGAGCCCTCCTTTACATTCGGTGTCCCCGGCAGCAGAGCTCTCATTTACATCTGGTGTCCCCAGCAGCGGAGCCCTCCTTTACATCTGGTGTCCCCCAACAGCGGAGCCCTCCTTTGGTGTCCCCAGCAGCGGAGCCCTCCTTTACATCTGGTGTCTCCCAGCAGCGGAGCCCTCCTTACAGGTCTGTGTCCCCCAGCAGCGGAGCCCTCCTTACAGGCCTGTGTCCCCCAGCAGCGGAGCCCTCCTTACAGGCCTGACTGTGTCCCCCAGCAGCGGAGCCCTCCTTTACAGGTCTGACTGTGTCCCCTAGCAGCGGCAGCCACTGGGCAGGAGTAGAGAGCGACACGAGAACAGCGGAGTTCAGGGGGATATCTATGCTGAGTGCCATATTTACACAGAATCTTTTACTGGCCCCGGGGAGCAGATGCTCTCACCTACCGGCGTCTTCGTGTGTGTGTGCTGGAGGCAGAGGCAGAGGCAGCAGCAGCTCCACGGTCCATGATCATTTCCCAGTGTCGTGCCGAGAATGGTTCCCCCGCCGGATTCTGTTCCCCCTGGCTCTCGGCTCCTATCGAAACTCCGCCTCCCCAGCCCTGTACATTGCCGCTCCCTCACGATGCTCCTAATACCGCCCCGCCTCGCTTTCTCATGTGTGAACACAGAGAGGGGAGAAGCCGATTGGCTGCTCCTCCCCTTGCCACTGAACACAAGAGGAAATAATCCTTGTGTCTGCAGCGGCGGCCATCTTTTTATAGCCCGCCGTTTTACCCAAACATTCACGATTTTCCCGGCGGCCGGGACGAAGGCAAAAATCCGGGAAAATAGGCGGGACAAAATAAATACGGGACGAGGGTCCCAAATCCGTGATTGTCCCGGGAAAAACGGGACTGTTGGCAACTATGCACACTGATCTAGATCTGGCAATAGAAATAATCAAGACTTGATATGTTAGGATAAAAATGAATATGTTTGTCAGTTCCTGACAGTGTATGCGTACATTTATTTACTATTTATCTGGATCTTTCTACCTATACACAGTATCTGTTCTAGTAGCTTTGCTAATCCTATGTCTTGTACCACAGTTGCTATGTGTATAATGAGTCTGTGAATTATCTCTGTTGCGGAGCATGTCCTCTGTGTGTATACTTGTTACCTTTCACCTACATAGGATCTGCACTTGCAATCACACAGGATAGCTTGTCTGTGAAACAATTCTTGGTGTGATGTAGAATCTTACGACAGAGCCCTGGGGCCATACTGAATGAAAGTTCTAAAACGAAATTCCAACTTTTGAAGTCAGAATTCTATGTTTTAAAGTCTAATTATGTAATAATCGAATTTAAAAAAAGAAAATACTTTATAATCACTTATTTTTTCAGATTGTTTTAGTGGAGTATATATTTTTGAACTATATAAGTAACTTTTAAAACCTAAATTATTCAACTATAGAAAAATGTGCATTTCTTTGTTCTTATTTATTGGCTAATTTTTTTTGCAATTACAGTGAACATGCGTCAACCCAATCTGGTTAACAGAAAGTCTGATGCTGACCCATCTGTGGTTTGGATGAAAGAAATCCAACATATTCCTCCAACCAGTGGCGACCCATCCATTGATCTACATACTGGGTGCCGGACCATGGGGTGTTTTTTTTTTTAAGTACGTGATTAGAGCCAGAGGCTCTAATAGGCTTTAAAAAAGGATGGGCTCAGGGCGCAGAGCACTAAAATCGAATGGAACCAATTGCCTTCAGAAGTCATCTCGTATAAATACAACTGTTCTGTGAAGCCCACAGAGGATTGTTAGAGAACCTTAGTGAACAAACAACATCATGAAGGCCAAGGAACACACCAGAAAGGTCAGGGATAAAGTTGTGGAGAAATTTAAAGCAGGGTTAGGTTACAAAAAAATAAAAAATGTCCCAAGCTTTGAACATTGAGCACTGTTCAATCCATCATCTGAAAACGGAAAGAGTATGGCACAACTGCAAACCTACCAAGACATGGCCGTCCACCTAAACTGACAGGCCGGGCATGGAAAGCATTAATCAGAGAATTTTGGTAACTATGGAGGAGCTACAGAGATGCATAGCTCAGGTGGGAGAATCTGTCTACAGGACAACTATTTGTCATGTACTCCGCAAATCTGGTCTTTATGGAAGAGAGGCAAGAAGAAAGCCATTGTTAAAAGAAAGCCATAAGATGTCCCATTTGCAGTTTGTGAGAAGCCATGTAGGGACACAACAAACATGTGGAAGAAGGTGCTCTGGTCGGAAAAATTTAACTTTTTGGCCTAAAAGCAAAACGCTATGTGTGGCGGAAAACTAACACTGCACATCACCATCGTGAAACATGGTGGTGGCAGCATCATGTTGTGGGAATGCTTTTCTTTAGCAGGGAAAGGGAAGCTGGTCAGAGTTGATGGGAAGATGGTTGGAGTCAAATACAGGGCAATCTTAGAAGAAAACATGTTAGAGTCTGCAAAAGGTTTGAGACGGGGCGGAGGTTCACCTTTCAGCAGAACAACAACTCTAAACATACAGCCAGAGCTACAATGGAATGGTTTAGATCAAAGCAAATTCATATGTTAGAATGGCCCAGTCAAAGTCCCGACCTAAATCCAATTGAGAATCTGTGGCAAGACTTGAAAATTGCTGTTCACAGACTCTTAACCATCCAATCTGACAGAGCTTGAGCTATTTTGCATAGAAGAATGGGCAAAATGTCACTCTCTAGATGTGCAAAGCTGGTAGAGACTAGGGATGAGCTTCGTGTTCGAGTCGAACATACGTTCGACTCGAACATCGGCTGTTCGATCGTTCGACGAAGATCGAACGATTTGGGCCGTTCGCGCCAAATTCGAGTGACGCGAACGGCCCACAATGCACTACGCCATCGCAGTGTCATCCAGGCGCTGTGATTGGCCAAGCATGCACTGTGACCCCGCATGCTTGGCCAATCACAGCGCCGGCAGCGAGGAGAGCAATGATTGGCCACAGGCAGGATGCCTGTGGCCAATTATTGCTGAGGGTGTTTAGTACACGCCCCACACTATAAAAGGCCGCCAGCACGGCGGCCTAGTGTAGTGTGTTCCGGAGCAGGGAAAGACAAGCATAGGCAGGGACAGTGACATTTATTTCTTTCTTGCTTAACCTGGATTCCTTTAGTTTAGGGAAAGAGAAGGATAGGTAGGGAGAGTGTCAGTGTGTTTTACTGTGCGAGTCCTTGTTTCTAGGGACAAAGAAGGAAAGTGAGGGGAATTCTCCTTGTGCTATAGTGTGCTTTAAAAAAACATTTTTTCTAGGGACAGAAAACTCTAGGTAGGGAGAGTGTCAGTTTCTTTCACTGTGCGAGTCCTTGTTTCTAGGGACAAAGAAGGAAAGTGAGGGGAATTCTCCTTGTGCTATAGTGTGCTTTAAAAAAACATTTTTTCTAGGGACAGAAAACTCTAGGTAGGGAGAGTGTCAGTTTCTTTCACTGTGCGAGTCCTTGTTTCTAGGGACAAAGAAGGAAAGTGAGGGGAATTCTCCTTGTGCTATAGTGTGCTTTAAAAAAAACATTTTTTCTAGGGACAGAAAACTCTAGGTAGGGAGAGTGTCAGTTTCTTTCACTGTGCGAGTCCTTGTTTCTAGGGACAAAGAAGGAAAGTGAGGGGAATTCTCCTTGTGCTATAGTGTGCTTTAAAAAAACATTTTTTCTAGGGACAGAAAACTCTAGGTAGGGAGAGTGTCAGTTTCTTTCACTGTGCGAGTCCTTGTTTCTAGGGACAAAGAAGGAAAGTGAGGGGAATTCTCCTTGTGCTATAGTGTGCTTTAAAAAAACATTTTTTCTAGGGACAGAAAACTCTAGGTAGGGAGAGTGTCAGTTTCTTTCACTGTGCGAGTCCTTGTTTCTAGGGACAAAGAAGGAAAGTGAGGGGAATTCTCCTTGTGCTATAGTGTGCTTTAAAAAAACATTTTTTCTAGGGACAGAAAACTCTAGGTAGGGAGAGTGTCAGTTTCTTTCACTGTGCGAGTCCTTGTTTCTAGGGACAAAGAAGGAAAGTGAGGGGAATTCTCCTTGTGCTATAGTGTGCTTTAAAAAAACATTTTTTCTAGGGACAGAAAACTCTAGGTAGGGAGAGTGTCAGTTTCTTTCACTGTGCGAGTCCTTGTTTCTAGGGACAAAGAAGGAAAGTGAGGGGAATTCTCCTTGTGCTATAGTGTGCTTTAAAAAAACATTTTTTCTAGGGACAGAAAACTCTAGGTAGGGAGAGTGTCAGTTTCTTTCACTGTGCGAGTCCTTGTTTCTAGGGACAAAGAAGGAAAGTGAGGGGAATTCTCCTTGTGCTATAGTGTGCTTTAAAAAAAACATTTTTTCTAGGGACAGAAAACTCTAGGTAGGGAGAGTGTCAGTTTCTTTCACTGTGCGAGTCCTTGTTTCTAGGGACAAAGAAGGAAAGTGAGGGGAATTCTCCTTGTGCTATAGTGTGCTTTAAAAAAACATTTTTTCTAGGGACAGAAAACTCTAGGTAGGGAGAGTGTCAGTTTCTTTCACTGTGCGAGTCCTTGTTTCTAGGGACAAAGAAGGAAAGTGAGGGGAATTCTCCTTGTGCTATAGTGTGCTAAAGCATTCCTCATCAACCATCTTTGAAATCCTTGTTTTTTGGACAGTCAGGGAAATTGTCGTTGTGCTATTCTGTGCAAAAGCAATCATCCTCAACCATATTTAGAAATCCTTAAGTAAAGGGACAGAGAAGGACACCTGAAGGTAGCCCTTATTGCTTTTTTCCCATCTCCCTGCAGGCCATCTATTAGAATGTCTGGAAGGCAAACAAGGAGAGGCAGACAGTCAGGAGGCAATAAAAGAGGGCAAGCAGGCTCTGTGTCTGGGGGCAACAGTGCTGGTCGTGGACGCGGTGCATTGTCATCAGCACATGGCCATGGGACACGCTTGTCCTTCTTTTCGGCAGCTGGACATGTTGAGCCACATCATGCCGAAGACTTGGTAGAGTGGATGACCAAGCCCTCCTCCTCCTCCTCATCCTCTCTCACCCAGGCTCAGGGTACTGGCAAAGCAGCTGCCAAAGCGTCCTCTTCCCTGGTATCAATGTCAGACTCATCATCAGTCACTCCTTCCCTAGACCCACCATGTCCTCCTCCTGAGGAGTCCCCCGAACTGTTTGAGCACAGTGTTGGGTACATGCTCCAGGAGGATGCCCAGCGTTTCGAAGGGTCTGATGATGAAACCCAGCTACAGGAAGGCAGTAGCGTGAGAGCAGACAGAGGGGATGCTCAAGAAGGACACCAATCTGGCAGTCATGTTCCAGCAGCTGCAGCATACTGCCAGATTGGCTCCAGTGATGAGGAGGGAGGGGATGATGAGGTCACTGACTCCACGTGGGTGCCTAATAGGAGAGAGGAGGAGGAGGAGGATGAGGAGGAGGCACGTCTCCAACGAGGCAGGATGCCCTTTGGTGGCCAGCGTAAGGGCAGTACACCGACGGAATCACACCGCAGAGCTCCGCCTGTGCAGGGCGCTGCCTCTGCCCGTCATTCAAAAAGTTCCTTGGTGTGGGCCTTTTTTGAGGCTAGTGCATCAGATCGCACAGCTGCTGTTTGCAACATATGTCTCAAGCGTATATCGCGTGGCCAAAACATCAGCCGCTTGGGTACCACATGCCTGACCAGACATATGTTGACCTGCCATGCAGCTCGTTGGCAAGCCTACCTCAAAGACCCACACCAAAGAACAAAGCGGACCTCTCCTTGCACCGCATCAGCTGGGATCTCCAACCCCACTATAACTTCAGTCCTCTCTGAAACATGCACTGAGAGGAATGAAGGTGTAGAATTAGGTGTGTCACAGCCAAGTACTTGCGGCCACTCTGCTAGCAGTACACCGACGTCCGATTCTAGCAGGCAAATTTCCCTGCCCCAGCTGCTGGACCGTCGAAAGAAGTTCACTCCCAGCCATCCACATGCCCTGCGGTTGAATGCTAGCTTGGCTAAATTGCTAGCGCTTCAACTGCTGCCTTTTCAGTTGGTAGACTCGGCCCCCTTCCGTGAGTTTGTGCAATGTGCGGTTCCTCAGTGGCAGGTTCCCAAACGCCACTTTTTCTCACGGAAGGCTATTCCGGCTCTCTACCGGCATGTGGAAGGCAATGTCTTGGCCTCGCTGGACAGGGCGGTCAGCGGTAAGGTGCATATTACCGCTGACTCATGGTCCAGCAGGCATGGACAGGGACGTTACCTTTCTTTCACGGCCCATTGGGTCACTCTTTTGGCAGCTGGGAAGGATGCAGGACAAGGTGCAGTAGTGTTGGAGGTTGTTCCACCGCCACGCCTCCAAAATGCTACTACTGGTTGTGACACACCTCTCTCCTCCACCCCCTCCTCTTCTTCTTCCTCCATGGCCTCTTCCTGTGGTTTGTCCTATGAACCAGCGGTGCTCCGTAGCCGTTCACGGGGCTACGCAAGTACGCAGGCAAAAAGATGCCATGCCGTGCTTGCGCTGGTGTGTTTGGGGGACAGAAGCCACACTGGGGCAGAGGTCCTGTCTGCTCTGCAGGGCCAGGCCGAGAGGTGGTTGATGCCACGCCAGCTTAAGCCAGGAATGGTGGTTTGCGACAATGGCACCAACCTCCTCTCCGCCCTCCGACAGGGACAACTGACCCATGTGCCCTGTGTGGCTCACGTCCTTAACCTGGTGGTGCAGCGGTTCTTGGGCAGGTACCCGGGCTTACAGGATGTCCTGAGGCAGGCCAGGAAAGTCTGTGTGCATTTCCGCAGATCTTATAATGCCAGTGCTCGCCTGGCTGAGCTGCAAAAGGAGTTGAACCTGCCCAAGAACCGCCTTATATGTGACATGCCCACCAGGTGGAACTCAACATTGGCCATGCTGCAGCGGCTGCACACGCAGCAGAGGGCCATCAATGAGTACCTGTGCGACTACGGCACCAGGACAGGGTCAGGGGAGCTTGGTTTTTTTTTCTCCACGCCAGTGGGGCATGATCAGGGATGCATGCACTGTCCTGGCACCATTTGAGGAGGCCACGAGGATCGTGAGCAGTGACAGTGCATGCATCAGTGACACTGTACCTCTTGTCCACCTGTTGGAGCACACGCTGCGTGGAATAATGGACAGGGCACTTGAGGCAGAACAGAGGCAGGAAGAGGAGGACTTCCTTGCCTCTCAAGGCCCCCTTTACCCAGACAGTGTTCCTTCTGTCCCACCCATCGCACAGGAAGAGGAGGAGGAGGATTGTGTCAGCATGGAGGTGGAGGCTGGCACTCAGCATCATCAGCAGCAGTCTTTTAGGGATGATTTACAGTCCCAAGAAACCAGTGGACTTGTACGTGGCTGGGAGGAGGTGGCTGCGGATCATGTCGTCCTTAGTGACCCAGAGGACTCCGGAGCGAATGCCTCAGCAAACCTACGCTGCATGGCCTCCCTGATCCTGCAAAGTCTGCGGAAGGATCCTCGTATTCTTCGGATCAAGGAGAGGGACCATTACTGGCTGGCCACTCTCCTTGATCCACGGTACAAGGGTAAGGTTGCGGACCTTATGTTACCTTCGCAGAGGGAGCAGAGGATGAGACAACTCCGGGAGGCCTTGCAGAAAGGTCTGTGCAACGCGTTCCCAGAGACTGGGAGGTTACAAACTCCTGGTCCTGGACAACGAGTTGCTGAGGCTTCGGCCAGTCAAAGAAGGAGCGGTGGGGAAGGTGGCCGTCTGACCGATGCGTTCAGACAATTCTTTAGTCCGCAGCCCCAAAGTATGATCGGTTCCAGCAACCATCGCCAGCGTCTGATAAACATGGTGCAGGAATATCTAGGGGCAAGGTCAGACTTGGACACCTTCCCCACCGAAAATCCTCTGGCTTACTGGGTCTTGAGGATGGATCACTGGCCAGAGCTTGCACAGTATGCAATTGAGCTACTGGCCTGTCCTGCATCCAGCATTCTTTCGGAACGCACATTCAGTGCTGCTGGAGGATTTGTCACGGATCACAGGGTGCGCCTGTCCACCGACTCGGTTGATCGACTGACTTTCATCAAGATGAACCAGTCTTGGATCACCACCAGCTACCACACACCTGATGCTGATATAACAGACTAATTGATTTTAACATGTCACATCCCTTCAAGACTGATGCTGATGCTGAGTGCCTGTGCTGTTATGTTGACTGGCTATCCTCCTCCTCCGAGTCCTCAATGATACGATTGATGATGATAGCTTGGAAGATCATTTTTGTTTATGGGTGCCGCCACCAGTGGCTAAGGCCCAATTTTTCAGCCCCTGTTTTACAGGGGCGTGTAATTACAATTTTTTTAGCAATAATTTGCCATAGGGCTCATTGCTGTGCTCCAAGTACAGTATCTGTGAGGGGTTGGAGTGTTGTGGCACCAGTGCCTAAGGCCCAATTTTTCAGCCCCTGTTTAAAAGGGGCGTGTCATTACAATTTTTGAAGCAATACTTTGCAACAGGGCTCATTGCTGTGCTCCAAGTACAGTATCTGTGAGGGGTTGTAGTGTTGTGCCACCAGTGCCTAAGGCCCAATTTTTCAGCCCCTGTTTAACAGGGGCGTGTCATTACAATTTTTGAAGCAATACTTTGCAACAGGGCTCATTGCTGTGCTCCAAGTACAGTATCTGTGAGGGGTTGTAGTGTTGTGCCACCAGTGCCTAAGGCCCAATTTTTCAGCCCCTGTTTAACAGGGGCGTGTCATTACAATTTTTGAAGCAATACTTTGCAACAGGGCTCATTGCTGTGCTCCAAGTACAGTATCTGTGAGGGGTTGTAGTGTTGTGCCACCAGTGCCTAAGGCCCAATTTTTCAGCCCCTGTTCAACAGGGGCATGCAATTACAATTCTTGATCTAATAATTCACAGCAGGGCCCATTGCTGCACCCACCAAGAGTAACTGTCAGGGCTTACAGTGTTGTGGCACCAGCACCACCATCAAAGGCCCAATTTTTACTACCACTGTTCAACAATTATATGTAATTAAAATTCCTGATATAATAGTTGACAGCAGGGCATTCCAGCACCAACCAAGAGTAACTGTGAGTGCTTACAGTGTTGTGCCAACACCAACAACTAAGGGGCCTATTTCTGCAGAGTATATACGGCAGGTCCCTACTTTCAAACATCCAACTTACAAACGACTCCTACTTGCAAACGCAAGAAGACAACAGGAAGTGAGAGGAAATCTACCACTAGGAAGGAAAATTCTCTCCTGTAAGAATAAATATGGGAGAAAGGTGTCTCCTCTGTACTGATGCTTTATCAGCAATCCTTGTTTCAAGAAAAACACCACATTTCAAAAACAGTTGTCATTGGGACGGAAAGTGAGGTGAAATGTTCTGAACAGGGGCACAGACAGCAAAACAAATGTTACAGGGGTGATAACCCTTACCTATGTTTTCCAAAAAGTTTAAAAATAGATTTTTGGGCTGGAGCTACACTTCAACAATGTACCTGTTCAAAATTACAAACACATTCTACATAAGAACAAACCTACAGTCCCTGTCTTGTATGCACCGCCTGTATACGGCTGTTCAGAGTATATAGGGCCTTTTTTATTTTATGTGCGGGGTTCCCCTTAATATCCATACAAGACCCAAAGGGGCTGGTAATGGGCTGGGGTAGGGGGGGGGGGGGGTCATGGGGTAGCTATGCCATTTTTCTTAAAGATTTTCATCCATATTACCGGGACCAGACATTACATTAAAGCCGCAAGCAGTTTTAAATGGCTTTTTTTTCCTTTAGAAGTGTCATTTTGTGCAGGGACAGTTCTAAACACAGGAAACACGTGGCACTTCACAGGCATACTTTAGACACCCCCCAGGTACGATATTTAAAGGAATATTTGACTTTTTTTTTTTCACTTTATGCATCATTAAAATGACTGCTCCCGAAAAACGACCGTTTTTAAAACTTATTTTTGCATTGATACATGTCCCCTGGTGCAGAACCCGGGTTCCCAAACCCTTTTTAGGACAATAACATGCATAATAGTTGTTATAATTAGCACTTTAGAATTCGAACGTTCGCATCCATTGTATTTAATAGGGTTCTAATGTTCGTACGAACTTTCGGTCCGTTCGCGGGTTCTGGTGCGAACCGAACCCGGGGGTGTTCGGCTCATCACTAGTAGAGACATCCCCAAAAAGACTTGCAGTTGTAATTGCAGTGAAAGGTGGTTCTACAAAGTATTGAACCAGGGGGGCTGAATACAAATACACACCACACTTTTCACATATTTATTTGTATTACATTTTGAAAACCATTTATAATTTTCCTTCCACTTCACAATTATGGGCCACTTTGTGTTGGTCTTTTACATAAAATCCCAATATAATACATTTTAGGTTTTTGGTTGTAACATGACAAAATGTGTAAAATTTTAAGGAGTATGAATACTTTTTCAAAGCACTGTATAGATGTGTTTTAGAATACAGAGACATGTGCCTGCCTTTTATATCTGCCTGGAGTTTAGATGTAAGCCAGTGCCATGCTTGCAGATCATAGTGGTGGGGAAAGGATTTTCATAGTTGTTTTTTGTAGAATTGGCACTGAGTAAAATACAGGCTAGACTAAATGAAATAAAAATCTGCATCACAGAATCAAATATAGCACAAGTCATTAACAGAAAAATGTGACATTTGCCCTACATTGGTTTTTCAGTCACAGCATGGTGGCTGTCATACAGGATGTAACACTGATGTCTACACTGATTGCAGCTAGATCTACCCAAATGTCATGTGTTTAGGGAAAACATCCCAGATGTTGCAAGTCACAAAGCCTTCATGGTACATTTGCTTACAAAAAAATCTCTTTTGTAGAAAACGAAGAGCTAACAACTTTGTCTTCTATATTGTTACACATCTGATATCCAGAGGCTCAGAGTTTCATACCTAAAAAGCAGACAACATTTGGATCAAAGGCTATGTGATAACAAGCATGCTAAGAGTATTTAAAATGCTCTTTATCACACATTTCTTTATTCCCAAAAGAATGGGCAACTATACGGTTTTAAATTTGATTTTTTTTCGTCGCTTTAACTGACAATTGCGCGGTCGTGCGACGTGGCTCCCAAACAAAATTGGCATCCTTTTTTTCCCACAAATAGAGCTTTCTTTTGGTGGTATTTGATCACCTCTGCGGTTTTTATTTTTTGCGTTATAAACAAAAATAGAGCGGCAATTTTGAAAAAAATGACATATTTTTTACTTTTTGCTATAATAAATATCCCCAAAAAATATATATAAAAAAAATGTTTTTCCTCAGTTTAGGCCGATACGTATTCTTCTACATAGTTTTGGTAAAAAAAAATCACAATCGGCGTTTATTGATTGGTTTGCGCAAAAATGATTGCGTTTATAAAATAGGGGATAGTTTTAACGCATTTTTATTAATTATTTATTTTTTACTAGTAATGGCGGCGATCAGCAATTTTTTTCATGACTGTGACATTATAGCGGACACATCGGACACTTTTGACACATTTTTGGGACCGATCAGTGCAATAAAAATGCGCTGGTTACTGTAAAAATGACACTGGCAGTGAAGGGGTTAACCACTAGGGGCGCTGGAGGGGTTGAGTGTGCCTAGGGGCATATTTCTAACTGAGGGGGGCGTGGCTATGAGTGACAAGTCACGATCTCCGCTCTGATTACACAGAGCGGAGATCGCTGACATTGTCAGTAGGGGAGTGGGGAGATGTTGTGTTTACACTAACATCTCCCCACTCCATGCCTCCGTGAGACGATTGCGGGGATCCCCGTTGCGATCAAGTCTGCGGGACCCACGGTCCGACTCACGGGAAAGGCAGGGGGATCGCGAGAGCGCCGGGGGCGGCGCGCGCGCGACCCCGACGTCGGCAGTTAAAGGGCCACGTACAGGTACGTGATTGTGCCTGTATGAGCCATTCTGGGTCCTTAAGTGGTTAAATAAAAAAACAAAAAAAAACAAAGGGGGCGGTGCGCTGAATCGTATACCACACTGCCCCCTAGCCAGCTGGCGACACAGAGTGCTCTGTGATTTGGCTGCAGGCCATTATTAATTGGCCCTCAGAGTCCTATCGAGTCCGTTAAAAAAGTTGAGGACTGTGTAGCTGGATGTAAATGGACAGCAGAGTCCATTAACACCCTGCCATAGAGAAGAGCAGGGTCTCCCTGTGTCCATTTTGCATGAACTGAGTGGACACAGGTATGTCTTCCATCCCACTCTGCTCCAATCCAATGATCATCTCACAGATCCCCTGGTGATCACAACAAAGTCTGTCCCGTGAGAAAGGGGCCTAATGGTATCATCAAAACAAACAGGCAGCGCTTGTATCTTTTTAGTGTTCTGTCAGTACTCTGCCTTTTCACCCAGCACCAGGCTCGCCCAGGAGTGAAGTAGGTAGAAGGAACCCTGAGCATCAGTCAGCACATTATATATATATATATATATATATATATATATATATATATATATATATATTTATGGTCGGAGCCCTCTGTCCGAAGAGATATGGATCACATAAACACGTCACAAGACTAACAACACAAATAAGACCTGAAGTGTGGCCTGGCCTTTTGTACGGTATGCCAAAGAAAGGGGCCATACCTGAATAGAAGTGATAGATAATTCTGCTGAGAATTGTTGTAGAGGAGTGCCCTAGAAAAGGGAGATATGGGTGGGTGGGTACCGCGCACTACAGCCGACGCTGACCCTCGTGGATGGTCTGTATAAGTACCCCTCGAACTCCTCCCATAATTTCAGGCTAGCATACCAGCCTTCCTATTTATGGTCGGAGCCCTCTGTCCGAAGAGATATGGATCACATAAACACGTCACAAGACTAACAACACAAATAAGACCTGAAGTGTGGCCTGGCCTTTTGTACGGTATGCCAAAGAAAGGGGCCAAAAAGTCACACAAGGTTAGGAAGGAATTGATCTATTATGTCAGGTAAACCATTATAGAGCGAGACTGTTAAAGGCTCGTGATATTTCTGACTGAGGAGCGGGGACGTGTCGGGCGAAACACAAGGATTTCCACCTGCCTATCTTCCTTATTGCGTGGTCAGGAACTCTGTTTCGTGATGTTGCTGGGGCTGCTCTAATGCGAAAGCGAGTCCTGAGTAACATCCTGGGTCAAGGCCCGAGATGCTCAGGAGTGTTCTGACGTGGCTGACGAACTGGTTCCCGCTTAGGGGTTCAGTTGGGAAAGGTAGTAGAGGGCTGTCCTCAGATGGCTCGGACAGCAGAGTTTACCAATCACCGTAGAACGGCCATGGCGTTGTGTGTCTGGAAAGGTTTAATGTCTACTCCGGGACCGGGTTGTATCATTTCCGACACCGTCGGGTGTAGGATGAAATGACTTCGGTGGCAAGTCGGGTGGTGCCCGAGTAGTACTCGGCATTTAGGGCTGGTGATAGTAATTCGCCGGCCGTAAAATCGTAAAAGGCTAGGTAAGTGGCTGCTTGAACTACCAGGCTGGGCCATAGACCGAGGGGAGAACGTGAAAGGATAGCAGACATGTCCCGGAGTATGGCGCTGGTCACTGGTAAGCGTTTGGTACTAGAGTGTGGTTGCCGCCACCTGTAGTGTGTTGGCGGATCAGGATGCATTGACGAGGGAGGTAGCACCATGGAGGTGCTATCCGATTCCAGAGTTGGTTGCGACTAATGTGGGACGCCGGACATGGTCGAGTCGGCTCCGGCTTCTGTGAGAGGATGTGGCATGGTCAAGCGGGATAGCGCGTCGGCCGAGGTGTTGCATTGACCGGGGATGTGGACACTGAGGCTACTGAGCTGATGATGTAGGGAAAGTAGCAACAGCCTGCGTGGGAAGGACATGACGGACAACGATTGATTGACCTGCCTTTGTTAACGACTGTGACTGTAGCCTGGTTGTCTGTGGCGAACGTGGCGGTCTGTCCTGCCCGGGGCTGCCCCGTACTTGAGTTGCTGCGACTATGGGGTAGATCTCAAATAGAGAGGAGGACTGACTAAAAGCGGAATTGTGAGCATCTCTGATGGATCGGATCTCCTGAAACCAATGATGGCCAAAAGTTGCAGCTTGTGGAAGCTGCTACGTCCGTGATTATCTGAGGTGACGAGGAAAATGCTGATGGGATAAACAAGGGTCTACCTATCCGGTCTCAAGGAATTGGTCCCCCATGGCCAGATCCTGCTACGGAGGCTGCGTCTAGCTTAATGACTTGGTCAGGGTCTTGTGCCTGGGAGAGGAACACTAAGAAGCGTGTGATAAAGGATCGCCCTTGAGAGACGATCCTCATCGTGGTTTGAGCATGCCCAGTAGGGATTGTAGCTGTGGGTTAGTGCACCCTTGCGTGTCGGTGGACGTATGGATGACTGTCCTGATGCGGGTCAATCTACCGAGAGGTGGGCTGGCCCGCATGGCGCGTTTGTCTAGAATGATTACCAGGAAGGAGATGAACTGTGCCGGTCTTTCTACTTTCTTCACGGTTGTGGGCACATCAAGGTTTTAAAGACCTCTGTTGGACTCCTTAGATCTCACAAGAATCCTAAACCATCGGGAGAACTCCTGTGAGGGTATGCTGGAGTTTGACTGGGTAGTTTTGGAATGAGTCAGGCAGTGTAACGAGTCCGGTGTGGAACCCTGTAGTGTCCCCTGTACTAGAAAGGCTGCTAGAGAGGAAGTTGGGTGTGAGGAGAGAAAGTCGAGCCGCCCAAAGTGCATGTGGCCTGGTCCAGCTGGACTCTGCTGCCTGGCGCCGCAGGTATTTCTAGGGAGAGCCTTCTGGCACAGGAGGCGGATGTGCAGAAGTTTGCGGTGGGGTAAAAGCAACCCTTGAAATTAAGTTGCTGGAGATGGCTGCGCCCCCCGGTGCTCAAATTGGACATCCTAGTCTGACTGGGAGGACTGGTTACATCTCTAAGGCTTCCAGAGGCTACCACGAACTTGTCGCTTTTGAGTTTGCGAGCGAGCCTGGGGTCCTTGGCCATTAGGATGACTGAGACGTCCCCCTAGGCACGCGGCTTGTTCCCTGTTATGACCTGTGCCGAAGAAGCGAGGGGACGCTAGGTTCGCGTCCTATCGCTTAGGATGTCCTTCCTGATGCCCGCTGGGACCAGGTGCGAAGAAAAAGGGGTGCAGGCGTCGGGCGTACCTACAGTGGGGGGTTCGGTAACGACGGTGGAGACTGGGGCTGATAGGGGCGCGGCTGACCATGTTTCCAGGGCCCCTACTCTAGCCTGGACGTCGGTGACTGCGGTTGCCAGTGTGGTCACCAAGGCGTGTAGCTGAGTAATGCCGAGGATATCGACTGCAGCGGAATTGTCTGGTAGAGTTGCCGCAGGTTATGGAACAGCAGCCTAACAGCTTGGTTTCCCTGGCCGTGGCCGGGTAGGGGATGCCCCTACGGCGTAGTTCGTCTGTAAGCCTGGGGATGGTCCAGCCCTGAGGAACTGTGTGGAGTCGTCCGCTGAACCCGAACGTGGTGACGATGGGACGAAGGTAAAGTCATCGCAGTCGGTCTGCGACATGTTGGGGGTTGGAGAAAAAACGAGAAAGAAAAGGGGGGGGGGGGAATGTATGTTTATAGAGTGAGATGCCAGGTATGGAGGGGATAGAGGAGGTACGAAAGTGGGTAGGGAGAAGGAAGGGAGGATGGACAGAATAAGGAATGACAGGCGCAGAGGATAGCCAAGTTTTGCGTACGAGCGCTTGTTGAGTGTAATTTAGAAAACTCAAAAGAGTGCGTGGCAACCGAGGTGAGCCAGGAGGTGACTGGCTAGGTAACCGATAGCTCGGGTGCCGTCTGTGCTTGGCACAGACTGATGAACCAGAGCCCCCATGGCGTACTGTGGCGGGTAGCTGGAGTCTGGTATACTAAGTAGAAATGTTTCGATCTGTAGTTCAATGACGTGTGGTCGGTCTGCCAACTCCTGCACTGCCAGCAAGGTGATGTTGGTGACCTTGTCTGCGTAGTGAAGGATCTCGGATCGGCTTCGAAAACAGAGTGTCATGCGTAGAAGTATGTGGCAGTTGCTAGCGCCTGGTGAGCGGTCGAATTGTGTATGTGAAGGCAAATATGTCGTGAAAGAGTGCGGAGGGAAAGCAAGGAGGGGCCTTGCGTTTACGCACCTGACTTGAGCCCTGTCTTGGTTGAGGTCGAGACATGGGTCGACCGGGACCTGTGAGGAGGGTGACATGGAGATATATATATATATTCCTTTTTATTTTTTTTTATTTTTTTTATTATTATTTATTTATTTTTATTTTTTTTATTTATTTATTTATTTATTTATTTATTTATTTTTTTAATTTTTTTTATTATTATTATTGTGTATATATATATATATAAATTTTTTATTATTTTATTTATTTTTTTGTTTTTTTGTTTTTTGTAGGCCTGAAGAGTTGTGGGAGCGGTAAGTAGCTCCGGGTGAAGAAGTGTGTAAGACCCCCTGCCCCCTTTTTTTTTTTTTTTTATCGGGAGATATCGTCCGACCTGGATTGCAGGGTGGATGGGATGGAAACTCAATCTAAACTGACGTGTGTGGTGGAAAGGGATAGAGAAATCGGTGAGTAGCCGTTTGACTACTGGAGGAGGTGAGTGGCTGGTGTGCAACCACTCGTCGAACGCTCGCAGCGCTTGCGAGGAACAAATGCCTTAAGGAGACGAAAGAAGAAGAGTTTGTGACTTTCGAGTGTGTGGGGATGGCCATTTCGTGATGAAACGGGAGTGGTAAGTAATGCGTGTGTATAGCGACTTGGGGTTCGAATCATTGTGGCCGATGCTACGGCTGGATTCGTAACGTTCTGAGACGTTCGACGTTGTATCGGAGGTATGGGTCGGAGCTGCTTAGAGCCGGGTATGCGACTGCGAACGAATTGGTTGTTTCAGCCGAGGATCCGAAACTTGGAGCCGATGCTACGACTGGATTCGGGTCGGCTAAAGAAGTTTACTGCTGAAGATCGGAGCGGTATGCGCTGGTGGTGCGACTGTGACTCGACCGCGACTGAGCCCAGAACGGCCATGTTAGCGCAGGATCCGAACCTTTGAGCCGATGCTACGACTGGGTTCGGATCGGATAGGAGGGTCAGTTGCTAGAGATCCGAGTCGATTGAGCCGGTGAAGCGACTGGACTCGGATCGCTTGGGAATGCCATTGGTTCGAAAGTTTGAGCCTATGCTACGACTGAATTCGGATGGTTTAGCGGTTCGATGTTTGTAGGTCCGAGCCGATGAGCCGGTGGGGCGACTGTGCTCGGAACCAACGTGGATGCCAGAGATCCGAATCTCTAAGCCGATGCTGTGCCTGTATACGGGCTGATAACGGGTGCAAGGCGGGGATTTGAAT
Organism: Rana muscosa; assembly: GCA_029206835.1. NCBI lineage: Eukaryota > Metazoa > Chordata > Amphibia > Anura > Ranidae > Rana > Rana muscosa. The sequence continues at coordinate 419,953,564 of CM055117.1, read as the reverse complement.
TTCCCGGGTCCGAATCGTAGCGCCGGAGATACGGCTGGATTCGGACGGGTGTTCGTTGTTTCGAAGTTGAAGGGGCTTGTGATTGTCGAGGGTCCGGCCTGTAGTGCCGATTGTTAGCGACAAGAGCCGGCCCAGACTGTTTGGTGTATGGTGTAAGTAGGAGGTGTGGGGCATCAGTAAGGTGAAGGGAGAGTATCGTAGGAGGTGTAGGGCATCAGTGACTAGGGATAAGGAAGTGCAGTGTGGGATACCAGTCCGACGACTGGGTATCGGATGTGCGGCTGAGGCGAGAGCCTTGCGAGCTGTGAGTAATTCGTACAACAGCTCTGAGAGCCGTAGTGTCTGGACGGACCGTTACCGGTAGCAACGTGGGTGTGACAGGGTACGAAAGACAACTGGACTAGTCGATAAACATTCGATGCAGACGGAAAACACGGGGTTATGAACCGTGTGATTTTTGTAAAAGAAGAAACGTGTACCGGCGCTACGATTCGTACGAACGGTAACGGCCGGTCCTACCTGCGACCGCGAGCGGGGATACGATCAACTGCGAGCGAAGCTGGAAGGTACGAAAGCAACTACACGGACGTTGCGAGTCGTAAGGCGTCGGCTGATGACGACGAATACCGCGCACTACAGCCGACGCTGACCCTCGTGGATGGTCTGTATAAGTACCCCTCGAACTCCTCCCATAATTTCAGGCTAGCATACCAGCCTTCCTATATATATATATACACATTTTTATGTAGGCCTGTGGCATATCTCCCAACGTTTTGAGATGGGAATGAGGGACACCTACTAGCAAAAGTATGTAGGCATAGGACACGACCCCTTAAAGATTAGTTAAATCCACAAGTGCTTTTTTTTTTTACCACTACTATTCCTTTATATTGGCTTTTAAAATTTACAATTGCAGCAATTTAGAATTTGAATTAAAGGTTTAGCACTGGGAAACACTTTTTGAAAGATAAATAGTGCATTTTATATACAACTATATAGATCAGACCAAAATGAGGGACAAATAAGGAGGAAAGAGGGACAGAGTGACATTGCTCCAAATCAGGGACAGTCTCTCCAGATCAGGGACAGTTGGGAGCTGTGCTGTGGTCAGCAGAGACTAATAATGAGGTCTTGCTACCAGGTAAGATGTGGACCTAGGAATGGAGGCTTTATCCCCCACATAGTAAATCCACAAGCTCCAGTACATGAGCTAGTAAGGCCCCTTGCACATATGGATGTTCAGATGCAGTGTGTTCCTCCTGGAGTTTCAGTGCACCCAGGTGATGTGCCCAGCCCTGCTGCAGGTAGCCTGTCAAAGTCTATCATAGGCTGTGGCAGGACAGGGCTGAATACTGTAACGAGTGGTACCGATATTTAGGGCCTTGCTCGTTACAGGGACGAAAGTGTGGAAGGCAAGATGGATGACCCTGTGTGCAAGGGTCCTAGGTTTTGAGAAACCAAAATGTTTGTTTTCTCCATATTAGTCATAAACCCTGATCACCTCACCATGTGTATGTGAGAAACCTAGATGCCACTCACACACAGGGCTGGACTGAGACAAAAATTTGGCCCTGGACTTCGTTCAGACCAGCGCACATTATTTTTGCAAACACACAAAATCAGTATATAAACTATACGCAATTGCGCAATCAGCAGCTCTTTGTTCTGCGCCCCATGCTCACTGGAGTGCTGAGCTGTGGAGGGGCGGGGATTGGCTGTCTCAGGCTCTCAGGAGAGTAAGAGAGAGATGTGCAGTATGTACTGAGTTACTCAGTACATACTGCACATCTCTCTATTACTCTCCTGATCTGTACTGTTGCTTAAAGGAGAAGCCCAGCCTGAGCTCGTTTGGCTGGGCTTCTCCTGTGGATAACAGGAGTGCAATTCGTTTTGCACTCCTGTGACCCATTTTCAGCAGAAAGCGGGCTGAAGTCTGCTCTCTACTGACGTCACAGAAATCAGTCCAGGCACCACGTCATCACGACAAAGTCTGGACCTGCCATGTGACTCGACTGACACCCGTCTCAGGCTCTCAGCGAGCTGCTGAGAGCCTGAGACAGCCACTCCCCGCCCCTCCACAGCTCAGCACTCCAGTGAGCACCGGGGGGCAGAGCAGAGAGCTGCTGATTGACAGGCAGCGGCTCTCTGCTCTGGGAGCTGAGAGAACCGAGCTGTTCGATCGATGAGTTCTCAGTGCAGAGGCGTCGGGGGACATATGTAGCATCCATCTAGGCAAGTAAAAAACAGGAAAGAAAAAAAAAACATACTTCTCTTTTAATGAATTAAAAACTTGGCTGATGGTTGTTGTCAGTTTATATTATACAGAAACTAGTCTTTTACTCCAAGATGCAGGGAGCTCCAGAGAGTGGCAACAACAGCAATGGTAGCAGTATAAGCTCCTTCTCCTGCCATATCCCAGCCAATATTAACCACTTAAGGACCGCCACACAACAATATACGTCAGCAGAGTGGCACGGCTGGGCACAAGGGCGTACAGGTACGTCTCCTTTAAGATCCCTGGCGTAGGTCGCGAGCGCGCCGCCGGCGGCGCGCTCACGATCCGGTCCTCTTCTCCATGACCGTCCCCACGGGAACAGCGGACCCGATCGCCGCCGGTGTCCTGCGATCGGGTCACAGAGAGGAAGAACGGGGAGAGGTAAGTGTAAACAAACCTCTCCCCGTGCTTCCTAGTGAGCCTGTCACTGATCATCTGTTCCCTGTCATAGGGAACGACTATCAGTGACGTCACACGCTAAGCCACACCCCACCACAGTAAGAAACACACATCAGGGCACACTTAACCCCTACAGCACCCCCTCCTGGTTAACCCCTTCACTGCCAGTGTAATTTTTACAGTAACCAGTGCATTTTTATAGCACTGTTCACTGTAAAAATGACAATGGTCCCAAATTAGTGTCAAAAGTGTCCGATGTATCTGCCATAATGTCGCAGTCATGATAAAAATCGCTGATCGCCGCCATTACTAGAAAAAAAAATTATTAATAAAAATGCAATAAAACGACCCCCTATTTTCTAGACGCTATAACTTTTGCACAAACCAATCAATAAACACTTATTGCGATTTTTTTTTACCAAAAATATGTAGAAGAATACGTATCGGCCTAAACTGAGGAAAAAAAAACATTTTTATATATTTTTTGGGGATATTTATTATAGCAAAAAGTAAAAAATATTGAATTTTTTTCAAAATTGGCAAAAAATAAAAACCGCAGAGGTGATGAAATACCACCAAAAGAAAGCTCTATTTGTGGGGAAAAAAAGGACGTCAATTTTGTTTGGGAGCCACATCGCACGACCGCGCAATTGTCGGGTAAAGCGGCGCAGTGCCGAATCACAAAAAGTATCCAGGTCTTTAAGCTGCATAATGGTCCGGGGCTTAAGTGGTTAAAGAAGAGTACTGCAGCCCAGAGAAGGAGAGCCCTCCAGAAGTATCCTGTTTACCTATTTCCAGGGAGATATCAGCTCAGTGGTGGATGAGCACTTCAGCAGAGCTCTCAGCCAATCCAGCAGTTATTCCCCAAGCAGTGCTGCTGCCAAGACTGTCAGTACTGCCACTGGTCACTGATGAATGAATGTACTGCCACTGGTCACTGATGAATGAATGTACTGCCACTGGTCACTGATGAATGAATGTACTGCCACTGGTCACTGATGAATGAATGTACTGCCACTGGTCACTGATGAATGAATGTACTGCCACTGGTCACTGATGCATTAATGGCTGACCAGTGGCAGTACATTAATTCATTCATCAGTGACCATGATCAGCAGTGGCGGTACATTTATTCATCAGTGACCATGACCAGCAGTGGCAGTGCATTAATTCATCAGTGACCAAGACCAGCAGTGGCAGACAGTACATTCATTCATCCGTGACCATGACCAGCAGTGACAGTACATTAATTCACCAGTGACCATTACCAGCAGGGGCAGTACATTCATTCATCAGTGACAATGACCAGCAGTGGCAGTACATTCATTTATCATCAGTGACCATGACCAGCAGTGGCAGTACATTCATTCATCATCAGTGACCATGACCAGCAGTGGCAGTACTTTCATTCATCAGTGACCATGACCAGCAGTGGCAGTACATTCATTCATCATCAGTGACCGAGACCAGCAGTGACAGTACATTAATTCATCAGTGACCATGACCAGCAGTGGCAGTACATTCATTCATCATCAGCGATCATGACCAGCAGTGGCAGTAGATTAATACAGCAGTGACCGTGACCAGTAAATTGATTCATCAGTGACCGTGACCAGTAAATTCATTCATCAGTGACCGACGTGACCTGTAAATTCATTCATCTGTGACTGTGACCTGTAAATTCATTCATCAGTGACCGACGTGACCAGTACATTCATTCATCAGTGACCGTGACCAGTGAATTAATTCATCAGTGACCGACGTGACCTGTAAATTCATTCATCAGTGACCATGACCAGTAAATTCATTCATCAGTGACCGACGTGACCAGTAAATTCATTCATCTGTGACCAGTAAATTCATTCATCAGTGACCAATGTGACCTGTAAATTCATTCATCAGTGACCATGACCTGTAAAATCATTCATCAGTGACCGACGTGACCTGTAAATTTATTCATCAGTGACCGTGACCTGAAAAATCATTCATCAGTGACCGTGACCTGAAAAATTCATTCATCAGTGACCGTGACCTGTGCAGGACATTATTACATCAGTTACTATGACCAGTGGCAGTACATTTACCCCCCTCCCCCCGCCATGCTGCATATTAAAAAAATCAGACAGACAGTCATAGTTCATAATCTTCATACTGCAGTCAGATGGCTGCATTCCGTATGGCATCAGCCTAATTTAGCTTAGTGGTTTCTTACTTGTGAATGTGATACTAGTTACACACTGACTGTTCTGCTGTCTGAACTTGTATGAAGTTGTTGGCAATGGTGGTTCCTCCTCGGCGGTGCTGGCTCCTCTTGGTTGTACAGCAGCTCTCCTCGGCTCCTCCCATGATAATCAGGCCAGCTCTCCTCGGCTCCTCCCATGATAATCCCCTTCTGCCTTCGGCAGTGAGTGACATAACGCAGCTGGGACAGGGCTGTAAACATAGGAGGAGGGAATGGCAGCGATGATGGCTATTGTCTGGCGCCGCCGCCGGGTGCAGGAGCATCCGCGTATATGTGACATCCACACAGATAGACGAGTGAGTGACACTAACAGACGGCCCACTGAGCCATCGGCCCACCGTGAAACTCCCGGTAGTCCCGATGGCCAGTCCATCCCTGCACACACACCATTCACAATCCTGTCTGCCAGTACCTCCCAGTATCTAGGAATTGTGGTGAGGGATGTCGAAATAAAATCTTGTACAATGCATGCTCAATGCATTAGCCCCTAAATGCGCTGGGCCCTGAAGGCGAATACGACTTGCTACAGTATTCAGCCCTATCCAGCCACAGCCTGCCATAGACTTTGACAAGCTGCAGACAGCACACTGCACCTATACCTCCCGGACCCATTGCACCTAGATGATCTAATGTACAGAGATTAAAGCTGGCCATAGATGAGTCTGTTTTTTTTTCCCATTCAACCAGTGGCTCTGTTTTTGTATTCTGACAGTGGGGGTACTTCCCCTCCGTCAGAATACACTGATCAGCCTGCAGCGCTAATTGAGCAGAAATTTTCTGACAGGGCAATTCAACAGAATTCAATCTGTGGATCAACTTCTGTTTAACCACAGCACCCATACATGGGTCGAAATTCCCTGGTGAACTGGTGGAATTTCAATCCATGTATGGCCAGCTTAAGAGGTAACTTCTTTCTACAGACCAGAATTAAAACATTTTTTTCCTGGAGTTCAGCTTTAAGCTATAATTTTTTTTCGTGGTTGCGAGTAACGTTAGAAATAACTGATTTCTGTAGGTTACATACAGTATGCTAGGTTACTGCATAAACATGAAGTTCTCTGTGTAATTGTAATTAAAGAGACTCCTCCCTGGTGCCTGAATTACAGACTATGAAACTAGTCAATGGGCACAGTTGACTTTTTATTATAACTTTGAAATAAACAGCAGTACACTGTTATATCGAACAAAATATCCAACTCTGCCTTGCTTCAAGTTTCTGTAAAATGTGGCATTCGAAAAGTAAGCTGTGCAAACACAGCCTACATCCTTTTAGCAAATAAACCTCTATAAGTAGGAAGATCAAAATGTACCCGTGTGCAAATTATCCGTGATTCAAGTTTATAAATCCCTTTAGAAAAGTTATCTTTATCTCTGTCGGGGGTCTAGGTTTACTTAATTCCATCTATAATATTGCATCAGCAGCTTCTGTTACAGATTGCATCAGACAGCACTGAACTTGCTAACCTCTGCCTATGGTAATATCAGGAAATGTGCCGGCTGTCCTTACTGCACATAACCCGCTTTAGCATACCAGGGTTAACTCTCAGCGTGCTAGACCTGGGACATACAACCACTATTAAAATCATTTGATATGACTGAACTAACCACTTTAGCTCCAGCTATTTTCTACAATCTATACTCCACATAGCTCCACACTATACGGTCTGCTATATGTTGTAGGTAGTAGCTCACAAAAGTGAGTACATCCCTCACATTTTTGTATTTTATTATATCTTTTCATGTGACAACACTGAAGAAATTACACTTTGCTACAATGTAAAGTAGTGAGTGTACAGCTTGTATAACAGTGTCAATTTGCTGTCCCCTCAAAATAACTCAATACACAGCCATTCGTGTCTAAAGCGCTGGCAACAAAAGTGAGTACACCCCTAAGTGAAAATGTCCATATTGGGCTCAAAGTGTCAATATTGTGTGTGACCACCATTATTTTCCAGCACTGCCTTAACCCTCTTGGGCATGGAGTTCACCAGAGCTTCACAGGTTGCCACTGGAGTCCTCTTCCACTCCTCCATGACGACATCACGGAGCTGGTAGATGTTGGAGACCTTGTGCTCCTCCACCTTCCATTTGAGGATGCCCCACATACACTCAATAGGGTTTAGGTCTGGAGACATGCTTGGCCAGTCCATCACCTTTACCCTCAGCTTCTTTAGCAAGGCAGTGGTCGTCTTGACGGTGTGTTTGGGTTTGTTATGTTGGAATACTGCCCTGCAGCCCAGTCTCCGAAGGGAGGGGATCATGCTCTGCTTCAGTATAGCACAGTACATGTTGGCATTCATGGTTCCCTCAATGAACTGTAGCTCTCCAGTGCCGGAAACACTTATGCAGCACCAGACCATGACACGCCCACCACCATGCTTGACTGTAGGCAAGACACACTTGTCTTTGTACTCCTCACCTGGTTGCCGCCACACACGATTTACACCATCTGAACCAAATAAGTTTATCTCGGTCTCATCAGACCACAGGACATGGTTCCAGTAATCCATGTTCTTAGTCTGCTTTGTCTTCAGCAAACTGTTTGCGGGCTTTCTTGTGCATCATCTTTAGAAGAGGTTTCCTTCTGGGACGACAGCCATGCAGACCAGTTTGATGCAGTGTGCGGCGTATGGTCTGAGCCCCCACCCCTTCAACCTCTGCTGCAATGCTGGCAGCACTTATGCATCTATTTCCCAAAGGCAACCTCTGAATATCACGCTGAGCATGTGCACTCAACTTCTTTGGTCGATCATGGCAAAGCCTGTTCTGAGTGAAACCTGTCCTGTTAAACCGCTGTATGGTCCTGGCCACCATGCTGAAGCTCAGTTTCAGGGTCTTGGCAATCTTCTTATAGCCTAGGCCATCTTTATGTAGAACAACAATTCTTTTTTTCAGATCCTCAGAGAGTTCCTTGCCATGAGGTGCCATGTTGAACTTCCAGTGACCAATATGAGAGAGTGAGAGCGATAACACAACATTTAACACACCTGCTCCCAATTCACACCTGAGACCTTGTAACACTAACGAGTCACATGACACCGGGGAGGGAAAATGGCTAATTGAGCCCAATTTGGACATTTTCACTTAGGGGTGTACTCACTTTTGTTTCCAGCGGTTTGGACCTTAATGGCTGTGTGTTGAGTTATTTTGAGGGGACAGGAAATGTACACTGTTATACAAGCTGTACACTCACTACTTTACATTGTAGCAAAGTGTCATTTCTTCAGTGTTGTCACATGAAAAGATATAATAAAATATTTACAAAAATGTGAGGGTGTACTCACTTTTGTGAGTTACTATACTTCACTCTTCTCCATTGTATACTTTCTACTATATTTTATATGCTACGTCACTGCCTATTGTCTTCTCTAGGACTTACTGTACTTAAATTAATTTCATAAACTCTTCTGTGCCCACATGAGCACCATTTTATCTGTCTTATGTTATAAATCATTACCAGGGGTGGACTGACAACTCATGGGGCCCCCTGTGTCCCGCCCACACTCAAGCCACACCCACACAAAGCCCCACCTGCATATTGCACTGCCCACATTACATGTGTTCGTCACAGAATTTCTCTACACAATGTTCAAAATAAATGTTTAATATAGAAAATAAAGAAAATTTAATTATTTAATTTACATTAAAAGCGCAAAAATCGTACATTTCCAAAAATAAGGTTTTCATAAATGAACACAATATAACAGGTGCAACAACTGTCTTCTTATACCCCTTTCACACTGGAGCGGTTTGCAGGAGCTATTGCGCTAAAAATAGTGCCTTGAAACCGACCCTTAACAGCCCTGCTGTGTCTCCAGTGTGAAAGCCTGAGGGCTTTCACACTGGAGCGGTGCGCTAGCAGGATGGGAAAAAAAGTCCTGCTAGCCGCATCTTTGGAGCGGTGAAGGAACGTTGTGTATACCGCTCCTCCACCGCTCCTGCCAATTGAAATCAATGGGACACTGCGGCTATAACGCCGGCAATGCGCCTCTGCAGAGGCGCTTTGCAGACGTTTTTAACCCTTTGTCGGCCACTAACGGGGGATAAAACAGCACCGATAGCGGCTGAATAGTGTCGGGGAATTAGCGGTAAAGCGCCAGTGTGAAAGGGGCCTTAGCTGAACAGTTTAATTAAAAAAATACAGAAAATAAAAAGCTCTGACCAGCACGTTACAAAATTATGGACCTACAATTGCTCTCACTCCGATGTTCCTGGCGATACCATACATGTGTGGCACCATTATTGTTTACATACATGTGCTCATCCTACATAACACCCTACATGGGTGTGCTATACACTTTTTTTAAATAATTTTATTTACTGCCTCTTTATTTACTGCCTCTTTAAAAGTCACGTGACGTTCAAGGGACTTCTTACTGCTATATACATTGTATGGTCTTTTAATTATTTTGTGTAACATTAATTTTGTGACAATAAAAGTATTTTTGTATTCCATTTTCGTGTGTTGCCTGCAAAGTCCTATCCTGTTTTGCTCTACCTTGAGTACAAAATCAATTGTGCCTTTTATTGGCTCCTCTCCTGCCAATAGAAGCACATGGGAGGAAGGCAGAGAGTGGGCAGATGCCTGTGTTAACATGCAGTAAGTGAAGAGAAAAAGGGAGGGGGGAATCCTCCTCTCTCAGAAACTGACATGTCGGTCAGCTTGGCGAGGTCATGGGAGAAATTAGATACCCGCTACACAAGGGACATTCATTTCACTGGCCACCAATGTAAGGTGCATTCTTCCCACTGACCTCCAATGTAAGGAACATTCTTCCCACTTACCACCAGTGTAAGGGACCTTCTGCTCACTGGCCACCAATGTAAGGAACATTCTTCCCACTGACCACCAATGTAAGGGACATTCTTCTCACTGACCTCCAATGTAAGGAACATTCTTCTCACTGACCACCAATGTAATGCCGCGTACACACGATCGTTTTTCTTGCCATTTTTTTTCACGTCGTTTTTTTTCATGTTTCCTCTCAAGCCTGTCTTGCATACACACGATCATTTTAAAAAACGATCAAGCAAAGCGCAGTGACGTATACCACGTACGACGGCACTATAAAGGGGAAGTTCCATTCTAATGACGCCACCCTTTGGGCCGCTTTTGCTAATTCCGTGTTACCGCGTGTTAGTAAAAGTTTGGTGAGAGAAGATTCGCGCTTTTCAGTCTTCGTGCTTTGAAGATCGTTTTGTGGAGTTCAGTTTGTGCCTGTGGGTTCGTATCTGTTTGGCAGGGCTTGTAGTCAGTTTGTATCTGTTTATTCAGTGCGTTCTCGTCTGCTCGGTTCTGTTTTTCAGTTTGTTCTTCATAGACCTTGCTGTTCTTCCGTGCGTTCTTCTAGTTCGTTCTGAGCTGCTGACCGTTATCTAGCCATGTTGCGGCTACGTACTCGTCGTAGAGTTCGTGCTGTAGTTGGTGCAGGGGTTCATGCTGTATCCCGACTCCATGCCATGAGCAGGGTCAGGAGGAGTTCATGGACCAAGAATTGGTTGCTCCAGCGGCACCAATTCTGTCACATGCCTTTGTTGCGGGAGATCAGGGAGAATAATCCTGATGATTTCAGGAATTTCCTCAGGATGTCTGACCCCGTATTTCAGCATCTGTTGGCTTTGGTGTCCCCCTACATTACCAGGCATGACACCGTTATGCGTGAAGCCATCAGTGCTGAGCAGAGGCTCATTGCCACGTTGCGATACCTGGCGACTGGGAGAAGCCTGCAGGACTTAAAGTTCTCCACAGGCATATCCCCCCAGGCTCTGGGTATCATTATACCAGAGACTAGGGTTGTCCCGATATCGATACTAGTATCGGTATTGGTACCGATACAAAGCATTTGCACGAGTGCTTGTACTCGCACAAATGCTCCCGATGCCCAGTCCGATACTTTTTTTTTCTCAGAGCGGGGGGCGGAGAGTGGGATGGAGAGTGTGCGGCGGGGGGCGGATACCAGGGCGGAGAGCGTGGCGGGGGCGGAGACCAGGGCCGAGAGCAGGACGGAAAGTGTGCGGCGGGGGGCGGAGACCAGGGCGGAGAGCGGGGCGGGGGGCGGAGACCAAGGCGGAGAGCGTGGCAGAGACCAGAGCGAGTCTTCAGGCAGGTAAGTAAACTGAATCTGATCCAATTGCCTGTCTGCTGCTCAAATGCTCCCGGAGCTGTTCCCCCTTCACCTCCATGCCGCTGTGCCCCCGTCACCTCCGTGCCGCTGTGCCCCCTTCACCTCCGTGCCGCTGTGCCCCCTTCACCTCCATGCCGCTGTGCCCCCGTCACCTCCGTGCCGCTGTGCCCCCTTCACCTCCATGCCGCTGTGCCCCCGTCACCTCCGTGCCGCTGTGCCCCCTTCACCTCCGTGCCGCTGTGCCCCCTTCACCTCCATGCCGCTGTGCCCCCGTCACCTCCGTGCCGCTGTGCCCCCTTCACCTCCGTGCCGCTGTGCCCCCTTCACCTCCGTGCCGCTGTGCCCCTTCACCTCCGTGCCGCTGTGCCCCCGTCACCTCCGTGCCACTGTGCCCCCTTCACCTCCGTGCCGCTGTGCCCCCTTCACCTCCGTGCCGCTGTGCCCCCTTCACCTCCGTGCCCCTGTGCCCCCTTCACCTCCGTGCCCCCTTCACCTCAATGCCGCCGTGCCCCTCCGTGCTCCTCCTCCACCCCCTCGGTATCTCAGGATGGAGAGCGGAGGTAGGAGCCGGTAAACCCGGCTCCTTACTTGTCGGAATGTACAGAGTCATCACTGACTCTGTCCATTCACATAACTGAAACATCGTAAACTGTGTTTACAATGTTTCAGTTTATGAATGGAGAGGAGCCGCTGTCTTCTCTCCATTCATTTTCAGCGCAGCTGAGGCTGCTGAGAGAGGGACTGGGGAATCTGTGTCCCTAGACCCTTTCCCTGTCTCAAAGGGGAGATGTCAGAGGTCTGTTAAGACCCCTGATATCTCACCAAAGCCCCCCACAACAAGGCTGATAAAAAAAAAGAATAAAATAAAATAAAAATTTATTGTAAAAAAAATAAAAAATAAAAACACACACACTGACACTGACCCCCCCTTAAAAAAACAAAGCATTGTAAAAAATAAATAAATAAAATAAATTGTAAAAAAATAAAAATTAAAAAAAAAAATGTAAAAAAAAAAAAAAAAACTGACACATGAGATTAAAAAAAAGTATCGGTATTCGGTATCGGCGAGTACTTGAAAAAAAGTATCGGTACTTGTACTCGGTCTTAAAAAAGTGGTATCAGGACAACCCTACCAGAGACGTGTTCTGCCATCCTCCAAGTTTTGCAGGAGGACTATATTAAGGTAAGTGTTCTTATTTCAAACATCACATTGTATGTATTTCTTAGAATGTTTTTTTGGGGGGGGGGTTTCTTAGCAGTCCCTAATTCCCATGATTCTTAGCTGCAGGGAATTTCCCCTTTCACCACATGCTAATTTTTTATTTAAAATTTTTTCATTAGGCCTACATTAACATTTCCCTTACCTAACCTCTCCAGCATGCTATCCTGGGGCCATACCCACCTTGCCTAGTCCTTTCCATGTATTTTAATCTATGCTCCATCGTAGTGCTTCACCCTAAACGCCCCCTAAAGATTGCCTAGGAATGTAACATTTGTCCTAAATTCAGACAGAGTGCTCCAGCCTTCATTTGTGATCTCCCCAACTCATCTTCAACCCCCCCCCCAATTTTTTTTTTTTCGCTTTTTTTTTTGCTTACTACTAATGTTTTAATTTTTCTGTTTGCCCCAATGTTGGCCATGAATGTTTTTCTGTAATCTGCTTTCAATGTGTCAGTCTCAAAGTATTAATTTATTTTTGATTTCATTACACAGTTCCCTTCTACGCCACATGAATGGCAGAATGTGGCATCGGACTTTGCCCAACGATGGAACTTTCCAAACTGTGGAGGGGTCATTGACGGCAAACATGTTCGGGTCGTCCCACCACCCCATTCGGGATCCTTTTATTATAACTATAAGGGGTTCCACAGCATCGTCATGATGGCAGTGGTGTCGGCCACCTACGAATTCCTCTATGTGGACGTTGGCAAGAATGGCAGGATGTCTGATGGAGGAGTTTTTGCACAGACGGAGTTTGGGGAACGGCTCCTTTTGGATCAGCTGGCCTTGCCACCAGCGGAGCAGAATGTGGAGGGACTCCCATTTGTATTTGTGGCGGATGAGGCGTTTGGCCTGGGTCCCCATTTGATGAGGCCATTCCCGCAGCGCACCCTCACCCCTGAGAGGAGGGTGTACAACTATCGGCTGGCCAGAGCAAGAAGGGTGGTTGAAAATGCCTTTGGCATCATGGCCAGCCGCTTCCGCCTGTTCCTCACCTCCATCCACCTTGCCCCTTACAAATGGAACCATGTTGTAATGGCGTGTTGTGTCCTACATAATTATCTCCGGGTGCATTCCACAAATTATCTGACTTTGACTGGGCCTGAGGCCACCTTAATGGAAGCAGAACATCTTGTGGCCCTGGAAGCTGGCCGTCCAGGCTTGGCCCTCCAAACCGGACGTGAGGTCCGTGACAAATATGTGGATTATTTTGTGGGTAGGGGGGCCACTGAAATGCCTGATGACTTTTAACCTTTTAATTTAGAAAAATAAAACATTATTTTTCTCAAAGCTTGGTTTCGTGTATAATTTTAATAATGGTTTCTGTTTTTCGGAGGTTTACCTAGTGGACTTGTATTGCCATGTGTATTGTGCATTCTTAATTCGCCTTCATTGTCAGTGTAAACACAAAACATTGCTTAGTTCACAGTAGCACACCATTTACATAATCAAGCCACAACTTCTTGATACCAAAATGCCATTTTTTATTTTAGTATTGGACAAATCCTTTTAAATGTAGATGTCCTATACATTTTTTGCTTGTTAAAACGCATGAACAGCCATGCATACCAAAAAAATATTAAAATATATATCGGAAAAATTTACATTTACTAGTCCGAAAAGGTTCAATGAAAAACATACCTGCCAAAACACAGCAAGTTCAACGTTCATTTTTTAAAAAACATTAGACACCCCCAAGCACAGCCATGATCTTTTGTAGCCTTTCCTCCACCCGCTTGGTATTTTCCCTGATCTCTATCAAGTCTCCCTTTAATTTTTGAAGGTCACAACAGCAGACCATCAGGTATTGGATCAGGATCTGGGCACTGTGATGTGTCAAATTTTTGGGGTCTTCGGCCAGAACTGCACCTACATTTAAAAAAAAAACATGTAGTATAGAATATGTAGGCCTACATCTATTAACCTGCATCTGTCTGGTTTGACACTGACCTGTTGAGGTGCCACTTTCCACTTCCACAACCTCACGTTCCTCTCCATCATGTGGGTCTGGGGCTATTGTTGAAGGTGTTGGATTTCGAGGCTCATCTGACGTAGCTTTTTGAAGCCCTATGGAGATTGCAAGAAAAGGTATAGTTTCATTATTAAGGTTGATTTTTGGGAGAAAAATAAAGCATGATAAAATAATTTGCAAACATTCTTTTGAAGTGTGGTCCATTTTTCAATGGACCCCCAGTGACAACAGGAACACATGATTGGATACATAGCCAAATACATAGCATATATTTTTTTCAACAAAGTTTGACACATTGTAACACCCCAAAGTATATACACAGGATCACCAGTGTGTGACACCCTCAAACTTTGGGGCTTTGGGCCCACACTTGTACTACTGCGTTCAGATGTTTCATCAGCTGCTGCGCATTCTCTCCCTTAACATTACCATGCATATCCTTTTTTGTTTCAAAAATGTCCTTTGGATTTGATCCCTAAAAATATTTGGTGACCAAATTTGCTACCCACAAAAAAAAAAAAAGGGGTGTTCACACTGGATGATCCAAAAACATCGTTTGATGAACTGTACGGAGAATGAGGTTTAATACGTCCGTTTACTTTGCGGACGAATATGAAAGATGGTATCTTTCACTGTACGATATCAAAGACAAACATACACGACATAATACAAGTAATAATCTCTAGCAGGGAAAATAGCACTATAAAACTTACTTTTTCGTATAACTTTCTTGATTCGTTTGTATTGGTCGGCCTCCCGCAACTTCAGATCAGACCATCGTTTTCTGAGCTGTTCCTTCGTTCTGCACACCCCGAATTTTTGGTGAAGACTTTTGACCACTTTGCCCATAATTTTTGACTTGACCAGATTCGGCCTTTTATACGGCCCATGCTTGGCATCATAATCCTCCCTCTTTAAAATGGCGACCATCTCCACCATTTCCTCGAATGACATGTTGGATGCCTTATATCTTCTGGATCGGGATTTGGCCTCCTCTGGAATTTCATCCTCTGTCGAGGTAATCTCAGCCACCTGTGTCTCCGCCATGTTGCTAAGCACTACGACGAGCGAGAAGGGGTGGGGAAAGTACAATATCGAACGTCAGGGGGCGGGAAAAGCGTGCGTAGTTCCACGCATGCGCAGTGTATATCAAGTGCCGATCCATGTGTCGAAAATACGTTAATTTGGCGGGAGAGGGAGTTCGCAGCGAACGTGTTGACCAAGGTACATAACATTCTTAAGGATTTTGGGTTCCGCAGAGGAGGAGATTTGGGGCTTTTATATCTGTTCAAAATGCTGATTTGATGATTGTTGCCTGAAACATATGTCTTTTCTTGGTTTTTGATTTTACAGAGAGAATGAATACATTCAAAAACCCGGAGTTCATGGGGGAGTTCATTGACAAATGGAAAGAGCTCCCTATCCTGTGGCAGACCAAAAGTGGGTCCAATAAAAACAAAACGGCCAGGACAGCAGCACTGGAGAGCCTGCTTGCATTTGTCCAAACCCAGATACCCACAACAACTCTCCAAGATGTGAAAACCAGAATTGCTACCATCAGGGGGACATACAGGACCCAGAGAAATATGGTCCTGAAGTCCCAGAGGTCAGGTGCTGCAGCAGATAAGGTTTATAAACCCAGTCTGTGGTACTACAGCAAGCTTTCTTTTCTGGATAACCAGCTGGAAGTTCGGGAATCTCTCTCCACCCTTCCCCCCAGAGGTCAATCCAGCCTTCCTTGTAGCCAGCCCTCCAGCCTTCCTTGCAGCCAGCCCTCCAGCCTTCCTGGCAACTCTGCTCTGGCTTCCTCTGAGGATCAAGATCAGGCCCTTGAGGAGGCAGATTTGGATATATGGAGCCAGGTAAAGTATTGATATCTCCATTTAGATGTTACAAACGTGATGCATTTAAAATGAGGTTAGTATTGTTAGGTATTTTATGTAAAAAAAAAAAAAACATTTAAAGACCAAGATACAGTAGTGGTCAATTTTGATGTGGACAAGGCAACAATATCAGGAGGCGGAATCTGTGAGAATTTTCTAAATTTGCACATTCATGTCAAAAATGTCTGGAGGTGAACAATGTGTGTGATTGATGGTGGCAAAAAAATAATAAAGTCCCTTTCTTTTTTTACAGCCAGAGCAGAGCCAGGAAGAGGGTGATGGTGGGGACCAGGAGGAGGCAGGGCCAAGTGGCACCCAGGAGGAGGCTGGGCCAAGTGGCACCCAGGAGGAGGCTGGGCCCAGCACAAGAGCCCAGATGCCTCCCCTGGTAATGAGAACACGAGGGCCAAGGAGAGGTAGGCAGGTGGAGGAGGAAACAAGAGCCTTCCTCAAAGAGGCTACTGCGGCCCTCAGAGAGGCACCCTCTGTGATGTCGGTGAACTTGGTGAGTTCATCGAGCAATCCCTTGTTGATCACCTTCAACAGGAGGGTCTCGCTATACAGCTTTTGCCGCAGGTCCATTTGGGCTTGCTTATTGGCCAGGACTGCGGCAAAAGCTGTATAGCGAGACCCTCCTGTTGAAGGTGATCAACAAGGGATTGCTCGGTGAACTCACCAAGTTCACCGACATCACAGAGGTTGTCCCTACTCCTCCACCTCCTCCTCCTCCTCCAACTACTCCTCCTGCCACAACCTCTCCTCCTGATCCCCAGCCTCCGAGGAAGAAACCAACCAAGGCTGCAGGGAAGGCTGGAGAGAAGGCTACAAGGAAGAGAAAAAAATAATGCCTGCTGTAGTACCACAGACTGGGGACATATATGACTTTTAGCTGCTGCGGTTCCTGACCTCTGGGAGTTCAAGCCAAGATTGGCCTCCTTTTTGGTTTTCACATCTTGGATGGTTGTTGTGGGGTCCAAGGGATGAACAAATGAAAGCAGGCTCTCCAGTGCTGCCATCCCCTTTAATTTGTTATGTTCCGAAATAAAGGATACTTTTTTTTGGCTTTAAATACTAGACTATGTGATTTGTATTTCAAAAGAGAGTTTGCTAGGGAGCAGGCACGGACATTTCAAATAATATTATTGTTATTAACAAGGGACACAAACCTCCTTGAGACAAAATGAGACAAATTTTGAAGGTTGGTGTGGGACATTTACCCAAACATAATTTAAGGAAGAAAAAAAAAAGGCACAGAAAAATGAAGAGGCTAACTTAAGTACTTAACCACTTAACGACCGCTCACTGTATATATACGTCGGCACAATGGCAGCGACAGGCACAATCACGTAGAGTGTACGTGATTGCCTTTGTACAGTTGGGGGGTCCAATCGGACCCCCCTTCTGTACAGTGAGCGGTCGGAATTCATTGGGGAGCGATCCGACATGAGGGGACGGCCGTTCGATTCCGGCCACCCCCCCCCGCGATCGCTCCCGGCGAATGGAAATGCCCCTCTGTCTGTGGAATGTTTACACAGGCAGAGGAAGCAGGAGGAAGTGATGTCATCTCTTGTGCGGCGCTCACATATACCGAGCGCCGTACAAGAGAAGACATCAAGGTTAGTGCACAAACACTACACTAACACCAGCACACATAGGCACATAAATCGCCCCCCCCCAGGCCCCCCCAGATCACCCCCCAGCCCCCAGTCACAGTGTCACTGATTGCAGTGACCATTTATTTACTGATCACTGCAATCAGTGACATTTGTGACTGTAAAAGTGTCACTACAGTTTAGTTTTAGGTCCAGTGTAGCCCCCTAACCCCCCCTAATAAAGGTTTAACCCCTTGATCACCCCCCAGATAACCCTTTCACCCCCTAGCACCGCCGTTGCTAAGCGATCATTTTTCTGATTGCTGTCTTAGCATCGGTGATGCAGATCGGTAGCCAGTAATTTTTTTTAGGTTCGCCGCAGGTTTTTATAGCGTCAGGTTCCCCCATAAATTATCTAATAAAGGTTTAACCCCCTTGATCGCCCCCCAGGTAACCCTTTCACCCCCTATCACCACTGTTTTTTTTAGGTGCGCCGCAGGTTTTTATAGCGTCAGGTACCCCCATAAATTATCTAATAAAGGTTTAACCCCCTTGATCGCCCCCCAGGTAACCCTTTCACCCCCTATCACCACTGTCGCTAAGCGATCATTTTTCTGATCGCTGTCTTAGCGTCGGTGATGCAGATCGGTAGCCAGTAATTTTTTTTAGGTTCGCCGCAGGTTTTTATAGCGTCAGGTACCCCCATAAATTATCTAATAAAGGTTTAACCCCCTTGATCGCCCCCCAGGTAACCCTTTCACCCCCTATCACCACTGTCGCTAAGCGATAATTTTTCTGATTGCTGTCTTAGCGTCGGTGATGCAGATCAGTAGCCAGTATTTTTTTTTTAGGTTCGCCACAGGTTTTTATAGCGTCAGGTACCCCCATAAATGATCTAATAAAGGTTTAACCCCCTTGATCGCCCCCCCAGGTAACCCTTTCACCCCCTATCACCACTGTCGCTAAGCGATCATTTTTCTGATCGCTGTCTTAGCGTCGGTGATGCAGATCGGTAGCCAGTAATTTTTTTTAGGTTCGCCGCAGGTTTTTATAGCGTCAGGTACCCCCATAAATTATCTAATAAAGGTTTAACCCCCTTGATCGCCCCCCAGGTAACCCTTTCACCCCCTATCACCACTGTCGCTAAGCAATCATTTTTCTTATCGCTGTCTTAGCGTCGGTGATGCAGATCGGTAGCCAGTAATTTTTTTTAGGTTCGCCGCAGGTTTTTATAGCGTCAGGTACCCCCATATATTATCTAATAAAGGTTTTAACCCCCTAATTGCCCCTAGTTAACCCTTTCACCAGTGATCATCATATAAGTGTTACGGGTGACGCTGGTTAGTTAGTTTGCTTTTTATAGTGTCAGGGCACCCGCCGTATATAACCCAATAAAGGTTTAACCCCCTGATCGCCCGGCGGGTGATATCAATTAGGTTTTAGCGTCAGAGAGGGTCTGCGTCACACCCCAGGCAGAGTCAGGTTAGTGCCAGTAACGCTAACACCCACGCGTGAAGCATACACCTCCCTTAGTGGTATAGTATCTGAACAGATCAATATCTGATCTGATCAGATCTATACTAGCGTCCCCAGCAGTTTAAGGTTCCCAAAAACGCAGTGTTAGCGGGATCAGCCCAGATACCTGCTAGCACCTGCGTTTTGCCCCTCCGTCCAGCCCAGGCCACCCAAGTGCAGTATCGATCGATCACTGTCACTTACAAAACACAACACACATAACTGCAGCGTTCGCAGAGACAGGCCTGATCCCTGCGACTCCAGTGCTGTAGGAGGTGATTTCACCACCACAGTTAAAAAAAAAAGCAAATATGCCGAAGCATTGGGGCAGCAGGGGCGGAGGAGTGATTTTGCTCCTAATGCCGCGTACATACGGTCGAAATTCCGACGGAGGCTTGTCCGTGGAAAAGTCCGACCATGTGTGTGCGGCATAACTTTTTTGCGGGAGGATGCCCCCATGCTTCGGCATATATAAATGGTGCATGTATGCCCATCATTAGAAGTGGGTGGATGAAGGGCGGTATTCTAATGGTGGGCATACCCACCGATCAATCTCTTTTTTCATTCAGCCACCTGGCTGCATGAAAAAAAAAGATTACAATACATGTCCAACAAGGACCAGCAACGTACTGGTATGTTGCTGGACTTTGAATGGTTATACCAGATTGATGCCTGCGGGTTTAGGTATCATCTTGGTATCATTCTTTTCAGCCAGCGGCCGGCTTTCATGTAAATGCAATCCTAGTGGCTAATTAGCCTCTGGACTGCTTTTACAAGCAGTGGGAGGGAATGTCCCCCCCCGGATATAAAAAGCGCCATTGGGAAATTGGGAAAGCATTTTATCACACCGATCTTGGTGTGGTCAGATGCTTTGAGGGCAGAGGAAAGATCTAGGGTCTAGACCCCAGTTTTTTCAAAAAAAGAGTACCTGTCACTACCTATTGCTATCATAGGGGATATTTACATTCCCTGAGATAACAATAAAAATGATTAAAAAAAAAATATGGAAGGAACAATTTAAAAATAAAATAAAAAAGCAAAATTAATAATAAAAAAAAAAAAAAAAAAAAGCACCCCTGTCCTGCTGCTCTTGCCCAATGGCGAACGCAAGCGTCGGTCTGGCGTCATATGTAAACAGCAATTGCACCATGCATGTGAGGTATCACCGCGAAGGTCAGATCGAGGGCAGTAATTTTAGCAGTAGACCTCCTCTGTAAATCTAACGGGGTAACCTGTAAAGGCTTTTAAAGGCTTTTAAAAATGTATGTACCGTAGTTTGTCGCCAATGCGCGTTTGTGCGAAATTTTAAAGCATGTCGTGTTTGGTATCTATGTACTCGGCCTAAGATCATCTTTTTTATTTCATCAAACATTTGGGCAATATAGTGTGTTTTAGTGCATTAAAATTTAAAAAAGTGTATTTTTTCCCCAAAAAATGCGTTTGAAAAATCGCTGCGCAAATACTAGAAAAAAAAATGCAACACCCACCATTTTATTCTGTAGGGCCTTTGCTTTAAAAATATATATAATGTTTGGGGGTTCAACATAATTTTCTTGCAAAAAAAATATGTTTTCATGTAAACAAAAAGTGTCAAAAAGGGCTTTGTCTTCAAGTGGTTAGAAGAGTGGATGTAAGCTTCCTAATGTTGTGTATAAATTGCCAGAACAGTTCAAAACCCCCCCAAATGACCCCATTTTGGAAAGTAGACACCCCAAGCTATATACTGAGAGGCATGTCGAGTCCATGGAATATTTTATATGTTGACACAAGTTGCGGAAAAAATACAATTTTTTTTGTTTTTTGCACAAAGTTGTCACTAAATGATATATTGCTCAAACATGCCATGGGCATATGTGGAATTACACCCCAAAATACATTCTGTTGCTTCTCCTGAGTACGGGGATACCACATGTGTGAGACTTTTTGGGAGCCTAGCCGCGTACGGGACCCCAAAAACCAATCACCGCCTTCAGGCTTTCTAAGGGTGTAAATTTTTGATTTCACTTCTCACTGCCTATCACAGTTTCGGAGGCCATGGAATGCCCAGATGGCACAAAACCCCCCCAAATGACCCCATTTTGGAAAGTAGACACCCCAAGCTATTTGCTGAGAGGTATTGTGAGTATTTTGCAGATCTCGCTTTTTGTCACAAAGTTTTGAAAATTGAAAAAAAAAAAGAAAAAAAAATAATTTCTTTCTTCATTTTCAAAAACAAATGAGAGCTGTAAAATACTCACCATGCCTCTCAGCAAACAGCTTGGGGTGTCTACTTTCCAAAATGGGGTCATTTGGGGGGGTTTTGTGCTATTTTGGCATTTTATGGCCTTCGAAACTGTGATAGGTAGTGAGGAGTCAAATCAAAAATTTGTGCCTAGAAATCCTGAAGGCGGTGATTGGTTTTCGGGGTCCCGTACGCGGCTAGGCTCCTAAAAAGTCCCACACATGTGGTATCCCCGTACTCAGGAGAAGCAGCAAAATGTATTTTGGGGTGCAATTCCACATATAACCATGGCATGTGTGAGCAATATATCATTTAGTGACAACGTTTTGTAATTTTTTTTTAATTTATTTTTTTGTCATTATTCAATCACTTGGGACAAAAAAAAAAAATATTCAATGGGCTCAACAGGCCTCTCAGCAATTTCCTTGGGGTGTCTACTTTCTAAAATGGGGTCATTTGGGGGGGTTTTGTGCTATTTTGGCATTTTATGGCCGTCAAAACTGTGATAGGTAGTGAGGAGTGAAATCAAAAATTTGCGCCCTTAGAAATCCTGAAGACGGTGCTTTGTTTCCGGGGTCCCGTACGTGGCTAGGCTCCTAAAAAGTCCCACACATGTGGTATCCCCGTACTCAGGAGAAGCAGCAGAATGTATTTTGGGGTGCAATTCAACATATAACCATGGCATGTGTGAGCAATATATCATTTAGTGACAACTTTTTGTAATTTTTTTTTTGTTTTTGTCATTATTCAATCACTTGGGACAAAAAAAAATATTCAATGGGCTCAACATGCCTCTCAGCAATTTCCTTGGGGTGTCTCCTTTCCAAAATGGGGTCATTTGGGGGGGTTTTGTACTGCCCTGCCATTTTAGCACCTCAAGAAATGAGATAGGCAGTCATAAATTTAAAGCTGTGTAAATTCCAGAAAATGTACCCTAGTTTGTAAACGCTATAACTTTTGCGCAAACCAATAAATATACGCTTATTAACATTTTTTTTACTAAAGACATGTGGCTGAATACATTTTGGCCTAAATGTATGACTAAAATTGAGTTTATTCGATTTTTCTTATAACAAAAAGTAGAAAATATCATTTTTTTTCAAAATTTTCGGTCTTTTTCCGTTTATATCGCAAAAAATAAAAATCGCAGAGGCAATCAAATACCATTAAAAGAAAGCTCTATTTGTGGGAAGAAAAGGACGCAAATTTCGTTTGGGTACAACATTGCATGTCCGCACAATTTACAGCTAAAGCAGCGCAGTGCAAAATTCTGAATTCACCTCTGGTCCTTTAGCTACCAAATAGTCCGGGGCTTAAGTGGTTAAAAAAATGCAAAAAGAACCAAAATAAAAAAAATGATCTTTACATTTCTTCAGGAATTTATGAGGGAGATGTGGCTTGAAAATAATATTTTTCTATCATTAAAAAAAATAGGAATTACTTTAGAAACAAGTTTGGCATAACTCTCAATATCATTATCAAAAGAGGGTAATTGTTCAAGCATTCTCTAAAGAAGAACGGAATGCGCAGCATTAAAACGATGCTATTAATTCAACCGTGACGAATGTGCCATATCGATTTCCAACACTAGCTTTACCAAAACGAGCGCTCCCGTCTCATACTTGATTCTGAGCATGCGCGTTTTTTTTCACGTCGTTAAAGCATACACACTATCGTTTTTCACGTCGTTAAAAAAACGACATGAAAAACTACGTGAAAAAGGAGAGCATGTTCGAAATTTTTAATGGCCGTTTTTCACGTCGTTAAAAATGCTCTGGAGCATACACACGATCATTTTTAATGGCCATTTTTTTTTAATGGCATTTTTAACGGCATGAAAAACGATCGTGTGTATGGGGCAAAAGAGACATTTTTCTTACTGGCCACCAATGTAAGGAACATTCCCAATTTTTCTTTATTAAAAGTCTTGCAATCAATAATCATAAAATCACTATATATGTAAAATATACATAAATATATACATATTTACATAAATGAAAATAAATATAGCAAATTTGCTCTCAAACAAAAAGTGACTGTACAGCAAAAACAAAACTCATCATGAACATGTCATTATTGGGCATAATCTTACTACAACTCACACCACTACACCAGACAAACCTGCAAGGTCAAGAAACAAACCCGCACCCATTATGCATGCAGCCCTTCTTCAAAAAGAAGGTACTAACCAACAAAAGCTAAGGGAGTGAAAGACACAGAAAAAGAAAAGAACTCCTCACCCAGAGATAGGCAGTTCACCAAAAGCAGGTCTGATATTCCTCCACACCCTTTTCCAGACCGCTCGAGGCTCCCTGCCCTTCTCAAGACCCCGAATTTTCCCAACCTCACCCAGAATATCGTACACCACCACTTCAACAGAGAGGAATTTCTTCCGCAGGGTAATCTGACACCGTGCATTCCATGTGAAATAACGGACAACTATACTAACTAGAAAAAGGTGTTTTGAAATCAAAATCCCAGCAAGTCGGAAATGCCCCGTACACCCACTCCGCATAACTCATGCGATAGAAAAAGGGGATGCCTAGAGCCCTCCCCACCCTTTTATATACCTCTATGTTAAAGGGACACTGCAGCAAAAAGTGGTCCATAGACTCCACTTTACCAACACACTCCGCTCTAGGACAATCCCGATCATCCACAGGGCGATGCTTCAAGTTCCCTCTCACATAGAGCCTTCCATGGAAAGCGAGCCAGGCTTGATCCCTAAACTTCAAAGGGATTCTTTCTAAATTGATTAAACGCAACCCCTCCCTCATTACAGAGCCTGGGTAATCCATTAAGGCCAGTGACACACTGAAAGCAGAGCTCAAAATCCTCTTCTCCAGAATCTTCCTGGGGAGGGACTTGATATCCTCCACTGTCACCTGCCACTGCCGAAGTACTTTCAGACACGGGGCAACATAAGCCGGGAGCTTGCCATGTTGGACTCTCAGACTTTTCACTGGCCCGCCTTCTTCCCAGCATCGCAGAAAAGGCCTAAAACTAGATTGAAAAATACCCACCCATCCCGGCGGGTTCTCTGCTAGCATGCTACCAAGATTGTACTTTAAAAAGAGCAGAGAAAAGAAAACTATTGGGTTGACCATTCCTAAGCCACCCTCCCGCCTAGACAGGTAAGTCACATTGCGTTTGATCAGGTTCAGCCTATTTCCCCATAACAGTTGGAAAAAACAGCTGTACACCCTTGCATAGAGAGATGCCGGCAAGATACAGACGAAGCAGACATATAAAAAGATTGGGACCAGGTACGTTTTGATCAAGTCAACCCTCTACCTCAAGGAAAGCTTCCATTTCTTCCAGCTTGCTACTTTGGCATTGGCACCCACCAACCTGCTTTCCCAATTTCGATGACCATAGTCACCAGGACCAAATTTGATGCCCAACACTTTAATTTCCTGTTGGGGCTCTGGGAAGGCATCCGGAAGTTCGAAGCTTTCACCCTCCTCACCCATCCAGAAAACTTCACTCTTTTCATGGTTGACTTAAGAACCAGAAGCCTCTGTGTACTGCTCTATCATAGAGACCACCTCCAGCACCTCCTCTGTCCCAGAGACAATAACAGACACATCATCGGCATAGGCCACGACCTTCAAAGGCGGGACACCAGCAATGCCCAAAGGCACCCCACACAAAGATCCACTCTCTAGCCTTCTAATGAAGGGGTCGATTGTGAATACATATAACAGGGGGCTCAGAGGACATCCATGGCGCACACCAGAGCCAACCTCAAAAGGCCGTCCAACCCAATCATTTACCAGTGGGAGGCTCTCGGCCCCTCTATATAATGTTTTTAGCCAATCTATAAACCTCCCCTGCAGGCCGTATCTACCAAGTAGCAAATACAGGTACTCATGATTGACTCTATCAAAAGCCTTCGCCTGATCCAATGCCAGCAAGTACTTTCTCCATCCAGCAGCCCTGCATCGCTCCAAAGCCTCCCGGACAGCTAAAACCGCTGAAAAGGTACTTCTACCTTGGACCGAGCAGTGCTGATGACTGGACAACAAATCGCCTGCCACTGACGACAAGCGCCAAAAAAGAATCTTTGCCAAGATCTTTCTATCAACATTGAGAAGACTGATGGGGCGCCATTTCTCAATCATTGAGGGGTCTTTACCTTTTGACAGAAGAATCACAGCGGATTGCCTCATGGAGGGAGGGAGCGAACCCTCTTCTAGACAGCTGTTATAAACCTCCGCTAAAAATGGAGCCAGAATGGACTTAAAACACTTGTAGAATTCAGCTGTTAATCCATCTGGCCCAGGCGATTTTTTGGTAGCCAGCTTCTCTATAGCATGAACTACCTCATGCGCTGAAATTGGTTCTGTCAAATCCATCAAAGGCAATGTACCATTTCCCAATCCTGGAGTAGAATCCAGAAAGCTTTCCATCCTGTCCCGACAAAGGTCCTTTCTTCCCAGAAGGTCTGCGTAATATGATCTGAAGATCTCCAGGATCCCTGATCTGGACTTCACCAGGGAACCCGTACCATCCCTCAGGCCTATGACCGTCTTAACTGCTATGCCTTGCTTACAGTTCTGGTAAGGATCAGGCGAGTGATATTTTCCATAATCCCTCTCCAGAACCAAGGAGGCATGCCGGTCGTATTGACACTTCCTAAGAAGAAGCTTCACCTCAGAGATCTCCCCTGGATCTCCTCTATACGAGACAAGACAATCAAGCTTCCTCCGCAAATGCTGGTAGGCAATGTACATACCAAGCTGCTTCTTCTTACTTATGGCCTTGAAAAGTCCAATTGCCCTTTGTTTCACAAGCTCCCACCACTCTGACTTACTGCTGCAAAAGTTCAGAATAGAAACCTGTGCCTGAAAAAAATCCTCAAAGGATTGTCTTACCTCTACATCTTCCAGGAGAGTCAAATTCAGTTTCCAAGTACCCCTTCCCCTGGGTGGAGTGTCCGAGGCATTCAGAGTCACAGACAGCATACAGTGGTCAGAGAACTCCACCGCCCTCAACTCAGGAGCCGAGAAAGCAGAGTTCTCCTTTAAAAAAAAACTAACTATCCTACTCTGACTATTCCCTCTCTGAAATGTGAATCCCGTGCTACCAGGGCAGTGCTTAATATGCACATCTACCAGGCCTGCTTGTCTCACCATATCTCTAAGAAAAACGCTATCGTATCCCAGCCTGTCTATGGAGCCTCTCCTGTCTTCAGGCCTAATTATGGTGTTAAAGTCACCTCCAAAGACAACCTGCTGGGATGTAAAAAGGAAGGGCTTGATCTCTGTGAGGAGTAGGGATGAGCCGAACACCCCCGGGTTCGGTTCGCACCAGAACCCGCGAACGGACCGAAAGTTTGCACGAACGTTAGAACCCTATTAAATACAATGGATGCGAATGTTCGAAATCTAAAGTGCTAATTATAACGACTATTATGCATGTTATTGTCCTAAAAAAAATTTGGGAACCCGGGTTCTGCACCAGGGGACATGTATCAATGCAAAAAGTAGTTTTAAAAACGGCCGTTTTTGGGAGCAGTCGTTTTAATGATGCATAAAGTGAAAAAAAAATGTCAAATATTCCTTTAAATATCGTACCTGGGGGTGTCTAAAATATGCCTGTGAAGTGGCACGTGTTTCCCTTGTTTAGAACTGTCCCTGCACAAAATGACATTTCTAAAGGAAAAAAAGTCATTTAAAACTGCTTGCGGCTTTAATGTAATGTCTGGTCCCGGCAATATGGATGAAAATCATTAAGAAAAATGGCATGGGTACCCCCCGCCGACCCCCCCCCCCAGCCCACTACTAGCCCCTTTGGGTCTTGTATGGATATTAAGGGGAACCCCGCACCCAATTTAAAAAAGGCCCTATATACTCTGAACAGCAGTATACAGGCGGTGCAAACAAGACAGGGACTGTAGGTTTGTTCTTATGTAGAATCTGTTTGTAATTTTGAACAGGTACATTGTTTAAGTGTAGCTCCAACCAAAAAATCTATTTTTAAGCTTTTTGGAAAACATAGGGAAGGGTTATCACCCCTGTAACATTTGTTTTACTGTCTGTGCCCCTGTTCAGAACATTTCACCTCACTTTCCGTCCCAATGACAAATGTTTTTAAAAGTGGGGTTTTTATTGAAACAAGGATTGGTGATAAAGCATCAGTAGAGAGGAGACACCTTTTTCCCATATTAACTCTTACAGGAGAGAATTTCCCTTCCTAGGGGTAGATTTCCTCTCACTTCCTGTTGTCTCCTTTCGTTTGCAAGTAGGAGTCGTTTGTAAGTTGGATGTTTGAAAGTAGAGGCCTGCCATATATACTCTGCTGAAATTTGCCCCTTACATGTTGGTGTTGCCACAACACTGTAAGCCCTCACAGTTACTCTTGGTGGGCGCATGAATGGGCCCTGCTGTGAATTATTAGATCAAGAATTGTAATTGCATGCCCCTGTTGAACAGGGGCTGAAAAATTGGGCCTTTGGTGGTGGTGGTGGTGGTGTTGACACAACACTGTAAGCCCTCACAGTTACTCTTGGTGGGCGCATGAATGGGCCCTGCTGTGACTTATTAGATCAAGAATTGTAATTGCATGCCCCTGTTGAACAGGGGCTGAAAAATTGGGCCTTTGGTGGTGGTGGTGGTGGTGTTGACACAACACTGTAAGGCCTCACAGTTACTCTTGGTGGGCACAGGAATGGGCCCTGCTGTGAATTATTAGATCAAGAATTGTAATTACATGCCCCTGTTAAACAGGGGAAGAAAAATTGGGCCTTAGGCACTGGTGCCACAACACTGCAACCCCTCACAGATACTGTACTTGGAGCACAGCAATGAGCCATGTTGCAAAGTATTGCATCAAAAATTTTAATTACACGCTCCTGTTAAACAGGGGCTGAAAAAATTGGGCCTTAGGCACTGGTGCTGGTGCCACGACACTGCAACCTCTCCCAGATACTCTAGTTGGAGTGCAGGAATGAGCCCTGCTGCAAAGCATTGCATAAAAAATTGTAATTACATGCCCCTGTTAAACAGGGGCTGAAAAATTGGGCCTTAGGCACTGGTGCTGGTGCCACGACACTGCAACCTCTCCCAGATACTCTAGTTGGAGTGCAGGAATGAGCCCTGCTGCAAAGCATTGCATAAAAAATTGTAATTACATGCCCCTGTTAAACAGGGGCTGAAAAATTGGGCCTTAGGCACTGGTGGCGGCACCCATGTTCTTCCAAGCTATCATCATCAATCGGATCATTGAGGAGGAGGAGGATAGTCAGTCAACATAACAGGACAGTCACTCAGCATCAGCATTAGTCTTGAAGGGATGTGACATTTGAAAATAAATTAGTCTGTTATATCAGCTTCAGGTGTTTGGTAGCTGGTGGTGATCCAAGACTGGTTCATCTTTATGAAAGTCAGTCGATCAACCGAGTCGGTGGACAGGCGCACCCTGTGATCCGTGACAAATCCTCCAGCAGCACTGAATGTGCATTCTGAAAGAACGCTGGATGCAGGACAGGCCAGTAGCTCAATTGCATACTGTGCAAGCTCTGGCCAGTGATCCATCCTCAAGACCCAGTAAGCCAGAGGATTTTCGGTGGGGAAGGTGTCCAAGTCTGACCTTGCCCCTAGGTATTCCTGCACCATGTATATCAGACGCTGGCGATGGTTGCTGGAACCGATCATACCTTGGGGCTGCGGACTAAAGAATTGTCTGAACGCATCGGTCAGATGGCCACCTTCCCCACCGCTCCTTCTTTGACTGACCGAAGCCTCAGCAACTCGTTGTCCACGACCAGGAGTTTGTAACCTCCCAGTCTCTGGGAACGCATTGCACAGACCTTTCTGCAAGGCCTCCCGGAGTTGTCTCATCCTTTGCTCCCTCTGCGACGGTAAGATAAGGTCTGCAACCTTACCCTTGTACCGTGGATCAAGGAGAGTGGCCAGCCAGTAATGGTCCCTCTCCTTGATCCGAAGAATACGAGGATCCTTCCGCAGACTTTGCAGGATCAGGGAGGCCATGCAGCGTAGGTTAGCTGAGGCATTCGGTCTGGAGTCCTCTGGGTCACTAAGGACGACATGATCTGCAGCCACCTCCTCCCAGCCACGTACAAGTCCACGCGTTTCTTGGGACTGTAAATCATCCCTAAAAGACTAATGCTGATGATGCTGAGTGCCAGGCTCCACCTCCATGCTGACACAATCCTCCTCCTCCTCCTCCTCTTCCTGTGCAATGGGTGGGACAGAAGGAACACTGTCTGGGTAAAGGGGGCCTTGAGAGGCAAGAAAGTCCTCCTCTTCCTGCCTCAAGTGCCCTGTCCATTATTCCACGCAGCGTTTGTTCCAACAGGTGGACAAGAGGTACAGTGTCACTGATGCATTCACTGTCACTGCTCACCATCCTCGTGGCCTCCTCAAATGGTGCCAGGACAGTGCTGATCATGCCCCACTGGCGTGGTGAAAAAAACCCGAGCTCCTCTGACCCTGTCCTGGTGCCGTAGTCGCACAGGTACTCATTGATGGCCCTCTGCTGCGTGTGCAGCCGCTGCAGCATGGCCAACATTGAGTTCCACCTGGTGGGCATGTCACATATAAGGCAGTTCTTGGGCAGGTTCAACTCCTTTTGCAGCTCAGCCAGGCGAGCACTGGCATTATAAGATCTGCGGAAATGCACACAGACTTTCCTGGCCTGCCTCAGGACATCAGGACATCCTGTAAGCCCGGGTACCTGCCCAGGAACCGCTGCACCACCAGGTTAAGGACGTGAGCCACACAGGGCACATGGGTCAGTTGTCCCTGTCGGAGGGCGGAGAGGAGGTTGGTGCCATTGTCGCAAACCACCATTCCTGGCTTAAGCTGGCGTGGCGTCAACCACCTCTCGGCCTGCCCCTGCAGAGCAGACAGAACCTCTGCCCCAGTGTGGCTCCTGTCCCCCAAACACACCGGCATGCCATCTTTTTGCCTGCGTACTTGCGTAGCCCCTTGAACGCCTACGGAGCACCGCTGGTTCCGAGGACAAAGCAGAGGAAGAGGCCATGGAGGAAGAAGAGGAGGGGGTGGAGGAGAGAGGTGTGTCACAACCAGTAGTAGCATTTTGGAGGCGTGGCGGCGGAACAACCTCCAACACTACTGCACCTTGTCCTGCATCCTTCCCAGCTGCCAAAAGAGTGACCCAATGGGCAGTGAAAGAAAGGTAACGTCCCTGTCCATGCCTGCTGGACCATGAGTCAGCGGTAATATGCACCTTACCGCTGACCGCCCTGTCCAGCGAGGCCAAGACATTGCCTTCCACATGCCGGTAGAGAGCCGGAATCGCCTTCCGTGAGAAAAAGTGGCGTTTGGGAACCTGCCACTGAGGAACCGCACATTGCACAAACTCACGGAAGGGGGCCGAGTCTACCAACTGAAAAGGCAGCAGTTGAAGCGCTAGCAATTTAGCTAAGCTAGCATTCAACCGCTGGGCATGTGGATGGCTGGGAGTGAACTTCTTTCGACGGTCCAGCAGCTGGGGCAGGGAAATTTGCCTGCTAGAATCGGACGTCGGTGTACTGCTAGCAGAGTGCCCGCAAGTACTTGGCTGTGACACACCTAATTCTACACCTTCATTCCACTCAGTGCAGGTTTCAGAGAGGACTGAAGGTATAGTGGGGTTGGAGATCCCAGCTGATGCGGTGCAAGGAGAGGTCCGCTTTGTTCTTTGGTGTGGGTCTTTAAGGTAGGCTTGCCAACGAGCTGCATGGCAGGTCAACATATGTCTGGTCAAGCATGTGGTGCCCAAGCGGCTGATGTTTTGGCCACGCGATATACGCTTGAGACATATGTTGCAAACAGCAGCTGTGCGATCTGATGCACTCGACTCAAAAAAGGCCCACACCAAAGAACTTTTTGAATAACGGGCAGAAGCAGCGCCCTGCACAGGCGGAGCTCTGCGGTGTGATTCCGTCGGTGTGCTGCCCTTACGCTGGTCCCCCGAGGGCATCCTGCCTCATTGGAGATGTGCCTCCTCCTCATCCTCCTCCTCCTCCTCTCTCCTATTAGGCACCCACGTGGAGTTAGTGACCTCATAATCCCCTCCCTCCTCATCACTGGAGCCAATCTGGCAGTATGCTGCAGATGCTGGAACATGACTGCCAGATTGGTGTCCTTCTTGAGCATCCCCTCTCTCTGCTCTCACGCTACTGCCTTCCTCTAGCTGGGTATCATCATCAGACCCTTCGAAACGCTGGGCATCCTCCTGGAGCATGTACACAACACTGTGCTCAAACAGTTCGGGGGACTCCTCAGGAGGACATGGTGGGTCTAGGGAAGGAGTGACTGATGATGACATTGATACCAGGGAAGAGGACGCTTTGGCAGCTGCTTTGCCAGTACCCTGAGCCTGGGTGAGAGAGGATGAGGAGGATGAGGAGGGCTTGATCATCCACTCTACCAAGTCTTCGGCATGATGCGGCTCAACACGTCCAGCTGCCGAAAAGAAGGACAAGCGTGTCCCATGGCCACGTGCTGATGGCGATGCACCGCGTCCACGACCAGCACTATTGTCTCTAGACACAGAGCCTGCTTGCCCTCTTTTATTGGCTCCTGACTGTCTGCCTCTTCTTGTTTGCCTTCCAGACATTCTAATGGCCTGCAGGGAGATGGGAAAACCAGCAATAAGGCCTAGCTTCAGGAGTATATTTTGCAGGAAGCACACTACGCCTGCTGTAAATGCCTGTTGGTGTAATACACCAGGTAAACACAGTAATACGGACTAGCTTCAGGTGTATATTTTGCAGTAATCACACTACGCCTGCTGTAAGTGCTGCAAATGCCTGTTGGTGTAACACACTAGGAAAACACAGCAATAAGGCGTAGCTTCAGGAGTATATTTTGCAGGAATCACACTACGCCTGCTGTAAGTGCTGCAAATGCCTGTTGGTGTAACACACCAGGAAAACACAGCAATACAGGCTAGCTTCAGGAGTATATTTTGCAGGAATCCCACTACGCCTGCTGTAAGTGCTGCAAATGCCTGTTGGTGTAACACACCAGGAAAACACAGTAATACGGGCTAGCTTCAGGTGTATATTTTGCAGTAATCACACTACGCCTGCTGTAAGTGCTGCAAATGCTTGTTGGTGTAACACACTAGGAAAACACAGCAATAAGGCGTAGCTTCAGGAGTATATTTTGCAGGAATCACACTACGCCTGCTGTAAGTGCTGCAAATGCCTGTTGGTGTAACACACCAGGAAAACACAGCAATACGGGCTAGCTTCAGGAGTATATTTTGCAGGAATCACACTACGCCTGCTGTAAGTGCTGCAAATGCCTGTTGGTGTAACACACCAGGAAAACACAGTAATACGGGCTAGCTTCAGGTGTATATTTTGCAGTAATCACACTACGCCTGCTGTAAGTGCTGCAAATGCCTGTTGGTGTAACACACTAGGAAAACACAGCAATAAGGCGTAGCTTCAGGAGTATATTTTGCAGGAATCACACTACGCCTGCTGTAAGTGCTGCAAATGCCTGTTGGAGTAACACACTAGGAAAACACAGCAATAAGGCGTAGCTTCAGGAGTATATTTTGCAGGAATCACACTACGCCTGCTGTAAGTGCTGCAAATGCCTGTTGGTGTAACACACCAGGAAAACACAGCAATACGGGCTAGCTTCAGGAGTATATTTTGCAGGAATCACACTACGCCTGCTGTAAGTGCTGCAAATGCCTGTTGGTGTAACACACCAGGAAAACACAGTAATACGGGCTAGCTTCAGGTGTATATTTTGCAGTAATCACACTACGCCTGCTGTAAGTAGTGATGAGCCGAACACCCCCGGGTTCGGTTCGCACCAGAACCCGCGAACGGACCGAAAGTTCGAACGAACATTAGAACCCTATTAAATACAATGGATGCGAACGTTCAAATTCTAAAGTGCTAATTATAACAACTATTATGCATGTTATTGTCATAAATAGGGTTTGGGAACCCGGGTTGTGCACCAGGGGACATGTATCAATGCAAAAAGAAGTTTTAAAAACGGTCATTTTAATGATGCATAAAGTGAAAAAAAAAAAAGTCAAATATTCCTTTAAATATCGTACCTGGGGGGTGTCTAAAGTATGCCTGTGAAGTGCCACGTGTTTCCCGTGTTTAGAACTGTCCCTGCACAAAATGACACTTCTAAAGGAAAAAAAAGCCATTTAAAACTGCTTGCGGCTTTAATGTAATGTCTGGTCCCGGTAATATGGATGAAATTCTTTAAGAAAAATGGCATAGCTACCCCATGACCCCCCCCCTACCCCAGCCCATTACCAGCCCCTTTGGGTCTTGTATGGATATTAAGGGGAACCCCGCACATAAAATAAAAAAGGCCCTATATACTCTGAACAGCCGTATACAGGCGGTGCATACAAGACAGGGACTGTAGGTTTGTTCTTATGTAGAATCTGTTTGTAATTTTGAACAGGTACATTGTTGAAGTGTAGCTCCAGCCCAAAAATCTATTTTTAAACTTTTTGGGAAACATAGGTAAGGGTTATCACCCCTGTAACATTTGTTTTGCTGTCTGTGCCCCTGTTCCGAACATTTCACCTCACTTTCCGTCCCAATGACAACTGTTTTTGAAATGTGGTGTTTTTCTTGAAACAAGGATTGCTGATAAAGCATCAGTACAGATGAGACCCCTTTCTCCCATATTTATTCTTACAGGAGAGAATTTTCCTTTCTAGGGGTAGATTTCCTCTCACTTCCTGTTGTCTTCTTTCGTTTGCAAGTAGGAGTCGTTTGTAAGTTGGATGTTTGAAAGTAGGGACCTGCCGTATATACTCTGCAGAAATAGGCCCCTTAGTTGTTGGTGTTGGCACAACACTGTAAGCACTCAGTTACTCTTGGTTGGTGCTGGAACGCCCTGCTGTCAACTATTATATCAGGAATTTTAATTACATATAATTGTTGAACAGTGGTAGTAAAAATTGGGGCTTTGATGGTGGTGCTGGTGCCACAACACTGTAAGCCCTCACAGTTACTCTTGGTGGGTGCAGCAATGGGCCCTGCTGTGAATTATTAGATCAAGAATTGTAATTACATGCCCCTTTTGAACAGGGGCTGAAAAATTGGGCCTTTCGTGGTGGTGGTGGTGGTGGCGTTGCCACAAGACTGTAAGCCCTCAGAGTTACTCTTGGTGGGTGCAGCAATGGACCCTGCTGTGAATTATTAGATCAAGAATTGTAATTGCATGCCCCTGTTGAACAGGGGCTGAAAAATTGGGCCTTAGGCACTGGTGGCACAACACTACAACCCCTCACAGATACTGTACTTGGAGCACAGCAATGAGCCCTGTTGCAAAGTATTGCTTCAAAAATTGTAATGACACGCCCCTGTTAAACAGGGGCTGAAAAATTGGGCCTTAGGCACTGGTGCCACAACACTCCAACCCCTCACAGATACTGTACTTGGAGCACAGCAATGAGCCCTATGGCAAATTATTGCTAAAAAAATTGTAATTACACGCCCCTGTAAAACAGGGGCTGAAAAATTGGGCCTTAGCCACTGGTGGCGGCACCCATAAACAAAAATGATCTTCCAAGCTATCATCATCAATCGTATCATTGAGGACTCGGAGGAGGAGGATAGCCAGTCAACATAACAGCACAGGCACTCAGCATCAGCATCAGTCTTGAAGGGATGTGACATGTTAAAATCAATTAGTCTGTTATATCAGCATCAGGTGTGTGGTAGCTGGTGGTGATCCAAGACTGGTTCATCTTGATGAAAGTCAGTCGATCAACCGAGTCGGTGGACAGGCGCACCCTGTGATCCGTGACAAATCCTCCAGCAGCACTGAATGTGCGTTCCGAAAGAACGCTGGATGCAGGACAGGCCAGTAGCTCAATTGCATACTGTGCAAGCTCTGGCCAGTGATCCATCCTCAAGACCCAGTAAGCCAGAGGATTTTCGGTGGGGAAGGTGTCCAAGTCTGACCTTGCCCCTAGATATTCCTGCACCATGTTTATCAGACGCTGGCGATGGTTGCTGGAACCGATCATACTTTGGGGCTGCGGACTAAAGAATTGTCTGAACGCATCGGTCAGACGGCCACCTTCCCCACCGCTCCTTCTTTGACTGGCCGAAGCCTCAGCAACTCGTTGTCCAGGACCAGGAGTTTGTAACCTCCCAGTCTCTGGGAACGCGTTGCACAGACCTTTCTGCAAGGCCTCCCGGAGTTGTCTCATCCTCTGCTCCCTCTGCGACGGTAACATAAGGTCCGCAACCTTACCCTTGTACCGTGGATCAAGGAGAGTGGCCAGCCAGTAATGGTCCCTCTCCTCGATCCGAAGAATACGAGGATCCTTCCGCAGACTTTGCAGGATCAGGGAGGCCATGCAGCGTAGGTTTGCTGAGGCATTCGCTCCGGAGTCCTCTGGGTCACTAAGGACGACATGATCCGCAGCCACCTCCTCCCAGCCACGTACAAGTCCACTGGTTTCTTGGGACTGTAAATCATCCCTAAAAGACTGCTGCTGATGATGCTGAGTGCCAGCCTCCACCTCCATGCTGACACAATCCTCCTCCTCCTCCTCCTCCTCCTCTTCCTGTGCGATGGGTGGGACAGAAGGAACACTGTCTGGGTAAAGGGGGCCTTGAGAGGCAAGGAAGTCCTCCTCTTCCTGCCTCTGTTCTGCCTCAAGTGCCCTGTCCATTATTCCACGCAGCGTGTGCTCCAACAGGTGGACAAGAGGTACAGTGTCACTGATGCATGCACTGTGACTGCTCACCATCCTCGTGGCCTCCTCAAATGGTGCCAGGACAGTGCATGCATCCCTGATCATGCCCCACTGGCGTGGAGAAAAAAAACCAAGCTCCCCTGATCCTGTCCTGGTGCCGTAGTCGCACAGGTACTCATTGATGGCCCTCTGCTGCGTGTGCAGCCGCTGCAGCATGGCCAACGTTGAGTTCCACCTGGTGGGCATGTCACATATAAGGCGGTTCTTGGGCAGGTTCAACTCCTTTTGCAGCTCAGCCAGGCGAGCACTGGCATTATAAGATCTGCGGAAATGCACACAGACTTTCCTGGCCTGCCTCAGGACATCCTGTAAGCCCGGGTACCTGCCCAAGAACCGCTGCACCACCAGGTTAAGGACGTGAGCCACACAGGGCACATGGGTCAGTTGTCCCTGTCGGAGGGCGGAGAGGAGGTTGGTGCCATTGTCGCAAACCACCATTCCTGGCTTAAGCTGGCGTGGCGTCAACCACCTCTCGGCCTGGCCCTGCAGAGCAGACAGGACCTCTGCCCCAGTGTGGCTTCTGTCCAAACACACCAGCGCAAGCACGGCATGGCATCTTTTTGCCTGCGTACTTGCGTAGCCCCGTGAACGGCTACGGAGCACCGCTGGTTCATAGGACAAACCACAGGAAGAGGCCATGGAGGAAGAAGAAGAGGAGGGGGTGGAGGAGAGAGGTGTGTCACAACCAGTAGTAGCATTTTGGAGGCGTGGCGGTGGGACAACCTCCAACACTACTGCACCTTGTCCTGCATCCTTCCCAGCTGCCAAAAGAGTGACCCAATGGGCCGTGAAAGAAAGGTAACGTCCCTGTCCATGCCTGCTGGACCATGAGTCAGCGGTAATATGCACCTTACCGCTGACCGCCCTGTCCAGCGAGGCCAAGACATTGCCTTCCACATGCCGGTAGAGAGCCGGAATAGCCTTCCGTGAGAAAAAGTGGCGTTTGGGAACCTGCCACTGAGGAACCGCACATTGCACAAACTCACGGAAGGGGGCCGAGTCTACCAACTGAAAAGGCAGCAGTTGAAGCGCTAGCAATTTAGCCAAGCTAGCATTCAACCGCTGGGCATGTGGATGGCTGGGAGTGAACTTCTTTCGACGGTCCAGCAGCTGGGGCAGGGAAATTTGCCTGCTAGAATCGGACGTCGGTGTACTGCTAGCAGAGTGCCCGCAAGTACTTGGCTGTGACACACCTAATTCTACACCTTCATTCCTCTCAGTGCATGTTTCAGAGAGGACTGAAGTTATAGTGGGGTTGGAGATCCCAGCTGATGCGGTGCAAGGAGAGGTCCGCTTTGTTCTTTGGTGTGGGTCTTTGAGGTAGGCTTGCCAACGAGCTGCATGGCAGGTCAACATATGTCTGGTCAGGCATGTGGTACCCAAGCGGCTGATGTTTTGGCCACGCGATATACGCTTGAGACATATGTTGCAAACAGCAGCTGTGCGATCTGATGCACTAGCCTCAAAAAAGGCCCACACCAAAGAACTTTTTGAATGACGGGCAGAGGCAGCGCCCTGCACAGGCGGAGCTCTGCGGTGTGATTCCGTCGGTGTACTGCCCTTACGCTGGCCACCAAAGGGCATCCTGCCTCGTTGGAGATGTGCCTCCTCCTCATCCTCCTCCTCCTCCTCTCTCCTATTAGGCACCCACGTGGAGTCAGTGACCTCATCATCCCCTCCCTCCTCATCACTGGAGCCAATCTGGCAGTATGCTGCAGCTGCTGGAACATGACTGCCAGATTGGTGTCCTTCTTGAGCATCCCCTCTGTCTGCTCTCACGCTACTGCCTTCCTCTAGCTGGGTTTCATCATCAGACCCTTCGAAACGCTGGGCATCCTCCTGGAGCATGTACCCAACACTGTGCTGAAACAGTTCGGGGGACTCCTCAGGAGGAGGACATGGTGGGTCTAGGGAAGGAGTGACTGATGATTTGTCTGACATTGATACCAGGGAAGACGACGCTTTGGCAGCTGCTTTTCCAGTACCCTGAGCCTGG
This sequence comes from Rana muscosa, assembly GCA_029206835.1. NCBI lineage: Eukaryota > Metazoa > Chordata > Amphibia > Anura > Ranidae > Rana > Rana muscosa. Next base: position 419,915,381 of record CM055117.1, on the reverse strand, counting down.
GTGAGAGAGGATGAGGAGGAGGAGGAGGGCTTGGTCATCCACTCTACCAAGTTTTCGGCATGATGTGGCTCAACATGTCCAGCTGCCGAAAAGAAGGACAAGCGTGTCCCATGGCCATGTGCTGATGACAATGCACCGCGTCCACGACCAGCACTGTTGCCCCCAGACACAGAGCCTGCTTGCCCTCTTTTATTGCCTCCTGACTGTCTGCCTCTCCTTGTTTGCCTTCCAGACATTCTAATAGATGGCCTGCAGGGAGATGGGAAAAAAGCAATAAGGGCTACCTTCAGGTGTCCTTCTCTGTCCCTTGAAACAAGGACTTTCACAGTGAAAGAAACTGACACTCTCCCTACCTACAGTTTTCTGTCCCTAGAATTAATGTTTTTTTTAAGCACAATATAGCACAAGGAGAATTCACTCACTGTCCTTCCAGGTCCCTGGAAACAAGGACTTGCAGAGTGAAAGAAAAAAAACACTCTCCCTACCTACAGTTTTCTGTCCCTAGAAAAAATGTTTTTTTTAATCACAATATAGCACAAGGACAATTCACTCACTGTCCTTACAGGTCCCTGGAAACAAGGACTTGCAGAGTGAAATAAACTGACACTCTCCCTACCTACAGTTTTCTGTCCCTAGAATAAATGTTTTTTTTAAGCACAATATAGCACAAGGACAATTCACTCACTGTCCTTCCAGGTCCCTGGAAACAAGGACTTGCAGAGTGAAAGAAAAAAAACACTCTCCCTACCTACAGTTTTCTGTCCCTAGAAAAAATGTTTTTTTTAATCACAATATAGCACAAGGACAATTCACTCACTGTCCTTACAGGTCCCTGGAAACAAGGACTTGCAGAGTGAAAGAAAAAAAACACTCTCCCTACCTACAGTTTTCTGTCCCTAGAAAAAATGTTTTTTTTAATCACAATATAGCACAAGGACAATTCACTCACTGTCCTTACAGGTCCCTGGAAACAAGGACTTGCAGAGTGAAATAAACTGACACTCTCCCTACCTACAGTTTTCTGTCCCTAGAATAAATGTTTTTTTTAAGCACAATATAGCACAAGGAGAATTCACTCACTGTCCTTCCAGGTCCCTGGAAACAAGGACTTGCAGAGTGAAAGAAAAAAAACACTCTCCCTACCTACAGTTTTCTGTCCCTAGAAAAAATGTTTTTTTTAATCACAATATAGCACAAGGACAATTCACTCACTGTCCTTACAGGTCCCTGGAAACAAGGACTTGCAGAGTGAAATAAACTGACACTCTCCCTACCTACAGTTTTCTGTCCCTAGAATAAATGTTTTTTTTAAGCACAATATAGCACAAGGACAATTCACTCACTGTCCTTACAGGTCCCTGGAAACAAGGACTTGCAGAGTGAAAGAAAAAAAACACTCTCCCTACCTACAGTTTTCTGTCCCTAGAAAAAATGTTTTTTTTTAATCACAATATAGCACAAGGACAATTCACTCACTGTCCTTACAGGTCCCTGGAAACAAGGACTTGCAGAGTGAAAGAAAATAAACACTCTCCCTACCTACAGTTTTCTGTCCCTAGAATAAATGTTTTTTTTAAGCACAATATAGCACAAGGACAATTCACTCACTGTCCTTACAGGTCCCTGGAAACAAGGACTTGCAGAGTGAAATAAACTGACACTCTCCCTACCTACAGTTTTCTGTCCCTAGAATTAATGTTTTTTTTAAGCACAATATAGCACAAGGAGAATTCACTCACTGTCCTTCCAGGTCCCTGGAAACAAGGACTTGCAGAGTGAAAGAAAAAAAACACTCTCCCTACCTACAGTTTTCTGTCCCTAGAAAAAATGTTTTTTTTTAATCACAATATAGCACAAGGACAATTCACTCACTGTCCTTACAGGTCCCTGGAAACAAGGACTTGCAGAGTGAAATAAACTGACACTCTCCCTACCTACAGTTTTCTGTCCCTAGAATTAATGTTTTTTTTAAGCACAATATAGCACAAGGAGAATTCACTCACTGTCCTTCCAGGTCCCTGGAAACAAGGACTTGCAGAGTGAAAGAAAAAAAACACTCTCCCTACCTACAGTTTTCTGTCCCTAGAAAAAATGTTTTTTTTAATCACAATATAGCACAAGGACAATTCACTCACTGTCCTTACAGGTCCCTGGAAACAAGGACTTGCAGAGTGAAATAAACTGACACTCTCCCTACCTACAGTTTTCTGTCCCTAGAATAAATGTTTTTTTTAAGCACAATATAGCACAAGGACAATTCACTCACTGTCCTTCCAGGTCCCTGGAAACAAGGACTTGCAGAGTGAAAGAAAAAAAACACTCTCCCTACCTACAGTTTTCTGTCCCTAGAAAAAATGTTTTTTTTAATCACAATATAGCACAAGGACAATTCACTCACTGTCCTTACAGGTCCCTGGAAACAAGGACTTGCAGAGTGAAATAAACTGACACTCTCCCTACCTACAGTTTTCTGTCCCTAGAATAAATGTTTTTTTTAAGCACAATATAGCACAAGGACAATTCACTCACTGTCCTTCCAGGTCCCTGGAAACAAGGACTTGCAGAGTGAAAGAAAAAAAACACTCTCCCTACCTACAGTTTTCTGTCCCTAGAAAAAATGTTTTTTTTAATCACAATATAGCACAAGGACAATTCACTCACTGTCCTTACAGGTCCCTGGAAACAAGGACTTGCAGAGTGAAAGAAAAAAAACACTCTCCCTACCTACAGTTTTCTGTCCCTAGAAAAAATGTTTTTTTTAATCACAATATAGCACAAGGACAATTCACTCACTGTCCTTACAGGTCCCTGGAAACAAGGACTTGCAGAGTGAAATAAACTGACACTCTCCCTACCTACAGTTTTCTGTCCCTAGAATAAATGTTTTTTTTAAGCACAATATAGCACAAGGACAATTCACTCACTGTCCTTACAGGTCCCTGGAAACAAGGACTTGCAGAGTGAAAGAAAAAAAACACTCTCCCTACCTACAGTTTTCTGTCCCTAGAAAAAATGTTTTTTTTAATCACAATATAGCACAAGGACAATTCACTCACTGTCCTTACAGGTCCCTGGAAACAAGGACTTGCAGAGTGAAATAAACTGACACTCTCCCTACCTACAGTTTTCTGTCCCTAGAATAAATGTTTTTTTTAAGCACAATATAGCACAAGGACAATTCACTCACTGTCCTTACAGGTCCCTGGAAACAAGGACTTGCAGAGTGAAAAAAAAAAACACTCTCCCTACCTACAGTTTTCTGTCCCTAGAAAAAATGTTTTTTTTTAAGCACAATATAGCACAAGGACAATTCACTCACTGTCCTTCCAGGTCCCTGGAAACAAGGACTTGCAGAGTGAAAGAAAAAAAACACTCTCCCTACCTACAGTTTTCTGTCCCTAGAAAAAATGTTTTTTTTAATCACAATATAGCACAAGGACAATTCACTCACTGTCCTTACAGGTCCCTGGAAACAAGGACTTGCAGAGTGAAAGAAACTGACACTCTCCCTACCTACAGTTTTCTGTCCCTAGAATAAATGTTTTTTTAAGCACAATATAGCACAAGGACAATTCACTCACTGTCCTTCCAGGTCCCTGGAAACAAGGACTTGCAGAGTGAAAGAAACTGACACTGTCCCTACCTACAGTTTTCTGTCCCTAGAATAAATGTTTTTTTTAAGCACACTATAGCACAAGCACAAAACACACTGACACTCTCCCTACCTATCCTTCTCTTTCCCTAAACTAAAGGAATCCAGGTTAAGCAAGAAAGAAATAACAGTCACTGTCCCTGCCTATGCTGCTCTATCCCTGCTCCGGAACACACTACACTAGGCCGCCGTGCTGGCGGCCTTTTATAGTGTGGGGCGTGTACTAAACACCCTCAGCAATAATTGGCCACAGGCATCCTGCCTGTGGCCAATCATTGCTCTCCTCGCTGCCGGCGCTGTGATTGGCCAAGCATGCGGGGTCACAGTGCATGCTTGGCCAATCACAGCGCCTGGATGACACTGCGATGGCGTAGTGCATTGTGGGCCGTTCGCGTCACTCGAATTTGGCGCGAACGGCCCAAATCGTTCGATCTTCGTCGAACGATCGAACAGCCGATGTTCGAGTCGAACGTATGTTCGACTCGAACACGAAGCTCATCCCTACCACTAACACACTAGAAGTCCTATGGGTGCTTCTGAGATGAAAATATAGGAACTCTGTGTGATGCCACTAACACACTAGAAGTCCTATGGGTGCTGCTGAGAAGAAAATATAGGAGCTCTGTTTGCTGCCACTAACACACTAGAAGTCCTATGGGTGCTGCTGAGAAGAAAATATAGGAGCTCTGTTTGCTGCCACTAACACACTAGAAGTCCTATGGGTGCTGCTGAGATGAAAATATAGGAACTCTGTGTGATGCCACTAACACACTAGAAGTCCTATGGGTGCTGCTGAGAAGAAAATATAGGAGCTCTGTTTGCTGCCACTAACACACTAGAAGTCCTATGGGTGCTGCTGAGAAGAAAATATAGGAGCTTTGTGTGATGCCACTAACACACTAGAAGTCCTATGGGTGCTGCTGAGAAGAAAATATAGGAGCTCTGTTTGCTGCCACTAACACACTAGAAGTCCTATGGGTGCTGCTGAGAAGAAAATATAGGAGCTCTGTGTGATGCCACTAACACACTAGAAGTCCTATGGGTGCTTCTGAGATGAAAATATAGGAGCTCTGTGTGATGCCACTAACACACTAGAAGTCCTATGGGTGCTGCTGAGAAGAAAATATAGGAGCTCTGTGTGATGCCACTAACACACTAGAAGTCCTATGGGTGCTTCTGAGATGAAAATATAGGAACTCTGTGTGATGCCACTAACACACTAGAAGTCCTATGGGTGCTGCTGAGAAGAAAATATAGGAGCTCTGTTTGCTGCCACTAACACACTAGAAGTCCTATGGGTGCTTCTGAGAAGAAAATATAGGAGCTCTGTGTGATGCCACTAACACACTAGAAGTCCTATGGGTGCTTCTGAGATGAAAATATAGGAACTCTGTGTGATGCCACTAACACATTAGAAGTCCTATGGGTGCTGCTAAGAAGAAAATATAGGAGCTCTGTTTGCTGCCACTAACACACTAGAAGTCCTATGGGTGCTTCTGAGAAGAAAATATAGGAGCTCTGTGTGATGCCACTAACACACTAGAAGTCCTATGGGTGCTTCTGAGATGAAAATATAGGAACTCTGTGTGATGCCACTAACACATTAGAAGTCCTATGGGTGCTGCTGAGAAGAAAATATAGGAGCTCTGTTTGCTGCCACTAACACACTAGAAGTCCTATGGGTGCTGCTGAGAAGAAAATATAGGAGCTCTGTGTGATGCCACTAACACACTAGAAGTCCTATGGGTGCTGCTGAGAAGAAAATATAGGAGCTCTGTTTGCTGCCACTAACACACTAGAAGTCCTATGGGTGCTTCTGAGATGAAAATATAGGAGCTCTGTGTGATGCCACTAACACACTAGAAGTCCTATGGGTGCTGCTGAGAAGAAAATATAGGAGCTCTGTTTGCTGCCACTAACACACTAGAAGTCCTATGGGTGCTGCTGAGAAGAAAATATAGGAGCTCTGTGTGATGCCACTAACACACTAGAAGTCCTATGGGTGCTGCTGAGAAGAAAATATAGGAGCTCTGTTTGCTGCCACTAACACACTAGAAGTCCTATGGGTGCTGCTGAGAAGAAAATATAGGAGCTCTGTGTGATGCCACTAACACACTAGAAGTCCTATGGGTGCTTCTGAGATGAAAATATAGGAGCTCTGTGTGATGCCACTAACACACTAGAAGTCCTATGGGTGCTGCTGAGAAGAAAATATAGGAGCTCTGTGTGATGCCACTAACACACTAGAAGTCCTATGGGTGCTTCTGAGATGAAAATATAGGAACTCTGTGTGATGCCACTAACACACTAGAAGTCCTATGGGTGCTGCTGAGAAGAAAATATAGGAGCTCTGTTTGCTGCCACTAACACACTAGAAGTCCTATGGGTGCTTCTGAGAAGAAAATATAGGAGCTCTGTGTGATGCCACTAACACACTAGAAGTCCTATGGGTGCTTCTGAGATGAAAATATAGGAACTCTGTGTGATGCCACTAACACATTAGAAGTCCTATGGGTGCTGCTAAGAAGAAAATATAGGAGCTCTGTTTGCTGCCACTAACACACTAGAAGTCCTATGGGTGCTTCTGAGAAGAAAATATAGGAGCTCTGTGTGATGCCACTAACACACTAGAAGTCCTATGGGTGCTTCTGAGATGAAAATATAGGAACTCTGTGTGATGCCACTAACACATTAGAAGTCCTATGGGTGCTGCTGAGAAGAAAATATAGGAGCTCTGTTTGCTGCCACTAACACACTAGAAGTCCTATGGGTGCTGCTGAGAAGAAAATATAGGAGCTCTGTGTGATGCCACTAACACACTAGAAGTCCTATGGGTGCTGCTGAGAAGAAAATATAGGAGCTCTGTTTGCTGCCACTAACACACTAGAAGTCCTATGGGTGCTGCTGAGAAGAAAATATAGGAGCTCTGTTTGCTGCCACTAACACACTAGAAGTCCTATGGGTGCTGCTGAGATGAAAATATAGGAACTCTGTGTGATGCCACTAACACACTAGAAGTCCTATGGGTGCTGCTGAGAAGAAAATATAGGAGCTCTGTTTGCTGCCACTAACACACTAGAAGTCCTATGGGTGCTGCTGAGAAGAAAATATAGGAGCTCTGTTTGCTGCCACTAACACACTAGAAGTCCTATGGGTGCTGTTGGGGTGCAATGCTGTGCTAACAGCACTGCGGTTGGTACTACTGCAATACTGTACTAACAGTAAGCACGCACCAGACTAATCCCCAGCAGCAGCTAATAACACGCTAACTGTGCAATCAGCAGCAATGAACGATCAATGACTTAGGTAGCAATGGTTTAGCAAAGAAATAGCCAATGGTTTAGCAAAGAAGAGCAAATCTTTCAGTATCAAGCAAAGACAGAATCAGCAGACTGATCTCTCCTAAAGCCGGAACTCATGTGACCGGGGCCGATGGCGTGGCGGCCTTTTAAATGGTGGGGCATGTACTAAAGCCCCTGAGCTGTAATTGGCTACAGGCGTCCTGCCTGTAGCCAATTATTGCTCTCCGAGTTTCGGGCGCTGTGATTGGCCAAGCATGCGGGGTCACAGTGCATGCTTGGCCAATCATCAGCCAGCAATGCACTGCGCCGGCCGCGCCGGCCGCAATGCATTGCGGGGCCGCTCGCATCACACGAATGTGATGCGAACGGCCCAAATAGTTCTGGGCTCGACGAGCGAGCGAACGCCCGGTGCTCGATTCGAACATGGGTTCGAATCGAGCACCGGGCCCATCCCTAGTAAGGGACATTCTTCTCACTGACCTCCAATGTAAGGAACATTCTTCTCACTGAGCACCAATGTAAGGGACATTCTTCTCACTGGCCACCAATGTAAAGAACATTCTTCCCACTGACCACCAATGTAAGGAGCATTTTTCCCACTGACCACCAATCTAAGAAACATTTTTCTCACTGACCACTAATGTAAGGCGCATTCTTCCAACTGACCACCAATGTAAGGGACTTTCTCACTGACCACCAGTGGCACTCAGTGTACAGATATCAATGTGCACTCAGTGTGCTAGCGAATAGCACCTGGTAGATGGGTACTGGGCAAGAAGGAACACTCATTCAGCTTGGCTGGTAATTATAGACATAAGCTAAATTGTGTGATCAGGGCAGCCATCACAATTTTGAGGCCTGACCACCAACATTCTCCACGGCCTGCCCATTGGCCATCCCTTCGAATCAGGCCACTGGCCAGATGTGTACAAAACATTTGCAGTTTGAGGGCGGTTAAACCCCATAGTTAAACCCTCTTTTTACCCCCTGTGAACCGTTGCAGCCGCAGCAAGAATTATACAATCTGTCCAACTTACAAGGTGTAGCGCCTGCCAAGCGTGACCCATTCAAGTGATTCAAGCAATTGCTCTGCAAGGGTGTGTAATGCATGCAGTTGAGTATGCTAGTGTGGGATCCATTCACTTGAATGGGTCACACTTGGCAGGCGCTACACCTGCTAAGTGTGACAGGGTGTAGAATTCCTGCTGCGGCTGCGACATGTTTACACCCCTGGCCACTGCAGTTAAAGGGAGTGTGGTTGGGGGTGGTAAAAACAGGGCTCAACTATGGGGTTTTACTGCTGTTCTGTCTCAACTACAAAGCGATAAAGTTCATCTCCAGGTTTCAGTAGGCCTTACTCAAGCTGGTTTGCTATTATCCCTTGCATCGATACAGGCAGTTTAACTCAATGAATAAACTCACAGTTAGGACGACAGACGATGAATCCTTTCGAATGTTCCGTTTAATGATGGATATTCATAGATAGAAAAACGTTGCAGTTGTAAGCCACATGTAAGATGTTTAGCATGGAAGAAATACAGGAGTAATGACCAGAATCAGGAAGTGGAGGAGATATATAAAGAACTACGGTGAGAGAGAGAGTTCAGCTAGAAAGAAGGGGACAGATCTTAAAGACACAGAGCAAGAATAATCACATAGTGTAACACAACACTCCCCGTCTGAAATCTTTAGATTTCATAACCTTAAACTAAAATATATATTTTCAAAAAGTCCAAAACTGACGAATGTCCTGGAACCTGTAATGAAAAACATGCAACAAGCAAATAATAAACGTAAGTTCAACAGGATGAAGAACATAAAGTCACAGTATGATGTCTTCAAATAATTCCAAAGTTCTGAGTAGAACCTGTAGATGGCAGCAATGTACTCCCCGCCGTGCAAACAGCATGACTAGTCCTTGCACAAGTCACTCACCTGGCAAAAGGAGTACTAACTCTGTAATTGGTCGACTAAAGGTTTGTGTCGATCCTCCCTTGGTTACCTTGACTTCTACCTTCCGGACTTTGTTATCGTCGCTGGGCATAACTTTAGTAATAAGACCCATAGGCCACTCATTTCGACAAACTTACTTGTCTTTTAGAAGGATGAGGTCTCCAACCTTAAGATTCGGCTTAGATGCTTGCCATTTGTTACAACCTTGAAGGTGGTGAAGATACTTTTTCTTCCAGCGATGCCAGAACACATTGGCTAGATGCTGCACCTGCTTCCATTGATGCCTGTAACGGTGTGACCGCAGCTTCTGTTTTGTACTTACAGAAGTGTGGAGTGAGGTGTTCACAGTTCTTATTTTCTTATCATCTTCAGGGTTTACTAGCCCATAGGTGGTGTCAATAGGGAGTAAGTAAGAGTCCTCACGCAGAAACCTTGGAGGTGACAGCCATAAGCTGTCCTGAAGAGCGGCAGGTGACACGGCTCTGGTCCCACAGTCAGCTGGGTTGAGTTCAGTGGGAACGTGATGCCATTGACTTGGTAGAGAGAATCTCTTGATACGTTCAACCCTGTTGCTGACGTACACATAAAATTGTTTTGTTTGGTTGTTTATGTAACCAAGTTCTACCTTACTGTCTGTATAGAAGGTGAAAGAATCAATTGTAGTGTCCATTTCACTTCGTATGACCTCTGCAATTTCTACTGCTAGCACGGCTGCAAAAAGTTCAAGTCTTGGTATGGTATGTGCAGGCTTGGGAGTGAGTTTTGCCTTGCCTAGGACAAAACTACAGTGTGATTCTCCATTCAGTTCAGAGGTCTTCAAATAGGCTACTGCAGCAATAGCTTCAACTGATGCATCAGAGAAAATATGAATCTCTCTCCGGTTAGCAGTTGAAGTGGATCCTGGAACATAGCAATGGGGAATCTGAAGTTTTTCTAGTGACTTCAAAGAATATCTCCACCTTTCCCACTTGTGTTGATTCTCACTAGGCAAGGGAGTATCCCAGTCTATGTTCTCAGTAGACAACTGTCTTAGTAAAATCTTACCTTGAATGGTAACTGGAGCAAGGAAACCCAGTGGGTCATAGATGCTATTCACCACGGACAGGACTCCTCTCTTAGTGAAGGGTTTGTCACAAGTTGACACTTGGAAGGTGAATTTGTCTTGCTTGATGTTCCACAACAAACCCAGACTTCGCTGTAAAGGAGGCACATCTGTACCTAAGTCAAGGTTTTTTAGACTAGTGGCATAGTCCTCAGAGTGAAAGGCATTCATAAATTCCTGGCTGTTGGATATAATCTTGTGCAGTCTAAGGTTTGCTACAGACAGCATCTCCTTTGTTCTGGTGAGAAGATCAATTGCTTCTTTAGCAGTTGGAAAGGACTTAAGTGCGTCGTCAACGTAGAAGTTTCTTTCAACAAATTGACGGGCATCAGATCCATATTCAACTTCTCCAGTCTGAGCTGTTTTCCTTAGCCCATAATTTGCCACTACTGGGGAAGGACTGTTACCGAAGACATGTACCTTCATGCGATAATCTATAACTTCCTTGTTGAGGTCATTGTCCTTGTGCCATAGAAACCTGAGGTAGTTTCTGTTGTCTTCTCTGACGATGAAGCAGTGAAACATCTGTTGAATGTCGGCCATTACTGCTACAGGCGCTTGTCTGAAACGAATCAAGACTCCTATTAGACTGTTGTTCAAGTTGGGTCCAGTAAGGAGCATGTTGTTAAGAGAAACACCTTCGTGCTGAGCACTGGAATCAAAGACAACTCTGATTTGGTCTGGTTTGCGTGGGTGATACACGCCAAAGGATGGAAGGTACCAGCATTCTTCTCCCTCCTTTAGTGGGGGAGCAGGCTCTGCATGATCTCTGTCAAATAAATTTTGCATAAAGTCCACAAAGTGCTTTTGCATCTCTGGTTTCCTGCTTAAGTTTTGCTTTAAGGAGGAGAATCTACTGATGGCCTGCTGTAAGTTGTTGGGCAATCTCTCTCTTGGGAGACGAAAGAGTAGGGGTGCTACCCAGTTATTGGAGTCATCTTGAAAGAACTCCTTGTCCATTACCTTGATGAATTCTTTGTCTTCCATTGAAGGAGCCAGTATGTCATCTTCACTGGTTGCATTAAACACTGTAGAACCGAAGTCGCCATCATGGCAGGAGAAAGGGCTTGTGTCACCTGAGATACCATGTTGCCATTCGTGGCTGGCTATCTTCTCTTTCACCCAGTAGTGATGTGGGCATGGCTCAAAGTAAGTGTTTCGGCCATTTGGCAGAACATTTGTCTTGAATGACGAAATGTTGGTAGGTCTTTTCATTTTGCCTATGCAGACATTGCCTATGATGACCCACCCTAGATCCGTGCGCTGGGCAAATGGGGTATCTGGGGGTCCACTGACTTGTCTGTGTACCTTGTGAACTCTTAGAATGTCTCTTCCTAACAGAAGAAGGATCTGAGCATCTTTGTCAAGCGGCGGTATCTCATTTGCTATTACCTTGAGGTGAGGGTGATGGAAAGCAGCAGCTGGAGTAGGGATTTCTTCCCTGTTAGCAGGTATCTGATTGCACTCAACAAGTGTAGGTAAGGGTAATTGCAAGTTACCTTTGAGAGAAGATACCATGAGTCCATGAGCCCTTCTTCCAGAAACCTCTATAGTTCCACTACAGGTACCCAAGGTGTAAGGATGAGCTTCGCCTTTTATTTCAAATAGATTGAAAATTCCGATTTTGCAAGTGATCGATTGCTCTGATCGTCTAAGATAGCATATGCCTTTAGAGACTTTTCTGGTTGATCCTTGTGGTATATGTTCACCAAGCATATCTTAGCACAGGACTTACCACAGCGGTCTCCTCCACAAACTTCAGTGCAGGATGAAGAAATGATGGTAGAATTAGGCACTTGGTCTGTATTCTCCCCGCCATGCGTTAACCTGGGAGGAGTGTTGGCAGGTTGTGCAGAGCTGGGCTCAAGAGGATGGAGGGCTTGCACATGTTCTTCAGAGCCACACTCTATGCACTTGATGGACACATTACAGTCCCTTGCAAAATGTTCTGTAGAAGCACAGCACCTGAAACATACCCTGGGAGAGGAAAAAAGCAGCGCCTTCTAAGCGTAGTAGTCTGAGAAATTTATTAGGAGATTAAATGATACAGCAACAAGAGATACACTCACAAACGAGTATAATCTAAGGCTTATCTGTAAATTTTGTCATCCGCTCATCCCGGAGGCTGCATATCCTGATGTTGGAAGCTGAAATCCCAGGTTGTTCTCTATGATGTAGTTGTGGTAGACGAAACTCCACACTCGCGGCCGCGGAGATGGGGAACAAACTTCCCTGGGACACTGCTAAAGGAATCGTCACTTCCGGGTAGAAGGTCAGCGGGGGTTGCACGCGTTCGAAGCATGCGTGCTTCTTCATCAGGCTCATCACATTACAGTCCCTTGCAAAATGTTCTGTAGAAGCACAGCACCTGAAACATACCCTAAATGTCTTTAAAAGCTCCCTGCGCTCTTCCAGAGGCTTTTTCCTAAAGCCGATACATTTATTGAGGGGGTGTGGCTTCTTGTGTATGGGACACTCTCTGCTAGGGTTTTCAATCTTCCTACTCTGTTTGTTCGTGGCCAGAACTGTGGTAGGAGTGGGAAGGATGTCAGTCTTTTTCACGGACACTGGGCCTCTATGGTTTCTATAGTTGCCCTGAAGACTGGTACTCTTAGGAAAGGGTGAGAAGAGGCTGTACTCACCGTAGGAAAAACTTGGATCGTTCTTGGTCTCTGCAATTTCCCTGATGAATTCACAGAAGAAAGAGAATGGAGGGAAGGAAACCTTGTTCTCTCTTTTGTATGATGACCCTAGTGCAGTCCATTTCTCTTGCAAACCATACGGGAGCTTGGAGACAATTGGGTTTACCCCTCTTGGAGTGTCAAGGTAACTGAGTCCAGGTAGTTTTGGGTCTGTCTTGGCTAGCTGAAGCTCAAGGAGAAGGTCACTCAGTCTCTGGAACTCCTTGTTGTCCTTACCGGATATCTTTGGGAAAGTTTCCAGACGCATGAACAAAGCATTTTCTATAGCTTCTGGACTGCCATAACTTTGCTCTAATCGCTCCCATGCAGCTGTGAGGCCTGCAGTAGGATTGTCCATGAAAACCGATCTTAATGGCTTAACACGTGCAGCAGATAGAGGACCAAGCCATTTGATCAGCAGATTCAATTCTTGATCAGCTGTAATGCCAATATTGCTGATTGTAGTTCTGAAGGCACATTTCCAACTTCTGTAGTTCTCAGGTTGGTCATCAAAACTTGTAAGACCAGTCTTTGTGAGCTCTCTGCGAAGCATGTACCTCACAAACTCTTCTGTCTCAGTTGTCTCCGCCTTTATGTGAGATGCTGTTGGCTGTATGGTGCTGATTGCGTTATCTTTGACATTGTTGTTAAAGGACACAGGGAAATATGGTGCAGCAGATGCATCCAGGTGAGTTGCTTGCTTGAAGTCAGTTGTTCCAATGGTACGTTGATTCAAGGCTGTACCGATGACTGGAGATTGATGACTTGCCTGAAGCTTGCGCTGATGCTCTGTGACGTATGAAGGCAGGCAAGGTAGGCAGGTAGGAAATGCAGTGGAGTGATTTTGAGTGCAGAAAGTTGCTGGAACCTCTTTAACTTGAAGCTGTGAAGGAGTCTCTATGTAGTCGGGAGCATTGGAGACAATGGAGTGTGCACTGCAGTGGCTTAGGACATAGTCTTTAGTGCGTTTGAGGGGGTCTTCCATATCTGCTATGTTTAGGTTAATGCTGTCTTTCTCACTTGCACCTTCGTCTGCACTGATAGCTTGCTGTAGGACCCTTAGCTTTGCCATAGCTGCGTCATGTTTACACTGTTCATTTAAGGTTTCCATTGTTGCTCTTTGTCATGCTGACTGCGCTTCCAACTCTGCCCTTTGACGTGCTGACTGCGCTTCCAACTCTGCTATTTTTTCTGCATATGCCACCTGCACTTTGCTGGCTTCCACTTCAGCGCGGGCATTAATAAGTCGTTCACTGAGTGTTGAGTATCTTGAACTATGGGATCTTGACGAGTTTTTAGAACGTCTGGTGGAAACAGATCTGTGAGATGCAGTGTCCTGTAACAGCTTTATTTTTGCTTCTGCCTTTAATCTGGTTTGCTGGATAAAGCTGTCTCTTTCAATATTGAGAGCATTGACGTGCTTTAATTGCATCATCGCACTTTCTGTATTCATGTTTTGTAAGACATTAGTGAATTTGCTGCTGGTAAGCTGATAAAGCTCATATGAGGCAGAAAGTTGTTTAATGGCGCCCTCTAGTGTCAGTAGTTCACGTTCAACAGACACTGTATTGGCTTCAGCAAGGATTTTCTCCCAGACTAATTCCAAGCTATTTGACAATTCAGTCCTTGAAGCTTCATAATTCTCCATTACTTTCCAAGTGGGTTTAACTGAGCGTTTGGGTAACTCAGTTTCTTCAGGAACTTGTGGGGAGGTAGATGTGAGTTCACATGCAGAAGCTTGGTCACTCATGATAGCAGACTGACTGTGAAAGCAGGCAGGATCTGTGTGCTGAAATATGACACTGTGCAGATTGTCTCAGGCTATAAGGCTGCCATGTGCTGCTCTGTCCCTTCTGTCTTGCTATGAGGGCAGTAAATCTTGTCTGTTTCAGTACTGACATGCAGAAATCTTGTAATTAGGCTGTGAAACTCCGTTTTTCTACTGTTCTGTCTCAACTACAAAGCGATAAAGTTCATCTCCAGGTTTAAGTAGGCCTTACTCAAGCTGGTTTGCTATTATGCCTTGCATCGATACAGGCAGTTTAACTCAATGAATAAACTCACAGTTAGGACGACAGACGATGAATCCTTTCGAATGTTCCGTTTAATGATGGATATTCATAGATAGAAAAACGTTGCAGTTGTAAGCCACATGTAAGATGTTTAGCATGGAAGAAATACAGGAGTAATGACCAGAATCAGGAAGTGGAGGAGATATATAAAGAACTACGGTGAGAGAGAGAGTTCAGCTAGAAAGAAGGGGACAGATCTTAAAGACACAGCGCAAGAATAATCACATAGTGTAACACAACAACTGCCCTCAAACTGCAAATGTAAGCAAGTCTTTACTGTCCTATCATAGTTGCTTTTGAGAGGACCCCTGGGATGAGGACAGAGAGAGATGGCGTATGATGAGAACAGAGAGGGACGCTGTGGTAGGAGAACAGAGAGACAACATGGGGGGAGGACAGAGGGGGACGCCGTGGGATGAGGACATAGAGAAAGGCCGTGGGATGAGAACAGAGAGGGACTCTGTGTGAGAAGGACAGAGGGACAACGTTGGAGGAGGACAGAGGAGGAAGCCGTGGAAGGAGGACAGAGGGGGACGCCGTGGGACGAGGACTGAGAGAGAGGCTGTGGGATGAAAAAAGAGAAGGACGCTGTGGGAGGAGAACAGAGAGACAACGTGGAAGGAGGACTGAGAGAGAGGCAGTGGAAAGAGAACAGAGAAGGTCGCTGTGGGAGGAGAACAGAGAGACAATGTGGGAGGAGGACAGAGAGAGAGGCCATGGGATGATAACAGAGAGGGACACTGTGGGAGGAGGACAGAGGGACGATGTTGGAGGAGGAAAGAGAGGATCGCCGTGGGAGGAGGACAGAGGGGGACACAGACGAATAAGGATAGAGAGAGAGGCCGTGGGATGAGAACAGAGAGGGACGCTATTGGAGGAGGACAGAGGGGGATGCCGTGGGAGGAGGACAGAGGGGGATGCCGTGGGAGGAGAACAGAGGGGGATGCCGTGGGAGGAGGACAGAGGGATGACATTGGAGGAGGACAGAGGGGGATGCCGTAGGAGGAGGACAGAGAGGATCGCGGTGGGAGGAGGACAGAGGGGGACACCGTAGGATGAGGACAGAGAGAGAGGCCATGAGATGAGAACAGAGAGGGACGCTATGGGAGGAGGACAGAGGGGGCGCCGTGAAAGGAGGACAGAGGGACACCGTGGGAGGAGGACAGTGGGACGCTATGGGAGGAGGACAGAGGGGGATATCGTGGCAGAAGACAGAGGGGGCGCCTTGGCAGGGGGATGGAGGGGGACGCCGTGGCAGGAGGACAGAGGGGGTTGCTGTGGCAGGAGGACAGAGGGGGATGCCATGGCAGGAGGACAGAGAGAGACGCCGTGGCAGGAGGACAGAGGGGGACGATGTTGCAGGAGGACAGAGGGGGACGATGTGGCAGGAGGATGCAGCACCTTTTGATTTGGGGGAGAGGGGGGTAAGAGGATAGGTAATGGGGGTGCTTTGGAAGTGGATAGGACCACCCTCAACAATCTCCACCATGTGTGCATCCGTGCTACTTGCCCCCCCCGGTTACTGTGTCCCCCTCCACTTTATCTATAAACTATACACAGACCTAAGATCATCAGCGCAGCTCTTGAAGTGAAATCTTACTCCTCCCGGACTCCTCCTCCTCCTGTCTGTGTACATCAGAACATCAGAGCCGAGGAGGGGAGGAGGATCCTCATTGACCTGTATGCGGCTGTCAGTGGGGAGAGAGGTGTTGGCTGCCACAGTAGAGTGATCGCTGTGTGTGGGGCCCGGATGTCCTGTGTGCCCACGCTAGCGTGCCCCTGGCAGGCCAGTTACCGGAGCTCAGTGCTGGAACTTGTTCTAGCACTATGCTCCAGGATTCACACTGATAACACACTGCTCAGAGCCTCCCCCCTGCCCCAAAGCACCCACCCCCCATGTTGGGGGCATGCAGACTGGTATGGTTCAGGAGGGGGGGGAGCTTGCACGTCCCCTCCCTTTCCTGACCTGCAGGGCTGCATGCTCGGATAAGGGTCTGGCATGGACCGAGGGGGACCCCACGCTGTTTTTTTCACAATTTTTTTTTTAGCCGGCAATTCTTTTTTTTACATTCAGCTTGCAGCGGGGAAGCCCGCTGACAGCTGGTGACTCTACAGTTGTTAAGGATGCGGTGGTTTGGCTTCCCGTCCCTCTCCTTAGCAACCAGCTACAGTTGAAATAAAAAGTATGTGAACCCTTTTAGAATGATATGGATTTCTGCACAAATTGGTCATAAAATTTGATCTGATCTTCATCTAAGTCACTACAATAGACAATCACAGTCTGCTTAAACTAATAACACACAAATAATTAAATGTTACCATGTTTTTATTGAACACACCATGTAAATATTCACAGTGCAGGTGGAAAAAGTATGTGAACCCCTAGACTAATGAGACCTCCAAGAGCTAATTGGAGTGAGGTGTCAGCCAACTGGAGTCCAATCAATGAGACTAGATTGGCAGTGTTGGTTACAGCTGCTTTGCCCTATAAAAAACACACACCAGTTCTGGGTTTGCTTTTCACAAGAAGCATTGCCTGATGTGAATGATACCTTGCACAAAAGAGCTCCCAGAAGACCTACGATTAAGAATTGTTGACTTGCATAAAGCTGGAAAGGGTTATAAAAGTATCTCCAAAAGCCTTGCTGTTCATCAGTCCACGGTAAGACAAATTGTCTATAAATGGAGAAAGTTTAGCACTGCTGCTACTCTCCCTAGGAGTGGGCGTCCTGTAAAGATGACTGCAAGAGCACAGCACAGACTGCTCAATGAGGTGAAGAAGAATCCTAGAGTGTCAGCTAAAGACTTACAAAAGTCTCTGGCATATGCTAACATCACTGTTAGTGAATCTACGATACGTAAAACACTAAACAAGAATGGATTTCATGGGAGGATACCACAGAGGAAGCCACTGCTGTCCAAAAAAAACATTGCTGCACGTTTACAGTTTGCACAAGAGCACCTGGATGTTCCACAGCAGTACTGGCAAAACATTCTGTGGACAGATGAAACCAAAGTTGAGTTGTTTGGAAGAAACACACAACACTATGTGTGGAGAAAAAGAGGCACAGCACACCAACATCAAAACCTCACCCCAACTGTGAAGTATGGTGGTGGGGGCACCATGGTTTGGGGCTGCTTTGCTGCATCAGGGCTTGGACGGATTGCTATCATAGATAGGAAAAATTAATTCCCAAGTTTATCAAGACATTTTGCAGGAGAACTTAAGGCCATCTGTCCACCAGCTGAAGCTCAACAGAAGATGGGTGTTGCAACAGGACAACGACCCAAAGCATAGAAGTAAATCAACAACAGAATAGCTTAAACAGAAGAAAATACGCATTCTGGAGTGGCCCAGTCAGAGTCCTGACCTCAACCCGATTGAGATGTTGTGTCATGACCTCAAGAAAGCGATTCACACCAGACATTCCAAGAATATTTCTGAACTGAAACCGTTCTGTTAAGAGGAATGGTCAAGAATTACTCCTGACCGTTGTGCACGTATGATCTGCAACTACAGGAAACGTTTGGATGAAGTTATTGCTGCCAAAGGAGGTTCAACCAGTTAGTAAAGCCAAGGGTTCACATACTTTTTCCACCTGCACTGTGAATGTTTACATGGTGTGTTTAATAAAAACGTGGTAACATTTAATTCTTTGTGTGTTATTATGGTCAAAGGGTAGTGGGCAGAGATCGGCATACCTTCAAACAATATGTTATAGCACCGACATCCCTGAATTTGACAATTTTTGAAGAATGGGATATGGGACTTTAAAGGTGCTAATATATCAGTGGATACGACAAAATATTAATACAAATTATTTTTTTTATAAATATTTTGTCGTATCCACTGATATCTTTGTGTGTTATTAGTTTAAGCAGACTGTGATTATCTATTGTTGTGACTTAAGCCCCGTACACACGGTCGGACTTTTGGCCAACAAACTTAATTTTGAGCAAGTTGGACCAACAATCCGACCGTGTGTACGCTCCATCGGACAAACTTTTTTTTTTTTTTTTTTTTGTTTTCATCGGACAAAAGTTGGGTCTGCAAATGGACAAACTTTTGGCCAACAAAAGTCCGATGGAGCAAAGTCCGACCGTGTGTACAGAAAACCATAGGGCTTTTGTCCGATGGACAAAACAACTAATGTTAAAATCAACCAACAATAGCAGAAGTTGACCAAAGGGTGGCGGTAAAGAGCATAAAAACCACGTGATGTTGCAAAAAGTTTAGGGAAAGTTTGCAGAAAAGTCCTGTGGTGTGTATGCTATGGGTGTGCCCGGCCAACTCCGTTCGGACAAAAATCCAGGGAAACGTCCGATGGAAGTCCGACCATGTGTATGGGGCTTAAGATGAAGATCCAATCACATTTTATGTCCAATTTGTGCAGAAATCCATATCATTCCAAAAGGGTTCACATACTTTTTATTGCAACTGTATATACAGTGTAAATAAAAACCGAAAAATACAAATCGCAGCAAAATCACTGTAAAAACTCGGTACTTGAGTTTTGGATGCAGGTCCATTGAAGTCTATTACATGCAAAACACTGCATTTTGCGGGAAAAAAAGTCCCGACCCTTTCCAAAAATGCAGAGGTACAAAAATTCATTGCTGTGAATATGTTCCATAGGAACTTATGTTAAAAAAATTCCCTGCATGTAAGAGCCACATTTGTACACGTGTTAAAAATTTCCATGGCTTGTGTAATAAGGAGCATAAACTTGATGGAAATCTCAGTGTATGCACATTATCTTATATGTTGTAGAGAAAAAAAAAGTCAGGTGTTGGATTACAAGGTATAAAGTAATCACCCCATACTGTCGACACACGTTGTCCCTGAACATTGCTTGCCACATCGATGACATGTCAAACTTGTTAATAGTTCAGAATTCTGCCAGACGGTAGTTAACAATTAACTTACCGCACTGTTTGTAAACAGTAATAAAATGTGAGAATAGAAGATATGTGTGAATTGGTATACCTACCATTTGTAGGAAGGAAAAACTCAATATGCTCCTCCTAAATCAGAATAAAGTTTATCACATATACAATGTGCCTGTACAATTTCCATTACATCTACCAACCATGAAATGCAAGAACCTACCTGAGTGAATATAAATTGAATGGATCTCCTAAGCAGGGCCTCATATTAGATAGGCTTGGTAAATTTTAAGGAGATTATAGAAAAATTGCACAATCAGATTGTAATGTGTATAGTAAGATTTAAAGAAATGGGTGGTACTTCATAATTACATCATTTACTGTATGAAATTTTTCCTGATTTAGCACAATTTTTGAGCGGAATAGCAGGGGATTTATGTAAAAGTCATTCAGTTTCTTTGGGCCATCCTAGCCTGCCTAGGGATGAACAGTTCCATGGCTGTTCCAAAGTACTTACTGACCCACCAGTGATGATCGACTGTTATGCTTCATACACATGATCGTGATTTCCGACACGAAAACAATTTTTTTTTTCAGCAGGAAGATGGCTCAAAATTGTCTTGCATACACACGGTCACACAAATCTTGGCTGAAATTCCAACCGTCAAGAACGCGGTGACGTACAACACATACAACGAGCCGAGATCAATGAAGTTCAATAGGCAGTTCGGCTCTTTGCTTGATTCTGAGCATGCGTGTTTTTTTGCGTGTCGTAATTGCATACAGACGAACGCGATTCGCGATAGGAATTTTTCCTGTCACGAAAATAGAGAACTTGCTCTCAATCTTTTCTTGTCGGAAATTCTGACAAAAAAAGAGTGAGGGAGAATACACACGGTCAGAAATCGCGACAAAAAACTCACATCGCACTTTTCTCTTCGGAAATCGCGATCGTGTGTACGAGGCATTAGACTTCCACACTATTGATCTTTTGCTTGTAGAGAGCATGTTTAGAAACTTTGAGGGAGAGAGGGCTAGAGCCAGATTCTGGTGGTTGGACATAATATACATACTCAGCCTTCACAGGTGAAGAACCTTTAAGCTGACACAGTATCCTGTGAAGCTCCTGGTTATAAAGTAGATAAGGTTGTAGTATACTTCCGAGGAAGACACCATACTCTATACTTCAGATGATCCTTCAGCTTCTCAGGCACCTCCAGCTAAAGCTCCTACACAGTGTTCCTTTCGAGGGCACAGTCCCACTCCCCCAGGGAACATCACATCCAGCAGGGCAGTGTGAACCTAATGTCTGTTCTTATTCCATTCAACCCAGCAGGCGGAACTCAAAAAAATGGAGGAGCTTGCAAGGAGCTCGCTGTACTAACTATTCATTGTTATGTTAATGAGCTATGCCCACTGCCAGAACACACCGGTCAGCGCTCGCAGCCATTAGCTGCCAGAGATGATCGGATGCCAATGGGCTGCTGGTTTTCCAGCATGCCCATTCGACAAAAGCTGGACAGGCTGTACACATTGGCCAAATGTCGGCCGATTTCTGTTAAACCGACTGATAACGGCCAATTTTTAGGCAGTGTGTATCAGCTTTAAAGCAGAGGTCCGGCGTTAAAAAAAAAAAAAAAAATCAAAGTCAGCAGCTACAAACACTGTAGCTGCTGACTTTTAATAAGGACACTTACCTGTCCAGGGTGCCTGCGATGTCGGCAGCCGAAGCCGAGCAATCGCGCAGGTCTCGGCTGCCCCGCTGCCATCCTTGTTGAGGGAATCAGGAAGTGAAGTGTTGCGGCTTCACTTCCTGGTTCCCTACTGCACATACGCGAATTGCACGGCGCTATGTGAATGAGCAGATGTCTCCTGGGACACACACAAGGTCACAGAAGACACCGCCTACCATTTCCCAGGAGGCAGCGCGAGGAGGAGAAGAAAGAAGACCGACGCGGACCAGGAAGTGGCAGATTAGGACGAAATTATTTTATTTTTTTCAAATTTTTTGTAGCCTTTTTGGCTATTTTAATTTTTTTGGGTGGACCTCCGCTTTAAGCCCCGGATGCTGGTCTTGTCTCCTGAGGACATGATGGATGGCTTGCCAAGTCAGAGAGCCTAGGAAGAAAAAACATCCAACAAAAACTCTGCCCCAGGTAGAAGCTCAAGACAAGAAAGACAAGACAGTTTCACAACAGATCCCATCCAAATAATGATATGCTCTTCCAGCAATGCAGTGGTGCACACTGGCAATAACCCTTCTAATGGTTGGGCAAGGGAAACATAAAAAATCATAACCTACCACTTTTAGGGTCTTTGTGCTCTAATGCCAAGGACACCGTACTGCAGCACACAAAGGTAAACAATAATACTGGGCTTATGGGAGACTAAGCGAATACAGAACATAGGCTAATTACAGCCAAGTACAGTAAAACCTTGGTTTGAGAGTAACTTGGTTTGAGAGCGTTTTGCAAGACAAGCAACATTTTTTTATAAAATTTTACTTGATATACAAGTGATGTCTTGATATAAAAGTAGCGTCATGTCACAACTGAGTATAAAAGAGAAGAGAGGCGCTTCTAAGTGTAGCAATATGGTTACAATTAATGAAGGTACAGCATTTAGAAACTAACATGGTTGATGATTAAAACAGGCACATCTAAGTATCTGGGGTAAAGCTGTCCACATAGACCATTCTCCTCACCGCCATTGATGTCGTCCCTTCCACAAGCGGTTCAAGCCTCGCTTTCAGATCGCTGTACTGCAGGGAAGTCGTCCCGGTCACGATTGCAGACTGACAGAGGTGAGAGCGGTGGTGTGGAGGACGGTCTATGTGGAAAGCTTTACCCAGGATGCCTGCATACTTAGATGTGCCTCTTTTTAATCATCAACCATGTGAGTTGCTAAATGTTTTCTACCTTCATTAAATGTAACCATATTGCTACACTTAGAGGCTCCTCTCTTCTCTTTTATACTCTGTAGCTCCTACTTGATTTTGCTTCTAATCCCTTTGGGGAGGCTTCCATTTGTGGATGGACATTTTATGGTTACACAACTTATCACATTTCTATAATCTTTTTATATGGACTATAAACTGAAGGACTTATGAATAAATGGTTGTGGAACAAATCATCTGAGTTTCCATTATTTCTTATGGGAAAATTTGCTTTGATATACAAGTGCTTTGGATTACAAGCATGCTCCCTGAACGAATTATGCTCGCAATCCAAGGTTTTACTGTAACACTACATTTAAAGGGCAGGGTTGCTACATAACATTTCCTTCATGTCATATACAGTAAATAGAAGAGAGCACACAAAGGGGATTCCTCCAGGGTTGTGTGGCCTGCCCCACACATCTTTTCTGCCATTAGCAAATCTAGAAGGAAAATCTCTCCCCACAGTTATGTGGCTGTGAGCTTCGATGAGAAGTCACTTGCATATTATTACTAGAGCGTTCTCCATATCTTCCTGGGAGAATATGCTAGAGTGCAACTGCATATAGAAATCAGGTACCGTAAGTCCTGTCCTACATTTGGAAACCTGTCAAGAAATGGATCCCCTCCCAATATAGGAAAACAGGGAGATTTGTTTGGGGTGGAGTTGCTATTCAATAGATCTTTGTTTCAAATGAGAATTAGGATTTTTTTTTTTTTTTTTTTTACTTTTGTGGTGTCCTCGGTGACTTTGGATCTGAAAGCTACATCTTTGAGGTTTCACAAGTCCATAAAGAGGGAAAATTGTTACACAAATCTTCACCTCCTTACAGAGCCACTGCCAAGTTCATTAGCTAACCATTAGATACCCTACTAATATTTTCTTTATATTGTTTTCTTTTTCTAATTATATATATTTTTTTTCTATGTAACACAACATTCACCTGTTTACACCGTAGCCCCTGCACCACTAGTTATAACTGAGAAGAGACAGAAGAGTAAGAACTGACAATAAGATGTCTCCAGGGGAAACAACTTTCGCTGATGAATGGAAGCTTTATACACCCTTCTGTTTACAGTGCTTTTTTCTCCTTTGGTTCGGTCAATTTTACATAATTCCCTTCAAAAAGTTATTTTTTCTATATTTCGTTTTTCTAAAAAACATTATTGAAACCAGATAGGACCGTTATTTGGTAGCAGGTAAAATTCCATATATATACTCTATATTGTGTCAAATGCTTTTGCAAAATCCAGATACCACGTCTACGGGCCTTCTTTTAGCTAGATGGCAACTTACCTCCTCATAGAAGGTTAATAGATTGGTTTGGCAAGATTGATTCTTCATGATTGATTCTTCATGATTACTGCTAATGATACCATTTTCAATACTAAAATCTTGTATATAGTCCCTTATCATCCCCTCCAAGAGCTTGCATACAAGTGATGTTAGGCTAACCGATCTGTAATTCCCACGAATGTATTTTGGGCCCTTTTTAAATATTGGTGCTGCATTGGCTTTTCTCCAATCCGCTGGTATCATTCCAGTAAGTAGACTGTCAGTAAAAATTAGGAACAATGGTCTGGCAATTACTTGACTGAGTTCCCCAAGTACCCTCGGGTGCAAGCCATCCCGTCCCGGTGATTTATTAATGTTAAGTTTCCCAAGTCTAATTCTAATTCTGTCTTCTGTTAGCCATGAGGATGCTTCCTGTGATGTGTCACGAATGAACACTGCAGTTTTGGTTACTGAAGCCCCCCGATTCTCTTGTGAGGACTGAGGAGAAGAATAAATTCAATACCTTTGCCATCTCCCCATCCCTTGTAACCAGATTTCCTTCCTCATTCTTTATGGGACCAATGTCCTCCCTTTTTTACTGTACATACTTAAAGAATTTCTTGGGATTTTTTTTTGCTCTTCTCCGCTATGTGCCTTTTGTGTTCTATCTTAGCCACCCTAATTGCACCCTTGCATTTCTTGTAGCATTCTTTAAAAAGTTTGAATGCTGATGATCATCCCTCAACCTTGTATTTTTTGAAGGCCTTCTCAGTTGCTTTTATATGCATTTTTACATTTGCGTTAAGCCATCTAGGACTTTTTTTCACTCTTTTAAATGTATTACCCTATGGGATGCACTGGCTAATGCCCTTATTTAATATGCTCTTAAAGCAAACCCTTTTCTCCTCTGTGTTCTTTGTTCCCAAGATTTTATCCTAATTGATATCTTCTAGCAAGGTTTGTAGTTTAGGGAAGTTGGCTCTTTTGAAATTCAGTGTCTTTGTATTTCCCTTATGTTTCCAATTTGTGTGATTTATACTGAAGCCAATTGACCTGTGATCGCTGTTTCCTAAATTGGCCCGTATTTTCACATCTGTGATCAGGTCTGTATTGTTGGTAATCAGTAGATCTAGTAACACTCTATTTCTAGTTGGTGCGTCTACCATCTGACCCATGAAATTGTCCTGCAAGGCATTTAGGAACTGGCGAACCTTAAACAAATGCGTGGTTCCCTCCGCCCAGTCTATGTCTGGATAATTAAAATCCCCCATTATGATAACAATACCATAGATATCTGTAACAAAAAGTTTTTTGTATTTCAAGAAAACCAGTTTGCGCTTGATTTAAGTTTTCTGTTTCTGCTGACCTTTGATTTGCTTTATCATGTTGCCTTGACTGTATTTCTATCCTCCCTTGTGGTGGTCTAGCCTTTCTCAAAACCAGTTGGATGGGGTTAAATCATCAAACAAAGTATTAAAAGAGAAGTATGGGTTTGGGCTTTTTTGCAGTTTTATACTTACCTAGGTGGATGCGGCATCGTCCCCCGGCGCCTCTGCACTGAGAACCGAGCGATTGAACACCGCAGATCGCTTGATTCTGACAGCTCTGTGAGCAGAGAGCTGCAGACTGTCAATCACAGCGCTCTGCTCCCTCCTCACTCATTGGAGTGCTGGGCTGTGGAGGCGGCGGCCAGCTCAGCCTCTCAGTGGCTTGCTGAGAGGCTGAGCCGAGTGTCAGTCCAGGCAGCTGGCGGATCCCGACTTCATTGACGTGATGATGCAGTGCCTGGACCGACTTCTGTGATGTCAGCAGAGAGCCGACTTCAGCCCGCTCTCTGCTAAAAACGGGTCACAGGAGTGCAAAACGAATTGCACTCCTGTGATCATAGAAGAAGTACAGCCAAGCAAGCTCAGGCTATACTTCTCCTTTAACCACTTCAGTCCCGGACCATTTGTCAGCTTAAAGACCAGAGGTCTTTTTACAATTTGGCACTGCGCTGCTTTAACTGGTAATTGCGCGGTCATGCAATGTTGTACCTAAACGAAATTTGCATCCTTTTTTCCCCCACAAATAGAGGTTTCTTTTGATGGTATTTGATTGGCTCTGCGTTTTTTTTTTTTTGCGATATAAATAGAAAAAGACCGAAAATTTTGAAAAAAAATTATATTTTCTACTTTTTGTTATAATAAAAATTGAATAAACTAAATTGTAGTCATACATTTAGGCCAAAATGTATTCAGCCACATGTCTTTAGTAAAAAAAATGTCAATAAGCGTATATTTATTGGTTTGCGCAAAAGTTATAGCGTCTACAAACTAGGGTACATTTTCTGGAATTTACACAGCTTTTAATTTATGACTGCCTATCTCATTTCTTGAGGTGCTAAAATGGCAGGGAAGTACAAACCTCCCCAAATGACCCCATTTTGGAAAGTAGACACCCCAAGGAAATTGCTGAGAGGCATGTTGAGCCCATTGAATAATTTTTTTTTGTCCCAAGTGATTGAATAATGTCAATAAATAAATATTTTTTTTTCACAAAAAGTTGTCATATGTAGAATTGCACCCCAAAATACATTTTGTTGCTTCTCCTGAGTATGGGGATACCACATGTGTGGGACTTTTTGGGAGCCTAGCCGCGTACGGGGCCCCAAAAACCAAGCAACGCCTTCAGGATTTCGTAGGGCGCAAATTTTTGATTTCACTCCTCCCTACCTATCACAGTATTGAAGGCCGTAAAATGCCAAAATAGCACAAAACCCCCCCCCAAATGACCCCATTTTGGAAAGTGGACACCCCAAGCTATTTGCTGAGAGGCATATTGAGTCCATGGAATATTTAATATTTTGCCACAAGTTGCGGGAAAATTACAAACTTTTATTTCTTTGCACAAAAGTTTCACTAAATGATATATTTCTCACACATGCCATGGGCATATGTGTAATTACACCCCAAAATACATTCTGCTGCTTCTCCTGAGTACAGGGATACCACATGTGTGGGACTTTTTGGGAGCCTAGCCGCGTACGGGACCCCGAAATCCAAGCACTGCCTTAAAGATTTCTAAGGGCATACATTTTTGATTACACTCCTCACTACCTATCACTACCTATCACAGTTTTGAATGCCCTAAAATGCCAAGATGGCACAAACCCCCCCAAATGACCCCATTTTGGAAAGTAGACACCCCAAGCTATTTGCTGAGAGGCATGTTGAGCCCATTGAATATTTCATTTTTTTGTCCCAAGTGAATGAATAATGCCCAAAAAAATAAATTCTTACAAAAAGTTGTCACTAAATGATATATTGCTCACACATGCCATGGTTATATGTAGAATTGCACCCCAAAATACATTTTGTTGCTTCTCCTGAGTATGTAGATACCACATGTGTGGGACTTTTTGGGAGCCTAGCCGCGTACGGGGCCCCAAAAACCAAGCACCGCCTTTAGGATTTCGTAGGGCGCTAATTTTTGATTTCACTCCTTACTACCTATCACAGTTTTGAAGGCCATAAAATGCCAAAATAGCACAAAACCCCCCCCAAATGACCCCATTTTGGAAAGTAGACACCCCAAGCTATTTGCTGAGAGGCATGTTGAGTATTTTACAGCTCTCATTTGTTTTTGAAAATGAAGAAAGAAAATAATCTTTTTTTTTTCTTTTTTCAATTTTCAAAACTTCTTGACAAAAAGCGAGATCTGCAAAATACTCACCATACCTCTCAGCAAATAGCTTAGGGTGGCTACTTTCCAAAATGGGGTCATTGGGGGGGGGGTTTGTGCCATCTGGGCATTCCATGGCCTCCGAAACTGTGATAGGCAGTGAGGAGTGAAATGAAAAATGTACACCCTTAGAAAGCCTGAAGGCGGTGCTTGGTTTTTGGGGTCCCGTACGCGACTAGGCTCCCAAAAAGTGTCACACATGTGGTATCCCCGTACACAGGAGAAGCAACAGAATGTATTTTGGGGTGTAATTTCACATATGCCCATGGCATGTTTGAGCAATATATCATTTAGTGACAACTTTGTGCAAAAAAAAATGCCTCTCAGTAAATAGCTTGGGGTGTCTACTTTCCAAAATTGTGTCATTTGGGGGAGTTTTGAACTGTCCTGGCATTTTATGCACAACATTTAGAAGCTTATGTCACACATCACCTACTCTTCTAACCACTTGAAGATAAAGCCCTTTCTGGCACTTTTTGTTTACATGATTTTTTTTTTTTTTTTCGCAAGAAAATTAAGTTGAACCCCCAAACATTGTATATTTTTTAAAGCAAAGGCCCTACAGATTAAAATGGTGGGTGTTGCATTTTTTTTTCCACACAGTATTTGCGCAGTGATCTTTCAAACGCCTTTTTTTTGGGAAAAAAAACACCTTTTTTAATTTTAATGCACTAAAACACACTATATTGCCCAAATGTTTGATGAAATAAAAAAGATGATCTTAGGCCGAGTACATGGATACCAAACACAACATGCTTTAAAATTGCGCACAAAAGCGCAGTGGCAACAAACTACATACATTTTTAAAAGTCTTTACATGTTACCACTTTAGATTTACAGAGGAGTTCTACTGCTAAAATTACTGCCCTCGATCTGACCTTTGCGGCGATACCTCACATGCATGGTGCAAGTGCTGTTTACATATGATGCTAGACCGACGCTTGCGTTTGCCTTTGCGCGAGAGCAGAGGGGGACAGGGGTGCTTTTTTTTTAATTATTATTTATTTTGCTTTTTTATTTTATTTTTAAACTGTTCCTTCCATTTTTTTTTTTTTTTTAATAATTTTTATTGTTATCTCAGGGAATGTAAATATCCCCTATGATAGCAATAGGTAGTGACAGGTACTCTTTTTTGAAAAAAATGGGGTCTATAAGACCCTAGATCTCTTCTCTGCCCTCAAAGCATCTGACCACACCAAGATCGGTGTGATAAAATGCTTTCCCAATTTCCCAATGGCGCTGTTTATATCCGGCGAAATCAAAGTCATGAAATGCTCGTAGCTTCCGGTTTCTTAGGCCATAGAGATGATTGGAGCCATTCTGGTCTCTTATTAGCTCTATGGTCAGCTGGTGGAACCACGGCTGCATTCTCAGGTTCCCTGTTGGGACAGGAGAGCCGGAGAAAACCATGGAAGACGGTGGGGGGCATTCCCTCCCACTGCTTGTAAAAGCAGTCTAGAGGCTAATTAGCCGCAAGGATTGCTTTTACATGAAAGCCGACCGCTGGCTGAAAAGAATGATACCAAGATGATACCTAAACCCGCAGGCATCATTCTGGTATAACCATTCAAAGTCCAGCAACATAGCAGGACGTTAGTGGTCCTTGTTGGGCATATATTGTAATCTTTTTTTTCATGCACGAAAAAAATAGATTGATCGGTGGGTATGCCCACAATTAGAATACCTCCCTTCACCCACCCACTTCTAATGATGGGCATACATGCACCATTTATATATGCCGAAGCATGGGGGCATCCTCCCGCAAAAGTTATGCCGCGTACACACGGTCAGACTTTTCCACGTGCAAGCCTCCATCGGAATTTCGACCGTATGTACGCGGCATTAGGAGCAGATCGCTCCTCCGCCCCTGCTGCCCCCATACTTCGGCATATATGCTCTTTTTTTAATTGTGGTGGTGAAATCACCTCCTACAGCGTTGGAGTCACGGCTTTTAGTATCGTGGGAGCAAACGCTGTTGCTGTCAAGATAAATAAATCCGCGCTGCAACTGAATGGCGTACCTGCTAAGCAAATGACGGTTAACAATAAAACAAAGTAACATTACAGTATAACAGTAAGACCTTACCATACCATACCTGCAAATCAAATACAAAAAAAAACATAGTAAATAATAAAACATTTTTTAACACAACCTGTGCCTAAAATATATATATGGCGAAACATGGGAGCATCCTCCCGCAAAAGTTATGTCGCGTACACACGGTCGAACTTTTCCACAGGCAAGCCTCCGTCGGAATTTCGACCATATCCATATTTTGGTTATATTCGTGGACACAGAGGGATTTCTCCACAACACCAGTCGCCGTACGAATTTGGACTGTCGTGTCTGCGTGAAGGGAGGAAAGAACGAAAACATTCTTATTATCCCTCCACTTCACAGCGAGCAAATTATTACACTTAAAGCAGGCTCTCTCCCCCAGACTAAGATGGGAATCTACAAGCCTCTGGGGTAAGCCCTGGCGATTAGGTCGCACGGTGCCACATGCGCCAATCTGACGATCAAACAAGTGACTAAAAAGTGGCACGCTCGTGTAATAATTGTCCACATACAAATGGTACCCCTTTCCAAATAAGGGTGACGCCAAGTTCCACACTATCTTGCCAGCGCTCCCTATGTAATCTGGGCAGTTCTCCGGCTCTACGTGACTATCTTTACCCTCGTAAACCATAAAACTCCATGTATAGCCTGTGGCCCTGTCACAGAATTTATACAGCTTGACCCCATATCTGGCACGCTTGCCGGGAAGGTACTGTTTGAAAAAAACAAGTGGCCATAAAATGTAATCAGGGATTTATCAACGCAGACAACTTGATGGGGAGTAAACAAGGCTGCAAAACGCTTGTTGAAGTGGTTTACGAGGGGCAGAATTTTGTAGAGCCGATCGTATTCAGGGTCTCCACGAGGATGACAAAGTTCATTGTCGTTGAAGTGCATGAACCGCAAGATCTGCTCATATCATGCCCTGGCCATGGAGGCAGAGAACGCGGGCAAATGGTAAATATACGACCGCAACTTACTCAATTTATGTATGCCCATGAGGAGGGATAGGCCCAGAAAGGTCTTAAATTTGGAAACCGTAATTGGTTTCCAATCTCTGGCAAGGGAGGACAACTGGGGATTAGCGGCGATTAATTGACCAGCATACAAATTACTTTGGTCCACAATAGATCTATAGAAATCTTCCGTGAAAAACAGCGAATAAAAATCAAGTGACGTAAAATCAACTGTTTCCACCTGAATTCCGGGTTTGCCAGTGAATGGGGGAAGTACGGTGGGCACCCAATCAGGATTGGCGTATTCTGCAGGAAGGACACTATGGGCACGGCGGTCCTGTCTTTGTCTTCTTGGTGGCAGTGGGACACTACTTGTGCTTGCCACCTCGCCAGCTTGAACTGCACTTATGACACTCGCCACGTCACCAAGTGTTACTGCAGTGCTGGATGTACGACCAGGGTGTACTAGGCCGTTGGTGCTTGCCAGTTCACCAGAAGGATGAGCGGCACTAGTACTTCTCTGCTCCATACGAGAGCCCTGCGGTTCTTGCACCACAACAGCAGAAGAATGGGGTCGGATACGCCTGACTTTGGCAGGGACCTCACCTTCGTCGTCAGTGCTATCTGTCATGGAGCCGCTGTCGTCTACAGGATCGTATTCTGAGCCTGAATCTGACAGATGAGTGACCTCCTCTTCACTATCTGTCATGCTCAGAAACGTGTAGGCCTCTTTACTAGTGTACCTTCGATTTGCCATTTTGGGCTCTAAATTTAGGGGTACACTAGTAAGATTCACAGGTAAAAAAGCACCTGACTGTCAGCAAATGTATAAAACGCTACCAAAAAACTGTTAGCGATCGCAGGGATCAGGCCTGACTCTGCGAACACTGCAGTTATGTGTTTAGTGTTTTGTAAGTGACAGTGATTGATCGATACTTGACTTGAGTGGACTGGGCTGGGCGGAGGGGCAAAACGCAGGTGCTAGCAGGTATCGGGGCTGATCCCGCTAACACTGCGTTTTTGGGAACCCTAAACTGCTGGGGACGCTAGTATAGATCTGATCAGATCAGATATTGATTCGTTCAGATACTATACTACTAAGGGAGGTGTATGCTGCGTGCGTGGGTGTTAGCGCTACTGGCACTAATCTAACGCTGCCTGGGGCGACGCAGATCCTATCTGACACTAAACCTAATTGATATCACCCGCCGGGCGATCAGGGGGTTAAACCTTTATTGGGTAATAAATGGCGGGTGCCCTGATGCTATAAAAAGCAAACTAACTAATCAGCGTCACCCGTAACACTTAAACGGTGATCACTGGTGAAATAGTTAACTAGGGGGCAATCAGGGGGTCAAAACCTTTTTTAGGTAATGTAGCGATAACCCCCCTCTCCGAGATCGGGCTGCTGGTTTTGTTTTGGGTCATGCAAACTACCTCCAAGGCTTCCGTTGTCAGGGTATAGAAAGTCTCTAGAAAGGCCAATGTCCACACAAATGTAAAACCCAACAATAATGCCGCGTACACACGACCACTTTTCTCGACGAGAAAAACTGCATTTTTTTTTTTGGCCGAGAAAAACGATCGTCTGTGGGCTTTATGTCGTTTTTCTCGTCTAGAAAAACGGCATAAAAAACGACGAGAAAATTTAGAACATGTTCTAAATTTTCTCATCGTTTTTTCCAGCATTTTTTTCCACGCCAGTTTTCCCATAGGGAAACACTGCCGCGGAGCCCACAGACGGTCGTTTTTCTCGTCAAGAGAAAAAATTACGGGAAAAACGACCGTGTGTAGGGAACCAAGCGGTTCCCTCGTTTTTCCTGTCATTATTCACGGCGTTTTTTTAACCGCCGTGAATAATGATCGTGTGTACGTGGCATAAGGCTTTATTTACTTTGCTGAGGGAAATTGAGAGGAAAGTAGGAAACGAGAGAAAAACAGGGGAAGGTTCAGGCACGCAGCACTAAAGACACAACGTCGTCACTCAAGCCTGAGTGAGTATTGCTCTAAATAACTAACTTGGCTACCTAGCGTCACCAGCGACACTAATACGGCGATCAGAAAAAAGATTGCTTAGTGACACTGGCGACAGGGGGTGAAAGGGTTACCTGGGGGCGATCAAGGGGTTAAACCTTTATTAGGGGGGGGTTAGGGTGGTACCCTGGACCTAAAGGGGCCTAACGCTAACTGCCCTGCAACTTTTTACAGTCACAAATGACACTGCATGCAGTGATCAGTAAATAAATGACCACTGCAATCAGTGACACTGTGACTGGGGGTGCAGGGGGTGATCTGGGGGGTGATCAGGGGGTAACTGGGTGGTGAAAAGTGTGCCTACGTGTTCTGGTGTCAGTGTACTATTGGTGCACTTACTTGATGTCTTTTCTCCTCGAGCTCCGGACGAAAAGACCGCTGCAAGGAGAAATTACATTACTTCCTCTGACCTGTGTTTACAATTCACAGGCAAAGGAAGCTTCTCATTCGCCAGGAGCGATCGTGAGGGGGTGGCCAGAAATCAATGGCCGCCCCCTCATCACGGATCGCTGCTGAATCGATACCGACCGCCGCGGGCACCGGGGGGCTCGATTAGGGTTGCCACCTTTTCTTCAAGCCAAACCCGAACACTTTCGCGGCGCACGGCAATTTTTTTGTACTACACGCTATAGGATTGTAAAATACCTGGGACACCTTTGGGGTTACCCAAAGAGAGTAGTAATGAGGTGTGCTACAATGAACAGTGGCTGTGGCAAAATTGCATTAACAGTGGGGGGGGGGGGGGTACTTAAAGGGGCATGGTTAAATAAAACAAAAGCATTAGTGTACCCATAAAATATGATTCAATTAATAAAAGAAATGTCAATTAAAATATGAAACTAGCCTACCTTAAAAGTGGACATTGTCAGCTAGTAGAGCAGTGGACAGTGTCAGTAGAGCAGTGGATGGTGTCAGTAGGGCAGTGGATGGTGTCAGTAGGGCAGTGGATGGTGTCAGTAGAGCAGTGGACGGTGTCAGTAGAGCAGTGGACGGTGTCAGTAGAGCAGTGGACGGTGTCAGTAGAGCAGTTGATGGTGTCACCCGGTGAAAACTGTATATATGGATGGTGTATGGGGGGGGAGAACTGTATATATGGGGGGACTGTATATATGGATGATGTATGGGGGGGGGAGAACTGTATATATGGGGGGGACTGTATATATGGATGGTGTATGGGGGGGGACTGTATATATGTACAGTGTATGGGGGGGAACTGTATATATGTATGGTGTATGGGGGGGCTGTATATATGTATGGTGTATGGGGGGAGAACTGTATACATGTATAGTGTATGGGGGGAGAACTGTATATATGTATGGTGTATAGGGGGAGAACTATATATATGTATGGTGTATGGGGGGAGAACTGTATATATGTATGGGGGGGCTGTATATATGTATGGTGTATGGGGGGAGAACTGTATATATGTATGGTGTATGGGGGAGAACTGTATATATGTATGGTGTATGGGGGGAGAACTGTATATATGTATGGTGTATGGGGGAGGGCTGTATATATGTATGGTGTATGGGGGAGAACTGTGTATATGTATGGTGTATGGGGGGAGAACTGTATATATGTATGGTGTATGGGGGGGGCTGTATATATGTATGGTGTATGGGGGGAGAACTGTATATATGTATGGTGTATGGGGGAGGGCTGTATATATGTATGGTGTATGGGGGAGAACTGTGTATATGTATGGTGTATGGGGGAGAACTGTATATATGTATGGTGTATGGGGGAGGGCTGTATATATGTATGGTGTATGGGGGAGAACTGTGTATATGTATGGTGTATGGGGGGAGAACTGTATATATGTATGGTGTATGGGGGAGGGCTGTATATATGTATGGTGTATGGGGGAGAACTGTGTATATGTATGGTGTATGGGGGAGAACTGTATATATGTATGGTGTATGGGGGAGGGCTGTATATATGTATGGTGTATGGGGGAGAACTGTGTATATGTATGGTGTATGGGGGGAGAACTGTATATACGTATGGTGTATGGGGAGGAGGGGGAGAACTATATGGATGGATGGTGTATGGGAGGGGGGTGGCAGAACTGTATGTATAGTGTATGGTGGGAGGGGGGGGGGCAAAAACGTACCTTGCAAGCTGAGCTCCAATCCCAGCGCGATATCTGCAAACTTTCCATCAGAGCAGCGCCTTCAACCCCACCTCCTTGTCCCTTCTGCAGCCAACCAGAGGAGAGTCCCCGGCAACATGGAGGTTCTGCCTCTTTGCTCTGCCTCTGTGTCTCCCGTCTGCAGTACACACAGCGGACGGAGGTGCACCGACAGTGTGGGGGAGGGAAGGGGGTATATAGTAAGGGAGCAGGAGTGGACCGAACTCGAGATGCACACGGCCATGGCGGCACAGCTTCGGCACAGGCACAGGGAGCCACTGGGTCTGAATAATGTGCCCGGGTCTCAGGCGGGCAGTGACCCGGGCACATGTTTCAAAACCCATACTGTCCGGGTGAATCCCAGACAGGTGTCAACCCTACAGCACACAGGGGGGCCCAGACAGCAGGGGGTTTGGAGCGGCGGGCGTGGGGGGCAATTACAGAGATTGGGGCGGCAATTACAGAGGAGGGGGTGCAAATACAGAGGAGAAGGGACAATTACAGAGGAGGGGGAACAATTACAGAGGAGGGGGGACAATTACAGAGATTGGGGGGGGCAATTTCAGGGGAGGGGGTGAAAATACAGAGGAGGGGGGTAAATGCAGAGGAGGGGGGTAATTAGAGAGGATGGGGGGGTAATTACAGAGGATGGGGAGCAAATACAGAGTAGGGGGGTGCAAATACAGAGGGAGGGGCAAACACAGAGGAGTTAAAACATAAGAGAGAGAGAGAGGTGTAACAGGCTGGTGCAGACGTTTTTAATAAAATAAATGCTTAAAAATAATCCACTCACTCTTCATGTCAGAGCAGTAGGCATGTCAGTCTGTGAACTTGGCTGTCCCATTCTCCCCTCCGATCCACGCTGCTGTTATCACTGAAGGCAACAGAGAGCCGCGGGAAACTCATGTGAACTGTCAGCCTCTGATGATGGAGGCGTGGTTAAGCCTCCGGAACACTCTGCGTCTCAGGCTGACAGCTCACTGCAGATTCCCCACGGCTTTGTGTCCTTGGCTTCCTCCAGCGATTCAGTGAAACAGCAGTGTGGATCGGAGGGGAGAATGGGACAGCGGAGTTTACAGACTGACATACCTACAGCTACAGCACTTCCGCAGCTGCCTGTCGCCTCTCTCTCCCTTTGTTTTGATTGCTCTGTAATTGCTCCCCCCGCCCGCCGTTCCGATCCTTGCTGTCCGGGTCCCGCTTTGTGCCGGGGCTCGTAAAAGGAGGCCCCATGGTACCCTAGGGTTGCCACCTGTCTGGGATTCACCCGGACAGTTCGGGTTTTGAATCAGGTGTCCGGGTTTCAGGCAGACTGCAACCCGGACACATTATTCAGACTGGGCTGTGACTCCCCATGTAACCAAGATAGTCACACACATCTGTTGCTGTCCAGGGCTGAGGTTGGCTGTCTGGGGGCAGGTGCAGGGCCGTGTTAATAGCATCATGGGCCCCTGGGCAAAGTAATGCTCTGAAGCCCCTACAATGGTGACAGTGCAGGTAAACAGAAATCAAGTAGGTAGGAGGTAGGGGATATCTAGGGTGTAGAGGGGTCAGAGTGCTGGGGGGATATCTGGGATGTAGAGGGGCAGCCCAGGCTGACCCAATTTTGGGGCAGCCCGGGCTCAAGGACCAGCTGCTTTGGGGAAAGGGCAGGGGCCCCCCCATGCAGCTGGGGCCCCTGGGCAGTGCCCATGTGTGCTTTCTCATTAAGACAGCCCTGGGCAGGTGTGGCATCACTGGGGGGGGGTTGGGCAATGATGTCGGCAAGAGCAATTTGGCTGCACCCACTGTTCGCTGCAGCAGGCTATGCCTACCGCATTACTACTCTCCTTGGGGCACCCAAAGGTGTCCCAGGCAACTAAAGTGTTCGGGTTTTGCTTGAAGGAAAGGTGGCAACCCTATGGTACCCCCTGTCAGCTGGAAATGGTGTCCGGGTGTGAGGCAGAGGGAAACCCGGGCACAGCCTCCTAAACCCGTACTGTCTGGGTCAAAACCAGACAGGTGGCAACCCTAGGCTTGATCGAGCCCCCCACCTGCTGGGAGGCAGGGACGTACAGATACACCCATATGCCTGCCCGAGCCATTCTGTCGACCTATATCGTTGTGCGGCGGTCCTTAAGTGGTTAAAGTATTAAACAGTTTTTACACGTGTCGCGACCTCACCCCTCTCACCCCTTCTCATTCTCGGCTTGTTGGTCTTGTCTAGGGGGATTAGTACTGGGGGGAGGGATGCGATACACCACGGCCCATGTCCTCCAGAGAGACTGGAGGTGAAAGCCAGAACTATCGGGTTTTGTGTGTGTGTCCCAGAGTCAAATCCTTTCCTCAAAATGACTCCCTTTGCTCCTAGTAACCAGAGTTCCACACACTGAAAAGGTCCAACTCGTATTTATTCTCTTCCAGCAATAAATAGTCATACAGCACAGACAAGTTGAGACCCAGAGAACACTTCAGTATTTGTGGGGAGTAGGTCAAGGCACAATTCTTTAAGTAGAGCTAACCACTGTGGTGTCACCAATGGTTATGATGTATAGTCACTGCCACCGACTATATAGAACAAGAGCATGAATTACCTTCGCTATCACAGCCCCTGTCAGAGGGAAGACATCCGTCCAAGAGAGTTACCGGAGGCCTCTCTGTCACCAGCAAATGCTGCGCCGGACTTTCCGGAGAAGTTCCGCTCACAAGCCTCTTCAATCTCAGACACGGGCACCCAAGGCATTAGGGCCCCCTCGGATTCCTCCACCCTCGCGGAACCCAGTTGAAGGTACTGAGTCCCAGGCTTCCGCATTAGTACCTCACCCCAGGCTAAAGGTGCCTGGGATGGACTCCATCTCCCGCTCCGGCCAGGTCAAGGGCACCTGGGCCCGGAACTCCGGAACGCCAGCACCCAGGCTGAAGGTGAATGGGTGCGGCTGCGTCCTCTGACTCTGAACCCCAAGGTCAGGGCGTCCGCCCCTTTTATCTCCTCTCCCATTGTGTCACAGCAGGTTCCCCACCCCGCTGTACCAGCGCCAGGAAAGGACAAAAAAGGATGCAGTCTTG
Organism: Rana muscosa; assembly: GCA_029206835.1. Taxonomy (NCBI): domain Eukaryota; kingdom Metazoa; phylum Chordata; class Amphibia; order Anura; family Ranidae; genus Rana; species Rana muscosa. The sequence goes on along the minus strand of CM055117.1, from coordinate 419,877,574 downwards.
CGGTGAGTGTTCAGCTCCTGCCCAGGGCGACAGTGCCACCTGCAGGCCGCAGGGAACCTCACACCACCAGAGTCCTCCAAGAACCATTAAAGGGTCTCAGATTCCCTAACAATCAGTGCATCTGGGTTACACTACCACCCAGATGCCTCCCCTAAATTCAAATACCCACTACACAGGCTATACACTAAAATAAAATGTATGGGGAAACATAAGAAAGAGGAATTATCTGTTCCCTCCCCCCCCTAAAAAACCCTAAACAAGCCTATGTTTTTAAAAATTTCAGTTTTTGTCGTTTAAAACTAGGCTTTAGAAACAAACTGAGTTCCCCAGAGGAAAACATACTTTAAAATATTCAATCTTATATTAATTTTCTCAGAGCCATTATTGCCAAAGCACCTAACATGCATAAATGTGTCTTGGTGTAATGTGTGCATTACTGCAACACTAGTATGAACAAGCCCCTAGCGTTCATGCGGGGCTACGGGACAGTACAGAGTGCTGCTGTGGTTCCTGCCGTCTTCCGGGCTCCCCCCCCTGTTTATGGTGAATTGGGTTGCTCCGGGTGGTGGCAGGATTCGGAGCGGCATAGCAACGGCTCCTGATTGGCTGATTCGGGCGGGATTGAGCTGGGCAGTGGTTTTAAAAGCCGGCAGCTTTCCCGCTTTGTGTCACAGCCTGAGGGGACGCCGCAGAAGCAGGAACCGTGCTGCTGAAGTTACCTGCCATTATGGAAGAACTGCTGCGTCGCCTCATTGCTAAAGCTGAGAGCCATGGAGGGGCGGAGTGGCTGCGGAGGTGTTTGGAGGATGAAGCTGTCCCTCCATTGGCGGTGTCTGCGGGGGTAGAGCAGGCTCAGTCTGAGTCGGAAGCTGCTCCCCCTGCTGTTCAAAAAAGAGTTCAGAAAGGTAACAGGGGAAAGAGGTTGAGAAGTGAAGATTCTCCCTCTTCTCCTGAAAAGGTGAATGTGAAGCAGGCAAGGTCACACTCCTGCAACAGAGCCAGAATTGGATCACCTCAGCCAGCAGGTGCGGGCTGTTCTAGTGAGGTGACAGTGTCTGGGCAGCCTGTCAGCGTGGACCGCAGCCATGGTGAGAGAAATGATTTATATTTAACTGAATTAGGTAAAGTAGTTGGTTCTTTAGCCAGTGTACTTGCTAAGATAAATGAATCCAATATTGGTACTGTATGGAATAGCGGTGGCTCTAGCGGTATGCATATGTCTGATAATACTGTTTTTTCACAGGGTAACCCCGCAATTCCAGTAAGTGTTAACCCTTTGAATACAAGGGTCTCTATGATTGAGAAATTACCTGTGAATGACTTTAATACAGTTTTTTCTTTGCCTTCTTCTTCTTCACTGAACTCTTTACCTGTAAAATCTTTAGTGTCTGAAACATGCCTTAAAGAGGCCCTTCCTTGTGAACTGACCCCCCTGGGTTTTCATTTGACTGTGGCTGTGAAGGAAAAAATTTGGCGGGGGGATTTTGTAGATATACTATCATTGCTTCCTTCCTCTAAAGAATTCTTATTGAAATCTGAGAAAAGATTAGATGATAGGTCTGAGGAAGATAGGATAAGGGCAATTCCTAGGACTTTTCAGAATTGGCTTCAAGCCTTTTGTATTTTTTCCTCAGTAATTGGTGAGCGTTTCCCTGACAAGTGCTCAGGATTAGTGATGAGCCGAACACCCCCGGGTTCGGTTCGCACCAGAACCCGCGAACGGACCGAAAGTTCGAACGAACATTAGAACCCTATTAAATACAATGGATGCGAACGTTCGAATTCTAAAGTGCTAATTATAACAACTATTATGCATGTTATTGTCATAAATAGGGTTTGGGAACCCGGGTTGTGCACCAGGGGACATGTATCAATGCAAAAAGAAGTTTTAAAAACGGTCGTTTTTCGGGAGCAGTCATTTTAATGATGCATAAAGTGAAAAAAAAAAAGTCAAATATTCCTTTAAATATCGTACCTGGGGGGTGTCTAAAGTATGCCTGTGAAGTGCCACGTGTTTCCCGTGTTTAGAACTGTCCCTGCACAAAATGACACTTCTAAAGGAAAAAAAAGCCATTTAAAACTGCTTGCGGCTTTAATGTAATGTCTGGTCCCGGTAATATGGATGAAATTCTTTAAGAAAAATGGCATAGCTACCCCATGACCCCCCCCCTACCCCAGCCCATTACCAGCCCCTTTGGGTCTTGTATGGATATTAAGGGGAACCCCGCACATAAAATAAAAAAGGCCCTATATACTCTGAACAGCCGTATACAGGCGGTGCATACAAGACAGGGACTGTAGGTTTGTTCTTATGTAGAATGTGTTTGTAATTTTGAACAGGTACATTGTTGAAGTGTAGCTCCAGCCCAAAAATCTATTTTTAAACTTTTTGGGAAACATAGGTAAGGGTTATCACCCCTGTAACATTTGTTTTGCTGTCTGTGCCCCTGTTCAGAACATTTCACCTCACTTTCCGTCCCAATGACAACTGTTTTTGAAATGTGGTGTTTTTCTTGAAACAAGGATTGCTGATAAAGCATCAGTACAGATGAGACCCCTTTCTCCCATATTTATTCTTACAGGAGAGAATTTTCCTTTCTAGGGGTAGATTTCCTCTCACTTCCTGTTGTCTTCTTTTGTTTGCAAGTAGGAGTCGTTTGTAAGTTGGATGTTTGAAAGTAGGGACCTGCCGTATATACTCTGCAGAAATAGGCCCCTTAGTTGTTGGTGTTGGCACAACACTGTAAGCACTCAGTTACTCTTGGTTGGTGCTGGAACGCCCTGCTGTCAACTATTATATCAGGAATTTTAATTACATATAATTGTTGAACAGTGGTAGTAAAAATTGGGGCTTTGATGGTGGTGCTGGTGCCACAACACTGTAAGCCCTGACAGTTACTCTTGGTGGGTGCAGCAATGGGCCCTGCTGTGAATTATTAGATCAAGAATTGTAATTACATGCCCCTTTTGAACAGGGGCTGAAAAATTGGGCCTTTCGTGGTGGTGGTGGTGGTGGCGTTGCCACAAGACTGTAAGCCCTCAGAGTTACTCTTGGTGGGTGCAGCAATGGACCCTGCTGTGAATTATTAGATCAAGAATTGTAATTGCATGCCCCTGTTGAACAGGGGCTGAAAAATTGGGCCTTAGGCACTGGTGGCACAACACTACAACCCCTCACAGATACTGTACTTGGAGCACAGCAATGAGCCCTGTTGCAAAGTATTGCTTCAAAAATTGTAATGACACGCCCCTGTTAAACAGGGGCTGAAAAATTGGGCCTTAGGCACTGGTGCCACAACACTCCAACCCCTCACAGATACTGTACTTGGAGCACAGCAATGAGCCCTATGGCAAATTATTGCTAAAAAAATTGTAATTACACGCCCCTGTAAAACAGGGGCTGAAAAATTGGGCCTTAGCCACTGGTGGCGGCACCCATAAACAAAAATGATCTTCCAAGCTATCATCATCAATGGTATCATTGAGGACTCGGAGGAGGAGGATAGCCAGTCAACATAACAGCACAGACACTCAGCATCAGCATCAGTCTTGAAGGGATGTGACATGTTAAAATCAATTAGTCTGTTATATCAGCATCAGGTGTGTGGTAGCTGGTGGTGATCCAAGACTGGTTCATCTTGATGAAAGTCAGTCGATCAACCGAGTCGGTGGACAGGCGCACCCTGTGATCCGTGACAAATCCTCCAGCAGCACTGAATGTGCGTTCCGAAAGAACGCTGGATGCAGGACAGGCCAGTAGCTCAATTGCATACTGTGCAAGCTCTGGCCAGTGATCCATCCTCAAGACCCAGTAAGCCAGAGGATTTTCGGTGGGGAAGGTGTCCAAGTCTGACCTTGCCCCTAGATATTCCTGCACCATGTTTATCAGACGCCGGCGATGGTTGCTGGAACCGATCATACTTTGGGGCTGCGGACTAAAGAATTGTCTGAACGCATCGGTCAGACGGCCACCTTCCCCACCGCTCCTTCTTTGACTGGCCGAAGCCTCAGCAACTCGTTGTCCAGGACCAGGAGTTTGTAACCTCCCAGTCTCTGGGAACGCGTTGCACAGACCTTTCTGCAAGGCCTCCCGGAGTTGTCTCATCCTCTGCTCCCTCTGCGAAGGTAACATAAGGTCCGCAACCTTACCCTTGTACCGTGGATCAAGGAGAGTGGCCAGCCAGTAATGGTCCCTCTCCTTGATCCGAAGAATACGAGGATCCTTCCGCAGACTTTGCAGGATCAGGGAGGCCATGCAGCGTAGGTTTGCTGAGGCATTCGCTCCGGAGTCCTCTGGGTCACTAAGGACGACATGATCCGCAGCCACCTCCTCCCAGCCACGTACAAGTCCACTGGTTTCTTGGGACTGTAAATCATCCCTAAAAGACTGCTGCTGATGATGCTGAGTGCCAGCCTCCACCTCCATGCTGACACAATCCTCCTCCTCCTCCTCCTCCTCCTCCTCCTCTTCCTCTTCCTGTGCGATGGGTGGGACAGAAAGAACACTGTCTGGGTAAAGGGGGCCTTGAGAGGCAAGGAAGTCCTCCTCTTCCTGCCTCTGTTCTGCCTCAAGTGCCCTGTCCATTATTCCACGCAGCGTGTGCTCCAACAGGTGGACAAGAGGTACAGTGTCACTGATGCATGCACTGTCACTGCTCACCATCCTCGTGGCCTCCTCAAATGGTGCCAGGACAGTGCATGCATCCCTGATCATGCCCCACTGGCGTGGAGAAAAAAAACCAAGCTCCCCTGACCCTGTCCTGGTGCCGTAGTCGCACAGGTACTCATTGATGGCCCTCTGCTGCGTGTGCAGCCGCTGCAGCATGGCCAACGTTGAGTTCCACCTGGTGGGCATGTCACATATAAGGCGGTTCTTGGGCAGGTTCAACTCCTTTTGCAGCTCAGCCAGGCGAGCACTGGCATTATAAGATCTGCGGAAATGCACACAGACTTTCCTGGCCTGCCTCAGGACATCCTGTAAGCCCGGGTACCTGCCCAAGAACCGCTGCACCACCAGGTTAAGGACGTGAGCCACACAGGGCACATGGGTCAGTTGTCCCTGTCGGAGGGCGGAGAGGAGGTTGGTGCCATTGTCGCAAACCACCATTCCTGGCTTAAGCTGGCGTGGCGTCAACCACCTCTCGGCCTGGCCCTGCAGAGCAGACAGGACCTCTGCCCCAGTGTGGCTTCTGTCCCCCAAACACACCAGCGCAAGCACGGCATGGCATCTTTTTGCCTGCGTACTTGCGTAGCCCTGTGAACGGCTACGGAGCACCGCTGGTTCATAGGACAAACCACAGGAAGAGGCCATGGAGGAAGAAGAAGAGGAGGGGGTGGAGGAGAGAGGTGTGTCACAACCAGTAGTAGCATTTTGGAGGCGTGGCGGTGGGACAACCTCCAACACTACTGCACCTTGTCCTGCATCCTTCCCAGCTGCCAAAAGAGTGACCCAATGGGCCGTGAAAGAAAGGTAACGTCCCTGTCCATGCCTGCTGGACCATGAGTCAGCGGTAATATGCACCTTACCGCTGACCGCCCTGTCCAGCGAGGCCAAGACATTGCCTTCCACATGCCGGTAGAGAGCCGGAATAGCCTTCCGTGAGAAAAAGTGGCGTTTGGGAACCTGCCACTGAGGAACCGCACATTGCACAAACTCACGGAAGGGGGCCGAGTCTACCAACTGAAAAGGCAGCAGTTGAAGCGCTAGCAATTTAGCCAAGCTAGCATTCAACCGCTGGGCATGTGGATGGCTGGGAGTGAACTTCTTTCGACGGTCCAGCAGCTGGGGCAGGGAAATTTGCCTGCTAGAATCGGACGTCGGTGTACTGCTAGCAGAGTGGCCGCAAGTACTTGGCTGTGACACACCTAATTCTACACCTTCATTCCTCTCAGTGCATGTTTCAGAGAGGACTGAAGTTATAGTGGGGTTGGAGATCCCAGCTGATGCGGTGCAAGGAGAGGTCCGCTTTGTTCTTTGGTGTGGGTCTTTGAGGTAGGCTTGCCAACGAGCTGCATGGCAGGTCAACATATGTCTGGTCAGGCATGTGGTACCCAAGCGGCTGATGTTTTGGCCACGCGATATACGCTTGAGACATATGTTGCAAACAGCAGCTGTGCGATCTGATGCACTAGCCTCAAAAAAGGCCCACACCAAAGAACTTTTTGAATGACGGGCAGAGGCAGCGCCCTGCACAGGCGGAGCTCTGCGGTGTGATTCCGTCGGTGTACTGCCCTTACGCTGGCCACCAAAGGGCATCCTGCCTCGTTGGAGATGTGCCTCCTCCTCATCCTCCTCCTCCTCCTCCTCTCTCCTATTAGGCACCCACGTGGAGTCAGTGACCTCATCATCCCCTCCCTCCTCATCACTGGAGCCAATCTGGCAGTATGCTGCAGCTGCTGGAACATGACTGCCAGATTGGTGTCCTTCTTGAGCATCCCCTCTGTCTGCTCTCACGCTACTGCCTTCCTCTAGCTGGGTTTCATCATCAGACCCTTCGAAACGCTGGGCATCCTCCTGGAGCATGTACCCAACACTGTGCTGAAACAGTTCGGGGGACTCCTCAGGAGGAGGACATGGTGGGTCTAGGGAAGGAGTGACTGATGATTTGTCTGACATTGATACCAGGGAAGACGACGCTTTGGCAGCTGCTTTTCCAGTACCCTGAGCCTGGGTGAGAGAGGATGAGGAGGAGGAGGAGGGCTTGGTCATCCACTCTACCAAGTCTTCGGCATGATGTGGCTCAACATGTCCAGCTGCCGAAAAGAAGGACAAGCGTGTCCCATGGCCATGTGCTGATGACAATGCACCGCGTCCACGACCAGCACTGTTGCCCCCAGACACAGAGCCTGCTTGCCCTCTTTTATTGCCTCCTGACTGTCTGCCTCTCCTTGTTTGCCTTCCAGACATTCTAATAGATGGCCTGCAGGGAGATGGGAAAAAAGCAATAAGGGCTACCTTCAGGTGTCCTTCTCTGTCCCTTGAAACAAGGACTTTCACAGTGAAAGAAACTGACACTCTCCCTACCTACAGTTTTCTGTCCCTAGAATAAATGTTTTTTTTAAGCACAATATAGCACAAGGACAATTCACTCACTGTCCTTACAGGTCCCTGGAAACAAGGACTTGCAGAGTGAAAGAAAAAAAACACTCTCCCTACCTACAGTTTTCTGTCCCTAGAAAAAATGTTTTTTTTAATCACAATATAGCACAAGGACAATTCACTCACTGTCCTTACAGGTCCCTGGAAACAAGGACTTGCAGAGTGAAATAAACTGACACTCTCCCTACCTACAGTTTTCTGTCCCTAGAATAAATGTTTTTTTTAATCACAATATAGCACAAGGACAATTCACTCACTGTCCTTACAGGTCCCTGGAAACAAGGACTTGCAGAGTGAAAGAAAATAAACACTCTCCCTACCTACAGTTTTCTGTCCCTAGAATAAATGTTTTTTTAAGCACAATATAGCACAAGGACAATTCACTCACTGTCCTTACAGGTCCCTGGAAACAAGGACTTGCAGAGTGAAATAAACTGACACTCTCCCTACCTACAGTTTTCTGTCCCTAGAATAAATGTTTTTTTTAAGCACAATATAGCACAAGGACAATTCACTCACTGTCCTTACAGGTCCCTGGAAACAAGGACTTGCAGAGTGAAAGAAAATAAACACTCTCCCTACCTACAGTTTTCTGTCCCTAGAATAAATGTTTTTTTTAAGCACAATATAGCACAAGGACAATTCACTCACTGTCCTTACAGGTCCCTGGAAACAAGGACTTGCAGAGTGAAATAAACTGACACTCTCCCTACCTACAGTTTTCTGTCCCTAGAATAAATGTTTTTTTTAAGCACAATATAGCACAAGGACAATTCACTCACTGTCCTTACAGGTCCCTGGAAACAAGGACTTGCAGAGTGAAAGAAAAAAAACACTCTCCCTACCTACAGTTTTCTGTCCCTAGAAAAAATGTTTTTTTTAATCACAATATAGCACAAGAACAATTCACTCACTGTCCTTACAGGTCCCTGGAAACAAGGACTTGCAGAGTGAAATAAACTGACACTCTCCCTACCTACAGTTTTCTGTCCCTAGAAAAAATGTTTTTTTTAATCACAATATAGCACAAGAACAATTCACTCACTGTCCTTACAGGTCCCTGGAAACAAGGACTTGCAGAGTGAAATAAACTGACACTCTCCCTACCTACAGTTTTCTGTCCCTAGAAAAAATGTTTTTTTTAATCACAATATAGCACAAGGACAATTCACTCACTGTCCTTACAGGTCCCTGGAAACAAGGACTTGCAGAGTGAAATAAACTGACACTCTCCCTACCTACAGTTTTCTGTCCCTAGAATAAATGTTTTTTTTAAGCACAATATAGCACAAGGACAATTCACTCACTGTCCTTCCAGGTCCCTGGAAACAAGGACTTGCAGAGTGAAAGAAAAAAAACACTCTCCCTACCTACAGTTTTCTGTCCCTAGAAAAAATGTTTTTTTTAATCACAATATAGCACAAGGACAATTCACTCACTGTCCTTACAGGTCCCTGGAAACAAGGACTTGCAGAGTGAAAGAAAAAAAACACTCTCCCTACCTACAGTTTTCTGTCCCTAGAAAAATTTTTTTTTTAATCACAATATAGCACAAGGACAATTCACTCACTGTCCTTACAGGTCCCTGGAAACAAGGACTTGCAGAGTGAAATAAACTGACACTCTCCCTACCTACAGTTTTCTGTCCCTAGAATAAATGTTTTTTTTAATCACAATATAGCACAAGGACAATTCACTCACTGTCCTTACAGGTCCCTGGAAACAAGGACTTGCAGAGTGAAAGAAAATAAACACTCTCCCTACCTACAGTTTTCTGTCCCTAGAATAAATGTTTTTTTTAAGCACAATATAGCACAAGGACAATTCACTCACTGTCCTTACAGGTCCCTGGAAACAAGGACTTGCAGAGTGAAATAAACTGACACTCTCCCTACCTACAGTTTTCTGTCCCTAGAATTAATGTTTTTTTTAAGCACAATATAGCACAAGGAGAATTCACTCACTGTCCTTCCAGGTCCCTGGAAACAAGGACTTGCAGAGTGAAAGAAAAAAAACACTCTCCCTACCTACAGTTTTCTGTCCCTAGAAAAAATGTTTTTTTTAATCACAATATAGCACAAGGACAATTCACTCACTGTCCTTACAGGTCCCTGGAAACAAGGACTTGCAGAGTGAAATAAACTGACACTCTCCCTACCTACAGTTTTCTGTCCCTAGAATAAATGTTTTTTTTAAGCACAATATAGCACAAGGACAATTCACTCACTGTCCTTCCAGGTCCCTGGAAACAAGGACTTGCAGAGTGAAAGAAAAAAAACACTCTCCCTACCTACAGTTTTCTGTCCCTAGAAAAAATGTTTTTTTTAATCACAATATAGCACAAGGACAATTCACTCACTGTCCTTACAGGTCCCTGGAAACAAGGACTTGCAGAGTGAAATAAACTGACACTCTCCCTACCTACAGTTTTCTGTCCCTAGAATAAATGTTTTTTTTAAGCACAATATAGCACAAGGACAATTCACTCACTGTCCTTCCAGGTCCCTGGAAACAAGGACTTGCAGAGTGAAAGAAAAAAAACACTCTCCCTACCTACAGTTTTCTGTCCCTAGAAAAAATGTTTTTTTTAATCACAATATAGCACAAGGACAATTCACTCACTGTCCTTACAGGTCCCTGGAAACAAGGACTTGCAGAGTGAAAGAAAAAAAACACTCTCCCTACCTACAGTTTTCTGTCCCTAGAAAAAATGTTTTTTTTAATCACAATATAGCACAAGGACAATTCACTCACTGTCCTTACAGGTCCCTGGAAACAAGGACTTGCAGAGTGAAATAAACTGACACTCTCCCTACCTACAGTTTTCTGTCCCTAGAATAAATGTTTTTTTTAAGCACAATATAGCACAAGGGCAATTCACTCACTGTCCTTACAGGTCCCTGGAAACAAGGACTTGCAGAGTGAAAGAAAAAAAACACTCTCCCTACCTACAGTTTTCTGTCCCTAGAAAAAATGTTTTTTTTAATCACAATATAGCACAAGGACAATTCACTCACTGTCCTTACAGGTCCCTGGAAACAAGGACTTGCAGAGTGAAATAAACTGACACTCTCCCTACCTACAGTTTTCTGTCCCTAGAATAAATGTTTTTTTTAAGCACAATATAGCACAAGGACAATTCACTCACTGTCCTTACAGGTCCCTGGAAACAAGGACTTGCAGAGTGAAAGAAAATAAACACTCTCCCTACCTACAGTTTTCTGTCCCTAGAATAAATGTTTTTTTTAAGCACAATATAGCACAAGGACAATTCACTCACTGTCCTTACAGGTCCCTGGAAACAAGGACTTGCAGAGTGAAATAAACTGACACTCTCCCTACCTACAGTTTTCTGTCCCTAGAATAAATGTTTTTTTTAAGCACAATATAGCACAAGGACAATTCACTCACTGTCCTTACAGGTCCCTGGAAACAAGGACTTGCAGAGTGAAAGAAAAAAAACACTCTCCCTACCTACAGTTTTCTGTCCCTAGAAAAAATGTTTTTTTTAATCACAATATAGCACAAGAACAATTCACTCACTGTCCTTACAGGTCCCTGGAAACAAGGACTTGCAGAGTGAAATAAACTGACACTCTCCCTACCTACAGTTTTCTGTCCCTAGAAAAAAAATTTTTTAATCACAATATAGCACAAGAACAATTCACTCACTGTCCTTACAGGTCCCTGGAAACAAGGACTTGCAGAGTGAAATAAACTGACACTCTCCCTACCTACAGTTTTCTGTCCCTAGAAAAAATGTTTTTTTTAATCACAATATAGCACAAGGACAATTCACTCACTGTCCTTACAGGTCCCTGGAAACAAGGACTTGCAGAGTGAAATAAACTGACACTCTCCCTACCTACAGTTTTCTGTCCCTAGAATAAATGTTTTTTTTAAGCACAATATAGCACAAGGACAATTCACTCACTGTCCTTACAGGTCCCTGGAAACAAGGACTTGCAGAGTGAAAAAAAAAAAACACTCTCCCTACCTACAGTTTTCTGTCCCTAGAAAAAATGTTTTTTTTAATCACAATATAGCACAAGGACAATTCACTCACTGTCCTTACAGGTCCCTGGAAACAAGGACTTGCAGAGTGAAAGAAACTGACACTCTCCCTACCTACAGTTTTCTGTCCCTAGAATAAATGTTTTTTTAAGCACAATATAGCACAAGGACAATTCACTCACTGTCCTTCCAGGTCCCTGGAAACAAGGACTTGCAGAGTGAAAGAAACTGACACTGTCCCTACCTACAGTTTTCTGTCCCTAGAATAAATGTTTTTTTTAAGCACACTATAGCACAAGCACAAAACACACTGACACTCTCCCTACCTATCCTTCTCTTTCCCTAAACTAAAGGAATCCAGGTTAAGCAAGAAAGAAATAACAGTCACTGTCCCTGCCTATGCTGCTCTATCCCTGCTCCGGAACACACTACACTAGGCCGCCGTGCTGGCGGGCTTTTATAGTGTGGGGCGTGTACTAAACACCCTCAGCAATAATTGGCCACAGGCATCCTGCCTGTGGCCAATCATTGCTCTCCTCGCTGCCGGCGCTGTGATTGGCCAAGCATGCGGGGTCACAGTGCATGCTTGGCCAATCACAGCGCCTGGATGACACTGCGATGGCGTAGTGCATTGTGGGCCGTTCGCGTCACTCGAATTTGGCGCGAACGGCCCAAATCGTTCGATCTTCGTCGAACGATCGAACAGCCGATGTTCGAGTCGAACGTATGTTCGACTCGAACACGAAGCTCATCCCTACTCAGGATTATTCCAACATCTAGATATAGTGGCGGAGGCTTACCGTCATTTTGGAGGCATCTCCTGGTTCAGCTATGATGAGAGCTTCAGACAGAAGCTTTCAGTCCATCCTTCCCTCCGTTGGGGGGTTAAAGATGTAGGTTTGTGGCTAAATTTGATGCTGCCACAAAGGCAGCAATACACTCAGAGGCCTCAAACTACAAATAGTTCTCAGGCTAATTTTCATAAAGGAGTATGTTTCGCATTTAATGACTCCCAATGTAGATTCTTATCCAATTGCAGGTATAAGCACGAATGCTCATTCTGCGCGGGTGCACACTCAGCATCTCGTTGTTTAAAAAAATCAGCTTCTGCAGTCCAGTCAAGGGACACTAATGCAAAGGGCATGGACGCCAGTGAGACTGTCAGAAATGCAGTTTTGGCTAGATCAATACCTAGACCGCAAGATGGCGGTCCTTCTATATGAAGGGTTCAAATTTGTTTTTTTGGTCCCTTCCTTTTTAGGTCAAGGTTGCACCCCAGTTAGAAATCTTCGTTCAGTTCTGTTAAACCCAGATATAGTGAGGGAAATTTTTTTGAAGGAGCTGCATGAAGATAGAATAGCCGGTCCTTTTTCATCCCCCCCCATTTTTGAATTTTCGTTTATCTCCGTTAGGCCTGGTCCCCAAAAAAGAGACAGGCTCTTTTCGTTTAATCCACCATTTATCCTTTCCTCATGGTAATTCCTTGAACGACGAAATATCAGATTTGGAGTCTTCTGTGTCTTATTCATCTTTTAATGAAGCTTTAGCTTTGTTAAAACAATTTGGCAAAGCATCTCTTATGGCAAAGGCAGACATAAAATCTGCATTTCGTCTTTTACCGGTCCATCCAACAGGTTTTAACTCTCTGGGCTTTTATTTTGAAGATCACTTTTATTTTGATAAGTGTTTGCCCATGGGGTTTTCCAAGTCATGTAGTTATTTTGAGGCTTTTTCAACATTTATACAGTGGGTTTTATCACAAAATTCCCCTCAAGGTGGAGTCATCCACTATTTGGACGATTTTTTGTTTATTGGCCCACCTGGAGTTCAAGTTTGTTCTGAAATGATGGTTTGTTTTTTCAACATCTGCAGATCATTCGGGATCCCTATAGCCCATGAAAAAACAATGGGTCCGATGACAGTGATTGAATTCCTGGGCATAACAATTGATTCAGTTGCTATGGAATTCCGTCTTCCAATGTCAAAAATTTTGAGAATGAGAGTACTCATTGCTAATTTTTTGACTAGGAGAAAAGTCCTTTTGCGCGAGGTTCAGTCTTTACTGGGACTTTTCGCTTTTGCGTCTAGGGTAATCCCAGTGGCCAGAGTTTTTTCTCGCAGATTCGCTTTGGCCACTAAAGAGTTAAAAAATCCTCTTTCACATGTTTCTATTACACGTCCTATTAACTCACTGTATATATACGTCGGCAGAATGGCACCGACAGGCACAATCACGTAGAGTGTACGTGATTGCCTTTGTATAGTTGGGGGGGTCCAATCGGACCCCCCTCCTATACAGTGAGCGGTGGCTAAGTGTCCGGGAGCGTTCCGGGATGAGGGGGCAGCAATTCGTTTCTGGCCACCCCCTCGCGATCGCTCCCGGCGAATGGAAATGCCCCCTCTGTCTGTGTCAGACAGACGGAGCAGGAGGAAGTGATGTCATCTCTGGTGCGGCGCTCACATATACCGAGCGCCGTACAAGAGAAGACATCAGGTCAGTGCACACAACACTACACTGACACAAGGACACATAGGGACATAAATCGCCCCCCCCAGGCCCCCCAGACACCTCAGATCACCCCCCCAGATCATCCCCCCAGCCCCCAGTCACAGTGTCACTGATTGCAGTGACCATTTATTTAGTGATCACTGCAATCAGTGACATTTGTGACTGTAAAAGTGTCACCAAAGTTTAGTCTTAGGTCCAGTGTAGCCCCCTAACCCCCCCTAATAAAGGTTTAACCCCCTGATCACCCCCCAGATAACCCTTTCACCCCCTATCACCACTGTCGCTAAGCGATCATTTTTCTGATCGCTGTCTTAGCGTCAGTGATGCCGATCGGCAGCCAGTATTTTTTTTTAGGTTTGCCGCATGTTTTTATAGCGTCAGGTACCCCAATATATTATCTAATAAAGGTTTAACCCCCTTGATCGCCCCCCAGGTAACCCTTTCACCCCCTATCACCACTGTCACTAAGCGATCGTTTTTCTAAACGCTGTCTTAGTGTCTGTGATGCAGATCGGTAGCCGGTAATTTTTTTTAGGTTCGCCGCATGTTTTTATAGCGTCAGGTACCCCAATATATTATCTAATAAAGGTTTAACCCCCTTGATCGCCCCCCAGGTAACCCTTTCACCCCCATCACCACTGTCGCTAAGCGATCGTTTTTCTAAACGCTGTCTTAGTGTCGGTGATGCAGATCGGTAGCTGGTAATTTTTTTTAGGTTCGCCGCAGGTTTTTATAGTGTCAGGTACCCCAATATATTATCTAATAAAGGTTTAACCCCCTTGATTGCCCCCCAGGTAACCCTTTCACCCCCTATCACCACTGTCGCTAAGCGATCGTTTTTCTAAACGCTGTCTTAGTGTCGGTGATGCAGATCGGTAGCCAGTAATTGTTTTTAGGTTTGCCGCATGTTTTTATAGCGTCAGGTACCCCAATATATTATCTAATAAAGGTTTAACCCCCTTGATCGCCCCCCAGGTAACCCTTTCACCCCCATCACCACTGTCGCTAAGCGATCGTTTTTCTAAACGCTGTCTTAGTGTCGGTGATGCAGATCGGTAGCTGGTAATTTTTTTTAGGTTCGCCGCAGGTTTTTATAGCGTCAGGTACCCCAATATATTATCTAATAAAGGTTTTAACCCCCTGATTGCCCCTAGTTAACCCTTTCACCAGTGATCACCATATAAGTGTTACGGGTGACGCTGGTTAGTTAGTTTGCTTTTTATAGTGTCAGGGCACCCGCCGTGTATATAACCCAATAAAGGTTTAACCCCCTGATCGCCAATATCGTCAATATCTGATCTGATCAGATCTATACTAGCGTCCCCAGCAGTTTAGGGTTCCCAAAAACGCAGTGTTAGCGGGATCAGCCCAGATACCTGCTGGCACCTGCGTTTTGCCCCTCCGTCCAGCCCAGGCCACCCAAGTGCAGTATCGATCGATCACTGTCACTTACAAAACAAAAACACACATAACTGCAGCGTTCGCAGAGACAGGCCTGATCCCTGCGACTCCAGTGCTGTAGGAGGTGATTTCACCACCACAGTTAAAACAAAAAGCAAATATGCCGAAGCATTGGGGCAGCAGGGGCGGAGGAGCGATTTTGCTCCTAATGCCGCGTACATACGGTCGAAATTCTGACGGAGGCTTGCCCGTGGAAAAGTCCGACCATGTGTGTGCGGCATAACTTTTTTGCGGGAGGATGCCCCCATGCTTCGGCATATATAAATGGTGCGTGTATGCCCATCATTGGAAGTGGGTGGATGAAGGGCGGTATTCTAATGGCGGGCATACCCACCGATCAATCTCTTTTTTCGTTCAGCCAACTGGCTGCATGAAAAAAAAAGATTACAATACATGTCCAACAAGGACCAGCAACATACTGGTATGTTGCTGGACTTTGAATGTTTATACCAGAATGATGTCTGCGGGTTTAGGTATCATCTTGGTATCATTCTTTTCAGCCTGCGGCCGGCTTTCATGTAAAAGCAATCCTAGCGGCTAATTAGCCTCTGGACTGCTTTTACAAGCAGTGGGAGGGAATGCCCCCCCCGGATATAAAAAGCGCCATTGGGAAATTGGGAAAGCATTTTATCACACCGATCTTGGTGTGGTCAGATGCTTTGAGGGCAGCGGAAAAATCTAGGGTCTAGAAGACCCCAGTTTTTTCAAAAAAAGAGTACCTGTCACTACCTATTACTATCATAGGGGATATTTACATTCCCTGAGATAACAATAAAAATGATAAAAAAAAAAAAATACTTGGAAGGAACAATTTAAAAATAAAATAAAAAAGCAAAATTAATAATAAAAAAAAAAAGAAAAAAAAAAAAGCACCCCTGTCCTGCCCTGCTCTTGCCCAATGGCGAACGCAAGCGTCGGTCTGGCGTCATATGTAAACAGCAATTGCACCATGCATGTGAGGTATCACCGCGAAGGTCAGATCGAGGGCAATCATTTTAGCAGTAGACCTCCTCTGTAAATCTACTGGGGTAACCTGTAAAGGCTTTTAAAAGCTTTTAAAAATGTATGTAGTTTGTCGCCAATGCGCGTTTGTGCGAAATTTTAAAGCATGTCGTGTTTGGTATCTATGTACTCGGCCTAAGATCATCTTTTTTATTTCATCAAACATTTGGGCAATATAGTGTGTTTTAGTGCATTAAAATTAAAAAAAGTGTATTTTTTAACCCAAAAAATGCGTTTGAAAAATCGCTGCACAAATACTGTGTAGAAAAAAAAATGCAACACCCACCATTTTAATCTGTAGGGCCTTTGCTTTAAAAATATATATAATGTTTGGGGGTTCAACATAATTTTATTGCAAAAAAAAAAATGTTTTCATGTAAACAAAAAGTGTCAAAAAGGGCTTTGTCTTCAAGTGGTTAGAAGAGTGGATGTAAGCTTCCTAATGTTGTGTATAAAATGCCAGAACAGTTCAAAACCCCCCCAAATGACCCCATTTTGGAAAGTAGACACCCCAAGCTATATACTGAGAGGCATGTCGAGTCCATGGAATATTTTATATGTTGACACAAGTTGCGGAAAAACGACAATTTTTTTTTTTTTTTTGCACAAAGTTGTCACTAAATGATATATTGCTCAAACATGCCATGGGCATATGTGGAATTACACCCCAAAATACATTCTGTTGCTTCTCCTGAGTATGGGGATACCACATGTGTGAGACTTTTTGGGAGCCTAGCCACGTACGGGACCCCAAAAACCAAGCACCGCCTTCAGGCTTTCTAAGGGTGTAAATTTTTGATTTCACTTCTCACTGCCTATCACAGTTTCGGAGGCCATGGAATTCCCAGATAGCACAAAACCCCCCCAAATGACCCCATTTTGGAAAGTAGACACCCCAAGCTATTTGCTGAGAGGTATTGTGAGTATTTTTGTGGGGGTTTTGTACTGCCCTGTCATTTTAGCACCTCAAGAAATCAGATAGGCATTCATAAATTTAAAGCTGTGTAAATTTCAGAAAATGTACCCTAGTTTGTAAACTCTATAACTTTTGCGCAAACCAATAAATATACGCTTATTGACATTTTTTTTACTAAAAACATGTGGCTGAATACATTTTGGCCTAAATGTATGACTACAATTGAGTTTATTCGATTTTTCTTATAACAAAAAGTAGAAAATATAATTTTTTTTCTAAATTTTCGGTCTTTTTCCGTTTATATCGCAAAAAATAAAAATCGCAGAGGCAATCAAATACCATTAAAAGAAAGCTCTATTTGTGGGAAGAAAAGGACGCAAATTTCGTTTGGGTACAACATTGCATGTCCGCACAATTTACAGTTAAAGCAGCGCAGTGCAAAATTCTGAATTCACCTCTGGTCCTTTAGCTGGTCCTTTAGCTACCAAATGGTCCGGGGCTTAAGTGGTTAAGGAGGATTTGAAGGTCTGGGACCAATTTCTGTTACATTTTAATGGTAGTATGGTTTGGCAGAGTGATTTTGTGGAAGACCTAGATATCCGCTTGTTTACTGATGCATCAGATTCGGTTGGTTTTGGCGCTTTTTTGGACGGTCATTGGTGCGCTGATAAATGGCCGGAATCCTGGAGGTCGCCAGATATTATCCATAACCTAGTCTTGCTGGAATTATTCCCAGTGGTGGTGGCTATTACTATTTGGCATAAACATTTGGAGAATAGGCGAGTAATCCTTCACACGGATAATAAAGGTGTGTTTTTTGCTATTAATTGCCTTTCATCATAATCCGAATTAGTTATAAAGTTACTTTGTTTTTTGGTGTTGCAATGCATGATTTTTAATATCTGGCTAAAGGCAAAACATATTCCTGGTCTTACTAATGAGATTGCTGATTCTTTATCTCGTTCGCAGTTCCAGAGGTTTCGGTTACTCGCTCCAGATGCGGATCAAGAAGGATTGTCATGCCCAGTTTTTCTCTGGGACCTGATCTGGAATTAATTGAGGTGAACATAAGGAATTCTGTTGCCCCTAAGACTTGGGAAGAATATTCTCAATCATGGTCTAGGTCAGGGATATGCAATTAGCGGACCTCCAGCTGTTGCCAAACTACAAGTCCCATGAGGCATAGCGAGACTCTAACAGCATCAAGCATGACAACCAGAGGCAGAGGCATGATGGGACTTGTAGTTTGGCAACAGCTGGAGGTCCGCTAATTGCATATCCCTGGTCTAGGTGGTGTAACTTCTGTACAAAAGCTGATTGTTCAGTTGGTTCGGTGGATGCATATACTGCTCTATGCTTTGTTTCTTCCTTAATTAAGGATAATCTTAGCCTGGCTACAGTGCATAAGATTTTAGCCGGTGTTTCATTTTTTCTAAAAATGTCTGGTTTGCCTGCTCTCTCTTCCTTTTTTCCAGTTAAGCAAGCAATGAAGGGTTTCAGAAGGTCTGTGACAGCTGTTGACAATAGACGGCCCATTTCTTCTGAATTATTGCTTTAACTGATGTCCACGTTGGAATTAGTGTGTTTTTCTCCATATGAGATTTCTGTGTTCAGAGCGGTTTTTGTTATAGCATTCTTTGGTGCTTTTAGAGTGGGTGAGCTTACTGCACCTAATAAGCTTTCATCATCTTTTTTAGAGTTTTCGGATATTTCTGTTAACGAATGTTCGATTTTTCTCCGTAGATCTAAGATGGACCAATTAGGGAAGGGTCGCTGGATAACCCTTCATAGAGCTCCTGTTCAGAGCATTTGTCCAGTTTTCAGAGTCTCGCAATATCTTTCCATTCGCCCCGTTTATCCAGGTTCGTTTTTTGTTCACAATAATTTGTCTCCTCTGACAAGATTCCAGTTTTCATCTGTCCTGTCTTCTTGCCTTAAAAAACTTAATCTTTCTGGTTTTCACTTTTCCTCGCATTCCTTTAGGATAGGTGCGGCTACTGAGGCCAGTCTTCTTGGTTTTTCTAATGAAGGTCTTAAACAATTGGGGCGTTGGGATAGTGATAGATTTAAGTTGTATGTCCGCCCTGATCGTATTATTATTTGATTTTTCTAGGTCTTTCCAAGCATGTCGTTTGGATAATAGGACATTCCTTTATTTTTTGGGCCAAAAGGAGAACTTCCATCAAGAATTTCGAAACTAATCTTGGTTTGGATAAAGGACGTTTTCAGGTTTTATGGTTTTATGGTGGGGTGTAAGAGGTTTGAGATGGGGGAATTTAAAGGAGCAGTTGATTTTCTTGACAGGACAATGGCCTTCGCCGGATGTTCTTATCATTCATGCCGGGGCTAATGACCTGGGCAGGGTTAAAACTTGGGATTTGATTTGTGAAATGAAGAGAGATTTATCTTCTTTCAAGTTATTGTTTCCTTTTACGGTGATAGTTTTCTCGGAGATGATACCGAGACTCCTTTGGTCAGCGTCCAGTAATCTGCATTATTTAGATAAAATTAGGAAACGGGTAAACAGAACCATACGTAATTTAGTGATTTCACAAGGTGGTTTTGCGTACCGCCACTGAGATTTGGAAGGTTTTCTTCCTGGTTTTTATAGAGTGGATTTTGTACACCTTTCGGATGTTGGTTTAGACATTTTCATCCTGTATTGGGAAACATAAGAAAGAGGAATTATCTGTTCCCTCCCCCCCCTAAAAAACCCTAAACAAGCCTATGTTTTTAAAAATTTCAGTTTTTGTCGTTTAAAACTAGGCTTTAGAAACAAACTGAGTTCCCCAGAGGAAAACATACTTTAAAATATTCAATCTTATATTAATTTTCTCAGAGCCATTATTGCCAAAGCACCTAACATGCATAAATGTGTCTTGGTGTAATGTGTGCATTACTGCAACACTAGTATGAACAAGCCCCTAGCGTTCATGCGGGGCTACGGGACAGTACAGAGTGCTGCTGTGGTTCCTGCCGTCTTCCGGGCTCCCCCCCCTGTTTATGGTGAATTGGGTTGCTCCGGGTGGTGGCAAGATTCGGAGCGGCATAGCAACGGCTCCTGATTGGCTGATTCGGGCGGGATTGAGCTGGGCAGTGGTTTTAAAAGCCGGCAGCTTTCCCGCTTTGTGTCACAGCCTGAGGGGACACCGCAGAAGCAGGAACCGTGCTGCTCCCACCCTCCCTCCCTTATGAATAAAATGTTTTGTACTGTCATGACGTTTGTTAGTGGGGTTTGTCATCCAGTTCAGTTCTGGATGGACTACGTGTTATTAATAAATTAAATAATTTATTGGTTATAAATTTTAAGATTATATTTTATGTTACTGGTGATTGTTTATATTTGGGTAACCCCTTAATAAACGTTGTGGCCAATTATTAGCCAAAATAAAGCTTGGTGTGTGTTTTATTTATTTAAATTAGTAATAAGTACTTTGTGCTGTCCCATGAAAGGGCCCCAACCAGAGTGAATTACTTATTATGTACCAAAGATTTTTGTTGTTGGGAAAACAGAAAAAAAATTTGGAATGAAAAAGTTCCACTAAATCAGATTACACTCTTACTATTTTTCCTCATGTGACTTTGCAATCACAGCAATGATTTAGGCTGCGTGAAAATCCTAGCCTGGGTGACCATTGTAACTTCCAGCTCCACATGTTCTACTTGTGAACAAGGGTCAATTTCTTCTGGACTTTGACTACAATAAACACTCTTACCATTGCAAATGTTGGAAGCAAATCTGCATCTGAGGTTTATTACTAACGGGTTAGTGTGGATAGTAAACCTCATTTCCTTTCTTGACAGTTATAAGTATATTCACACAGATAGACACAGACATGTTCACAGATATAGACTGCTGTACTCATTGACCTGAAGCAGAATTTCTGCTCAATAGGTAAATACAGGAGGCTGTGGTGTTGATAGTGCCTGCAAGCAGTGGAGCTGGGAGCATTTCTACATTAGAAGAGGATACACTCCTGCATGCAGTTTTGCCTCACTTTGTGCTATTTCCAAGAGGGGCTAAGAGCTTCGTCTGTAATGGACTTTTGCTACTGATCCACAAAAGACTGTGTGTGTACACGTTAATGACCAGGCCATTTTTTTGTGATATGGCACTGCGTCGATTTAACTGACAATTAACTGACAATTGCACAGTGGTGCAACATTGTACCCAAAACAAAAATGATGTCCTTTTTTTCCCATAAATAGAGCTTTGTTTTGGTGTTTTTTGCATTTTGTTTTTTTTTTTTCGCTATAAACAAGAGTGATAATTTTGAAAACAAATACATTTTTTTTTTTTTAACTTTTTGCTATAATACATATCCCCCCTTCAGTTTAGGTTGATATAAATTCTTATACATATTTTTGGTAAAAAAAAAAAATCGCAATAGGCGTATATTGATTGGTTTGCTCAGAACTTATTGCGTCTACAAACTATGGATAGATTTAGGGACTTTTATTTATTTTTTATCGTTTTTACTAGTACTGGCGGCGATCTGCGATTTTTAGCGGGACTGGGACATTGCAGTGGACAAATCTGACCCCAAATGACACTTTTTGGGGACCAGTAACATTATTACATTGATCAGAGCTATAAAAATGCACTGATCAAAGTAAAAATTTGCACTGGCAGGGAAGGGGTTAATACTAGGGCACAATTAAGGGGATAAGTGTGTTCCCTCAGCGTGTTCTAACTCTAGGGGTGATGGGCTGCCAGGGACATGACAGAGATCACTGTTCCTGATCACTGGGCTGATCAAACACAATATGATTTTTTGGGCCTAGCTGATGTTTATCTGTTATGATATGCACAGGTTTTTGGATTAAAAATCTTTCTACAATCTTGCAGGATATCATTTGGTTTAAGTCACTGTCTGATAATTCTACTGAGACTGTAAGTTATGGCTATCTAGCCACAACTGGATCAGTATAAAGATTATACATGCAGTGTTTCGTTTGGAGAGGCAGAACAAGGTCAATGCCCACCCTACACTCACACATGCATACCTCCCAACATTTTGAGATAGGAATGAGGGATACCTACTAGCAAAACGTATGTAGGCATATGACACCCCCCCCCCCCCGCCACACACCCTTAAAGGGGTTGTAAAGGTTTGTTTTTTATTTTCTAAATAGGTTCCTTTAAGCTAGTGCATTGTTGGTTCACTTACCTTTTCCTTTGATTTACCTTCTAAATGTTTTTTTTCTTTGTTTTCTTTGTCTGAATTTCTCACTTCCTGTTCCTCCTCAGTAAGCTGTTCAGTAAGCTGTTCTGGCTGACTCAACACCACTCGGATGATGGTGTGAAGTTTAGTGAGGAGAAACAGGAAGTGAGAAATTCAGACAAAGAAAAAAAACATTTAGAAGGGAAATAGAAGGAAAAGGTAAGTGAACCAACAATGCACTAGCTTAAAGGAACCTATTTAGAAAATAAAAAACAAACCTTTACAACCCCATTAAAGGAGAATTAACCCCAAAAAAAAGGTCAATTAAAATCCTTTTTTCTTACCATTACCTTTATATTGGCTTTTAAATCTTACAAATGCAACCATTTAGAATTTGGATGAAAGGTTTAGCACTGGAAAACACATTTTGAAAGATAGAAAGATGCATTTTTATATACAACTATATGGATCAGACCAAAATAAGAGACAAATGAGGAAGAAAGAGGGACAGAGGGACATTGCTCAAAATCAGGGACAGTCCCTCAAAATCAGGGACAGTTGGGAGCTATGACACATGCCCACTGTCAGCTCTTGTTACTATCCACTTAAAGCTGCCAATATTTTTAGGAAGGTTTGTCCAGACCGGACTAAATGCACCTTTGGGTAACTAAATGAATATTCTGATAACATTGTTATCGTTCACCACATGTACACTCTAAATGACATAATATCATACTTGTTTCTGCTAGTAGCTGCTGGTAAAATCTTTGCAAAATGATATCACCCCCAGGTCTGTTTGTTTTGTGGTTACTCAGGGAAATGACTTCACTATGAGCTATTCGTAACTGAAGGAGACTTTTTTTTTTCTTTTAGATTTATACCTGCAGACATTTGACACACCCTGGGAGGTACAGTAATAAAGAGTGTACTTTGAGCAGCACAGGAAATCAGACAGTCAAACATGAGCTTTTTATACCTTGAGGGTAACTTATTTATGTCATTAGGGTGCTGCTTTCTGCGTATGAAATCTATATTAACTCTTTGCTTTCTAAAACAATCTGCTTCGGTTTTCAAGAAATCTCAGCCCATAAACACACTTCAATAGATTACATGAAAAAATTTCAATAGTAAATCACAAATTTTAAATCAGAAACATTAGTCTTTCATTATTATTATTATACAGGATTTATATATCGCCAATAGTTTGCACAGAACTTTATAAAGTGGAGGGAGACAGTATAGTTACAGTGTAACTCAATACTAGTGTAATAAAAGGCCCTGCTCATTAGAGCTTACAATCTAATGTAGAAGGATTAGAACTTCTGTCATGTTTTATTGCTATCCATGTTCGTTAAGCTTGCCATAGATGGATCGAAATTCAGCTTGTTCAGAAGGGATCAACCAAATTTTAATCCATCTGTGGCCGTTCCCAGTTGAGAGAAGTCAATCTAACAGTCGACTTCTGTTGAATGGGAATGTTGGAAAATTATCAGTCGATCAGCGGCTGCAACCAATGGGCTGCAGCGCTGATCAGTGTATTCTGATAGGGCCCCTTTCACAGCTATTGTGCTAAAAATAGTGCCTGCAAACCGAGCCTAAACAGCGGCTGCTGTCTCTCCAATGTGAAAGCCCGAGGGCTTTCACACTGGAGCGGTGCGCTAACAGGACATGAAAAAAAGTCCTGCTAGCCGCATCTTTGGAGCGGTGAGAGGAGCGGTGTGTTTACCGCTCCTACACAGCTCCTTCCTATTGAAATCAATAGGAAACCGCGGTAATACCGCCGGCAATGTGCCTCTACAGAGGCGTATTGCGGGCGGTATTAACCCTCTTTCGGCCGCTAGCGGGGGTTAAAACCGCACCACTGGCGGCCGAATACCTCCGCAATTCCGACGGTATAGCGCCGCTAAAAATAGCGGCGCTATACCGCCACCGCACCCACCACCCCAGTGTGAAACCAGCCTAACAGAGGGGTCCCACTGTCAGAATACAATAGCGCAGTGGGGAGGGTTCCCCATTCTATTAAAAACTAAAAAAATTGGGTTTTGCTTTATATACACTTTAAACATGTATAGCGCCCTGCTCCTTTTGGGTAGGCGCTATGTGTTAAATTTAGTTGTCTGAGCTGTAGTTTAGCTCAGAAGGATTACGCTAAATTATTGGCTCTGTTTCAGACCAGCTAGGTTGCACGTTTTTCCACTTAACAGTAGGTGTCACTGTCACCACAGGTCAAGGTTGGAAATGCAGCAGGCTGGATGTATTGGGTATTCCTTTCCCAGAAGTGGCTCAGGAGGCGTGGTCAACCCGCTGTGCATTCTGGGAGGGGGTACTTAAGGGACAGAGACCGCTCTAGCGGGGTTCGTTTGCCGGATCCTGACCTGAGGGCCCTCCTGGCCTCAGGGATGTGCGAGCCATTTTTCGGCCTCGGGGCCTGCTGGCCCGAGGCTCTGCAACTGAGAGTAGGCCCAGGAGTTTCTGGGGCCTACTAGTCCAGGGATGGTCCTACGTGGTCTTGCCTGCGGGAAGAAGCGGAACAATTGGGGACTCAATTGAAGGACGTATCCTGGCCAATTTACCTCACGGTAAAGCTGTGTGTTTCCTGAGGAACTTTGCAAAGTGTCAGTGTGGTTGCACGATCTTGTGGCAGAAGATTGTGGAACGACTCAACGGCACTGATCAAGTCTGTGGCAGAGACTTTGAGCGAGCTTCGCACCGGTTGCTAGGTCAGTGAAAGTAGGCCTATCCGGTGGTTTCTGGATCCAGAGTGGAACCGATTTGTCCTCTGGATCTAAGATTGTGCCCATGATCCGCAAAGCAAGGTACCTGAACCTCCCCTGTCCCTCTACCCCTCTGTTGGAACTGTTGGAACTGTTTAATAAAACTCTTGAAGAAAAAGAAACCAAGTGTTGGTGTGGACATTCATGTAAGCTCTTCAGGAGGGACCCCTGAGACGAGTGTGGTGAACAGAAAGGTAACGGCAGGCCCAAATTTAAACCAGCGGCTGACGGGGGTCAGTGCTACACATGTAAAAATTGCAGTGTCAGCTTTGCTACTTTTAACATGGTCTTGTGTACATGGTTTAGACTTACCTCTCTAGTTGAATGAGTACTTTTTGCTTACAATGTATTATCATTCTAAAATGTGGAAAATGAAAATAACCTGATTATTTTAAACTTAAAATAGTACTTTTGAACTCAGTAATAAAAATGGTGCTATTTATGTTTATTTTACACTGCGGGGTTGATTTACTAAAGGCAAAAAGACTATTCACTATGCAAAGGGAATTTTCCCCAGAGCTTAGTGAATGTGGTGAAATGATTCACTTTGCAAAGAATACCCAATCATGTGCAAGAAAACTTAAAACACAGTATTTTTGATTGCACATGATTGGGTGATGGAAGTCAGAAGAGCTTCACCTTTTCACTATGCTCTGGTGCATATTTCCTTGAAAAATGTACAGTGTATTTTCCTTTAGTAAATCAACCCTTGTTACCTGAAATACCAGTTTTTGCTAATCCTTACAGACATGACAATCAGGTTGGAAATGCGAATCTAAACTTGCAAGCCCAGTAGTATTTTGACTTTCCCTGGCACAGAGTTTTCTACAGTTGAATTGCAGAGCAGCTTTACCTTTACTTACCTTAAAAAAAAAAAAAAAAAAAAGTTTAAAGCGGAGTTCTAGACTGTAAAAATAAATAAATAAATTAAAAGTCAGCATCTACAGTACTGTATACTGTAGCTGCTAACTTTTAATATAAGGACACTTACCTGTCCAGGTATTG
Organism: Rana muscosa; assembly: GCA_029206835.1. Classification (NCBI taxonomy): domain Eukaryota; kingdom Metazoa; phylum Chordata; class Amphibia; order Anura; family Ranidae; genus Rana; species Rana muscosa. Next base: position 419,851,629 of record CM055117.1, on the reverse strand, counting down.
TGCGATGTTGGCACCCTTAGCTAATTCATGAATCGGCTTTGGGTGCAGGTACTGGCATCTTCACTAAGGGAAACAGTAAGTGAAGCCTTCACAGCCTGTTTCCTACTCCCCCCCCAAAAAGTGCCAAATGTGGCAGTGGAGGGGGGGAGGGGAGGGTGAGAACAAGTGGAGCTTCCCCTTTTGGGTGGAGCTCCACTTTAACTAACAGTATATGGCCAGCTTAACCACATTCCGACTGCCTGCCATTGTTTGGCGGAGGCAGAATGGCTCCCCTGCGCGATTCGCCGTAGCTGTACGGCAGCCGCTTTAAGGGGTATAGGGGGCATGCGCGCTCTGCAACACTGAGGAGCCAATGCGCGTACCCGGCGGCCGCGATGTTTGCCATGCACCCGTGATCGCTCATGACAGAGCAGGAACGTGCAAATCCACATCCTGTCAGGAGAGAGGAGACAGATTGTGTGTTCCTAGTATATAGGAACACTGATCGGTCTCCTCCCCCAGTCAGTCCCATCCCCCTTCAGTTAGAACACACAGTGAGGGAACACATTTAACCCCTTGATCGCCCCCTAGTGTTAACCTCTTTCCTGCCAGTGACATTTATACAGTAATCAGTGGCTATTTATAGCTCTGATCGATGTAAAAAATATCAATGGTTTCAAAAAAAGTGTCAAAAGTGTCCGATCTGTCCGCCGCAATGTCGCAGTCACGATAAAAATTGCAGATTCCTGCCATTACTAGTAAAACATAAATAAATAATAAAAATGGCATGAATCAAAAACCTATCTTGTAGGCGCTATAACTTTTGCGCAAACCAATCAATATACGCTTTTTTGCGATTTTTGTTTACCAAAAATATGTGGAAGATTACATATCGCCTAAACTGAGGAAATTTGTATTTATTTTTTTCAAATAAAATTGGGATATTTATTATAGCAAACAGTAAAAAATAGGATTTTTAAAACAGCTTACCTGTAAAATCCTTTTCTTGGAGTACATCACGGGACACAGAGCAGCATAGTCATTACTATGTGGGTTATATAGAATTACCTTCAGGTGCTGGCACTGGCAACTTCCAAAACAGGAAGTACCCTCCCCTATATAAGCCCCTCCCATCCGGGAGTACCTCAGTTTTGTAGCAAAGCAATACGTGTCCCCAAAAGAGGGGTGGGAGCTCTGTGTCCCGTGATGTACTCCAAGAAAAGGATTTTACAGGTAAGCTGTTTTAAAAATCCTACTTTCTTGTTCATACATCACGGGACACAGAGCAGCATAGTCATTACTATGTGGGACGTCCCAAAGCAATGCCAAATGAGGGGGGGGATACACCATACATAAGCTGGGCGCCATCAGGCATGAGGATCTTTTGCGGCCTGCAACACACTGCGCCCAAAGGCGACATCCTCCTGACTTCTAACGTCCACCTGGTAGAACTAGTAAACGTGTGTACTAAAGACCATGTTGCGGCCTTACAGATCTGAGCCAGGGAGGCCTGGTGATGCACTGCCCATGAAGTTCCAACTGCTCTCGTGGAGTGCGCCCTAACTTTGAATGGAGGCGGTCTACTTCTCAAGCCATAGGCTTGTATTATGACCTGTCGAATCCACTTGGCTAAAGTAGATTTTGATGCTGCCTGACCCCTTCTGGGGCCTTCCGGCAGAACAAACAAAGAATCCGTTCTACGAATCTGAGCAGGGGCTTTTAGATAAGCTTTAACTGCTCTTACTACATCCAAAGAATGCAATAACTTTTCCTCTACCGAGCTTGGTTTGGGGAAAAAAGAAGGAAGAACCACATCCCGGTTCAAGTGAAACCTCGATACCACCTTAGGAAGAAAGGCTGGGTGAGGGCGTAATACTACTCTGTCCTTATGAATAACCAGATATGGCTCTTTACAGGACATGGCGGCTAATTCCGACACTCTTCTAGCCGAGCATATGGCTACTAAAAATATCAATTTTCTGGTGAGTAGAACCAAGGAAATGTGCCGCAAAGGTTCAAATGGCTGCTTCTGCAGAACCGACAGAACCAAATTTAGATCCCATGGGCATATGGGAGCTTTAATCGGTGGAATAATACGAGTCACACCTTGCATAAAGGATTTGACAAGTGAATGCATAGCCAGGGGCCTTTGAAATAGTATTGATAAGGCCGAAACCTGGCCCTTGATAGTACTTAAGGCAAACTTCCTGTCTACAGCCCACTGCAGGAAGTCCAGAATTCTGCCTATAACGTACTTACGTGGATGCCATTTTCTGGCCTTGCACCAAGTGATGTACGCCTTCCAAACTCTATAGTAGATCTGCCTGGATACAGGCTTCCTGGCATTGATTATAGTTGATACCACAGAGTTAGAGAGACCTCTCTTCTTTAGGATGTGGGATTCAATAGCCAGGCCGTTAAACTTAGAGTTAGTAAGGAAGGGTGGTATATCGGTCCTTGCGAAAGCAGGTCCGGACGACGTGGAAGGGTCCAAGGACTCCCCACAGACATTTTGATGATCTCCGCGTACCAGGCCCTTCGGGGCCACGCTGGAGCCACCAGGATCACCGGCTTCTTTTCCAACCTGACTCTGCGAAGGAGTCGAGGCAACAATTGTAGCGGAGGGAATGCATATATCAGTCTGAACTGATCCCAAGGGAACACCAGAGCATCCGAGCCGCAAGCGAGGGGATCCCTTGTCCGGGAGACAAATCTGTCCACCTTTGCGTTGAATCTGGATGCTAGCAGATCTACATCCGGTGTTCCCCACCGCTGACATATTGCTCGGAAGACCTCGGGATGAAGGGACCATTCCCCTGGGCATAACTGTTGGCGACTCAGAAAGTCCGCCTTCCAATTCTCCACCCCTGGAATGAAGACAGCTGATATACATGGGACATGCTTTTCTGCCCATTCCAGGATGTGACTTACTTCCCTCTGGGCTGCACGACTCCTGGTGCCTCCCTGATGATTGATATATGCCACTGCTGTGGCATTGTCTGATTGAATTCTGACAGGGGACCCTTGGAGTCTGGATGTCCAGGCTACTAGGGCATACTGGGCTGCTCGTATCTCTAAGAGATTGATGGGCAGGGTTCTTACTACATTTGACCATCTGCCCTGGAGAGACCATTGCTCCAGTACTGCCCCCCAGCCTATAAGGCTGGCATCTGTAGTGACCACCTTCCAGGATATCGGACTGAAGGGTTTTCCCTTCTGGAGATTCTGGGGGATCAACCACCAGCAGAGACTCTTCCGAACGGAAGGGGACAAAGCCATCGGGAAGTCTAGAGCCTGAATCTTTCCGTTCCAGGCTGACAATATGGCCCTCTGTAAATTCCTTGAGTGGAATTGGGCGTATGGCACAGCTTCGAATGATGCTACCATCTTTCCTAGCAGCCTCATGCACAGGCGTATGGACGGCTGTCTTTTTGCACAAAGCAGACGGACCAAGCCCCTCAAAGAGGATACCTTGTCTAGAGGTAAGAAAATCTTCCTCTGGTCTGAATCCAGCCGTAGCCCTAGATATACCAGGTTTTTCACTGGCTGTAGGGCTGACTTGTCCAGGTTGATGACCCAACCGTGAGATTCTAGATACTTGATTGTATCGACAATTACCACTTCTAGCTTGGCAACTGAGTGGTCCATCAACAACAGGTCGTCTAGGTATGCCATTATCGTTACACCTCGTGTTCTTAGATCGGCCAACAGTGGGGCCAGAATTTTTGTGAACACTCGTGGTGCTGTGGCCAGACCGAAAGGTAAGGCTCTGAACTGAAAATGGCGCCCTTCTACTGCAAAGCGTAGAAATTTTTGATGACCTGGAAAGATGGGAACATGCAAGTAAGCATCTTTGATGTCGATCGAGGCTAACCATTCCTCCCCCTGTAGGGCAGCGGTGACCGATCGGATCGACTCCATCCGGAAAGACCGGACGTTTAGAAATTTGTTTAGACTCTTTAGGTCCAATATGGGTCTTATGTCCCCGTTTGGCTTCGGGACTGTGAAAAGGTTTGAGTAGAAACCCAACCCCCACTCTTCCATAGGAACCTCCATAATTACTCCTTGGAGCAATAGTTGTTCTAACGCCAATAGGAGAGACCCTCTTTTCAGAGGGTTTCTTGGCATGCCTGACCACATAAAATGGGAAGGAGGAGACTCTTTTAACTCCAACTTGTATCCCAGAGTTATTGCGGAGAGCACCCATCTGTCTTTGATCGTCTCCCGCCAGGTCTCTGCGAACAACTGAAGTCTTCCCCCCACCCGTTTGAGTGGGGGCAGCCCTTCATAGGCTTGACTTGGAGGCTGGTTTAGTACCCCTTCGGATCCAGGGTTTCTTATTACCCTGTGACTGTCCCTGATTTTTACCCCCTGAGTTTGACCGAGGAGGCCGTCGGAACTGCTTAGTAGCAGACGTCGCAGGGATAGGAGAGGTAGTCCTCTTAAAAGATGGACCCCTAGACCTCTTCTTACTCGGTAAGAGAGTACCTTTACCACTGGAAATCTTCTGGATATACTTATCCAGGTCCTCGCCAAAAAGGCGTTCCCCATGAAATGGGAAGCTAACTAAGAGCTTCTTACAGGGAGCTTCAGCAGACCAGTTTTGAGCCACAGAAGCCTACGCATATGTACCAAAGACAGCGTGAGGCGGGAGGCCTGATGGATAGAATCCTTGATGGCATCAACCGTAAAGCATAATGCTCTAGGCAGATCAGCCAGAGCCTGGGCCAAGCTGGTCTGGCAAATCCCTCAGGACCATTTTCATCTGATCCTTTAAAGCTTGGCAGACCCCAATAGCTGCCACTGCTGGCTGTGTAACAGCCCCTGCTGTGGAAAAAGCAGATTTTAATAAAGATTCCAATTTTTTATCTACTGGATCTTTGAACATTTGAACATTATCTACTGGGCATGTCAGTGATTTGTTCACAGAAGAGATGGCTGCATCCACCGTAGGAACATTCCATCTCTGGGTGAACTTTTCCTCCAAGGGATAGATCACCGGAAATTTCTTAGGCGGAACAAATAGTTTATCAGGATGTTCCCAGTCCTGGTATATAAGTCCTTCCAATAATGGATGTATTGGAAAGGAGCAATTAACCTGGGGAGCTTTTAGCGACCCCAATGAGGAGACAGCAGTAGTTGATGGTTCAACAAGAGGCATTTTAAATGCAGATCGAACCATGTCAGTTAGGGTCTGGACCCACAATCTTTCAGTCTGTGATGCTGAAAATGGTTCATCTACTGTCGATTCCTCAAAAACAGAGTTAACCTCCTCCTGATCCCCTTCAGGTAGGTCGGTCCCTTCCTGGGACTGTTGCTCTGCCAACAGGCACTCTAATGGAGGTGATGGAGATCTGGCGCGCTTTCTTTCCTGCAGAGAAGAAGCGATCAATGCTGCCAATCTCTGCTCCAATCCCTCCAGAGTTGAGGCAAAAACCTCCTCTGTTATATATGCAGGAGCAGGTGGACTGAGGACAGCCGCAGTACCTGGCACTCCCGGGGGTTCCTTATGGGTATTAACCTCTGATTTCTCAGGGGAGGAGGGTGCAGATGACTGCTCCAGATCCTCAGAGCCCGATGGAGACCCCCTACACTTCCTGAGAGGTATATCTCGGAGTTTTTTAGGCGGCATATTCCTTAGTTCAAAGCTGAGGTATTCCACCCGCAATACACCCCTTTACTGAAATAGTCTAATGCAATTTGCTGCTATGTACATCAGTGGGTGTCTACTAATGCGTCTTTCTGGGGATGCCTGTATCAACCGCCCGCTGTAAGCCCCTATACCATGCTACCAGCTCCTTTTCATGCTCTGTGTCCATAGCAAGCAGCGTGGACTGAGTCCTTTTATCTTGCTGGGACGCCCGCACATGCGCAGAAGCGCTGGGCGCACAGAGCGCGTCATCCGCCAGGCTCCGCCCACTTTTTTGAAGCTAACTCTATAAAAAGAAAGCGTGTGTGCGCGCGCGCGCGTGCACGTGTGCGCTCTTGGCGCCCTGTAGGGCGAGGAGCCAGGGTCCCTGTTTCACCAGGACTCGGGGATGGAAGGAAACTACTTGGCAGCATGACAGAGGAATGCAGCTTCCCTGATAGAGAGCTCACTCATCTGCCTGGACTTTCACCATGGAAGGAATAGTCCCAAGAAAAAAAGACGTTCCACAGCGGCCTCTAGTGGACAAACACAGGTACCGCACTTTTGTCTTTTTTTTTTTTTTTTTTAAAAACCTCCTTTATGAAAAACATTTCTAGGATTTCTTAGGCATATACAGCTATTCGCGGGAATACCTTTAGGTAACAGGCAGAAAGACATATTAGGCTTGGGGGTCCCCTCAATAGAACCAAGTTCCTGAGGGGCCCCCACTTACCTTTTCCCCGCCGCAGGACTTTGTTTGGTCCACAGAAGCCCAAACTTCACCTCTCATGGCAGGCATTGTACTAGACCTTCAGGGACCGGGTTCCCAAGGATTCCACTCCCCTGGACCTGTATAGCACCCTGGACAGATAGCCTCTTGGTTTTGGGTATGACCAGAGCTCTGGATCCCAGGGTCCAGCCCTCCTAAGAGAGGCATTACAGGCAAAACCCTGCTCTTCTCTGCAAGGCCCGGGTACCGACCGTTTAGCTATGAAGCTTTTTTGGTCGGATCCGGAATAGCTTGCTAAGGCCCAGAGAACCTGTACACAAGCCCAGATGAATACATGTTAACCTTGGCCAACACCTTAGACACTGGCAAAAAACTGAGGTACTCCCGGATGGGAGGGGCTTATATAGGGGAGGGTACTTCCTGTTTTGGAAGTTGCCAGTGCCAGCACCTGAAGGTAATTCTATATAACCCACATAGTAATGACTATGCTGCTCTGTGTCCCATGATGTATGAACAAGAAATTGTATTTTCTTTTTAATTGTCACTCTTTTTTGTTTATAGCGTATAAAATAAAAACCGCAGAGGTTATCAAATACCACCAAAAGAAAGCTCTATTTGTAGCCAGAAAAGGACATCAATTTTGTTTGAGTACAACGTCGCACGACCACGCAATTGTCAGTTAAATTGACGCAGTGCCGTATCGCATAAAAAGGCCCAGTAAGGAAGAGGGTAATTTTTTCCAGGGCTGAAGTTGTTAAAACCCTCCTGACCTGAAGTGAGCTTTTGCTGTGTACCCACTCAACGATATTTTTTGACCTTTTTCCTGGTTTCCTGTGTGGTGGCTGCTGATGTTAGTGAACAAGCTGTTTTTGTATAAATTCAGCAAATTTGATTTTATACAGGTGGATGGCTGTACTGGAGTTTGATGTATGCTGTATTTTAGTTTTTCTTAAAAAATACTACACTATGATAACTTTTTTGTATTGGGTGGTAACCTTCCATGTGGACAAGCTTATACCACTGCCCCTAGGGGAAGAGTGGAGGAGATTCTATGTTCAAGACCTGGAGTGAATGAGAGAGCCTTGCTCTGATTACCTTGAATGCTGTTAGCAATTAGCTGTTATGCTGTTAGCTGCTTATTTCCTAGCAGCATTTTAATTTAATTCAATTTATTGGTATAACACTTGTTTGTTATTATTGCACTACAATCATTTTATATATTCTGAATTGTAGGTGTGGGTATATCAGCCTAGATCAGTGTTTCTCAACTCCAGTCCTCAAGGCGCACCAACAGGTCATGTTTTTGGGATTTCCATTGATTTTCACAGGTGATTTGAGCAGTTTCACTGCCTTAGTAATTATCACAGCTGTTTTATCTGCAGGAAATCCCAAAAACATGACCTGTTGGTGCGCCTTGAGGACTGGAGTTGAGAAACACTGGCCTAGATTAAAAAAACACAGGTTGAGGGCAAGTGACATTAAGTTGATAAAGGTTAATAATACCCAAAAAAAACACTATTTACCTATTGAGGTAGTGTCACTCTAGCCCGGTGATGGCGAACCTTTTTGAGGCCGAGTGCCCAATCTGCAACACAAAACCAACTTATTGATTTCAAAGTGCCAACACTGCAATTAAACCTGAATACAGAGGTTTTAGTTTAGAAAAAACAACTCATACAGTTGTCCAAACTAATTAAAAGCTTTTGTCTTAAAAGAAAAACACAATAACAGGAGCTTTCAATTATACAGTTTTTTTTATTGAAAAATAAATCAACTCTACATGTGCATATATTTTTGGATAAAGTTGCATTTGCTGGGCACTGGTAAGGATCCATTGCTGGGCACTGGTAGAGACTTATTGCTGGGCACTGGTAAGGATCCATTGCTGGAGACTGGTAAGGATGCATTAGCTGGGCACTGGTAAGGATACATTTGCTAAACACTGGTAAGGATGTATTTGCTGGGCACTGTTAAGGATGCATTGGCTGAACATTGGTAAGGATGGTGAAGCCGAGCAGGATGGAGTTAAAGTGGAAGGTACCCACCAGCAGGTGGTACAGGTATTGCATGGCTCCAGTCAGCAGGATGTACAGTAAAGCTGCAGCTTGAGCCTTTGCCTCTAAGAAGTGGGACACCACAGACAGAACGGATATTTTACCTACACAACACATAATGTCCACATTAAACATCTCACTTGGCTCCAGTGTCTGTGTGTCTCCCAATCCGGCAGCTCATTCCCGCCCACATTTTACCCCTGATCCTAACCATGTTCTCTCAGTCTCGCCCACCCCAGACACATCACCGATGACCCCAGAGACTTGTGGGAGATGTAGTTTGACTGGGGGGTGCGTAAGACAGCTTGTATGAATAGATTCCCGCCCACACGTCACCCCTGGCCCCAGAGCCACGTGGGAGCCACGTCTTCTCATTCACCCCCACCTCAGACACATCACCACTGGCCCTAGAGACTTGTTGGAGATATAGTTCAATGGGGGGGAGGTGCGTTGTGGACGAAACAGCTTGCATGGATGGCCGGTCAGTGTGTGCTCTCCTTCCTGGCCTGCCAACAGAGAGGTCTCTGTGTGCTGGCTGTGGCACGCTTGCCACAGGTTCTCCATCACTGATCTAGTCTCTGAACTGCATATGAACAAAGGGTATCCCCACTCAGAGGAGTGGAGAAAAGAAGCCGACCATATGAGTGATACAGCATAGAATGTTGTGGTTTACAAAAATATTTTATTATATAATTTATTAAAAGGTCATCAGCGTCACGTGACTTGACTTTTAACATGTCCCGAAAGGAAGCCAGTGTTAGCCAGGGAAGGTGAAGTGGTCGTGGAGATCCGGGGATGCATGGATGGTAATGCATCGGCAGATGTGGGGGAACCATCTTTCCTAGTGCGTGCTGAACATGGATCCCTCTACAGTGTGAAATACACAGAGGAGTGAATCGTCCAACTGTATCAACAAAGGGTAATGTACAGCCATCTACTGTCTTAATTACCAAACTGCCATACGGATAGAACAAACCCATGGTTTATTTGATCAAAGATTGTATGGCTCAGAACAGTGGGAAACAAAGTCTTACTTTGGAAGTTTATATGGACAGAGTGATGGCTCATTATCCCAACATCATAGACGGAACTGCAGACTGCTCATTCAACCCATTTATATGGCAGTTTAGTCGATTTATGGTGAACATGAACTATATTAGCCTTGTCTGCAGTATTCACTTATTAGACGCACTGAGCCATTAATTGTATCACTGTCTGTCCACAGTGAGAGGTATTTTTGGAGATCCTCTACACATTGTCCTATTGGAAGTACAATCTCCTGCTGTAGGATTGCAGTAATCAGCCACTTGTGGATTTTAACTCTTTATCATGTCAGGAAGATTTTTTAGCAACTTGCTCCCCCTTTCCCTATTAATGATGCTTCAGTGACTGCTCATCTCCATCTCTCTCTCCCCATGTTCCCCATCCTCCATCTCCCCACCCTCCAGTGGTTCGAGCACCCAGGGACCTCTGTATAGGTGGTCAAGCCATATATTTATCATTGTTACTTAACTGGCCATACAGTGGTTCACCATGGCTTGGCCACCTGTTCATTGATCATCTGGCGTCTGGAGGAATGTTTTATTTGTTATGTGTCAAAGTTCTTTATTTCGTTTTTTATTTGTGACCATTGGTCTATGTCTGAGTTGCCATACAGACTGGCCATGCTGTTTCAGTGACCATCTAATATACACCAAGCTTGTCATTAGATGACCTGTCTCTAACTTTTTAATCTATTATATAATAAAATATTTTTGTAAACCCCAACACTGTATACTGTGTCACTCATATGGTTGGCTTCTTTTCTCCACACCTCTGAGTGGGGATACCTTTTGTTCATATCAGCCTAGATTGCAATCTACATTTAGTGGTTTCTATTGTAGACTTTTTTAATTTTTTCATATTTTTTTCATGATGTTAGGGCCATATGACCTGCAGGGAAGAGGCTGCAGAGATCGGTCTAGCAGCACAGAGGAGCTTGGGGGAGTGGAGGATCAGGTAAGTAAAACTGCTTTACCTGGATCAGGTAAGTAAAACTGCTTTACCTGGTCCCCTGGACATAAACAAGTAGTTAGCCCTTGCAGTGCAGGTGTAGTCCCACTGCTGGGAGGACTTTTAGTTTCCCTGGAGCTCAGATTTAACAATGCTGTGCTAAGAGCAGTATTATATCATTTTAGGTGGGTAAGTGACTGAGGCTGACACTGTACCCGAGGATCAGTGCCTTTGCTCCATTGGGCGGCAGATGACAATCCAGTGATCACTCAATCACTTCCTGGTTCCTTCCTGACAGTAGTAAACAAAGATATCACAAGATCACTGTTCATTACTGGGGCTAGGGGGGAGCCTGGCGAAGGACTAATGTGTTTTCTGCCATGGACTCTGGGGGCAATCAAAATGGACACAGAGTTCTCCAGAGATTTCAGCAGCCACCATGGGCACAGAGGACCCCTACACCTTGCGCAACCTCCCATATATAAGCCCTGCATCATTGCTCTGCATTTTTCTATTATACAGTATGTACTGTGTTGTTCAGAAGTAAATAAGGAGAAGAATTCCATAATATTGTAACTGCAGAGTATTCTCACATAAGCCATTTAAAGGAGAAATTGTGTCACCTGTATCCAACCTTTCCTGTAAGGTAAGCACTTGCTACATAATAAATAATTTAATTAAAGTTACATTAACAAAACTGGCTTCTTATTAGCTGTTAAAGGTTCCTGCAATTCATCTACAGAAAGATGTTTCTCTCCACATCCATTGGCTAATAAATCTATAGCTGCAGTATTAGTGATCTTTCAGAGACATTTTCTTTTCTATTGAGCGTTAAAAAAAGAGTTAAAAAATTCTAGCTAGAGCTTAGAATTCACACCAGGTCACTAACTTCTTAGTACTGTAGAATCTATAGATGTTAAAGCAATACTGCAATGCCAGCCCTCCTCCAAGAAGTTATGGGTAACTCCTAAGTGTTACAGTTTTGTTCAAACCTGTGGATGAGTGTTAGGCTCATAATAACTAACTGTCAAGGTGCCAGAAAGGTTGGCAGTTTCATCTTGGGCAGACTGAGATTTAGTAGCTTGATAATATCCTGTGCATAGAGCTTTACCTGTGCAGCTGGCGTGCTGTGTCTAAGGTATGGTATGTGATGAGTAACCATGTTTGGGTGTGTATGTCTAATGAGGATACTGACACACACCCTTATCACATACACTGCGTAGACTTGTAGGTGTACCTGGCTTTAAAAACCCAGCTCAAGAAGAAGAATTACAGTGGTGATTTGGGGTGGAGGAGGAAACAACTTCACAGAATTGGATATCAGGAAAGTGAAAGTCAAGGTGAGTCTAACTACAATGCTGAAAGCTATACATATTTATCCTGTACATTTTATTGACCTGAGGCTGATTTTCGTATAAAGGGAGAAATCTTCCACAGAAAGTATACAGGGATGTTTCTCTTTATGTACGTTGAGAGAAAATAATCTGTATAGTTTTCTTCCTGCAAGTGCATCAGAGCTTAAAGTTAACTGCATTTGCAAGTACTTATAAGAGACAACCTGGTAATGACTGAAGAGATGAATTTTACTAATCTATTTGGTAATGTTTTAGTAAATAAGTAGCTAGTAATCATATTAATACTATACATAAAAGTATCTAATTTAATTAAACATTGTTTCTAAGGCAAAAGTTTTAAACCAAGAAAACTATTTATTCCCATTGGTCTTATATACAACCAAAGGTTTATTAGGCTTATTAACAAGAAAGTGCAAAGTAAATTGATGATGGGCAAAGTTCAATAACCCAGAGGAGATGTAACCCTTTTTAGTTAGGAATAGTCAGAAGATTGATTTCACATTACTCTTTGCTCTATAACACTATATTGTATGTATGTTCATTTATACTACAGTAATGTATATGGTAAAAACTGATAAGATGTAGTTTGTTGACCATATAGCCCACCATTGTGCAAATAAAGTTTATATCCAAGCATTGAGGAAATTATTTATGAACAAAAAGAGTATATTTAAAACGTCGGTTGATCTCCTCTAGGATAATAAGCAAGAAAGGCCCAAAATATAATAAGGGACCACGTTACTATGACGTGCTCTTGTATATCAAAAACATTACTTTATTGCCACAAACTGTATTCCCTGTACTAGCGACATAGATGACTGCAAATTGTTCATTGTCTAATTTGGTTTTAACTAAGCAGAGCAGAATTTTTTTCAGTTGCCCTCACCATCAACTCTTAAAGTGATATTAAAGTCTTGTTTTTTGTTTGTTTTTTACAAATAACAAACATGTCATACTTACCTGCTCTGTACAGTGGTTTTGCACAGAGCAGCCCAGATCCTCCTCTTCTCGGGTCCCTCGTCAGCACTCCTGACCCCTCCCTCCTGCCAAGTGCCCCCACAGCAAGCAGCTTGCTATAGGGGCAGCCAAGCCGAGCCACTGATCTGTGTGTCTATTCAGACATGAAGCTGTGGCTCGGCCTCGCCCCCTCTCTCTCTTCATTGGCTCACTGACTTGTCAGCTCACTGATTGGCTCACTGATTGTCAGCAGCGGGAGCCATTTGGTGCCCGCTGTGTGTCTAAGCCAATCAGGAGGTAGAGTCCCGGACAGCCGTGTCTCTTGTGCACAATCGCATAGTATGCATTGAGATAAAAAACCTTCTGCCTTTAGAACCACTTTAAATATAACTGACATGTCAAGGTGTACTGCCATGGCAATATTTTTAAGCCTAACCCCACCAAAAATATAAACTGTAGTAAGGGCTTAATTGCACCATGGTGAAAGTCAAACTCCAGCCAAAATGTTTTGGAGGTCAGCTGATTGGAAAATTCTCTTTTAGCCCTGTACCAAAACAAGCCAGGGTTTGGACAGCTTAAATAGATATTAGGTGTTATGTTGGCCAAAGATGTAACAGTGTAACAATTTAATGTAACAATATTTTTGTTGAATAGTTAATCGTTTTTGGAAATCAGTGACATACCTTAAATATATTGTTATTTCCTGTCTATGGGTAAATGTACATGGGAGTAACATCATAATATGTTCAATGTTGTACATGTATGTAGGTAGGCCACAAATCACGTTTATTTCTAAAATGTGACAATTAGAAATGAGACAACTGGTCCAGGAGTTGTAACAAATCTCCCTAAGCTAAATTGTTGTATCTTGGCCTTTAATCCAATTCTTATTTAATTGTAGACATATAATTATTCATGTTGGAGTTTTGTGATTCTCAGATTAAAGCCCAATTGAGCCTTTATGTTTTAATAGTGAGATGCAGCCAGGCTGGCTTAAAAAAAGTAAAAATTATTATTATTATCATTTTTTTATTGTTATTGTTTTTACTTTGTGTGTACTTTAACTCTATAGAAAACCGCTGTGTGCTGACACCATGGTGGAGAGCCAGTCTGCTGATAGTTGTTTGGTCATCAGGTGGTTCTGATACACAGTCCCAGCTACTGGGATCCAATGAGCAATGCTCACACTCCCTGAGCATCGCTGTTGACTGAAGCACTGTGGATTGGAGTGGAGGTTAGACTGTTGGAGATCCATACAGCTGGGCTGTGTGTGAGTGCAGTGGGCCAGGTTTTCAGTGTGCAGACATGTTCTTTCTTTTTGACTCAGTCTAAAATTAATAGTAATAAATAAAGGTTCAGTTGGGCTTTAAATCAGGGGTCTCAAACTGGCGGCCCTCCAGCTGTTGTGAAACTACAAGTCCCATCATGCCTCTGCCTGTGGGAGTCATGCTTGTAATGGTCAGCCTTGCAATGCCTCATGGGACTTGTAGTTTTGCAACAGCTGGAGGGCCGTCAGTTTGAGACCCCTGCTTTAAATAGTTATTTTTTTGTATTTCCCAATAAATCCTTGCATATGGAACAATTATAAAATCAGACTGTTCTTTAAAGTCCAAAGCTTTACGTTCACATTTACAATTTTCACTTACAGGTGTGCAGTGCTGAAGAACAAAGAATGTGGCTGTGTATTGTACTTTTTGGTAAGCCTTGCTTTGTTTGTTATCCCTTCAGGGTAGATTATTTTGTCCCAATAATTCTCATTGTGTGTGCGTTTTATTCAGCGCATTAGTAAATGTTAGGTTACGTAATGTTTGTTATGAAAGACTTCACAGATTTCTTTACAACAATAATAAATAGAGTAAAAAGAAATGTGAAGCCTGGCACGCTAGACTGTCTCCATTGAAAGAGATTACAAATAATAGGTCTCCAGCTATGCTGATTGCAGCATACCAAAAGTGGTACCTCATTTCCAAAATGCCTAGCGTGATAGTGGGCATGTGGTCTATAGGAAATGTGGTGATGGTGGGGGCTTATGTGCAGCTTGCCTGCCCCAGTGAGAGCAGTTATGTTCCCTTTCCTTGATGACCCCTTTAATTGTTTACCACAAGGCAAATGTAAAAAATAGGCAAACAAGCGGGGTTGATTTACTAAAACTAGAGAGTGAAAAATCTGGTGCAGCTGTGCATGGTAGCCAATCAGCTTTTATCTTCGGCTTGTTCAATTAAGCTTTGACAAAAAAAAAAAATTGGAAGCTGATTGGTTTCAATGCAGAGCTGCACTAGATTTTGCACTCTCCAGTTTTAGTTTTACAATCTCTATAATTAAAGAGGAAGTAAACCCTCATTCATTTTTATTTTTTTAAATGAATCCTGCAAGAGAATGTTATAATGACCTAGTATGCATAGCATACTAGGTCAATATGATCGACTTACCTGAGATCAAAGCCCCCGAAGTTCTCCTCCGTGCCTTCCCCGCCGCCGCCACGTCTCTGACGATCTTCTTCCTATTATCGCCGCTCCGGCGCTGTGATTGGCCCGGAGCGGCGATGACGTCACGCGCATGCGCGCTCGGGCCGGCAAGATCCATTCAGAAAACTGGCAACGATGCCGGCTCGTTGGTGCGCATGCGTGTGACGTCATCGGTGCTGTGCTTTACAGCAAATATCTCCTTAACCGTGTAGGTTAAGGAGATATTTGTTGCACCTACAGGTAAGCCTTAATCTAGGCTTACCTGTAGGTGCAAGTTGTGTGGTTAGGTTTAAAACCACTTTAAAGTGATATTAAACAGAGAAGTGGTAATTTCCATAATTCATTCACATAAATGATATATATTATGCAGTATTTTTTTATTTATTTTTTAAATCCTTTAAGCAGCGCCGTTGTGTGGTCATCTGTAGGGAGAAGCTTATTTTACTCTGCTGATGTATGCTGTCTACAGTATGAGTCTGTGTCTGCACAGCCCTGATTGGTGCTGTGCCAGTCACATGACTAAAAAACTGCTTCAAAAGAGCAATTCAAATGAGATTATAAATATCAAATAACATTTTTTTTTAGAGCTCCCTATAAATCTTTATTAAACATCAAATTTTTTATTTATTTTTGTGTGCATTAATATGTTGTATACATAGTCAGACATGACTGACACTAACTTTCATTTTGTTCAGGCAGCATCTGCATCTTTTTTTACTTTACACGAATTAACAATTACATGTCAAATATTTAATACTGACTTATATATAATAAAACTAAGCATTTTTGTGAGTTTCCTAGTAAATGTAATCAATCAGCATACTATATCCCGCCCTCGTAGTGTTTAACAAGAGTTTAAGTTGACATGGAGGAGGAGGGAGGGAGGGGAGTGTCATTTACCACTGTGTATACACCCACATGTGTGACTCTATACTCATGTGGGCTGCACAGATAAGAAAAAAGAAAGAAGGAAGGGAACTGAAATTCAGCATGCTCAGTAGAGGACAGCAGCTGGTTTACACAATCTTAGGCTTCAGTAGGGACACAGAGAATATAGGAGGGAATGCTGAAGACAGGATCAACCAGATATATTTCACTCTACACAAAACAAATGCTTTAGTGGCTTAGTGACTATGAACACTCTCATATAATGAGAGTTTTTCATAGCCTGGGTTTAGGACTACTTTAAATAAAAATTATGTCAGTTTTGAAGATGGTGACAGTTCCTATTTTTTACTTTTGTAATTTATAATTTCCTAATGTAATGTTCATAACATATTCATTCTTTTGAAAAAATGCATGGTTTTACCTTTTCATAGGTTTTCTGTCCATTTCAAATGCTCAGCAAGATTGTGCCCGTGGAGCATGCTACCCTGCAGTGGGAGACCTATTGATTGGAAGAACCAATCTCCTAAGAGCTTCCTCAACATGTGGAATGGAGAGGCCTGAAAGCTACTGTACGCCCTTCGGAGAGGTATGTCTTTATATTGGAGGATTTTAAACTCTGATATGCCCCTACTTGTGTATTGATAGCTGGTGTTTTGTAGTAAGTTGCATAATCCTTATTTTACATAGAAATGTTATACATAGTTTGTCTGTTAATCTGGTAAGATTTGTATGCAGGAAAGATGTTTACAAGAAGTGGAGAAGGCTTATGTTAAAACATACTTTCTTAAGGTGTCCTCTGTGGTTTTTTTTTTCTTTATATTGTATGTGTGGTTTAAATTGCCTATGAGTCTGATTGGTGCACTTCAAGGTTGGAAGGTCAGGTTTAAAAGTGTATCTCTACCCAAAATATTTTTTTCTATTTGCAGAGCGGGGAAAGCTTACAACCCCGTCATATTTTACTGTTATCTGGGGCTCTGTTAGAGATTTTCTTTCACCTTCTGTTCTGGGAAAAACCTTTTACCAAACAGGAAGTGAGGGAAAATCTACAACAGGGAAACAATGAAAAATCCAAAAGTGATTCTAACATTCCTCTAACTTGAATATATATATATATATATATATATATATATATATATATATATATACATATATATATATATATTTCTGATCTCTGCTCCTGATGGGGAAAGCCTGTATTGTGGTGTGGTGGGAGCTATGTGCATGGAACAGTTGGGACAGGTCACTGGATGACAATTTCCCACTCCAGAAAAGTGAGAATAGCTCAGTGTTGGCTTCTGGTGTGGTCCAATCAGAAGCCAGTATTGAGTAGGTTACATAACTTGGAGAGAATTGAATAAAATATGGAAGATAATTAGTTACAGCATAGACAGCTATAGCATCAGAAGCAGCTCCCACCAGTGATGGACGGTTTAAAGAAATCTATATCAGTGATGGAGGGCAACTGGGGCTTTATATATATATATATATATATAAAAGCCCATGGTGCGGCGCTATAAGTAGTAGTGAGTCCAGCTTCAGCGTGTGAATAACAGCAATCGCCACCACGTGGAAATGAAATCTGCTTACCAGATAACTGTAAATAGTATGCGTACAATGGAACCTGGAGAAGGCTGTGTAGTGTAAATACTATTTGAAGATCTATCACCTTCCTATGCTGGATCCCGTGTAGAGCTGCAAACTGGAGATGTGCCTGTGGGTTTCCATTGTACGCATACTATTTACAGTTATCTGGTAAGCAGATTGTATTTTTACGTGGTGGCGAGTGCTGCTATTCACATGCTGAAGCTGGACTCACTACTACTTATAGCGCAGCACCTTGGGCTTTTATATATATATATATATATATATAAAGCCCCAGTTACCCTCCATCACTGATATAGATTTTGTTTTCTTTAAACCGTCCACCACTGGTGGGAGCTGCTTCTGATGCTATAGCTGTCTATGCTGTAACTAATTATCTTCCAGATTTTATTAAATTCTCACAGGTTTCCGTTGCATCAGAGGGGGCAGGGGCCCCGCACATCACTGGGGAAGCCCGGGTTTCCCCTTGCGCCAGATGGGGATGGGGTCACGTGACAGGTGGCCCCGCCCTCAGCTACATAAGAGCTGTCACTGGCTGAAGCCGCGTCATGTTCCTCGCTGCGCTGGACATCATCCTTGGAGCCTGGACCTGGAGAGGAGAGATCATCCATCACTGGACGCTGGAGAGGAGATCACCCATCACAGGATACCGAGAGTGGATTACCACCGCTGGAATCTTTTTTTTATTTTTTTTATTTTTAATAAAGGACTTATCCCAACGGTGTCTGTGTGTTTTTTTTTTTTTAATTTTACACTTTCTTTGTGAAATGGTAGGGGTACAATGTACCCCTTACCAATTCACACAGGGGGGGCTGGGATCTGGGGGTCCCCTTTGTTAAAGGGGTCCTCCAGATTCCGATTAGCCCCCCGCCCGCAGACCCCCACAACCACCGGGCAAGGGTTGTGGGGATGAGGCCCTTGTCCCCATCAACATGGGGACATGGTGCTTTGAGGGGTCACAGACCCATAAATCATCCTCCCCATGTTGAAGGCATGTGGCCTGGTACTGTTCAGGTACTGTGCCCCCCCTTTTCCTGCGGCCTGCCAGGTTGCGTGCTCGGATAAAGGGTCTGCTATCGATTTTTGGGGGGAACTCCACCCCATTTTTTCTTTATTTGGCGTGGAGTTCCCCTTAATATCCATACCTGACCTGAAGGGCCTGGTAATTGAATTTCGGGAGACCCCACGCATTTTTTTTTTCAATTACTTTTACTGTATTGCCGGGAGCCGACAATTCATTATAGCCGCGAGTGCTTTTAAATGACTTTTTTTCCATCAGAAATTACACTTTGTGCAGGGACAGTTCTAAGCACGGGAAACAAGCGCTGCTTTATAGGCATACTATACACACCCCTTAGGTACGAAATTTAAAGGAAGATTTCACTTTTATTGTTTCACTTTAAGCATTATTAAAATCATTGCTCCCGAAAAAACAGATTGTATTGATACATGTCCCCTGGGGCAGGACCCGGGTCCACAAACACTTTTTATGACAATAACTTGCATATAAGCCTTTAAAATTAGCACTTTAGATTATTCATGTTCGAGTCCCATAGACTTTAACGGTGTTCGGATGTTCGAACAAATTTATTGCCTGTTCGCAAGTTCTGGTGTGAACCGAACTGGGGGGTGTTCGGCTCATCCCTAATCCTGATACCAATCACTGATCTTTGTGTCTGTTTCTGTTTTCATATACAGTATATGGTGATGTGCATATATCTATTAGTCAGTTTTTATTAACTTGGTACTAGCCCTGCTTTGATGCATATATACTGTTCTTGATATACAGTGTTCTATACATCATTTGTTTTCAATGTATATATATATATATATATATATATATATATATATATATATATACACAACATTCCAGTGTGGTTGTACAGTGAGTCCGCTTAGTAAAGATCAGACTGAGGTTCCCGGTCACTCTGTGCCCCTAATAGACACAGGCTGACTTACACATAGGAGGGGCTGGGGGAGCTGCACAAGGAGCTTCCAGTGCTCTCCAAGGTAACCTGGGTACCCCAAGCCCCCTGCCCAAAGTGACTCCCGTCACAGTCCATCTAACAGAATGTGTACAAACAGATAATTAACATCCTGCATTGGGTTCCATATAAAGGACATTATATTTTAGTTACTGCAGTTGTTTCTTCCATATACAGCAATATACCCCAGCTGAAGGGATTTAAAGTTGTTGAAAAAAGTAACTTACTGGAGCCACAGGTTTTTGATGTAATGTTAAAAATTCACAATAGTAAGAAATTTGTTTTGGTTTAATTACAACTATTATACTGTATACAAATTAAAGGGGATGCCATGAGTGTGAAATTTACTCCTGGCCTGGCCAATCTCAATATGGCCAAGCAGGATGAAGGGAATATATTTTTACGTTGTCTATGTATGTATTAGCAAATAATTCATACTATAGTCAGTTCTGAGTTTGTTCACTTATTGTTGCTTTTATTTTTATTTGTTTTATTTTCTGAGGCATGGAAAATTCCCCTTGATCTGAGCAATTTCACTATCAACATCTTTAGACAGTGATAGATCGTCTGCTTGTCACAATCCAATAAATGGCCTTGTTAAGCAGTTTTTAGATTCTATGATCTTGTATTGTACAAAAAGTTCTATGGGCAGTGTCTTTAGATAGCAGATGGAAAGTAATAAAGGCAGTAATGTTAAAGTATATGATTATATCTGCATTATTATCATAGCCATAGCCCCCAACTGTCCCTGATTTTGAGGGAGTGTCCTCATTTAGAACAAAGTCCCTCTGGCCCTCTTTCCTCCTCATTTGTTCCTCATTTTGAGCTGATTTATATATTTATATATAAAATGCACATTGTAATCTTTCAAAACATGTTTTACAGTGCTAAACCTTTCATATATTTTCTAACTTGCTGCCTTTGTAAATTTCAAAAGCCACTATAAAGATATAGTAGTGGTAAAAAAAAGCACTTGTGTTTTTAACTATTTTTTTTATATAATTCTCCTTTAAGGGGTGTGGCGGGGGGTGGTTTCCTATGCCTACCTACTTTTGCTAATAGGTGTCCCTTGTTCCTGTCTCAAAAAGTTGGGTGGTATGTCATAATTGTTTTAAAATGCATAACATTTTCAAGAGAAGAATCCAACAATTTAAAATCAATTTTTTTTTTCTTTTAAGTGGTACTAAATTCTTTTTTTTTTTACCTTAAAGCGGAGTTCCACCCAAAAGTGGAACTTCCGCTTTAAGCACTCCTCACCCCCTTACATGCCACATTTGGCATGTAATTCTTTTTGGGGGAGGAGTGGGGGCTTCGGTAGGAGTGGGACTTCCTGTTCCACTTCCTATTTCCGCCCAGGGACCGCCTAGACGACTCCTCCTCTCACCTTAGTCGGCCCCTCCCTCTAGACAATCTCCTGGGACACGTGACAGGTCCCAGGAGATCGCCTGTCCACTCCTAGAGTGCAGCGCCACTCGCGCATGCGCAGTGTGTGCCTGGCCGTGAAGCCGAAAGCTGTCACGACCAGGTGCCCACAATCTGAATGGAGGTGCTGGCGGAGAGGGGGGAGAGGAGCGACTGTTCATTAAAAGTCAGCAGCTACACTTGTTGTAGCTGCTGACTTTTAATAAACATAAAATGTCTGGAACTCCCCTTTAACCGCTTAACGACCGCTCACGGCATATATACGTCGGCAGAATGGCTCGTACAGACACAATCACGTACCTGTATGTGGCCCTTTAACTGCCTGCCGTGTGGTCGCACGCACGCTGCCGGCGGCGTGCTCGCGACCCTGCAGTCATCCCCGTGAGTCGGACCGTGGGTCCCGTGGACTTGATCGCTGCGGGGATCCCCGCGATTGTCTCACGGAGGGATGGAGCGGGGAGATGTTAGTGTAAACACAACATCTCCCCGCTCGCCTACTGACACTGTCACCGATCTCCGCTCTGTGTAATCAGAGCGGAGATCGGTGACGTGTCACTCATAGCCACGCCCCCCCTCAGTTAGAATCACGCCCTTAGGCACACCTAACCCCTTCTGCGCCCCTAGTGGTTAACCCCTTCACTGCCAGTGTCATTTTTACAGTAACCAGTGCATTTTTATTGCACTGATTGCAGTAAAAATTACAATGGTCCCAAAAATGTGTCAAAAGTGTCCAATGTGTCCGCCATAATGTCGCAGTCACGAAAAAAATCGCTGATCGCCACCATTACTAGTAAAAAAAATAAATGATAAAAATGCCATAAAACTACCCCCTATTTTGTAAACGCTATAACTTTTGCGCAAAAATATGTTTTTTTATATATTTTTTGGGGATATTTATTATAGCAAAAAGTAAAAAATATTGAATTTTTTCAAACTCACACCCCACAAAAGGTGGTGTCATAGGTTCAGCCCAGAAACCAACTACACAATTTAACCCTGGATTGTGCCACGACCTGAATGGGAAAGGAATACAACTATAAAACTTTTCAATAAAACACTTTGAACATCTCACATATTTACATTCCTCCCACTGACTATCTGGAGACAACCCACTCTCAATAGTCTTGACAGACGAATCTCCTGCAGAGGGAAAGAAAAGAAACATACATCCTACCATCATGTGTGTTTGCTTGGAATGAATGAGTCTATCCTAGGAGAAACCCATTTACTCCAATAAGTGCTGCATAATGTAAAAAAAAACAAACAATCGTTGCGCAACACTGCCACCTGGTGACAGTGCCGCGGTCAAGACACTCATTACTTCCAGATGAACTTTCCGCTTGAACATCTTCTCTGTGACCCTACACTATCTAAATCCAAAGTCACTGATTTCTTTTAAGTGCCAGGAGAAGGAGGGAGAACAAACAAAACAGCTCCTATATCTCCAAAGAGTAGAACTGCCCAAATACAAAAAAAACTAGGGCACAGTCTCTGTGTTCTGGAAAAGGCACTCTGGAAAGTTCAACCAGGAATAGAGAAGAAAGCAACCAAGAGTCTTTTTCTCTCTTCTTCTCTTTAGGATAAAACCTTGGATGAGGCAATGATGTAGGCTTCAAACGATCGTCAAAAACCTCCACATGGTACTCAACACTCTTTCCTTCCTTGCGACAGATCACCACTTTGTCCGCATGAATGTGTCTTCCCAGCATCCACTTAGCTTTACAGTCCTGAAACTTCTTGGTGACCGTTGGTGAACAGGAAAGGTACGGCCGTGCTTGCTGTACTTTCAGTTTGTCCCATACAAAGGCATCATACCATCTTTGCCGAAAGACCTCCACCTCATAGAGCAGTTCCCGAGGCAGATACTGGTATTCCCACCCATATTCCTGAGCAACCTTCTGGCCAAAGAGACGTTGCAGCCTTGACAAAGGTGGCATAGTAGCTCGGTCTCCTTCTCCGGGTAGAACAATCGCTTCTGGATGGCGAGGTGCGTTCACCACCTCGGTAGACCTGGGCCTAGGAGCCCGCAGTGATTGGTGTTGCACTCCCGCAACAGGAGCAGGTGAAATGAATCCAGAAGGGGAACTCCAGACAGAGGACTAGCTTCCTCCCTCAGCGCCGAGGCCTCCACCCGAGGTGTACTATCTCCAGTAGACATGGGCAGTTCCCTTGCAACACAGAACGAGGGTAGCTTCATCTTGTCCCATCCCTTCTGTTGGAAGATTTCATCTATCTCCCCATCATCGCCATTGTCAGACAATGAATCCAGGTCAGAGGTGTCGTAGCACTCAGCGGGCATATAATTCCCAGTCACGGAACTATCCCCCTTGACGGCCTCTACCGACTGTGGGCTACTGCCACTTTCTACCACACAGACAGTCCCAACCCCTGGCTCACCTGGGCCTTTTGAAGAACAGGGATGTCCAGGAATTTTCCTACCGGAGCCATCCAGACCAGGCAACCAGTGGTGAATAGTCACTGCCACTGACTAGGTAATAGAACGTGAATTTACCTTCGCTCACTTTGCCCCTGTCAGGGGAAGAAATCCGTCCAAGGGAGAAATGGAGGCCTCTCCGTCACCAGCGATGCTGCGCCGGACTCTCCAGAGAAGTTACTGCGCACCAGTCCTCACAAACTCAGACACGACACCCAAGGCATTAGGGCCCCCTCGAATTCCTCCACCCTCGCGTAACTCAGTCGAAGGTACTGAGCCCCAGGCATTCGCCATAGTACCTCACCCCAGGCTGAAGGTGTCTGAGATGGACTCCATCTCTGCTCCTGCTAGGCCAAGGGCGCCTAGGCCTGGAACACCGGAACGCCAGCACCCAAGCTGAAGGAGCCTGGGCGCTGCCACGTCCTCCGACTCTCTCCCCTAAAACAGGGCCTCCGCCCCTTTTATGACCTCTCCCTTTGCATCACAGCGGGTTTCCCGCCCCGCTGTACCAGCTCCAGGGGAGGACAAAAAGGCACGGTTCGCGGTGCATGTTCAGCTCGGGCCCAAGGCAACAGCGCCACCCAGAGACCCCAGGGAACTTCACACCACCCAAGTCCTTACAAATTCAAATACCCGCTACATTTGTTTATAGTGCAAAAAATAAAAACCGCAGAGGTGATCAAATACCACCAAAAGAAAGCTCTATTTGTGGGAAAAAAAGGACGTCAATTTTGTTTGGGAGCCACGTCGCACGACCGCGCAATTGTCAGTTAAAGCGACGCAGTGCCGATTCGCAAAAAGGGGCCTGGTCTTTATGCTGCGTATTGGTCCGGGGCTTAAGTGGTTAAAGATGTTCTATGGTCACACCATACACTTTCATTTCATAACATTAGCATTGTAATAAAAATGCAAACAATAGTTATATTTGACTATCCAATGTAAGCTTACATGAAAAGTCTTCCTTCATATTGTGAGTGCTGTCTGTCTGCTGACCATCTCTATCCACATTTTCTGGATTCCCAGCATGCTGGGTGCTGTGAGTGTGTCTATGAAGGCATATAGCACTGCCAGGAGTGCGCACGCATGGGTGTTCCATCAGAATCGGACTAACAGGCAAGGGAAATAAAAAAGGCTGCAGGAGAATACAAAGGGACTTTTTAATAAAAAAAGACTCATATGAAAAAAAAGCCTAATGATATCTTTAAAATATATTCCTTTAAAACTAGCCTAAAGAATTTGTTGCAACAGAAAGAAAAATTCCATTGCTTTTTTATAAAAAATATACGATTTCCAAAAGGAGACACTAATTTTTTTAGAAGTTACTTTTAGTAACAGGTTAGTGTCAATGCCGGTTCTGGCAGGCAGCAGTGTGATGTATATTACAGCGCATGACACTGCTGAATTTTTTTGAAGTGTCTTGTAGACACTTCATTTATGACACTGCACAGTAGCAATGATGCATTGTGCTGTTGTGTGGTGACATGCGGTGTTATCCAGTACATCACATCTATGTGCTCCGGCAGTGCTTTTAGTTCATCCAGTGCAAAACAAAAAACAAAACAGGCCATCGGACATAATGTGAATGAGCCCTAAGGCTAGGTTAAGGGATTCATTGTCAATAAAGCCCTGTACACATGATCGGATTTCCTATGGATTCTAATTCGATGGATTTTTCCATCGGAAATCCGATGAAGCTGACTTCCATCAGTCTTGCCTACACACCAACAGTCAAAAATCCGACCGTCCCAAACGCCGTGACGTAAAACACTCCGACAAGCCGAGAAAAATTAAGTTCAATGCATCTGAGCATGCGTCGACTTGATTCTGAGCATGCGTGGGTTTTTTGTCCGATGGAGTTCCACACAGACAATCGGAATTTGCTATTGTTTTTTTCCCATCGGATAAATTTAAAATATGTTCTATTTTTTCTCACCGATGGAAAAAAGACCGATGGGGCCCATACACGATCGGTTTGTTCGATGAGAAAGGTGCATCGGACTGTTTTCATCGGTAAAACCGATCGTGTGTACACGGCATAAGGCTTTGTTTTTGGTTACTTTTCATAGAGAAGAGAAAATTTCCAGGGATTCTAATATTTTAGAAGTAACTTTTCTTTAGGGTAGCCTAAAGGATTTATTGTAAATACAATCTTTCCTTTCTGTTCGTTTTCGAAAATACTAGCACCCTTGCCCAGAAGATTGAGACACTGTAACCTCCTATTAATCCATGACTGTTTGGCAAATAAAAATGCCTGTCTTCAGTTTTTGAAATCAAGTTATTGCCAGCAGGTCCATTTATAACAAGTGACCTTTCATACACTTACATAACTTTCAGCTGGTAAAGTTTTAATACTAGATGTTGGACTATGGTTTTGGTTTTGAGCCCTTTTAACAAATGAGGAGTTCACAATGGAAATAGCTCAGAGGGCACTGCCTCTTGCACAGAGTTACAAGGGATGGAACTGCAGACTGCTTGTGTAAAAGATGTCTGGTCTTTCTAACACTTGGATATTAAAGGAGAAGTCCAGCCTGAGCTCATTTGGCTGGGCTTCTCCTATGGGTCACAGGAGTGCAATTCGTTTTGCACTCCCGTGACCCGTTTTCAGCAGAGAGCGGACTGAAGTCTGCTCTCTGCTGACATCACAGGAATCAGTCCAGGCCCGCATCATCCCAATGGAAGTCTGGATCCGCCAGGTGCCTGGACTGATGCCCATCTCAGCCTCTCAGCGAGCCGCTGAGAGCCTGAGACCGCTGCTCCCCACCCCCACCCCTCCACAGTTCAGCGCTCTAGTGAGCATGAGGGGCAGAGCGGAGATCTGCTGACTGACAGGAAGCAGCTCTCTGCTCTAAGAGCTGAGAGAACCGAGCCAACGGTGATGTTTGATCGCTCGGTTCTCCGTGCAGCGGAGCTGGGGGACAGATGCAGCATTGGTCCAATGCTGCATCCACCTAGGTAAATATGATGGGTAAAAAATACATAAGTGGGCATGGGAGATTCCTCCATCCACACTGTTTAAAATGGTTGGGGGGATCAAGTGATTTCTCTAGTTCAAGCCGCAGGGCTGAATGAGAGTAATATAATAATGTTTTGATAGATTTAGAATAGGCTAGCATTTACTGCTGGAGGATATAAAGGCACTTGTCCTGTACAAACAGGGGAACTGAATTAATACTAATTTCATTTCAAAGGCGCATGCATCATAAAGAGTTTATTATTAATAAAGTACAGCTATAGACTAATAAACATAAACTTATGTAGCACACCCTCATAGGAGCTGCTGGTTTAGATTTTGGGCCTGCACGTTACCTCAATATTCGTTGTCTAGGGGTTGAGTGTCTACAGTAACTTCAATGTCCACACAAGTTATGAATCCTTTTCTTCAGGCTTTATTTTCCAAACAAACTTGTATAGGAAGAGGGATGGAGGGTTAGGGGAAAGGTTCAGGCACACACATCAGATCACTGGGGAAAACTCCTAATATACAAAGTCTCACTCACCACTCTCCTTCGAGTGGGTACTGCTCACCCGGATAGGCCCCTCTCACTTGGCCTAGTAGCCGTTATGATGCACGAACACATAATAGAGAACAGTCTCTGCCACAGACCTTTTTGATGGTTATGTTGAACCGTTCAGTTATCCTCTGCCACAGGATTTTAGTACCTGGATATCCAGCCTTACAGTCTAAGAGCCTTTAAGCAAACCCGGCAGACTGTAAGGTTACTTTAGTTACGGTACATCCCTCAATAAGGTCCCCAGGCCTTCCGCAAGATACTGGCCTTCCGCTCGGTCCTCTCCTGGACAGGTCCTCCCCTGGTTTCCTCCATTGAGTGGTTTCCTCCCTCAGGACTGACAGCACAGGATCACTTTCAAGCGTAGGCCCCAGTCAAGCCAACTGGGCCTACCTGGCATAGTTACAGCCTCTGAGGCCAAATTTTCAGTAACACATGCCTCGAGCCAGGAGGGTCACGAGGTGAAGAAGAGCCCAGAATAATGTCGTCTGCCCCTTAAGTACCCTCCCCCAGCATGCTCAGCGGGTAGACCACTCCCACTGAACTGTTCCCGGGGAAAGGCACCCAATGCACTCTGGCCTGTTAGTCTTCCACATTGGCCTGGGGTGGTAACGCCACCTACAGGCAAACAGTGGGAAGTCCTTCCAACACAGCCATGGCCAAAACAGAGGCTGATTTAGCCTTGATTATTTACAGAGTCTGAGCTAACTACCAGCTCAGACACCCACTAAATTTAACATAGCGCCTGGTCATCAGGAGCAGGGCGCTACACTTACATGTAGGGATTCTTATATTATTTAAATAAGTATCACTTCACCCGTTTTTCAGACTTCTATATTCCTTTGTTTGTTACGCTCGGCTTGAAACATAGATTGAGGCTCTCAGCTGAAGTAAGACTGATGCATGTCATAAGGAGACCCCCATAAGGTTACCATTGAAATACATCATACAGCTAATTTTGTACCCAGAGATTACAATAGTAGCTTAAAAAAATTCCTAAAGTCTTTTTATACTTAATACATGATTAGGGATGCCCATATCTAAAGATAAGTTTACAGAAACTTGAACTTGCTTCATTTGAAGGATGAAACCTGATTGGCTACTTTGAACACCTGCTCTGGTTTAGACTTAGTTTTCATTGCACAGTTTTTGTAAATCAGTGCTACTGCGATTATATTCAACACTCTGTGAAACTTGGAAGGTTCAATTTATTTGTTCTGTTGACTTATTTAAAAAGAAAATAGATGCCGCTTTAGGTCCTCTAATTATTGTTATTTTTAATTTCTTGCTTGCCTATAAATGGTAATTAAGCTCATGACTTGTAGATGCTTGGCTGTGCATGTGCTGTTAAGTTTTGTAATAGACACAGAGGTCAAAGCTTACCACACACTCCACATCTTCTTTGTGTACTGTCTGGATTCTGTGCCAAAATCAATGGGATCTAAGTGTGTTATTTTGCAAGCTCCAGTAAAACTAGCATATGGCATAATCCCCGTTTTAAATACATCTTCTCTCCTGGAAGATCAACATATTTATTTCTGTATAAATGTGTTTCTTCTGTTTACTTAATACAATTGTGGACTTACCGCTTTTGCTGTTGAGGCCGTAGATATATCTCTGGTGTTGAAGGTCCCCATATTCACCCCCATATTTATAAGTGCAGAGCCATAGGGGTTTACAGTGCCAGTTGCTTTGAAACAAGTTTCTACAATCCTATAGTGAAGGAATCAGCCTATTCACCAGAATGTATCCAGAAAAAGAGTGGATCCACATCATAAATTTATTATAGGTTCCATTGTCCTTTGTAATGAGATGTGTATATGTGCATTTGGCAAATACTTGAGGATCAGAATAGTGATTGCAGTATTTATAACATGTCTGATACCTGTTAATACATCCCCATGTTTAACTTTTCATAAGAAATCATTTTTCCAGCCCCCTTATTTAAATATGGATGCCACTCTCAATATAACAGTCCCACGTTTAAGCCAAACACATGGAAAATTATTTGTCTACACATACATGTAAAAGATCAGTAACATCTGTATTATAAACCTCCCTGCTCGTGAGAATCTCCAGTTAAAGTTTACACATGCTTGTGGCCTAAGGGATAGGCTTGAAAATACCTGTTAGTATTTGCTAATCCTGGCCTATAAATGCTTAACCTGATGTATGCTATTTTTATATCATTTATATTGACAACACTCACTATCTATTAATTTTGAGAAAGTAGTGCAGCGCTGCGTATCTGTAAATCTTATATAAACAAATAATTATACATTCTATAAAACAATTTATGAAAAATAAAAAAACTGTTCATATGTAGGTCTCCAAAGCGGTCACCGCTGTGTAAAATCGTATTTAAATGGATCCAATATTCAGTGCACACCACCACCTGCTAAAATGCCTGCTCACCTCAAGGATGAGTATAAAACTCATAGACAGATCGCTCCTCGTGTCCACCACGATCAATCCAGTTTACCAGTAGTAATTCCTACAGTCCCCAGACTGCACCTCTGTGTGGGTAATCAACGTTTGAATTGTCTCCAAACAACAACTTCCTCCACTCGCTTTTCAATAATCAATTCCACTTATATTTCCAGGGGTTAAGGACATAAAACAAAAAAATACAAGTACCATAGTGTTCTCTGCTTTTAAATTTATTAAAAAAAGCCCCCCTAAAAAGTTACACTTACAAGAAATAACAATAAAAACAGCATGTATCAAATCACCAGCTCATTCCCTGCAGATCTAGACTCACGGTGCTTCGCCTGACATCACAGATTAGACTCCTCCCCTCTAAGGGGGGCCTCTCATTGGCCTTCATCAGTAGTTATTTTTATATCATTTATATTGACAACAATCACTATCTGAAATGTAACAAATGATACTGTTTTGCTAAATTTTTTCAAAGTCTATTAGTAATTTGTATTTCAATTCAGCTTGCCTTGGCTTGTATAAAAACAGTATTCAATAAAATGGCCAGTCCTAAATTCCCAGAATTCACAGATGCAACTTACCAAAAATAGTGTGACTGCATTAAAATACGCATTGGATAAGTGATTAAGGTGCATTTAGATAAAGTAGGGTAAAGCTTAACGCCATACATTTTGGTATCGCTAAAAACAAAAAAAAGTTAAAACAAAAAAACAACCCCCCCCCCTCCACTACCTTACTGGAGGGGTTTATGTAGGGATTTATGTGCTAGTAAATGTAAAATAAATTTGAAATGTTATGGTTTCCAGGGCTCCTGCAAAAATATAGTCCCGCTGATCTTTTTCCAATTTGGCAGGACAAGGATTACTACACTAGCAAAAATGTGTACTCCATTTTCTCTCTCTGCAGTTGGAGGTTGATAATATTCTAGAAATGTATTTTAACAAGGGGAAAAAGGTAATGATTTACATAACGCATATAGCCACATATTCCATTACTCTGGGGAGGTGGGCAACATTAAAGGATTTTCACAAACATATCTGTATTTTATTTATAAAATATGCCTGGCTTGTAGTAGTTACTTAGATTTTCATGTTCCATTGTTGTCCTATAGAGGTTCTCTCCCTATTTCATTTAAATGGAATTCCACTTAAACAGCTAATTGAACAGTTCAATACAAATTCCATATGTTTTTACTGGTTTAACTACCAAAGCATTTTTAATTTCTGCAAGCCAAATTGTGCTGATCACACATTTGCTAGTTACAAAGATTACTCTGCTACTTACTCCTTTGGCATTACTGCTTCCTGGACCAGCTTAAGGATCATGTCACACTACAAATGTGAAAATAATGGTTTGTATCAGCTACAAATCTCTTTGCTTATAATCACTGGCACTTTGCAGTTAGCTACATATTTACTGCTGTAGCTGGCTACCATGCTCATCTATCCAGCTACAAATCGCTAGTGGGCTTTGATGATCAGCATCTGCCTTCGATAACTTAATTAGCTACTGAAGCTAGCCATTCTTTCACTAGACCCAAGCACTGCAAAAAGCCAATCACTCAGCAGCTAAGCTACATATCACGTAGGTCCCACTCACACTTTGTGTTTCCTTTAAAGCCAGGTACACACTACAGTTTTTTTTTCGTGCAATCCAGCGGGACACAAATTTGATTGAACTCGACTTAATCTTAACTATAAATATTCTAAATAAGGCATTCCAATTAGGTGGTGCACAATTTAAATATGAAACTGTTTTGACAGTAAGTAATATAAAAAGAGAGATTCTGTGAGATTCCAGCTTGCAATACTAAAATGGAAAGGTTAAATCCACCCATTCAAACGGTATGTAAACTCTAATGCTTTAGAGTGCATTTGTTGATATATTTTAAAAGCTGGAGTGAAGAGCCAATTGAAAAGAGGATAAGCCCTTGAAGGTAACCCTGAAGAAAACAAAAAACTTAATTTTCTGCCACCTTGAAGAGTTATGTTTGCTTTGACCTTTAGACAGGACTCTGGGTTGGCTCCAAACCTTCAAATCAAGGTGACTGTGGAGTATACTCAAAGAGAGACATATTGCCAAAATACCAAAACACAATCTGAGAACATATCCAGGGTCAGCCAGGTCTTTATCACATTCTATTTATAAACTTGCAGCAATTCTAAAATTAGTAACAATACTATGAAATATGCTTAGTCAGTTGCATGGTTTATATATCTTGATAAAGAATATCTTGAAAGATAATATTTTAATAGCTCTGAAGCATGAACATTTTTGGCACCAGTGCTAAATTTTAGAAATGGCACAGAGAATGCTCAATTTATTAGTCAACTCTGATTATTTTATGTTTACAACATACATAGGTCATTATTGTATTTTCATTTTCCTTGGACAGCTAAGCTTGGAGGGTTTAAGCAACAAAACTAATATTTTTTATCTTGGTGGATATGTATTCTTAATTGAGATTAGCTAAGCTTACTAAGATGATTTGTAGTTTGCTGCAACTAAAGACAAGTAAATGCAACATTGTTAAACTAGAACATTGTTTAGACTAGTATTGGTCATTCTGGTGATCTGTGGTCTGAATATATCATTGCAGTATTACCAAAAAGGCCTTATATAACCCGTATAATTACTAGAACAGAATGTCAATTCCTTTTGTTGGTTAGACAAAATGGTCTTGGGTATGTCAGGCTGGGGGATCTTTTAGAGAGGACTGACCTCATTGCATTTGAGAGATCAGGCATGCCACCATGACACCCTAGGGATCCATTCTCAAGCCTGGGTGCTGTCACAGTCTTGCAGGAAGGGAATGGGGTTTTGCTTGGGCCCTTTTCATATAATAACTGTATATTCATGGAGACTGAAAGGATGCTGTGATGTTGCTTACAGTAAAACTGCAAGCAAGCCCACATATATGGTATATACAATATAGTGTTGTCAGTAGGACAGAGAGTAAGTGGAAATGCAAATTTTACTGTTGTCACTGACACAAGCTTAGAGGGCATATCTTCCAATAGGGACACATGTTCTAGTGACAACTGTCAATAGTGGTATTTCCCCTAATTTTGGGGAAATGTCTTCTCATTTCCAATTATGTCTCTGGTAGATGGAGTGAAGCTTCTGATGGGGAAACAGACAACAGCTAAAACCTCACAGACGTTCTATATCAGTGGACTCCAAACTGTGGCCCTGGGGTCAGATGTCCCCCGTTGCTTGCCTCTATCTGTCCCTTGGGGCACTATTCCATCCACAACTAACACTAATGATGGAACACTGTTACTCCCACTGACACCAAAAATGGAGTGCTATTCCTCCTACTGATATCAACAAAAGAGCACTATTCATTGCACTAAAACCAATGATGGGGCATTGTTTACTTCCACTGATGCTTGGGCATTTCCTACTCCTACTAGCCACAGTCTGGCCCCCCTAACATCTGACAAACAGCAAACTTGCCCTTTGTTTAAAAATTTGGGAGATCCCTGTTCTATATTAATGCTGTGTTGTAAAGGTAAGATAGTTTTATCAGAAAGAGTCATTTCAACCAACATTATTAATGAGCATTATCATAAGTCATAGCAGATGTTCTCAGAATACGTCACATAGCACATTGACAGTGAAGTACGTTTGGTTTGACAGAAAGATGGCAGATGGGATGTTATGCTGTGCCCAGTATAGAGAAAATGTGCTGATCTTACCATGTTATTTGAGGTTTCTATTGCACAACTTCAGTCTGCAGCTTTATGTAACTTCAGCTTCTGGTTGATCGTACGTGCTTAGACTCTCAGCTTCAGAGAGCGGGTGGCTGCCAGCCAGGCACAACCGATTCAGCATTCGCAGGTTGACATGGTCATATCAATAATATGACAGAGTGCATCGAACTAAAAAGTATTAATAAAATATAATTTATTGTTTAATAGTAGCTTATTTAGCATTCCAATTTAAAGGAAGACTGTAATTTAATTTAGTATTTATTTTAACCACCTGCTGACCGCTCAAAGTAAATATACTGCGAGCAGGCAGCAAGTACAGGCACAGTCACGTACATGTACATGACCGGCCTTCTTCCATGTTTGGGGCGCGCATGCGCATGCCCCTTGCCGATCTGTGCTGTGATTAGACACAG
The DNA here is from genome assembly GCA_029206835.1 of Rana muscosa. Classification (NCBI taxonomy): domain Eukaryota; kingdom Metazoa; phylum Chordata; class Amphibia; order Anura; family Ranidae; genus Rana; species Rana muscosa. Next base: position 419,818,060 of record CM055117.1, on the reverse strand, counting down.
CACAAGTTTGGCAGCAGGTTTCAGCCAATGATTTCAGCTGAAATCTGCTGATTAGGATGTGTCCAATCATGCAGAGTTCTGTGTTTACAAAAACACAGAACTCTGTGCACAGGAAACAGCGTTCTAGCTGTTTCTTCTCCCTTAAAAAGCAGGGAGAAAAAACAGCCAGATGAGAAAGTAAATGCAGCACACATTGCACATTGTTAGGCCCACAGTCAACCCCTTTATTGCCCCTAGATGGTAACCCCTTTCCAGCCAATGTCATTAGTACAGTGTCAGTGTAAAGTATTATCACTGATTACTGTATTAGTGTCACTAACAACATCAATGTCAGTTAGTGACCCTTTCAGCCAGTGTTTGTTAGTACCAGATTTCCCACCCCCCTTTCACAGTCCTATTATAAGTCGCTAATTACCGTTATCACAGTTTAACGTCTATAGCTGCGTAAACCAAATAATATACACTTATTAGGATTTTTTTCCCAAAGACATGTATGAGAATACATTTTGGTCCAAATTTTTTTTTATTGGATATGTTTTATAACAGAACGTAGAAAATATTGAGTTTTTTTTCTACGTTTTCACTCTTTCTTCATTTATATATTAAAAAAAATCAAATACCACAGAAAAAAAGCTCTATATGTGTGAAAAAATATGAATTGAATTTGCGCACAGTAATGCATCACTGCACAATTGCCAGTTAAAGTGGCACAGTGCTAAATAGCAAAAAATGCCCTGTTCAAGAAGCGGGTAAAACCTTCCGAAGGTTAAGTGTTTAAAAAGGACCTGAACAGTGGTATTTTCCCAGTTACTGACTTACAATGCTTTGTTTTGCACCGTGTCTCTATGTGGAAGTGGACTTCTTGGTTGAAGGAGGCCTTTGCTTCCTCATAACTGAACTGTCCCCCAATGACTGATGATCTGGTTGGGGGGGTATTCAAGAATAGTGGATGAATACTCAAGAACCAGCAGGAGAGGTGCAGAAAGCACACTTCCAGTGAACTGAAACAGAGCCCGTGCACTGCAGGTCTTCTGGTACAGCTTTCACTCCAGCAAGGAAAAGAGTGGGCAGCACACTAGTGACATCACACAATCATCCTCCAAATCTCAAGAGAATAGCAGTCAACAGCACATTACCTTGGCTGATCTCTAACTAGAATTATAGAGATATGAGGTTTAAATCAAACTCCAGGCACAAAAAAATACCCTTCCAGTGGGACCCACACTGGAAAGATTAAATGTTCAATAACCCTAGGGGTGCATGAGTAAGGTGTGATACTTACCTTTTTGCTTGCTCCAACTCCAGATATTGGCATTGTGTTACATCCGTTATGTTGTTGGTGAGTGATCTGGGTCCTGGTGCTGCAATGTCAGTTTTTAAATTCTTCTATATGTGAATTATTCAGTTGCCAACTTCTGTCCCTTTCTACCTGCATCCTGTCAGAACTGTATCACAGAACTAAAGGACATGCTCCAAAATTCCTCTTCAGCTCTTTGCTAGTGCTACAGGTCTGACAGGCAGCATGAGGACAGGGATAGGAAGCAGCAGCTGCATATTTAACGTAATTAAACCTGATTTCAAATTTTGGCTTCTATGTGCAGGATAATGGGGAATTATATAAGGATTAATAGTGACTACATATAGTCTATTTTAAACACTTTTAGCAACATTACAGTAAATGCATCTTTGAACTAAATGGACCTTGTTGCTGTATAATTGTTTAGAGTGCTTATTTAACACATAATTAATAGAGACTAACGGAATCTCTCTGTAAGTTGGGGTGGCTGATCCAGCCTTAACACATTTTCTAGGACACGCAAGGGTCTACTTTTCCATATTCTAATGCCACTGCCGCTATACATGTCTTCATTGTGATGAGAAAAACTGTACCTTTCTTGAAAGGACTTGCTTAACAGGAAATTGCTCTGAACCCAGGGAAATGCTCTGAAACACCTCCTCAGGTATAAGGTACAGGTCTGACAGAGGCTGCAGTGCAGGTGGGCCCAAGAGAGGTGAAAGTAGGCAGCAGCTGCAGACCTAGTGACATACTGAAAAAAACATATTGTAGAAAAGAAAAATGCAGGGGCACTACACTGCCAGGGATGTTTCTTTGCACTTCCCTCAAAGCAGAACAAATAATAACCATAAGGTATATAGAGATTTAAGGGTTATTTTAATTCATTCCAATTATCTCTGTTTGATGACATGGTCCATGGCCTGCGAGTTTATTTACAGTCCCTTGCAAAGCTTAACGCCTGATAAACGCATTAATAGATCAATGCAAAGATGACGTTGGTAAGCCAATATTCATGATTATGTGCAGTAGCCAATTTCATTTTACTGAACTTAGATTACCAAACTATGAATTATTTGCATTGTTTTTACAATGATGATGATGATGATAATTATTTTAAACAGGATTAGGCGAGAATTCCAGCTGGTATCTGTTGTGGTACTACAAGCCCTGTGTGCCTGCCCAAACCTGTTTTAAAGAAAATAGTTAAAAGTTCTTTACAGACTAATAACCCATAATGGAACAAAAATATGTGACATTAGGATCCCCTCCCTTTTTTTGCTGGATTTTGTACCTTTTCATGGCACATTTTTTCATTATTTCAGAATAGATTTCCTATGACTCATGTGTTCCCAGCTGTAAGATACAAAACGTGCTGACTCTAGCACTGCTATAGATTTGTACCAGTTCCAGAGTCAGAGAACATTTCATCACAAAAGACATATTTTGAAACAAATCTACCCTGAAACAAGACAATCCTTATATTCAGACAGTTTAAAAGATCTTTTTTTTTTTATTAGTAAGAAAATGGTGGATATTTTATGAATTCTATTTTGTGTTTGTGCTTTATCAGTCAAAGCTAACTTCCTTTTGCACTGCATTTTCTACCCAGGCTTCTGTAATACTAGTGATTTTACATATTTTTCAAAAGCTTGCATTAAATGTGGATGTCATAGAAAAAAATGTTTGTACTCAAAAATGTTCTAAAATATAATTGTCCATTAGTAGCCAATAGCGAAATTAGCTCTAGAAAGGCTGCAAGGGCAAGAAATAAGGAAGGACAAAGTGGTCCTTTTAAATGTACCTTTTAAAAAGGTAGCAATTACGGTAGGATGTCCACAGTCAACTACTCCCCGAGAATAATTTCAGTTCTTTCCACTAAAAATATATTTTAACTGACAAACTATACTTGTTTAAGATGACTACACAATCAGCTTCTGGTGACAAGGATCAAAAGTTAGAATTAATTTAACAAATTAGGTATTTTGCAGTTATTGAAATTTTCCAAACATCTTGGTCCCAAAACAAAACAAAAAATTAAAATCCAATAGCACATAGACTATATTGGTATTCATTTCAAGCCCATCCCACTCTCCATAAACACCACCTAAAATATTATCACTTTATCTTATAGCCAATCAGCTTGAGCTGAAATGAAAATCCTGCATATACTAGAGGTGGTGTTGAATGAAGTAATAAAAGAGAGGCGGGGCAATCACCCTTTAGCTAATGACCTCTTCATCTACCTGTTTAGAGATGGGATTGAAAACTTTACTGTGACTTCCTTTAGTGTTGGAATGATGGCATTGGTGTTAAACTGCCTTATCTGTTTCATCATAATTCACCGTATTGATGGTGAGTGAAGTTTTGGTAATGAGGATTTTTTCATCAATGTTAAATAATTTAGGAAACTTGTAGCATACCTTTAAGAAATATTTTGATGCAAGATCACAATAAATTGTATGTGTTTAGTTTGCACTTTTGTTCATGTGCCTTTTTTTTTTATTTCATTGAAGAATTAACAATCAATCTAAACAACAATAAAAATATAATAAAAAAGCTTGTTAAAGCTAAAGTCTTATAAAATCTTAACACACTCAAATTTGATAAAATTTGTCTAAAATACCAACAGTTTTATTTACAATACATGCTTAGTTTGCTGCCTTCTTATCACCTATGCTAGTAATTATCTTCCTAGCTCATAAAAATTTGATTTATTTTAATACAAATGGTTTAAAGAGGAAATAATAATTGCTTTTTAACTTGCATAATTTTCAAGATGTAGGGGGCAACTCTTTCACCTTTTCCTAGCTTTTCCTAAATAACTGGGTATCCCTGGACACAAATCTGGTTCAGCTCTGCATATAAACCAATCAGCTTCCAAATTTGTTTTGTCAAAGCTTTATTAAATAGGCTGAAGTTAGAAGCTGATTGGCTACCATGCACAGCTGAATCAGATTTTGCACTCTCCAGTTTTAGTAAATCTCCCCAATACTGTATGCAGTTATCTAAGTCAGATTAATTAACCTGCAACTTAAAATTGTCACAAAAATTCAATGTATGGAATCCATTTGTTACTTAGATATTACACTAAAGGTATTTCAGTAAAACAAATACTAAAGTGCATATGAAATAACATGCAATGCTATAATGTCATGTGGAACTAATTTGTGATACCCAGTGCCACTATGGACTGTTCTTACTACAGACCTTCTATAGAAGTCAGACTACTCTGCAGTACTGTCTTTGTTACAGATATGATCATGCTATGGTAAAAAGAACTTCCATAATACTTATTAACATGATCTAGCTCATTTAATAATGTAATAGAAGAATCAATCATGATGAAAGATGCGGTCTCTTATAATAGGTTGATTTAAATTGTGCTCTACATAAATTTAGTTTTTCATATTGATAGTGCCAGGGATGGTTAAACCCCAAATATCTTTTTGTGGTCTTTGTCCAATTGGGGAAATTTTTCTTAATTGTCTCAAAAATGCAAGAGAACGTGAGAGAAAATCCATACAAAATGTTAGGTAAAGTTATGATGTCCCAGTTTTAGGATTTAGCTTTACCTGTTGTTCTGGTGACAACTGCAAACTTTTGGATTTTCATTAACTTTCTAACTTAATGACTTTGGTCACCAGAAAGGCTAAATCTCCCCAGCAGAGGCAGACAGCAATAACAATTGAGAGGCGTTCTAATCCTTGTCTACTCTATCCAAGCAAAAAAAAAAGTTTAGCTACACATACACTTTAAGTGTACAATATTAAGATCAGTTAAGAAAGAGATGCAATAGTAATCTTTAGATACATCTACATAAAATGAGAAGCACTAACATCGTTGTACCCCCCCCCCCCCCAATGCAGACAGATACTTTGTATCAAGTAAATGTCTCACCATACCTGCAAAGATTAGTTGAAAATCAGGAGATGTTTCTTTTCCAAAATTTTAACTTGTATGCATCAGAAACTTGTCATATGATTCTGAATGAATATATATAATAATATAAATACTCCCGCTTGTACAATACAAATGTTATTTCATGGAAGTATGCTGAATTTATATGTTAATATGGTTGATAATATGAAGACTTATATCTAACATATTAGGATGGGGTGTATCATTAATTTCCTTGGATGGTTAAATAGTCTTTTTAAATAAGGAAAATATTTTATCTAAAGGGACACTAACGGTTCCCATTTAAAAAAAAAAAAAATAACAAACATGTTATACTTACCTCCACTGTGCAGCTCGTTTTGCACACAGTGGCCCCGATCCTGGTCTTCTGGGGTCCCTCTGTGGCTTTCTCGGCTCCTCCCCGCATCAGCTAACCCCCTTCATGGGAAGCGCTCTCCCAAGGGGGTTAGGTTGCAGGCGCACTCCCGTGATACAGCCGGCGGCCATAGTCCCCCGGCACGCCGCGTCATTGCATGTGATTGACAGCAGAGCGAGCCAATGGCTGCGCTGCTATCAATCTAGCAAATCTAGCCAATCGACGGCCAGACTCTGAGGAGAAGAGGACGTTGGGGGATGTGCACAGCAGATTCAGGGCTCAGGTAAGTAAAACGGGGGGCTGGGGGGCCATCATTGCCAGTTTTTTTTGCATAGGATGCATTAAGGTGAAAAAAAAAAAAACCTTTACAACCCCTTTAAGTAAAACAATCACATACACCATAAAATTACATAAAGAATGAAGGCTTTAGTCTTACTGTACTGTCTTCATAAATTATTGTTTTGTTGTGTAAGTAGCCAAAAAGAAAAATAAAGATATTGAGATTTTGTTATGCATGGTTTAGTCAAGAGTTACAGTACAATAGCTCTTATCTCTACTGATTTCACATGTTCTATTTACATATTTGAATTTGCACATAGGTTAGCTGTCTGTTGTCTGGAGTTTGTTGTCCTCACTTGAAATTTGTGTGCATGGTTGCTCATGCAGACTTGGAATTCTGCTGGTCAGCATATACCACAAGGCAAAGGAACCCATTTATTAAAGTAGGGGTGGCAGTGACAATAAATGAAGCAAAGTGACCATGGGATTGACTGTAGTGTAAACTGAGCTGAAATGAACCTGTGCTCACATCAAATATACATTCCTGTGAAGAAGAAGCTGTTTTTTTAATTTACACTTTGTATTATTGGTTCCGGGAAAGAAAAAACAGGCTAGATTTTTCTCAATGCAAATTGTAGTAAATAATGTCCAGGTTTACTTTACTTCATCTTACTTTGCAACACTTTAGCTAACTATACACTTTAGTAAATTATGTTTTCACCTTGGGCAAAACACTATGGGGTCAATTCACTACCACATGCGATAAGGGTATCATGTTACTCATTTGCATAAATTATCACATGCAGTAAATGAAGTCCAGTTCACACAAAAAAAAAAATAACGATTATGCAGTATTTACCTGAAGAAAAAAAATGTGTCGGTAAACAGTGCATAAAAAGCTCCTAAGTCCAATTCACAAAAGGGCCAGAGAGTAAAAAAGCGTGCAATAGTTACCACCATGGTTTTGCTTGCGGTATCACAGGCTGTTTTTTGACAAATAGCTGGTTGCTAAGCAGCGGGCTGGGAAGTTGGCCACCACGTCCTTAACAACAGATGACTCATCAGCTGTCAGTGGCTTCCCCACTAACAGCTGATTGTAAAAAAAAAAACGGACAATTAGAAAGTATTAAAAAAAAACAACAGAGTGGGTTCCCCCCAAAATCCATACCAGACCCTTATCCGGGCATGCAGCCTGGCAGGTCAGGAAAGGGGGGGGGGGAGGTGAGGGAACCATATCATACCCCAGCCTTCCAGCTGTTTAGAAACTACAAGTCATACAAGTAGATGGTGCAAAACCTAAACCAAAATATCCAATATGATATATAAAGCAAAACAACAAAGTACTGAAAACGCATGTAATATGTGCACAAAAGGGACTTGAAGTCCGCTCTGTATAGTCAGTAATGTGGAAGTCCATAAAATATGCACAATGGCAATACAGGCACAATTAGGCTTCAATGTCAATATAGACAGCAGGGGAGGGGGGGGGGGGGAAAGCAGAGGGGGGAATAGTCCATGCTCACGGCAGCCATCCGGGGGGGAACAGAAACAATGTTCCCAGAACACTGCAAAAAACAAGAAAAAGAAGCACCTCTGGGTGCAGACTGTATGGTAGATTTTAATAAATAGAGTTAAATGATGGCAACTCACATTTCAGTAGTTAAAAACAGGCATGGTATAGTCCCAATCAACAGGGGGTCTTCTGTGTGGGTCTTCAAGCTGATCGCTTGAGAAAGGAGCGTGGCCGTCACGTCATTCACGGCCATTACGCTCAGAAATGCGTCACACTTCCAGTGACGTCATCACCCTTCGCCTGGATTCCAACTTGCTCCCCAAGCCTCGTCCTGATGTCCATCCACCGCAGCCGGCCGAGCAGCACCATCTAGCGGTTCAGGAGACGACTGCTGAAGAGAGCACATCCACGGGCTGACCAAGGGACTGATCACACTGAAGACCCCCCTGTTGATTAGGACTTTACCATGCCTGTTTTTACCTACTGAAATGTGAGTTGCCATCATTTAACTATATTGATTAACCACTTCCATACTGGGCACTTATACACCTTCCTGCCCAGACCAATATTCAGCTTTCTGCGCTGTTGCACTTTGAATGACAATTGCGCGGTCATGCTACACTGTACCCAAACTAAATTTTTATCATTTTGTTCCCACAAATAGAGCTTTCTTTTGGTGGTATTTGATCACCTCTGCGATTTTTAGTTTCTGCTAAAACATCGAAAATTTTGAAAAAAAAAAAAGTTTTTTTTGTTTCAGTTACAAAACGTTGTAAATAAGTTAGTTTTCTCCTTCACTGATGGGCACTGATGGGGCTGCACTGACGGGCATGGATAAGGCGGCACGGATGGGCACCCATGAGGTGGCACGGATGGGCAACGATCGGCGGCACGGGTGGGCACAGATAGGCGGCACGGGTGGGCACAGATAGGCAGCACGGGTGGGCACTGATGGGCATGGATAGGCGGCATGGATGGGCACTGATAGCTTGGCACGGATGGGCAAGGATGGGCACTGATAGATGGCATGGATGGGCACTGATAGGTGGCACTGTACTGTACTAATGGATGCCAATCAGTGCCAAACAATAATGCCTGCCAATCAGTGGTGCCCATTGTGGGCACTGATTGGCATCCATTGTGGCACTGATTGGCATCCATTTGGCATTGGCATCCATTATCCCTGGTGGTCTAGGGTGGCATACCTTATGGTGGGCTTCCCTGGTGGTCTAGTGGCATCCCTGGTGGTCCAGTGGGCCTCCTCGAGGGGGCTGTGCTGATAATGGATCAGCACAAACCCCCCCTGTCAGAGGAGCAGCCGATCGGCTCTCCTCTACTCGCGTCTGACAGACGCGAGTGAGGAAAAGCCGATGACCGGCTTTTCCTGTTTACATTGTGATCAGCCGTGATTGGACGCGGCTGATCACGTGGTAAAGAGTCTCTGTCTGAGACTCTTTACCTAGATCGGTGTTGCGGGGTGTCAGACTGACACCCCGCAGCAATGATCGCCGCGATGCGCGCCCCCGGGGGCGCGCAGCGGCTCAAAATCCTGAGGATGTCATATGACGTCCAGTCAGGATTTTGAAACCACTTTGCCGATGTCAATCCGCTATAGGGCGGGCGGCAAGTGGTTAAAATTTACCATACAGTCTGTACCCAGAGGCGCCTCTTTTTCTTGTTTTTTTAGAAAATACAAGTCCCATGAGATATTGCATGACCCTGGCAATCACAGGCATGCCTCCTAGAGGCAGAGGCATGAATGGATTTGTAGTTTCACCACAGCTGGAGTGCTGAGGTTGCCTTCCCCTGCCATACCTGACCCATACCAGGTCACATGCCCCCAACATGGGGGGGGTGGGTGCTTTGTGGTAGAGGGTGCTCTGTCTCCCCCACCCCAAAGCACCTTGTCCCCGATGGGGACAAAGGCCTCATTCCCACAATTGTGGCCAGTGGTTTTGGGGGTCTGCCGGGTAGGGGGCTAATCGGAATCTGATAGCTCCCTTTAAGAAGGGGGCCCCCAGATCCCCCCCTATGTGAATGAGTATCGGGTACATAGTATCCCTACCCATTCACCAAAAAGTGTCACAAGGTAATAAAAACACACACAGAGTTTTTTGACAATTTTTTGACATTTTATTTATTAAAAAAAAAAAAATAGTGTCCCCGAAATCACACTGCCCGCCGGACCCGAAAAAAAAAAAACGAAGACGCTCCCGCCGTCGATGAAGGCTGACTGCCTACTGCAGGCTCTGCCATCTGCCATTTCTTATATAGGTAAGGGGCGGGACCACCTAGCTACATCACCTGTTGGTTCCCACCCCCTTGTGACGTCACAGACCGGTGCATGCTGGGTTAGTGTTTCAACATTTTTAATTGTCTTGCTTTTTTTTACGTTTATCTGTCAGTGGGGAATCCGCTGACAGCTGATGAGTCATCGGTTCTTAAGGACGCGGTGGCTGGCCTCCTAAATTACTGCATTAGTTAATCTAGCTAAATCTAACACATACTGCATTTGGTATTAAACTCTAAATTCTTAGTGAACTTAACACTTCCACAATTGTTACGGCATGGGGTATTTTACCGCATATTATTAGTCGTTATTTACCTCTTAGTGAATTGAGCCCCATAGTCATATAAAAAAAAAAGCTCCAAGAAATGTGGAGTTGAGGCATATGGATGGGTGGGATGGGGTCAGAGCAGAATTGTAGCGTGGTCAAAGAAAACCAGCTCTTGCCATACTGTGCACTGCATACTTGCACAGTATGGCAGACTTACATATGGGTTTGCCCTTCATCAGTGCTGACAGGTTCAGGATCCCCATCTCTGATCCGTTTCCCGCTGCTACCAGTGAAAGCTTCTTCCAGTTCCTGCATCTTACCTCAGCTATTGGGCGGCTACTGATTACATAACTTCTGCACATGTGCGCTGACATTACATTGTCCTGGCATCTGGCTCCAATCTCATCAGATGTCATGAATCAAATGGGTATGTACACTGCACTGCGCATATGACATAGGCAGTGTACACAAGTAAAAAAAAAATCATAGGAAAAAAGGGGAAATACATTTTAGGCAAAAGAGGCATGCCAAGTCTTATCCACCAAAAAGTTCTGCAGCCTAGTAATTTTTTTTAGAATTTACATTTTGTTTGCTTTATGTACTTTGATTGTATGTGAGGAAAGTTTGATATTCCTGGCAATAAATTAATCAACAGATGGTTTGTTGGACAAAACTGAAAATAAGACATTTTATTTATTTCTCAAATATCAGCTGATAGATACAGCAAATCCCTTGTTTTACTTTTTTTTTTGAACATAGTACAATTTATTAGGAAGTGACAAATATGTTTAAAATTGGGATAAAGGTTATACTATTACGGAAGTTTGTACAACGTGTGACTGGTTTACTATATTGGCACTTATGGGAAACAGAACGTAGTATGCAGCAGACTGAGGTCATTTTGCTGGGCCTCTGACATACTTGTTTCCTTGTGATGAGATTTTTGGTAATGAGACAGAGGGCTGGAATGTTGACTTGAAATTTGCACCATTCATATTAATTTGTCCACTAGGCCGTAAAGTCTGAATCACTTGTATGAGTCCACAACATTTTCTAGATGTTATTGTGCAAATGAACATTATAAGAATCCTGTACTGAGAAAGTATGTAGCTTGCCAAGGGTGAGCTCTGTTTTTTTCCAAATACTAAATGTCTGTGATGCTGATCCAAAGGAATCACTAATCTTAGGGTCATTGTTAGCACTGAGGTAATGTTAGTGTTAGGTACAATTTATAGGTTAGGTTAAAACAGACCCTGACCCCCATCTATGACTCTTCATGATTTTCTTAATGCTCCCCCCCTTACACAATTTGAAATTACTTTTGTTTGCAGCGGGTTTAGGTACTCTTTAAGTGGACCCTGGCCCAGCTACTTTCTTTTTCCTCAGAAAAACAATCTGCATGTGTCCCCATGTGTCATTAGGGGGCTGGCTCAAAGAACCCAGAAAAGAACTTCATCAGATGGCATCAGTAGTGAAAATGATGGCGCAGGACCCAGAGAGCAAAAAATAAAAAATAAATAAGTGTGGAGTAAAGTTTCTCTTTAAATGTTAGCTACTTGCTTTATGAGTTAAATTCTGGAGTGAGTTAAGTGTCAACGATCTTTTGTTTACTTCAAATAGATTTTTAATTTCCATACAAGTCTACGAGGATGTAAAACCCAGTTAACTCAGGTCAGAATTAAACTAATTAAAGGATAATTGCATCTGCAATTGAATTCTGAATGATCTCAAAAGTGTTTCAAATGGATGCAATAGATACAAGCCCAAGGACTGTCGACACAAGCCCTTAAGGAATCTTTTTAGGGGATGGTTGGGGGGGGGGGGGGTTTAGGATCTATTTTGGGTAGGGAATTTTTCAGTTTGGAATGGGTTATGTGTTTTTTGGTTATAGGTTCCCTTTTATTTGGTTATTTTGTGTTATGGTTTTTAGTTCTCAATAAATGTATTGCTAACCACTTCTTATGCTTCATGCACACTGGGTCAAAAACAGAATTTTTAAGGGCATTTGATATTTTTTTCTGTCTCTAAACACCCCTCCATGTTAGCCTATGTGTCCTCATACACATAGGCGTTTACAGGCATTCATTATTATTATTATAATACCAGATTTATATAGCTCCAACAGTTTGTGCAGCGCTTTACAACACGAGGGCAGACAGTACAGTCACAATACAATTCAATACAGGAGGATTCGGAGGGCCCTTTCCATTAGAGCTTGCAATCTTGGAGCATTTAGATGCAGAAGCCTTTAAACACCTGTAAAAAATCCTCTAAAAAAATCACTGGTGCAATAAGGAGTGCAAAAAATGCCAAACGTGCATAAACACATGTAAACATGTCTAAACATGCCTAAACACTAGGTGTGAATTGTGCTTGAGCATATATTAATTTCAATTGCCAGAATAAATTAATATTTTGGCCAATGAAATAACTGAACGCCCCAAAAACAAATTCTCTGCTGTCAGGAAAAAGCGTTTAGAAGAGCTAGGGGAAGCCCATTGTGCATGAGGCCTTAGATATGTGTTTTGGGGAAAAACCAATGTACATACCAAAATAAATATGTTGCAGATGCTTTCTAAAATGTTGGAGTTTGCTGTTCAGGTTTACATGTGCAATAGATGCTGATTGTCTCCAAAAACTTGCTGATGCATCAGATTTTTCACACAGTAGAGCCTCCTTCACATGCCCACTTGCTGTATCCACTGGATTCCAGCAGCAAGAATCAAACGTGTAAACATCCGTGGCGTGTAGATGAAATACTTCTGCATCTCCTAGCTGCAACTGTTGCAGTTTAAGCATATATGCCTATATATACTCGTGTGTACATACATTTGAGCGAAAATTACTGCACTTAAATGTAAAATTTTCTATTTTTTACAGCTCTGAATGCATTGCTTCATTGTGATCTGTTTGCAGTTTTGTGCATTGTCCCATAGACAACAACACACCTGTGTTCAGATATGTAAAAGTAAAAAGTTACGCGACTATAAACGCAGCTTTTTTTTGCCTGTATGCAAGAGGCCTGAAAAATTTTAATTACATTTATATTCATCTTTATTAATTTAAAAAAACTGGGTACAATGCACTCTGATTCATCGGTCATATGAAAATGAGATAGTAGAGCAAAACAAATGTGACCAAAAAAAATTAAATACTGGTCTTTAAATAGGTGCCTTTGTGTGAGACATACGAAACTGCAGAAGTATTGTACTGGTATAAGCAGCTGTGTCTGTGGGAATTCTTAGCACACTTAAAGCACACAGCTTAAAGCACAGACAAGCCTGAGCCTTATACAGGCTGACTTTTTACCCACTAACCTTTCACCTACTTCATGCAGCAGAGCCAGACAAAAGCCACTACAAAGGTTTGTTTGTGGGCCTTGACAAATTTCACTTCATTACCCTAGATAACTTTCACCCTGTTATCGTAGGAATCTATTAACAGACACAATTCCCGAAAACCTAAATTCAATCCATGTGCATAGGTAATTTCTTCTTTTAGACAGCAATGGCAAAAATACGAGTGCTTGGAAAAATTATCTTTTTTTAATAAATCTATTTAGCTGTAATATAAATATAAAACATAAGAAAAAAGAGCTGGATACATTTCTAAATGCACAAAATATATGCCACATTTTTTTTTTTTTTTTAATTTCCAAAAAACTATTTTGTGTATGAAGTAAGCACGGTAATTATTTGTTATAATAAGATGTAAACTGTGCTGATATACTCTGTACATTAGGAAGTGCAGTACTGCCATGCTTAAGTCTCCGGTGCTCAGTAGTTTGTAGTAGTTTACATTCTATCGCTCTATCTCTTCCAGGGCCAGCTAAAGTGTTGTCGCTGTGATTCACGAGACCCTTTTTCAGCAATCAGTCACCGGATTATCAATGTGGTGTCACCCATTGGTCATCTTCGTTGGTGGCAATCAGAAACCGGTATGTAATTTAGGAACTCGTTTAAACATATTGGGAATATTTAAATGTGTCCTTGTAATACGGGTTTCATTCCCTTCAGTTTCCAAACACATCCTGTTTTATGAACAGACGCCAATATAAACGCCAAGACATCAATTTACAAACAGATAATGCAGGGAATTCAATAAAGCTGCTGTGCCACTTTTCTGGCGTTAGTCCCTCTTGTTAATTTCTTGGGCCAAAATCATGAATGTGTCACTTTCACATTGTGTTGCATTGAATGCACCAAATGTGCACTATAGCAAGGGCCTGGAAGAAGCCAGCTGTCTCGTTTGCGGAGGTGAAGAGCACCTTAACGACTCTCATGATTAATGAGAAGATGTCTAGTATTCTTCATGACTCCCACGCCAAGCTCTTCCCACTCTGCATCCGACCAGCCTAGGCCGCGTTAATTGACCCCCTTTATCTTCCCGACCTGGAGGTACCTCTCTCTCTCTTTTTCCCCCTCTCTCTTTCTCTTCCTCTCCCTCTCCCCCCCCTTTCTCTCTCTCCCTCTCTCTTTTTTTTTCCACTCTTTTATTTTTCTTATTTTTTTTGTGTTTTTTTTTTACATTTTGTTTGTGTTTCTGATTTTAGTTTTATTTTCCACATTTTAGTGGATTACTCCACACCTTACGCTCTGAGCAATAATGCTCAGTTACTTTATGTTGACCCCCCAGCCTCAGCCGGAGGGCTGTTGTTGCCTCGTAACTCCCACTATCGAATATGTTTTAATGTGCACTATTCAGCTGTGCCATGTTATGTTTTTTGTTTATATCCCCTGCGTGGGATAATTGCAATTGTTCTCACTTCTCAAAAAATCTTAATAAGAAAGATTGTACCAGAATGCACCAAATGTAAAAGTGGAGCTTATTGACACACAGGGGGAGATTTACTAAAACTGGTGTACTCAGAATCTGGTGCACCTGTGCGTGGTAGCCAATCAACTTCTAACTTCAGCTTGTTCAATTAAGCTTTGACAATAAAATCTGGAAACTGATTGGTTTCTAAGCAGAGCTGCACCTAATGTTACACCATACAGTTTTAGTAAATAATCCCCACAATGTCATTTTGGCCTAAATTGAGAAAGTGACAAGTTTTGTATAAAGGGTTTCCCAACCCTCTAATATTCACCTTGCCAGCTACCTCAGCCAGTAAAAGTACCCAATGCTTCCCGGTATAGGGGATCATGTGACTTGATCCCATTTGACAGTACTTGGCTCTAACCAATTGCTAGGCCTGGGCACTGTCACAAGACACTGGCACTGGCAAGGTCAGAATCAGTTGGGGTGGGGGGAGAGGGGCTACACAGACACTGTCACTTTGCTCCGAATGGCCATGTTTAGTTTATCCTTTACCAGATCTTTGGGCACTAAAAGCTACCATGCCTGCACCAAGATCTTAAAGCTCTGCAATCTTAGTGTCAACAACTACCTGATGCAAATGAAATGATTCACCTATAAAGTATCAGAAACATGTAATTTATATAATAAAAAAAACAGTATTAGGCCGGGTTCACATATGTGCGGCCGCAGGTTTGTGCCTGGGTCCAGTGCGTGTCTGTTCACTGGCTCACACAAAACAAGAGAAAATTCCCAGCTTAACTTACCAACCAGTCTGCTTACCAACCAAACTAACCTGTTCAACAGTATGCGTTAAAAACAGGGGTTTAGTTAGCACACATGTTCACCGAGTCAGGTGCGATTTACGTCCGATTTTTTTGCCTGAATTTGCACATGAACTGGACCCAAACACGTAGAGGACCCTTTTGCAATCCGCTCCGTGGCCACCCCGGACCTGTGTGAACCGGCTCCATTGAGAGTCGGTAACACTTGCATGTCATGCAAATAATTGGTAATTGGTGATTTGAAGTCAACTCTATCACCCAGTTGATATGTGAAAAAAACTTAATGGATATTGGAAGTCTCTGTATATTATACAACTGCTGCAACTGATTATAGTTTCCTGTAACTGATTATATTTCCTACTCCAATTAATGAAAAGTTGAAATGTTACAGAGAAAGCAATTTTTTTTATTTATTTACACAATTTAGTAAGATACATTGTTTTTTTCAATAAAACAAATAATTGTGTTTGTTATTTTCTGCACAGGTCTTCCTTCAGTTAACCTGCAATTTGACACAGGAAGGAAGTTTCAGCTCAGTGATGTCACTCTGGATTTCAGGGTATGTTTTATTTAGTATGGTGAATGTCACTATGGAAAATTGTAGTTACGCACAGGAACAGGCTTGTTGTATCTCAATAATTGTTGCTTAAACTTCACACAGTTTACAGCTTCTTTGTTTAGGACAGAAAATTGCAGTAAGCAGCAAGGTAGTTAGTGAAAATTACCATTCTGTTATATCAGAAAAGGTTGTCATAAGTATATACATTCTGTTTAATCTTACTTTCCACTTTAAAGCCCTCAAGGTTTTCCACCTTAATGCATTCTATGCATTAAGGTGAAAAACATTCTGTAGTGCAGCAGCCCCCCAGAGCCCCCCTTTTACTTACCTGAACCTGATTGTTGCAGCAACGAGAACAAACCCAGCCACAGTCTCGGGTCCTCATTGGACAGATGGATAGCAGCAGGAGCCATTGGCTTCCACTGCTGTCTAACAAATCCAGTGACACGGGAGTCGGGGGGCAGGGCCGAATCCTGCTGTCTGTGTCAATGTACGCAGCAGCAGGACTCGGAAGCATGCCTGCATGAGTGCCCCCTTGGAAAGCGGGTCTCCGAGGGGGCACTCGATGCGGGGAGGAGCCAGGAGCGCCTCCGGGGGACACCAGAAAAGGAGGATTAAGGCCTTGCACAGAGGAGGTAAGTATACCATGTTTATTTTAAAAAAAAGCTTTATAACCCCTTTAAATATACACTGCTGAGTAATTTGATCAGAATCAAAATATAAGATTTGCCATTCTCCAAGTGATCTTACTATAAACCACTATGTATACAGTAGCATATGCCTACTGACATACATGAATCTGCATGTACTTACCTTGTAACATTGGCACAACCCTTGTTACATGGGTGAATACATGTTCCCTTCCATACCCTGAAGTACTGGGTATATCCTTCAGCTCTTAGTGAAGAAGGAAGAGGAAAGCACATGAAAGGTAAATTTTTTGCTGATGGGGTTGGGGGTAAAACCAAACCCATTGCTTTGGCTTGAAAGAGCAAGTCCCAGGTTTCCATTAAATGCCATTAAGTTGTTTCAACAGACATCCTCCACATTGTGTTTACTTTGACACTGTTTAACAATTGTGTAATGAAATTATTGTTATAGAAACCTGGCTAGCTACCTAATTTCTGCACATTTTCAATTAAAACTTGTCTTTAGGATCAATGCACTTATACAGTTGTCACAACCAGATCCAATGTGGTTGTCAGAGAGGTTATATATGGGGAAGGGGCAGAAAAAATGCATTTATTAGTTATACCTCTTACCAGTCATTCAGAGCCTAACAGAGAAGCCTTCCTGCTATTCTTGCTTTCTCTCTCTTACACATGATTTATGATATTTTGTAAAAGGCCATAGGACATCTGATGGTGTCAACAGAAAAGTTTAGGAACTTCTCTGCGTAGCTTTGCATGACAGATGGGATGTATAATGCATACACATGTCTAGCCTGGAGAGCCTTTCATACAAAGCATTTTTTTTTTACCTCTGACTCACAGGATAGTCTATATCGCTTTTTACAGACTTTTTCTCTCATTGCATACTTTCACAAAGCATTTTCTCTAAAAAGGCGATCTTTAACAAAGGGCATCTCCCACAAGGCAGTCTGTTTCATGGGAAACATGAACACCCTTTCTCTTAGAGCACTGACACAGTTCACTCTTTCCCAAGGCACTCTCTTACAGGACATTTTCACATGGCATAATATCAGGGCACTCTCTCTTACAGGACACTCTTTCACATGGTACTATATTAGGGCACTCTCTCACAGGATACTTTTACTGGACATTATAAATAGGTACTCTCTCTCACAGAACACTCTTCCACATGGCATTATAACAGAGCACTCTCTTCCACAGGACACTCACATGGCACTATCATAGGACACTTTTACATGGCATTACAACAAGGCATTCTCTCACCAGATACTCCTTCACATGGCACTATCACAGAGCACTCTTTCTCACAGGACACTCCTCCACATGATGTTATAACAAGGCAACCTCTTCCACAGGACACCCTTTCACATGGCACTGTCAGAAGGCATTCTGTCTCACAGGACACTTTCACATGGCATCATAGCAGGACACTTTTTTACAGGGCACTGTCTCCCACAGGACACTCTTCCACATGACATTATAACAGGGCACACTCTTCCACATAGCATTATAACAGGGAAATCTCTTCCACAGGACACTCCCATGGTACTATGATTGGGCACTTTTACATGGCATCATAACAAGGCATTCTCTCACTAGATACTCCTTCACATGGCACTATCATAGAGCATCCTCTCTCACATGGCACTCTTCCACATGATGTTATAACAGGGCAACCTCTTCCACAGGACATCCTTTCACATGGCACTGTCAGAAGGCATTCTCGCTCACAGGACACTTTCACATGGCATCAGAGCAGGACACTTTTTCACAGGGCACTGTCTCCCACAGGACACTCTTCCACATGACATTATAACAGGGCACACTCTTCCACATGGCATTATAACAGGGCACACTCTCTCACAGGACACTCTTTCAAATGGCATTATAACAGGGAACTCTCTTTCTGACATGACACTATCACATGGCATTATCACAGGGCACTCTTTCCCAAGACATTCTTTCACATGGCACTATCTCATAGGATAGACCAACAAGACAATCTGTGTTTCACAGGGTAGTCTCTCAGTTGGCACTACTATAGGGCATCTTTTTTCACTAAACAATCTCCTATGTGGCACTATCACAGGGCAGGCTGCCTGACAGGGCAGTTTTCACATTTCTCTCTTTTTCAAATGGCCTTCTTTGGTTTGTTGGATTGTGGGGGCATTAAAAGCATTTTTATTTTTGTTCTATAAATGCAATTTTTTTTTTTTATTCTGCCAGAAATTTAATGTCAATAACTTCCTGTGCTTGGGAAAAAAAGAAAATTAATCTAGTTTTGCAATATTTTCTATATTAAATTTTGGTTCTTGTGTTTAGTTACACTTTAAAGATTTACAGAAAGGTTGTATTGGTTAAAAAGTAATCTACTGATCATCCCCCACAGCTATTACCTTTTTGTTCCGCTTAACCCTCCCTTCTTGATTGTAAGCTCTAATGAGCAGGGCCCTCTGATCCCTCCTGTATTGAATTGTATTGTAACTGTACTGTCTGCCCTCATGTGTTAAAGCGCTGTGCAAACTGTTGGCGCTATATAAATCCTGTATAATAATAATAATCTACTGAGCATTAAACAACTCTGAATAAAAAGCCAGCCAAATATTAGCATTGTAATGCAAGTTACACAAAATTTACAGTAGTATTTTACTAAGACCCCTATCACACTGATAGCGCTCCGTGTTAGCAGTAAAGCGCTGCTAGTTTTTACTTTACCGTTGTTTTAGCGGAACTATTCGGACGCTAGCGGGGTGCTTTTAACCCCCGCTAGCGGCCGAAAAAAGGGTTAAATCCGCTTGTAATGTGCTGCCGCCAAAGCGCTTTGTAGGCGCTTCGGCAGTGGTGCCCATTGATTTCAATGGGCAGGGGCGGTTTAGGAGCGGTGTATACAATGCTCTTCCACTGCCCCAAAGATGCTGCTTGCAGGACTTTTTCTAATGTCCTGCAAGCGCACCGCTCCAGTGTGAAAGCCCTCGGGCTCTAACACTGGGGCTGCAGATGAGGCATTTTTCTGGCACTTTACAGGCGCTATTTTTAGCCCTTTAGCACCTGAAAAACGCCTCCAGTGTGAAAGGGGTCTAAATGTAACAAAAAGGCCCAGGAACCCCATTCAGTAAATATTTTATTTTTTCTATTGAGTTAAGGCACATGAAAAGTGATTTCTGCTTCTCTGCTACTTAGGTGAATCAACATTTACTGCGTTCATTGAAGTAAATCTAAAAATTAGAGCATATTTAAATTGATATTAAAGTTATTTTTTTGGGCAAAATAAAATACTAATAACATAACCTACATGCTCTTGCTGTGTTTTGATCATTTTTATTCTCTAAGCTTCCTCCTCATACTGTACTGCCCCCTGGCTGCATTGCTTGACTCCAGGTATGTGGGGGGGGGGGGGGGGCTGCCTATACAACCGGCAGTATGGCTGGGAAGGATGGAGGAGGAAATATGTGGAGGGAGGGGAAAAATTATAAAAACAAGAGAATGTAAGTTCTGCTTTTAGCAGCTCATTTAGCACAAAAAATTACTTTAACATCACTTTATTGAAAAAATGTACAAGTCTGCTGGTGAATTGATTTACGTTCCTCTAATTGCATGATTATTTTTCTTTTTGTTCAATGCTACTTTTGATTGGAATATCCAGAACACTCTGGTATGTCAACAACTATATGAGATTGCCGAAATAGGTAGCTCTTGTTCATTCTTATACTGTCCACCAATTCCTCCATCAGAAAATGTCCAAGATTTTAGTCAATGATAGTGGCTGCAACATAGCTTGCTTAATAATATGCCATTCAGTATGGTGACAAATCCTGCAGTTTCTAGAAGGAATATAATTTCTATAAATGTATGAATGTTAACATAGGTACTGTTATTTTTTTTATTTTTTTTAACAAGCAGTAAAGGAAATAGAAGCTGTAGCTGAAAAATGGTTGGTGATAATAACTAAAACATGGAAGCTGACTCGAAATATCATGATTTTAAGTGGTAACAGAACTGTGCTTCTATATGTAACATATGTAATATTGATTTAGCTGTCTTAACATGTCCTCCTTCCTTTCTTTGGTTGTCATTTTACAGAGCCCCCGACCAGCTGGCATGATAATAGAGAGATCTTCAGACTTTGGCAGAACATGGCATGTGTATCAGTATTTAGCTTATGATTGTGCCACTGCTTTTCCACACATTAAACGGGGCCGTCCCCAACACCTAGAGGATGTGCACTGCCAGGAGCTGTATGGTAACCCAATGCATGGAGGCAAGGTAGGACACAGCTATAATTCTGAAAATGAATAGACGTGTTAAATATATTTGTGTCAGGGCTTCTGTGTTGTATCATCATAAGGAAAGAATTGACAGATAGAAAAGATGTTACTTATGTGAAATATATATATATAGATATATATATATATCTATATATATACACACTGCTCAAAAAAATTCAAGGAAAACTTTTGAATCAGAAGTCCTGGGAACTCCTGGGATATTGCTCTGGTCAGTTAAGTAGCAGAGGGGGTTGTTAATCAGTTTCAGCTGCTTTGCTGTTAATTGAAATTAACAACAGGTGCACTAGATGGGCAACAATGAGACGACCTCCAAAACAGGAATGGTTTTTCAGGTGGAGGTGTCTGACATTTTTTTTTCCTACTCATCTTTTCTGACTGTTTTTCACTAGTTTTGCATTTGGCTAGGGTCAGTGTCACTACTGGTAGCACAAGGCGATACTTGGACCCTATAAAGGTTGCACAGGCAGTCCAACTCCTCCAGGATGGCACATCAATACGTGTCATTGCCAGAAGGTTTGCCGTGTCTCCCAGCACAGTCTCAAGAGCATGGAGGAGATTCCAGGAGACAGGCAGTTACTCTAGGAGAGCTGGACAGAGCCGTAGAAGGTCCTTAACCCATCAGCAGGACCGGTATCTGCTCCTTTGTGCAAGGAGGAACAGGATGAGCACTGCCAGAGCCCTACAAAATGACCTCCAGCAGGCCACTGGTGTGAATGTCTCTGACCAAACAATCAGAAACAGACTTCATGGGGGTGGTCCGAGGGCCCGAAGTCCTCTAGTGTGCTCTGTGCTCACTGCCGGACACTGTGGAGCTCGATTGGCATTTTCCATTGAACACCAGAATTTGCAGGTCTGCCAATGGTGCCCCATGCTTTTCACAGATGAGAGCAGGTTCACCCTGAGCATATGTGACAGACGTGAAAGGGTCTGGAGAAGGCACAGAGAACTTTATGCTGCCTGTAACATCGTTCAGCATGACCGGTTTGGTGGTGGGTCAGTGATGGTCTGGGGAGGCATATCCATGGAGGGACGTACAGACATCTACAGGCTACACAATGGCACCCTGACTGCCATTAGGTATCGGGATGAAATCCTTGGACCCATTGTCAGACCCTACGCTGGAGCAGTGGGTCCTGGGTTCCTCCTGGTGCACGACAATGCCCGGCCTCATGTGGCGAGAGCATGCAGCCAGTTCCTGGAGGATGAAGAAATTGATACCATTGAATGGCCCCCACACTCACCTGACCTAAATCCAAAAGAACACCTCTGGGACATTATGTTTCGGTCCATCCAGTGCCTCCTGGTTGCACCTCAGTCTGTTCAGGAGCTCAGTGATGCTCTGGTCCAGATCTGGGAGGAAATACCCCAGGACACCATCTGTCGTCTCATTAGGAGCATGCTCTGATGTTTTCAGGCATGCATACAAGCACTTGGGGCCATACAAACTACTGAGGACCATTTTGAGTTGTTGCAATGAAATTTCAGCAAAATGGACTAGCTTGCTGCATATTTTTTTCACTTTGATTTTCGGGGTGTCCTTGAATTCAGCCCTCTGTAGGTGGATAATTTTCATTTCCATCAAATGATGTGCCATTCTTTCATTCCTAACACATAACCCAGTCCATATCAGTATAGATATCCAGCATGAGATTTTGCCCCGTTGAGATCTGATGTGTTTTCAAAGTGTTCCTTTTATTTTTTTGAGCAGTGTATATATATATATATATATATATATATATATACAGTATCTAACAAAAGTAAGTACATCCCTCACATGTTTGTAAATATTTTATTTTATATTATTATAAACCGCTGGCAACAAAAGTGAGTACACTACTAAGTGAAAATGTCCAAATTGGGCCCAAAGTGTCAATATTTTGTGTGGCCACCATTATTTTTGGAGTTCACCAGAGCTTCACAAGTTACCACTGGAGTCCTCTTCCATTCCTCCATGATGACATCAGGTAGCTGGTGGATTTTAGAGACCTTGCGCTCCTCCACCTTCCATATGAGGATACCCCACAGATGCTCAGTAGGGTTTAGGTCTGGAGACATGCTTAGCCAGTTCATCACCTTTTACCCTCAGCTTCTTTATCAAGGCAGTGGTCATCTTGGAGGTGTGTTTGGGGTGATTATCATGTTGGAATACTGCCCTGCGACCCAGTCTCCGAAGGGAGGGGGTCATGCTTTGCTTCTGTATGTCACAGTACCTGTTGGCATTCATGGTTACCTCAATGAGCTGTAGCGCCCCAGTGTCGGCAGAACTCATTCACCCCCAGACCATGACTCTTCCACCACCATGCTTGACTGTAGGTGAGACACTTTGTACTCCTCATCTGGTTGCCACCACACATGCTTGACACCATCTGAACCAAATAGTTTATCTTGGTCTCATCAGACCACAGGACATGGTTCCAGTAATCCATGTCCTTAGTCTGCTTGTCTTCAGCAAACTGTTTGCAGGCTTTCTTGTGCACCATCTTTAGAAGAGGCTTCCTTCTGGGGCGACAGCCATGCAGACCAATTTGATGCAGTGTGTGGCATATGGTCTGAACACTGACAGGCTGACCCCCACCCCTTCAACTTCTGCAGCAATGCTGGCAGCACTCATACATCTATTTCCAAAAGACATCCTCTAGATATGACGCTGAGCATGTGCACTCAATTTCTTTGGTTGACCATGGCGAGGCCTATTCTGTGTAGAACCCGTCCTGTTAAACCGCTGTATGGTCTAGGCCACCGTGCTGCAGCTCAGTTTCAGGGTCTTGGCAATCTTCTTATAGTCTAGGCCAGTGATTCTCAACCAGGGTTCCGTGGAACCCTAGGGTTCCTCCAGAGGTTGCTTGGGGTTCCTTCAGCATTGGGCAATTTCTGCCTCTCAGATAAGTTCACACTGACCCCATTGATCTTTTTAGCTATCTGTAAGGAGGTAATTCTTCCCAATGACCACAAGTGTAAGGACCATTCTTCCAACTGACCGTCACACTAATGTATCATGAGTTGTAGATTTCTCAATTTTAGCAGGGGTTACCTGAGACCGGAGAACTATTTCAAGGGTTCCTCTGTGTTGAAAAGGTTGAGAAAGGCTGGTCTAGGCCATCTTTATGTAGAGCAACAATTCTTTTTTCAGATCCTCAGAGAGTTCTTTGCCATGAGGTGCCATGTTAAACTTCCAGTGACCAGTATGAGAGAGTGAGAGCGATAACACCAAATTTAGCACACCTGCTCCCAATTCACACCTGAGACCTTGTAACACTAATGAGTCACATGACACAGGGGAGGGAAATGGCTAATTGGGCCCAATTTGGACATTTTCACTTAGGGGTGTACTAATTTTTTCAGCGGTTTAGACATTAATGGCTGTGTGTTGAGTTATTTTGAGGGGACAGCTAATTTACACTGTTATACAAGCTGTACACTCACTACTTTACATTGTCGCAAAGTGTAATTTCTTCAGTGTCGTCACATAAAAAGATATAATAGACTATTTACAAAAATGTGAGGGGCGTACTCACTTTTGTGCGATACAACCCCCCTCTCTAGTTTTCTTCCGGCAGCCTGTAGAGCTGCTTGGCCCCTCCCACAGTTCTGTTTTGTTGCCAGGATATGTACTATACAGTAATGATGTCACTGCTACTTTAACAAGATAATCATAGGCGTGCGCACGGGGTGTGCCAGTTGTGCCTGGGCACACCCTAATGTGTGTCTGGAGATCTGCTGTAAAATGCTGCAAGAGACTGTATAGGGAGCTGCCTGTGAGATCGTTTCCCATTGAGCAGTCAGGGAGGCATGTAAGAGCCGCTTAGTGCTTGAAACTGTAATGTAATGTCACTGCTTGCAGAGAGGAGCTGTCAAAACTCGTAGCTGATGTCGCGGGTGGGCGGGACCGAACAGCTAGCCTATAAAACACAAGCCAACAGGATAGGGGCTGGGCGGGCAGCTCCGTATATGTGGCTCCGCCCCTTTCTATCAGCTATCAAACACCAGCCAACGGGATAGGGGCTGGACGGACTGTTCCGTGTATGTGTATTCTTAAGAAGCCCAATCATTGGCTACTTAAGAGTAGCCAATATATACTTCTGGTAACTTAGTATATATGTATATATATATATATATATATATATATATATATAAAAGCTTGTGTGTTTGAGCTTTGGGGTGCACACTCTAATGCAGACCTCAAATTTTCCACTCGCCTACTCGCATTTTGCGAGTGGGAAATGAGGTCTGGCGAGGAGCTGGGCTGCCTAGGAGTGGGGGGGGGCGGGCACTGCGGTGGGCGGGGTTGGTCGGGAGCCGTCCTCCCATCGATCACCCCGATGGCAGAGAGCACGGAGGAAGAGAACTTACATTGAAATTTCCTCCGCTCTGCTAGCTCACACAGCCCCGCCTTCTCCTGACCCCGCACCTGTAATAGACAGAATGCGGGTGCAATGCTGGGATGTGTTGTCTATCACAGGCGTGGGGTCAGGAGGAGGCGGGGCTGTGTGAGCGAGCAGAGTGGAGGAAATTTCAATGTAAGTTCTAACAGCGGGCTATACCGCTCTACGATCCGCGGCTCTCCTCTTCATCCTGTCATGCAGAGGCGTTGCTAGGCGGGTAACACCCGTCGGTAGCAGCACCTCTAACACCGCCCGCTGCCATGATTAGCCGCACCTCATGCCGCTGTGTACCTCAGTGGCGTGGACCGAAGCCGCCTCCTCCTCTCTGTTTACATCCACAGAGGAGGAGGAGGACCCTGCACTCGAGGGACACACAGTGTGTGCGCTGTTCTGAGGTATGTAAGGGGGGGGCGTCTGTACTGGGGGGGGTCTTGTAATGCCGGGGGGTCTGCACTAGGGGGGTGTCTGTAATGCTGAGGGGGCTGTCTGTAGTGCTGAGGGGGGTGTCTGTAGTCCTGAGGGGGTGTCTGTAATGCTGAGGGGGGTGTCTGTAATGCTGAGGGGGGTGTCTGTAATGCTGAGGGGGGTGTCTGTAGTGCTGAGGGGGGTGTCTGTAATGCTGAGGGGGGTGTCTGTGGTTCTGAGGGGGGTGTCTGTAGTGCTGAGGGGGGTGTCTGTACTGCTGGGGGGTTTCTGTACTTGTGTGAGGGTGTCTGTACTGATGGGGGGTCTGCACCGGGTGACACCAACCCTAGTGACGCCACTGCTGTCATGATCTGGCCGCCAATGGGAGCACGATTAGTCTTCAATGGGGGCACAGTGAGTCTTCAATGGGGGGACATAATGAGTCTTCAATGGGGGACACAATGAGTCTTCAGTGGGGGACACAATGAGTCTTCAATGGGGGTCACAATGTGTCTTCAATGGGGGGCACAATGAGTCTTCAATGGGGGGCACAATGAGTCTTCAATGGGGGGCACAATTAGTCTGCAATGTGGGCACAATGAAGCTGCAATGTGGGGCACAGTGAGGCTGCAATGTGGGGCACAGTGAGGCTGCAATGTGGGGCACAGTGAGACTGCAATGTGGGCACAGGTGAGGCTGCATTGATGAGCACAGGTGAGGCTGTGCTGAGGGGAACTGATAAAGTTGTTAATTTTTATTTCTGTAACTTAATTCTGCATAAAACATTTACAAGTGTCATTTCATGAGATAATTTATGAAGGCGTGATTAGCGGCAGAATTAGGGGCGGAGCAGGGTTAGGTTGTGCAACTGGTGGCGAGTAACCCTTGAGGCCTGGCTAGTGGCTCAAGACTTGACATTTTGAGCCCTGCCCTAATGCAATAGGCTGTGCACGCCTATGAAGATAATACATGGATTTTCAAAAGCATTTGATGCATTCAAAGTGGATAAATCCTTTGTGGTGATTGAGGAATATGTTTAAATAAACGTTTTAAATTATACTGTACATGGCCAGAGAATTTAATGTATACAAGGTATAATTGTTGATTTGCAGCAACATTTGTCTACAGGAATGTCAGTAACAGTATAGCTATCTTTACAACTAGTCACACAGTTTTTTTCCAAAGCCAGGTTAGAGAATAGCAAAAAGAAAGAAAAAAAAAGAAAAGAGAATTATAACTTAACAACTTTTGGAAGTGTCTTACCTCACATACAAAGCTACCTTTTTTATTGCAAAAAGTAGTAAAACAGCACAGCCTCACTATTGGCAGGTATTAATTAAAAGTGAATCAGCTAGCATTTTCCATCCACTGTGTGGGTTTGGTTTAGGGAGATGCAATTTCAAGCTTTGGAATATACCAAGCTTATTTTCAAATAAATAATAAAACATGGGCCCAGATATATATGAACCAGCCAGCAGAAATCCCCATTCAAATGTTCAGATATTAAGGATGAAATTGGATTGTGGTGCTCAGGACCCATATATATGGGTGGCTGGTGATGTGTGGTTTAATCTGCACTTATTCCAGATTTTCTTACCTAAATTATCACTTATTGAGGTGGAAACTGATTTTAAAATATTCTCTCATTCATATTCAAAAGCTAAACTGAGCATAAAACATTAAAGCATGATGCTAGTTTGATTCCTTGGCTCCTACCATTCCATTTGGCATCATTCACTAACCATGCTTTTAGAGTCACAATGTCTCTTTGGCAGCTAAATGACAGCTATAAATATGGGCCAGCTCCTGTTCATCAAACCTAAAGATACTTTTTCGATATTTGTTGCATAATAGTTGCTTTTGTTCATCCAGGTATATCTTGGTTTTAACTACAAACTAAGGCCTCATTCGCACTGGGTGTTTTTTGCAGCCACTTCTAGGGGAGTCTGACTTTTTTTTTCCTTGCCTCTAGACTCCCCTGCATGTTAGCCTATGTGTCAATGCACACATAGACTTTTAGCAGTGTTTAGTGGCAGGGACTTTTAAAGGCAAAAGAAAAAAAAAAAACACTGCCAGTGCATCCAGGAAAAGTGTCGTTTTGGCAGAAAATATGCTTGACACTTATTAACGCGTGTTAATGATAGCGCGTTTAGCGCTCGAGCGTTAATTCATTTAAATGACCAGAATAAATTATTATAATAATTTTATATTATTATTATTAAATTATTATTAATAAAAATAACTTAACGTCCAAGCGCTTGACATCTGTAAACGTACCTTAACTCGTTACACCCTTTTACTAGCGTCAGGTGTTTTTTCTGTCAAAACGCTGCTGCCAGAAGGCCGTGTTCACACTGGTGTGACAAACGCTCCGACATTGGGAGCTCATGTCGCATGACGTGTGAAAATCAATGTTTCCCTATGGGAGCCGTCTTAACCGGTCCGACTTTGAAAATGCTCTCTGTACTACTTTGGTCCGACTTTGATCCTGCTTCAGCCCATTGAATATCACTGAAGTCGGATCAAAGTCGGAATGCCGTCTTGCATGATGCGACTTTGGCATGCGACTTGTGCTTTGATGATTTTGAGGGAAAACTCCACGCCAAATTTTAAATAAAAAACCGGCATGGGTTCCCCCTCCAAGAGCATACCAGGCCCTTCGGTCTGGTATGTATTTTAAGGGGTTCCCTACGCCGAAAAAACGGCGCGGGGGTCCCCCCAAAGTCTATACCAGACCCTTATTCGTGCAGGCAGCCTGGCCAGTCAGGAAAGGGGGCGGGGACGAGCGAGCGCCCCCCCTCCTGAACCGTACCAGGCCGCATGCCCTCAACATGGGGGTGGGTGCTTTGGGGTAGGGGGGTGCCCTGTGGCCCCCCTCCCCAAAGCACCTTGCCCCCATGTTGATTTGGACAAGGGCCTCTTCCCGGCAACCCTGGCCATTGGTTATCGGGGTCTGCGGGCGGGGGGCTTATCGGAATCCGGGAGCCCCCTTTAATAAGATCCTGGCCCCCCACCCTATGTGAATGAATATGGGGTACATCCTACCCCTACCCATTCACCTGGGGAAAAAAGTGTCCATAAAAAAACACACTACAAAGGTTTTTAAAGTAATTTATTAGATCCGAGGGTCTCTTCCGACTTCGGAGGTCTCTCCGGCCTCTTCTCCGGTTCTTCCCCTGGTGTCTTCTGCCGGGCTCCTCCCCTATCTTCTACTCTTTTTACTCTCTTTCGCTAACGTTGGCCCAGTCTTCTCCGTCGTCTTCTTCCCTCTTCTCTTCTTCCGATGTTGACACAACCCTCTCTCCCGCTGTAATGCCGTGTGCGCGGTGCGCAACGACCTATATAGGCATGGGACGTGGTCACCGGGTGATGTCATCCAGTGACCCTGCCCACTTATGACCTCACCGCCCAAACGTCCTGTGTGCATGAGGCCTAAATATGAACAACTACCTGAACGTACAGTATTTTGTTATGGTCTCACATTAGTGTTTTCTCCCACAGCAGAAAAGCTCAGGTACAACTAATGATGTTTAAGTAATGTTAATTCTCCTTTTTTGACTGTTAGTACATTTTTAATAAGCTCTTTTATTTTCTGTTTTAGATAAGCTTTAGCCCAATGGCAATGGCTTTTACAGTTCCTGTATCTAAAAGTCAACAAATTCACAGTAAGAACCTTTTCACATCATGCTGAATTCTGTTTCATTTGTAAAATGCAAAAATCTAGTGAAGACCCTGATTTGTGAAGATCAAACCTCAATTATGATCTGTAACGCTTTGACTAATTATAGTTTGATGCAAGACCCTGTTATTTTTTGAATTTTTACTAAGCTTAGCACAGCTTCTAGAAGAAATGTAGAGTAAATCTACCAAGACTTTAAAGTGGCCAGTTAGATAAGTTCAGGGAAGTAAAGGTACCTGCACACCCTAGAAGCCATTTAACTCACCGAAGGCCAAAAAGTAATGGTCTACCCCTTGCTATATCTCAGATCTCAAAATTGGTCAGCAATTATGATGGAAAGTTGCAATGACAAATTATGAGGCCCAGGATGCAGAAGGGGGTTGTAAATAAACACAACTTGGAGTTTTTTCATGTTTACAATATTTAAAATGTTAACCTTCTGCTTTCCTGTGATTAAGTTCCCAAGTTCCCACACCTGTACACCAGCAATTGAAAGTGAAGTCCTCTTTGTTAGATTCTTCATTTATTTTATATCCTAGAACAGGGGTCTTCAAACTACGGCCCTCTGGGTGTTCAGGAACTACAATTCCCATCATGCATAGTCATGTCTGTGAATGTCAGAGTTTTACAATGCCTCATGGGATTTGTAGTTCCGCAACAGCTGGAGGGCCGTAGTTTGAGGATCCCTGTCCTAGAGAATTTAAAAAAGGTTCCAGTATAGAGCGTGGCAAGTGATACTTCTAGGTGGGAACAGTACAGTGCTGGCTCCTCAGGAGATGAAAGCAGAGAGTGGAAGACTCACCCCTTAAGATTCCACTTACAAATGAAATGTCAACTTTGCACTTACTGACCCTTTACATGCTCTTAAATGTTTCAGTAGCACATAAATGTATTCCTATAATTAAAACGAATTCAAGAAAAACTTAATTTAAAGTGCAACAACCCATCTAATCAGAATTCATCTTTCACTCAGATTTCAGTAATCTGCAGTATAATTGGTTGCTATGGCTTGCTGTACTTCATCTTTGCACTCTATGCACTGCTTTGGTGAATTAGCTCAAATAAATGCATGTATAGTTAAATCGTATGGTAGGTATAAAATAAAAAACAATTGTGACTGTAGAGAAATATCTCATGGCTTCTCTTTTCAGAGCTTGGAGAGTTCACCAACCTAAGGATTAATTTCACCCAGCTGACACGCCTGCCACCCCAAAGATACCGGGAACCCAGTGCGTTCTATGCAATAGATGCGATGCATGTCCATGGCAGCTGCTTCTGTAATGGCCACGGAGACAGATGTGTACCTGGTGCCCTGCCAGAGAGAGACCCATTTGGTGATATTCAGGTACATTTTTCAGAACAAGACACCTTTACCACAATTGTAAAAGAAATATGGAAACAACAGTCCTGATAGATGTTACATTATATAATGTTCATAATTGTGGAATAAAACATATGCCAAAAATAGCTTCGTTTTTGGGGTAAGCTATGTTTTTCTCAAGTGTAATATTTTCCTCCAAATATGTAAGCACTGAGTTTTCAATGGGATCTACAGTGATACATTTATATTCACTGCAGAAGGTCAAGTTTGACAAATTGATGCAAACATTCTTGACTGTGCTTCTATGGCCTAGACTAGAGTGCAGTATTGGAAGCACTATTGTGCAGTCCTGAAACATTGCCTGAATCCTTTGATAATTTGGATTGTTTGGTCCATGTTTCCCTTTTATGGCATATTTCAGTTGTCTTCTTATCTATTCCACAGTGTTATACGTGAAGGGAAAGTGTAGCAGCTCATAGTTCTTAGGCTTCATTGACATCTGAGCATTGCGTTTGTGTGCGTGTTTGTGTGCCTTTTGTTACAGCATTTAAGCTTTGGGCATTTTTGTATTAGGAAAACATGTAAAAAAAAAAATAACTTGTTGCTATTTGGACATGTAATCTTAAAAACATGCAACAAAACACGTGACATGCATATTGCACATTATTTGCACACACGAATGCACTTCTATGGGACTTAAAATGTCCCAAAATGCAATAATCTGCCCGGACTGAGCTACAAATATAGCTCCAATTTTTTTTAGCTTTGGGTGTTTGTTTCAGCCATTTTGGAGTGAAGATGTAAACCACCACCATATACATTGCTTGTTTTTCTTTCTAAGCCCTGGTTCACACTGATACAATTTCTGAAGCATTCCAGAATGCATGGAATTGCATGACAAGTGAAATAACATGAGTTTCTATGGAGACTATTAACATGTATGCAGTGTGATTCAAATTAGATTTTAAAAAGTGTTTTGTGCGAGTATAGTGCAGTGCGGTGTAATTTGTAGTTACATAGACTTGAATGGAAATCGTATGCAGATCGCTTATCTGTCCGAAGATAACACGATTACAGCATGTTTTCTGCAAGTCTTTGCTTTGTTCCTTACAGTATCCTTCATTCCTGGTCGATGTTAGGAGAGAGAGACTGACTGTATTGAAATCACATTAACCCCTGGTTCACACTGGTGCGATTTGACATGTGATTTGACATGTCAAATTGCATGTCAAATCGGCAGCAATTTCCGGCATTGGCATCTTCCTAATTGGTGCAACGCCCATTTCAAAAAGTAGTTTCTGTACTACTTTTTGCGATTTCAGCTTGCGATTTCCATTGACATCTGTGCAGAAACCCGCACACGTCTGTAAAATCATCGCTGAAATTGGGACTGACATGCGGGAGTGAAATCGTGCGAGTTCAGCTGAACTCACAAGGCTTCATTCCTGCAGCTCAGTGTGAACTTTGGCTAAAAACATATTAGAATGGCTTCTCAAACCGCATCAACTAGTACTGGAGCTGCTCCTTGAAATCACACTGCATAAAAGATTAAACTCGAACCTACTCTAAGCGTTTTGGAGCTTCAAGCTACATAATGCTCAAGTGTGAATGGGGCCTTAGTCTTCCCTGCAGAAGTGACAGCTGGATCAAAAGAAAAGGAATCCGCTGCTCCACGTGTGTGCAATACCTTGATTAGAACCAAGTAGGAGTGCTAGCCCTGGTCCGCCTCCGTAAAAACTTGAGAAAAAGAAGAAATGGCTGCACATCCAAAGTTTCCAAAAGTGCCTTTTATTGCAGACGGTCAAAATACACAAGGGACACCAGGTGTAAGTCACGTAGATGCGTTTTACACATCTGATCTGTGCTTAATAATGATTAAGCACAGATCAGATGTGTGAAACGCGTCTACATGACTTACACCTGGTGTCCCTTGTGTATTTTGACCGTCTGCAATAAAAGGCACTTTTGGAAACTTTAAGCCCTGGTTCACACTGGGCTGTGAGAGTGAAGCCGTGCGAGTTCAGCTGAACTCGCATGATTTCACTCCCGCTGGTCAGTCCCGATTTTGGCCGCGATTACAGAGACATCTGTGCAGGTTTCTGCACAGATGTCAATGCAAATCACGGGCCAAAATCTCAAAAAGTAGTACAGAAACTACTTTTTGAAATTGGTGCAGCATCGCAGATGCGGCGTTGCACCGATTAGGACGGTGCCATTGCCGGCAATTTGCGGCAAATACCGCCGTTTTGACATGCGATTTGACATGCCAAATCGCATATCAAAACGCACCAGTGTGAACAAGGGCTAAATGTGCAGTCATTTCTTCTTTTACTCAAGTAGTGACAGCTGCATGGAAGATGAGGCATCAAGCTGGCAAAAGTAATGGATGGGGCAAGCAATGGAAGGAAGTATATGCAATGGAACTGAAACTCACAAGGTCTCTGCAATGAATTTTGACAAATTTGACTATTCTCCTTTTTGTTTGCCTACAACAAGCCCATTTTAAAGAGGAAATGTGTTTTTTCTCACATTTATGAACAGGAAAAAAATAAATAAGAAACAATGCCGATGTTATTTCTTTGCATGTTTGCATTAAAGTGGTTGTAAACCCATGTGAATTTTTTTTTTTTAAATCGCCTGTAAGAGAAAGCCATAATGAGCTAATATGACTAGCATAATAGCTCATTATGCATCACTTACCTTAGATCGGGGCCCCCGAAGCCGTCCTGGTCTCCCTCTCCAGCCGCAGCCATCGCTGCGGCGATAGCCGGAAGGTTACTTCCGGGTATTGCCGCTCCAGCCAATGACAGCGCCGCTCCGGAGCGGCAAAGACGTGACTCCGCGCATGCGCGCGTGAGCCGTCGAATCTGGCTAAGTCGTCGAATGATGTGACTTAGCCGGATTTGTGAATGGGATTAACCCCATGAATGCGCCGTTGTCTACGGTGCGCATGCGCCGTAGACACGGATGCATGTCGTTTTTAGCAAATATCTCCTAAACCGTGTAGGTTAAGGAGATATTTCTTGCATCTACAGGTAAACCTTAATCTAGGCTTACCTGTAGGTGCAATTTGCAAAAGTGGGTTTACAACCACTTTAATTAAGGAATATGCCACCAGTTATTGTCCTCAATGACATTCTTATAAAATGTAAGCACATATTTGTGAAATTAACTACCTGTTAGATATGTTTTTGCTATAATTCTGTAATTGTATTCTGTATGTGGGCTCCAGACCACTTGCAAATGATAATATATTTTGTTTCAGGTACATGATACATGTGTGTGCCAACATAACACTGCTGGAACAAACTGTGAACGTTGTGCTGGCCTCTACAATGACCTGCCTTGGAGGCCAGCTGATGAAATCAACCCCAATGTGTGCAAGAGTAAGTTTTATGAACAGCTTTTCAGAACTCGCTACATACACTATGATGATCTAGCCTTTAGAATTCTACTGAAATTGCAAGAGGAATTTTGATTTGGGGAAGTTTGTTTTGTTTAAGCATAAATGATAATTGTTTAATAGCTGCGTCTGTTTTGAAAAAATAAAGAAAGGTTAGATGCTTGTCAAAAAAGTGAAAATCTCTTGCGCTTAGTTGTAGTGCTAAGAACATATGACCTCAGCTTGCCCGACTGGTAGGTATGATGCCTGAGGTCTTGCTGCCCTCACAGGACTGTGGGCATCCTCGCAAACACTAGAAACAACAAAAAAGGGTGCGCTGACCTAGTGCATTACAAAAATAACGATTTTATTTTGAAATATAAGAGGTCTTCCTACTAACCAAAAGCATGAGAAGCATAGGCATATAAAAGGATGCAGACGAGACCACATCCAGGTCCACGGTACTCAGCCAGTGGTATGGAAAGCCCTCATAGCGTCCAAAGGCTTATGCGTTTTGAGGGTCGAGCCCTCTTCTTCGGAGCCAAAGAAAAGCCTTTAGGAATTCTACAGAAACTTGCAAGAGTTTTGTGAAGTTTATTTTGTTTAAGCATAAAGGTTAATTGTTTAATAGATAGCTGCATCTGTTTTAAAAAAATGGAGAAAGATTAGACCCGTGTCACATTTTTATTGCTACGTGTTGCTATTGGGGTAATTCATCCCTTTTTATTCTGCTAAGCATTGTCACCAAGAAATAGAGAGAATGAAAATCCTAAATTTTAGAGTTGGTTTTAGAACATGAAGTAAAAGGAAATATTCTATTAGGGACACTTGTTCTTGGACAACTCTCTTAGAGTTAATTTACATTATTATTATCATACAGGATTTATATACAGTAGCGCCAACATCTGTACAGAGCTTTACAACATGAGGGCAGACAGTACAGTTACAATACAATTTACAGGGAGAATCAGAGGGCCCTGCTATGTTGGTCTGCGATGGATACTTTGGTGGTTCTTTAAGATTAAGCCCTGATGGGTGGGGCGGAATGCATCAAATTCGGGGCTCAGAAGGTGCTCATGGCTGAGGCATTCACATTTCTCTTCACCTGTTGAGCTAGTGGTGTGCAGCGTCTCTCATCCCCTCATAAGCGGTGGATACTGCGCCTCCTGAATCCCTTTTTATTGACAGCTAAATGGGACTTTTAAATGGAAATACTGCACTGCAACCATTCACTTGAATGTCTCGCATTTACCTGTGGAATGCATCAGAGAGCAAGCGTTTTGCAGCACTTTCAAAGCAAAAATAACCTTGCATTGGACACGAGGAAGCTGAGGGACAGTCCACTGCCATGTAGTAGGGGAGTAGAGGAGAGTGACAGTTGCCAGAGGATCAGGTAAGTACATTTTTAGGGTACCATAGACGTAAATGAGTATGCAACTTTTTCAGTATGTGGGCAGCCCCACTGCATGGGAAGATTTTTGTTTTCCCCAGAGATAGGCCTTAACGTTTTTAAAGTTCTTCTCTGCCACAGTCTGAAAGCTTACATGGTAATGTCTTTATATTATAAGCTATTGTCATTTTGGGTCTTTATATGAAATGCTTATAACAAGAGATCTTTATGTTTAATGCACATGTTTTGATAACTTAAAATGCAATTGAAATACTACTAAGGAACTTAGATTCCGGCAAAACTATTTTATTCATCATATAGTTAGGACCAAATGTATCATGCTTATTCACAAACAAAAATATGGCAACTCTTTTAAGCGAACATATTCTACACACTTAAAAAGAAGTCCCATATTCCAATTGGAGAAGGTGTCATTCTCTAATCAGCTTTTTGTAGTCTTTGTAGATCACCTGATTTAGATTGTGGTCTGTAATGTAATTTTGGTAGCCTAAAATAGAACAAGAATGAAAGAATTTGAAGCCAATGCTTTATCACCATCTACTGGTAACTTTTGTGAACTGCATTGTGTTGGAATGACATTGAAATTATCATCTTAAACGAATTATCACAACAGTTTGGCGTTTTGTGGTATGAATGATTTACAAATGTATTGTCATTGTCTATTTCATACAATGTGTATTCACTAAAATGGGCTAAAAGTCAATTTCTTTTCTTTTTTTTTTTTAATTTAAGGTAATCAGCAAAACATAGTAGTATGACATGACAGTCTATGCTTAATGATATCCGTCAGCAGTAATATATTTACTGACCGTGTACAAACAAGGAGTTAAAAGATATCAATAAAGTAATAGACCAGGTTCCAGCACAGTAACATGCAGTGCCTAAAGACTTTGGGCCATAGCTTCCACAGCAAACAAATCCTGCATTGTGGTGGAAGACATATAGGAGAACATTTGATTTTCAATAGGTAGCTAGCAGATTTACAGAAATTTTATTGGGGATATATTATGCCACATAAACTGTTCTTTTAAAGGGTTAATCCACGCCCAAACAATATTTTAGTTTTTGATAGATGCTGGAAAGTGGACATAAGCTACCTTCTTATATCTATTAGATTTGGTGAGGAGAACCTGACACCTGAATTTTGAGGCGTTTACACCAGAATCAAACTTTGCAAGGCCCTGCGCGATCCTACAATTTTTTTTATTATACTAAACCCCATGTGGAATGCAGAAAGAACAATGGGAATACAGAAAATGCAGAAACAGCTGGAAACTGTGCCAAAAGAGATCTTGTCATTAGAGTCTCCTAGTCATAATAAAGGTTAGCGGATGTCTCATTTTACCAGACCACAGTGTCAAATCTGGGTGCTTTAGCCTTTTAATAAAATGATAGAAGAAACCAGTGTTTTATTACTACTGTTTATGTAATATCAATGTTTTATTTTTCCCAGAGTGCAACTGTAACAATCATGCTGACAAATGCCACTTTGATCCTGAAGTATATGAAGCTAGTGGCAGAGTGAGTGGGGGTGTATGTGAGGATTGCACTGACGGCACCACAGGAACAAACTGTGAGCGTTGTAAACCTGATTACTACAGGAATCCCAATCAAGACATCAGCCACCGAGATGCCTGTGTTTGTGAGTAACATTCATAATATGGCTATTTATAACTATTAATAATAGCAAACCTCCCAGCTTTCTGAGATGCGAAAGAGGGGCACAATGGAGCACAATGTATGTAGGCAAAGGCGACACCCTACCACGCCCCTAATTTGGTGGACCAGGAAGAATTAATATGCAAAAACGATTGGACTTCACCACTATTTTTCCTTGTTACCAGCTTTTTGTAATGACAAATGCTAAAATGATGGATTGGGTGAAAAATGTATTGGAGTATAATAGAGTTCTACACATCAGCCCAAACAAGAGGGACAACTAAGGAGAAAAAAGAGGCAGAGGGACCTGGTCCCAAAAGAGGGAAAGTCATGCCAAATAAAGGACAGTTGGGAGATATGTAGTAGTGAATAAAACAAATAAAACCAAGAATGTTGCTTGCTGAATTTAGTAAGGTGTTTTCACTGCCTTGTGTGAAACATGACAGCCTGTATCTAATTTATGTGGGGAAAGCCTAAATCTAATTATGGCTTGAACCTGACAAAGGTTATATGTTTCAGTAAATAGAAATTTCCCAGGAAGGAAGTAATGGTGTACAGACTTTTGAAAAAAAAACATGTTTTATCAGTGGCTCATTTATCTATGACCACAAAGATTCCAAGTTGTTCCAAACCAATGTTGGCCATAGACGGTTCAAATCTCGGCCGGTTCAGCAGGGACCGGCCAAGATTCGAACCATGTATTGGTAAGCTGAATGTACACAAGTTGATCGATCGATTAACTTGGGTACAACCAGCCTGTGTGATTTTACATGTGATTATTGCTAGCGGCTATTATAACTGCTAAAAGTAACCACTGTGTTCTGCCTGCAGGGACGACTAGTCCTGCCCCCCCGCCGGGAGAACACAATGCCTTAGCAAGAAGGATTCCCCCATCAATTCCCCCATCAATCAAGTGATTTTCTTTCCTGCAACCCATGGATGCAGAAAATAAAATTACTCCATCTATAGCTGGCTTAACAATGTAAACATAAAAATTGCTAAACATCCCCACCCCTTTACATTACCTAAATGCTCCTATTGACCAGTGAGACCACTAAAGCCCTGGCCATTAGGGAGGCCTGGGTGGTGGGAAGGAATAACACAGACTACATGGCAACTGTAAAGACTGTGGTTGCAATTTTTCTTTAATAGAGCACCTTGGGATTTTAGATTACTCGAACATTCTGCAAGAAGTGCCTACTATTCCCAGCAGCACATCCATGCACATAGGGCACAGCTAAAGTATCAAACTACACAAAAACAGCAACCAATACCATTATAACAGCAGCAGCACAGGACTTGTCTTCATATTACTGGGTCAGAACCACAAGAAATTAATAAATCATTGCGAGTGGTCGGAGCAACATTAACCAAAATATCATCCAAAGGCATATACAGTACACAATTATTAGGAAACCTCTGATGACATGAAGTGTTTCACATAAATGCTTATTTTTAGATCAAGAATAATGTTCATTACCTGAAACGTTTTGAAGTACAGTAACCGAAGACCCCATAAAAGTCTGACACCTTTAAACAAACTTTTTCATGATTACTGATGAAATTTTAATATAAAATTATGCTGTTTTACAGCAAAATGAATTAGCTACTTATGTAACAATGCTTAACTCAATAGAGTGGGATCTTCTAATTCTCATTCCATCTACCACCCTGAATATTGATCTACAGAATGATTCAGGTCTTTGGTCACCAACACATTTAACCTGCATTGAATTAACATGAAAGCATGCACTCCACTGAAAAACAGTGCTATTAAAAGGGAAAATTATTATTTAGAAGGAGAAATAAGTGAATTTTAATGTGTGTTTCAGCCTGTGATTGTGATCCAGAGGGTAGCATTGATGGTGGCAGCTGTGATCAAACAAATGGAAGATGTCTTTGTAAAGAAAATGTTGGAGGAGAGCGTTGTGACCAGTGCAAGCCAGGATTCTATCTTCTGAGTGCTTCCAATCCACTGGGATGCACAAGTAAGTGACAAACATATTACCAATCACAAAATAATCATAATCGTGCATTATTGTGTGGTACTTTTACTATAACTAGGAAATCCTGAATACAATTTCCTATTGCAGAAATCTTTGCCTGTTGCAGAAAAAAAGCTAATTCAGATCATTCAAAGTTCTAAATCTTTGTGCTTCATATTTCCAATCTCTGAAGGAAGAAAAGTTATTGTTGCCTAGAACAATCAGTTATTTGCCCCCCCCCTTCATGCCCCCATATTGCAGAGGAAAGAATATGAGAGTTAATTAGCAATATACATACATGGTTGTTTATACATTGTGATACGGGGTGATTAAGCTCAGTGTGGTAGATTTAGTAAAGCCATGTCAGTCCGAACTGTGCTTACGGGCATTCTGGCCCCCTTTAATAGGCAAAACAGATAGGAAAGTTTACATGCGGGTGTCCACTTATGGGTTCTTCTTTTCTCTCTTTGGTCTCCCAGACCACAACTCTTCAGGCTCACTCAGCCTTCAGTTGAAGCAACTATCTGCATGGGCCCACTCCTAGCCCCCGAGCTTGCTCAATCTTCCAGAGACTTCCAGATTCCCTCCAGCCCTCTGGACTCACTATCCACATCAGCTTTCTCAGCCCGCGAGACCCACTCTTGGTCTCCCAAAAGACCACGTAGCTGTCCTAACTTTCCCAGTGCTGTAGAAAGGAATCCCCCCCCCAACATTGGGTGCAGTCTTCAGAAGGAAACCAAGCTCTCCTGACAAGGCTCTGTCCCCAAAATGGGAGCCCTGAGCTAAGATCAGGTTTGGCTTATAAAGACTCTGCACACCTTTGCACACAACCTGCAGACCTCCAGCAAAACTCAGACACAGGATTGAAGGCTCTGCCCAACCCAAGATGCTTTGGAGCCTCCAAACTCCATGTTCCGATCCCGGATTACAAAACTTGGAGAAAGCTGAACCCTTTTCTCTGCTCATAAAAAGTACTCTGCAGTTTCTAAAACTGTATCTCTGAGAATCCTGTGTCATTTCCATATCCATTTCCTAAACTCATACTATGACAGGGCCTTCCAATGTCAGAATATGTTAAGTTTAAATATGGATTCCAAAAAGGTCCTCCTTTTAAGGGTGTAGCACATCCTATATAGCAACTAGAGAGAGAAACCAAGCCAAATGAATCTTTTAAGGTGCAGTAACAATTTTAAAAATCGAAATACTGTTAAAGTAATTATGATTGTATTGGATACAAAATGTAAGAATTTTATAAAAGATACTATACAAATATACATAGATGCGATTACCATATAGAACGCCACCTCAGGCTTATAATGAATTATGGCAGTTATGTTATAAACTATATGTTATGACATCATTTTTTATGAGCTTGAGACATAGGTCTATATGTAATTGCATGTACTGTATGTATACAGTATATGTATCGTATCTTTTGTGAATTTTTACATTCTGTAAAATTTTAATAAGTTTTGATTATTCAGATTGTTGCTGTAGCTTTTAACCCTTTCATGACTAAGCCTATTTCTGACATTTGGTGTTTACAAGTTAAAATCCGTATTTTTTGCTAGAAAATTACTTAGAACGTCCAAACATTATATATATTTTTTTAGCAGAGAATCTAGAGAATAAAATAGCAATTGTTGTAATATTTTATGTCACATGGTATTTGTGCAACGGTGTTTTAAACGCAACTTTTTGGGAAAAATGTACTTTTGGGAAAAATGTAAATAGATACCAAACTTGTCATGCTTTATAATTGCACGCACACGTGGAATAGCGACAAACTACGGTACCTAAAAATCTTCATAGGCGACGCTTTTATTTTTTCTCATGGTTACCAGGTTAGAGTTACAGAGGAGGTCTAGGACTAGAATTATTGCTCTTGCTCTGATGATCGCGGTTATACCTCACATGTGTGATTTGAACACCGTTTACATATGCGGGTGCGACTTCCGTATGCTTTTTCTTTGCTGCGCGAGCTCGCTGGGACGGGGGAGCTTTAAAAAATGTTTTTATTATTTATTTTATTTATTTTTACACTATTAAATTGATCACTTTTATTGCTGTCACAAGGAATGTAAACATCCCTTGTGACAGTAATAGGTGGTGGCAGGTACTCTTTATGGAGTAATCGGGGGTCTAAAAGACCCCACATCCCTACACTTCAAAGTATTCAGATCGCTGAAAACGGCGATTCTGAATACTGTATATTTTCTTTAATCCAGCGACATTGGCAGCTGAGTAAACAGGAAGTGACGTTGTGACGTCGCTTCCGTGTTTACATTCAGGAGACTTTGCACGAAGAAGTTTACGGACTCATGCCAGTCTGACACAAGGCACCGAAAGTGACGGATCGTGTCTCCCGGTGGGACGGGAGGCCCGGTCAGAGCGGCGGGAGGCGGCGGGAGGGGGGGATGTCCCCTCCCGCTCCTCCGGTATAACAACCGAGAGGCTTAGCCAATCGCCCGCTCTAAACAATGGTACTGGGATCATGCCTGCAGCTGCAGGCATGATCCCGGTATAACCCCCGAAAGCCGAGGCCGCATTTATGCGTTTGCTCGGCGGGTAAGGGTTTAAATACCATTTGGCATGGCTGTTTCTATATATTTTGCCTACTCTTTGAAAAGATCCATGTGTACATTTTGTTAGCTATACTATATATGATACACTATAAAGGCCAACTTTCTTAGCTTTATTAAAGTATGTACCACTTTATGGAAGCTATTGTTTACAGATAATCCCCTAGTAGGAGGTATCCTATTTTAAATACCAATTGACAGAGGTACAAATATTACCAGTACCCCATAATTGTTTATACATTTTCTCCATGCAAAAAAAAAAAATATATATGTTTTTAAGCAAACTAAGAAAAAAAGAACAAATCCCATTTCATATAGCCTTCATTTTAGTTTTCTAAAACTGTAAACCCCTTGTAGGACATACCAATGGATAAAAAAGAGCTTTATCGATTCCTGCTTGTAGTACAGATCACCAGTGCTAGGGCCTGCAGCACCAGCTGCTGTGAGACCCTTCCCACGGCTCAATGTACTTTTGCTGTTTTGTATAACCTGCGTTTGACAAATTGCTCCACAGCTCAATGTGAACAGAGGTTCTTCTTGCATTATATAGTGCACAGATGACTTATGTGTCTGCCGCTATGCAGGCCAAGCTGAGTCACACTGAGTGATACAAGAATCCCCTTTCAGAGAAGAGGTGAACAGAGGTTCTGTATTATTTAATCATAGTTGTCAAAGCAGCCATATCTGTACAGATGTTAAATTCAGTGTAAGTAAACTAAAAGTAAACTAAAAGCTTTCTAGTAAGAACATTTTACAGCTCACTAAGTGTACACCACTAGAGGGCAACAATAATCTACAAAAAACATACAAAGTATTTATTGTGTAAAACACTGCTATGTAAAGTTTATAATTCAAGGATTAAAATGTAAATTTGGAAGATTCATATATATAAAAAAAGAGGTATGCGTATAGGGTTAGTTCGTTTTTTAAAACTACTATATTAGATACATATTCCCCTTTTATACATCATTCCAACTACAGAGGGAATCATGAAAACATTTTGTATATTGGTGTATTCTAAAAGCATTGCCTTGTTGAATGCTCAGTTATATGTTTAATCCATGTATAGATAATATGTCTTGGAGCTATATCATTCCATTTTTTTTTTCCAATAAATTTATTGATAGTTCATGAAAAAACAGAAAGCAAACCACAAACCATATATATCCTTATGTGAGTAGTATATTGTTAAAGAGATTTTAGTAACCATGTATGACCTTCAAAGGTCATAGTCGTATGACTGTCGTGTAGTATCAGTGTGAACCCAGCCTCAGGCTGGGTTCACACTGGTACGACAAACGCTCCGACATTGGGAGCTCATTTTGCATGACGTGTGAAAATCAATGTTTCCCTATGAGAGCCGTCTTAACTGGTCCGACACAAGTCGGTCCGACTTTGAAAATGCTCCCTGTACTACTTTGGTCTGACTTTGATCCTACTTCAACCCATTGAATATCATTGAAGTCGGATAAAAGTAGGATCCTTGTCCTTACCATCCAACTTTTGACATCCGACATGGTGATTACAGCAGCAGTAAAAGGAATTTATCTCACACTGGGATTGTTTTGATTGGTCAAAGGACAAGTCAGACTATCACAAAGTTGGATCAGAGTAGTATCCTGTTCATTCAAGTCGGATGGATGTAGGACCGATGTAGGACCGATGTTGGACTGATGTCGCAGAGCAAAGTAGGATGAAGGTCATATGACTGTCGTGTAGTATCAGTGTGAAGCCTTAAGGCATGCTGGTGGGTTAATTGGTTTCTGAAGTGTGTGTGTCTATATGTATTTATGTGAGCTGGGAACCCTAGATGGCAAGCTTCTTGAGGGCAGAGACTGATGTGAATCCACAGCATGTAAAGCACTGTGTAAACTGACTGTGGTATATAAATACCTGTAAAAAATAAATACATAAATAAAAATATGACAAAGTGACAAAATTGGTATTTTAGAAAAAATCGCTAATGGTAGCCATTACAGCAGAATTCTCTTATACCTTTTAAGATCTGATAACATGAACAAACTTGGGCAAATTCCAACTTCCCTTCATTCTCTGTATGAGATCTGCAACTGAAATGTCAGCTTTTGGAGACCTTTGTCAGAACAATTACATTTTTACAGTCTTGCAAAAATAGGCACAGCCTTGCCTAAAAGTTTGGGAGGTCTACACATGAGGCATAAATATAATGTAGTTGTTTCATTTTTTTTTTTTTTTTTTGTTTCAGAGTGTGAATGTGAGCCTCAGGGGACAGAAAAAGACCAACCATGTGACAGTGAAACAGGACAGTGTCGTTGTCTTCCAAATGTTATAGGCCAACGGTGTGATCAGTGTGCCACCCAACATTGGAATCTTGCTAGCGGAAGGGGCTGTCAACAGTGCGGTTGTCATCCCAGGAACTCATATAGTCTGCAGTGTAATCAGGTACATGGTGTGTTCAGAAAAGGCCAGATTTACGTACTGCTAGCAGATATAGTAAGATGATTCACCTCTATGTTAGAAAAGTGTCAATTATCAATATATAAACTGAAGATTTTTGATTTAAGGCAGCAACATTACATGTCTTGCAAAGTTTCTGTTTTGGCAGTTTAATTTAAAGCCTTTCTAGTGGTTTATGGATTTTTTTATATTGTTATAATATAATATTCTACTTTAGGTAACTGGCCAGTGTTTATGTAGAGAAGGCTTCGGTGGTCAGCGCTGTACTGAGTGCCCAGTAAGGATGTATGGAGACTTACAGACTGGATGTAAAGGTTTGTATAATATGCTTTCACGCTACACCACATCAAGAATATTTGATAACATTGCAAAATACAAAAATTTATATGTCCAAAATGTAAGCCCCGGGCAGATGTGCTGATTACATGTATATCCATGAAAAACACTAATGCTACATTATTTTAAGAATCAAATGTTTATAGACCATTGGCATAGCTCCCAACTGTCCCTGAGTTTGAGGGACCGTCCCTGATTTGGAACAAAGTGCCTCTGTTCCTCTTTCCTCCTCATTTGTCCCTCATTTTGGTCTGATCTATATTGTTGTATGCAAAATGCACTTTTTATCTTTCAAAAAGTGTTTACCAGTGCTAAACCTTTCATCCAATTTCTAAATTGCTGCATTTGTAAATTTCAAACGTCAGTAGAAAGGAATAGTAGTGGTAAAAAAAAAGCACTTGGATTAACATTTTTTGTA
Organism: Rana muscosa; assembly: GCA_029206835.1. Lineage (NCBI taxonomy): Eukaryota > Metazoa > Chordata > Amphibia > Anura > Ranidae > Rana > Rana muscosa. Next base: position 419,773,064 of record CM055117.1, on the reverse strand, counting down.
TAATTCTCCTTTAAGGGGGCGTGGCAAGGGGTGTGTCCAGTGTCTACATAATTTTGCTAAAAGATGTTCCTCGTTCCCATCTTAAAAAGTTGGGAGGTATTCAATGGAAGTTAATAAATTGGATATTTTTTAGTTCAGCAGAGCTGGTTCAGCTGCTGCCTCAAAGTGCTTGCATAACACGTCCTTCCTCACTGTGAGCACTCAAGTGGCCCAGAAAGCTACACTAACTTCCTAGTTTGTTTGGGGATTCTCTTAATTTGCAGGGATTTAATTCTCACTTCCTGTTTTGTCTAGGAAGTGAAGGTAAATTTCTGTAACAGAGATGGCAAAAAAAAAATAAAAAATCAGACAGGGGTTATAAATCTCCCTTACTCTATCCAAAATGTTTTGCCTGTAGATATACTTTAAATACACAGAGTGCATGACAACAACACAGACCTGTCTACAGTACCAACTTAAGCTAGCTGTGAACATCAGCTGATGTTTTGACCTCAGGCAATGATCCAACTACTAAAGACATCTCTGCAGTGCTTCAAAACTTAGAACAAACATATGGCATTTCATTTTACAAAGCTCCATCCTGTCAAGGCACCTTTAAAGCAGCATTTAGCTTTAAGATTTTTTTAGGGTCCCCAGGAGGTTTATGCCATGACGTACTAGCATGGACTGCATATTAGCACATGGAATATGGCAGACACACCTGTCAACTGCAGCCCTCCAGCGCTGCAATGTCACATATCCAATAAGTCCCTGCCCCTTCCATCTCCACCTTGTCTTCCTTCCCAGTTTGCCCTCTCTGGATGCTTATATGTCCTGGCCACAGTGATGTCACTGCCACACATGTGCAGGAAAGTCGCTTCGCCATGGCACAAAGCAGACGCAATAAATGTGTTCTGAGCTGTGCATGCTCAGAGTACAATCCGCTGACAGGTCGGCAGAGACATTTACGAAAGAAGAGACCACTAATGTCTTCTGTTATAAAAACCTGCCTCTCAGTATTTTTTTTTTCAATATGAAAGTTTAATATAGCTTTAAGTATTCAGGAGCCACTATACTATGAGTTGTTACTTTTTGCTGACTGACATTTTTTTTTATAAATATCAGGTACATACTGTAAAAAGCAGTTGCTTTGGTTTTTGTAGTGGGAGATCAGGGATGTATCCATTTACTTGGGAATGCTGCTTTAGGAATTATTTTTACTAAGATGTTAAAATCAGCTAACAGTTATATCTTCTTTTCATGTAGCATGCAATTGTGACTTCCAAGGAACCACTGATATTGGTTGTGATAAAGCAACTGGAAAATGCTTTTGTCGTCAAGGCACTATTGGAGTACGATGTGACTCTTGCCAAAGAGGATATGCTAACACGTACCCAGACTGCAGACCATGCCACACCTGTTTCCAGTTTTATGACAGTGAATTTAGAACTCTTGGCACTCAAATGCAAGCTCTACGAAACACAAGTACATTTGAAGGGGGACAATCCGCTATTGACTTTGAACCTCGGCTAGCCATGTGCAGAGATGAACTTCAGCGTATTCAAAGACTGTCAAGTGGGTCAGGTGTCTCAGACAACGAGCTTTTACAGATGGAGAACCAACTGGCAAAGATGAGGTAAGACAGTAGTGGGTCCTACGCCTCATTTATTGACAGAGGAGATAGCAGTTACCATGCTTACTTTTAGAAATTAATAAACTCATTTGTAGAACCTGAACCCAAATACACCAGATTTCCCTTTTTCAAGTTGTTGTGCAATGTTTCTGTCTGGTAGAATTTCACCCAGCAAAAACGTTCAACTACTACATCTCATGGTGTAGTCATAAGAACACTAGTATATGAGAACTCAATACAGAGCACTTTTTCTCTCCTGATCTCCCCCCTCCCAGAAAAAATTGGGCTACAGAATCAATATAGGTATATCTTCAACAAGGGGAATTTTTATTTACCATAAAAGTGTGGCTTTTCCAGTTAGTGTTTACTGCCTTTGAATGATTGCCCGGTAAATAACACAAATATTAACTACTCAAGAGCTCAGAGTTAATAATGATGCATAAAGTATCTTACTACAATGACTTTCTTCTACATCTTCAAAGGGAAACTATAATGGTTGGGGGGGTCGATTTTATTTTAGTTGTGTTGTTAGAAGTTTGTTCATTGTTATTCTGTTTTTATTTTTTTATATTGTATATGTAATATTTGCTTTACAAATAAATATTGTGTACACAACACAAGGGTTCCTAGAGCAATATTGGTTTTGTAAGGAGCCATCTGACTTTATCTGACTACAGATATTTAAAATGTTTTTTTTTTAGTAATGACTATAACATACGAACAAAGAACATATATACAGAACCACAAAAAATTCCCTTTAACTTTAATATCTTTAGTTATGTTATGTATTACATATTCCTTTCTCTTACATTATTCATCACATATTCCTTTTACATTATGTATTACATGTTCCTTTCTGTTACATAACAATCACTGAGGATCTTACACAATGTTAACATCAAACTCAAAGCAGGATTATTACAGAAATTTTTAAATCTTCCAGTTATACAACCCTTCAAAGGAAATGTCAGCGGTAGAATGCTACGCCTTTTGTGCTTTGTGTAAAATGCCATAGTACTAAATCAGATTTATGTATATTGCCCATAAATGCCCTAAACACATAATGGGAGTTCCTTATGTTTATATATATATCAAGAGCATGTCATTTTTCATACAAACATTAACAAGGGAGATAACAGAAAAAAACACAGAACTGATATTAACAGTTAATTCATTAAGACAAATGTATTAATCTTGGGCCAGAGCAAGACAGTGCAAAACAGGAGCAGTTAGTCAGATTATAGTGTAAGAATTACAAGGTTGCAGCTTGATTCATGCATTCTTCTCTCTGCTGCTTGAGAGTAGTAATACACCTAAAACATGCCTCTAACTCAGTGCCGGCCCAAGACATTGTGCTGCCTGGTACCAAGAATAAAATGCTGCCCCCCCCCAAAAGAAAAATCACGCCCACCAAAATGCCCCCATATTCATTATTTTATATCATGATAACCAAAATGGACCTGTCATGGCTCTATACATGTATATAGGAGTATAAAAGGACCTGTGCGTGGCCGTTGGCCGAGATGTCAGCTGGCCACCCACGATCGCTCCATAGAGCCAGAACGGGGATCTGTCAATGTAAACAGACAGATCCCCATTCTGACAGGGGAGGAGAGACAGATCTGCTGTTCCTAGTGATTAGGAACAGAGATCTCTCTCCTCCTCCAGTCAGTCCCCATCCCCCCAGTTAGAAACACCTCCCAGGGAACACATTTAACCCCTTTCCTGACAGTGACATTTACACAGTAATCAGTGCATTTTTATAGCACAGATCGCTGTATAAATGTCACTGGTCCCAAAAAAGTGTCAAGTGTCAAGTGTCCAATCTGTCCACCGCAATGTCACAGTTTCACTAAAAATCGCAGATCACCGCCATTACTAGTAAAAAAATATATAATAATAATAAAAATGCCATAAATCTATCCTCTATTTGGTAGACGCAATAACTTTTGTGCAAACTAATCAATATACACTTATTGCGTTTTTTTTTTTACCAAACATATGTAGAAGAATACATATCGACCTAAACTGATGAAGAAATTTTTATTTTTTTGGATGTTTATTATAGCAAAAGTTAAAATAAAAAACTATTTTCAAAGTTGTCGCTATTTTTGTTTATAGCACAAAAAATAAAAACCGCAGAAGTTATCAAATACCACCAAAAGAAAGCTCTATTTGTTTAGGTACAACGTCACACGACCGCGCAATTGTCAGTTAAATCGATGCCGTGCCGAATCGGAAAAAAATGATTGAAGTGCATTATTTCTATTGTTATATAAAATAAAATAGTTCAACTCACCATAATGCAGAATAAGTGGGAGCCCCGAGTGTGTCACTTGCCGCGTCACCTGCCACCAGATGCAGATTGTCACTTGTTGCGAATTGTCACTTGCCACAATGCCATCTGCCACAAATTGCGGCTGGTCACTTGCCACGATGCCACACATTGCAGATTGTCACTTGCCACGACATCACCTGCCACACGTAGCGGATTGTCCCTTGCCATGACGTCACCTGCCACACGTCTGACAGAGAGGAGGAGGGGGTCTGACAGAGAGGAGGAGGGGGGTCTGACAGAGAGGAGGAGGGGGGTCTGACAGAGAGGAGGAGGGGGGCGGCTGATAGAGAGGAAGAGGGGGGCGGCTGATAGAGAGGAAGAGGGGGGCGGCTGATAGAGAGGAAGAGGGGGCGGCTGATAGAGAGAAAGAGGGGGGCGGCTGATAGAGAGGAAAGGGGGCTGATAGAGAGGAGGGGGGGCGGCTGACAGAGCAGATGAGAGAGACGGACCTCAGGAGGGGGGGCGAGGAGGGGGGTGGCTGATAGAGAGAAGGGGGGCCGCAGGTGGCTGACAGGGCAGATGAGAGAGACGGACCTCAGGAGGGGGCGGCTGAAAGAGAGGAGGGGGGGTGGCTGATGGAGAGGAAGGGGGGCGGCTGACAGAGCAGATGAGAGAGACGGACCTCAGAAGAGGGGGTGGCTGATAGAGAGGAGGGTGGCCCATGGGCAGCTGACAGGGAGATGAGAGAGACAGACCTAAGGAGGGGGGGTGGCTGATAGAGAGGAGGTGGGGCAGTGGGCGGCTGACAGGGAGATGAGAGAGACAGACCTCAAAAGGGGGGGCGGCTGATAGAGAGAGGGGGGCCGCGGGCAGCTGACAGGGAGATGAGAGAGTCAGACCTCAGGAGGGGGGGCGGCTGATAGAGAGAGGGGGGGCCACGGGCAGCTGACAGGGAGATGAGAGAGACAGACCTCAGGAGGGGGGGCTGATAGAGAGAGGGGGGCCGCGGGCAGCTGACAGGGAGATGAGAGACAGACCTAAGGAGGGGGGGCGGCTGATAGCTGCCCACGGCCCCCCCTCTCTCTATCAGCCGCCCCCCCCCCTCCTTAGGTCTGTCTCTCTCATCTCCCTGTCAGCTGCCCGCGGCCCCCCCTCTCTCTGACAGGGAGATGAGAGAGACAGACCTAAGGAGGGGGGGCGGCTGATAGAGAGAGGGGGGGCCACGGGCAGCTGACAGGGAGATGAGAGAGACAGACCTAAGGAGGGGGGGGCGGCTGATAGAGAGAGGGGGGCTGCGGGCAGCTGACAGGGAGATGAGAGAGACAGACCTCAGGAGGGGGGGGGCGGCTGATAGAGAGAGGGGGGGCCGCGGGCAGCTGACAGGGAGATGAGAGAGACAGACCTCAGGAGGGGGGGGGGGCGGCTGATAGAGAGAGGGGGGCCGCGGGCAGCTGACAGGGAGATGAGAGAGACAGACCTAAGGAGGGGGGGGGCGGCTGATAGAGAGAGGGGGGCCGCGGGCAGCTGACAGGGAGATGAGAGAGACAGACCTAAGGGGGGGGGGCGGCTGATAGAGAGAGGGGGGGCCGCGGGCAGCTGACAGGGAGATGAGAGACAGACCTCAGGAGGGGGGGCGGCTGATAGAGAGAGGGGGGGCCATGGGCAGCTGACAGGGAGATGAGAGACAGACCTCAGGAGGGGGGGGCGGCTGATAGAGAGAGGGGGGGCCGCGGGCAGCTGACAGGGAGATGAGAGAGACAGACCTCAGGAGGGGGGGGCAGCTGATAGAGAGAGGGGGGGCCGCGGGCAGCTGACAGGGAGATGAGAGAGACAGACCTAAGGAGGGGGGGCAGCTGATAGAGAGAGGGGGGCCGCGGGCAGCTGACAGGGAGATGAGAGAGACAGACCTAAGGAGGGGGGGGGCGGCTGATAGAGAGAGGTTGGCCGCGGGCAGCTGACAGGGAGATGAGAGACAGACCTAAGGAGGGGGGGCGGCTGATAGAGAGAGGGGGGCTGCGGGCAGCTGACAGGGAGATGAGAGACAGACCTAAGGAGGGGGGGTGGCTGATAGAGAGAGGGGGGCCGCGGGCAGCTGACAGGGAGATGAGAGACAGACCTAAGGAGGGGGGGGGGGCGGCTGATAGAGAGAGGGGGGCCGCGGGCAGCTGACAGGGAGATGAGAGAGACAGACCTAAGGGGGGGGCGGCTGATAGAGAGAGGGGGGGCCGCGGGCAGCTGACAGGGAGATGAGAGACAGACCTCAGGAGGGGGGGGGGGGGGCGGCTGATAGAGAGAGGGGGGGCCGCGGGCAGCTGACAGGGAGATGAGAGACAGACCTCAGGAGGGGGGGCGGCTGATAGAGAGAGGGGGGGCCGCGGGCAGCTGACAGGGAGATGAGAGACAGACCTCAGGTCTCCTGTGACACAGGGCTAGTTAGAACTCCGGGAGCATGCAGGGCTGGCGCGATTACCCACAGTCCAGCTCCTCCGCTCCTCCAGGCGAATCACAAGCCTCATGTCTGCTGTCCGTCCCTCCCACATAACCTGCTCGGCCAATAACAGGACACCCGCCGCTGCCCATTGCTGAGCTTGGCTCAAAACACAGAGAGATTTTTAGACAGCAGTTTGAACACTGATTTGCCGCTCCCCTGAAAGTGCCGCCTGGGACCGTGGTACCATCGGGTCCCATGGTAGGGCCGGCCCTGCTCTAACTACTTCAGATTGAATGTATTGTATAACTTTTTTAAATCTGCATGTGGTCTCATTGCAGTTGTCTAAACATGTCTGCTGGCACAGGGGCCACAAATATAAGCAAACAAATTATAACTTGCTTGAGACCTAATCCTCATGGTGTATCACAGATTTGTTTAAAGCCCAGTTGAGCGCTTATAATCTATTCCTGTAATGCAGTCGGGCTATATACGGCCCCATTCACATCTGTGTATTTTATGTGTGTGTGTGTTTTTTAATTTCCTTTCCTTTAATTTCAAAGGCAGACCAAAAAAATTTGTCATAAATGTATAAAGTCATGAAAGCCAAATATAGACTGCATCATAACCCATGTAAAATGTCTCATTGCATAATTTTTTTTCATTCAATATAATGCTGTATTTTGCCCTAAATAGGCTCATCAAATGTGCAGCCTAATAAGTTGCACAGTGAGAGGCAGGCAGATTTAGAGTATTGTGAGGAATATAATGACTCTATTCTGATATAGGAGCATCGTAGCTTCGGATGTTCCAATATGTAATATATTAAAAAAGGTGAATAATCCGCGCTAACCTATCTAAACCAATGAAATAAACCATATAAAATGTAAAAAAATAGATAAATGAAAAAAAAAACTTTGCAGTTGAATGTGACAGGTGCTGCAAACTTATAAACAGCCGGAATAACAGCTGTAAACGTGTATGCTAAAATATATATAAATCAGTGCGCAACCTGTTAAGTAAGCCTACACAGTGCTTATAATCGTACAATTAAAAAATGAGCATGTGAATAAATAGACACTTAAACAAATGTCCTATAGTGCCACCTGATTAGCAAGTAAAAAAAGGTGGAAAAAACCAAAAACCACAACAATGAATATTGTCCCCTGAAACTAATATACTCCGGGGTACACAGTTCAAGTATGTTTAAAGTTCGTATAAATGGAATGTTGACATCAAACGATTTCCATCAAACAAAACAAACAAAAGCCGATCCTGTGGTGCAGATAAGGCGAGACTGTTTCAACTTGCTGGATAAAGGCAATGATAAAGGCAATGGAGGCTTACCAGCTCAGGTGGATCCCGATTACAGAGATCATATGGGGCTCATGCATGAATAGAAACATCCACCGACATGCCGCAGGTCTTTTACCTCCAGTCGTCCGATATCCCGATCCTCCAGGGGCCCTCAGAGCAAGGAGATCTTGCAAGGGATTCCCTCGTTCATGCAGCAAGAAAGGATGTTGAAATAAAAATAAAAAAAGAAAAAAACTTCATGGTGCAATACTTTTGTTTAAAAGAAGAAATACCCTTTATTGGTTTCGGGCAACATAAAATCGCATTCACATGAAGTTAAAACAAGGAAGGCGGCAAATTCAAAAAACTGATCGTACTCAGCTGCTGTGTTGCAGTCAGCTGTAGCGTAGTGATGGCCCGATCAACAGCTCCACCCGACGCTGCGTTTCGTCATACAAGGCGTCCACTGGGAAAGGAGGCTGGATTGGGACATCACTCATCACGCTTATATTCTGGCAGAAAACCGTGACACCGGAAGCCGGGAAGAAAACTCAAATCCCCCAGGCTACCCGTGTTAATAGACATCTTCCTTTGCCTCCCGCAATACGCGGAATGTTCGCCGGAAAAAAATGACTACATAAAAGAGATAAAATATTGGATTTTACATGTCCCTGTATAGTATGAAGGACATTGCTAGTCCTCCACATCTGTACATGACACAAAATATATATGACAAAAAATATGCATATATTAATGATCAACCCCTTATAATAAAGGTGAATCAATACCCATACTAATAATAAAAATAGGTCAGTACTCCGGAATTAACCTTACAACTGACAAAAAATAATAGTAATAGACACATTAAAATACATTAAAATATCAATGTATATTATCACCTGATATATGATGTCATACGACAATTTGAAAATTGTAACATATAACAGCCTATACCTCCAACTCAAGGGTTTCAGTTAATATACAAACGGAAACCCGTTATTACAAAACACATATACATGAATGCAAATATGGACCATCATAACTATTGCAATACTGACATCTAGTGGAGGATTGCTGACACTACCCTATATACAACAATACTAATGCAGGAAATATAATCCTCTAGAAAATCTGGTTGGTATAGATTTTAAATTCATAAAAAAGGATCACCAGGTGATACACTCACCCAAATAAAAGTCTAGACCCACCCTATGCTCATATTGAAGAAAATAATTGTTATTGAACTTCTGTACTATAAAAGGGGAAAATACACAAAACCAAGAAAGTATACTGATGGAAACATATATGAGTGGTGATTTCAACTATTGTTTATAAAACAATTGATGTCCCACTCAATATTTAGGCCCAAAGGTCGGTAACACTGTAAATTAAAGATCCACCGAGTTTCTCTACGGGAAATTTGTCGTTTTAGATCACTTCCTCTCCAATGGGGGGTATACGCCTCGATGCCTATCACCTCCAAGAGTGAAGGGTCTCTATTATGACATAGATGGAAGTGCCACGAGACGCTATGATCTTTAAAACCCCTGCGGATATTGGAGAGGTGCTCCCCTATTCTCACTTTGAGAGCCCGGGTGGTCCTACCAACATACTGAAACCCGCATGGACAACGTAATAAATATATTACCCCAATAGTCATACAAGTAATGAAGCTAGATATATTATACTTCTTGGTGGTGACCTGAGAAGTAAAGGAAGAGGTCTTAACAGTTTTTGAAGATTTACAAACTTTACATCTTCGACAGGGAAAGAAGCCCTTAAGCTGTCCAAACATACTTATTGGCAACGGGGGGTCAACCATGCTTGGTGCTATAAGATCTTTAAGGTTTTGGTTTCTTCTGAAGAGAATGGTGGGTCTCTCCGGGAGTGAAGACCCCAAAACCTGATCACTCTTCAGCACTTTCCAGTGCTTGCGCATGATTTTATTGACCCACCAAAAGTGGGATGAAAAGGTTGTTAGAAAGGACCATTGTAGATTGGTTGTCATATTTTTATCCCTATTTTTAGGTACTAGCAAATTAGATCTATCCAGCCTAGCCACATCTTTGCGATCTTTTTCTAGGGTGTTGGGTTCATATCCCTTCTCTAGAAAACGTTTTTGGAGTACCAAAGACTGTGCTTCATAGTCTTTAAACCGTGAACAATTCCGTCGTATCCGTTGGAACTGTCCCTTAGGGATGGCCTTCAACCAATTTGGGTGATGTCCACTATGTGTTGGAATATACCCATTTTTATCTGTGTTTTTAAAGTGAGTTTTAGTTGATAGAGAATCTTTATCTTTATAAATCACCAAATCCAGAAAATTCACAGATGTGACGCTATATTCATATGTGAATCTGATTCCCCAATTGTTGGTATTAAGGGAAACCATAAAATCACGCAAGGATACGGCATCACCTTTCCATAAGAAGAAAGCGTCATCTATATACCTCCGCCATAGGAGTAAGCGGGGCTCTTGGAGAGAAAAAAGTTGATCATTCTCCCATAGGGCCATAAATAGGCCCGCAAGACTAGGGGCAAATTTTGCCCCCATCGCAACGCCGGTGCACTGTAGATAGTATTGACCACCGTAATAAAAATAATTGTGCTCCACGGCGAAGGTTAGCAATTTCATTACAAATTCCAAAGTGGAGGATTTTATTGAAAGATCTTTGCGTAAAAAGAATTCAGCAGCCTTATATCCCAAATCATGGGGTATAATGGTATATAAAGAGGTAACGTCTGCTGTTACCAGCAAGACGTCCTCTTCAATCTTCCATTCAGACACTTCCCTAATAATTTGCATTGTATCCTTCAAAAAAGCTGGTGTTCTAGTAACTACCGGTTGAAGAAATACATCAATGAATTTTCCAACTCTTGACGTTAGGGAGTCTATTCCACTAATAATGGGACGTCCAGGGGGTTGTGTGGGATTTTTATGGATTTTGGGGATATAATATATAATGGGAGTACGCGGAGCCAAGGGTATAAGGAAGTCCAGCTCTTTGTCATTGATTACTCCCTTCCTATATCCTTCTTGCACTATACTATGTAACAATTTTTTATAGTTCTCCAAAGGATCCCTGCGTAAAATGGTATAAGTCTCCCTATCCTCCAACAAAATTTCCATTTCTTTAAGATAGTCCTCTTTTTTAAGGACCACTATCCCCCCCCCCCTTATCGGCTGGCCTTATAATGAGATTCTTTCTATCGCACAGGGATGCTATTCCCTCCTCCATATTGTAGGATCTCTCCTTTTTGAATTTCACTGAAGAAAGTTCTTGTAGGATGAGTTCCTTAAACACTGTGATGCTGGGAGCAGGTTTTCCCGGAGGATTGAACAAAGAGGCGTTCTTTAAACCTGTTACTCCTTTTGTTACCTCCACCACTGGCGTGCTATTCCTAAGAACCGGATTTGTCATGAAATGGCGTTTTATACTCAATTTTCTGGTAAATTTTTGTACATCCAGAAACATCTGGAATTTGTTTAGTGATTTTTTAGGAGCATATTTAAGTCCTTGATTTAATACAATTTTTTCAGATTTGGTAAGTTCCTCACCGCTGAGATTAAAAACTCCTTGACAGGTTAGTTCTGTCTCAGCTTTTTTGGTGTTGCTCCACTGGCCTCCTCGACATCCTCTCTTTGTCTTCCCTTTTTTCCCTGACCTCTTCCTAAAAAATTATCTGTTTTGCTTTTGCTTCCAATATGTAAACCTGGATGAAGTGCGGGTCTAGAGTGGGACCCCATAACATTCTGGTGATATTGTCCCAATCCAGATCTCAATCGAAGAGAAACAGAAAGAGCGCACCACTAGAGAGAGGGGTAGAGATAAAAAATGGGGGTCAGGTGGAAAGGTGATGGGTTGAGGGGCTTTGAGGGATGGTGGGTCTGTCACAGACTTGACTTCAAAGCTTAATATTCAGGAGTAGTTAATCCAATAGAAGCTAGTTTTACAAAAAAATTCTTATGTGTGTTTTGGGTGTGGTGTTTAAAAGAAATCCTGATTGCTGCGTATTTGATGTGCTTTCATGAAAATGCATGTTATATAGAGTTCGGTGGTATTGCACCTGAAATGCAATGCACAGATGTTAACTGTCCCTTATGAAGATCCCTTGTTTCACTTCTATCTTCAAGGTGCTCCAGCTAGAGTTAAAAAAAACTGGGGTGGCAGCAGTTGGAGGCCCAGACTGCTGCTCCCACACAAAAGCGACAGCCCAGCTCTCTGGAATGCCCTCCTGTACACCGCTATAATTAACAGTCCTGCTCAAGAGTGATGTTGATTAGAGCAGTGTACGGTGGGGTCTGATTTTCCTCTGGGTGGAAAGCACAGGATTTTTAAACCTCTGCTGCAGCACTTAGCTAATAAAAATGTAAAAAAGAGGCATATGTGTTATTGTTTTTGAAGCTCTTGTGCGTGGTGATTTTGTGAATATTAAAATGCCTAAAGATTAAAGTATATGTAAACCCTCACCTTGTAAAACAACCCATTCAGTTTCAAATAGAAATTAAAGGCAAAACATTTGTGTATAGATATAAAAAAATATGATAATTACGGTACCTTTTTAATAAGTGATCACATACCCTCTGTTTTTAGCTGCTTAAGAGTTAGGGGAGGAGAAACAGCAGCACACTGATCTTTTCAGTGAATGGCTGTGCAGAGAGGAAGGGGGGGGGGCGTGTCAGGACGTGTCTGATCATTGGAGAAGAGCAAGCTGAACTCCCAGCGGTGCTGTCATGGATCACCAAGGATTTGTAAGGAAGGAATACAAAGAGAACAGGATACTTTTTCATACAAGTACATGGTACAGCAGGCACATATCAGCCATATGAAATGTTGGAATTACATGTTCTTTAACTCCAGGGTTTGTTTCCTTCATTAAAAAAAAAAAATCCTTCAAGATGTCCTTTCTTCAAGAAATGCAGTCACTGCGAGCACTGTATAAACTGTTTGTAGCATCAGCTACATACTATATAATTCCTATGCATTTTTTTTGTTTTACAGAGGAGACGTGAGGCAGCTCAATCCCGATCTGCCATCTTTGGATGATTTGGAGTCTCTTCCAAGTGATTTAAACTCCTTGGAGGTCCACTATAACAACATTATTATGCTTTACCAGAGGAAAATGACCCAGCAAGGAAATGTCATTGCACAAAACGCTTCAGGTACATTGATGCCTTTGTGTTAGTAGTTAAAGCTCTTGAATTGTATGAATGGGTAAGTCCACCCAAAAGTCATATTTTGAATATAGATGCACCCTTGTGGGCTGAGTGAATGCCTTGATTTATATTTGTCTTGAATTCTCCAATAGCAAGATGCTCCGGCCAAAGTATTCTACAATTCTTTTCTGTTAGGTTGTTGTATATTTCTTTCCATGTTTGTGTGGGATTCTCTTTGATATAAATACATTAAAGGGGAGTTCCAGCCTTTTTTATGTTTATTAAAAGTCAGCAGCTACAAAAAGTGTAGCTGCTGGCTTTTAATAAACAGACACTTACCTGTCCACTGTCCAGCGACGCGGCCGAAGGGAGCTTCGCTCCCCCCCCCTCTCCGCCGGTGCCTCCATTCTAACTGTGGACACCCGGCCGTGACAGCTTTTGGCTTCACGGCCGGGCACTCACTGCGCATGCGCAAGCGGCGCTGCGCAATTTAAGTGGATAGGCGATCGCCTGGGACCTGTCACGTGTCCCAGGTGATCGCCTACAGGAAAGGGCCACCAAAAGGCGATATGACGAGTCGCCTAAGCGGTCCCTGGGTGGAAGGAGGAAGTGGGACAGGAAGTCCCACTCCTACTGAAGCCCCCACTCACCCCCCAAAAAAATTACATGCCAAATGTGGCATGTAAGGGGGCGAGGAGTGGTTTAAGCGGAAGTTCCACTTTTGGGTGGAACTCCGCTGCAGGGGGAGCAGCAAGCGTGCACACCCAGGTACTCAAGCACAGAGATCTCATTATTTTGGTCTCTCTGGGATATAAGAAACCTTTAGTTAGTTTGACTCTCCAGCATCTATCAAAAATTGAAATATAATTTTTGGGTGGACAGAGCCTTTAAATAAGGGAACTGTTATACTGAATATTATAACAAAGATAATTGTGCTTTCTCCATAGGTTTATTTACCATTGTGAACTCTGCATACCAATCGTCACAGGAGTCTGCAAAAACTGTGGTAGCAGCCATGGCAACTGTATCCCAATCAAGGGAAAGTAGGAAAGGGTTGAATGGCCTTGAAGGGAAGATCCAAGAGGCATTGGAGGATTTGAAGACACTAAAAGATGAACTGGCCTACCCAGACCTTACACCAACCATTAACAGGGTACCTTTAAAAAATAACTGTGCTACCTAAAGTATACATCAACCAAATACTGTACGTTTGTCTTTGTTTTAGATAGCGTGAGAAAGGACTAGAAGCCCTGTCTGGTTTTTACTTCCATCCCAGGCTCCGTTAAAGAGATTTTCACTCACTTTCCAGCCCACTGACTATGGTTTTGCCGGACAGAAAATGACAGAAAATGTGCAATAGGGACACAAACAGTAATACAAATCTAATAGTGGTTCTAGCCTTCCCTTATGTTACCAATAAAAGGTGGAGAGTTCCCCTCTATATCTGTCTGGTAAAACTGTGTCAGGGTGACAGGAAATGAGTGGAAATCTCTCTAGCAGTGCCCTGGAGAGCAGTAACAACCCACCTGGGGTTCCAACCCTTCCTCACTCAAAATTGAGAAAGACATTTTCTGCAAGTAAAGAAAAATATCCATCAATCCTTCTAGAAATATAGGACTGTGGACTAAATTGAAATCTCAAACAATTTGGTCAGCTTTCTCAGATATTTACAGTGAACTACAAAGCAACTCCCCTCTATGTAGTGAAGATAATCAGAGTATTTGTAGTCTAAATCATGAGTGCAGCCTAGGGTAATAACCCTAGGAATCCTTCATTGAAAGAGTTGAGTGAGTGAGCGTTGTCACTCTAGGACAGGAAAAAGGCCAGACAAAAGGAAATAATGTAGCTACCACCCTTAAATTGGTTGTAAACGCTCCAATACAAGTTTATCTCTTAGTAATGTAGATAGCACAGGCAGCTAATCGCTGCCTGTGAAAGTTTACTCACTGTTTTCGTTTCCATGTAAATCGTCCTGTAATGAAAAATGACGTCATGCGCGATTGCTCAGTAGGTATTTTCATTAACGGCACATTAAGTGTGCCGTTTCTATCTCCCAGTGCTTTACCTTTAGCTATGGTTCATCTCTGTTGCCGTAGTAACGGCAATCGAGATAGAGGCTTTGTTTCGACGATACGGCGCATGCGCAAGATTTCCAAAGGGAAACCTAGTAAGGGCGGAAGTGACGACCATAATAGATTCACAAAACAGTAGAAGCAATGGCGCGGCCAATACCCGGAAATGGAGATTTAATAAAAATGATGAAAAAGGTATTTATAGACCTCGTTTTATGCCTATTTTAATGTATGATACTTTGTAATTAGCTATAGTATTTGGATATTGAAAAAATAAGAAAAATCACTCGGGGTTTACTTCCTCTTTAAGGGCTGCTAAGATGCAATATATTATATTTTTATTTTTGAACATCAATATGATTTAACACATTTGCAATTATTTATTTTTTTACATTCATATACTGTATGTATTTGTTGCAGATTTACTATTCATGTAGAATGTTGACATGCACATTTCTTAGTTCACCTTATCAAAACTAAAGGCACAAAAACCAGCATTTTTGGATGTTTAATTCTCACTGCAAACTAGGACAAATGAGTTATCAAATTTGTTCTAGGATCAGGTTTGCTATGCATGCAAACATCACTTAGGCCCAATGCATGAAAGTTCTCTTCTCATCATTGAGATGCCTCACAATTTAATAAAGTGTAATAACATTTTTTTAAAGACATTTATATTTAGCTGTTGTTGCTCTGAAAAAAAATATTTCTCGAACAATACGAAGTCATCACTATTCTTCCAAAGGGTCCATTTAGGGCCTTTCCCACTGGTGCGATGTCTGAGATCGGATGTGTTTCGTACCGCACTGCAGTGCAAATCACATGCGATCTCTGTGCGATGCGATTTCAGCCATAAAGATCGTATGGCTGAATTTGCATCAAACTCGCACAGGACCCTTTTTTTGTCCGCAGCAGAATCGGATCGCATGGGTGTTTACACCCATGCGATCCGACTCCCGTCCGAGTTTGCAGATCACACTGTGATATGCGAACTGATTTGGGGGTGTCATTAACTTTTAACTGACACTCCTAGCAGTTCGCACAGTGAACTTCCACCGGGAGACATGCGATGCGGGAACCCGCAGTGGATTCGTAGGGTTCCCGCATCACAGCAGTGTGAAACGGCCCTGAAATTCATATGTTTGGTGTCAAAGACAAACCAAACATTCTTAAATGCCTATGGATAATATTTGTTTGTGTACTGGCTCAGTACCACTGCTGCCTGGGTCTAAAATTATTATGACAAGGTGTTTATTTACGGCATGTGATTTCTTTCTGTGATCATTTCACTGTAAAATATTTTCTACCTCTTTTAAACACTGCCTAGGCAGTGTAGGTTACATGATCTCTGGCTGCCAAGCATAAATACAGATGGTCTATTGTTTTCAATTTGCAGTGAGATAAGAAGATCAAAAATGTTATTCACATGTACATAGATAATTAGAAACACAGAGCATCACGGTTTTAATACGCTAACACACATTGATATGGCTGTTTATATACAAAGACTTTAGAACCCCTGGTTCATGGGCTCGCCCTTGTTTCAAAAATCCCCCCTACACTTCTTGCCTCTCATCTGGTGAAAGGCTCCGCACATATTTTATATGCTGCTGTCTTCATTTGCTTTTCTGCCTGTTTGCCAAGGCATGGTGTGAGGGAGAGGCACTGATTGGCTGCTTCTGCCTTTTAGGTCTACTTTAAATTGATCTTTCACATGTATATCTAAAAATATTATAGATTTTGACAGATCCTGGAGATATGTAATATTCCAGTGATTTGTTTCCTGCCCTTGAAGGAGAATTATGTGATTATTTGAAATCACTGCTGTGAATAATTCAGTAACCTACTACACTATATATGTTAGACAGTAATAATTTGAGACTTGTATGCAGGCCTAGATTTGTGGAGACCACTTGGGCTATATCCGAGGTATAAATTATTTGAATGACAGCATTCCATTTTTTGATAATGTATTTCTTCTTTTATTTTATTTAAGTCTACAGAAGAAACAAATATCAGCTTGCTGTACATTCCATGTTTATACACTTATTTATATTATATATATAATTGTTATTAAGAATATGAATGCTCTTTGGGGGCAACATGATAAAGTGGTCTAGGACTCTGCTTGTATGTGATCCATAATGAAAGACCAATAAAAAATGCAGATATTGGATCTCATGGCATTGGCTTTGTTTGTTGTAGGTCTGCGAGGGTATACGAACAGACTCCTGCACCCCAGAAAACTGCCCTGGAAACATATGTCGAAGGAATAATGTTACCCTGTGTAAGGTGGGAACTCTTTGCAGAGGGGCATTCCCTTTGTCCATGAATGCACTAAGGAGCTCAGAGAAAACTTCCAAGGACCTAATGGACCTCAGCAACAAACTGATGAAGAATGCTCAAATGGTATATAAACAAAATAATATAGTTCTGTTAAAAAATTAAAAAAGAAAAAATTAAAGCAAGACAAACATTTTAAAATAGAATGTATTAAAGTATAAGTCCAGCCCCAAATTTGGGTTATAATGGTGAAGGATTAAAACCCCTGTCTGTTTTTTTACTGACTATACAGGCCACCATTATACCAGCATAAAAATGTAACAGTGGTTTAAATTATTCCCTACTCTACTAAACAATGCATATTTATTTCTGCTGTGATGCTGCTGGAGATTTCCCCTAATTTCCTGTCTAGTGAAACCGTCACCATGACAGGATGTGAAGGGAAATCCCTCTAACAGGGCCTGATAATAATTGTATCATCCTCCATCCAAAAAATTATAATTATGTTTTGACTGGGCATATATTTTGAGCTGCTTTTAAAAATCATTCCAATTTGCTATGCACCAGCTTATATAAAACATAACATGTATATAAATAATATGTAAGATGCTCTGCTTATCTCATGCCACATAGAAAAAATATATTTTTAAATAAAAATTAGAAGTTGTTCGTAAAACTAGAGAAGACTGAAAACAAAGTTTTTTGAGCATTGCGATTTTTATTCTATAGCATCTGTTCAGTTCAGTAGTTCATATGTTTAGCTATTTTGCATTGCAAATCAGCAGAGAAATTGACAACTTTTTGTTTGCTTTAGTTTTAGAAATGTTCACATTTATTTCATTTAATATGGTGATGCTTTCTTATGGTGAAAAATGACTGCCCTAAGAGGCAAATTGCCAAAAAGTTTTTCTGCCCATTCATCAGAACAGCATTTGTCATCTTTATGATCACTGGTTCACATTGATGCTACTTTGAAATCGCGCTACTTCACTTGAAGTAGCGTGATTTCAAAGTAGCAAGGTCAGTGCGATTTCAGGTGCTACTTGATAGATATCTGTGTGGCATCATACACAGAGGTCTATTGAAGTTGCACCTGAAATCGGCAAAAGTAGTGCAGGAACTACTTTTGAAAATCGGTGTGGCGCCGAAAAATCGGTGTCGCACCGATTGGAACAGTGCCATTGCCGCCAATAGGCTGCGACCTTTCACGCGATTCGATCTCTCAAATTTCATGATAAATCGCTCCAATGTGAACCTAGGCTAAAGCACATTTACAGATATACCTTCAACATCTGTTCTTGCACAGTAAAAGAGAGCGCCCTAATGCCCTAATTATAATGCAGCAAATGCCCAATTTGATTGGGCATGCTAGACATAAAGGGTGAATGTGTATCATTCTGGATGTCCCTGTGCTATCCCATAATGTCCATGCTGATGTTATCAGATCTCTTATTCTTTGACCAGAATTGACATGAAATGATATTCTGCTTTTTTGTTAAGCTGTAGATAAAAATAATGAGCAGCTTTCTCAGGGAAAATATAATTGTACATTACACCCTGTTCAGACAGCCTTTTCTCTTTAGAGCACATTGTTATTGCTTTGGACAAGATTTTGATGATAAAGTATTTTGAAGGCATTCAAGGGAAAAAAATGGAGTGGTTACATATTTTATGCATAAAACCATTTGCTAAAATGTAGCAAATCGTTTGCAAATTCAGCAACAAAATAAAGTGTAGCACACGGACCCTTTTCCCTTGCTTTGGCTCAATTGCAGGAAAAAGGCACACCGTCATGGGCGTCCGCTGAACTTTTTTCAGGGGGGGCATCATTTTAAGGTCATCCATGCATCTTTGGGGCAGTGGAACAGCGCTGTATACACCACTCCTCCACCGCCCCTGCTCATTGAAATACTGGTAAATGGGCACAGCTGCCGAAGCGCCTGCAAAGCGCTTCGGCAGCGGCAATACACAGTTGCATTTAACCCTGTCTTCGACCGATAGCTGGGGTTAAAAGCGCCCCACTAGCGGCCGAATAGCGCCACTAAAACGATGGTAAAGCGCCGCTAAAACTATCGGTACTTTACCGATAATGGTAAATACAAAAAGATGTACACAGTAGTGTCGTGGCATGGCACAGGCACTGCTGTTACCTGTAGTTCTTCAGCGATAGGCCCAGGGCAGGCACTTGCAGCGTATTCTCTCATCTCGGCCACTGCACACCACGCACCTGTGGGAGGAGCCGGCGCATACATTTACACAGGCAGAGGCAGGCTGAGGCAGCAGCCAATCACGGAACAGCTGGGTCACGGACGGCCGGGGCAGAGCCAATCCGATGCTCGGGCCGGGGGTAAGGAGGGAGGGATGGATGTGTAGTCGGAAAAGACAGAGCAGCCCCAGCCCCCAGGCAAGCAGCAGACTTAGAAAAAAAAGTCCACAGCTGCCGCGGAGGCGGCCATTGCAACACAGGGGGCAAGTGTCTTCACTCTGACTTCCGATTCCAGGGGAGGGCAATTGACCCCCCTTGCCCTATGGAGCGGATGCCCATGCACACCGTACTATATGCCCGTACCCTCCTGGATGAGGAGGTTAGGCGGTGTTATGTATTTGGGTCCCACAGCTAGGTTTTTCCGTCGGTTGGTTCTCGCCTCCTAGGATATAGGGACAAGTCTCTGTATTCCCCCCAGTAATTCCAATGTCCACATCACTTTTAAACTCCAACGTTGAGTTTATTTTCTCAATGTTCAGCAGACAGGTAAAGGGTGGAAGAGAGACAGGACAGCAAGGTTTGGGAGGTTAGTCCAGGCATAATGGATAGCACTATCACTACTCTATCCCTGAGTAGGTTTAGCTCACCCGGATAGTCTCCTACAAGTGGATCCTAGCAGCCGAAGTGATGCTCGGACGTTTGATCAAGTTCTTTCCTAGATGCGATCGGAAGACTCTCTGCCACAGAATCTATCAGACCCCGAACCTCTTATCTTCTGGTACTTAAGGACAGGTGCCAGCAGCAGCAGCACATTACTAGGCCCTTGGTGGATAGAAGAATCCCTCCAGAGAGTTACCGGGCCCCTTCCTTCACCGTGAACTCTCACCGGTCTGTCAGAAAGGTCCTCCCCCAGCCTCCTCTTTCTAGAAGCAGGCTCCCTCGCGAGAGACACCCTGGGACTTCTCCTCCTTGAAGCGGGCTCCAGCTAAAGGTGCTGGGCCCAGTGTTGAAGATGCAGCCCCAGGACTAAAGGTGCCTGGGACTGATGCACACGTGGCTTCATGGCCTGGAGGGCCATGCGCCATGCACCAGGACTATGACTCTGGAACGAAGACCCCTCCCAGGCGGCGTCTGCCCCTTTATGTATCCTCTCCCGGCATGCACAGCAGGTCGACCACACCCACTGTACCGCTGCCGAGAGAGAACACCCCAAGGCACAGCACTAATACCAGTGGTTCAACTCTGACCCATTATGGCAGTGCCACCTATAGGCCACAGGGAACTGCACACCAGTATACCATCCTGGAAATAAACAGCACAACCTATAAATTGAGAATGGTCTGAGCCTAACTACTATCTCAGACCAGCCCCTAAATTTGGGTATATAGCACCCCTAAATAGGTGGGCGCAACATACACCCCCCTCTAAAAGAGACACTGTCCCCAGTGTCTGGGATAAACTCACGCTCCTCAAGCCTGAGCCAGCGCAAATTTATCTCCAACTATGTACAATTTTAAATCCTTGTGCCGCAACCAACATAATGGGGAAGGGACATGAAATGAAGAGGTGAAAGAAGAGTTAACAAGAGTACAACAGGACATCCCATACTCAATGTCACATTTCACATAGCATTATAAATTTTCAATCCCACCCCTCTAGCCACTTGACCACTGGGCACTTAAACCCCCTTAATAACCAGACCAATTTTCAGCTTTCGGTGCTCTCACATTTTGAATGACAATTACTCAGTCATACAACACTGTACCCATATGAAATTTTTGTCCTTTTTTTCACACAAATAGAGCTTTCTTTTGGTGGTATTTAATCACTGTTGGGTTTTTTATTTTTTGCGCTATAAGAGAAAAAAGACTGAAAATTTTGTAAAAAAATGATTTTTTTTTCGTTTCTGTTATAAAATTTTGCAAATTACTATTTTTTCTTCATAAATTTTGGCCAAAATTTATACTGCTACATATCTTTGGTAAAAATAAGTACAAATTGGTGGATATTATTTGGTCTTTGTGAAAGTTATAGAGTCCACAAGCTATGGTGCCAATATCTGAAAATTGATCACACCTGAAGTACTGACGGCCTATCTCAATTCTTGAGACCCTAACATGCCAGAAAAGTACAAATACCCCCCAAATGACCCCTTTTTGGAAAGAAGACATTCCAAGGTATTCAGAAAGAGGCATTGTGAGTTTTTTTAAGTTGTCATTTTTTCCCACAATTCTTTGCAAAATCAAGATTTTTTTTTTCTCTTTTTTTTTTTTCACAAAATTGTCATATTAGCAGGTTATTTCTCACACACAGCATATGCATTCCACAAATTACACCCCAAAACACATTCTGCTATTACTCCCGAGTATGGCGATACCACATGTGTGAGACTTTTACACAGCGTGGCCACATACAGAGGCCCAACATGCAGGGAGCACCTTCAGGCGTTCTGGAGCACCCAGGCCAATTCTGACATTTCTCTCCTACATGTAAAAATCATCATTTATTTGCTAGAAAATTACATAGAACCCCAAAACATTATATATGTTTTTTTAGCAAAGACCTTAGAGAATATAATGGTGGTTGTTGCAACTTTTTATCTCGCACGATATTTGCGCAGCAATTTTTTTAACGCGTTTTTTACGGAAAAAAAATGTTTTGTGCTTAAAAAAAAAAAAAAAAACAGTAAAGTTAGCCCAATGTTTTTGCATAATGTGAAAGATGAAGTTACGCCGAGTAAATAGATACCTAACATGTCGCCCTTAAAAATTGCACACACTCGTGGAATGGCGCCAAACTTTGCTACTTAAAAAATCCCCATAGGCGACGCTTTAAATATTTTTACTGGTTACATGTTTTGAGTTACAGAGGAGGTCTAGGGCCAAAATGATTGCTCTCGCTCTAACGTTCGCAGAGATACCTCACATGTGTGGTTTGAAAACCGTTTTCATATGTGGGCGGGACTTACGTATGCGTTCGCTTCTGTATGCGAGCTCACGGGGACAGGGGCGCTTTAAAAAAAAAATAAAAAATTATTCTTCATTTTACTTTATTTATTTTAGTTTGACATGTTTTTCCGCCCTAAACATTTTTTTGATCACTTTTATACCTATTACAAGGAACGTAAACATCCCTTGTAATAGGAATATGGCATGACAGGTCCTCTTTACAGTGAGATATGGGGGGGGGGGTGTCAATAAGACCCCACATCTCACCTCTAGGCTGGGAAGCCTGAAAAAAATACAAAAAAAAAAACAACAATCCTGGCTTTGATCGTAGCGGTGAGTCGGTAGAAGCACCGGAGGGCGGCGGGGGGGGGACATCCCCTCTCGCCTCCCGTAAGAATGATCAAGCGGCGGAACAGCCGCTATGATTGTTCTTATGGTGTAGGGAATCGCCGGCTGAAAAAGCTAATATCTGAATGATGCCTGTAGCTGCTCCCATCATTCAGATATCCCCGCACAAAGTCAAGGACGTCATATGACGGCCGGAGGGCGGGAAGTGGTTATTGCAGAGTATTGCCGGGCATTGCGGAGTATTGCCGGGCATTGCGGAGTATTGCCGGGCATTGCGGAGTATTGCAGGGCATTGCGGAGTATTGCGGACTATGGCAGGGTATTGCGGTGTATGGCAGGGTATTGCGGTGTATGGCAGGGTATTGCACGGGTATTGCACAGGGTATTGTGGAGGGTATTGCACAGGGTATTGTGGAGGGTATTGCAGAGTATTGTGGAGGGTATTGCAGAGTATTGTGGAGGGTATTGCAGAGTATTGTGCAGGGTATTGCAGAGTATTGTGCAGGGTATTGCAGAGTATTGTGCAGGGTATTGCAGAGTATTTTGCAGAGTATTGCGCAGGGTATTGCAGAGTATTTTGCAGGGTATTGCAGAGTATTTTGCAGGGTATTGCAGAGTATTGTGCAGGGTATTGCAGAGTATTGCACCAGGGTATTGCAGAGTATTGCACCAGGGTATTGCAGAGTATTGCACCAGGGTATTGCAGAGTATTTCGCAGGGTATTGCAGAGTATTTCGCAGGGTATTGCAGAGTATTTCGCAGGGTATTGCAGAGTATTTTGCAGGGTATTGCAGAGTATTGCACCAGGGTATTGCAGAGTATTGCACCAGGGTATTGCAGAGTATTGCACCAGGGTATTGCAGAGTATTGCACCAGGGTATTTTGCAGAGTATTGGCAGGGTGTATTGCAGAGTATTGGCAGGGTATAGCACAGGGATGGCTGAGCAGGGATGGATGGATGGCTGGATCTGTGACTGCAATTGTCACAGATCCAGCCCACAGTGCTGCTGCTGCCATCCGCTCCCTCCCCCTCCCCTCTCACACTGTACCGATCGGTACAGAGAGGGGAGGGAGGAACCGGCGTCATCAAATGACGCCGGTCTGTTTACAAGTGATTGCTCCGTCATTGGACGGAGCGATCACGTGGTAAACGGCCGCTATCAGCCGCTATCACAGAGTTTCCCGTGTGCGTGCCCCAGGGGGCGCGCGGGAGCGCGATTCTGGGAGGACGTTATATAACGTCCTCCCAGAGTTAAGCAACCACCTTGTCGACGTTATTTGTCGGCAGGTGGTTGTTAAGTGGCTAGACTAACTACTCCACCCAATCTCCAGCAGTTGCTAGTAGTCCACCTGCAGAGGGAGAGAAAATACACAAAAACAAAATAACATCCTATGAATATCTACATGTACATAAAGCGAATCATCTTCCCGAAGAAAGATGACTCCCTTCAAATAAAATTGCATACACTAGGCCAGGGATATGCAATTAGCGGACCTCCAGCTGTTTCAAAACTACAAGTCCCATCATGCCTCTGCCTCTGGGTGTCATTCTTGTGGCTGTCAGAGTCTTGCTATGCCTCATGGGAATTGTAGTTCTGCAACAGCTGGAGGTCCGCTAATTGCATATCCCTGCACTAGGCCTAGTATATGGAAATAACGCTCCTCTAGGGAGATGCATAATAAAAGTCCTGCAAATCACCGCCACCTGGTGGTAGTGCAACCGTCATAGCACTGACACTACCTAACATGGTAAAGTAAAACTGCTATACATTTTCTATCTTGAGCACGATGATCTTACCGCTGAACCTAACTATCTCTACCCCAAAAGTTCAGTTCTCTTGTGGAGCTGCAAGCGGAGAGAAACAGCAGCTCTCCTGACTCTTGGCAGAGCAGATTACCCCAAACAGTGAAGGGCAAAGTTCTTATGTTCCCAACGGAACAACTTCCAGAGGACACACAAAAAAATAGGATTTTTATAACAGCTTACCTGTAAAATCCTTTTCTTGGAGTACATCACGGGACACAGAGCGACATAGTCATTACTAATGGGTTATATAGATACCGTCAGGTGCTGGCACTGGCAACTTCCAAAACCGGAAGTACCCTCCCCTATATAAGCCCCTCCCATCCGGGAGCACCTCAGTTTTGTAGCAAAGCAATAAGTGTCCCTAAAGAGGGGCGGGAGCTCTGTGTCCCGTGATGTACTCCAAGAAAAGGATTTTACAGGTAAGCTGTTATAAAAATCCTATTTTCTTTCTCGTACATCACGGGACACAGAGCGACATAGTCATTACTAATGGGATGTCCTAAAGCAATGCCAAATGAGGGGGGGGATACACCATATATAAGCTGAGCGCTATCAGACATGAGGATCTTTTGCGGCCTGCAACACACTGCGCCCAAAGGCGACATCCTCCTGACTTCTAACGTCCACCTGGTAGAACCTAGTAAACGTGTGTACCGAAGACCATGTTGCGGCCTTACAGATTTGAGCCAGGGAGGCCTGGTGATGCACTGCCCATGAAGTTCCAACTGCTCTCGTGGAGTGCGCCCTAACTTTGAACGGAGGCGGTCTACTTCTCAAGCCATAGGCTTGTATTATGACCTGTCGAATCCACTTGGCTAAAGTAGATTTTGACGCTGCCTGACCCTTTCTGGGGCCTTCCGGCAGAATAAACAAAGTATCCGTTCTGCGAATCTGAGCAGTGGCTTTTAGATAAGCTTTAACTGCTCTTACTACATCCAAAGAATGCAATAACTTTTCCTCTACCGAAGTAGGTTTGGGGAAAAAAGAAGGAAGAACCACATCTTGGTTCAAATGAAAACTCGATACCACCTTAGGAAGAAAGGCTGGATGAGGACGTAACACTACTCTGTCCTTATGGATAACCAGATATGGCTCCTTACAGGACATAGCTGCTAATTCCGATACTCTTTTAGCCGAACAAATGGCTACTAGAAAAATCAATTTCCTGGTGAGAAGCACCAAGGAAATATGCTGTAATGGTTCAAATGGTTGTTTCTGTAGAACCGACAGAACCAAGTTTAGATCCCATGGACATATGGGAATATTAACCGGAGGACTAATACGCATCACTCCTTGTATAAAGGCTTTGACTAGTGAATGCGAAGCCAAGGGCCTTTGAAAAAATATTGACAAGGCCGAAATCTGACCCTTGATAGTACTCAAGGCAAGCTTCCTATCTACAGCCCATTGTAGGAAGTCCAGAATCCTACCTATTACGTATTTACGTGGATGCCATTTCCTGGCCTCACACCAGGCGATGTACGCCTTCCAGATTCTATAGTAGATCTGCCTGGATACCGGTTTCCTGGCATTGATCATGGTAGACACCACAGCATTAGAGAGCCCTCTCTTTTTTAGAATGTGGGCTTCAATAGCCAGGCCGTCAAACCTAGGGCTGGTAAGGAAGGGTGGTATATCGGTCCCTGCGAAAGCAGGTCCGGACGATGTGGGAGGGTCCAAGGACTCCCCACAGACATTTTTACAATCTCCGCGTACCATGCTCTTCGGGGCCACGCTGGAGCCACCAGAATCACTGGTTTCTTTTCTACCCTGATTCTGCGGAGTAATCGAGGTAACAATTGTGGCGGTGGGAATGCATATATCAGCTTGAACTGATCCCAAGGGAACACTAGGGCATCCGAGCCGCAAGCTAGGGGATCCCTTGTCCAAGAGACAAACCTGTCCACCTTTGCGTTGAATCTGGATGCTAGCAGATCTACATCCGGTGTTCCCCACCGCTGACATATTGTCCGGAAAACCTCGGGATGAAGGGACCATTCCCCTGGGCATAATTGTTGGCGACTTAGAAAGTCCGCCTTCCAATTCTCCACCCCTGGAATGAATACCGCAGATATGGCTGGGACATATCTTTCTGCCCATCTCAGGATGTAATTTACCTCCCTTTGGGCTGCACGACTCCTGGTGCCCCCCTGACGATTGATATATGCCACTGCTGTGGCATTGTCTGACTGAACTCTGACAGGGGACCCTTGGAGTTTGGATGTCCATGCTACTAGGGCATACCGGGCTGCTCGTATCTCTAAGAGATTGATGGGCAGGGCCTTTTCTGCTTCTGACCACTTGCCCTGGAGAGACCATTGCTCCAGTACTGCTCCCCAGCCTACAAGGCTGGCATCTGTAGTGACCACCTTCCAGGAAATCGGACTGAAGGATTTCCCTCTTTCCAGATTCTGGGGAACCAACCACCAGCGGAGGCTCCTGCGAACGGAAGGGGACAAGGACATTGGTAAGTCCAGAGCCTGAACTTTTTTGTTCCAGGCTGACAGTATGGCCCTTTGCAACTTCCTTGAATGGAATTGACCGTAGGGTACTGCTTCGAATGATGCCACCATCTTTCCCAGCAGCCTCATGCACAGTCGTATGGATGGCTGTCTTTTTGAGCCCACTAAGTGGATCAAATCTCTCAAAGACGACCCCTTTTCTTGAGGCAAGAAAATTTTTCTCTGGTCTGAATCCAGCCTTAGCCCCAAGTATTCCAGACTTTTGACTGGCTTTAGGGCTGACTTGTCTCGGTTGATAATCCAACCGTGATATTCCAGATACTTGATTGTCTCGTGAACAACCACTTCTAGTTTTTCCACTGAGTGGTCTATCAGCAACAAGTCGTCTAGATATGCCATTATCGTTACACCTCGTGTTCTTAGATTGGCCAATAATGGGGCCAAAATTTTTGTGAACACTCTTGGTGCTGTGGCCAGACCGAAGGGTAAGGCTCTGAACTGAAAATGGCGGCCTTCTACCGCAAAGCGTAGAAATTTTTGGTGGGCTGGAAAGATGGGAATGTGCAAATAAGCATCCTTGATGTCGATCGAGGCTAACCATTCCTCCCCTTGTAGGGCAGTGGCTACCGATCGGATCGACTCCATCCGGAAAGTCCTGATATGCAGGAATTTGTTTAGCCCTTTTAGATTTAGTATGGGCCTCACGTCCCCGTTTGGCTTCGGAACTGTAAAGAGGTTTGAGTAAAACCCGAACCCCCACTCTTCCAGGGGAACCTCTATAATTACTGCTTGAAGCAATAATTGTTCTAGTGCCAACAGGAGGGATCCTCTCTTCTGGGGATCCCTTGGCACGTTTGACCTTATAAAGCGGGAAGAAGGGGAGTTTTTTAACTCCAATTTGTATCCCAGATTTACTGCGGAGAGCACCCATCTGTCTCGGATCGTGTCCCGCCAGGTCTCTGTGAACAACTGAAGTCTTCCCCCCACCCGATTGGGTGGGGGCAACCCTTCATGCATTTGACTTTGGGGGAGGTTTTGTACCTCTCCTGCTCCAGGGCTTTTTGTTACCCTGCAACTGTCCCTGATTTCTACCTCCGGGATTTGACCGAGGAGGCCGTCGGAACTGTTTCACAGCCGATGTCCTAGGGACTGGAGAAGCCGGCCTCTTAAAAGAGGGACCTCTAACTCTATTTTTAACCGGCAAAAGTGTACTTTTACCGCTGGAAATTCTCTGGATATACTTGTCCAGGTCTTCCCCGAATAAGCGCTCCCCATGAAATGGGAAGCTAACCAGCAATTTTTTACAGGGAGCTTCAGCAGACCAGTTTTTGAGCCATAGAAGCCTGCGCATATGTACTACAGACAGCGTAAGGCGGGAGGCCTGATGGATTGAATCCTTTATAGCGTCCACCGCAAAGCATAAGGCTCTAGGTAGATCAGCTAGGGCAAGAGCCTGCTGATCCGGCAAGTCCCTTAAGACCTGTTTCAACTGATCCTTCACTGCTTGGCAGACCCCAATAGCTGCCACTGCTGGTTGTGTCACCAATCCTGCTGTAGAAAAAGCAGATTTTAATAAGGACTCCAATTTTTTATCAATTGGGTCCTTGAACATTTGGACATTTTCCACCGGACATGTCAGTGATTTATTCACACAAGAGATGGCTGCGTCCACTGTAGGGACCCTCCATTTTCTGATGAACTTATCCTCCATGGGATAGACCACCGGAAATCTCTTGGGGGGAGTAAATATTTTGTCAGGATGCTCCCAATCCTGGTAAATGAGCCCCTCCAGTAAAGGATGGATCGGAAAGGAACAAACAGTCTGGGGAGCTTTTAGCGACCCCAACGAGGAGACAGAAGTGGAGGATGGCTCCGCAAGTGGCATTTTAAATGCTGATCGGACCATATTAGTCAGGGACTGAACCCATAACCTTTCAGCATGTGATGCTGAGAACGGCTCTTCCACTGTTGATTCCTCTGCAACCGAATCGACCTCCTCCTGATCCCCCTCAGGTAGGTCGACCTCTGTATGGGACTGTTGCTCTGTTAACAGGCACTCTGTGGGGGAGACGGAGATCGAGCGCTTTTCTCCTGTGACAGGGAAGCAGCGATCAATGCTGACAATCTCTCTTCCAGCCCTCCCAGAGCTGAGGAAAAAACCTCCTCTGTTACATACACAGGAGCAGGTGAACTGAGGACAGCCACAGTACCAGGTACTCCTGAGGGTGCTCTACGGTCACTAACCTCTGATTCTTCAGGGGAGACTGGTGCAGCCAAAGCATGCCCAAGATCCTCAGAGCCCGATGGAGACCCCCTATTCCTCCTGGAATTTCTAGTCCCGGAGTTTTTAGACGGCATATTCCTAAGCCACAAAGCTGAGGTATTCCAGCCGAAATACACCAGTTACTGATAATAGTCTAGCATAAATGCTGCTATAAGAAACAGTTGGTGTCTACTAATGTGCCTTTCTAGGGGATGCCTGTATCAACCGCTTGCTGTATGCCTTTAAATGTTGCCAGCTCTGTCTCTGTACTTCATAGCCAGCTCACTACAATATTGTGGTTTTTTTAAACTGCTGGGACGCCCGCACATGCGCAGAAGCGCTGCGGCGCGCACAGAGCATCATCCCCCAGGCTCCGCCCCCTTTCCCGGCTCACCTCTATATATAGAGGCGCGTGCACGCGCACGCGCGCGGCCACGTGCGCCTTCGGCGCTAATTTCAAAAAATGGTAACAAGGGACAGGAGCCAGGGCCCCTCTTTGCCGCAGGCCGGGGGATGGACGAGCACTGCAACATGGCAGAGGAAGCAGTTTCCTATAAGAGAACTCACCATCTGCCTGGACTTTGCTCTGCTGAGAAGAAGCTAGTCCACATGACAAGAAAACATTCCACAGCGGCCTCTAGTGGACAAACACAGGTACCGCAGTCTAATATATTAAATATATATATAAAAAATTTTTTTTTTTTTTTTTTCTTGACCACCATTAAAAATTATTACATTTTTTTAGTAGTTACAGGCATGCACAGAATTTTGCGGGAATACCATTAGGTAACAGACAGAAAGACAAATTAGGCTTGGGGGTCCCCCAATAGAACCAAGTTCCTGGGGGCCCCCACTTACCTGTTCCCCGCCGCAGGACTTTGTTTGGTCCACAAAAGCCCAAACTTCACCTATCACGGCAGGCATTGTAATCAAACCTTCAGGGACCGGGTTCCCAAGGATTCCACTCCCTTGGACCTGTATAGCACCCTGCACAGAAAACATCTTGGTCGTGGGTATGACCAGAGCTCTGGATCCCAGGGTCCAGCTCTCCTAAGAGAAGCATTACAGGCAAAACCTTGCTCTTCTCTGCAAGGCCCGGGTACCGACCGTTTAGCTATGAAGCTTTTTTGGTCGGATCCGGAATAGCTTACTGAGGCCCAAAAGAACCTGTACGCAAGCTCAGTGAAAAACACATGTTTCTTCTTGGCCAACACCTTAGACACTGGCAAAAAACTGAGGTGCTCCCGGATGGGAGGGGCTTATATAGGGGAGGGTACTTCCGGTTTTGGAAGTTGCCAGTGCCAGCACCTGACGGTATCTATATAACCCATTAGTAATGACTATGTCGCTCTGTGTCCCGTGATGTACGAGAAAGAAACAAAGTCTTGCCTTTCAGAGATAGAAGTGAGGATCGGGCAAAACAAGGAGCTTCCACTTTGCATCAAAAGTTTCTATAGAGTACACAGAATCTTCTCGCTCCTTGTTACAAACGACCACCCGATCCACATGGATGTGCCGCCCATAGCTCCACTCTTGTTTGCATCCCTTGAATCGTTCTGTCATGTTAGCGGAGCATTCAAAGTATCTGCGGGTGTTAGGCACTTTTAGGTGGTTCCATACAAAGTCCGCATACCACCTTTCTCTGTAGGCCTCAACCTCGAACAACAAGTCCCTGGGAACATAGGGGTATTCACAGCCGTACTCAACAGCCACTCTCTTGTTAAAGAGCCGTTGCAGTCTCGATAAGGGAGGAAGGGTGGCACGGTCTCCTGCACCTGGTAAAAAAATGGCATCCGGGGACCTGGGCACTTTCACTACCTCAAGTTTTGGTAAAGGGGCCCGTAGTGGCGCACGCTCAGCCACAGCAGCAGGCGCTGGCAATACAGGTGCAAAGACATCTCCTTCCTCACATGCAGGGGCTTCCACCCGGGATGCAGTCTCCCCAGAATCCACGGGTGATCCCTCTTTTATGCTTCGGGGTGCGGACAACAGGGTTTTGTCCCATCCCTTCCTGGCGAAAAGTTCATTTACCTCAAAGTCATCTCCCACATCAGAAGACGACTCCAAATCGGAGGTATCATACTCCTCTGCCAGCAGATAATTTCTGGTCAACACTGACTCTTTCTCTTTCAAAAGTTCCCGCGGGTCAGGCACCCAAGCATCCCATATGGAACGGACACTCAGCCTCTTCACTTTCCCCGGCAAACTCTTTACTGACATGGCCCCAGCCTCCTTACCGTGGCCTGCCGTGGATCTCCTGGAGGTCCCTCCAGGTTGGAGCTCTGGCTCAGGCAGGCGCTGGGGTGTACCTCGACCGCAGCCACGGGAGGCCTTTACGTAGCCTTCTCTTCGCTTAGGAGGTGGAAGGGAAGTCTCGGTAGCGACAGAGGCAGCATCCGCCAGCTTCTCCATCTCCGGCCTCGCAGCAACCAGAACCTCAAGCTTGACTTCCCTCTTGGTCACAGTGGTGCACGTGGGGGTGGCTGTGAAAACGCAGGTTTCCTCTTCTAGAGTGGTGGCGCCCGTTAAGCAATTCACCCGATAGGCCCGGGGCTTTTCCGTATGCTGCTCCACCTCGAAGAGAAACTCTCCACATCTGGTACATCTCCCGAAAGGTCAGAGGTGCACCACCAGTGCCTGGCACATGGGACAGACCATCCCCAAGATCTCAGCACCTCGGCACGTACACAGTGCGAAGCGGCCCCGAGGCCCCACCCGAATCCCCGCATCCACCAAGGGGGCAGCCAGCGAGGCAACGTCCATGGCGGAAGCAGACACCAAACTCCACGGAACAGCAGACACGCCGAACACTCACTTTTCCAGCACGCACTGTCCACTTAACGCCAAGGTCATCACGTGCAACCCACGACACGTCAGGGCTCTTCCCCCCTCTTCCTCCTATGGCACTCAACTCGCAGGCTTTTTCTTGCTGAGACATGCCCACGAACTACGCAGCCAGAAATACAGTTCAGGCCTGTACCTCCATTACTCACATCAATGGCGCAGTTCAAATTCACCAAAATGGCCGACCTCCTTGGAACCACACGGGGAAACAAAGTCCAACTTCGGGGGGGGTATAGCTGCAGAATCCCGGACCCGAGCCCCCACGTGTAGCACACGGACCCTTTTCCCTTGTTTGGCTCAATTGCAGGAAAAAGGCACACCGTACTATATGCCCATACCCTCCTGGATGAGGAGGTTAAGCAGTGTTATGTATTTGGGTCCCACAGCTAGGTTCTTCCGTCAGTTGGTTCTCACCTCCTAGGATATAGGGACAAGTCTCTGTATTCCCCCCAGTAATTCCAATGTCCACACCACTTTTAAACTCCAACGTTGAGTTTATTTTCTCAATGTTCAGCAGACAGGTAAAGGGTAGAAGATAGACAGGACAGCAAGGTTTGGGAGGTTAGTCGAGGCACAATGGATAGCACTATCACTACTCTATCCCTGAGTAGGTTTAGCTCACCCGGATAGTCTCCTACAAGTGGATCCTAGCAGCCGAAGTGATGCTCGGACGTTTGATCAAGTTCTTTCCTAGATGCGATCGGGAGACTCTCTGCCACAGAATCTATCAGACCCCGAACCTCTTATCTTCTGGTACTTAGGGACAGGTGCCAGCAGCAGCAGCACATTACTAGGCCCTTGGTGGATAGAAAAATCCCTCCAGAGAGTTACCGGGCCCTTTCCTTCACCATGAACTCTAACCGGACCGTCAGAAAGGTCCTCCCCCGGCCTCCTCCTCTTAGAAGCGGGCTCCCTCGCGAGAGACACCCTGGGACTTCTCCTCCTCTAAGCTGGCTCCAGCTAAAGGTGCTGGGCCCAGTGTTGAAGATGCAGCCCCAGGACTAAAGGTGCCTGGGACTGATGCACACGTGGCCCCATGGCCTGGAGGGCCATGCATCACGCACCAGGACTACGACTCTGGAACGAAGACCCCTCCCAGGCGGCGTCTTACCCTTCTGTATCCTCTCCCGGCATGCACAGCAGGTCGACCACACCCACTGTACCGCACCCCAAGGCACAGCACTAATACCAGTGGTTCAACTCTGACCCATTATGGCAGTGCCACCTATAGGCTACAGGGAACTGCACACCAGTATACCATCCTGGAAATAAACAGCACAACCTATAAATCTAGAATGGTCTGAGCCCAACTACTATCTCAGACCAGCCCCTAAATATGGGTATATAGCACCCCTAAATAGGGTGGGCGCTACATACATCCCCCTCTAAAAGAGACACTGTCCCCAGTGTCTGGGATAAACTCACGCTCCTCAAGCCTGAGCCAGCCCAAATTTATCTCCAACTATGTACAATTTTAAATCCTTGTGCCGGAACCAACATAATGGGGAAGGGACATGAAATGAAGAGGTGAAAGAAGAGTTAACAAGAGTACAACAGGACATCCCATACTCAATGTCACATTTCACATAGCATTATAAATTTATAGCACCCCTAAATGGGGTGGGCGCTATACAGTATATAATGATTTGTTGGAAACTTTATATAATGCCTCCTAGTGTTGACTTCACATGAACCTTTAAAATATGTCTTACATCAAAACGAAATGAAGCAGGGATGCAGGTATTTTCTGGAAAGTTTTTAGATTGATGATCAGAGGTTGGCAAAATTATTTCCAGCTGTCACAGATGGGAAGAATCCAACACATACAAATCATAATTTAAATGTAATAAAACAACTTTTCTATGATGTCTGCAAATGATGGTGCGTTTTACAAATTTGTGTTTAGATATTTAAATAAAATCTGCTAAATGCAACATTAGTCCAGCACGCTCCAATTCATTAGTGGCAAATTGTTTTAGGTCTCTTTTAATTGCGATATACAAACAGCAAACGTACCTGTCTCAATTACATTGAAAAGCAGTTAGTAAATTTGTACTTATGTCTCAGGGAAAATGTAACTTTACTTTATTTGCATGTGTTTTAGATAACAGAAGCAGAAAAAACGGCCAATGAGATTAAAGATAATGCACAGCATTTGATAAACCAAGTCACTCAGACCAGGAAAGATATGGAACAACGCATAGGAATCACCAAGCAATTCATACAACAAGTCCGAGATTTTCTGACAGGTAAGAGAGAACAGGGGCACTGATTTTTAATACTTGGCTTCTATAGTACACTTTTGAGGGTTTCCTAAAAAAGAAATAAAAAAAAGAAAAACTATGCCTTTTGTATAACCCCACCATCCCTCACTCCAATTACTCCCCCCCCCCCCCCATTCCCTACTTAAGCTTTTTAAAGTGAGCTGCTACACTACTTCTGGGGCTACCACGACACTCAGAACCACTTGGCTAACTGGCACTAACATAGTTAATAAGGTTAAAAAAAACTGGTGTCCATCAAGTTCAGCCTTTCAAGCCTTGTTCCAAAGGACAGCGAAATGAAATCCAAAGCCATAGACTAAGACATCCTGCAATGTACTAGATCTAAGTTGTGCAGATGTCAGTGTCTATTTCATCCACGTGAGACCGTTTCTGGTGCTACCTGTTCAGACTGTTTAATCAGACTACATGTCTGAGCAACAAGCCAAGCTGCTGACTTCTTAAAATGTCAGCTTATTATATTAATAACATAGAAGCCTTTGAAGGATTACTTTGATCAGCCATAGGTAGCAACTGGCTTAACACAATAGTATTTTGCTTTAAATTGTGAATAGGTAATAATTAGTGAAAATAATAAAGGCAATATTTAGAAAAGACACCAAAGCAAAATTATTAGGCGACCCCCTGTCTGTCATTTGTATCTTTTGGGTAATACTAATTGTTTGCATAGCCTTGTATAGAGGTTCCAAAACTTTATATACATTCATTTTATCCACGGGAAGCCCAGAACTGTCTGGCTATGTGATTTATGCAGGTAGCAATGATAAATAATTGTAGGTATCAATTTTCAGTCCAATTACTATTGTTAGTAAAGGGGATAAAAGCATAAACAAAGAAAACTCTATTAACCTTGTTAATTTAGTCAAAATATAAGCACAGAAAGAGCTTGCATATAAAAAAAACAATGAATTCATGAGGGCCTCTTATTTTCTGCCAAAGCCGTTCAAGCTTATATTCTTGGAACACTTTAAACAAGTGCAACAGACTTTTTTTTGTCTCTATACTGTACTTGGTATTACTTTGCCCATATGTTCCAATGGTATCTTTTGACTATCTAACCATCAAGTACTCAGGGGGTGTGTGGCATGTGTGTGGCACTTCCTTGTGAATACAGTTTTTTATACTGTTGTTATACACACACACATGCATCCCCTATGCTATTTACACTGAAAGCATGTTATACAACAATTGAAATCATTTTGTCATTCTTAACATCACACATCAATTGGGCAAAAATCTTATCTCCAATTCACAGGTTTCTATTGTTATATGTGTCATTAGTGCTTTATACAATTAAGTGATGAATCATTTAGCAGATCACATACAAGTATTTTCAATCATTGCCTGAAATGAAGTCTACATCCACGTAAATACAGTAGCATTATTTTTATTTAACATGCTGCTAAGTTTCTACAAAGTTCATTTTTTTAATTCACTTGCGCTGATCAGTTATTTAAAGGCCTCTGAGTTGAACCTACTGCTTCCACGTGCATATGACTGGAGACAATATGACAGGGAGATCAGAGATGTGCAAGGTATTACTGTCAGATCATAAGAACTTCAGACAGGATTTAAATACTGTGTCACTGCCAGCTTTTTGAGTACATGGTGATCCCATAGGATGATGGTATGAAGGTGAAGCATAAAGTATAACGATTTATAAAAGGGAGCTATAAAGAATAGGGTTGTAATAGCTTCTCATTTTACACTGTCCTGTATTTTGTGAAATAAATTACAGTTGAGTGCACCAAATTAGGAGTGTAGGCTTTATCAGTGTAACAACAGAAAAGCACCAACAACAACCATTTACAGAACTAAGTGGTCCAGTGTAAACCAAATTATGGTGTGCTGAATCATAAACCTTTCAATGGTTAGATACTAAATGACTTTACAATAGTATATAGTGGAAAGCTGGGCATGTCCTACCTGTTCGGGATTCTAAAATAACACATCTCCCAGCTTTTTTCAGGAGTGGAATCTTGATCAAAATTCAATCCCAAAACTTAAAAGCAAACTCCATTGTCTATAGAAGGCAAACCTTTTTGTTAAATTCTGGTCATTTTTTTAGGGCTAATAGGAAAACTATTGTCAAAATTATGAGCATTGCCATGCGGGGTATGTACCAATGAAAACAAAATTTTCTATTAATTGTAAACAGCTAAAGGTCTTTTTATGCAACTTCGGGAGCAACATTGAAAATATAGAAATTCTTTAAAGTGATTGTACAGTCAATTATTTTATTTTTTTAATATAACAAACATGTTATACTTACCTACTCTGTGCAATAGAATTGCACAGAGCGGACCAAATCCTCTTCTGAGGTCTACCGCTGGTGCTCCTGGTTCTTTCTCTTTTTGGTGTACCACCACAGGACGCCTTTTCCTATTGTGGCACACCTATGGGCTTGATCCTGAGCAACTCCGAGGCATTGTTCTTCTATGCAGTGGGGCTGTGCCACTGCAAGAGGAGAAGAGGGGATTAAGCGGGGATATGATCAACATGTATAAATACATAAGTGGTCCATATAGTGAACTTGGTGTTGAGTTATTCACTTTGGGGTCATCCTAGAGGACATGGGGGCTCTCTTTACATCTAGACGAAAAAGAGTTTTAATCTCTAAATACGGAAAGATTTCTTCACAGTAAGAGCTGTGAAAATGAGGAATAGACTGCCTCAAGAGCTGTTTCTGGCCAGCTTACTATATTGCTTTAGCCACTTCCCATCTGGGCCAATTCTGGCACTTCGATCCTACATGTAAAAATCATAATTTTCTTTCTAAAAAATTATTTCGAACCCCAAACATTATATATGTTTTTTTAGCAAAGACCCTAGGGAATAAAATGGCGGTTGTTGCAACTTTTTATGTCACACAATATTTGTGCAGCGATTCTTCATGTTTCATGAATAAAAAAATCAAAACAGTAAAGTTAGCCCAATTTTTTTGTATAATGTAAAAGATGATGTTACGCCGAGTAAATAGATGCTTAACATATCACGCTTTAAAATTGCATACACTTGTGGAATGGCGCAAAACTTCGGTACTTAAAAATCTCCATAGACGATGCTTTAAAAAATGTTGCTCTAACGCACAATATCTGGATGATACCTCACATGTGTGATTTACATATGCGTTCGATTTTGTATGCGAGCACTTGGGGATGGGGGCGCTTTCATTTTAA
Source organism: Rana muscosa (assembly GCA_029206835.1). Lineage (NCBI taxonomy): Eukaryota > Metazoa > Chordata > Amphibia > Anura > Ranidae > Rana > Rana muscosa. The sequence continues at coordinate 419,735,598 of CM055117.1, read as the reverse complement.
TTTATTTTTTATTCTTTATTTTACTTTTATTTTTTTTATTTTACACTTTCTTTTTAAAAAAAATTTTAACACTTTTATTCCTATTACAAGGAAGTTAAACATCCCTGGTAATAGGAATAGTGCGTGACAGGTCCTCTTTTTGGAGAGATGTGGGGTCAATAAGACCCCATATCTCTCCTCCAGCCTGGAAAGGCTGAGATAGAAAAAAAAAACTCCAGCCTTTCCAGCCAAGTCCTCGGCTTTGTTTACTTCCGCCGTATACTAACATTTATAGGTAAAGTTGATCCGGGGAATATCCGATCGCCTCTCAGGGGATCAGGAAGGATTTTTTCCCCTGCTGTAGCAAATTGGTCCAAGCTTTGCTGGGGTTGTTTGCCTTCCTCTGTATTAACTGTGGGTAAAAGATTGTGTATTCAGGATTGTATGATTTTTGTTTTTAGTTTTTTAGTTTTTGCTTGAACTAAATGGACTTGTGTCTTTTTTAACTATTAGTCTAGGCGATGTAAAAGCCAAGCTATACTCACCTAATCTTTCAATCCTCCCAGCGCTAGACTGGTCCCTGCAGCTCTTGCCCCCCCCCCCTGGTCTTGTACTGTGGAAGGTTCCTGATGTCATTATGCCCATAGACCAGCTCTGGATGTAAAGACGTTAGGAACAGTCCACCGCTGGATGTGGGGGAGCGGTGTTTTCCAGAGGATTGAAGGATCGGGTAAGTATAGGCTCTGTGTTCACCCCTAGACAGAATGAGCAGTTAACACATGAGCGCAGCCTCACTGCATGGGAATTTTTTTTATCATAGTTGGGCTTTAAGATACTGAACAGGATACAGCAGTGTAAAATTGGGCAGCAGCAGAAAAGTTTTAATCAGGGATAATACACCTAACTTGTGAATGCCTAAGTTTTATTTATTCTATATGGGTATAATGAGGTGGTTTGGATGCACACTATTCTTGCACTTAGCTTTATTTTCCTTTCAAACAGTAAAGTGGCATGCTGCTAAAAAAAAATGCAGCTTAAAAAATCCAAAAAATAAAGCAACAAGTGAATGTTCTACTTTAAGCACAGAAACCTAAATAAATGTTCTATCAGCATGAAATGAAAACGAATATATACCCAAAATGAGTGAAAATTTCAAAATGTCTCCCCTTGAAACAAAAGCCAATTTTGCTTTTCCCATAACAGTTTCCAATGCACTGACACTATGGCTGCTTTGTGCCTCTCCTTTTATAATGAATGGGCTGGTTTATCCAAAAGCCACCTTGTTAGCTCTTCTAAACTTGATGGCCATAGTTTAAAGGTCAGTGCATTATGGTTAAAAAAAAAATCTCAGATGAATCTGCACAAAAATTCATAACGAATCGCAAACATGCAGGATTCGCCTCACACCTACTGGTGAATCTGACATTGCAGCTCAGTCAGAAAATGGAGTGGTATCATTTCAGTCACTAGGTCAGATCCCATTCCTCTTAGTACAGCAAGCAAGACACAACATGCTTAGTCCCCTTTCACACTGAGGTGTGTAAAGTGCCTGAAAAATGCCTCCCATGCAGTCCCAGTGTGAAAGCCAGAGTGCTTTAAAATTCGGGGCTGTGCGCTTGCAGGATGTTAAAAAAAGTCCTGCAAGCAGCATCTTTTGGGCGGCGGAGGAGCAGTGTATACACCGCTCCTCCACTGCTCCTGCCCATTGAAATGAATGGGCACCAATGCCGAAGCGCCTGCAAAGCTCTTTGGCAGCAGCGCTACATGGGCGAATTTAACCCTTTGTTCAGCCGCTAGTGGGGGTTAAAAGCACCCCGCTAGCGGACGAATAGCGCCGCTTAAACAACGGTAAAGTGCCGCTAAAACTATCGGCTTTTTACCGTCAACGCCCACCCCAGTGTGAAAGCAGCATTATTGTTATATTGCTTTTCTTTGGAACCTGTTTTAATATCTTTAATATTCTATGAAAATAATTAACTTACTGTATTTATTTTTTCTCTCAGAACCCTCAACAGATCCAGCTACTATTCAAGAAGTTAGTGAATATATTCTGTCCCTCAAACTTCCTGTTGATGCATTATCTCTTCAAAGAAAAATGAATGATATCCGCAACATAGCAGAGAAGTTGCCTAATGTGGAATTAGTGTTGTCACAGACAAGAGAAGATATAGCCAGAGCAAAGAAACTACAAACGGATGCTGAGGATGCCAGGTCTGTAAAGTGTTTTAAAAGGAAATAAACAGGTTCTATCACAAAAAAAGTCCACACATACCCACAATTAGTATTTTTAAGAAACATTAAAGTGATTGTAAAGGTTTTCTTTTTTTCCTATAAAAAGCAAGCTGCTTGCTATGGGGGCACCCAAGCCAAGTCACAGCTCCCTGTGTCCATTCAGACACGGAGCCCCGACCTGGTCCCTCCCCCTCTCTCCCCTGATTGGCCAGCAATCAGGAGGGAAAATCTCGGACGGCTGAGACACTCGTGGACATCGCTGGACAGAGAGGGACCTTAGGCAAGTATTATGCATTAAGATAATAAACCTTCTGCCTTTACAACCCCTTTAAACTATAAATTGTGTATACATGACATAAGAACTTGTTATTTTTATCACACACAATAAATATTGGGTATGCATTCATTGTTTTAAATATTTTTTACAATTGATGAAGATTACTTTATTGCCACAATGGAGGATTCCCTGTTGAATCACACTAGAACAATATAACAACTGCATGATGCCTAGATGCAGGCATAATTGTGGGATGCTAACCCCATTATTTTAGTCAGCATTTTCAAAAGGGGGGGTCTCCATATTTCTTACTATAAGAAGGAGAAGTAGAACTCAAAATGAAGACCCTTCCTTCTGACAGGGAAATTGATATATGGCAATTAATTGGGCACACAATATCAACAGGGAGGGCATTAACAATGGTGAAAAAATTTGACATAAAAAACAATTTTAATTCAAGTAGGGATAGGTAATTATCTATGATAACTATTTGGGCCCATTATTAATTCTCCTACTCATCAGCAAGTATTAACCTCTTTTTCAAATATGGGGGTTTATTAGTGCCCAAGCCTGTTTACAAAGTACTGATGCAGTTAATATATTTAAACATTATCTTTTAAATTAGTAATAATAAGGTGGTACCAACATTTTTGCAGCCCTCCTTTATCTACAGTATCTAACTTTATTCTTGAACACAAATCTATATTAAGTTTGCAGATGCAATTACAGCTCTACAATGATTTACCTAGCACTGACAGCTCTATAAATGATTCTGCCCCAACAAAAGGGTTTGTTCATTGCTAGTTAGGACCTTGACCAAAAGGAATAAAGACCCTAGCTTTTTTATATGTACTGTTTTGATTTGCTTAAACCTGCAGTAGAAAACATTGAGGGACAGATTGTTGTACAAAGCGAACGTTTCTGGACCCCTTTGATCACTCTGTCAGCAACTTGACAATGATTATACTGTATGTTAGTGTTACCACATTTTGTCTGTGATCATATTTTTCTGTGTTTATCTTCTGGTCTTTTTCCAAAGAAGAATAAATGATCAGCAGGGAATATATTCTGAACAAAAGGCCTCATGTAGCTGTTCCCTACCTTTGTAGTTGTGGACCTCTCTACAGCAACATAGGCTTTACAGGCATTATGTCCACTTATGAACTCCATTTACTTTACTGTTTTTCTGTTTGAAAATGGCATTTACTAAGTATACATTTTCTAAAGATATTTTATCAGCAAATATATGTAAATGTTAAAGTCATAAGAAAGACATTATATTTTCACCTATGGGTAGTTAGAAAAGGCTTTAACAATCACGATCGCATACTTCAAGTACTAATGATAGAGTTAGCCTAAAATATATGTCATTATCGCCATGACAACTGTTTTAGTTTTACAGTGAAATAATGTTTCAGAACAGACCTTTTATTGATTTACCTAATAGTGTATAAGGCATTTTGTGGGTGGCACACTAACTCAAATATGATTGACTAGATATTGAGAAATATGTATACATCATTACATTTTTTTGCAAGTTACTATGGTTTGCCATTCTTCATATCATGATGCTAGGTTTAATAAACACGATATATAAAGCATGCTTTGCAAATCAATACTCATTTCTAAATGGCAGTTTCTATTTCATTATTGACATTTAGGAACAAAGCAAAGACAGTTGAAGACAATGTGGATGGTGTGGTAGAGAATATAGGAGTAGCAAAGAAAGCCCTCCAGGAAGCTGAAGATAAAATACGTGGATCCAGCTTGTCTTTGCAGCAGATACAAGATCGTGTGCTAGAGGTGAGATGGAAATGTATTTATTTATCTGCAGTGGTACTGCTATACTTGGCATCATTCAATGATTTTCATTTTTTAATGTGACCTAAAGGGCTAGGACATATTATATATACTGTGTATATATACAGTATATATATACAGTATATATATTATATGAATATATGTATATATATATATATATATATATATATGCAGAGGTTAAAGTAAGTATTGAACACATCACAATTTTTCTGGGTATATATATTTCTAAAAGTGTTTTCACATGAAATTTCACCACATGGCAGTAACAACCCATGCAATCCATACATACAAAGAAACCAAGACAAATAAGTTCAGAAATGAAGTTATGTGTAATAAAATGGAATGACACAGAAAAAAAGTGTCGAACACATGAAGAAAGCAAACATATCGTGCTTTAAAATTGTGCAGGCTTGTAAAATGGTGCCAAACTTCGGTATTTGAAAATCTCCATATGCTATGATTTATAAGCCTTTATTGGTTACCAGTTTAGAGTTATACAGGAGGTCTGATACTATAATTATTGCTCTTGTTCTGACATTCGCAGCGATACCTCACATGTGTGGTGCGATTGCTGTTTACGTATGTGTACGGGACCAAAGTGTGCACGCGAGCACGAGGGGACCAGGGCACTTTAAATGTTTTATTTATTTATTGGTGGAACACTGGTACACTGACAGATGTTGATGTCACTATGGTACACTATTGCAGACTTTTTGTGCACTGGTACAGATGTGATAGGACACTGACAGATGTTTTGTGCACTGGTACAGATGTGCTCGGGGGCTGACAGATGTTTTGTGCACTGGTACAGATGTGATGGGGGACTGACAGATATTTTGTGCACTGGTACAGATGTTTTATGGGGCCACTGTAACAGATGTGTATAGGGACAGGAACAGTGGTGCTTGGTGTACTGTTTTGGGGGAGCTGTGACAGCTCTCTGTATAAAATCATCCTTACATAGAGAGCTGTCACAGAGGCTGCAGATTCCCCCGCTCCCTCCCCCGGGCACTGAGCTCTCACTGAGCTCAGGGGGGAGAACTGTCACAGAGACATGCGTCTCTGTTTACATTGTGACAGCTGTGATTGGACACAGCCATCACGTGATCGGGAGGGCCAGTCACAGCGCCCATATCCCGATCTGTGCTCAGCTGGGTCCTTTGATCACAGACATCACAGGTGTGCACCGCAGCGCAGCCTCGGGGCCGCACTGTGGGCACGCATTCTGAGGATGTTCCTTAATGTCCACTCAGAGCGAGGAAAGGACCACCCGGCCGTTTATGTACAGTGGCTGGTGGGAGGAGGTTAATATCAGCTGGTTCCATCTCAACTGATGGCCTATAAAAGGAGGTGTCTCATTTGTCTCATTACCAAGGTGTCTCACAAGAAACATCTCATGATGGGAAAAAGCAAAGAGCTCTCTCAAGACCTTTGCAACCTTATTTTTACAAAACATACTGATGGTATTGGTTACAAAAGGATTTCTAAATATCTTAATGTTCCAGTGAGCACTGTTGGGGCCATAATTTAAAAAATGGAAAGAACATAAATTCACCATAAACCGGCCACGACCAGGTGCTCCCTGCAAGATTTCTGACAGAGGAGTGAAAAGAATTATCAGAAGAGTTGTCCAAGAGGCAAGGACCACTTGTGGTCTTCAGAAAGACCTGGAATTAGCAGGTACAATTGTTTCAAAGAAAACAATAAGTAATGCACTTAACCGCCATGACCTGTATGCATACTCACCACGCAAGACTCCATTGCTGAACAAAAATGTTGAAGCTCATTTAAAGTTTGCTGCACAAGATTTAGAAAAACCTGTAAAATACTGGGAGAATATAGTCTGCTCAGATGAGACCAAAATTGAACTCTTTGGATGTCATACTACACACCATGTTTGGAGGTCAAATGGCACTGCGCATCACCCCAAAAACATCATACCAAAAGTGAAGTTGGGAGGTAGGAACATCATGGTGTGGGACTGTTTTTAAGCATACGGTACTGGCAACCTTCATATCATTGAAGGAAGGATGAATGAATAAAAATCTGGGTGGACATTTCAACAAGACAATGATCCCAAACACAAAACCAACAAAACTCTCAATAAGAAAATAAAGCTGCTAGAATGGACCAGCCAATCACCTGACTTGAATCCAATAGAAAATCTATGGAAAGACCTAAAGATCAGAGTTCATAGAAGAGGCCCACGGAACCTTCAAGATTTGAAGACTGTTTGTGTGGAAGAACAAACCAAAATTACCCCTGAGCAATGCATGCGACTAGTTTCTCCATACAAGAGACATCTTGAAGCTGTCATTTCCAACAAAGAATTTTGGATGAAGTATTAGGAGGGATTGTTTTAAAGTACTTTTATTGCTTGTTCAGGGTATTTTAATACTTTAACGGGCACAGGTTCACTTTAATCCTGCAAATTAAGAATGGCTAGGTATTGGCGCCATAGTGATACCAAATAATAAGACAGCCATTATGGCAAATGCCAGGGTTACTACATTATTTCACTTATTCTATAAGACAGTGTCAAGAACAATGAAGTGTACAAAGCTGTGTACGCAACAGCAACCTATATCATTTCAGGGCACTGTAGTCATACCATTGATAAAGATTTTCTGGTTTGTTGCTGCAGGTTACTGAACTTTGGCACATTGCTCTGTGTTTTACTAAACAAGATTACGGTATCTTGTTTCCCAGGAATAGTGACCTTTATTAACTATCAATTTAGAAAAAGTAGGATTTTTAAAACAGCTTACCTGTAAAATCCTTTTCTTGGAGTACATCACGGGACACAGAGCAGCATAGTCATTACTATGTGGGTTATATAGATTACCTTCAGGTGCTGGCACTGGCAACTTCCAAAACAGGAAGTACCCTCCCCTATATAAGCCCCTCCCATCCGGGAGTACCTCAGTTTTGTAGCAAAGCAATACGTGTCCCCAAAAGAGGGGTGGGAGCTCTGTGTCCCGTGATGTACTCCAAGAAAAGGATTTTACAGGTAAGCTGTTTTAAAAATCCTACTTTCTTGTTCATACATCACGGGACACAGAGCAGCATAGTCATTACTATGTGGGACGTCCCAAAGCAATGCCACATGAGGGGGGGGATACACCATACATAAGCTGGGCGCCATCAGGCATGAGGATCTTTTGCGGCCTGCAACACACTGCGCCCAAAGGCGACATCCTCCTGACTTCTAACGTCCACCTGGTAGAACCTAGTAAACGTGTGTACTGAAGACCATGTTGCGGCCTTACAAATTTGCGCCAGGGAGGCCTGGTGATGCACTGCCCATGAAGTTCCAACTGCTCTCGTGGAGTGCGCCCTAACTTTGAACGGAGGCGGTCTCCTTCTCAAGCCATAGGCTTGTATTATGACCTGTCGAATCCACTTGGCTAAAGTAGATTTTGATGCTGCCTGACCCTTTCTGGGGCCTTCCGGCAGAACAAACAAAGAATCCGTTCTACGAATCTGAGCAGTGGCTTCTAGATAAGCTTTAACTGCTCTTACTACATCCAAAGAATGCAATAACTTTTCCTCTACCGAGCTTGGTTTGGGGAAAAAAGAAGGAAGAACCACATCCTGGTTCAAGTGAAACCTCGATACCACCTTAGGAAGAAAGGCTGGGTGAGGACGTAATACTACTCTGTCCTTATGGATAACCAGATATGGCTCTTTACAGGACATGGCGGCTAATTCCGACACTCTTCTAGCCGAGCATATGGCTACTAAAAATATCAATTTCCTGGTGAGTAGAACCAAGGAAATGTGCCGCAAAGGTTCAAATGGCTGCTTCTGCAGAACCGACAGAACCAAATTTAGATCCCATGGGCATATGGGAGCCTTAATCGGTGGAATAATACGAGTCACACCTTGCATAAAGGATTTGACAAGTGAATGCATAGCCAGGGGCCTTTGAAATAGTATTGACAAGGCCGAAACCTGGCCCTTGATAGTACTTAAGGCAAACTTCCAGTCTACAGCCCACTGCAGGAAGTCCAGAATTCTGCCTATAACGTACTTACGTGGATGCCATTTTCTGGCCTCGCACCAAGTGATGTACGCCTTCCAAACTCTATAGTAGATCTTCCTGGATACAGGCTTCCTGGCATTGATTATAGTTGATACCACAGAGTTAGAGAGACCTCTCTTCTTTAGGATGTGGGATTCAATAGCCAGGCCGTTAAACTTAGAGTTAGTAAGGAAGGGTGGTATATCGGTCCTTGCGAAAGCAGGTCCGGACGACGTGGAAGGGTCCAAGGACTCCCCACAGACATTTTGATGATCTCCGCGTACCAGGCCCTTCGGGGCCACGCTGGAGCCACCAGGATCACCGGCTTCTTCTCCAACCTGACTCTGCGAAGGAGTCGAGGCAACAATTGTAGCGGAGGGAATGCATATATCAGTCTGAACTGATCCCAAGGGAACACCAGAGCATCCGAGCTGCAAGCGAGGGAATCCCTTGTCCGGGAGACAAATCTGTCCACCTTTGCGTTGAATCTGGATGCTAGCAGATCTACATCCGGTGTTCCCCACCGCTGACATATTGCTCGGAAGACCTCGGGATGAAGGGACCATTCCCCTGGGCATAACTGTTGGCGACTCAGAAAGTCCGCCTTCCAATTCTCCACCCCTGGAATGAAGACAGCTGATATACATGGGACATGCTTTTCTGCCCATTCCAGGATGTGACTTACTTCCCTCTGGGCTGCACGACTCCTGGTGCCTCCCTGATGATTGATATATGCCACTGCTGTGGCATTGTCTGATTGAATTCTGACAGGGGACCCTTGGAGTCTGGATGTCCAGGCTACTAGGGCGTACCGGGCTGCTCGTATCTCTAAGAGATTGATGGGCAGGGTTTTTACTACATTTGACCATCTGCCCTGGAGAGACCATTGCTCCAGTACTGCCCCCCAGCCTATAAGGCTGGCATCTGTAGTGACCACCCTCCAAGATATCGGGCTGAAGGGTTTTCCCTTCTGGAGATTCTGGGGGATCAACCACCAGCAGAGACTCTTCCGAACGGAAGGGGACAAAGCCATCGGGAAGTCTAGAGCCTGAACTTTTCCGTTCCAGGCTGACAATATGGCCCTTTGTAAATTCCTTGAGTGGAATTGGGCGTATGGTACAGCTTCGAATGATGCTACCATCTTTCCTAGCAGCCTCATGCACAGGCGTATGGACGGCTGTCTTTTTGCACAAAGCAGACGGACCAAGGCCCTCAAAGAGGATACCTTGTCTAGAGGTAAGAAAATCTTCCTCTGGTCTGAATCCAGCCGTAGCCCTAGATATACCAGGTTTTTCACTGGCTGTAGGGCTGACTTGTCCAGGTTGATGACCCAACCGTGAGACTCTAGATACTTGATTGTATCGACAATTACCACTTCTAGCTTGGCAACTGAGTGGTCCATCAACAACAGGTCGTCTAGGTATGCCATTATCGTTACACCCCGTGTTCTTAGATCGGCCAACAGTGGGGCCAGAATTTTTGTGAACACTCGTGGTGCTGTGGCCAGACCGAATGGTAAGGCTCTGAACTGAAAATGGCGCCCTTCTACTGCAAAGCGTAGGAATTTTTGATGACCTGGAAAGATGGGAACATGCAAGTAAGCATCTTTGATGTCGATCGAGGCTAACCATTCCTCCCCTTGTAGGGCAGCGGTGACCGATCGGATCGACTCCATCCGGAAAGACCGGACGTTTAGAAATTTGTTTAGACTCTTTAGGTCCAATATGGGTCTTATGTCCCCGTTTGGCTTCGGGACTGTGAAAAGGTTTGAGTAGAAACCCAACCCCCACTCTTCCATAGGAACCTCCATAATTACTCCTTGGAGCAATAGTTGTTCTAACGCCAATAGGAGAGACCCTCTTTTTAGAGGGTCTCTTGGCATGCCTGACCACATAAAATGGGACGGAGGAGACTCTTTTAACTCCAACTTGTATCCCAGAGTTACTGCGGAGAGCACCCATCTGTCTTTGATCGTCTCCCGCCAGGTCTCTGCGAACAACTGAAGTCTTCCCCCCACCCGTTTGAGTGGGGGCAGCCCTTCATAGGCTTGACTTGGAGGCTGGTTTAGTACCTCTTCGGATCCAGGGCTTTTTATTACCCTGTGGCTGTCCCTGATTTTTACCTCCTGAGTTTGACCGAGGAGGCCGTCGGAACTGCTTAGTAGCAGACGTCGCAGGGATAGGAGAGGTAGTCCTCTTAAAAGATGGACCCCTAGACCTCTTTTTACTCGGTAAGAGAGTACTTTTACCACTGGAAATCTTCTGGATATACTTATCCAGGTCTTCGCCAAAAAGGCGTTCCCCATGAAATGGGAAGCTAACTAAGAGCTTCTTACAGGGAGCTTCAGCAGACCAGTTTTTGAGCCACAGAAGCCTACGCATATGTACCAAAGACAGCGTGAGGCGGGAGGCCTGATGGATAGAATCCTTGATGGCGTCAACCGCAAAGCATAATGCTCTAGGCAGATCAGCCAGAGCCTGGGCCTGCTGGTCTGGCAAATCCCTCAGGACCATTTTCATTTGATCCTTTAAAGCTTGGCAGACCCCAATAGCTGCCACTGCTGGCTGTGTAACAGCCCCTGCTGTGGAAAAAGCAGATTTTAATAAAGATTCCAATTTTTTATCCACTGGATCTTTGAACATTTGAACATTATCTACTGGACATGTCAGTGATTTGTTCACAGAAGAGATGGCTGCATCCACCGTAGGAACATTCCATCTCTGGGTGAACTTTTCCTCCATGGGATAGATCACCGGAAACCTTTTAGGCGGAACAAATAGTTTATCAGGATGTTCCCAGTCCTGGTATATAAGTCCTTCCAATAATGGATGTATTGGAAAGGAGCAATTAACCTGGGGAGCTTTTAGCGACCCCAATGAGGAGACAGCAGTAGTTGATGGTTCAACAAGAGGCATTTTAAATGCAGATCGAACCATGTCAGTTAGGGTCTGGACCCACAATCTTTCAGTCTGCGATGCTGAAAATGGTTCATCTACTGTCGATTCCTCAAAAACAGAGCTAACCTCCTCCTGATCCCCTTCAGGTAGGTCGGTCCCTTCCTGGGACTGTTGCTCTGCCAACAGGCACTCTAATGGAGGTGATGGAGATCTGGCGCGCTTTCTTTCCTGTAGAGAAGAAGCGATCAATGCTGCCAATCTCTGCTCCAATCCCTCCAGAGTTGAGGAAAAAACCTCCTCTGTTATATATGCAGGAGCAGGTGGACTGAGGACAGCCGCAGTACCTGGCACTCCCGGGGGTTCCTTATGGGTATTAACCTCTGATTTCTCAGGGGAGGAGGGTGCAGATGACTGCTCCAGATCCTCAGAGCCCGATGGAGACCCCCTACACTTCCTGAGAGGTATATCTCGGAGTTTTTTAGGCGGCATATTCCTTAGTTCAAAGCTGAGGTATTCCAGCCGCAATACACCCCTTACTGAAATAGTCTAATGCAATTTGCTGCTATGTACATCAGTGGGTGTCTACTAATGCGTCTTTCTGGGGATGCCTGTATCAACCGCCCGCTGTAAGCCCCTATACCATGCTACCAGCTCCTTTTCATGCTCTGTGTCCATAGCAAGCAGCGTGGACTGAGTCCTTTTATCTTGCTGGGACGCCCGCACATGCGCAGAAGCGCTGGGCGCACAGAGCGCGTCATCCGCCAGGCTCCGCCCCCTTTTTTTAAGCTAAACCTTATAAAAGGAAAGCATGTGTGCGCGCGCGCGTGCACGTGTGCGCTCTTGGCGCCATGTAGGGAGAGGAGCCAGGGTCCCTGTTTCACCAGGACTCGGGGATGGAAGGAAACTACTTGGCAGCATGACAGAGGAATGCAGCTTCCCTGATAGAGAGCTCACTCATCTGCCTGGACTTTCACCATGGAAGGAATAGTCCCAAGAAAAAAGACGTTCCACAGCGGCCTCTAGTGGATAAACACAGGTACCGCACCTTTGTCTTTTTTTTTTTTTTTTTTTAAAACCTCCTTTATGAAAAAACATTTCCAGGTTTACAGTTTTTTTAAAACTTCCCTTATGAAAAAACATTTCTAGGATTTCTTAGGCATATACAGCTATTAGCGGGAATACCCTTTAGGTAACAGGCAGAAAGACATATTAGGCTTGGGGGTCCCCTCAATAGAACCAAGTTCCTGAGGGGCCCCCACTTACCTTTTCCCCGCCGCAGGACTTTGTTTGGTCCACAGAAGCCCAAACTTCACCTCTCACGGCAGGCATTGTACTAGACCTTCAGGGACCGGGTTCCCAAGGATTCCACTCCCCTGGACCTGTATAGCACCCTGCACAGATAGCCTCTTGGTTTTGGGTATGACCAGAGCTCTGGATCCCAGGGTCCAGCCCTCCTAAGAGAGGCATTACAGGCAAAACCCTGCTCTTCTCTGCAAGGCCCGGGTACCGACCGTTTAGCTATGAAGCTTTTTTGGTCGGATCCGGAATAGCTTGCTAAGGCCCAGAGAACCTGTACACAAGCCCAGATGAATACATGTTAACCTTGGCCAACACCTTAGACACTGGCAAAAAACTGAGGTACTCCCGGATGGGAGGGGCTTATATAGGGGAGGGTACTTCCTGTTTTGGAAGTTGCCAGTGCCAGCACCTGAAGGTAATCTATATAACCCACATAGTAATGACTATGCTGCTCTGTGTCCCGTGATGTATGAACAAGAAATATATTTTTTTAAGCAAGAAAATTGTATTATTGTATCACAATGTACTGCAGGGAACTACTGTAACCAAAATTAATTATCTGCACAGATTGGGCAAGTTTTGGACCCTATAAAGAAAGGGATGGATGAAATGCATGATCAGCTACAAAGCTTTGCACAGCAAACAGAGGACCTGCGTGACAGAACTGCAGAAAATCTACAACAGGCGGGTCAGGCCAACGGTGCAGCAGAAGAAGCTCACAAAAAAGCTATGGATGCACAACAGGTACTGGTTTAATTTCTTTAAAGATTGTAAAAAGGCATGGCACTATTTATACAGCACTACAAGTTAAATATATATTAAAGTTTTTCTTTAACAACAGTCCCAATCGTGTTGACAAGGCCATTTGTAGTCTTAGGATGATAGGGTGACAATGCAGGCGTACAGTTGACAGACAGTTGTCGCTACTAGGGATGAGCTTCGTGTTCGAGTCGAACATACGTTCGACTCGAACATCGGCTGTTCGATCGTTCGACGAAGATCGAACGATTTGGGCCGTTCGCGCCAAATTCGAGTGACGCGAACGGCCCACAATGCACTACGCCATCGCAGTGTCATCCAGGCGCTGTGATTGGCCAAGCATGCACTGTGACCCCGCATGCTTGGCCAATCACAGCGCCGGCAGCGAGGAGAGCAATGATTGGCCACAGGCAGGATGCCTGTGGCCAATTATTGCTGAGGGTGTTTAGTACACGCCCCACACTATAAAAGGCCGCCAGCACGGCGGCCTAGTGTAGTGTGTTCCGGAGCAGGGATAGAGCAGCATAGGCAGGGACAGTGACTGTTATTTCTTTCTTGCTTAACCTGGATTCCTTTAGTTTAGGGAAAGAGAAGGATAGGTAGGGAGAGTGTCAGTGTGTTTTGTGCTTGTGCTATAGTGTGCTTAAAAAAAACATTTATTCTAGGGACAGAAAACTGTAGGTAGGGACAGTGTCAGTTTCTTTCACTCTGCAAGTCCTTGTTTCCAGGGACCTGTAAGGACAGTGAGTGAATTGTTCTTGTGCTATATTGTGATTAAAAAAAACATTTTTTCTAGGGACAGAAAACTGTAGGTAGGGAGAGTGTTTTTTTTCTTTCACTCTGCAAGTCCTTGTTTCCAGGGACCTGTAAGGACAGTGAGTGAATTGTCCTTGTGCTATATTGTGCTTAAAAAAAACATTTATTCTAGGGACAGAAAACTGTAGGTAGGGAGAGTGTCAGTTTATTTCACTCTGCAAGTCCTTGTTTCCAGGGACCTGTAAGGACAGTGAGTGAATTGTCCTTGTGCTATATTGTGATTAAAAAAAACATTTTTTCTAGGGACAGAAAACTGTAGGTAGGGAGAGTGTTTTTTTTCTTTCACTCTGCAAGTCCTTGTTTCCAGGGACCTGTAAGGACAGTGAGTGAATTGTCCTTGTGCTATATTGTGCTTAAAAAAAACATTTATTCTAGGGACAGAAAACTGTAGGTAGGGAGAGTGTCAGTTTATTTCACTCTGCAAGTCCTTGTTTCCAGGGACCTGTAAGGACAGTGAGTGAATTGTCCTTGTGCTATATTGTGATTAAAAAAAAACATTTTTTCTAGGGACAGAAAACTGTAGGTAGGGAGAGTGTTTTTTTTCTTTCACTCTGCAAGTCCTTGTTTCCAGGGACCTGGAAGGACAGTGAGTGAATTCTCCTTGTGCTATATTGTGCTTAAAAAAAACATTTATTCTAGGGACAGAAAACTGTAGGTAGGGAGAGTGTCAGTTTATTTCACTCTGCAAGTCCTTGTTTCCAGGGACCTGTAAGGACAGTGAGTGAATTGTCCTTGTGCTATATTGTGATTAAAAAAAACATTTTTTCTAGGGACAGAAAACTGTAGGTAGGGAGAGTGTTTTTTTTCTTTCACTCTGCAAGTCCTTGTTTCCAGGGACCTGTAAGGACAGTGAGTGAATTGTCCTTGTGCTATATTGTGCTTAAAAAAAACATTTATTCTAGGGACAGAAAACTGTAGGTAGGGAGAGTGTCAGTTTATTTCACTCTGCAAGTCCTTGTTTCCAGGGACCTGTAAGGACAGTGAGTGAATTGTCCTTGTGCTATATTGTGATTAAAAAAAACATTTTTTCTAGGGACAGAAAACTGTAGGTAGGGAGAGTGTTTTTTTTCTTTCACTCTGCAAGTCCTTGTTTCCAGGGACCTGTAAGGACAGTGAGTGAATTGTCCTTGTGCTATATTGTGCTTAAAAAAACATTTATTCTAGGGACAGAAAACTGTAGGTAGGGAGAGTGTCAGTTTATTTCACTCTGCAAGTCCTTGTTTCCAGGGACCTGAAAGGACAGTGAGTGAATTGTCCTTGTGCTATATTGTGATTAAAAAAAACATTTTTTCTAGGGACAGAAAACTGTAGGTAGGGAGAGTGTTTTTTTTCTTTCACTCTGCAAGTCCTTGTTTCCAGGGACCTGTAAGGACAGTGAGTGAATTGTTCTTGTGCTATATTGTGATTAAAAAAAACATTTTTTCTAGGGACAGAAAACTGTAGGTAGGGAGAGTGTTTTTTTTCTTTCACTCTGCAAGTCCTTGTTTCCAGGGACCTGTAAGGACAGTGAGTGAATTGTCCTTGTGCTATATTGTGCTTAAAAAAAACATTTATTCTAGGGACAGAAAACTGTAGGTAGGGAGAGTGTTTTTTTTCTTTCACTCTGCAAGTCCTTGTTTCCAGGGACCTGTAAGGACAGTGAGTGAATTGTCCTTGTGCTATATTGTGATTAAAAAAAACATTTTTTCTAGGGACAGAAAACTGTAGGTAGGGAGAGTGTTTTTTTTCTTTCACTCTGCAAGTCCTTGTTTCCAGGGACCTGTAAGGACAGTGAGTGAATTGTTCTTGTGCTATATTGTGATTAAAAAAAACATTTTTTCTAGGGACAGAAAACTGTAGGTAGGGAGAGTGTTTTTTTTCTTTCACTCTGCAAGTCCTTGTTTCCAGGGACCTGTAAGGACAGTGAGTGAATTGTCCTTGTGCTATATTGTGCTTAAAAAAAACATTTATTCTAGGGACAGAAAACTGTAGGTAGGGAGAGTGTTTTTTTTCTTTCACTCTGCAAGTCCTTGTTTCCAGGGACCTGTAAGGACAGTGAGTGAATTGTCCTTGTGCTATATTGTGATTAAAAAAAACATTTTTTCTAGGGACAGAAAACTGTAGGTAGGGAGAGTGTTTTTTTTCTTTCACTCTGCAAGTCCTTGTTTCCAGGGACCTGTAAGGACAGTGAGTGAATTGTTCTTGTGCTATATTGTGATTAAAAAAAACATTTTTTCTAGGGACAGAAAACTGTAGGTAGGGAGAGTGTTTTTTTTCTTTCACTCTGCAAGTCCTTGTTTCCAGGGACCTGTAAGGACAGTGAGTGAATTGTCCTTGTGCTATATTGTGCTTAAAAAAAACATTTATTCTAGGGACAGAAAACTGTAGGTAGGGAGAGTGTCAGTTTATTTCACTCTGCAAGTCCTTGTTTCCAGGGACCTGTAAGGACAGTGAGTGAATTGTCCTTGTGCTATATTGTGATTAAAAAAAACATTTTTTCTAGGGACAGAAAACTGTAGGTAGGGAGAGTGTTTTTTTTCTTTCACTCTGCAAGTCCTTGTTTCCAGGGACCTGTAAGGACAGTGAGTGAATTGTCCTTGTGCTATATTGTGCTTAAAAAAAATATTTTTTCTAGGGACAGAAAACTGTAGGTAGGGAGAGTGTCAGTTTCTTTCACTGTGAAAGTCCTTGTTTCAAGGGACAGAGAAGGACACCTGAAGGTAGCCCTTATTGCTTTTTTCCCATCTCCCTGCAGGCCATCTATTAGAATGTCTGGAAGGCAAACAAGGAGAGGCAGACAGTCAGGAGGCAATAAAAGAGGGCAAGCAGGCTCTGTGTCTGGGGGCAACAGTGCTGGTCGTGGACGCGGTGCATTGTCATCAGCACATGGCCATGGGACACGCTTGTCCTTCTTTTCGGCAGCTGGACATGTTGAGCCACATCATGCCGAAGACTTGGTAGAGTGGATGACCAAGCCCTCCTCCTCCTCCTCATCCTCTCTCACCCAGGCTCAGGGTACTGGAAAAGCAGCTGCCAAAGCGTCGTCTTCCCTGGTATCAATGTCAGACAAATCATCAGTCACTCCTTCCCTAGACCCACCATGTCCTCCTCCTGAGGAGTCCCCCGAACTGTTTCAGCACAGTGTTGGGTACATGCTCCAGGAGGATGCCCAGCGTTTCGAAGGGTCTGATGATGAAACCCAGCTAGAGGAAGGCAGTAGCGTGAGAGCAGACAGAGGGGATGCTCAAGAAGGACACCAATCTGGCAGTCATGTTCCAGCAGCTGCAGCATACTGCCAGATTGGCTCCAGTGATGAGGAGGGAGGGGATGATGAGGTCACTGACTCCACGTGGGTGCCTAATAGGAGAGAGGAGGAGGAGGAGGATGAGGAGGAGGCACATCTCCAACGAGGCAGGATGCCCTTTGGTGGCCAGCGTAAGGGCAGTACACCGACGGAATCACACCGCAGAGCTCCGCCTGTGCAGGGCGCTGCCTCTGCCCGTCATTCAAAAAGTTCTTTGGTGTGGGCCTTTTTTGAGGCTAGTGCATCAGATCGCACAGCTGCTGTTTGCAACATATGTCTCAAGCGTATATCGCGTGGCCAAAACATCAACCGCTTGGGTACCACATGCCTGACCAGACATATGTTGACCTGCCATGCAGCTCGTTGGCAAGCCTACCTCAAAGACCCACACCAAAGAACAAAGCGGACCTCTCCTTGCACCGCATCAGCTGGGATCTCCAACCCCACTATAACTTCAGTCCTCTCTGAAACATGCACTGAGAGGAATGAAGGTGTAGAATTAGGTGTGTCACAGCCAAGTACTTGCGCCCACTCTGCTAGCAGTACACCGACGTCCGATTCTAGCAGGCAAATTTCCCTGCCCCAGCTGCTGGACCGTCGAAAGAAGTTCACTCCCAGCCATCCACATGCCCAGCGGTTGAATGCTAGCTTGGCTAAATTGCTAGCGCTTCAACTGCTGCCTTTTCAGTTGGTAGACTCGGCCCCCTTCCGTGAGTTTGTGCAATGTGCGGTTCCTCAGTGGCAGGTTCCCAAACGCCACTTTTTCTCACGGAAGGCTATTCCGGCTCTCTACCGGCATGTGGAAGGCAATGTCTTGGCCTCGCTGGACAGGGCGGTCAGCGGTAAGGTGCATATTACCGCTGACTCATGGTCCAGCAGGCATGGACAGGGACGTTACCTTTCTTTCACGGCCCATTGGGTCACTCTTTTGGCAGCTGGGAAGGATTCAGGACAAGGTGCAGTAGTGTTGGAGGTTGTCCCACCGCCACGCCTCCAAAATGCTACTACTGGTTGTGACACACCTCTCTCCTCCACCCCCTCCTCTTCTTCTTCCTCCATGGCCTCTTCCTGTGGTTTGTCCTATGAACCAGCGGTGCTCCGTAGCCGTTCACGGGGCTACGCAAGTACGCAGGCAAAAAGATGCCATGCCGTGCTTGCGCTGGTGTGTTTGGGGGACAGAAGCCACACTGGGGCAGAGGTCCTGTCTGCTCTGCAGGGCCAGGCCGAGAGGTGGTTGACGCCACGCCAGCTTAAGCCAGGAATGGTGGTTTGCGACAATGGCACCAACCTCCTCTCCGCCCTCCGACAGGGACAACTGACCCATGTGCCCTGTGTGGCTCACGTCCTTAACCTGGTGGTGCAGCGCTTCTTGGGCAGGTACCCGGGCTTACAGGATGTCCTGAGGCAGGCCAGGAAAGTCTGTGTGCATTTCCGCAGATCTTATAATGCCAGTGCTCGCCTGGCTGAGCTGCAAAAGGAGTTGAACCTGCCCAAGAACCGCCTTATATGTGACATGCCCACCAGGTGGAACTCAACGTTGGCCATGCTGCAGCGGCTGCACACGCAGCAGAGGGCCATCAATGAGTACCTGTGCGACTACGGCACCAGGACAGGGTCAGGGGAGCTTGGTTTTTTTTCTCCACGCCAGTGGGGCATGATCAGGGATGCATGCACTGTCCTGGCACCATTTGAGGAGGCCACGAGGATGGTGAGCAGTGACAGTGCATGCATCAGTGACACTGTACCTCTTGTCCACCTGTTGGAGCACACGCTGCGTGGAATAATGGACAGGGCACTTGAGGCAGAACAGAGGCAGGAAGAGGAGGACTTCCTTGCCTCTCAAGGCCCCCTTTACCCAGACAGTGTTCCTTCTGTCCCACCCATCGCACAGGAAGAGGAGGAGGAGGAGGAGGATTGTGTCAGCATGGAGGTGGAGGCTGGCACTCAGCATCATCAGCAGCAGTCTTTTAGGGATGATTTACAGTCCCAAGAAACCAGTGGACTTGTACGTGGCTGGGAGGAGGTGGCTGCGGATCATGTCGTCCTTAGTGACCCAGAGGACTCCGGAGCGAATGCCTCAGCAAACCTACGCTGCATGGCCTCCCTGATCCTGCAAAGTCTGCGGAAGGATCCTCGTATTCTTCGGATCAAGGAGAGGGACCATTACTGGCTGGCCACTCTCCTTGATCCACGGTACAAGGGTAAGGTTGCGGACCTTATGTTACCGTCGCAGAGGGAGCAGAGGATGAGACAACTCCGGGAGGCCTTGCAGAAAGGTCTGTGCAACGCGTTCCCAGAGACTGGGAGGTTGCAAACTCCTGGTCCTGGACAACGAGTTGCTGAGGCTTCGGCCAGTCAAAGAAGGAGCGGTGGGGAAGGTGGCCGTCTGACCGATGCGTTCAGACAATTCTTTAGTCCGCAGCCCCAAAGTATGATCGGTTCCAGCAACCATCGCCAGCGTCTGATAAACATGGTGCAGGAATATCTAGGGGCAAGGTCAGACTTGGACACCTTCCCCACCGAAAATCCTCTGGCTTACTGGGTCTTGAGGATGGATCACTGGCCAGAGCTTGCACAGTATGCAATTGAGCTACTGGCCTGTCCTGCATCCAGCGTTCTTTCGGAACGCACATTCAGTGCTGCTGGAGGATTTGTCACGGATCACAGGGTGCGCCTGTCCACCGACTCGGTTGATCGACTGACTTTCATCAAGATGAACCAGTCTTGGATCACCACCAGCTACCACACACCTGATGCTGATATAACAGACTAATTGATTTTAACATGTCACATCCCTTCAAGACTGATGCTGATGCTGAGTGCCTGTGCTGTTATGTTGACTGGCTATCCTCCTCCTCCGAGTCCTCAATGATACGATTGATGATGATAGCTTGTAAGATCATTTTTGTTTATGGGTGCCGCCACCAGTGCCTAACGCCCAATTTTTCAGCCCCTGTTTAACAGGGGCGTGTAATTACAATTTTTGAAGCAATACTTTGCAACAGGGCTCATTGCTGTGCTCCAAGTACAGTATCTGTGAGGAGTTGCAGTGTTGTGCCACCAGTGCCTAAGGCCCAATTTTTCAGCCCCTGTTTAACAGGGGCGTGTCATTACAATTTTTGAAGCAATACTTTGCAACAGGGCTCATTGCTGTGCTCCAAGTACAGTATCTGTGAGGAGTTGCAGTGTTGTGCCACCAGTGCCTAAGGCCCAATTTTTCAGCCCCTGTTTAACAGGGGCGTGTCATTACAATTTTTGAAGCAATACTTTGCAACAGGGCTCATTGCTGTGCTCCAAGTACAGTATCTGTGAGGGGTTGCAGTGTTGTGCCACCAGTGCCTAAGGCCCAATTTTTCAGCCCCTGTTCAACAGGGGCATGTAATTACAATTCTTGATCTAATAATTCACAGCAGGGCCCATTGCTGCACCCACCAAGAGTAACTGTCAGGGCTTACAGTGTTGTGGCACCAGCACCACCATCAAAGGCCCAATTTTTACTACCACTGTTCAACAATTATATGTAATTAAAATTCCTGATATAATAGTTGACAGCAGGGCGTTCCAGCACCAACCAAGAGTAACTGTGAGTGCTTACAGTGTTGTGCCAACACCAACAACTAAGGGGCCTATTTCTGCAGAGTATATACGGCAGGTCCCTACTTTCAAACATCCAACTTACAAACGACTCCTACTTGCAAACGCAAGAAGACAACAGGAAGTGAGAGGAAATCTACCACTAGGAAGGAAAATTCTCTCCTGTAAGAATAAATATGGGAGAAAGGTGTCTCCTCTGTACTGATGCTTTATCAGCAATCCTTGTTTCAAGAAAAACACCACATTTCAAAAACAGTTGTCATTGGGACGGAAAGTGAGGTGAAATGTTCTGAACAGGGGCACAGACAGCAAAACAAATGTTACAGGGGTGATAACCCTTACCTATGTTTTCCAAAAAGTTTAAAAATAGATTTTTGGTCTGGAGCTACACTTCAACAATGTACCTGTTCAAAATTACAAACAGATTCTACATAAGAACAAACCTACAGTCCCTGTCTTGTATGCACCGCCTGTATACGGCTGTTCAGAGTATATAGGGCCTTTTTTATTTTATGTGCGGGGGGTTCCCCTTAATATCCATACAAGACCCAAAGGGGCTGGTAATGGGCTGGGGTAGGGGGGGGGGTCATGGGGTAGCTATGCCATTTTTCTTAAAGAATTTCATCCATATTACCGGGACCAGACATTACATTAAAGCCGCAAGCAGTTTTAAATGGCTTTTTTTTCCTTTAGAAGTGTCATTTTGTGCAGGGACAGTTCTAAACACGGGAAACACGTGGCACTTCACAGGCATACTTTAGACACCCCCCAGGTACGATATTTAAAGGAATATTTGACTTTTTTTTTTTCACTTTATGCATCATTAAAATGACTGCTCCCGAAAAACGACCGTTTTTAAAACTTCTTTTTGCATTGATACATGTCCCCTGGTGCAGAACCCGGGTTCCCAAACCCTTTTTAGGACAATAACATGCATAATAGTTGTTATAATTAGCACTTTAGAATTCGAACGTTCGCATCCATTGTATTTAATAGGGTTCTAATGTTCGTTCGAACTTTCGGTCCGTTCGCGGGTTCTGGTGCGAACCGAACCCGGGGGTGTTCGGCTCATCACTAGTCGCTACATAACAGAAAGTGCCTGAACAAGGATCTTCATGACAGGATCACTAGGTATTCTTTTTGTTAAAGCTGCAGATTTATAAAAGCTGGAAACAACTTTTTTTTTTAAATAAAAAAAAACATGAATAAGGTTAAAAAAAATACAAGTGCACTAAACAGAACATCTGTGCGGTATACAAATGGAGAATCTGAAGCAGCTGTGCATAGTAACCAATCAGCATCTAACATCAGCTTGTTCAATTAAGCTTTGACAATAAAACCTGGAAGCTGATTGGTTACTATGTGCAGCTGCACCAGCGTCACCAGTTTTAGTAAATCTCCCCCATTTGTATACCACACAGATGTTCTGTTTGCTGCACTTTAATTTTTTTAACCTGGTTTATCAATGTTTAATGTTTTTTTATTTAAATACAATATCTAAAACCCCATACGCACGGTAGGACTTTTTGACAACAAACTTCAAAATGAGCAAGTTTTCAAAAAACTCCTACCGTGTGTACGCTCCATCGGACAAACTTTTTTGTTTTTCATCGGACAAAAGTTTGCTCTGCAAAAAGACAAACTTTACGGCAACAAAAGTCCTACGGTTCAAAGTCCTATCATATGTACAGAAATCCATCGGACTTTTGTCCGAAGTACAAACACGCATGCCTAGAACCAATGTTAAAATCAACCAACAATAGCAGAAGTTGACCAAAGGGTGGCGTAAAGAGCAGAAAAGAGCAGAAAAACCATGTGATGTTGGTAAAGTTTTGGGAAAGTTTGCAGAAAAGTCCTGCCGTGTGTATGCTATGGGTGTTCCCGGCCAACTCCCTTCGGTCAAAAATCCACAGAAAAGTTTGTTTGAAGTCCGACCGTGTGTACGAGGTTTAAAACATCAGGCTATGGGACACTTTACCTGTTCACCTGATAAAAATAAATAGTTAGTGAGGAAGTAAAATAAGTAAGCTGTGCCTAAAGTGGCAGGTAGAGGGCAAAGGATTGGTCACAAGTATTGGCTGTGGTCTCACTGCAGCTGATCTTTCCCCATTATTGATTTACCATGCCTTGTTCTGTACTGTGTCACTGTGTGGAAGCTGCAATCTTGGTAGAGGCATACAAAATTTTATGACTGTTGATTAAATGGATATATGGATGTTTGCAAATATCAGCTGATTTTTAACATGCTGTTTATTTAGTCCTGATCTTATAAGATAAAGAAAGGTTTCTTCATGTTGGATACTTCTGCAAATAGAACAGTGAGCAACACAGTGGCAACATCACCAAATCTCACTCCAAATCTCCAGAGACTAGCAGCCAGAGGCAGCAGTGCCTTAGATCTCAGATATCCAGCTATGTGGCTGTATGCACAGGGGTGTCTAGGACCCTCACATACCAGGAAATGTTGCTATTATTCAGGAGGATTTCAAGACACAGAGTAAATTTCAGGGATTTCTAAGGCACAGTTAACACTTCTAGATATTACCTATGACATAATTATAATTACGTTTAGTGCCTCTTTAACTGAGACACATAGAGGTAATGTATAATGGTTTTGTTTATATTTTCTTTCTTTATCTTATAAGATCAGGACTAAATAAACAGCATGTTAAAAATCAGCTGATATTCGCAAACATCCATATATCCATTTAATCAACAGTCATAAAATTTTGGCCTTTTATGAAAACCAAAAAATCATAAATACCTTTTGTCATTCAGGGTCTAGATGCTGTGATGGAAAAATATGCCCTGGTGAAGAGCCGCCTAGGACAAGCAACTAATATTGGAGCTAATGGACAGCTGGTTGCAAAGATTAAGATGGATGCAGATGATCTTTTCAAAGAATCACAGGAAACAATGAGAAGGATAAAAGGTAAGACTAATGTAACTATATCAGTATCTGCTAACTCACTTTTAATTGTGAATTGCAAGCAATGGGGTATTATCTGTTATAGAACACATTGCAGTGTTTATTACAGTGTTTGTTACACTTACAACCATCACAACTTTAGCAGTGTTACCTGTCACAGTAAATGTTTTGATTTTAAAAAGCATTTAATGGTGGTGAATCATTCACTGTATAATAAAACCCATCTACTAGGAAGATTTACCTTCTGTGAATGTTTGGAGAATGTCACATTCAAGGTTTTATAAATTACCCCTGGACCACTTTTAATATTTCTGACTTATCTATTACAAACTTAAAGGTTTGTGAAAAAATTGCATGACCTATTTAATAAAAAAATGTCACTGTTCATTTTAACCAACCCATGAAAGTCAGGCAAATGTTTGGGCAAGTTTAAAGCGATAGTTTTGATAAAAACACAATAAAATGAATATTAGTGCAAAGCAATGCAACAAAATCCCACTAGAAATACTACTAAGCAAAATAATAAATATATTGCTATAAAAAGACTGCACAGAGCAAACACATAATAAATATATACATTTTATGTTATATACAAGGATACAAGTGATCTTTACTATTTCATCTAAAAAAAATTATACTAAAATGATTTTTATGATAATAATAGTAATAATAAACATACAAATCTTTGTATTGTTTTATAAATTCTACGTAATTCTTTCTCAGATTTAGAGGCCCCTTGTTACAGTATATACAGGGTGTGGCGGGTCCTATTTAAGGAGACATAAAGGGTCTAAAGAGAACCCAAATGTCACCCCTGTTTGCTTTTTAGTTTCTTGCTTGGCACCCAGAGCTGAACTAAACATGAGCCTGAAAGGGTTTTGACTTAATATCTCTGGGCTCATTCATATCTGCAGAGAGACTGGAGAACTTAAATCATGATCAAGAATTGCCCCACTCATCATCTTGTGTTCTAGTGTCTTTGATGAAGACTGGAAACATGAGAGCACATTGCTTATTGCTGGTGGTGTAGGTGGGTGATCTTGCTTTAATTCTTTGACTGCTTTGAAGTATTGCAAACATCATTGACTACCAAAAATAAGTCATGGCACATGTCTTCGGCAGTCAAATAGTTAATATAACCACTGGTACTATGCTGTGAGAAAAACCTGTGTATGGTGTCAACAGTACCAAAATGGTTAACTTCACATTATTACATGTTTATGAGAAACCACATAATATGGAAGCAGCAAGTTGAATGGGCATGACGTTTTTCTGTTTTTATATTCAGCAGTCAGCTTCCCACACATCTTGTATAAGCATCTGAGAGACTTAGCAATATGTTCCTTCCAGAATAGTCATAGGCGCCTGCTGTTTATTCTGAATCTGCCCCGTCTGATGTAGAAGCCATGGATTTTGTTGTCCATCTTCTCCTTAGTAAACACAACATCATAGAATAAGAGATGACACATAAGCAGCTTTTGAGCAATACAAAATGTAAGCAGAGCAGCCAAGTATGTTGTCATTTAAAAAAGCAACCAAAAGAATGTTTTCAATGAAGTCAGAAGATACAGGGAACATTCCTTATTAGAGAAGAGAAGGCTATAGTTTACATAAGAAACATAACGGCCACTTCTTATGCTGCGTACACACGCTTGGAATTTCCGACAACAAATGTTCGATGGGAGCTTGTTGTTGGAAATCCCGACCGTGTGTAGACAACAAAAATTTGAGAGCTGGATCTCAAATTTTCCGACAACAAAATCCGTTCTCGTAAATTCCGAGCGTGTGTAGACTATTCCGACGCCCAAAATTCCGCACATGCTCTGAATCAAGTACGAGACGGAAGTGCTTGGTCTGGTAAAACTAGCGTTCGTAATGGAGATAGCACATAGGACACGCTGCAAAATTTTTAATCTTTTAATGCAGCGCATTCTCTTCTTCTTTATAATGCTAGAATAATGAAGTTGTTTTGCTGCTGATATTTACACAGAGTTCCGACAAACTGATTTCTTTATTATTTCTCGTGATCTACTGAGTAATCTTTTTTATTTTTTAACTGTAAAGCACAAGGCTGAAAAGCGCGAATCATCTCTCACCAAACTTCTACTAACACGAGATTAGCAGAAGGAGCTGAAAGGGTGGCACACTTGGTATTGAACTTCCCTTTTATAGTGCCGGCATACGTGTTGTACGTGACCGCGTTCTTGGCGATCGGAATTTCCAACAACATTTGTGCGACCGTGTGTATGCAAGACAAGCTTGAGCCAACATCCGTCGAAAAAAAAACACGGTTTTGTTGTCGGAATGTCCGATCATGTGTACGCAGCATTAAAGATGGCCATCCATTGATCGAAATCCAGCCGGTTCAGCAGGGACCAGTCGAATTTCGATCCATGTATAGGCAGGCTGGTTGTACACAAGTCGATCTATCGATTGACACGTATACTGACATGTATACAACCAGCCTGTCTGGTTTTTGAATGATCAGGACAGCCAGCTATAGCTGGAAACTCTGATCATTACATTCTGACAGCAGGGAGTGCTCCCCACTAGGGATGAGCTTGGTGTTCGAGTCGAACATAGGTTCGACTCGAACATCGGCTGTTCGCGCGTTTGGCGAACAACGAACGATTTGGGCCGTTCGCGCCAAATTCGAGTGACGCGAACGGCCCACAATACACTGCGCCATCGCAGTGTAATCCCGGCGCTGTGATTGGCCAAGCATGCACTGTGACCCTGCATGCTTGGCCAATCACAGCGCCAGCAGCGAGGAGAGCAATGATTGGCCACAGGCAGGATGCCTGTGGCCAATAATAGCTGAGGGTTTTTTTTACACGCATCACACTATAAAAGGCCGCCAGCGCGGCGGCCTTGTGTAGTGTGTTCCGGAGCAGGGAAAGTGAAGGATAGGCAGGGACAGTGTCAAATCGTGTCAAATCTATTCTTTGCTAAACCTTGTGTGTAGGGACAGAGAAGGATAGGCAGGGAGAGTGTCAGTGTCATATTCTTTGCTAAACCTTGTGTGTAGGGAGAGAGAAGGATAGGCAGGGAGAGTGTCAGTGTCATATACTTTGATAAACCTTGTGTGCAGGGAGAGAGAAGGATAGGCAGGGGACAGTGTCAGTGTCATTTTTGCTAAGCCTCCTGCACATTATACACCTGAAGTTAGCCCGTATTGTTGCTTTTTCCTGGTGTGTTACACCAACAGGATTTTGCGGCACTTAAAGCGGGCGGAGTGTACCTCCTGACCATATTACACCTTAACTTAGCCTGTATTGCTGCTTTTTCCTGGTGTGTTACACCAACAGGATTTTGCGGCACTTACAGCGGGCGGAGTGTACCTCCTGACCATATTACACCTTAACTTAGCCTGTATTGCTGCTTTTTCCTGGTGTGTTACACAAACAGGATTTTGCGGCACTTACAGCGGGCGGAGTGTGCCTCCTGACCATATTACACCTTAACTTAGCCTGTATTGCTGCTTTTTCCTGGTGTGTTACACCAACAGGATTTTGCGGCACTTACAGCGGGCGGAGTGTACCTCCTGACCATATTACACCTTAACTTAGCCTGTATTGCTGCTTTTTCCTGGTGTGTTACACAAACAGTATTTTGCGGCACTTACAGCGGGCGGAGTGTGCCTCCTGACCATATTACACCTTAACTTAGCCTGTATTGCTGCTTTTTCCTGGTGTGTTACACCAACAGGATTTTGCGGCACTTACAGCGGGCGGAGTGTGCCTCCTGACCATATTACACCTTAACTTAGCCTGTATTGCTGCTTTTCCCATTTCCCTGCAGGCCATTAGAATGTCTGGAAGGCAAACAAGGAGAGGCAGACAGTCAGGAGCCAAAAAAAGAGGGCAAGCAGGCTCTGTGTCTAGAGACAACAGTGCTGGTCGTGGACGCGGTGCATCGCCATCAGCACGTGGCCATGGGACACGCTTGTCCTTCTTTTCGGCAGCTGGACGTGTTGAGCCGCATCATGCCGAAGACTTGGTAGAGTGGATGACCAAGCCCTCCTCATCCTCCTCATCCTCTCTCACCCGGGCTCAGGGTACTGGCAAAGCAGCTGCCAAAGCGTCCTCTTCCCTCGTATCAATGTCATCATCAGTCACTCCTTCCCTAGACCAACCATGTCCTCCTGAGGAGTCCCCCGAACTGTTTGAGCACAGTGTTGGGTACATGCTCCAGGAGGATGCCCAGCGTTTCAAAGGGTCTGATGATGATACCCAGCTAGAGGAAGGCAGTAGCGTGAGAGCAGAGAGAGGGAATGCTCAAGAAGGACACCAATCTGGCAGTCATGTTCCAGCAGCTGCAGCATACTGCCAGATTGGCTCCAGTGATGAGGAGGGAGGGGATGATGAGGTCACTGACTCCACGTGGGTGCCTAATAGGAGAGAGGAGGAGGAGGAGGAGGAGGATGAGGAGGAGGCACATCTCCAACGAGGCAGGATGCCCTCGGGGGGCCAGCATAAGAGCAGCACACCGACGGAATCACACCGCAGAGCTCCGCCTGTGCAGGGCGCTGCCTCTGCCCGTTATTCAAAAAGTTCTTTGGTGTGGGCCTTTTTTGAGTCGAGTGCATCAGATCACACAGCTGCTGTTTGCAACATATGTCTCAAGCGTATATCGCGTGGCCAAAACATCACCCGCTTGGGCACCTCATGCTTGACCAGACATATGTTGACCTGCCATGCAGCTCGTTGGCAAGCCTACCTTAAAGACCCACACCAAAGAACAAAGCTGACCTCTTCTTGCACCGCATCAGCTGGGATCTCCAACCCCACTATACCTTCAGTCCTCTCTGAAACCTGCTCTGAGAGGAATGAAGGTGTAGAATTAGGTGTGTCACAGCCAAGTACTTGCGGGCACTCTGCTAGCAGTACACCGACGTCCGATTCTAGCAGGCAAATTTCCCTGCCCCAGCTGCTGGACCGTCAAAAGAAGTTCACTCCCAGCCATCCACATGCCCAGCGGTTGAATGCTAGCTTGGCTAAATTGCTAGCGCTTCAACTGCTGCCTTTTCAGTTGGTAGACTCGGACCCTTCCGTGAGTTTGTGCAATGTGCGGTTCCTCAGTGGCAGGTTCCCAAACGCCACTTTTTCTCACGGAAGGCGATTCCGGCTCTCTACCGGCATGTGGAAGGCAATGTCTTGGCCTCGCTGGACAGGGCGGTCAGCGGTAAGGTGCATATTACCGCTGACTCATGGTCCAGCAGGCATGGACAGGGACGTTACCTTTCTTTCACGGCCCATTGGGTCACTCTTTTGGCAGCTGGGAAGGATGCAGGACAAGGTGCAGTAGTGTTGGAGGTTGTTCCACCGCCACGCCTCCAAAATGCTACTACTGGTTGTGACACACCTCTGTCCTCCACCCCCTCCTCTTCTTCTTCCTCCGTGGCCTCTTCCTGTGCTTTGTCCTCGGAACCAGCGGTGCTCCATAGGCGTTCAAGGGGCTACGCAAGTACGCAGGCAAAAAGATGCCATGCCATGCTTGCGCTGGTGTGTTTGGGGGACAGGAGCCACACTGGGGCAGAGGTTCTGTCTGCTCTGCAGGGGCAGGCCGAGAGGTGGTTGACGCCACGCCAGCTTAAGCCAGGAATGGTAGTTTGCGACAATGGCACCAACCTCCTCTCCGCTTTCCGACAGGGACAACTGACCCATGTGCCCTGTGTGGCTCACGTCCTTAACCTGGTGGTGTAGCGGTTCTTGGACAGGTACCCAGGCTTACAGGATGTCCTGAGGCAGGCCAGGAAAGTCTGTGTGCATTTCCGCAGATCTTATAATGCCAGTGCTCGCCTGGCTGAGCTGCAAAAGGAGTTGAACCTGCCCAAGAACCGCCTTATATGTGACATGCCCACCAGGTGGAACTCAACTTTGGCCATGCTGCAGCGGCTGCACACGCAGCAGAGGGCCATCAATGAGTACCTGTGCGACTACGGCACCAGGACAGGGTCAGGGGAGCTCGGGTTTTTTTCACCACGCCAGTGGGGCATAATCAGGGATGCATGCACTGTCCTGGCACCATTTGAGGAGGCCACGACGATGGTGAGCAGTGACAGTGCATGCATCAGTGACACTGTACCTCTTGTCCACCTGTTGGAACATACGCTGCGTGGAATAATGGACAGGGCACTTGAGGCAGAACAGAGGCAGGAAGAGGAGGACTTCCTTGCCTCTCAAGGCCCCCTTTACCCAGACAGTGTTCCTTCTGTCCCACCCATCGCACAGGAAGAAGAGGAGGAGGAGGAGGAGGAGGATTGTGTCAGCATGGAGGTGGAGGCTGGCAATCAGCATCATCAGCAGCAGTCTTTTAGGGATGATTTACAGTCCCAAGAAACCAGTGGACTTGTACGTGGCTGGGAGGAGGTGGCTGCGGATCATGTCGTCCTTAGTGACCCAGAGGACTCCGGACTGAATGCCTCAGCTAACCTACGCTGCATGGCCTCCCTGATCCTGCAAAGTCTGCGGAAGGATCCTCGTATTCTTCGGATCAAGGAGAGGGACCATTACTGGCTGGCCACTCTCCTTGATTCACGGTACAAGGGTAAGGTTGCGGACCTTATCTTACCGTCGCAGAGGGAGCAGAGGATGAGACAACTCCGGGAGGCCTTGCAGAAAGGTCTGTGCAACGCGTTCCCAGAGACTGGGAGGTTGCAAACTCCTGGTCCTGGACAACAAGTTGCTGAGGCTTCGGTCAGTCAAAGACGGAGCGGTGGGGAAGGTGGCCGTCTGACCGAAGCGTTCAGACAATTCTTTAGTCCGCAGCCCCAAGGTATGATCGGTTCCAGCAACCATCGCCAGTGTCTGATATACATGGTGCAGGAATACCTAGGGGCAAGGTCAGACTTGGACACCTTCCCCACCGAAAATACTCTGGCTTACTGGGTCTTGAGGATGGATCACTGGCCAGAGCTTGCACAGTATGCAATTGAGCTACTGGCCTGTCCTGCATCCAGCGTTCTTTCAGAACGCACATTCAGTGCTGCTGGAGGATTTGTCACGGATCACAGGGTGCACCTGTCCACCGACTCTGTTGATCGACTGACCTTCATAAAGATGAACCAGTCTTGGATCACCACCAGCTACCAAACACCTGAAGCTGATATAACAGACTAATTTATTTTCAAATGTCACATCCCTTCAAGACTGATGCTGATGCTGAGAGACTGTCATGTTATGTTGACTGACTATCCTCCTCCTCCTCAATGATCCGGTTGACGATGATAGCTTGGAAGAACATTTTTGTTTCTGGGTGCCGCCACCAGTGGCTAAGGCCCAATTTTTCAGCCCCTGTTTAACAGGGGTGTGTTATTACAATTTTTTATGCAATGCTTTGCAGCAGGGCTCATTCCTGCACTCCAACTAGAGTATCTGGGAGTGGTTGCAGTGTCGTGGCACCAGCACCAGTGGCTAAGGCCCAATTTTTCAGCCCCTGTTTAACAGGGGCGTGTAATTACAATTTTTGATGCAATACTTTGCAACAGGGCTCATTGCTGTGCTCCAAGTACAGTATCTGTGAGGGGTTGCAGTGTTGTGGCACCAGTGCCTAAGGCTCAATTTTTCTGCCCCTGTTTAACAGGGGCATGTAATTACAATTCTTGATCTAATAGTTCACAGCAGGGCCCATTCCTGCGCCCAACAAGACTAACTGTGAGGCCTTACAGTGTTGTGTCAACACCACCACCACCACCACCACCAAAGGCCCAATTTTTCAGCCCCTGTTCAACAGGGGCATGCAATTACAATTCTTGATCTAATAATTCACAGCAGGGCCCATTCATGCGCCCACCAAGAGTAACTGTGAGGCTCACAGTGTTGTGGCAACACCAACATGTAAGGGGAAAATTTCAGCTGAGTATATACGGCAGGCCCCTACTTTCAAACATCCAACTTACAAACGACTCCTCCTTGCAAACGGAAGGATACAACAGGGAGTGAGAGGAAATCTACCCCTAGGAAGGCAAATTCTCTCCTGTAAGAGTTAATATGGGAAAAAAAGTGTCTCCTCTCCACTGATTCTTTATCACCAATTCTTGTTTCAATAAAAAACCCAAATTTTCAAAAAACATTTGTCATTAGGACGGAAAGTGAGGTGAACTGTTGTGAACAGATGCACACTTAACAGACAGCAAAACAAATGTTACAGGGGTGATATCCCTTCCCTATGTTTTCCAAAAAGCTTAAAAACAGATTTTTTGGCTGAAGCTACACTTAAACAATGTACCTGTTCAAAATTACAAACAAATTCTACATAAGAACAAACCTACAGTCCCTGTCTTGTATGCACCGCCTGTATACGGCTGTTCAGAGTATATAGGGCCTTTTTTATTTTGTGTGCGGGGTTCCCCTTAATATCCATACAAGACCCAAAGGGGCTGGTAATGGGCTGGGGTAGGGGGGGGGGGTGTGTGATTTGGTAGCTATGCCATTTTTCTTAAAGATTTTCATCCATATTACCGGGACCAGACATTACATTAAAGCCGCAAGCAGTTTTAAATGACTTTTTTTCCTTTAGAAATGTAATTTTGTGCAGGGACAGTTTTAAACACGGGAAACACGTGGCACTTCACAGGCATACTTTAGACACCCCCCAGGTACGATATTTAAAGGAATATTTGACTTTTTTTTTCACTTTATGCATCATTAAAATGACTGCTCCAGAAAAACGGCAGTTTTTAAAACTTCTTTTTGCATTGATACATGTCCCCTGGTGCAGAACCCGGGTTCCCAAAGCCTTTTTAGGACAATAACATGCATAATAGTCGTTATAATTAGCACTTTAGATTTCGAACGTTCGCATCCATTGTATTTAATAGGGTTCTAAAGTTCGTGCGAACTTTCGGTCCGTTCACGGGTTCTGGTGCGAACCGAACCCGGGGGTGTTCGGCTCATCACTACTCCCCACTGTCAGAACATGTGTGGATGAGGAAGTCTTTTTTTATTTTTTTTCATTCTACACAGTGGTTGAATAAAAAAAAAATATATATATATATTAATGTATGGGCTTCCTAACATACAGTATATCTGTTTCCAGAGAGCTAAAATAATCTTTATTGTTCTAGCAGAATGGAGATCACTCCACCCAACTCTTCTTCTCCACTCCCTAGTGGAGCTTTATTGTAGAACAGAAGGGTGTGCAAAAGAATCCCCTCTATCTTCACTTTTGCTGGTGTACATTATCATATTAACCTCTATATAAATCCCCACTAAAACCAACAATTTACTACCACAACTTAATCTAAAAATAGCTTACATAATCTACAAAATCTATACTAAATATTTACACAAAATTGAACACTCTAACACTATTCAAACTTCCGCTTTCCAAATCTAATTTATTTTTCCTATGTGGCCAATACCTGTCTATCAGTATGCCCAAGTATTGGGGATTCCTAGAAATTCTGAGCATGAAATAAACCAGCAAACAGGCACCTGAACATCTCTTAGACCTGGGACCACCTTATAAAACAATGCAAACCCACAGGAAAACTTCAAGATCTGGGGTTAAAAAGATTTGCACCTATTCTACCTTAGCTATTTTTGAATAAATGCTACTATTACTTTTGTTTAGACTGATTTTTTAATAACTTCACACAAATTCATGAGGATCATATACAACTACCAGAGAATGATTGCTAAAGAATGTTGATCCTGAAAAATCTAATTTCATAAATTTAGATGTCCTAGACTGAATCTGCATTTCAGTGTTGTTTTTGGCAGTTTAAATTCCCAAAAGACTTCTAGGAGACAGGTTGCCCCAAAGGCTGTTTTTGAATTACTGTATATCTGCTTCTGCTCTTGCCTAGGCACCCTAAGTTTGCCTAGAAGTGCCACTAGTCCCATCCATCTATCGTTGTATCCCTGGTAGCCAGTGTTAATTTTTGCAGCAAATTTCGATTTAGTTTTAGTCTTAGGACTAAAATGGCATTTTAGTCCCATTTTAGTCTTTTGAAATAGTTTTAGTTTTAGTCGTATTTAGTCCACTAAATCTCCAATACATTTTAGTTGACTAAAATGTCCTACGTTTTAGTCTACTAAAATCTCCAGTACATTTTAGTCAACTTAAACTCATTTTAGTCGTCTAAAATCTAATGGGTGTATTTAAATTGTAATGCATTATTTACCATTTCTATACAATTTCCAAACTCATTATATACTGCTGGAGGGAAAAATCTCATATATTGTATTATCTGTAATATACTCTTGTGTAGAGCCTGGCTCAAATTCTCATTGATTTGAATAGGAGTTTAAAAATAATGAATTTCAGAGGGTTGGGGATATTTTTTTTTTTTCAGCATAACTACTATTGATTGAACTTTTTAGAAGTTTTCTTATCTATATTACCATCCATTATACAATTGTACCATCCTTTTGCTTTTTTCTTGGCTTCTTATTGTTACCAATTTTTAGTTCTAAGTTATTTGAATAATAATAATAATAATAATAATAAGAGTAATAAGAATGCACTACTCTGTGAAAATAAATCATATTACATGCAGGTACAGGACAAATATCTTGATTGCTTAATATGAAATGCAATTGCCAAGATAAAGATTGTTTAGATGTAGGTTAATTCCCCTAGTGCGTGCATGTGTGATTTTCCTGACTACTCAAAGTTTGAATTATTTGCTTTCTTTTTTCATTGACTAAGTTAAAATTAACCCTTGTATGTACAGTATGTCCTATACATGTTACTGCTAGCTGTTAATGACATTGATATAGTTTTCCTTTAAAAAAATAAATAATTTTTAATCATTTATTTTTACAAACTAGAAAATTAATCACTTATTTGTAAATTGTAAAATTATAGATGGAAAACAATGAAAAACAATGTTATGACTTTAGCCATTTTACTAAACAAGACTAGACAAGATCCCAGATTCCCTGTCTTCGAACCTCTAATTGCATCATTTGCTTTGCCTATTTCTAAGGTTATATGTACTTTTTCTTTCAGAAATTGAAAGTGAATTGCTTAAGGACCAGCAAAATATGATACAGAAATCCTCAGAGCTTAATGACCTGGAAGATGAGATCAGGAAGATTCGAGATGACATCAGTAATAGAGCTGTCTTCTATTCAACCTGTAGGGATTAAAAGGAACATTGTAAATGTCCACTTTGGTGTCCTTTCACAGAAGACATATATAGACTTGTGGTAACACAATACTGTGCAAAAAGATATAAAAGATGCCCTTTTCAGTATACACACCAGGCAATAATTGCCCAATTCTGGGCATTCACCTATTTATTAAAATACTCTTCCCCCACTGATAAAAAATGTAATGCTTGTTTTTTTTTCTGTGGGATGATACACAACAGAATATTATTTATCTTAATACCTGGTAACCTTTTCTTCTTCATGCATTCGTGTTGTGACTATTCATTCCCTGAATCCGCTGTTCTAATAATTTATTAATTTAAACAATAAGTAAGACAATGCCTGAAGATTTCTGTAAGGGGTTTGGTCAATTGTATTATTGGTGTTTTGTATTTTTTTAAAGTTTATAAACTGATGTTTTATACCATTTTTAATAAATTGTATGCACTGTAAAATGTTTATTTTACAAATAAATATTTTTCTGTCACATCTATTGAGGACACAGACATTCTTAGATTGTTGGGTTATACTTCCACCTACAAGAGAGATGGACACTGACATAAAAAATAAACATTGACTTGCACAGAACAACCCTGCCCACAACTGTCATGTCTCAATTGTTTGCTACTGTCCTCTGGAGAGCAAATGTGTTTTTTTTCAGCTCTGCTGTTCTCTGCTTGGAAGATTTTCTACTATCAACAGCTGCTCTTGGATATGTTAAATCCTGGAAGTATCTTCAGTTAGCCAATGAGCACTGGTAGATTTATTCCAGTTTTGTTAAATCCTGGAAGTCTCTCTAAACAGCCAGAGTGCAGATTTCCCAATTTATACTCATGTTCTATCTGTGGCCTGAATTTCTGAACGTTTCTCCAATCAGCTAAAGTTACTGGTAGATTCATGCTGGATATACAAATCCTGGACAGCTTTGAGGTTAGCCAAGTAGTTCAGGTTCCCAGTTAATTATTTATACTGGTGTCTTCTCTGAGAGAGTTCTGCAGTCATCAGACCAATATGTCTGGGGTTTCCTCAACCAATCCAGAGCTGAGACAATTTTCCCTGTCTGACTGTCCCTGTCTCTGCAACTAACTGTTGTAAGTAACTAGCAGTCTTAAACTTGATTGAGGTTTTCTCTTTTTCATTAGTGCTGGGGCTATGTATGTGGTATTTGCTAAAGAAACAGGTATAGCTGACTGGTCATTTTGTGAGAGGTTGGCACCATGGGGCAACCCTATTCTTTATTTATGCTAGAGGCTATATGCTCTGGAAGTGCATGGAAGAGTGTGAGAACATGTGGGGGGGGGGGGGGGTCTGGAAGTGTGTGAGAATGCGCAGATGCCCTATACTTGCTTTCTTTGTAATAACAATTAAAGCCCCTCTCTGGGGAAAAAGATGACCCTCTCCCACATCTCCCTCTCATCCACCTCTAGCTGATTTATTTAAATAAAAAAAGAAAACAGTTAATGCCCCTATTTTACTTACCTAAAGCTGCAGTCCCGAGACCCTGCCAACTTGAGTCTTCTGTTTTCTTCCTGGATGGGTCTTTCCTTGTGTGTCCAAGTCACTGCCTACGTGACTTGGACCATTCCTTTGGCTGTCCAGTGGTGGGATACTTTCAGGATACAGAAGACTACTGATATCAGTGTAGGGGTGTGGAGGGGAACAGAGTGTCTGGATGCCATCACACCACAGGATTAACGGTCCCCCACATCCACCAATGACAGCACCAAGACACCTGGTTGGTGCAGGCTGAGCATGTACTTATGGTATTCTATGCTGATGCAGGCTGAATAGTAAAATCCCCATTGTTCTTTACTCTATGTTAATACAGACTAAGAACCAAATCATGGTCAGATTGGCCTTTTTGCTAATGCTGGCTGAGTAATAAGTCATGGCCAGATTGTATTATATGCTAATGCATGCTTAATGCAATTAAAGCTGTCCATGCATGGATTGAAATGAGTCTGATTCAGCAGGGACCAGCAGCATTTCAATCCATGTATTGGCTAGTTGGTTGTACACAAGTTGATCTATCAATCGACTTGTGTACA
This sequence comes from Rana muscosa, assembly GCA_029206835.1. NCBI lineage: Eukaryota > Metazoa > Chordata > Amphibia > Anura > Ranidae > Rana > Rana muscosa. The sequence continues at coordinate 419,698,538 of CM055117.1, read as the reverse complement.
ACCAGCCTGTTGGGTTTTTCCTGAACAATCAGTGCCGCCAGCTATAGTTTGCAACAGTGATCACTGCATTCTGTCGGCAGGGAAGGTTTCCCACCAGCAGAATATAATAGCACAGGAGGAGACTTTCCCTATCCACATCGAAAGTGCACTTCAGGGCTTAGTCCCATTAAGCTCTTGTGTGAAAGGAGCTCCTTATGGTCTGGTTCAGCTGTCTACTGGGAACTACACCTAGCCCATGGGCCACTGACACCTGTATTCCCCCTCTTCTGCCAAATCCAACTTAGATACGCTGCTTTATGTCAGTATCCCCCTGCAGATTTGCTATTAGTTGTAGACTGTATGTCTTCTCTAAGAAAATTATCTTTCAGACTGATTTTGGTCTGCAGCTATTATGCCCAAATGTAGAAATTTGTTTTCTCTTGATTGTGGTGGTCAGCTTTATCCTTTAAATTAGTGGCATTGATAGCTCCAGCTTGGGATTATATCTTGTTGTGATTTTTATCTCCAGCTGTATCTTTGTCCTGGAACAATGTTTTATACAATGCTACTGTTGGCAAGAGCACCCATCTTTCTTGGCAGAAGAAACCTAAGCAATACACTGTTAGGTCTTCCTTCTCTCTCCCACAGTTGAGAAATGTTCCTCTGGTTCCCAATCTGTCTGCAAAGTCTGTCACTCATAGTCTGCCGAATCCTCAGACTAGCATTCGTTGCCATGCAAGTTTGCCCCCACTTTCCAGAGTGGGGGAAAACTTGAAAAAAGTTGCATGTTCATTGCTTGGATGCAAGAGGTAGTATCCCAGGAATATTAGCTGAAGCTTTTCTCCCTGTCCCCTGCTCAGTTTTTCACCTCCAAACTTTCTATGTCACCCCACAGATTATCAGGTTTAAATCTAGCCCTCTTGGGTCTTCTGGATAAAGGTGACACTGCCCTCCTTCCTGTAGCGGAAAACTTTCGGAGATTAAATTTCAACGTATTCACCCTTTACCCAGAGGTGTAACTAGAAACTTCAGGGCCCTGGTGCAAGAAATCATGAAGCCCCCCCCCCCACAGTAAAACATTTATTGATCATTGAAGGAGAGCACACAGAGTTACCAGCCTAACTAGAGTACTGACCATGCTGTGCGCTCCTGCCTAGTGTGGTAAGTTTTTAATTGGAAAGCAGAGGGACTGACCATATCACCAGGGATTTCACATAAATGAAGCAATACATTGGTTGCGGATCCTATGAAGCAATCATAGGATCAATTAAATCTGACCTGGGGAATGGGATCAGTAACAGTGCTGGTGGGGAGGAGGGATGGGATCAGTGGAAGTGCTGGTGTTGAGGGGGAGTGGCAGCGGTTGTACTTGAGGGGGGGTGGCTGCGGTGGCAGTGGTGGTGCCATCCTCCCCACCACCACCTGTGCCTCTTACTGATCCCATCCCCTCACCACTGATCTCATCCCTATCCCCCCATCACCTCTGTTGTAGAAGTAATGGGGGGGATAGGGATGAGATTAGTGGTGGGGGGGATAGGGATCAGTAAGGAGGCACAGGTGGTGGTGGGAGAGGATGGCACCACCACTGCCACCACCCTCAAGTACCACCACAGCCACCCCCCCTCAAGTACCACTGCTACCACCCCCCTTTAAGTACCACTGCTGCCACCCCCCTCAAGGATCACCGCTACCACCCCCCTCAAGTACCAGCAGTGGTACTTGAGGAAGGTGGCAGTGGTGGTGCCATCCTCTCCCCCCACCACCTGTGCCTCTTACTGATCCCATCCCCCCCACCACTGATCTCATCCCTATCCAACCCCATCACCTCTGTTGTAGAAGTAATGGGGGGGATAGGGATGAGATCAGTGGTGGGTGAATGGGATCAGTAAGAGGCACAATGGTGGAGGTTGGCATCGATTGCTCAGCTCTGTCACTTGATTGACTTACCGTTGGTGTCACCTGGTGCGGAAAAAATTGGTGTCACCCCCCCTCCACCAACTATAGTCTCCCCTCAGTACAGACCCCCCCCTCAGTACAGACCCCTCTCCACTAACTACAGACCCCCCTCCCGCAGTATAGATCCCCCTCACTAAGAACAGACCCTCCTCCCTCAGTACAGACCCCCCTTAATAGTACAGACCCCCCCTCACTAAGTACTGACCCCCTCCCTCAGTACAGACCCCCCTCATCAGTACAGACCTCCCTCATCAGTGTAGAATCCCCCCTCTTAGTGCAGACACCCCCCTTTAGTGCAGACCCCCATCAGTATAGAATCCCCTTTAGTGCAGAACCCCCATCAGTATAGAATCCCCCTTAGTGCAGACCCCCGCAGTATAGACACATTCCTTAGTGCAGACCCCCCATCAGTAAAGACACCCCCCCTTTAGTACAGACCCCCCCCTTTAGTACAGACCCCCATCAGTATAGACACCCCCTTAGTGCAAACCCCCGCAGTATAGACACCCCCACAGTGCAGACCCCCCCATCAGTATAGACACCCCCTTAGTGCAAACCCCTGCAGTATACACACCCTCTTAGTGCAGACCCCCCATCAGTATAGAATCCCCCCTTAGTACAGACCCCCACAGTATACACCCCCCCTTAGTACAGACCCCTGCGGTATACACACACCCCCTTAGTACAGACCCCTGCAGTATACACACACCCCCTTAGTACAGACCCCTGCAGTATACACCCCCCCTTAGTACAGACCCCCGCAGTATACACACACCCCCTTAGTACAGACCCCTGCAGTATGCACCCTCCCCCTTAGTACAGACCCCTGCAGTATACACACCCACCTTAGTACAGACCCCTGCAGTATACACACACCCCCTTAGTACAGACCCTTTCAGTATACACCCCCCCTTAGTACAGACCCCCGCAGTATACACACACACCCTAAGTACAGACCCCTGCAGTATACACACACCCCCTTAGTACAGACCCCCGCAGTATAAACACCCCCTTAGTGCAGACCCCCGCAGTATAGACACCCCCTTAGTGCAGACCCACGGTGTATTACATAGCCCCCCTTAGTACAGACCCCCACAGTATCAACACCCCCTTAGTGCAGACCCCCGCAGTATAGACACCCCCTTAGTGCAGACCCACAGTGTATTACACAGCTCCCCTTAGTACAGACCCCTATACATACAGTATATACACACACACACACACACTATACATACAGTATATACACACACACACTATACATACAGTATATACACACAAACACGCACTATAAATACAGTATATACACACACTATACATACAGTATATACACATACACACACACACACTATACATACAGTATATATACACACTATACATACAATATATACACACACACACACACACACAGTATACATACATTATATACACACACACTATCCATACAGTATATACACACACTATACACACACACACCAGCATTTTTCACCCAAAAATCAGGCTGATTGAACACACTGCTGCCCCCATCTCCTGGCATGCTGGGACTTGTAGTGCCCCAGCAGCTCACAGACACATTAGTTGGTAATACAGGAGAGGAGGGGACTGTGCTTGTTTAGTGGTGGGCAGCTAATGAGTAGGGAGATGTAGTTAGTAGAGATTGGGGAGACATTCATGTTCTTCCTCCAGCAGCAGTGCACTTCTCACACACAAAATCGATCTACTAGCCTCAGAGACAGGAGGAGCTCTGCTAGAGGTAACACATGCTCTCCCTCACTGCTCACCAGGCTAATCCACCGACAAGAATCCATTAAGTAAAGCTCAGCCAGCTTACCTTATCAGGCAGCAGTCCATCCCACACTGCAGGCTGTGTCCCCGCCTCCCTCTCCTCTCCTCCACCAGTCGGAATCTCCTGCTCTTGGGTCAAAAAAGCCGCGCTGTGGAAGGGGGCGTGTACTGCGTGTTCCTATTGGCTGAGGGGGCAGTGCAGAGGCGGAGCAGCTATAATCTGACCGAATGGTCAGTCCCCCCTGCCAGCAACGCCGTGATGGGCGGCGATTGGGCCCCTCACACGGGCGGGTGGCGGGCACCCCGGACTTGGCGGAACTACAGGGCCCAGTCGCAACTGCGACTGTTGCGACCCTGAAAATTCCGCCACTGCCTTTACCAAAGAGACTTTCTGGTTTCCGTAAGCATCAAGGACACATACCTGCATGCCCCCATGTTTTCAGTACATCCATGTTTCTTACTGTTTGCTATTACGGTAGTTCATGGCCCGGCCCTTCAGCCTCTTGTCTGCACCTCAGGTGTTTACCAAATGTTAAATTTAGTACTGGACCTGCTACACATCCCTATTGTGGCATTGTAGGATGACCTAGTGTTTAGAGAACATTTTGTGCAGGCTTTGTTGGGCAATGTGGCTTAGACTGCCCAGAAGTTGCAGCAGCTTGTATTGAAGTACCGTATATACTCGAGTATAAGCCGACCTGGGTATAAGCCGAGGCACCTAATTTTACCACAAAAAACGGAGAAAACGTATTGACTCAAGTATAAGCCTAGGGTGGGAAATGCAGCAGCTACTGGTACGGTAAATTTCTAAAATAAAAAATAGTTTCCAATAAAATTACATTAATTGAGGGATCAGCAGATTAAATGACTGTTAAAACACTGATGGGGACACCGATAAAACACTGATGGGGACACACTGATAAAACACTGACGGGGACACACTGATAAAACACTGACGGGGTCACACGGATAAAACACTGACAAGGTCACACTGATAAAACACTGATGGGGACACTCTGATAAAACACTGATGGGGACACTGTTAAAACACTGATGGGGATACTTGGATTGGACATTGATAAAACACTGATGGGGACACTCTGATAAAAGACTGATGGGGACACTCTGATGGGGACACACTGATAAAAGACTGATGGGGACATTCTTATCAGTGTACAATCAGAGTGTCCCCAGTGTCCAATCAGCGTGTCCCATCAGTGTCCACATTACTGTACTGTACTTTGTTTCTTGCCTCACTTCCGCTCTGTTTTATGACCCGACTCCCGCCCGCTGCAGAAGTATCTAAGAAACATGCGGGCGGGTAGCCGGGAGGAGCCACAATTATCACTGGCTGCTGGGACATGGCATTCCCAGCAGCCAATCCTAGTGCACAGCAGCGTCACGGCATGTGCGGGAGTTTCTCCCATCTCCCGTCAGCGGGAGAAAGACACGGCGAGCGGGAGATATTCACACTCACAGCGTAACACAGCGGGGGAGTACGTGCCGAGATATGGAGACTCACTGGAGACAAGTAAGAACATGACATTAAAACATGACTTGAGTATAAGCCGAGGGGGTAATTTTCACCCCAAAAAAAGGGGCAGAAAGCTCGGCTTATACTCGAGTATATATGGTATATAGATGTAGTCCTGGACACAGATCAGGCCAGGGTGTTTCCTCCTCAGAAATTTCATATTTTCCATTCTCATATCCAAGCCTTCTATTTTAGGAGTCACCCAACGCTAAACTTTTTCATGAGAGTCCTGGGCTTGGTGCTAACCACCTTTAAGACAGTTATAATTACCCAGTTATACTCCAACACCGTTACAGCACAATGTTTTTTCATCATAGACAAGTCAAACATGACCCTTGACAGATCAAAATTTTTTGTCGACTAAATTAATACTATTTTAGTCTAAAGAAATACGACTAAAACTAAAACAATTGCGATACTAAAATACGACTAAAACTAAAATGGCATTTTAGTCAACAGAGTATGACTAAAACTAAATTAAGATCATTAATTAAAAAATGAACATCAATTGTATGCAGGCTCTTGGAGGGGAGGATAAGGGACTATATACAAGATTTTAGTAATGACAACCGTATCATTAGCAGTAGGGATGAGCTTCGAGTTCGGGTCGAACTCATGTTCGACTCGAACATTGCCTGTTCACCCGTTCGCCGAAGAGCGAACAATTTGAGTTGTTCGCGGCAAATTCAAAAAGCAGCGGAACACCCTGTAAAAGTCTATGGGAGAAATCTAAAGTGCTAATTTAAAGGCTTATATGCAAGTTATTGTAATAAAAAGTGTTTGGGGACCCGGGTCCTGCCACAGGGGACATGTATCAATGCAAAAAAAGTTTTAAAAACTGACGTTTTTTCGGGAGCAGTGATTTTAATAATGCTTAAAGTGAAACAATAAAAGTGAAGTATTCCTTTAAATTTAGTACCTGGGGGGGGGGGGTGTATAGTATGCCTGTAAAGTAGCGCTTGTTTCCCATGCTTAGAACTGTTCCTGCACAAAGTGTCATTTTTGAAGGAAAAATAGTAATTTAAAAGCACTCGCGGCTATAATGAATTGTCGGCTCCCGGCAATACAGAGAAAAGTCATTGATAAAAAAAAAATGCATTGGGGTCCCCCAAATTCAATTACCAGGCCCTTCAGGTCTCGTATGGATATTAAGGGGAACCCTGCGTCAAATAAAAAAAAAATGATGTGGGGTTCCCCCCAAATATCCATACCAGACCCTTCAGGTCTGGCATGGATTTTAAGGGGAACTCAACGCCAAATTTTAAAAAAAAATGGTGTGGAGTTCCCCCCAAGAATCCATACCAGACCCTTTATCCGAGCACGTAACCTGGCGGGCTGCAGGAAAAGAGGGGGGGACGAGAGAGCCCCCCTCCTGAACCGTACCAGGCCACATGACCTCAACATGAGGAGGATGCTTTGGGGGTCTGTGACCCCTCAAAGCACCATGTCCCCATGTTGATGGGGACAAGGGCCTCATCCCCACAACCCTTGTTCTGGGCACCAGTCCTCAGGAAGGATGTGCTGGAACTGAAAAAGAGTCCAGAGAAGGGCAACAAAATGAATAAAGAGTCTGGAGGAGCTTAGTTATGAGTAAAGGTTATGAGCACTGAACGTGTTCTCTCTGGAGAGGAGACGCTTGAGAGGGGATATGATTTCAATGTACAAATACTGTACTGGTGACCCCACAATAGGGATAAAACTTTTCTGCGAAAGTGAATTTAATAGGACACTGTCACGTACCTGACGGTAGAGCCTGATATGCAGAGGACGGCCTCTCTTACACCTCTGACTTGGGGACCCCTGGTAGAGCAGACAGGTAGCGCAGGAGTGCAGAGTCGCACGAGTGCCTGATGGATCGCTGTAGTAGAGCAGTGGCAACTGCAGATGGAATGGAAGTTCAGCAGGACTCCAAGGACTCCAGAAGATAAGGCAGGTGAAGGCAAGCCGGGTTATACACTGGTGCGCACGTCAGGAACAGTTGCAAAAGGCAGAAGCGTAGTCAGGATACAGGCCGGATCGGTAATAGGCTGGCAGCGAGGTAGCAGAGGGAGCAGGCAGATACGTAGTCAAAACAAGCCGGGCCGGGTCAGGTGCAGGCAGGAAGCAGGAACGTCAGTAACAATCCGGGTAAGGTACAGGAACAGGTAACAGATACAAGGCAATGGGGACACACGGGAACGCTGTAGAGCAGACAGCATTGAGTCTGGGTACCGACCCAGTTTAAATAGCCTGCTGGGCGCCAAAGAGCATCATGGGGTGCATGCGCGTGCACCCCTGCGCGCATGCGCACCAGTGGTATTATGACAGGAACTGGAACAACAGGCCGTCTTCTTCGGCTGCCATCTTGGGTGCTGGCATGCCCTTCCTGACAGACACGCAGCCATTCACTAAAATTAGAAGAAAAAAGGTTTAACCTTAAACTACGTAGAGGGTTCTATAAGAGTGGTTAGGATGTGGAATTCTCTTCTCTTGGTTTCAGCAGGGAGCATCGATAATTTCAAAAAACTATTAGATAAGCACCTGAACGACCACAACATACAGGGATATACAATGTAATACTGACATACACACATAGGTTGGACCTGATGGACTTGTGTCTTTTTTCAACCTTGCCTACTATGCAACTATGTAAGATTTGACGTCAAAATGAACACTGGTCTGTAGTGCATGTTCAAACCTAAATACCATAAATAATAACATATCACGTTTTCACTCCAGCAGTATAAAATGAGTTTGGATTGTAGAGAAATGCTTAAATAATGCATTACAATTTAACTAAACCCATTAGATTTTGAACGTCTAAAATTAATTTTAGTTGACTAAAATGATTTTAGTCGACTAAAATGTACTGGAGATTTTAGTTGACTAAAATGTACTGGATATTTAGTCGACTAAATACGACTAAAACTAAAATAATTTCAGAAGACTAAAATGGGATAAAAACTAAAATGCCATTTTAGTCAAAAGACTAAGGCCTCGTACACACGACCGATTTTCTCGGCAAGAACCAGCAAGAAACTTGCTGGCAGAGAGGTCTTGCCGAGTAAATCGGTCGTGTGTACGCTGCTATCGGGTTTCTCGTCGAGAAAACCGACAAGAAACCTCGACGAGAAAATAGAGAACCTGCTCTCTATTTTCTCGTCGAGATTCTCCTCGGCATGTTTCTCGACGAGAAAAGTGAGTGTGTGTACACTTACCTGTCCTCCCGGAAGCCCGCGCATGTTCGAAATGAATTTGACGCATGCGCGGTAGCTTCCTAGGCATACGTAGGGTAGACCAAGATGGCGGCGACGGCATCGAATGTGACGAGCGCATGCTCGACGTAGTCGATGACGTCACTGCGTACACTCCTTTCAAAGAACCGCGGGTTCTTTGAAACGAGCGTGTGTACACTCGGCCGGGACAAGTTTCTTGTCCAAGAATCTCGTCGAAAAAAACGACATGTTTTTTTCAACGAGAATCTCGGCCGTGTGTACGAGGCCTTTGACTAAAAGTAAATCGAAATTTGCTGCCAAAATTAACACTGAGGTAGACTTCCTTATTGTAGGTGTTCCAGGACACGTGGTTCTATTTTTGGACCTTGAAAGCTTATTTCACTTGGTGTGTGTGCCATGGGGCTTCTACCCTTGGAGTTTATCTGTAGGATGAAACCTCTCAACCTTGCAGCTGCTTATGGAACAGTGCTTTCTCAGCACTTTCAAGGGTCGGGTCTATCTTGTTTCAGCAAACAACTGGTCTTTTATTCCTTCACTTGGGTCTTTGTACAGAAGTTCCACCTGTTCATTCCCTTGTAACTCTATTAGATCTAAATCTGGCTAGCTCTGCACTTCAAAGATAACAGTGTGAACCCATTCCATTAGAGACATGCCTCTCTCTATTCTCACCCATAAAGAGATTTTGTTCTTGTAGCCATCACCTTTTTAAGCTGAGAGTCTGAACTGGTGGCCTTAGGGACTGTAAGGCCCCCTTTCTAGTTTTCCATAGGGACAAGGTAGTGTTGAGGCTCAAGATTCCTTCTTGCCAAGAAAATTCTGCACTTCACCCTAACCAGTTGTTTTCCCATCCCTCTATCTGGGTCAAGTTCACCATAGGGAAAATTCCTTCCATCCTGTCTCGATGTGTTTCAGTCTCTATGAATCTTAGACACTGTTTTTTTTTCAAGAAGACCGTTTCCTTTTGAGTTTTAGGTGGACCTCATAAGGATACACCAACTTCTCAGTGCATCATATTTATGTGACTCAGGCAGACCATAATCCAAATTTATGGTCTTTGAACTCAGTTCCACTCCTTCCTGTCAAGGCACATTTAACTAAATCTGTAAATGCTATTTTTATTTTTTGCTATTTGCAGCATCAATTAACTTTTCCCATTTTGCAAGGCTACCACCTGGTCTTGAGTTTTTGTTTTTTAAGTTCTACCAGGTGGATATTCAGACCTCATCTGATGCCAGCTCTGGGTGTTAGGCCCTCCAGGTGGTACATTGAGCTGCAGGTAGTCCCCAGTTTTTTTTCTTTTTATGAGTCTGCTGGCCATTTTGGCTATTCTGCCCACCCCTCTGTTGTACTGATTTTGGACATCTCAACAGTCTTACAATTCCTGTGTCTCTCAATAAATTAAAAAAGAAAACATGATATTTTTTTTACTTAAAAATATAGACAAAATAATCCTCTGTGCAGAAGCCGTAAAAATATCAATTCTGCAGCAGTTAACTTAAAACACCAATCTCTGGGTTTATTTACCTTGAAATTAAACAAGTCAAATACATCATTTAAGTAGCACTCACACTTCTGGGGACAAATTGTTATGCTCAAAGGCAGGTACAGTTTGTGCTATTATTTTTGCAAAGTGTGGTCTATTGTGGCTAAATAATTTTTTTCCATGCAGGTGTCCTTTTTTGATGATAGTTGATTACACTGTGTTTTATGCTGTAAGGTAGGCACTCGAATTTGTGAGCAAACCACTGTACCTTTATAAAGAAGTGTCAGCGCTTGTTTTATTTCAGGACTTTTGTACTTACCATAAATTCCTTTTCTTGAAGTACATTCAGGGACACCAGTCTCTTTCCCGTGTTCTTGCTGCCAGTAGTGCTTTGCCACAAACTTAAGGCATGATGCTTGCCTTATCCTGTGCTGGCCAACATTCTGTTTTGTTGCCAGTGTCCATTCCTTCTGAAGGTAGCAGTCTAACCCAACAGTCTCAGAATTCCTATGTCCCTTAATGGAGAAAATTATTTTACAATGAGTACAAAAATCCTAATAATAAAAGGGAGTTTTCAGTTTACGAAGCACACCATCTTTGCTGGAGTGGGCGAGGGGGGTTTGTCACGTACCTGACGGTAACGAGCCCGGTTTAGCAGAGGGAGGCCTCCCTTACGGCTTCCACCAGCGGCCCCTGGTAGTGTAACAGGAGGCACGGAGGTAGAAGGGGTACGAGTGCCTGGCAGGATCAACCACGGAGCAGGTGGCTGAGTAGTCTGGGCTGGATCCAGGTGCACGGAAGTATGGCAGGTAGACCGGAACCAGGAACTCAGCAGACGAACAGGAACCAGGAACTCCGGAACACAGCAGATGGACAGGAACCAGGAACTCAGGAACACAACAGATGAACAGGAACCAGGAACTCAGGCACACAGCAGGTAAACAGGAACCAGGAACTCTGGAACACAGCAGGTGGACCGGAACCAGGAACTCAGCGACTCAGGAGCTCAGAAAGCAGGACTGGAACAGCTCAGGAGACCGGGCTGGGGCCTGGAATCAGCAGGGTAGTCAGACAAGCCGGGTCGGTAAACTGGCAGGCAGCAAGGTACAGAAGGGCAAGACAGAGCAGAGGTCACAACAGGCCGGGGGTCAGATGCAGGCGGATAGCTGGAAGGTCACAGACAAGCTGGGTCAGATACAGACAGGTTCACAGATCAGGTTTCTCAGGCACTAACGCTGTAGAGAAGACAGGGACTGTCTGTAGTTGATGGATTTAAATAGCCCTTCTGGCGCCACCCTCAGGGCGCGCGTGCCCGTGCGCACACGCGCGTGCGCACGCGAATGCGCGATCGCGCTTGCAATCGGGAACCAGGAAGTCCAGGGCGCCTGTTACTGGCAGGATCTCCATGACAGGGTTTCTACTATTTAGGATTATTTGTATCACAGCAGTTACTGTTATTATTCCTTCATAAAACCCGTAGAAATTCACCCTTCACTTGCTGGTGTTAAATTGTAAATATAATTTATTCATGTGCATTATATCACATTTACCTGATAGAAAGTGGATTTGAGGGGCGCATGCGTGGCGCGATGCTGGACGGACGTTGCTGAGCTGAGCTCCGTCTGACCAGGCCTGCCAGGCAGGATTCCCGGGGCCATCCGCGCACTAAACCATTCTAAAATCATCTCAACACCCCTGTGAGACATCCGGGTACATGCCAGCAAGAAAAAAACGGACAACTAGCTCTCAAGGCTCGCTGACCAACTTTCTTCTGGGGATTGAGCGTTCCTGTACTACAAGGAGGATGACCCAAAATGGCGCCGGCACACACGCGGCTCCCAGCAGCTTCATGCAGGCTCAGTCAACAATCGCCTCAAACAGTGAGTACAATCTCCCCCTGACTAAGGCTGATCTTGATGCCAGCCTCACAGCCATATATGAAAAGCTGGCAGGGAAGCTGGAGTCTGAACTGTCTAAATCTACCAGTGCCCTATCACAGGAGATAGCCAGCATAGGGGGCAGAACTGACATTTTGGAGGCCAAACACGATGAGCTCTCCCTGGCCCACAATGATCTCAGAAAAGATTATGAATCACTTGCAGACAGCTTCTCCATTATGCAAGCTCACGTAGAAGATTTAGACAACAGGAACAGGAGACATAATATAAGACTGCGTGGCGTTCCTGAAACAATCACTGATTTAAACCAAACCATCACTAAACTCTTTCATAACCTTGTCCCAGACAAGCCCCTATCTGCCTTTGCGTGTGACAGATTACACAGAGCTTTGAGGCCCAAACCAACTCCTGATAAACCACCTCGGGACATAATCATGTGCATGAAGGATTTTGTCACCAAAGAAGACATCACGAGAGCCTCTAGAAACTCTCAAAACATAGAATTTGATGGAATTAGGATCCAGATCTACCCAGACATCTCCCCTGCGACTCTGGATAGACGCCGGAGGATGAAAGAGGTCACCAGTATCTTACAATCTGCCAGAATTAAATACAGATGGGTATTCCCCTTTAAGTTGTCAGTTATGCACAACGGCACAACGTATTCTGTATACAATGTCATCGAAGGGAAAGATCTGCTGGTCAAAATGGGTCTTTTGGACCAGGCCCCCCAACGCCGATTTCCTCCTACTCCTAGATCATCACCCATCTGGTCCACCCCTAGACGCACACAAAGAGATCAAGGAGTCCTTAATGATCAGAGGAGATGGAACCCACCCTCCCCAAATCATCCGGCATGATTCTGCAGGTTCATTCTCTATAAACTGACCACACTAATCGTCTAAGTCTCCAAATGTTGCTTAATCTCTGCATTTAAATTTCTTTTTTTATCATAGCAAATGGTCATCCTTCTGATACAAGGTACATTCATTGTATTTTCATTTACTTCCTCCCTCGCCTATTACTCTCAGACTTCATCTCTGAACCCCTCCTATTTTAGACCCTCAACATAAATCCCTATTCACAAATGAATCAGTACACTTTTGATCTGGTTGGGAGATTTCAGGATGGGCTTGATGACTATTAGTGAGGAGTCCCAACCCTCTCCAGATTATACGGCAGGACCATACCCTATGAACTGACCACACTAGCCCTTTACGATTCATCTTTGTTACCTGGTGATTTTTTTCGAGGGCTGCTTTGCATTTACCCCTCTAAAAGACCCAACACTTCTTGGACTCTCTCATTATCTACTCTCTTAATAGGTTTGTACTCCTTGCGGGGCGAATGGCCCCAGATATCACGGTCCGTTTGTAAGTCTCATTTTACAGATGATCAAGGCCGAAAACAGACTTTCATGTTATACGTAAGACTTCTCTTCCACCCCCTTTTATTGGGTTCTTTCATATGGCACCATTACCCCTTGATCCTTCATGTATTGTACCTTACACTGCAATTTTCAATTATCACCATGTACCTTCAACTGTTATGTTCTTATATGTTCAATTGCCTGGCGTGTCCGCCGTCGTTGGATTGTTCCCCACTCTGCCCATGCGGTTTGCCCCTAAACCCTTTGAGATGGCGTGGACGACCTTGTTGGCGGATTTAGGACTGTTTTGTCCTCAATATACTGTTATTGGTTCAGGGGACTCCTTGTCCCTTGACCCCCTGTTTTTTCTTGTTTATTTTTTAGTTATTTTTGCCCTTTTGGCCTCAAAAAAGTTTAAAATTGCTTATGGAAGACCACAGATAACTTTTATATGTAGTTTCGCTAGGACGATTACATTATTAGTCGCCATCAACTACATAAGGACACCTATACTTCTACACACCACCAAAATACATACCTGGCACTATACAACTTTTCTACACATTCTACACATTGCACCATTTATAATTTTGTTTGGATATTTCGGGTGCCCTTGTTCATCAATGGTACCCAAGCTATTCTCTCACATCACCTTTATCTCACCTGGCAGGACATTCCCCCTCCTACAAAAATGGGTATCAGAATAATTTCCCACAACGTTCAGGGTTTCAACTCTCCAAATAAACGTAAAAAAGCATTTAAACATTACAAAAGACTTGGCGCTGACATCATTTTATTACAAGAAACACACTTCGCCCAAACCAATCACCCACAATATTTTGATAAATCATTCAATCAATTCCATTATACCACCTTTGCAAATAAAACCAGAGGGGTCGCCAGCTTTGTCAAAAACTCAACTATTTTTGAAATCCAGAATATTTACAAAGACAAGGATAGCCGCTTCATTATACTTAAAGGTACTATAAATAGACGATCCATTACAATAGCATCAATATACGCCCCTAACGATTCACATTCAACCTTTTTTAATATTTTTTTTTCTATAATAGATCAATACTCATCGCCCCACATGATTGTGGGAGGCGATTTCAATCTAGCCGCCCACCCTTCATTGGACAGGAGTAACACAACCCCCTCCTCTAAAGCCTTCTCCAAAACTATTAATCAATCTCTAAACAAGTCCCAACTGATGGACACATGGAGATCTCACAATATAGGGGTCAAAGCATTCACACACTATTCTCATCCTCACGACTGTTATGCACGCCTTGACTATATCTTTAGTACCCCAATACTCTTGGCAAACTCCTCCTCAGCTCAAATCCACCCTTGCCCTTGGTCAGACCATGACATGGTTGCCTTTGAGACTTCGCACATAGGAATGGCCCCAACTACCTTTAACTGGCGCCTAAATGATTCATCACTCACAGACCCCGTCACTTTCCAACAAATACATTCCCACATAGACAATTTCTTTAAAGAAAACATAACGAATGAGACACCTCCAACATCCATATGGGTCGCTCACAAGGCTGTTCTTAGAGGTCACCTCATTAACATTGCTGTGGCAAAGAACAAAGCTAGAATTGCAGACATCAAATGTCTTACTAAAGAATTAAACGATTTATATAATAAATTGAGTCACTCAGTTTCCCCGGAAATAACTAACCTAATCCAGTCCAAACGTCAAGCATTGAACACACTTTTATCCGGCGACACAGAAAAATCTTTATGCTTTTCAAAAGCCAGATTTTTACTATTCAGCAATACTGCCTCAGCGATGTTTGCTAAAAAACTCAAACAAGACTCTAATCCTACACATGTCTACAAACTACGAAACCAAAATGGCAGCCTTGTGACCCACCCCCAGGATGTACTCCAAATCTTCACAAACTTCTATAAAAACTTACTCTCAGGCCCCCAAACAACTCCTAATCCCTCCTCTTTAATGTGGCTAGATAACCTCTCAATCCCTAAACTTAGTGACCAACAGACCTCTTCCCTTAAGATACCCTGCACAGATGACGAAATTCTAAGCATAATTAAATCTCTTAAAACATCCACAACCCCAGGTCCAGACGGTTTTTCGTCTTCTTACTATAAAAAATTTGCCTCTCTATTAGTACCTAATCTCACTAGACTGTTTAATCACATCTTAAATGGAGGTCAATTCCCGGACGAAATGTTGTTGGCTAACCTCTCCCTAATTCCAAAGCCCCATAAAGATCACTCCCTTGCACAGAACTATCGTCCTATTTCTGTCCTCAATAATGATATTAAGCTTTTTGGCAAATTGCTAGCCAACAGACTTGCCTCTGTAGTTACTTCCTTAGTACATATTGACCAATCGGGCTTTATCCCAGGACGTCAAATCACAGACAATATTAGATTGGTTTCCAACGTTATCCAAGATGCTAACCTTCATTCCCGCCCAATCTGTCTCCTAAGCCTTGATATACACAAGGCCTTCGACAGTGTTAGCTGGTCAGGTCATACCTGAATCACCTCCTTCCCAAATTCGGCGTCTCAGAAAAATTTATACATGGCTTTAATGCCCTTTACCACTCTCCACAGACTAGAATCAAAATTCCAGGTATTAACTCTGAATTTTTCCCCCTAAGCAGAGGCACTAGACAGGGCTGCCCACTATCCCCCCTTCTGTTTGCCCTCGCAATAGAGCCCCTCGCCATTGCCATTAGGCAAAATGCCAACATTAAAGGATACCAGAAAAACGCCACACAATTTAAAATCAGTCTATACGCTGACGACGCCCTATTATTCTTGACGGACCCAATCACCTCCATACCCAATCTTTATTCTGAACTCAACTCCTTCCACGCAATCTCAGGTCTATATATAAACACCAACAAAAGCTCTGCTCTACCTATAAATTATCCCCCAAACTTGCTGATCACCTTACAAAACAATTTCAGCTTTATCTGGCCTCCCAGCTCAATCAAATATTTGGGTGTCTATATTACCCCAATCCACTTATCTCTCTATAAGGCTAATTATATTCCCCTATTCTCCCACATAAGCTCATTACTTAAATCATGGTCCAACCATCACATCTCCTTTTTAGGCAGAATTTGTGCTTTCAAAATGTCTATCCTTCCCAAACTCCTCTATCACTTCAGAGCTCTCCCCATTAACATACCCAAATCCAGAATAATGGCCCTCCAAAGAGAAATCAATAAATTTATTTGGGACAATAAAAAACCCAGATGTAGTTATGCGCTTATGCACGTCCCACAAAACAAAGGCGGTTTGGGCCTTCCAAACCTATGGCACTACTATTTAGCAGCCAGACTTTCACACATGGCCCAATGGCATTCCCACACTGCACACATCCCATGGCTGACTTTTGAATCATCATCCATCTTCCCTTTGTCCATAGGAGGCATCCTATGGTCTTCTATAACATCATACCGCTCTCTTCTTAAAAAAAAACATGATAGTTGCCCATTCTTTACAACTTTGGAATAAAATCAAAGACTATTATGTTTTGTCCTCTCACACCCCTCCTTTAGCTAACTTCCTTGGTGACCCCAGATTTATCCCCGCGTTCCCAAACTACAACCTTTTCCAACATTGGATTCAACTCAAACTAACCACCCTTAAATCGTTAGTGATTGATCTAAAATTCCCACCTTTCACATCCCTTCAATCCCGTCACAAACTCCCTGACTCAGAACTTCCCCAATACCATCTAATTCAAAACTTTTTGGCCACCTACTTCTCCCTTTCCATTGACAACCCAGGGACCAGGTTTGAACGTATCTGCACATCCTCTTGTAGAGATAAAGGTATCATCTCTCAAATATACAATTATTTAAATAACTTACATCAACCAGAAAAAACGAGCTCTATGACTCGTTGGGAGTCTGACCTAAACTGCACCCTCCCTATAGAAACCTGGTTAAAGAGGATTGACAACCTCCGCAAGAGCAATCGCGCAGCAGCCTTTAGGGAATCTCCCCTTAAATTGTTTGTTAGATGGTATATGACCCCTGCCAAGATCCACTCCTTTTACCCCTCAGTCTCTTATACCTGCTTTAGAGGTTGCCCCGAAGAGGGGAATTATCTCCACATCTTTTGGAGCTGCAAACTCCTAGAACCAATATGGCAGGCAGTAATAAATATACTAGAACCCTCGCTCAAAAAAAAGATCTCCCTCTCCCCACAAATCTGCATTCTTTATGCAGAGATTTCAGATATCCCCTCACCATGTAACAGACTACTACACTCACTCATAAGCTCCGTCCAATGGATGATCGCCCTAAACTGGAAATCACATAACCTACCCTGGTCCCAGGTCTTAACCAGAATGGAGGCTCTCAGACTATCTGAGAGGATCCACCACACTCTCTTTGACAGTATGCACACTTTTAATGGGAAATGGACATTTTGGACTCCAACTTAATAAGAAAAACCACATATTTGCCAAAATTCCCTGCCCACTCCTATTTGATAGTACAGTCTCACACTGCTTAAACCTATTACTGAGATTGCCCCTATACCATATATATTTACAACACTCTTTTTGTATACCCAACCGTTACCTTTTCCTTTTTACTGGTACTGACTACCTATTATTCTAACCTTTATTGCCATACTCATGTACACACTCTGTAGATTCTAGCATTACTGTATGTTATACATTGCTTTTCGCTGAAGTATATACATTTTCACTTGTCTTCCAAATAAAATAATTTGTAAACAAAAAAGAAAGTGGATTTGAAGAAATTATATAATGAAGACAGGGATTTTCCTCTCCTCTCCTGAGAAATTGGTTAAAACATGTTTATGCTGTTTTTTTGCTTCTGTTTGCCTAGTTTGACAATGGCCTTTTTAAAACAACCATTATTCTAGATACAAAGTATGCATTTTATTTTGCAACTTTATTATTATTATTATTATCATCATTATTATTGTACAACAATGTTTCTTCTCCAAAGGAAGATACAGTTATTTACTGTTCACAGTTATTTTTTTTATTTTTTTGCGTATGTATTGTTGACACAGCACTGCATAAGAAATTAAATAAAACAAAAAACTAGCACATAGACCTTAAAAGAAAAATAAAGTAATGTCAATAAAAAAATTAAGAAGTGGGGGAAAGATGTTTCTTAGAGGCTAATCATGGGGCAGGGCAACACAGTGGCCTAATGGTTAGCACTTATGCCTTGCAGGACTGGGGTCATTGATTTAAATCTCAAGCAGGATATTCTAAAGGTGGGTGCACACTATAAGAAAATCAGGCGAATGATTGTCCGGTTTTCCTTGATGTTTCACAGCAAGTCGGAACCGAGTACGGAAATAATGTAAAAAAGTTCTCGTACAACAAAGGCTTTTTTTGCTGTTTATTGTTTCTGATTATGCACAGTCTTTCGCATTTGAATTTTTGCGCATGAAAACCATACGAAAGCAGTACACATTAAACGAAAATCATTTGTTTTGTTTATGTATGAGAACATTTTTGAAGTTCGCCCTTCAGAAATTTTTGTTTGCAAAGTCTGAATCTGATGTCGAAAGTTTGTGTGCACACTGTACGAAAATCGACTGATTGTGCCTCGTATGTACTTTTTCTTCAGATTTTCTCATAGTGTGTACCCAGCTTAAGGAAAAGGCTCACAAGCGTACCAGACTTGTTGCTCACAGAGGACCTGGCATGTTTGTGCATGTGGGAAACTGTGCTAAACTCCTGTGCATGAGCACACATGCCGCGTTTCTCTGCCACTGTTTGGGGCTTAACAGACTTGCGTCGTGTCTGCGCATATGTGGACATTTAGCATGATTTTGCACATGCAAACACACATGGTAGATCTCAGGTCCTGTGTCTGCGCATACTTGAGATATGTGCAGGTATTGCACAGCATATAATACAAAATAACAAGAAATATTCAGCGCAGATATATAAGAACAAATGTGATGGTTGCCAGCTGAACACTACAATAATAATTCACAATAAACCTCGAAGATAATATATAACACAATCAATGCAGCACAACAATAAAAATGGCATGTAACAATAACAGTCCCAACATGAAAGATGATCCTCCTCTGTGTGTCAACCAAGACAGTGATCAAGAGTGAATGAAGCCCATCCACCACTAGGGATGAGCTCGGTGTTCGAGTCGAACATACGTTCGACTCGAACATCGGCTGTTCGATCGTTCGACGAAGATCGAACGATTTGGGCCGTTCGCGCCTAATTCGAGTGACGCGAACGGCCCACAATGCACTACGCCATCGCAGTGTCATCCAGGCGCTGTGATTGGCCAAGCATGCACTGTGACCCCGCATGCTTGGCCAATCACAGCGCCGGCAGCGAGGAGAGCAATGATTGGCCACAGGCAGGATGCCTGTGGCCAATTATTGCTGAGGGTGTTTAGTACACGCCCCACACTATAAAAGGCCGCCAGCACGGCGGCCTAGTGTAGTGTGTTCCGGAGCAGGGAAAGAGAAGCATAGGCAGGGACAGTGACATTTTTTTTTCTTGCTTAACCTGGATTCCTTTAGTTTAGGGAAAGAGAAGGATAGGTAGGGAGAGTGTCAGTGTGTTTTACTGTGCTAATCCTTGTTTCTAGGGACAGGGAAGGACAGTGAGGGAAATTCTCCTTGTGCTATACTGTGCTAAAGCATTGATCATCAACCATCTTTAAAAAATCATTTTTTCTAGGGACAGAAAACTATAGGTAGGGAGAGTGTCAGTGTGTTTTACTGTGATAATCCTTGTTTCTAGGGACAGGGAAGGACAGTGAGGGAAATTCTCCTTGTGCTATAGTGTGCTAAAGCATTGATCATCAACCATCTTTAAAAAAACATTTTTTCTAGGGACAGAAAACTATAGGTAGGGAGAGTGTCAGTGTGTTTTACTGTGCTAATCCTTGTTTCTAGGGACAGGGAAGGACAGTGAGGGAAATTCTCCTTGTGCTATAGTGTGCTAAAGCATTGATCATCAACCATCTTTAAAAAAACATTTTTTCTAGGGACAGAAAACTATAGGTAGGGAGAGTGTCAGTGTGTTTTACTGTGCTAATCCTTGTTTCTAGGGACAGGGAAGGACAGTGAGGGAAATTCTCCTTGTGCTATAGTGTGCTAAAGCATTGATCATCAACCATCTTTAAAAAAACATTTTTTCTAGGGACAGAAAACTATAGGTAGGGAGAGTGTCAGTGTGTTTTACTGTGCTAATCCTTGTTTCTAGGGACAGGGAAGGACAGTGAGGGAAATTCTCCTTGTGCTATAGTGTGCTAAAGCATTGATCATCAACCATCTTTAAAAAAACATTTTTTCTAGGGACAGAAAACTATAGGTAGGGAGAGTGTCAGTGTGTTTTACTGTGCTAATCCTTGTTTCTAGGGACAGGGAAGGACAGTGAGGGAAATTCTCCTTGTGCTATAGTGTGCTAAAGCATTGATCATCAACCATCTTTAAAAAAACATTTTTTCTAGGGACAGAAAACTATAGGTAGGGAGAGTGTCAGTGTGTTTTACTGTGCTAATCCTTGTTTCTAGGGACAGGGAAGGACAGTGAGGGAAATTCTCCTTGTGCTATAGTGTGCTAAAGCATTGATCATCAACCATCTTTAAAAAAACATTTTTTCTAGGGACAGAAAACTATAGGTAGGGAGAGTGTCAGTTTCTTTCACTGTGCTAATCCTTGTTTCTAGGGACAGGGAAGGACAGTGAGGGAAATTCTCCTTGTGCTATACTGTGCTAAAGCATTGATCATCAACCATCTTTAAAAAAACATTTTTTCTAGGGACAGAAAACTATAGGTAGGGAGAGTGTCAGTTTCTTTCACTGTGCTAATCCTTGTTTCTAGGGACAGGGAAGGACAGTGAGGGAAATTCTCCTTGTGCTATAGTGTGCTAAAGCATTGATCATCAACCATCTTTAAAAAAACATTTTTTCTAGGGACAGAAAACTATAGGTAGGGAGAGTGTCAGTTTCTTTCACTGTGCTAATCCTTGTTTCTAGGGACAGGGAAGGACAGTGAGGGAAATTCTCCTTGTGCTATACTGTGCTAAAGCATTGATCATCAACCATCTTTAAAAAAACATTTTTTCTAGGGACAGAAAACTATAGGTAGGGAGAGTGTCAGTTTCTTTCACTGTGATAATCCTTGTTTCTAGGGACAGGGAAGGACAGTGAGGGAAATTCTCCTTGTGCTATACTGTGCTAAAGCATTGATCATCAACCATCTTTAAAAAAACATTTTTTCTAGGGACAGAAAACTATAGGTAGGGAGAGTGTCAGTTTCTTTCACTGTGCTAATCCTTGTTTCTAGGGACAGGGAAGGACAGTGAGGGAAATTCTCCTTGTGCTATACTGTGCTAAAGCATTGATCATCAACCATCTTTAAAAAAACATTTTTTCTAGGGACAGAAAACTATAGGTAGGGAGAGTGTCAGTTTCTTTCACTGTGCTAATCCTTGTTTCTAGGGACAGGGAAGGACAGTGAGGGAAATTCTCCTTGTGCTATAGTGTGCTAAAGCATTGATCATCAACCATCTTTAAAAAAACATTTTTTCTAGGGACAGAAAACTATAGGTAGGGAGAGTGTCAGTTTCTTTCACTGTGCTAATCCTTGTTTCTAGGGACAGGGAAGGACAGTGAGGGAAATTCTCCTTGTGCTATACTGTGCTAAAGCATTGACCATTAACCATCTTTAAAAAAACATTTTTTCTAGGGACAGAAAACTATAGGTAGGGAGAGTGTCAGTTTCTTTCACTGTGCTAATCCTTGTTTCTAGGGACAGGGAAGGACAGTGAGGGAAATTCTCCTTGTGCTATACTGTGCTAAAGCATTGATCATCAACCATCTTTAAAAAAACATTTTTTCTAGGGACAGAAAACTATAGGTAGGGAGAGTGTCAGTTTCTTTCACTGTGCTAATCCTTGTTTCTAGGGACAGGGAAGGACAGTGAGGGAAATTCTCCTTGTGCTATACTGTGCTAAAGCATTGATCATCAACCATCTTTAAAAAAACATTTTTTCTAGGGACAGAAAACTATAGGTAGGGAGAGTGTCAGTTTCTTTCACTGTGCTAATCCTTGTTTCTAGGGACAGGGAAGGACAGTGAGGGAAATTCTCCTTGTGCTATACTGTGCTAAAGCATTGATCATCAACCATCTTTAAAAAAAAAAAATTTCTAGGGACAGAAAACTATAGGTAGGGAGAGTGTCAGTTTCTTTCACTGTGCTAATCCTTGTTTCTAGGGACAGGGAAGGACAGTGAGGGAAATTCTCCTTGTGCTATACTGTGCTAAAGCATTGATCATCAACCATCTTTAAAAAAACATTTTTTCTAGGGACAGAAAACTATAGGTAGGGAGAGTGTCAGTTTCTTTCACTGTGCTAATCCTTGTTTCTAGGGACAGGGAAGGACAGTGAGGGAAATTCTCCTTGTGCTATAGTGTGCTAAAGCATTGATCATCAACCATCTTTAAAAAAACATTTTTTCTAGGGACAGAAAACTATAGGTAGGGAGAGTGTCAGTTTCTTTCACTGTGCTAATCCTTGTTTCTAGGGACAGGGAAGGACAGTGAGGGAAATTCTCCTTGTGCTATACTGTGCTAAAGCATTGATCATCAACCATCTTTAAAAAAACATTTTTTCTAGGGACAGAAAACTATAGGTAGGGAGAGTGTCAGTTTCTTTCACTGTGATAATCCTTGTTTCTAGGGACAGGGAAGGACAGTGAGGGAAATTCTCCTTGTGCTATACTGTGCTAAAGCATTGATCATCAACCATCTTTAAAAAAACATTTTTTCTAGGGACAGAAAACTATAGGTAGGGAGAGTGTCAGTTTCTTTCACTGTGCTAATCCTTGTTTCTAGGGACAGGGAAGGACAGTGAGGGAAATTCTCCTTGTGCTATACTGTGCTAAAGCATTGATCATCAACCATCTTTAAAAAAACATTTTTTCTAGGGACAGAAAACTATAGGTAGGGAGAGTGTCAGTTTCTTTCACTGTGCTAATCCTTGTTTCTAGGGACAGGGAAGGACAGTGAGGGAAATTCTCCTTGTGCTATAGTGTGCTAAAGCATTGATCATCAACCATCTTTAAAAAAACATTTTTTCTAGGGACAGAAAACTATAGGTAGGGAGAGTGTCAGTTTCTTTCACTGTGCTAATCCTTGTTTCTAGGGACAGGGAAGGACAGTGAGGGAAATTCTCCTTGTGCTATACTGTGCTAAAGCATTGACCATTAACCATCTTTAAAAAAACATTTTTTCTAGGGACAGAAAACTATAGGTAGGGAGAGTGTCAGTTTCTTTCACTGTGCTAATCCTTGTTTCTAGGGACAGGGAAGGACAGTGAGGGAAATTCTCCTTGTGCTATACTGTGCTAAAGCATTGATCATCAACCATCTTTAAAAAAACATTTTTTCTAGGGACAGAAAACTATAGGTAGGGAGAGTGTCAGTTTCTTTCACTGTGCTAATCCTTGTTTCTAGGGACAGGGAAGGACAGTGAGGGAAATTCTCCTTGTGCTATACTGTGCTAAAGCATTGATCATCAACCATCTTTAAAAAAACATTTTTTCTAGGGACAGAAAACTATAGGTAGGGAGAGTGTCAGTTTCTTTCACTGTGCTAATCCTTGTTTCTAGGGACAGGGAAGGACAGTGAGGGAAATTCTCCTTGTGCTATACTGTGCTAAAGCATTGATCATCAACCATCTTTAAAAAAACATTTTTTCTAGGGACAGAAAACTATAGGTAGGGAGAGTGTCAGTTTCTTTCACTGTGCTAATCCTTGTTTCTAGGGACAGGGAAGGACAGTGAGGGAAATTCTCCTTGTGCTATACTGTGCTAAAGCATTGATCATCAACCATCTTTAAAAAAACATTTTTTCTAGGGACAGAAAACTATAGGTAGGGAGAGTGTCAGTTTCTTTCACTGTGCTAATCCTTGTTTCTAGGGACAGGGAAGGACAGTGAGGGAAATTCTTCTTGTGCTATACTGTGCTAAAGCATTGATCATCAACCATCTTTAAAAAAACATTTTTTCTAGGGACAGAAAACTATAGGTAGGGAGAGTGTCAGTTTCTTTCACTGTGCTAATCCTTGTTTCTAGGGACAGGGAAGGACAGTGAGGGAAATTCTTCTTGTGCTATACTGTGCTAAAGCATTCCTCATCAACCATCTTTGAAATCCTTGTTTTTTGGACAGTCAGGGAAATTTTCGTTGTGCTATTCTGTGCGAAAGCAATCATCCTCAACCATATTTAGAAATCCTTAAGTAAAGGGACAGAGAAGGACACCTGAAGGTAGCCCTTATTGCTTTTTTCCCATCTCCCTGCAGGCCATCTATTAGAATGTCTGGAAGGCAGACAAGGAGAGGCAGACAGTCAGGAGGCAATAAAAGAGGGCAAGCAGGCTCTGTGTCTGGGGGCAACAGTGCTGGTCGTGGACGCGGTGCATTGTCATCAGCACATGGCCATGGGACACGCTTGTCCTTCTTTTCGGCAGCTGGACATGTTGAGCCACATCATGCCAAAGACTTGGTAGAGTGGATGACCAAGCCCTCCTCCTCCTCCTCATCCTCTCTCACCCAGGCTCAGGGTACTGGCAAAGCAGCTGCCAAAGCATCCTCTTCCCTGGTATCAATGTCAGACTCATCATCAGTCACTCCTTCCCTAGACCCACCATGTCCTCCTCCTGAGGAGTCCCCTGAACTGTTTGAGCACAGTGTTGGGTACATGCTCCAGGAGGATGCCCAGCGTTTCGAAGGGTCTGATGATGAAACCCAGCTACAGGAAGGCAGTAGCGTGAGAGCAGACAGAGGGGATGCTCAAGAAGGACACCAATCTGGCAGTCATGTTCCAGCAGCTGCAGCATACTGCCAGATTGGCTCCAGTGATGAGGAGGGAGGGGATGATGAGGTCACTGACTCCACGTGGGTGCCTAATAGGAGAGAGGAGGAGGAGGAGGATGAGGAGGAGGCACATCTCCAACGAGGCAGGATGCCCTTTGGTGGCCAGCGTAAGGGCAGTACACCGACGGAATCACACCGCAGAGCTCCGCCTGTGCAGGGCGCTGCCTCTGCCCGTCATTCAAAAAGTTCTTTGGTGTGGGCCTTTTTTGAGGCTAGTGCATCAGATCGCACAGCTGCTGTTTGCAACATATGTCTCAAGCGTATATCGCGTGGCCAAAACATCAGCCGCTTGGGTACCACATGCCTGACCAGACATATGTTGACCTGCCATGCAGCTCGTTGGCAAGCCTACCTCAAAGACCCACACCAAAGAACAAAGCAGACCTCTCCTTGCACCGCATCAGCTGGGATCTCCAACCCCACTATAACTTCAGTCCTCTCTGAAACATGCACTGAGAGGAATGAAGGTGTAGAATTAGGTGTGTCACAGCCAAGTACTTGCGGCCACTCTGCTAGCAGTACACCGACGTCCGATTCTAGCAGGCAAATTTCCCTGCCCCAGCTGCTGGACCATCGAAAGAAGTTCACTCCCAGCCATCCACATGCCCAGCGGTTGAATGCTAGCTTGGCTAAATTGCTAGCGCTTCAACTGCTGCCTTTTCAGTTGGTAGACTCGGCCCCCTTCCGTGAGTTTGTGCAATGTGCGGTTCCTCAGTGGCAGGTTCCCAAACGTCACTTTTTCTCACGGAAGGCTATTCCGGCTCTCTACCGGCATGTGGAAGGCAATGTCTTGGCCTCGCTGGACAGGGCGGTCAGCGGTAAGGTGCATATTACCGCTGACTCATGGTCCAGCAGGCATGGACAGGGACGTTACCTTTCTTTCACGGCCCATTGGGTCACTCTTTTGGCAGCTGGGAAGGATGCAGGACAAGGTGCAGTAGTGTTGGAGGTTGTTCCACCGCCACGCCTCCAAAATGCTACTACTGGTTGTGACACACCTCTCTCCTCCACCCCCTCCTCTTCTTCTTCCTCCATGGCCTCTTCCTGTGCTTTGTCCTCTGAACCAGCGGTGCTCCGTAGCCGTTCAAGGGGCTACGCAAGTACGCAGGCAAAAAGATGCCATGCCGTGCTTGCGCTGGTGTGTTTGGGGGACAGAAGCCACACTGGGGCAGAGGTCCTGTCTGCTCTGCAGGGCCAGGCCGAGAGGTGGTTGACGCCACGCCAGCTTAAGCCAGGAATGGTGGTTTGCGACAATGGCACCAACCTCCTCTCCGCCCTCCGACAGGGACAACTGACCCATGTGCCCTGTGTGGCTCACGTCCTTAACCTGGTGGTGCAGCGGTTCTTGGGCAGGTACCCGGGCTTACAGGATGTCCTGAGGCAGGCCAGGAAAGTCTGTGTGCATTTCCGCAGATCTTATAATGCCAGTGCTCGCCTGGCTGAGCTGCAAAAGGAGTTGAACCTGCACAAGAACCGCCTTATATGTGACATGCCCACCAGGTGGAACTCAACGTTGGCCATGCTGCAGCGGCTGCACACGCAGCAGAGGGCCATCAATGAGTACCTGTGCGACTACGGCACCAGGACAGGGTCAGGGGAGCTTGGTTTTTTTTCTCCACGCCAGTGGGGCATGATCAGGGATGCATGCACTGTACCATTTGAGGAGGCCACGAGGATGGTGAGCAGTGACAGTGCATGCATCAGTGACACTGTACCTCTTGTCCACCTGTTGGAGCACACGCTGCGTGGAATAATGGACAGGGCACTTGAGGCAGAACAGAGGCAGGAAGAGGAGGACTTCCTTGCCTCTCAAGGCCCCCTTTACCCAGACAGTGTTCCTTCTGTCCCACCCATCGCACAGGAAGAGGAGGAGGAGGAGGAGGAGGAGGAGGATTGTGTCAGCATGGAGGTGGAGGCTGGCACTCAGCATCATCAGCAGCAGTCTTTTAGGGATGATTTACAGTCCCAAGAAACCAGTGGACTTGTACGTGGCTGGGAGGAGGTGGCTGCGGATCATGTCGTCCTTAGTGACCGAGAGGACTCCGGACCGAATGCCTCAGCAAACCTACGCTGCATGGCCTCCCTGATCCTGCAAAGTCTGCGGAAGGATCCTCGTATTCTTCGGATCAAGGAGAGGGACCATTACTGGCTGGCCACTCTCCTTGATCCACGGTACAAGGGTAAGGTTGCGGACCTTATGTTACCGTCGCAGAGGGAGCAGAGGATGAGACAACTCCGGGAGGCCTTGCAGAAAGGTCTGTGCAACACGTTCCCAGAGACTGGGAGGTTACAAACTCCTGGTCCTGGACAACGAGTTGCTGAGGCTTCGGCCAGTCAAAGAAGGAGCGGTGGGGAAGGTGGCCGTCTGACCAATGCGTTCAAACAATTCTTTAGTCCGCAGCCCCAAAGTATGATCGGTTCCAGCAACCATCGCCAGCGTCTGATAAACATGGTGCAGGAATATCTAGGGGCAAGGTCAGACTTGGACACCTTCCCCACCGAAAATCCTCTGGCTTACTGGGTCTTGAGGATGGATCACTGGCCAGAGCTTGCACAGTATGCAATTGAGCTACTGGCCTGTCCTGCATCCAGCGTTCTTTCGGAACGCACATTCAGTGCTGCTGGAGGATTTGTCACGGATCACAGGGTGCGCCTGTCCACCGACTCGGTTGATCGACTGACTTTCATCAAGATGAACCAGTCTTGGATCACCACCAGCTACCACACACCTGATGCTGATATAACAGACTAATTGATTTTAACATGTCACATCCCTTCAAGACTGATGCTGATGCTGAGTGCCTGTGCTGTTATGTTGACTGGCTATCCTCCTCCTCCGAGTCCTCAATGATACGATTGATGATGATAGCTTGGAAGATCATTTTTGTTTATGGGTGCCGCCACCAGTGGCTAAGGCCCAATTTTTCAGCCCCTGTTTAACAGGGGCGTGTAATTACAATTTTTGAAGCAATACTTTGCAACAGGGCTCATTGCTGTGCTCCAAGTACAGTATCTGTGAGGGGTTGGAGTGTTGTGCCACCAGTGCCTAAGGCCCAATTTTTCAGCCCCTGTTTAACAGGGGCGTGTCATTACAATTTTTGAAGCAATACTTTGCAACAGGGCTCATTGCTGTGCTCCAAGTACAGTATCTGTGAGGGGTTGTAGTGTTGTGCCACCAGTGCCTAAGGCCCAATTTTTCAGCCCCTGTTCAACAGGGGCATGTAATTACAATTCTTGATCTAATAATTCACAGCAGGGCCCATTGCTGCACCCACCAAGAGTAACTCTGAGGGCTTACAGTGTTGTGGCAACGCCACTACCACCACCACCACGAAAGGCCCAATTTTTCAGCCCCTGTTCAAAAGGGGCATGTAATTACAATTCTTGATCTAATAATTCACAGCAAGGCCCATTCCTGCACCCACCAAGAGTAACTCTGAGGGCTTACAGTGTTGTGGCAACACCACCACCACCACCACCACCACGAAAGGCCGAATTTTTCAGCCCCTGTTCAACAGGGGCATGCAATTACAATTCTTGATCTAATAATTCACAGCAGGGCCCATTGCTGCACCCACCAAGAGTAACTGTCAGGGCTTACAGTGTTGTGGCACCGGCACCACCATCAAAGGCCCAATTTTTACTACCACTGTTCAACAATTGTATGTAATTAAAATTCCTGATATAATAGTTGACAGCAGGGCGTTCCAGCACCAACCAAGAGTAACTGTGAGTACTTACAGTGTTGTGCCAACACCAACAACTAAGGGGCCTATTTCTGCAGAGTATATACGGCAGGTCCCTACTTTCAAACATCCAACTTACAAACGACTCCTACTTGCAAACGCAAGAAGACAACAGGAAGTGAGAGGAAATCTACCCCTTGGAAGGAAAATTCTCTCCTGTAAGAATTAATATGGGAGAAAGGTGTCTCCTCTGTACTGATGCTTTATCACCAATCCTTGTTTCAAGAAAAACACCACATTTCAAAAACAGTTGTCATTGGGACGGAAAGTGAGGTGAAATGTTCTGAACAGGGGCACAGACAGCAAAACAAATGTTACAGGGGTGATAACCCTTACCTATGTTTTCCAAAAAGTTTAAAAATAGATTTTTGGGCTGGAGCTACACTTAAACAATGTACCTGTTCAAAATTACAAACAGATTCTACATAAGAACAAACCTACAGTCCCTGTCTTGTATGCACCGCCTGTATACGGCTGTTCAGAGTATATAGGGCCTTTTTTATTTTATGTGCGGGGTTCCCCTTAATATCCATACAAGACCCAAAGGGGCTGGTAATGGGCTGGGGTGGGGGGGGGGCATGGGGTAGCTATGCCATTTTTCTTAAAGATTTTCATCCATATTACCGGGACCAGACATTACATTAAAGCCGCAAGCAGTTTTAAATGGCTTTTTTTTCCTTTAGAAGTGTCATTTTGTGCAGGGACAGTTCTAAACACGGGAAACACGTGGCACTTCACAGGCATACTTTAGACAACCCCCAGGTACGATATTTAAAGGAATATTTGACTTTTTTTTTTTCACTTTATGCATCATTAAAATGACTGCTCCCGAAAAACGACCATTTTTAAAACTTCTTTTTGCATTGATACATGTCCCCTGGTGCAGAACCCGGGTTCCCAAACCCTTTTTAGGACAATAACATGCATAATAGTCGTTATAATTAGCACTTTAGAATTCGAACGTTCGCATCCATTGTATTTAATAGGGTTCTAATGTTCGTACAAACTTTCGGTCCGTTCGCGGGTTCTGGTGCGAACCGAACCCGGGGGTGTTCGGCTCATCACTATCCACCACAGACAATCCTAGCCTCTCAAACATTCAACCTGAATCAGGTCACACAGCATGTATTCCCACACCAGCGGGCATTGATGTCCAACGAATTAGCAATATTCAGATCATTCCCACCACACGGTTTTTATATGTAAATAAAGATAAAAGATCTAGTGCTGTCCGTTTCATACGTTTTATTCGCTGCAAAAACGATAAAAACTCACTTACTAAGAGAGCACTTCAGCTAAGTGCAGTTGTATAGACATTGATTTGATCCTGATTTGGGAGGGTGATATGGCTAGTTTGGAAACTTTCACCAATAAGTTCAATCGTAACACTAAAAAAATCAAACTTACTTGGAATATTGATTTTAACCAAACCACCTTCTTAGATTTAGAAATTTTCAAGAAGGATGATCGTTTTCTTACTAGGAACCACTTTAAGCCAACAGACCATAACACATATATACCTTTAAACAGTTGCCATCATAAAATGTGGCTATGCAATATACCCAGGGGATAGTTTATAAGACTCAGATGCAATTGTTCATCTGAGGAAGAATTTTTGTCACAGTCCCAGGTTTTGACTAATAGATTCGTAGAAAAAGGGTGTATACATACCAATATAGAGACTGAGATAGAGAAGGTTAGGACTATGGATAGAGCCACCATAATTGCTGACACCAATAGAGATGGAAGTGGCAATAATAGAGAGTTCCGTATTATTATGGATCACAATATTCAATATAAAACAATCGAGAAAATCGTAACTAAATATTGGCCAATACTTAAACATGATCAAGTTCTCGGTCCGGGACTTCCCATAAAGCCTCAGTTTATTTATCGTAAAGCCCCCTCACTTAGGGACACTTTAGCCCTGGGTGTTATAGACACCCCTAGGATCATTAAAACTAAATTGTTCACCTTTTTATCTGGCTTTTATGTATGTGGTAGGTGTGCCACTGGTAAGAGCTCTAGAACTAATATTAAGAAACGCAAAGAGTTTAGTTTGTCTGTTACACACAAACATCACCAAATTAGGGATACGAATACCTGTGCTACAGTAGGTGTAGTTTACATGCTGGAATGTGAGTGGGGCCTTCAGTACATTGGGAGGACCAGTAGGGCTTTACATGTTTGAGTGGGTGAATACATTAATAATATAAAAAAGGGGTTAAAAACACATAGTGTATCCAGACATTTTCGAGCGTGTCATCATCGTAACCCCAAAGGCTTAAAATTCTGGGGAATAGAAAAATAGGATTTTTATAACAGCTTACCTGTAAAATCCTTTTCTTGGAGTACATCACGGGACACAGAGCGACATAGTCATTACTAATGGGTTATATAGATACCGTCAGGTGCTGGCACTGGCAACTTCCAAAACCGGAAGTACCCTCCCCTATATAAGCCCCTCCCATCCGGGAGCACCTCAGTTTTGTAGCAAAGCAATAAGTGTCCCTAAAGAGGGGTGGGAGCTCTGTGTCCCGTGATGTACTCCAAGAAAAGGATTTTACAGGTAAGCTGTTATAAAAATCCTATTTTCTTTCTCGTACATCACGGGACACAGAGCGACATAGTCATTACTAATGGGATGTCCTAAAGCAATGCCAAATGAGGGGGGGATACACCATATATAAGCTGAGCGCTATCAGACATGAGGATCTTTTGCGGCATGCAACACACTGCGCCCAAAGGCGACATCCTCCTGACTTCTAACGTCCACCTGGTAGGACCCAGTAAACGTGTGTACCGAAGACCACGTTGCGGCCCTACAGATTTGAGCCAGGGAGGCCTGGTGATGCACCGCCCACGAAGTTCCAACCGCTCTCGTGGAGTGCGCTCCAACTTTGAACGGAGGCGGTCTCCTTCTCAAGCCATAAGCTTGCATAATGACCTGTCGAATCCACTTGGCTAAAGTAGATTTTGACGCTGCCTGACCCTTTCTGGGGCCTTCCGGCAGAATAAACAAAGTATCCGTTCTGCGAATCTGAGCAGTGGCTTTTAGATAAGCTTTAACTGCTCTTACTACATCCAAAGAATGCAATAACTTTTCCTCTACCGAAGTAGGTTTGGGGAAAAAAGAAGGAAGAACCACATCTTGGTTCAAATGAAACCTCGATACCACCTTAGGAAGAAAGGCTGGATGAGGACGTAACACTACTCTGTCCTTATGGATAACCAGATATGGCTCCTTACAGGACATAGCTGCTAATTCCGATACTCTTTTAGCCGAACAAATGGCTACTAGAAAAATCAATTTCCTGGTGAGAAGCACCAAGGAAATATGCTGTAATGGTTCAAATGGTTGTTTCTGTAGAACCGACAGAACCAAGTTTAGATCCCATGGACATATGGGAATATTAACCGGAGGACTAATACGCATCACTCCTTGTATAAAGGCTTTGACTAGTGAATGCGAAGCCAAGGGCCTTTGAAAAAATATTGACAAGGCCGAAATCTGACCCTTGATAGTACTCAAGGCAAGCTTCCTATCTACAGCCCACTGTAGGAAGTCCAGAATCCTACCTATTACGTACTTATGTGGATGCCATTTCTTGGCCTCACACCAGGCGATGTACGCCTTCCAGATTCTATAGTAGATCTGCCTGGATACCGGCTTCCTGGCATTGATCATGGTAGATACCACAGCATTAGAGAGCCCTCTCTTTTTTAGAATGTGGGCTTCAATAGCCAGGCCGTCAAACCTAGGGCTGGTAAGGAAGGGTGGTATATCGGTCCTTGCGAAAGGCGGACGACGTGGGAGAGTCCAAGGACTCCCCACTGAAATTTTACAATCTCCGCGTACCACGCTCTTCGGGGCCACGCTGGAGCCACCGGAATCACTGGTTTCTTTTCTACCCTGATTCTGCGGAGTAATCGAGGTAACCATTGTGGCGGTGTGAATGCATATATCAGCTTGAACTGATCCCAAGGGAACACTAGGGCATCCGAGCCGCAAGCTAGGGGATCCCTTGTCCGAGAGACAAACCTGTCCCCCTTTGCGTTGAATCTGGATGCTAGAAGATCTACATCCGATGTTCCCCACCGCTGACATATTGTCCAGAAAACCTCGGGGTGAAGGGACCCTTCCTCTGGGCCTAATTGCTGGCGACTTAGAAAGTCCGCCTTCCAATTCTCCACTCCTGGAATGAATACCGCAGATATGGCTGGGACATATTTTTCTGCCCATTTCAGGATGTAATTTACTTCCCTCTGGGCTGCACGACTCCTGGTGCCCCCCTGATGATTGATATATGCCACTGCTGTGGCATTGTCTGATTGCATTCTGACAGGGGACCCTTGGAGTTTGGATGTCCATGCTACTAGGGCATACCGGGCTGCTCGTATCTCTAAGAGATTGATGGGCAGGGCTTTTTCTGCATCCGACCATCTGCCCTGGAGAGACTATTGCTCCAGTACTGCTCCCCAGCCTATAAGGCTGGCATCTGTAGTGACCACCTTCCAAGAAATCGGACTGAAGGATTTCCTTTTTTCCAGATTCTGGGGAACCAACCACCAACGGAGGCTCTTGCGAACGGAAGGGGACAAGGACATTGTAAGTCTAGGGCCTGAACTTTTTTGTTCCAGGCTGACAGTATGGCCCCTTGCAAATTCCTTGAATGGAATTGACCGTAGGGTACTGCTTCGAATGATGCCACCATTTTTCCCAGCAGCCTCATATACAGGCGTATGGACGGCTGTCTTTTTTGTACCCACTAAGTGGATCAAATCTTTCAAAGACAACACCTTTCCTCGAGGCAAGAATATTTTTCTCTGGCCTGAATCCAACCTTAGCCCCAAGTATTCCAGACTTTTGACTGGTTTTTAGGGCTGACTTGTCTCGGTTGATAATCCAACCGTGAGATTCCAGATACTTGATCGTCTTGTGAACGACCACGTCTAGTTTTTTCACTGAGTGGTCTATCAGCAACAAGTCATCCAGATATGCCATTATCATTACACCTTGTGTTCTTAGATTGGCCAATAAAGGGCCAGAATTTTTGTAAACACTCGTGGTGCTGTGGCCAAACCGAAGGGTAAGGCTCTGAACTGAAAATGGCGCCCTTCTACTGCAAAGCGTAGAAATTTTTGGTGGACTGGAAAGATGGGAATGTGCAAATAAGCATCTTTGATGTCGATCGTGGCTAACCAATCCTCCCCTTGTAGGGCAGTGGCCACCGATCGGATCGACTCCATCGGAAAGTCCTGATATACAGGAATTTGTATAGCCCTTTTAGAATTAATATGGGCCTCCCGTCCGCGTTTGCTTCGGGACTGTAAAGAGGTTTGAGTAAAACCCGAACCCTCATTCTTCCAGGGGAACCTCCATAATTACTCCTTGGAGCAATAGTTGTTCTAGTGCCAACAGGAGGGACTCTCTCTTCCGGGGATCCCTTGGCACGTTTGACCTCAAAAAATGGGAAGGAGGAGAGTCTTTTAACTCCAAACTGTATCCCAAACCTACTGCGGAGAGCACCTATCTGTCTTGATCGTGTCCCGCCAGGTCTCTTGCGAACAACTGGAGTCCTCCCCCCACCCGACTGAGTGGGGGCTTCATGAATTTAACTTTGGGGGAGGTTTTGTACCTCCCCTGACCCAGGGTTTCTCATTACCCTGCTACTGTCCCTGTTTTTTACCCCCGGGATTTGACCGAGGAGGCCGTCGGAACTGTTACACAGCCGATGCCCCAGGGACTGGAGAAGCAGGCCTCTTAAAGAGGGACCTCTAACTCTGCTTTTAACCGGCAAGAGCGTATTTTTACCGCTGGAAATTTTCTGGATATATTTGTCCAGGTTTTCCCTGAATAAGCGTTCACCATGAAATGGGACGCTAACCAGCCATTCTTTACAGGGAGCTTCAGCAGACCAGTTTTTGAGCCATAGGAGCCTACGCATATGTACTATAGACAGCGTAAGGCGGGAGGCCTGATGGACTGAATCCTCTATGGCGTCAACCGCAAAGCCTAAGGCTCTAGGTAGATCAGCTAGGGCAAAGCCTGCTGATCTGTCAAGTCCCTCAAGACCTGTTTCAACTGATCCTTCACTGCTTAGCAGACCCCAATAGCTGCTACTGCTGGTTGTATCACCAAGCAGATTTTCATAAGGACTCCAATCTTTTATCTATTGGGTTCTTGAACATTTGGACATTATCTACTGGACATGTCAGTGATTTATACATACAAGAGATGGCTGCGTCCATTGTAGGGACCTTCCATTTTTTTTTTTTTTTTTTGATGAACTTATCCTCCATGGGATAGACCACCGGAAATCTCTTGGGGGAATAAATATTTTCTCAGGACGTTCCCAATCCTGGTAAATGAGCCCTTTCAGTAAAGGGTGAAGTGGAAAAGAACAAACAGTCTGGGGGCTTCTAGCGACCCCAACGAGGATACAGTAGTGGTTGATGGTTCCGCAAGGTGCATTTTTAAATGCTGATCGGACCATGTTAGTCAGAGACTGAACCCATAATCTTTCAGCTTGAGATGCTGAGAAAAGGTTCCCCCACTGTTGATTCCTCTATAACAGAATCAACCTTATCCTGATCCCCTTCAGGCAGGTCGATCCCTGTATGGGACTGTTGCTCTGCTAACAGGCACTCTGAAGGAGGAGACGGAGATCGGGCGTGCTTTCCCTGACAGGGAGGCAGCGATAAATGTTGACAATCTCTCTCTAATCCTCCCAGAGCTGAGGAAAAAACCTCCTCTGTTACATACACAGGAGCAGGTGACTGAGGACAGCCACAGTACCAAGTACCCCTGCGGGGTCTCTACGGTCACTTACCTCTGAACTTCAGGGGAGACTGGTGCAGCAGGAGTATGCCCAAGATCCTCCGAGCCCGATGAGACCCCCTTCGCTTCCTGGAAGATTCAGTTCCGGAGCTTCTGGACGGCATATTCCTAAGCCTAAAGCTGAGGTATTCCAGCCGTAATACACCACTTTTACTGAGAATAGTCTAGCACAATTGCTGCTATATCACAGTTGGTGTCTACTAATGTGCCTTTCTAGGGGATGCCTGTATCAACCGCTTGCTGTATGCCTTTAAATGTTGCCAGCTCTGTCTCTGTACTTCATAGCCAGCTCACTACAATATTGTGGTTTTTTTAAACTGCTGGGACGCCCGCACATGCGCAGAAGCGCTGCGGCGCGCACAGAGCGTCATCCCCCAGGCTCCGCCCCCTTTCCCGGCTCACCTCTATATATAGAGGCGCGTGCACGCGCACGCGCGCGGGCACGTGCGCCTTCGGCGCTAATTTCAAATATGGTAACAAGGGACAGGAGCCAGGGCCCCTCTTTGCCGCAGGCCGGGGGATGGACGAGCACTGCAACATGGCAGAGGAAGCAGTTTCCTATAAGAGAACTCACCATCTGCCTGGACTTTGCTCTGCTGAGAAGAAGCTAGTCCACATGACAAGAAAACATTCCACAGCGGCCTCTAGTGGACAAACACAGGTACCGCAGTCTAATATATTAAATATATATATAAAAAAATGTTTTATTTTTTTTTTCTTGACCACCATTAAAAATTATTACATTTTTTTAGTAGTTACAGGCATGCACAGAATTTTGCGGGAATACCATTAGGTAACAGACAGAAAGACAAATTAGGCTTGGGGGTCCCCCAATAGAACCAAGTTCCTGGGGGCCCCCACTTACCTGTTCCCCGCCGCAGGACTTTGTTTGGTCCACAGAAGCCCAAACTTCACCTATCACGGCAGGCATTGTAATCAAACCTTCAGGGACCGGGTTCCCAAGGATTCCACTCCCCTGGACCTGTATAGCACCCTGCACAGAAAACATCTTGGTCGTGGGTATGACCAGAGCTCTGGATCCCAGGGTCCAGCTCTCCTAAGAGAAGCATTACAGGCAAAACCTTGCTCTTCTCTGCAAGGCCCGGGTACCGACCGTTTAGCTATGAAGCTTTTTTGGTCGGATCCGGAATAGCTTACTGAGGCCCAAAAGAACCTGTACGCAAGCTCAGTGAAAAACACATGTTTCTTCTTGGCCAACACCTTAGACACTGGCAAAAAACTGAGGTGCTCCCGGATGGGAGGGGCTTATATAGGGGAGGGTACTTCCGGTTTTGGAAGTTGCCAGTGCCAGCACCTGACGGTATCTATATAACCCATTAGTAATGACTATGTCGCTCTGTGTCCCGTGATGTACGAGAAAGAAAAGTCCCCAAACATTGGAGGGTGCCAATTATATCCATCAGTTGAGTCCTAGAGAGTTGTTCTGGATATATGAAATGAAGGCTATGACCCCTGCTAGCTTGA
Organism: Rana muscosa; assembly: GCA_029206835.1. Classification (NCBI taxonomy): domain Eukaryota; kingdom Metazoa; phylum Chordata; class Amphibia; order Anura; family Ranidae; genus Rana; species Rana muscosa. Next base: position 419,661,341 of record CM055117.1, on the reverse strand, counting down.
ATGTAGACTTTGACTTACATTGTTTTATATCTGATAGTAATTTTAAATTGTATTATTTTAATATTCTTTTCTTTCTGTTTATTTATATGGTGTACAAAGATGGCCTTGGTGTGACATCATTAGTGTTTACATTTTTAATGTTTATTATATTTATTGATTCTCATGTTTGCCTTGATCGGTGAAGTGCCCCTTTAACGTGTATTTTTACATTTGTAACAGTTTAGTTACAGATTATCGGTTCTCCCACTGCTTTCTTAGTAAGGCAGGATCGTATGTGAGGCTGCGCCGCTCTGTCCATGGACAAAACAAAAGATTACAGCGCACACATACAAAATGACATTTAATTCCTGCAAGGCTTTTTAAAACACCTGAACATATTCAGAATATATGGGGATTTAGTTATACCATATATCCATATAGTGTGCACCATCTTTAATGCATTTTTTAGGGTGTGCCCCCTAAATCTTTGTTTGGTTCTTTCCATGGAGACTGGTCTGATTGGTGTCAGGTTGCTCTGGCTTCACTATATATCAGAGCGGGCCATCTACGTCACTCCAAACCCCCTGAGGAAGTCCCGCCCATAGGACGTAATGCGTATGGGGGAGGAGTCACATATAATGTCACTTGCGGACATCTTTCTGGTTGGAAAATTTTCAATGCCTATACGCCTGCACTTGGATGAAGTGCTTTCTTTGTAAGTGAGTTTTTATCTTTTTTTCCGCAAATAAAAAGGAAAGCACTAGATCTTTTATCTTTATTTACATATACACCATGTGGTGGGATTGATCTGAATATTGTTGATTCATTGGACATCGATGTCCCCTGGTGTGGGACGCATGCTCTGTGACCTGTTTCAGGTTGAATGTTTGAAGTGAGAAATTGTGACCACTAGGGCTGCTTGTATGAACCTGAGTATTATTAAAATAAAAAAGTTAAAAAATCATAAAACACGCATTAACTGCTTGCCAACTAGCTGCTGCAGTTTTACTGCGGCAGAATGGCACGGCTGGGCGAATCGATGTTACCTTACCTCTCTTCGCCTTTTGGCCACTAGGGGTGCGCAAGTGCGAGTAAACACACACACAGATCCCGGTTCTTTCAGGGGAGAGGAGATTGATCGTGTGTTCATACAATGTATCAACACCGATCTCTCTCTTCCCCTAGTTTGTTCCATCCCCCCTACAGTTAGAACACAGTGAGGGAACACAGTTAACCCCTTGATTGCCCCCCCTAGTGTTAACCCCTTCCCTGCCAGTGACATTTATACAATAATCAGTGCATTTTTATAGCACTAATTGCTGTAAAATTGTCAATGGTCCCAAAAATGTGTCAAAAGTGTCCGATGTGTCTGCCGCAATATCGCAGTCCCGATAAAAATCGCAGATCGCCGCCATTACTAGTAAAAAAAAATAATAATAATAAAAATAAATCTATCCCCTATTTTGTAGACGCTATAACTTTTGTGCAAAGCAATCAATATATGCTTATTACGATTTTTTTTTACCAAGAATATGTAGAAGAATATATATCGGCCAAATTTGGTATTTTTATTATAGCAAAAAGTACAAAATATTGTGGTTTTTTTCAAAATTTTCGCTCTTTTTTTGGTTATAGCGCAAAAAATAAAAACCGCAGAGATTATCAAATACCCCCAAACAAAAAAGCTCTATTTGTGGGGAAAAAAGGACGTCAATTTTGTTTGGGTACAGCGTCGCACGACTGCGCAATTGTCAGTTAAAGCGACACAGTGCCGTATCGCAAAAAATGGCCTGGTGAATGAGCAGCCAAATCTTCCGGGGCTGAAGTGGTTAAGCACAAAATGGCACCAGGTAACACTCAAACACTCATACAGCGATCTCACCACCTGCGTGAGCATTACCTGATGCCATTTTGTGTTTAATGTGTGTTTTCATGGTTTTAAATGTGAGTATCCTTTTTTTTTAATAAAAAGCTTATAGTTGGAAGTAATACACTATCTGAAGCATTTTTCTTCTCTTTCTTCTGCATACTGTATGCTTGCTGATATGGGAATCAATGGAATAAGAAATTTGGAGATTCAGCCTTAATATTCCGAATGGAGTTAAACAACTTCTAAACTCTATTGGCACCCATGAGAATGAATGGCAAGTAGGTCTGGTGAGTGGTACTATAATGCCCCGTACACACGGTCGGAAGTTCCGTCGGGATAAACTCTGATGGATTTTTCTGTCGGAATTCCGTTCAAGCTGTCTTGCATACACACTGTCACACCAAATTCCGACCGTCCAAAACACGGTGACGTACAACACGTACGACGGCACTATAAAGGGGAAGTTCAAATCCAACGGTGCCACCCTTTGGGCTGCTTTTGCTGATCTCGTGTTACCGCATGTTAGTAAAAGTTTGGTGAGAGATGATTCGCGCTTTTCAGTGTTGGTGCTTGTAACGGCACCCCAGTCTCGTTCTTCCAGAAGGATTAATTCCTAGGGGAAGTGGTCGGCTGGCTGTGGAGGATAGACAGCGAATGTGTGTCCAGGAGAGGGAACATCTTAAACGGCATTAACCCCCTTTATATTTGGGGTGCCGTTACAGTGCTTTTCAGATCGTTTTCTGGTGTTCAGTTGGTGCTTGTGGGGTTCGTATCTGTCTTTCAGGGCGTGTAGTCAGGTCGTATCTGTTTTTCAGTTCGTTCTTGTCCGCTCATTTCTGATTTTCAGGTCGTTCTTCATAGGACTTTCTGTTCTTCAGTGCATTCTGTTTAGTTTGTTCTGACCAGCCGACCGTTGCGGGTACATACTCGTCGTAGAGTTTGTGCTGTGTATGGGCTTGGCATTGGGGTTCATGCTTTAACCCAAGCTCAGTCCATGAACAGGATGAGGAGGAGTTCATGGACGAAGAATTGGTTGCTCCAGCGGGACCAATTCTGTCATAAGCCTCTGCTTATCCAGATGACTTCAGGAATTATCTCTGGATGAAGGACCCCATTTTTCACCGTCTGTTGGCTTTGCTGTCCCCCTACATCACGAGGCAGGACACTGTCATGCGACAAGCCATCACTGCCGAGCAGAGGCTAGTTGCCACGTTGTGATACCTGGCGACAGGGAGAAGCCTGCAGGACCTGGAGTTCACGACAGGCATCTCCCCCCAGGCTCTGGGGATCATTATACCAGAGACCTGTTCTGCCATAATTCAAGTCCTGCAGAAGGACTATATTAAGGTAAGTTTTCTCCTTTAACATCACATGCTATGTATTTAATGTATGCTAACGTATTGTATTTCTTTCATTCTTCCCTAATTATCATGATTGTAAAATGCTGTGAATGTCCCCTTTGTCCCCATGCATGCTGTAATCTTTTAATGAGTGGCAGAGGCTTTTTTTTGAGGGCCCAAACTCAGCTAGAACCCCCCCCCCCCCTAAAATGTGTACAAATGTTTTTGTTCTCATTAAATTCAAGCAGAGTGGCAGAGGCTTTTTTTGGAGGGCCCAAACTCAGCTAGAACCCTCCCCCCCTAAAATATTTCCAAGGGCCATTAGAGAGGGTGAGGAATCTGATAAGTGTACCTTCTAGTTTTGTCTTTAAATACTCCTTAAAATAAATGTTATACTGATGTTGGCCAAGAATGTTTGTGTCTAATCTTCTTGCAATGTTATGTGCAAAAGTACAATTATTTTTTTCTGGAAAGGGGAGAAATAAGGTCTGGTGCGACCACTTAACCACCTCCATCCCTAATAATGTAGAAACAAAAAAGGTAGCCTTGGGACTTTAGGTGAGGTGGAAAAGATGGGCTCATGCTCACACAAATGGCAATAAAAAACAATGTATTAGTTACATAGTGTTACATGACAAAACGGAGACAGCAATAAGTGTGCGTCGCCAGGCATAAGAGCCAAAAATGTCTTAAACATAGTACAAATAATTGTTACAGTACAAATATATTACATCCATGGTACAACAATGCAAAAGATAGATAGAAATGTTTAGCTCGTGAAGCCACAGTGCGTATGGTAGAGGAAATGCTCAGGCAATAATAAAGCAAACAGTACAAAAGCTCATGTATAAAAAAGTAAATATTAGAAACATTATGTAGGCATAGTTGTCGACAGAGGTGGTCCTCACAATGTGCGAGTGCACAGAAGCATCATGAGTGCCCTACGCGTTTCGCGAGCACGCTCGCTTCTTCAGGGGCAGATGCATAATCGTTGTATCTATGGTGGGATACAAGAATTTAAAGTGAGTAACCTTATTGAACTAATAGTATGAGGGGGGGGGGTGAGTTGGGTCAGACCAAAAGGGAGACCTCGTACTCACCATTGCTGAGGACTGTAGAACCGAGCACTGCATGTCGAGATGGTGGAAACTCACATGTCCAGGGTGGGGGCTGAGGGGGCGGAGCAACACAGATATCGCCACAAGGGAAGGTCCGGATGAGACAGCACAGACTGGTGGAAAGAGTCTGGCCAGTGGACATGGTGGCCCCCAAAAAAGTAGATATGTCTAAAAATAATGTATATATAGACCAAAATGAGTAACACCAAAAAACATGTGGGTAGCAAGCAAGATAGGCCAAAAAGCCAAAAAGATAGTTAATGGTGATAAAACACCCATAAATGTATGATGTATAAACATAACCTTGCTGCAACACGCTATGATGTGGATATGAAAGATAGTAAGAAAATTGGGAACAAATTTCAATACTGGGGGCCAATGAGTGATGCTAACAAGCTGGAGGGCAATATAAACAAGGGGGGGTGTCATGGTGAAACACACCTATACTGCTGCCATAATTAGTTAAAAAATGTGTCAGACAAGGTGTAAGAGTATACTTTGCATTCAAAGTTGCAAGACCATTTATGGAGTTGCTGAGTATATGGAGACAATACCTTAATGTGAATGAAGCACTGATGCCAGCAGTAAGAGCCATTGAGGAGCCTCCCAGCGATGTGACCACTGCACAAGACAAACCGCAAATGCGGATCCCAGCTGTGCAAAAACAGCCGGACCTATATCCCTCGGGCGGCCCCGGAGCTCCGCCCCCAGCGTCATGTATGGATATGGACGCAGCGGCGTCATTACGACGCCGACTACCGTCCATCCAGGATGTTCCACACAGCCCAGCCAACAGCGTCAAATGACGCTGTGGTGTGGGCGTGGAAAACATGGCGCCGATGCGCCGGGTGGCCGCGCCCATCAATGGTGACAGGCGGGGGCAGCAGGAGGTCACAAGTACCTCCCTTTGGCGCATCGCAGCCCCCGACCCAGAACACAAGACACGCCACCATGCAGGGACAGGTGTGTGAGGGGAACAGCCTTGGGCAACCCCCAGGGCGAATGTGCTGATGCTGATTGGCCGACACTGGACAGTGCATAACAATGTATGCACTGTGCAGTACTGGATGGAAGGTGGCACTCGAACCATGGGCAGGGTAACCATAAAAATAGTGTACCCAGAACCTGGTAACAAGGACTTGTTGGGTGTCTAGCACCCATATAGAAAAACTACATAGAGTGTAGCGATGGAGAACATTGGATGTCACAGTGAGCAAAGCCCAAGGGCGCATCAGACCATATTGGGGGCTGTGGGTGTCTACCACCCGAAGTAACAGAAAAGGGGAGAAATAAGGTCTGGTGCGACCACTTAACCACCTCCATCCCTAATAATGTAGAAACAAAAAAGGTAGCCTTGGGACTTTAGGTGAGGTGGAAAAGATGGGCTCATGCTCACACAAATGGCAATAAAAAACAATTTATTAGTTACATAGTGTTAAATGACAAAACGGAGACAGCAATAAGTGTGCGTCGCCAGGCATAAGAGCCAAAAATGTCTTAAACATAGTACAAATAATTGTTACAGTACAAATATATTACATCCATGGTACAACAATGCAAAAGATAGATAGAAATGTTTAGCTCGTGAAACCACAGTGCGTATGGTAGAAGAAATGCTCAGGCAATAATAAAGCAAACAGTACAAAAGCTCATGTATAAAAAAGTAAATATTAGAAACATTATGTAGGCATAGTGGCCGACAGAGGTGGTCCTCACAATGTGCGAGTGCACAGAAGCATCCTGAGTGCCCTACGCGTTTCGCGAGCACCGCTCGCTTCTTCAGGGGCAGATGCATAATCGTTGTATCTATGGTGGGATACAAGAATTTAAAGTGAGTAACCTTATTGAACTAATAGTATGGGGGGGGGTGAGTTGGGTCAGACCAAAAGGGAGACCTCGTACTCACCATTGCTGAGGACTGTAGAACCGAGCACTGCATGTCGAGATGGTGGAAACTCACATGTCCAGGGTGGGGGCTGAGGGGGCGGAGCAACACAGATATCGCCACAAGGGAAGGTCCGGATGAGACAGAACAGACTGGTGGAAAGAGTCTGGCCAGTGGACATGGTGGCCCCCAAAAAAGTAGATATGTCTAAAAATAATGTATATATAGACCAAAATGAGTAACACCAAAAAACATGTGGGTAGCAAGCAAGATAGGCCAAAAAGCCAAAAAGATATGTAGCGGGGTCCTCAAATAGATGGGATACACCTGGGCAATAGTGTGACCCAGGTGTATAATTGTGTTAGGATTCAGACCCCTTTTTGTCTCGTGGGGGATTGGAGGATGTAATATTCTCCTTTGCCTGTGGGTGGCGGGGTACCCACAGGCTTCAGGTAGAATCATCTTCGCAGTGCTCCCTGTTTTGTCCCTTCCCGGAGATGGTATGGCTGGGGCGGGGAACCCGCTGGGCCGTTGAAGGGAGGAGATAAAAGGGGGAGACGCCCTGACCACGCGGTGGTGGTCGTCGTCGTCGTCTGGCGGAGAAGGAGGTCCTCGGAGGAGGAGGGCTGCGGTCCGCACCCAGGGCCCTTAGGCCTGGGTGCGGGAGATCCAGGAGTCTGGTCCAGGTGCCCATGGCCTGGTCCGGAGTCATGTTGGCGTCCATCCCAGGCACCTTTAGCCTGGGGTGAGGTACTATCGAGGAGGCCTGGGGCCCAGTACCTTCGACTGGGTCCCGCTAGGGTGGACTGTCCGAGGGTCCCTGAGCGGAGGGACTCGTACCTGAGGTGAGGAGGCCGGGGAGGTTACCCACTGAAGACCCGGAGCAGCACCAACCCGGTGACGGTGGGCCTCTGGGAACTCTCTTGGGAGGACACATCCCCTGATAGGGGCCACAGCGTATCGAAGAGGGCTCCATTGCTGTTCATAGGGGTTGCTAGAAGAGACCCTATCTTTAGAACTTAAACTTTAGGAAGTGCCTCGATCTGCTCATCCCACCGTTGGAAAGGTTATAGGTCCCAACCAGTCTGCTGCAATAAGAACTGTTTATCGTGCTTTGCTATTGGAGTGCCAAATAAACAAGTGTTGGACCTTTCTTCGGTGTGTGAACTCCAGTTACTGGAAGCAAAGGGGAGGCGGGTGAGCTTGTGGTTACAGACTCAGTGCATTCACAGAACACACCGGCCCGAGGAAACATCAGGAAGTGGCCTTCACCTCCCTACTACAATGGGGAGGACATGGGCCGTGGCGCATCTCACTCTCACAACCCCTAGACATGAGTTGGTGTGTAAAACTGATAAAGAAGAAGAGAGGGTGAGGCCGCTACACGTGGGGGCTCGTCCGGGATAGAGTGTGTTCTAAAGATGGACTTGAGAATGTCTACATTTGAACTTTGCTGCCCAGAGGAGTTCCGAGCAGATCGGCCATATTACTGGCCAAAGTGCGTCCCTGCTCGGAGTTGTGGAAATGACCCTAACACGGGAAAGGCCCATGCGGAGGAGCGGAAAAAGGGAGAGGTCCAGCCGTGTGACGTACTGCACGTGGGGACTGTTAACGCACTGCGCCACGAGGCACCCCATGGCGACATCGTTCGTGGGCGGAGTCAAGAGGAAGCCCGCGAAAATGTACAGCTCATGGGAGGAGTCTGGCCAAGTGTGGGGATACACGTGGAGACTCCGGTGCGGGGTCAGTGCATGATGGAGCAGCAGATAGTCGGGATGACCTCAAGTGCCCCGTGGGTTATGGTTCCTCACCCCACAAGAATGACTTCTTTTGCTGCCCCCATCACAGACACGGGGATAAGACTTAGGCCCCGAGGGCGGTTGGCTCTGTACACTTGCAGAGACACGGAGGCCCTCGGTGTGATCTGTCCCGGCTGCTCGGGACTGGTGGTCACCCTGAAGCCATTCGGGCGATGTGAGGAGTGCAGAGAATTCCTTTTTGAGGTTGAGTCGTCCACAGCAAGGCCCCGGGCCCTTCGCCTCAACCACCTCACGGGTACTGCTACTCCAGAAGGGGAGATCAAGGCCTTTGTCGAGGTTCCTGTGCGCGCTGACCAGGGCGATGGACTGCCCAATAGAGAAAAATCCGAGGATGCTGCCTCGGTCGCCACAAGTTCTCTGCTCCCACCACCGAAGAGGAAAGTTGGCCTAGTACAGGCATCCTGTGGACGTGGTCGAGCTTCACCCCACTGCTTGCCTGGCCTGGATGGCGCCGGTCGAGAAGGAAGTCCCGGACATCCCAGTCTTCTACAAGGGTCAGGTGAGCCAGGGGCTGGGACTGTGGTGGTGGTTGGAGGTGTCGGGGGCCCATTGGAGGTGGAGACCCCCAGGGAGGTAGATTCTGTGTCCACCGGAAGATATCTGCCTGCGGAGATGTATGACACCTCCGACCTAGAGTCGCTGTCTGATTGCGGAGATGATGGCGAGATAGACGAACTGTTCAGCCGCAAGGGCTGGGATAGAGTGCCACTTCTTGCTTCCCGTGCGGTACGGGATTCACCGATGTACACAGGAGACAGCACGCCTCGGGTGGAAGACCCGCAGCTTACGAGGGAACCTACCACTCCACCTGTGTCCTCATCTACTGTTACCTCACCTACTTTGGTTGTGGGGGCACCCCGCGCTTCTCTGAGAGCGCCGAAAGTCAGTTTCAGGGAGCTGGTAAAGGCACCTCGGCATCCGGAAGCTATTGTGCTGCCTGGAACTGGAGAGAAAGCCACTATGCCACCTTTGGCCCACCTGCAGAGACTGTTTTGCCACAAAGTAGCTCGGGAATATGGGTGGGAGTATCCGTATCTACCCCGGGACTTGCTGTATGAGGTGGAAGTCTGGAGAACAAGATGATATGACGAGTTTGTGTGGGACAAGTTGAAGGTGCCTCATGCTCGTAGGCACCTGGAATGTGTGCCGGCAGTGTCTAAGAGGTTTGAGGATTGCAAAGCTGAATGGAAATTGGGGCGCCATATCCATGCTGACAAGATAGTCATTTGCAGAAGAGAAGGAGAAGATGTCGAGTATTCGATAGAGGCATTTGACAAACACCTGAAACCCCTGTACCTGCCGGATCCAAAGTTTTACTTATAGGAGAAAAGAACTCCTGTTTATTTCCTTTGTGCACTTGAACTTTCTGGAAGAGCCATTCCCAGACACCCAGGACTGTGCCCTGCTTTTGTTTTTGTTTGGGCTTTTCTTTTTCTCGTTGGAGACTTGGGGACTGTTGTGTTTTCGTGTTTCCCCTTTTCTTCATGTGCCAAAGGCAAGGACATTTGGGAATAGTGGCAGAGTAGGGAAAAGCTGGAAGAACGAAGATTCGTTGAGCGTCATGACCGCGGCGTTGTCACCAGGTGGCAGTGTTGCGCAACAAATGTTTGAAAATGTTTCACACACACATCACCTTGCTTGTTGGAGTGAGTGGGTCTCTCGGCTGACGGGCCCACTCATCCCAAATGACACGAAATTATGGTAGGATGTTGTTTTTTTTCTTTCCCCTGCAGGAGAATCGTCAATCAAGATCATTAAGAGTGGGTGGCTCTTAGACAGTGTGGGAGAGGGGTTGTGACTATGCAAATGTTTAAAGTGTTTTATGACATAAGTTGTTTTGTATGTTCCCCATTCCCTGAGCAGGTCTTGGCACTTGGGAAATTTAGAGGAACTGCTTCAGGGGTTTCACTCCATGCCACCACTTATGGGAGGCATGGGTGTGCACCTGACGCTGGGGACCAGCGTCAAATTACAGGGGGGAGTGTGTAGCGGAGTCCTCAAATAGATGGGATACACCTGGGCAATAGTGTGACCCAGGTGTATAATTGTGTTAGGATTCAGACCCCTTTTTGTCTCGTGGAGGATTGGAGGATGTAATATTCTCCTTTGCCTGTGGGTGGCGGGGTACCCACAGGCTTCAGGTAGAATCATCTTCGCAGTGCTCCCTGTTTTGTCCCTTCCCGGAGATGGTATGGCTGGGGCGGGGAACCCGCTGGGCCGTTGAAGGGAGGAGATAAAAGGGGGAGACGCCCTGACCACGCGGTGGTGGTCGTCGTCGTCGTCTGGCGGAGAAGGAGGTCCTCGGAGGAGGAGGGCTGCGGCCCGCACCCAGGGCCCTTAGGCCTGGGTGCGGGAGATCCAGGAGTCTGGTCCAGGTGCCCATGGCCTGGTCCGGAGTCATGTTGGCGTCCATCCCAGGCACCTTTAGCCTGGGGTGAGGTACTATCGAGGAGGCCTGGGGCCCAGTACCTTCGACTGGGTCCCGCTAGGGTGGACTGTCCGAGGGTCCCTGAGCGGAGGGACTCGTACCTGAGGTGAGGAGGCCAGGGAGGTTACCCACTGAAGACCCGGAGCAGCACCAACCCGGTGACGGTGGGCCTCTGGGAACTCTCTTGGGAGGACACATCCCCTGATAGGGGCCACAGCGTATCGAAGAGGGCTCCATTGCTGTTCATAGGGGTTGCTAGAAGAGACCCTATCTTTAGAACTTAAACTTTAGGAAGTGCCTCGATCTGCTCATCCCACCGTTGGAAAGGTTATAGGTCCCAACCAGTCTGCTGCAATAAGAACTGTTTATCGTGCTTTGCTATTGGAGTGCCAAATAAACAAGTGTTGGACCTTTCTTCGGTGTGTGAACTCCAGTTACTGGAAGCAAAGGGGAGGCGGGTGAGCTTGTGGTTACAGACTCAGTGCATTCACAGAACACACCGGCCCGAGGAAACATCAGGAAGTGGCCTTCACCTCCCTACTACAATGGGGAGGACATGGGCCGTGGCGCATCTCACTCTCACAACCCCTAGACATGAGTTGGTGTGTAAAACCGATAAAGAAGAAGAGAGGGTGAGGCCGCTACAGATAGTTAATGGTGATAAAACACCCATAAATGTATGATGTATAAACATAACCTTGCTGCAACACGCTATGATGTGGATATGAAAGATAGTAAGAAAATTGGGAACAAATTTCAATACTGGGGGCCAATGAGTGATGCTAACAAGCTGGAGGGCAATATAAACAAGGGGGGGTGTCATGGTGAAACACACCTATACTGCTGCCATAATTAGTTAAAAAATGTGTCAGACAAGGTGTAAGAGTATACTTTGCATTCAAAGTTGCAAGACCATTTATGGAGTTGCTGAGTATATGGAGACAATACCTTAATGTGAATGAAGCACTGATGCCAGCAGTAAGAGCCATTGAGGAGCCTCCCAGCGATGTGACCACTGCACAAGACAAACCGCAAATGCGGATCCCAGCTGTGCAAAAACAGCCGGACCTATATCCCTCGGGCGGCCCCGGAGCTCCGCCCCCAGCGTCATGTATGGATATGGACGCAGCGGCGTCATTACGACGCCGACTACCGTCCATCCAGGATGTTCCACACAGCCCAGCCAACAGCGTCAAATGACGCTGTGGTGTGGGCGTGGAAAACATGGCGCCGATGCGCCGGGTGGCCGCGCCCATCAATGGTGACAGGCGGGGGCAGCAGGAGGTCACAAGTACCTCCCTTTGGCGCATCGCAGCCCCCGACCCAGAACACAAGACACGCCACCATGCAGGGACAGGAGTGCGAGGGGAACAGCCTTGGGCAACCCCCAGGGCGAATGTGCTGATGCTGATTGGCCGACACTGGACAGTGCATAACAATGTATGCACTGTGCAGTACTGGATGGAAGGTGGCACTCGAACCATGGGCAGGGTAACCATAAAAATAGTGTACCCAGAACCTGGTAACAAGGACTTGTTGGGTGTCTAGCACCCATATAGAAAAACTACATAGAGTGTAGCGATGGAGAACATTGGATGTCACAGTGAGCAAAGCCCAAGGGCGCATCAGACCATATTGGGGGCTGTGGGTGTCTACCACCCAAAGTAACAGAAAAGGGGAGAAATAAGGTCTGGTGCGACCACTTAACCACCTCCATCCCTAATAATGTAGAAACAAAAAAGGTAGCCTTGGGACTTTAGGTGAGGTGGAAAAGATGGGCTCATGCTCACACAAATGGCAATAAAAAACAATTTATTAGTTACATAGTGTTAAATGACAAAACGGAGACAGCAATAAGTGTGCGTCGCCAGGCATGAGAGCCAAGAATGTCTTAAACATAGTACAAATAATTGTTACAGTACAAATATATTACATCCATGGTACAACAATGCAAAAGATAGATAGAAATGTTTAGCTCGTGAAACCACAGTGCGTATGGTAGAAGAAATGCTCAGGCAATAATAAAGCAAACAGTACAAAAGCTCATGTATAAAAAAGTAAATATTAGAAACATTATGTAGGCATAGTGGCCGACAGAGGTGGTCCTCACAATGTGCGAGTGCACAGAAGCATCCTGAGTGCCCTACGCGTTTCGCGAGCACCGCTCGCTTCTTCAGGGGCAGATGCATAATCGTTGTATCTATGGTGGGATACAAGAATTTAAAGTGAGTAACCTTATTGAACTAATAGTATGGGGGGGGGGGTGAGTTGGGTCAGACCAAAAGGGAGACCTCGTACTCACCATTGCTGAGGACTGTAGAACCGAGCACTGCATGTCGAGATGGTGGAAACTCACATGTCCAGGGTGGGGGCTGAGGGGGCGGAGCAACACAGATATCGCCACAAGCGAAGGTCCGGATGAGACAGCACAGACTGGTGGAAAGAGTCTGGCCAGTGGACATGGTGGCCCCCAAAAAAGTAGATATGTCTAAAAATAATGTATATATAGACCAAAATGAGTAACACCAAAAAACATGTGGGTAGCAAGCAAGATAGGCCAAAAAGCCAAAAAGATAGTTAATGGTGATAAAACACCCATAAATGTATGATGTATAAACATAACCTTGCTGCAACACGCTATGATGTGGATATGAAAGATAGTAAGAAAATTGGGAACAAATTTCAATACTGGGGGCCAATGAGTGATGCTAACAAGCTGGAGGGCAATATAAACAAGGGGGGTGTCATGGTGAAACACACCTATATTGCTGGCATAATTAGTTAAAAAATGTGTCAGACAAGGTGTAAGAGTGAGAATTTTTTTTTCTGGTTTGACTCCACAGTTTCCTTCAAGACCACAGGAATGGCAGACTGTGGCTTCCCAATTTGCCGAGCGGTGGGACTTCCCCAACTGTGGAGGGGCAATAGACGGGAAGCACGTCCATGTCGTGCCACCACCCCATTCGGGGTCTTACTATTATAACTATAAAGGTTTTAATAGTATTGTGTTGATGGCGGTGGTATTGGCACAGTATGAATTCCTGTATGTGGACGTGGGGAAGTATGGCCGGATGTCAGATGGTGGAGTGTTCGCACGGACGGAGTTTGCCCAACGTCTCCAGAGTGGTGGCCTGGCACTGCCACCTGATGAAGATAATGTTGAGGGACTTCCGTTTGTTTTTATCGCTGATGAAGCTTTCGTGCTGGGACCACACCTGATGAGGCCATTCCCCCTGAGGACCCTCACCCCGGAGCGGGAGAAGAAGAAGGCGACGGAGAAGACCGGGCCCCTCTAGCAAAAGAGCTGGAATAGCGGAGGCCCGGCAGAAGAAAGAACCGGAGAGCGCGGAGATGACACCGGAGACCCCCGAAGTCGGAAGAAGACCCCCGGAGCTGTGCAATAAATTACTTTAAAAAGCTGTGTGTGTTTTTTATTGACATTTTCTTTCCACCAGGTGAATGGGTAGGGGTACGATGTACTCCATACTTATTCACATAGGGTGAAGGGCCGGGATCTGGGGGCCCCCTTATTAAAGGGGGGGCTCCCGGATTCCGATAAGCCCCCCGCCCGCAGACCCCAACAACCAACGGCCAGGGTTGTCGGGAAGAGGCCCTGTCCTCATCAACATGGGGACAGGGTGCTTTGGGGTGGGGGGGCCACAGCTCGCCCCCCTGCCCCAGAGCACCAAACCCCCCATGTTGAGGGCATGCGGCCTGGTACGGTTCAGGAGGGAGGGGGGCCGCTCTCTCGCCCCCCTCTTCCCCTGCGGCCTGCCAGGTTGCGTGCTCGGATAAGGGTCTGTTTTGGATTCTGGGGGGACCCCCACGCCGTTTTTTCGGCGTAGGGGTTCCCCTTAAAATCCAGACCAGACCCAAGGGCCTGGTATGCTCCTGGAGGGGGAACCCATGCCGTTTTTTTATTTAAAATTCGGCCTGGAGTTCCCCCTCAAGAGCAGCACAGCACAAGTCGCATGCCAAAGTCGGATCATGCAAGACTGCGGTCCGACTTCAATGATAGTCAATGGGCTGAAGTCGGATTAAAGTCGGACCAAAGTAGGACAGGGAGCATTCTCAAAGTCGGACCGACATGTGTCGGACCAGTTAAGACGGCTCCCATAGGGAAACATTGATTTTCACACGTCATGCGACATGAGCTCCCTATGTCTGAGCGTTTGTCGCCCCAGTGTGAACCCGGCCTTAAACCCGAACACATATGAATTACACAGGTTCTGTGGCTGATTAAGGTGATAAATAAACTCACTCGGTGCCTCATCTGCATTTAATTAGCCTCAGAACCTGTGTAATTTATGGGTGTTCGGGTTTAAAGGGATGAGGTGGCAACCCTAGTTGACACACTGTGTGCATCTTCACAATTTGGCTTGTAAAATTACAATAACATTTAGGAAATTAGTACACAAAAACTTTAAAATGGTGGCATTTTGAAGATATTTAGATTCTCCCAAACACATCAATCATGTTCTTAATTTGTTGGTCAAAACAATTGAGTTTATTCCTTATGATGTCTATTTCCCGACTCAAAACCATGAGGTCCTGGATTAGGATTTGTGCACTAGCACTTGAGAAATTAGGAGATTGTTCTTCCACAACCAGCAAATCACCTTAAAAAACAAAAACAAAAAAAAAACATGTCTAAAGCCTCGTACACACGGCCGGAAATCTCGTCAAGAAAAAACACGTTGTTTTTCTTGACGAGATTCTTGGACAAGAAACTTGTCCCGGCCGAGTGTACACACGCTCAATTCAAAGAACCCGCGGTTCTTTGAATGGAGCAAAAGCGGAGACGTCATCGAATACGACGAGCGTGCGCTCGTCACATTCGATGCCGTCGCCGCCATCTTGCTACACCCTATCTATGCCTTGGAAGCTACCGCGCATGCGTCAAAGTAATTTCGAGCATGCGTGGGCTTCCCGGAGGACAGGTGAGTGTACACACACACAATTTTTGCGTAGAGAAGCAGGTTAACGAGAATCTCAACGAAAAAAATAGAGAGCAGGTTCTCTATATTTCTCGTCGAGATTCTTGTCGGTTTTCTTGACGAGAAACCATACACACGAACGATTTTCTCGGCAAGAAAGCTATCTCAGCAGTTTTCTTGTCGTTTCTTGCCGAGAAACTCGTTCGTGTGTACGAGGCTTTATAAATATGCAGGCATGCATCTATTCCCTGAATTTGTGGTGACAGACAATGACCTGTTGTGGTAACAATATCGCCCACTTCCTCCACCTCTCCTTCCTCGACCTCTCCTTCCTCCACATCTGCATCTTGGGGTTCTTTCTGGTCCCCTTCTTTAGGAGGTGTGGGGTTCCTGGTGTCCTCTGAGTGGTTGTCAGGGAAGTTAGCAGACCAGACTGTGTGGACTGCACAGAGAAAAGCAAAAACGCATGTGAGTGAAAATATAATAATAATTTAAGTAAGTAAATATGAATACAACCACCTCAAATAAGCAGTGCAATAACCAACCCTAAAACCAAGACCCACAGATAACAATAGACATATATGTACAATGATGGGAGATACCGTAATCATAAACAAGCCAGGCTGAGGTCATAATGGGGTGTCCTGCCAGAATCTCTGGAGGTAAAGGCACCAAGGTGTGTACAAATGAGTGAAAAATTTAATAAAATGCGGATTTAAAGAAAGGCTCGGCCGGGTGTTTACTAATTGCGAGCTTAAAAAGGGTGATGTGTTTTGTTCAAAGTGTGTCTCAAGAAATATTAAAATTAAAATGAAATTAAAATAAAATATATATAAAATATGAATTCCAATAGTGTCTCGGCCGGGTGTTTGCTAAGACCCAACTGTTGGCCGGTGAGCTGTGCTAGATTCCGGGTTATTATGTAGAACCCCTAATCAATTCTGTGATATACTTTGATTGACAATACACGTGAACAATCTATCAAACATAAAATAAATGATCAATGGTAATTGTGATAAGTCCAATGGTAATTGTGATAAGTCAAAAAATGGTGACAAAGAAAATTGGTGACTTTTGCTGTGGTGCTTGTTCTAGCAGACTTTTCTGTGACTGTGGTGATCCGTAATTGTTAAAATATTGCACTCACCAGATCCTTCATACCCTCTAGGAGTATGGTGCGATCACAGTATATGCCACTGTGTAGCAATCTCTGGAAGTGGGGATGGCTCCAGTTGTCCCTTGCGGTCCTCCGAGATGGTATAGGTTATAAAAGGAAAGAAAGGTTGCCCATAGCGTGAACCCGTTTACAATTAGTTTATTTAAAATTGGGGAAAGAGGGTACTCACGTTATGTCAGACAAATATAAAAATATAGGTTTAAAATGGCGCTGGGCCAGTGAATTGCAGTCCAAAATGTCGGAAGTGATGAACCAACGAGATTCTGGCAGGACACCCCATTATAACCTTTTTCAACACCAACCCATTGCTAGGTTAGCAAACACCCGGCTGAGATATCACTAAAATTTGGAGATTACCAATACACATCGGTTTATTATTAATATCAAGACCAACATTTCTTTTGAACACATCCCAACACCTTCCTTTTATTCATTTGGTGAATAGTAAACACCCGGCCGAGCCAAAACTTTGTTCCTTGTTTTATGTTTTTTTATATCTATTAACCATTGGATTGGTTCACACGCCAGAACAGCGCCATAACTACACCCCTCACACTTTTAACATTCCTTGCTCCACCTACCTAGGAGGCAGCAATAAGTAGAGGCAGCAGTTCTGCCTACCGTGTAGTGTTTGATTCCCTTTGCGCCGAGTCACCCCTCTCTCTTTTCAGGCTGAGATCAAGGAGATCAGAAGATAGGTAAGGACGGGAGAGCAACAGGAACAGGGAGAGGATGGATGGATAGGCTGCAGAGCAGGGATCCAAAGTAATCAGGTAACCGGTGGACAGGTATCCAAGGTAATGGGGAAGCAGAAGGGACAGAACCAGGATGGGCTCGGGATAGGGATCAGATCGGATCAGATCGGGTCAGATACAGGCTCAGAAGTCAGGATCGCAGGGTCAAGGTCAGGGAGAGAGATACCAATGCAAACATGTGAGGGATTGCCAGGTATTTAAGTATCTGCCAGTGATTAGGCTAGGTGACACCTATCTGCAGGAAGAGCAGTCCGCTTCACACTGCCAAGATCCATCCGCTGGTGGAGACCAGTACTGCATCCCAAAGATGATATAACACCAGCAGGGAGAAGTTCTCCTGACAGTTCCAAACTGCCAGGAGACACCTGCTGGTGGACCACAGTACTGCAAGCCAAATAATAAATATTACCAGTGGATGGAACCTTTCCTGACAGTACCCCCCCTCGAAGGAGCAGCCTCCGGACGCTCCAACTAACTGTTGCTGGGGAAAGTCCATGGCGACAAGCTGGGCAACAGGCAAAGTCACATCAGGTTGGGCAGGAGGAAAGTCCATGGCTTTAAAACAAACAAAATGCAGCTTGAGCTGAGCAGCGTGTACAGACACATCTGGGCTGGCAGCGGGCACATCCGACTGGAAAGTGAGCACATCCGACTGGAAAGTGGGCACATCCGGGCAGACAGCGGGCACATCAGACTGGAAAGTGGGCACATCCAGGCAGACAGCTGACACATCCGGTCAGGCAGCGGGCACATCCGGGCAGACAGCAGGCACATCTGGCTGGAAAGCGGGCACATCCGACTGGAAAGCGGGCACATCCGGGCAGACAGCGTGCACATCCGGGCAGACAGCGGGCACATTAGACTGGAAAGTGGGCACATCCAGACAGGCAGCGGGCCCATCCGGGCAGGCAGCGGGCACATCAGACTGAAAAGCGGGCACATCAGACTGGAAAGCGGGCACATCAGACTGGAAAGCGAGCACATCAGACTGGAAAGCAGAGCATATCAGGCTGGAAGGCAGGCACATCGGACTGGAAGGCAGGCATTGGGACATCAGGCTGCAAAGCGGGAAAATCAGGCTGGAAAACGGGCACCGAGATATCAGGCTGGAAGGCAGGCACCAGGACATCAGACTGGAAGGCAGGCACCAGGACATCAGACTGGAAGGCAGGCACCAGGACACCAGACTGGAAGGCAGGCACCAGGACACCAGACTGGAAGGCAGGCACCAGGACACCAGACTGGAAGACAGGGACACCGGACTGGAAGGCAGGCACCAGAACACCAGACTGGAAGGCAGACACCAGGATACCAGACTGGAAGGCAGGCACCAGGACACCAGACTGAAAGGCCGGCACAAGGACACCAGACTGGAAGGCAGGCACATCAGACTGGAAGGCAGACACCGGGACATCAAGCTGGGTAGCAGGTACAGGCACATCAAGCTAAGCAGACAGGAAAACATCAGGCTGGGCAGCAGACAGTGGCTCATCAGGCTGGGCAGCAGACAGTGGCTCATCAGGCTGGGCAGCAGACAGAGGCTCATCAGGCTGGGCAGCAGACAGAGGCTCATCAGGCTGGGCAGCAGACAGAGGCTCATCAGGCTGGGAAACGGGCACCACAACCTCAGGCCAGAAAACGGGCACCACAACCTCAGGCCGGGAAACGGGCACCCCAACCTCAGGCCGGGAAATGGGCACCACAACCTCAGGTCAGGAAACGGGCACCACAACCTCAGGCCGGGAAACGGGCACCACAACCTCAGGCCGGGAAACGAGCACCACAATCTCAGGCTGGAACGTTGGCTCTAGCTCTTCAGGCTGGAATGCTGGTACTGGTTCCTCAGGCTGGAACGCTGGCACCCCGGGCTGGAACATTGGCACCTCAGGCTGGAACACTGGCACCTCAGGCTGGAACACTGGCACCTCGGGCTGGAACACT
Source organism: Rana muscosa (assembly GCA_029206835.1). Classification (NCBI taxonomy): domain Eukaryota; kingdom Metazoa; phylum Chordata; class Amphibia; order Anura; family Ranidae; genus Rana; species Rana muscosa. Next base: position 419,642,091 of record CM055117.1, on the reverse strand, counting down.
GGCACCTCGGGCTGGAACACTGGCACTCCAAGCCGGGCAGCAGGTACTGGAGTTTCAGACTGGGTAGCTGGCACTGGGACGTCAGGCTGGGTAACAGGTACTGGGACGTCAGGCTGGGTAACAGGCACTGGGACGTCAGGCTGGGTAACAGGCACTGGGACGTCAGGCTGGGTAACAGGCACTGGGACATCAGGCTGGGTAACAGGCACTGGGACGTCAGGCTGGGTAACAGGCACTGGGACGTCAGGCTGGGTAACAGGCACTGGGACGTCAGGCTTGGTAACAGGCACTGGGACATCAGGCTGGGTAACAGGCAAAGAGTTGGTAGATTTAGGTGGGTCATCAGGCTCAACTGGCGTGGACGCAGGCTGGAGCAGGTTGGTCGGTGTGGAGGCAGGTTGGGTTACTGGCAGGATTGTGTGGGTCGGAAAGAACTTTTGTCTCTTTTTTGGCTTAGCCACTGCAGATTTGTAAGTAACTGGAGAAATGTAAGAAAAGGATGTAATTGGGCAAAAGGAAGGGCTGGAATGCGGTGGAGACACGGGGACAGTGGCTGGAGGAGATTTTTGTGGATTAGTTACAGGTGGAAGGGAAGAGGCAGGTGGATTGAAGGCAGGATAAGTGCAGCAAGTAGAGACTGGGTAATAGTACTTGGTGGGAAGCTTAGTATACTGGGCTGTAGCTGAGGTTGCCATGGGTGACGGGGAGATAGATTCTTGGGAAGGCAGGTGACTAATGGCAGGGCTGGGTTGTTGTGGCTTGGCTAAATACAGGAGATCTGACCATGCCTGTAGCACAGGTTGAACAAAAGCTGGTTCACACACACCCTGTCTAATCAGAGATTGTACTGAACAAATGCAATCAGATAGCACCTGCTGGGAACAGGAGGAATAATGTTCATCAAAAAAGGCCAGATCGTAATCCAACAACCATACCAAGGATTCAACTTGGTCACGACTGAAGGGAGGAGAGAAATCATAACTTCCTTCGGGAACACATGACAGGGCTGGCCTTACACATAACTGGATTAGAGGCTGAACATCCTCAAATAACATATGACCCCGATCCACTAGGGAATGAGCTGATTGGATGGCTTCCATCAGCTGGTCACTAATCCACCCTTTTAAAATCTGGCAACAATATTTACCAACCTCTGCTGCCAGCAGAGAAAAGTATACGATTGCATTGAAATCCATATCAGCAAAAACGCACAACACCAGGATGGTTCCTCTATGCAGCCACGTCTGATCAGATATGGCCTTGGTATACTGTCAGGGAAGTTAGCAGACCAGACTGTGTGGACTGCACAGAGGAAACCAAAAACGCATGTGAGTGAAAATATAATAATAATTTATTTAATTAAGTAAATATGAATACAACCACCTCAAATAAACACAGTGCAATAACCAACCCTAAAACCAAGACCCACAGATAACAATAGACATATATGTACAATGATGGGAGATATTGTAATTGTAAACAAGCCAGGCTGAGGTCATACACAAGGAGATCAGAAGATAGGTAAGGACGGGAGATCAACAGGAACAGGGAGAGGTCGGATGGATAGGCTGCAGAGCAGGGATCCAAAGTAATCAGGTAACAGGAGGACAGGTATCCAAGGTAATGGGGAAGCAGGAGGGACAGAACCAGGATGGGCTCGGGATAGGGATCAGGTCGGATCAGATCGGGTCAGATACAGGCTCAGAAGTCAGGATCGCAGGGTCAAGGTCAGGGAGAGAGATACCAAGGCAAACATGTGAGGGCTTGCCGGGTATTTAAGTATCTGCCAGTGATAAGGCTAGGTGACACCTGTCCGCAGGAAGAGCAGTCTGCTCCACACTGTCAGGATCCATCTGCTGGTGGAGACCAGTACTGCGTCCCAAAGATGATATAACACCAGCAGGGAGAAGTTCTCCTGACAGTTCCAAACTGCCAGGAGACACCTGCTGGTGGACCACAGTACTGCAAGCCAAATAATAAATACTTATAAATAAGTACTTAACTTTTTTGGACAATTTTCACACATGGAGCCCCCCCAAGTATCCACTGGGGCACCTGTGTGGGACACCCTAAAAAGGTTGTTCTGGTTTCCCACACAAGTGCTCCTGAGTCCAAATGTGTAAACAGCTGCTGAGTGTCCTCTCCTTTACACTGAATCAAGTTTGCATTTCATTCTAGTTACAAACACATCTAGATAACAATGTTCTAATAATTTTTATTAATACAAATAAGCATGACCAAATGTTTTTTACCTGTATCTGCCCAAAACATTGTATTTTGTGGACAAACGATGTTTACTACGATCGATTACTTTGGCCACTAACCTGAAAGTTGTCCAACCAGTCAATAAAAGCACATGGAGCAACATGCAAGTAATAATAATAATAACAACACAGGAGAAATACTTACTTTTTGCAAGCATTTTCTTGATCCTTCTGTACTAGTCGTGCTCCCTCAGTTTCAGGTCTGACCAGCGTTTCCTCAGCTGCTCCTTGGATCGTCGTACCCCAAAATTTCTGTGCAGACTCCTCACAACTTTAGTTATGATCTTGGCCTTTCTGACATTAGGGTTGGTGTATGGTTCATGCTTCCCATTATAGTCTCTCCTCCTTTAGATGTCCACCATCTCCGCCATCTCTGCAAAGGACATATTTGAGGCCTTATATCTCCTCCTGGATCGGGACGTTTCTGGCTCCGGGCTTTCCTCGTCGTTACTGTAATTAACATGCACCTGCTGTGTCTCCGCCATGTCGTCTCCCACTGCGCGCCGAAAGAGAAGGGGTGGGGGAATATACTAGAAAGAACGTCAGGGGCGGGCGACGCGGGCGGAGTTTCACGCATGCGCAGTGTATATAAAGCTAACACGCATGTGTCGTAACTACGTTCTGTGTGCGGAGGAAGGTAGAACGGAAATTACGAGCATCCTAACGAAGGTAAAATTTAAACTTGGGGCATCAGTAGCCTATACTGCTTCAAGATTGAGGCCTATATTGGGATAAGATTATAACAGTTTAGGCTGACCTAGTGTTTTTGTCTTTTGTTTTATCTTGCAGACAAAATGCAGCACTTTAAGGACCCAGAATTCCTGTCAGCTTTTATAGACAGATACAGGGAGATGAGGAATTTATGGGAGCTGAAGCACGATATGTATCATAACCGAGTAGTAAGGAGGGCACCGATGGAGAAATTGCTCGAATTTGTCCAGACACGGATCCCCGAGCCAGACATGGAGATGTTGGTTAATAAAATTGCGAACTTGGAATATGTACAAGAAGCAGTATAATAAAATCCAGAACTCAAGGAAATCAGGAGTAGCAGCATCAAAAGTGTATGTCCCCAGGCTGTGGTATTTCAACAAACTGCGTTTTCTGGACGACCAACTTGAAGCCAAGGAATCTCTTTCTAGCCTTCCCTGCAGCCTTCCCTCCACCCCAGCAGAGGGTGACAAGGAGCATCCTGACCATGACATCCTGGAGGAAGCTGATCTGAACATCTGGAGCACGGTATAGTATTTTTATACATATTTATTGTTCTATAATTATTGTTGGTAACTAGATGTTAGTATTCACAAATTAATGATTAATCAAAAAGTGTTTGACATATCAATAGACAGTAGTGGCAACAAAAGATTGGGACAAGAAAGAAAAATGCTGGGGTCAGAATGATAGTCTTTTCTATTTATTTACATTCAATTTGCAACAGTCATGAGCTGAAAATTGTGTGTGATTGATGAACCAAAAAGTAAAACTATGTCCCTTTTTCATACACAGGATGACATCAGCCAGGATGAGGGTCAGGAAAGTGGCAGGCAGGAGGAGGCAGGGGTGAGTGGCAGCCAGGAGGTGGCCGGGTCCAGTGGCAGTGAGCAGGTGGCTGGGCCCAGTGGCAGCCAGTAGGTGGCCGGGCCCAGTGTCAGGCAGGAGGTGGCCAGGCCCAGTGGCAGCACCCAGTCACAGGTGCCTTCCCTCCGACTTAGAACCAAAAGGCCAAGAAGGTGAATCACACAGAGGAGGCATCACTGATAATTATAAGGGAGGCAAGTGAGATCCTCAGAGCCCCCCCCCCCCCGACGCTGAAGAGGTCTATGGCTGCTACCTAGCGACCAGGTTACAAAAAAGGGAGGGGATTATTTCTCAGGTCCTTCAGAAGGCGGTGAGGTGCCAGCTCACAGAGACCAGCCATGTCTGTGATCTCGCCCATCCTCCTCCTCCTCCTCCTCCTTCTCCTACTCCTCCTCCTGCCACAAGTCCACCACCAGAGCCACAGCCTGCAAAGAAGCGTGCAGTGAGGCGTGGAGAGAATGCTGCAGGGAGCCGTGGAGGGAACGCTACAGGGAGCCGTGGAGAGAACGCTGCAGGGAGACGTGGAGGGAACGCTGCAGGGAAGAAAAAAAAGTGATTGCCTGGCTTCAGTCTGGTCTGACAGAAGGCGCAGTCTGTTGTAGTACCACAGCCTGGGGACATATATGTCATCTGCTGCTGCTCCTGATTTCTGTGAATTCTGGACCAGATTGTGCTTCCTATTGTATGGACTCCTCAAGATAGCAATTTTATTTTCCATACACTTGATTTCTGCCTTGGGGTCCAAAGGCTTGGCAAATTCGAGCACTTTCTCCATCGTTGTCTTCCTCTTTATTTTGTTACCCAGAATAAATGAATATTTGATTTACTTAAAATACTTGTGTTTTTCTTAAAAATGACAGTTTGTTTGTGAGTAGCAGGTACATTTCAAAAAATATAATGTCAAATTAACAAGGGACACCAACCAACCTCCTTGAGGGAAAAAAATATAAGGTACCGTATATACTGGAGTATAAGCCGAGTTTTTCAGCCCTTTTTTTAGGGCTGAAAGTATACCCCTCGGCTTATACTCGAGTCAGTACCTGAAAATCGTGAAATTCCGCGGCCGGCGTCTATTGTTTAAATCTAGCGCCTTTCTCCCTGTCCCTTCCGCGATAGGCGTTTCCAGCAAACACTTGTGTTGAGTGTTGCGCCTATCACGGAGGTCCTCTTGTCCGACGTTCGTGATTGGCGGAGACACAGTGCCTGCTGGGAAACGGAGTCGGAGAATGAGAGGACCTCCGTGATAGGCGCAACACTCAACACAGTGTTTGCTGGAAATGCCTATCATGGAAGGGACAGGGAGAACGGCGCGAGATTTGAACAATGGACGCCGGCCGCAGAATTACAAGATATTGAGGTACACTGACTCGGGCACAGGGAGGCTGCAATGGACACAGTAAGAGGGCACAGTGAGGTGGCAGTGAGGTGGCACAGTAAGATGGCAATGGGCACAGTAAGGGGGCACAGTGAGGTAACAATGGGCACAGTGAGGTGAAAATGGGCAGTGAGGTGGCACAGTGAGATGGCAATGGGCACAGTAAGGGCGCACAGTGAGGTGGCAATGGGCACATTTCCTCCCCTCGGCTTATACTCGAGTCAATAAGTTTTCCCATTTTTTGTGGTAAAAGTAGGTACCTCGGCTTATACTCGAGTTGGCTTATACTCGAGTATATACGGTAATAATGTTGTTGTGGTAACTTGACCAAAAGAAAAAAATGGAGATCACAAGAAAATATAAAAAAAAAGGAGATCCTGATTAAAAGCAAAAAACAAACAAACATTATTATGGAGATCTGGCTTTAAAATCAAATACAAATATTCATGAGATCACAAGAAGCAATAAAGAAATAAGTTTGTCAGAACTCTGTGTGAATATCAGCAGCAAAACATCTTCTTTATTCTAGCATTAGAAAGAAGAAACAATGCGCTGCATTAAACAATGCAATAATTTGCAGCATGATGAATGTGCTATCTCCATTTCGAAACGCTTTTACCAGTCCGAGCACTTCCGTCTCGTAATTGATTCTGAGCAAGCGTGTTTTTTTCTCCGTAGGAGTTCCACACAGACGAACGGAATTTCCGATAGAGATTTTTTCTGTCGGAAAAAATCAGAACATGTTCTCTTTCTGAGGCCTCGTACACACGGCCGAGATTCTCGTTGAAAAAAACATGTCGTTTTTTTCGACGAGATTCTTGGACAAGAAACTTGTCCCGGCCGAGTGTACACACGCTCGTTTCAAAGAACCCGCGGTTCTTTGAATGGTCGTCACATTCGATGCTGTCGCCGCCATCTTGGTATACCCTACGTATGCCTAGGAAGCTACCGCGCATGCGTCGAATTCATTTCGAACATGCGCGGGCTTCCCGGCGGACAGGTAAGTGTACACACACTCACTTTTCTCGTCGAGAAACAGGCTGACGAGAATCTCGACGAGAAAATAGAGAGCAGGTTCTCTATTTTCTCGTCGAGGTTACTTGTCGGTTTTCTCGACGAGAAACCCGATAGCCGCGTACACACGACCGATTTACTCGGCAAGACATCTCTGCCAGCAAGTTTCTTGCTGGTTCTTGCCGAGAAAATCGGTCGTGTGTACGAGGCCTAAGTCCGTCGGAATTTCTGAAGGAAAAATTCCGATGGGGCATACACACGGTCGGCATATCCGATGAAAAAATTCTGTCTGACTTTTTCCATCGGAAATTCCGATCATGTGTACAAGGCATAAAGGGAGTGGGACACGTTTTACTCAATTTGGTGGTGGATTTAAGGTTGATCATCTTCAGCAAGAATTGCCACCTATATAGACTTTTATTTTAAGAACAAATTTTTATATTTATTTTTGTTTTACCTTTATTTGTTGAGTGGCTTGCTTGTGCTACTGTGGAATATTATTAAAATGACACTGATGATTTTTTCATGTTTTTGATTTTAGCAGCACAGATAGAAATATCACGGAAGATTGTATTTAGTTACTTTCAAGAGCCCGGTGGAATTTTGTTTTTATTAATAAAATAGATTGCAAATAATATTTAAAGTGGTTGCAAAGGCAGAAGTCTTTTTTACCTTAAAGTGGTTGTAAACCCGATATTTTTTTTTTTTTCATAACTACCTGTAAGAGAAAGGCATAATGAGCTAATATGACTAGCATAATAGCTCATTATGCATCACTTACCTTAGATCGGGGCCCCCGAAGCCGTCCTGGTCTCCCTCTTCAGCCGCATCCATCGCCGCACCAGCCAATCACAGCGCCGCTCCGGCGCTGTGATTGGCCGGAGCGGCGGAGACGTCACTCTGCGCATGCGCGCAAGAGCCGTCACATTCGGCTACGCCCAGCGATTGCTGGGAAGTAGCCGATCTTGTGAATGGGATTAACCCCATGAATGCGCCGTTGTCTACGGCGCGCATGCGCCGTAGACAGCGGCGCCTGTCATTTTTAGTAAATATCTCCTAAACTGTGTAGGTTCAGGAGATATTTCTTGCACCTACAGGTAAGCCTTAATCTAGGCTTACCTGTAGGTGCAAGTTGAAAAAGTGGGTTTACAACCACTTGAATGCATTAGTTTGAGATTCTATCAGTGGCAGCCCGTGCATTGTGGGCGCACGGGCGCCGCCCCCCTAACGCCTCCGCCGCTCTACCTATTCATGTGCTTGACTCCTTTCAGGATGCTGGAAACACGGTGGGGATAGGTGGGGGGTATGTATTTTGAAGCACGTGATTAGAGCCAGAGGCTCTAATAGGCTTCAAAATAGGGTGGGCTCGGGGCGCAGATCACTGCGTCCCGATCCCACCCTGTTGTGTGACATAGCAAATGAATTTTTGCTATTTTCACACTAACGTTCCTCCCTGCCAATCAGGAGACAGGTCAGTGAGACCTGTCTCCCGATTGGCCAAAGCTTTGGCGGAAGAGGAGACACGGCGGAGGAAGCCCGATGAGCCGAGTGGACACCGTAGCTGCAGCTTCCCACCACTGCAGAAGAGGAGGAGGAGAGCCCTGTCACTCAAGGAGAGGAGCAGAGCCCCACCACAAGAGCGGTAAGTGCTGCCGGCCCGGCCACTGGGGGGAGGCAGGGTTGGTGAAGTGACAGCCAGGGGACGCACCTGGCTGCATTAGATGGCACAGTGGCTGCATATGATAGGCACAGTGGCTGCATTTGATGGGCACAGTGGCTGCATTTGATCGCACAGTGGCTGTATTTGATGGGCACAGTAGCTGTATTTGATAGGCACAGTGGCTGCATATGATAGGCACAGTGGCTGCATTTGATGGGAAACGTGGCTGCATATGATAGGCACAGTGGCTGCATATGATGGGCACAGTTGCTGCATTTGATGGCACAGTGGCTGTATTTGATTGGCACAGTGGCTGCATTTGATGGACACAGTGGCTGCATTTGATGGGCACAGTGGCTACAATTGATGGGCACAGTGGCTGCAATTGATGGGCACAGTGGCTGTATTGGATGGGCACAGTGGCTGCATTTAATGGCACAGTGGATGCATTTTATGGGCACAGTGGCTGCAATTTATGGCACGGTGGCTGCATTTGATGGACACAGTGGCTGCATTTGATGGACACAGTGGCTGCATATGATGGGCACAGTGGCTACATATGATGGGCACAGTGGCTGCATATGATGGGCACAGTGGCTGCATTTGATGGCACAGTGTCTGTATTTGATGGGCACAGTGGCTGCATTTGATGGGCACAGTGGCTGCATTTGATTGGCACAGTGGCTACAATTAATGGGCACAGTGGCTGGAATTGATGGCACAGTGGCTGCATTTGATGGGCAAAGTGGCTGCATATGATAGGCACAGTGGCTGCATTTGATGGGCATAGTGGCTGCATTTGATGGCACAGTGGCTGTATTTGATGGGCACATTGGCTGTATTTGATAGGCACAGTGGCTGCATATGATAGGCACAGTGGCTGCATATGATTAGTGATGAGCCGAACACCCCCGGGTTCGGTTCGCACCAGAACCCGCGAACGGACCGAAAGTTCGAACGAACATTAGAACCCTATTAAATACAATGGATGCGAACGTTCGAATTCTAAAGTGCTAATTATAACAACTATTATGCATGTTATTGTCCTAAAAAGGGTTTGGGAACCCGGGTTCTGCACCAGGGGACATGTATCAATGCAAAAATAAGTTTTAAAAACGGTCGTTTTCCGGGAGCAGTCATTTTAATGATGCATAAAGTGAAAAAAAAAAAGTCAAATATTCCTTTAAATATCGTACCTGGGGGGTGTCTAAAGTATGCCTGTGAAGTGCCACGTGTTTCCCGTGTTTAGAACTGTCCCTGCACAAAATGACACTTCTAAAGGAAAAAAAAGCCATTTAAAACTGCTTGCGGCTTTAATGTAATGTCTGGTCCCGGTAATATGGATGAAAATCTTTAAGAAAAATGGCATAGCTACCCCATGACCCCCCCCCCTACCCCAGCCCATTACCAGCCCCTTTGGGTCTTGTATGGATATTAAGGGGAACCCCGCACATAAAATAAAAAAGGCCCTATATACTCTGAACAGCCGTATACAGGCGGTGCATACAAGACAGGGACTGTAGGTTTGTTCTTATGTAGAATCTGTTTGTAATTTTGAACAGGTACATTGTTGAAGTGTAGCTCCAGACCAAAAATCTATTTTTAAACTTTTTGGAAAACATAGGTAAGGGTTATCACCCCTGTAACATTTGTTTTGCTGTCTGTGCCCCTGTTCAGAACATTTCACCTCACTTTCCGTCCTAATGACAACTGTTTTTGAAATGTGGTGTTTTTCTTGAAACAAGGATTGCTGATAAAGCATCAGTACAGAGGAGACACCTTTCTCCCATATTTATTCTTACAGGAGAGAATTTTCCTTCCTAGTGGTAGATTTCCTCTCACTTCCTGTTGTCTTCTTGCGTTTGCAAGTAGGAGTCGTTTGTAAGTTGGATGTTTGAAAGTAGGGACCTGCCGTATATACTCTGCAGAAATAGGCCCCTTAGTTGTTGGTGTTGGCACAACACTGTAAGCACTCACAGTTACTCTTGGTTGGTGCTGGAACGCCCTGCTGTCAACTATTATATCAGGAATTTTAATTACATATAATTGTTGAACAGTGGTAGTAAAAATTGGGCCTTTGATGGTGGTGCTGGTGCCACAACACTGTAAGCCCTGACAGTTACTCTTGGTGGGTGCAGCAATGGGCCCTGCTGTGAATTATTAGATCAAGAATTGTAATTACATGCCCCTGTTGAACAGGGGCTGAAAAATTGGGCCTTAGGCACTGGTGGCACAACACTGCAACCCTTCACAGATACTGTACTTGGAGCACAGCAATGAGCCCTGTTGCAAAGTATTGCTTCAAAAATTGTAATGACACGCCCCTGTTAAACAGGGGCTGAAAAATTGGGCCTTAGGCACTGGTGGCACAACACTGCAACTCCTCACAGATACTGTACTTGGAGCACAGCAATGAGCCCTGTTGCAAAGTATTGCTTCAAAAATTGTAATTACACGCCACTGTTAAACAGGGGCTGAAAAATTGGGCGTTAGGCACTGGTGGCGGCACCCATAAACAAAAATGATCTTCCAAGCTATCATCATCAATCGTATCATTGAGGACTCGGAGGAGGAGGATAGGCAGTCAACATAACAGCACAGGCACTCAGCATCAGCATCAGTCTTGAAGGGATGTGACATTTTAAAATCAATTAGTCTGTTATATCAGCATCAGGTGTGTGGTAGCTGGTGGTGATCCAAGACTGGTTCATCTTGATGAAAGTCAGTCGATCAACCGAGTCGGTGGACAGGCGCACCCTGTGATCCGTGACAAATCCTCCAGCAGCACTGAATGTGCGTTCCGAAAGAACGCTGGATGCAGGACAGGCCAGTAGCTCAATTGCATACTGTGCAAGCTCTGGCCAGTGATCCATCCTCAAGACCCAGTAAGCCAGAGGATTTTCGGTGGGGAAGGTGTCCAAGTCTGACCTTGCCCCTAGATATTCCTGCACCATGTTTATCAGACGCTGGCGATGGTTGCTGGAACCGATCATACTTTGGGGCTGCGGACTAAAGAATTGTCTGAACGCATCGGTCAGACGGCCACCTTCCCCACCGCTCCTTCTTTGACTGGCCGAAGCCTCAGCAACTCGTTGTCCAGGACCAGGAGTTTGCAACCTCCCAGTCTCTGGGAACGCGTTGCACAGACCTTTCTGCAAGGCCTCCCGGAGTTGTCTCATCCTCTGCTCCCTCTGCGACGGTAACATAAGGTCCGCAACCTTACCCTTGTACCGTGGATCAAGGAGAGTGGCCAGCCAGTAATGGTCCCTCTCCTTGATCCGAAGAATACGAGGATCCTTCCGCAGACTTTGCAGGATCAGGGAGGCCATGCAGCGTAGGTTTGCTGAGGCATTCGCTCCGGAGTCCTCTGGGTCACTAAGGACGACATGATCCGCAGCCACCTCCTCCCAGCCACGTACAAGTCCACTGGTTTCTTGGGACTGTAAATCATCCCTAAAAGACTGCTGCTGATGATGCTGAGTGCCAGCCTCCACCTCCATGCTGACACAATCCTCCTCCTCCTCCTCCTCCTCCTCCTCCTCCTCTTCCTGTGCGATGGGTGGGACAGAAGGAACACTGTCTGGGTAAAGGGGGCCTTGAGAGGCAAGGAAGTCCTCCTCTTCCTGCCTCTGTTCTGCCTCAAGTGCCCTGTCCATTATTCCACGCAGCGTGTGCTCCAACAGGTGGACAAGAGGTACAGTGTCACTGATGCATGCACTGTCACTGCTCACCATCCTCGTGGCCTCCTCAAATGGTGCCAGGACAGTGCATGCATCCCTGATCATGCCCCACTGGCGTGGAGAAAAAAAACCAAGCTCCCCTGACCCTGTCCTGGTGCCGTAGTCGCACAGGTACTCATTGATGGCCCTCTGCTGCGTGTGCAGCCGCTGCAGCATGGCCAACGTTGAGTTCCACCTGGTGGGCATGTCACATATAAGGCGGTTCTTGGGCAGGTTCAACTCCTTTTGCAGCTCAGCCAGGCGAGCACTGGCATTATAAGATCTGCGGAAATGCACACAGACTTTCCTGGCCTGCCTCAGGACATCCTGTAAGCCCGGGTACCTGCCCAAGAACCGCTGCACCACCAGGTTAAGGACGTGAGCCACACAGGGCACATGGGTCAGTTGTCCCTGTCGGAGGGCGGAGAGGAGGTTGGTGCCATTGTCGCAAACCACCATTCCTGGCTTAAGCTGGCGTGGCGTCAACCACCTCTCGGCCTGGCCCTGCAGAGCAGACAGGACCTCTGCCCCAGTGTGGCTTCTGTCCCCCAAACACACCAGCGCAAGCACGGCATGGCATCTTTTTGCCTGCGTACTTGCGTAGCCCCGTGAACGGCTACGGAGCACCGCTGGTTCATAGGACAAACCACAGGAAGAGGCCATGGAGGAAGAAGAAGAGGAGGGGGTGGAGGAGAGAGGTGTGTCACAACCAGTAGTAGCATTTTGGAGGCGTGGCGGTGGGACAACCTCCAACACTACTGCACCTTGTCCTGAATCCTTCCCAGCTGCCAAAAGAGTGACCCAATGGGCCGTGAAAGAAAGGTAACGTCCCTGTCCATGCCTGCTGGACCATGAGTCAGCGGTAATATGCACCTTACCGCTGACCGCCCTGTCCAGCGAGGCCAAGACATTGCCTTCCACATGCCGGTAGAGAGCCGGAATAGCCTTCCGTGAGAAAAAGTGGCGTTTGGGAACCTGCCACTGAGGAACCGCACATTGCACAAACTCACGGAAGGGGGCCGAGTCTACCAACTGAAAAGGCAGCAGTTGAAGCGCTAGCAATTTAGCCAAGCTAGCATTCAACCGCTGGGCATGTGGATGGTTGGGAGTGAACTTCTTTCGACGGTCCAGCAGCTGGGGCAGGGAAATTTGCCTGCTAGAATCGGACGTCGGTGTACTGCTAGCAGAGTGGGCGCAAGTACTTGGCTGTGACACACCTAATTCTACACCTTCATTCCTCTCAGTGCATGTTTCAGAGAGGACTGAAGTTATAGTGGGGTTGGAGATCCCAGCTGATGCGGTGCAAGGAGAGGTCCGCTTTGTTCTTTGGTGTGGGTCTTTGAGGTAGGCTTGCCAACGAGCTGCATGGCAGGTCAACATATGTCTGGTCAGGCATGTGGTACCCAAGCGGCTGATGTTTTGGCCACGCGATATACGCTTGAGACATATGTTGCAAACAGCAGCTGTGCGATCTGATGCACTAGCCTCAAAAAAGGCCCACACCAAAGAACTTTTTGAATGACGGGCAGAGGCAGCGCCCTGCACAGGCGGAGCTCTGCGGTGTGATTCCGTCGGTGTACTGCCCTTACGCTGGCCACCAAAGGGCATCCTGCCTCGTTGGAGATGTGCCTCCTCCTCATCCTCCTCCTCCTCCTCTCTCCTATTAGGCACCCACGTGGAGTCATTGACCTCATCATCCCCTCCCTCCTCATCACTGGAGCCAATCTGGCAGTATGCTGCAGCTGCTGGAACATGACTGCCAGATTGGTGTCCTTCTTGAGCATCCCCTCTGTCTGCTCTCACGCTACTGCCTTCCTCTAGCTGGGTTTCATCATCAGACCCTTCGAAACGCTGGGCATCCTCCTGGAGCATGTACCCAACACTGTGCTGAAACAGTTCGGGGGACTCCTCAGGAGGAGGACATGGTGGGTCTAGGGAAGGAGTGACTGATGATTTGTCTGACATTGATACCAGGGAAGACGACGCTTTGGCAGCTGCTTTTCCAGTACCCTGAGCCTGGGTGAGAGAGGATGAGGAGGAGGAGGAGGGCTTGGTCATCCACTCTACCAAGTCTTCGGCATGATGTGGCTCAACATGTCCAGCTGCCGAAAAGAAGGACAAGCGTGTCCCATGGCCATGTGCTGATGACAATGCACCGCGTCCACGACCAGCACTGTTGCCCCCAGACACAGAGCCTGCTTGCCCTCTTTTATTGCCTCCTGACTGTCTGCCTCTCCTTGTTTGCCTTCCAGACATTCTAATAGATGGCCTGCAGGGAGATGGGAAAAAAGCAATAAGGGCTACCTTCAGGTGTCCTTCTCTGTCCCTTGAAACAAGGACTTTCACAGTGAAAGAAACTGACACTGTCCCTACCTAGAGTTTTCTATCCCTAGAATAAATGTTTTTTTTAATCACAATATAGCACAAGGACAATTCACTCAATGTCTCTCCAGGTCCCTGGAAACAAGGACTTGCAGAGTGAAAGAAACTGACACTGTCCCTACCTAGAGTTTTCTGTCCCTAGAATAAATGTTTTTTTTAAGCACAATATAGCACAAGGAAAATTAACTCACTGTCCTTACAGGTCCCTGGAAACAAGGACTTGCAGAGTGAAAGAAACTGACACTGTCCCTACCTAGAGTTTTCTGTCCCTAGAATAAATGTTTTTTTTAAGCACAATATAGCACAAGGACAATTAACTCACTGTCCTTACAGGTCCCTGGAAACAAGGACTTGCAGAGTGAAAAAAAAAAAACACTCTCCCTACCTAGAGTTTTCTGTCCCTAGAAAAAATGTTTTTTTTAAGCACAATATAGCACAAGGACAATTAACTCACTGTCCTTACAGGTCCCTGGAAACAAGGACTTGCAGAGTGAAAGAAAAAAAACACTCTCCCTACCTACAGTTTTCTGTCCCTAGAAAAAATGTTTTTTTTAATCACAATATAGCACAAGGAAAATTAACTCACTGTCCTTACAGGTCCCTGGAAACAAGGACTTGCAGAGTGAAAGAAAAAAAACACTCTCCCTACCTACAGTTTTCTGTCCCTAGAAAAAATGTTTTTTTTAATCACAATATAGCACAAGGAAAATTAACTCACTGTCCTTACAGGTCCCTGGAAACAAGGACTTGCAGAGTGAAAGAAACTGACACTGTCCCTACCTAGAGTTTTCTGTCCCTAGAATAAATGTTTTTTTTAAGCACAATATAGCACAAGGACAATTAACTCACTGTCCTTACAGGTCCCTGGAAACAAGGACTTGCAGAGTGAAAAAAAAAAAAAAACTCTCCCTACCTAGAGTTTTCTGTCCCTAGAAAAAATGTTTTTTTTAATCACAATATAGCACAAGGACAATTAACTCACTGTCCTTACAGGTCCCTGGAAACAAGGACTTGCAGAGTGAAAGAAAAAAAACACTCTCCCTACCTACAGTTTTCTGTCCCTAGAAAAAATGTTTTTTTTAATCACAATATAGCACAAGGAAAATTAACTCACTGTCCTTACAGGTCCCTGGAAACAAGGACTTGCAGAGTGAAAGAAACTGACACTGTCCCTACCTAGAGTTTTCTGTCCCTAGAATAAATGTTTTTTTTAATCACAATATAGCACAAGGACAATTCACTCAATGTCTCTCCAGGTCCCTGGAAACAAGGACTTGCAGAGTGAAAGAAACTGACACTGTCCCTACCTAGAGTTTTCTGTCCCTAGAATAAATGTTTTTTTTAAGCACAATATAGCACAAGGACAATTAACTCACTGTCCTTACAGGTCCCTGGAAACAAGGACTTGCAGAGTGAAAAAAAAAAAAAACTCTCCCTACCTAGAGTTTTCTGTCCCTAGAAAAAATGTTTTTTTTAATCACAATATAGCACAAGGACAATTAACTCACTGTCCTTACAGGTCCCTGGAAACAAGGACTTGCAGAGTGAAAGAAAAAAAACACTCTCCCTACCTACAGTTTTCTGTCCCTAGAAAAAATGTTTTTTTTAATCACAATATAGCACAAGGAAAATTAACTCACTGTCCTTACAGGTCCCTGGAAACAAGGACTTGCAGAGTGAAAGAAACTGACACTGTCCCTACCTAGAGTTTTCTGTCCCTAGAATAAATGTTTTTTTTAATCACAATATAGCACAAGGAAAATTAACTCACTGTCCTTACAGGTCCCTGGAAACAAGGACTTGCAGAGTGAAAGAAAAAAAACACTCTCCCTACCTACAGTTTTCTGTCCCTAGAAAAAATGTATTTTTTAATCACAATATAGCACAAGGAAAATTAACTCACTGTCCTTACAGGTCCCTGGAAACAAGGACTTGCAGAGTGAAAGAAACTGACACTGTCCCTACCTAGAGTTTTCTGTCCCTAGAATAAATGTTTTTTTTAATCACAATATAGCACAAGGACAATTCACTCAATGTCTCTCCAGGTCCCTGGAAACAAGGACTTGCAGAGTGAAAGAAACTGACACTGTCCCTACCTAGAGTTTTCTGTCCCTAGAATAAATGTTTTTTTTAAGCACAATATAGCACAAGGACAATTAACTCACTGTCCTTACAGGTCCCTGGAAACAAGGACTTGCAGAGTGAAAGAAAAAAAACACTCTCCCTACCTACAGTTTTCTGTCCCTAGAAAAAATGTTTTTTTTAATCACAATATAGCACAAGGAAAATTAACTCACTGTCCTTACAGGTCCCTGGAAACAAGGACTTGCAGAGTGAAAGAAAAAAAACACTCTCCCTACCTACAGTTTTCTGTCCCTAGAAAAAATGTTTTTTTTAATCACAATATAGCACAAGGAAAATTAACTCACTGTCCTTACAGGTCCCTGGAAACAAGGACTTGCAGAGTGAAAGAAACTGACACTGTCCCTACCTAGAGTTTTCTGTCCCTAGAATAAATGTTTTTTTTAATCACAATATAGCACAAGGACAATTCACTCAATGTCTCTCCAGGTCCCTGGAAACAAGGACTTGCAGAGTGAAAGAAACTGACACTGTCCCTACCTAGAGTTTTCTGTCCCTAGAATAAATGTTTTTTTTAAGCACAATATAGCACAAGGACAATTAACTCACTGTCCTTACAGGTCCCTGGAAACAAGGACTTGCAGAGTGAAAAAAAAAAAAAACTCTCCCTACCTAGAGTTTTCTGTCCCTAGAAAAAATGTTTTTTTTAATCACAATATAGCACAAGGACAATTAACTCACTGTCCTTACAGGTCCCTGGAAACAAGGACTTGCAGAGTGAAAGAAAAAAAACACTCTCCCTACCTACAGTTTTCTGTCCCTAGAAAAAATGTTTTTTTTAATCACAATATAGCACAAGGAAAATTAACTCACTGTCCTTACAGGTCCCTGGAAACAAGGACTTGCAGAGTGAAAGAAACTGACACTGTCCCTACCTAGAGTTTTCTGTCCCTAGAATAAATGTTTTTTTTAATCACAATATAGCACAAGGAAAATTAACTCACTGTCCTTACAGGTCCCTGGAAACAAGGACTTGCAGAGTGAAAGAAAAAAAACACTCTCCCTACCTACAGTTTTCTGTCCCTAGAAAAAATGTTTTTTTTAATCACAATATAGCACAAGGAAAATTAACTCACTGTCCTTACAGGTCCCTGGAAACAAGGACTTGCAGAGTGAAAGAAACTGACACTGTCCCTACCTAGAGTTTTCTGTCCCTAGAATAAATGTTTTTTTTAATCACAATATAGCACAAGGACAATTCACTCAATGTCTCTCCAGGTCCCTGGAAACAAGGACTTGCAGAGTGAAAGAAACTGACACTGTCCCTACCTAGAGTTTTCTGTCCCTAGAATAAATGTTTTTTTTAAGCACAATATAGCACAAGGACAATTAACTCACTGTCCTTACAGGTCCCTGGAAACAAGGACTTGCAGAGTGAAAGAAAAAAAACACTCTCCCTACCTACAGTTTTCTGTCCCTAGAAAAAATGTTTTTTTTAATCACAATATAGCACAAGGAAAATTAACTCACTGTCCTTACAGGTCCCTGGAAACAAGGACTTGCAGAGTGAAAGAAAAAAAACACTCTCCCTACCTACAGTTTTCTGTCCCTAGAAAAAATGTTTTTTTTAATCACAATATAGCACAAGGAAAATTAACTCACTGTCCTTACAGGTCCCTGGAAACAAGGACTTGCAGAGTGAAAGAAACTGACACTGTCCCTACCTAGAGTTTTCTGTCCCTAGAATAAATGTTTTTTTTAATCACAATATAGCACAAGGAAAATTAACTCACTGTCCTTACAGGTCCCTGGAAACAAGGACTTGCAGAGTGAAAGAAACTGACACTGTCCCTACCTAGAGTTTTCTGTCCCTAGAATAAATGTTTTTTTTAAGCACAATATAGCACAAGGACAATTAACTCACTGTCCTTACAGGTCCCTGGAAACAAGGACTTGCAGAGTGAAAGAAAAAAAACACTCTCCCTACCTACAGTTTTCTGTCCCTAGAAAAAATGTTTTTTTTAATCACAATATAGCACAAGGAAAATTAACTCACTGTCCTTACAGGTCCCTGGAAACAAGGACTTGCAGAGTGAAAGAAACTGACACTGTCCCTACCTAGAGTTTTCTGTCCCTAGAATAAATGTTTTTTTTAATCACAATATAGCACAAGGAAAATTAACTCACTGTCCTTACAGGTCCCTGGAAACAAGGACTTGCAGAGTGAAAGAAACTGACACTGTCCCTACCTAGAGTTTTCTGTCCCTAGAATAAATGTTTTTTTTAAGCACAATATAGCACAAGGACAATTAACTCACTGTCCTTACAGGTCCCTGGAAACAAGGACTTGCAGAGTGAAAGAAACTGACACTGTCCCTACCTAGAGTTTTCTGTCCCTAGAATAAATGTTTTTTTTAATCACAATATAGCACAAGGAAAATTAACTCACTGTCCTTACAGGTCCCTGGAAACAAGGACTTGCAGAGTGAAAGAAACTGACACTGTCCCTACCTAGAGTTTTCTGTCCCTAGAATAAATGTTTTTTTTAATCACAATATAGCACAAGGACAATTAACTCACTGTCCTTACAGGTCCCTGGAAACAAGGACTTGCAGAGTGAAAGAAACTGACACTGTCCCTACCTAGAGTTTTCTGTCCCTAGAATAAATGTTTTTTTTAAGCACAATATAGCACAAGGACAATTAACTCACTGTCCTTACAGGTCCCTGGAAACAAGGACTTGCAGAGTGAAAGAAACTGACACTGTCCCTACCTAGAGTTTTCTGTCCCTAGAATAAATGTTTTTTTTAATCACAATATAGCACAAGGAAAATTAACTCACTGTCCTTACAGGTCCCTGGAAACAAGGACTTGCAGAGTGAAAGAAACTGACACTGTCCCTACCTAGAGTTTTCTGTCCCTAGAATAAATGTTTTTTTTAATCACAATATAGCACAAGGACAATTAACTCACTGTCCTTACAGGTCCCTGGAAACAAGGACTTGCAGAGTGAAAGAAACTGACACTGTCCCTACCTAGAGTTTTCTGTCCCTAGAATAAATGTTTTTTTTAAGCACAATATAGCACAAGGACAATTAACTCACTGTCCTTACAGGTCCCTGGAAACAAGGACTTGCAGAGTGAAAGAAACTGACACTGTCCCTACCTAGAGTTTTCTGTCCCTAGAATAAATGTTTTTTTTAAGCACACTATAGCAGAAGCACAAAACACACTGACACTCTCCCTACCTATCCTTCTCTTTCCCTAAACTAAAGGAATCCAGGTTAAGCAAGAAAGAAATAACAGTCACTGTCCCTGCCTATGCTACTCTATCCCTGCTCCGGAACACACTACACTAGGCCGCCGTGCTGGCGGCCTTTTATAGTGTGGGGCGTGTACTAAACACCCTCAGCAATAATTGGCCACAGGCATCCTGCCTGTGGCCAATCATTGCTCTCCTCGCTGCCGGCGCTGTGATTGGCCAAGCATGCGGGGTCACAGTGCATGCTTGGCCAATCACAGCGCCTGGATGACACTGCGATGGCGTAGTGCATTGTGGGCCGTTCGCGTCACTCGAATTTGGCGCGAACGGCCCAAATCGTTCGATCTTCGTCGAACGATCGAACAGCCAATGTTCGAGTCGAACGTATGTTCGACTCGAACACGAAGCTCATCCCTACATATGATAGGCACAGTGGCTGCATTTGATGGGAAACGTGGCTGCATATGATAGGCACAGTGGCTGCATATGATGGGCGCAGTGGCTGCATTTGATGGCACAGTGGCTATATTTGATGGGCACAGTGGCTGCATTTGATGGGCACAGTGGCTGCATTTGATGAGCACAGTGGCTACAATTGATGGGCACAGTGGCTGCAATTGATGGTACAGTGGCTGCATTGGATGGGCACAGTGGCTGCATTTAATGGCACAGTGGATGCATTTGATGGGCACAGTGGCTGCAATTTTTGGCACAGTGGCTGCATTTGATGGACACAGTGGCTGCATTTGATGGACACAGTGGCTGCATATGATGGGCACAGTGGCTGCATTTGATGGGCACAGTGGCTGCATTTGATGGCACAGTGGCTGTATTTGATGGGCACATTGGCTGTATTTGAAAGGCACAGTGGCTGCATATGATAGGCACAGTGGCTGCATATGATGGGAAACGTGGCTGCATATGATAGGCACAGTGGCTGCATATGATGGGCGCAGTGGCTGCATTTGATGGCACAGTGGCTATATTTGATGGGCACAGTGGCTGCATTTGATGGGCACAGTGGCTGGAATTGATGGCACAGTGGCTGCATTTGATGGACAAAGTGGCTGCATTTGATAGGCACAGTGAGGTTGCAATTGATGTTTTTTAAAGTATTTTTCAGTTTGTTTGCTCCCCCCCTAAAAAATTTGGAGCACCAGCCGCCACTGGATTCTATCCATTCGGGTTAAAAACCTTCTGCATGCATCTACCCCCCTTATACTTACCTGAACCCGATCGTGATCCATCAATGTGCATGAGAGCAGAGACTCTCTCGGCTCTCTCCCCTCATTAGACAGAGAAGCAGCAGTGGGAGCCATTTAGGCCAGCATGTCCCTTTTTGCACCTTCTATGCATGTTCATAATATACTCAGGGCCGCTGTTAGAAAACATGGGGCCCCGTTACAGCCTACCTGATGGGGCCCCCTTTGACCCCACCCCCAGCCCCAAACCCTGTACCCACCTCTGACCCTGCCTCAAAAGTTGCGGGGGGGGGGACATATGGTGCAACGAATGTGTAAGTAATCGGGTGGTTTCAGAGCTGCTCGTATTACTTCCACATGAAACCTGACAGCTGCCTTTACAAGTATACACACACTCCTGGCTGCTGTCTCCAGCCAGAAATGTGTGTATGTTTTAAAAAAGACATGCGTGCATGGCCTCAGCTCTATTTTAAAACGGCGTGGTTAAAGGGGAGTGGTTGAGGAGCTGTAAAAACAGTGTGCGAGTTTACTCCCCCCCCCCCCCGCTTGAACGTTAATTCATTTCAATGGCCAGAATAAATTATTGTTCTGGCCAATGAAATGAACGCCCAAGTGCTTGATGCCTGTAAATGAGCCTAAACGCTCGTACAGGCGTTAGACACTTTTACAAGCGTCAGGCGTTTTTTCTGGCAAAAGGCTGCTGCCAAGAGGAGGGGTGTTCTTAAAATCTCCTGTGTGCATGAGGCCTTATAGCATTAGGATAATAATTCACACAGCACACAAGGTGCTCTATGGCTCTCACAGTGTGTCACATGCTGTTGTGTGCTGACTTTGCTGTGGCTGTACTGTGCTACAATCTGTAACACACAGTACACTCATAAAGTAACAAAGTCAGTACACAACAGACATGTGACACACTGTGATAGAGCCATAGAGCACCTTGTGTGCTGTGTGAATGATTATCATAAGGCACTGTGAGGATATAGATGATTCTGCTAAGATTACAATGGAACACTTCACTCACTGTGTGCTGCCCAGTGCGTGCCGTTCCCTCCCTGTCAGCTGTTTCAGATCAGTCCTTGAAAGAGCGGAGCAGGTAAATCACTGTATGGATCACTCCACCAAGCACCAGGGAAGAGCGGCCGGAACTATAGAGCATGTGGCTGGGCTCAGGTTTGTGTACCTCTGCCCGAAAATGGAAAAATAGTCCCTCCCAGCGCCCACCTCCTGAGCCCCTCTGTTCACCTGAAGGGGCCCAGGAAAATATATTTATACACTCCCTAAGCCAGTAGGATGTCAATATCATTTATTCAGCCCTATTTTTTGGGTTTGAATAAAATGCACTATAAAGCTGTCCGGGGCCCCCCTGATGAGCTGATAGAGCCCCGGCCCAGTACAACAGGGCTGGTTGTACTGCCCTATCAGTGGCCCTGAGTATACCTAAATAGTGGGAGGTCACAAAAAGAGTAGGATAGCTTTCTAAAAAATATTTCAACGTTTCCTTAACCTCTAATACAAATGCAAATAATTTGTTAAATTTACACATTGTTTAGGACCTCACACTCTATAGGTAAAATATACAAATATAACAGATCAGATTAGGAAAACATAATAAGATCTAACCTAATTAGATTAACCACTTGTCCCCCGCCCACTGTCAATTGACGGCGGGCGGAGGATACTCTCGTTCTGGGAGGACGTCATATGACGTCCTCCCTTTAAAACGAGCTAGGAGGCGCGCGCCCGCCGCGTTCACAAGGCCCCGGTGCGCGTGCCCGGCGGCCGCGATTGCCGCCGGGCACCCGCGATTGCCCGGGAAACGAGCAGGAAAGTGGATCTCTGTGTGTAAACACAGAGATCCACGTCCTGTGAGGGAGAGGGGACCGATGGTGTGTCCCTTGTACATAGGGACAACCATCGGTCACCTCCCCCAGTCAGTCACCTCCCCCCACAGTAAGAACACATTGAGGGAACATATTTAACCCCTTCCCGCCCCCTAGTGGTTAACCCCTTCCCTGCCAATCACATTTATACAGTAATCAATGCATTTTTATAGCAGGGATCGCTGTATAAATGTGAATGGTCCCAAAAATGTGTCAAAAGTGTCCGATGTGTCCGCCGCAATATCGCAGTCACAATAAAAAAATCGCAGATCGCCGCCATTACTAATAAAAAAATAAAAAAATAAAAATGCTATAAATCTATCCCCTATTTTGTACACGCTATAACTTTTGCGTAAACCAATCAATACGCGCTTATTGCGATTTTTTTTTTACCAAAAATATGTAGAAGAATACGTATCGGCCTAAACTGAGGAAAATTTTATTTAAAAAAAAAATGGGTATTTATTATAGCAAAAACTAAAAAATAGTGTTTTTTTTCCAAACTGGACGCTCTTCTTTTGTTTATAGCGCAAAAAATAAAAACCGCAGAGGTGATCAAATACCACAAAAGAAAGCTCTATTTGTGGGAAAAAAAGGACACAAATTTCGTTTGGGAGCCACGTCGCACGACCGCGCAATTGTCATTCAAAGTGTGACAGCGCTGAAAGCTGAAAAATGGCTTGGGCAGGAAGGGGGTTTTCGTGCACAGTAGAGAAGTGGTTAATACTGTCTGTATGCTTGATGGCAGCCTTTGTATAACTCACTGAGCCAGATGGTTGTGTTTCTGCTGAAAGAGAGGAAGGGGAGTGCCCCCCCCCCCCCCTTTGAGTCATTCTATTATATTTGTGTAATGTAATCTCTTTTGCTTCTTAGGTCTCCTTTATAGAATAGTTGTTTTCTGACCACCAAAAAGATGGATCTCAACATCTGCTGGCTGCATGTCTTAAGCTGTCCATACACTACACAATCTGACTGTACGGTATCCTTCAGATCTACCACCAACCAAGGGCTTGACTGATTTGGTACACATTGATTGAATAGATTAGGTGGGCCCTCATACCACATCGTTTTGATAAATCTAAAGTTGTACAAATACTATACAGTCAGATTTTAATGTGTACAGTGACCCTTTAATATTCACCTTTATATTCCTAAATTGTATTCTAAACAGCCCAGAAAAAGCAGTATAGCACTGATGGACGAATATTGATAACATGAATAATAATGCTTGATACATTAACTGCTTGCCAACCCTATAACAGCAGCACGGAGGCTCTGCTGCACTGAATCGTACCTAGTACCTGATCCGCGCTTCTGGTCAGAGGGCACGCATGTCCGCCGGCCTGGCGGTGCTATGGTTCGATCCAGCACCGATCAGTCTTCAGGTCCATGATTTTTGGCCTGGACTTGCTAATCGGTCCTGACGAATTACAGATCAGCATGTGCCAGTGTTTACAAAACACAGGCACAGGAAATTACTTTCTCTGCACTTTTTGGTTCCAGCGTGAGAAAAGATCAGGCACAGTGAGTAAAAGCAGCACCCAATCACAGCAAAACACACAGAAAGGCACATTTAGCCTAGGTCCACACTGCTGCGGGATTGAAATCGTGTGAGTTCAGCTGAATTAGTGTCACAAATTACACCAGATATCGTTAGTGTCAATCCCAGATAGTGTCAGATTTCCTGCCACATATTCATTATCACATGAGTTTAGCCCCTCCGCCAACCCCAACAAGTGCAGTGTGAGTAGATCACTGTAACTTCTGATACACAATGCACAAAACCGCAGCATTAGCAAGATCAGGCCTGATCTCTGCTAGCACATTTTGTTTGTAGCAGTTCAAACAGTCCCTGGCAGCCAGGTGCTTTTTTACCTGTGAGTCGCACTAGGTACCTGTAAATTTAGTTGCCAAAATGTCCAACGAAGGATACACTAGTGAGGAGGCCTACAGGATTCTAAGCATGTCAGCTAAGAGCGAAGGGGAGTCCTCACTGACAGAATTAGGCTCAGAATACAAACCTGTAGAGAGCAGCGGCACCCTGACAGATAGCTCTGACGATGGAGTAGAGGTTCTTGTTAAGGTCAGGCATACCCGACCCCGTGCCCAGCTTGCTGAAGTGGTACAATGATGGTTCTCGTATGCAGAAGAGTGCCAGTACTAGTGCTGCTCTAACTTTTGGTGAATTGGTGAGCACCAGCAGCCTAGTACATCCTGGTCTTAGACACACCAGCACTGCAGTAACACTTGGTGACATGGCGAGTCCCATAAAAGCCGCTCAAGCTGGAGCAGTGGCTAGCACAAGCAGCCACCAAGAATTCAAACACAGGCCTGTAGAGCCCATAGTGTCCTTCCTGATGCACTTTCAAACCCTGATTGGCAGCCCACAGATTCAGCAGCACCCATACTTCCCCCATTCTATGGCCAACCCGGAATTCAGGTGAAAACAGCCGATTTAACTTCTCTTGGTTTTTTGGAACTGTCTTTCACAGAAGATCTGTATCGATCAATTGTGGACCAAAGCAATTTATATGCTGGTCAATTTATTGCCGCCAACCCAAATTCGTTCCTTGCCAGATCATTTGAATGGTAACATATCACGGTTTCCACATAAAAATTTTTTGGAGCCTAATCCTTAACATGGGCATTACTAAAAAGAATGAGTTGCGGTCATTAAATACCCATGTTCTCTGCTGCCATGACCATGCATAGATATGAGAATATAATGCGATTTATGCATTTCAGCAACAATGAACTTTTGTCCTTAGGGTGACCCTGCATATGATTAGCTCTACAAAATTCGGCCCCTCGTAAATCACTTTAACCAAAAATTTTCAGACTTGTATACATCCCTAAAAATTATCTGCGTAGATGAGTCCTTCATTAATGTTTCTGACCGCCTTGCTTTGAAGCAGTTCTCCCCAACATGCATGGCATTGTTTAATCTCTGTGAGAGGGCAACAGGTGATACATGTAGTTTTCGCATTTACGAGGGAAAAGAGGAGCAGTGGCAGGATTGGGACTTGGTGTCGCCCTTATTCAGAAAGGGTGCCACCTTTTAGACACCTTTTTTAATTTGGAATTGGCTCATGTGGCACCGTGCGACCTAATTTCCGGGGCTTCCCCCAATGGCATGTAAGTACCCGACTTGGGGGGAGAAAGCCTGCTTGAGAATGATGAATTGCTTGCAGTGAAGTGTAAGGACAAATGGGATGTTTTCATCCTGTTTTCCAGTCGGGCACATACGATAGTCCAAATTGCAGCAGCGACTGGTGTTGTTGAGAAGCCCCACTGTGTCCACAACTACAACCTTAACTTAGGAGTGGTGGACTTCAACAACCAGATGATGGCTCCATACCTAATTTCCCATAAATCCAGATGCTGGTACAGAAAAGTGTATGTATATTTATTTCAATTGATGTCAGGGCTGCGTTCAGCCCTTCCTTCTCTGTGCTAGTAGCTCAGCTGTCAGCTAATTGCCAGCTCCCATCTCTCCACAGTGATCCACCTGTTGATGATCCTGCTCGTCAGCTGCCTACTTAAGGACTTCCAGTTCATTTGCTCTTCGCCTTCACCTGTATTAACATCACTACAGACTTTCTCCTGCGTTCCAGTTGAAGACCTGCTTGACTACGTTCCCTCTGGCTACAGATCCTGCTTACTGTACTCTACCTTTATCCCTGGCTCTTGGACATTGGCTTGGCTGATTACCCGCTCCGGTTACTGAACCCTGGCTTGTTTTACTATGCTTACTCTGTTTCTCAGTCTGATTCATGGTTCCTGACAGTAGGCAAATGCCATGACTTCAGAAGGTGCAGCCAATCCACTTGTTGATAATATTTTTTCCAGATTGGATGACCTGGATCACCGCATGGATCAGGTTGCCACAGCGATAAGGACGCTCCCAAGTCGCACGGCTCATCTAGAATCTCCCACTGTGGCCGCTCCGGTAGTCCCTGTGCAGGCAGACCCTGCTGTTGCTCCAGCCTCTGTGCAGGCACCCACCTTGAGTATTTCCTCTTTAAGAGGTATGTCTGGTTCCGCTCCACTTCCCCAGTGATTTGGGGGCGATCCAGTCCAATGCAGAGGTTTTTTCAACCAGGTTGAGATATATTTTGAGATGCTTCCCCAGACGTTTCCCACG
This sequence comes from Rana muscosa, assembly GCA_029206835.1. Classification (NCBI taxonomy): domain Eukaryota; kingdom Metazoa; phylum Chordata; class Amphibia; order Anura; family Ranidae; genus Rana; species Rana muscosa. Next base: position 419,615,526 of record CM055117.1, on the reverse strand, counting down.
GACAGAAGCAAAGTATGTTTCGTGATATCTTTGCTTTCTGAGAGAGCCTTGGCCTGGGCAAACCCTCTATGGGAGTCGCAAAAACCTGTGGTCCTGAGTTATCTAGAATTTGTGGCTTCCTTCAAAAGGGTATTTGACATTCCCGCACGCTCCGCTTCTGCTGCCAAGTGACTCATGTCCATCAAACAGAGTAAGAGAACTGTTGCGGATTACGCCATTGAATTCCGTACTCTGGCAGCAGAGGTTGCGTGGAACAATGAGGTCCTCGTGGCTGCGTTTTCTCATGGTCTCTCGGATAACATCAAAGATGAGATAGCAGCCTGAGATATACCCACCGAGCTGGAGAGGTTGATCACATTTGCCATCCTCATTGACTCCAGACTCAGAGAGAGACTCTCTCTTAAGGAGCGCTTGCGGAAGCCTCCTGTACATTTGTCTCCGAGCTTTGCAGTCCCACCCTTGCCTCCCTCACCTCCCATGCCTCCTGGTACCGAGTCGGTCTGTGAAGATGAACCCATGCACTTGGGCTTCACGCATTTCTCTGCGGATGAGAGAGCCCTTAGGAGGAGGGAGAAATTGTGCCTTTATTGTGGCCAGGCTGGTCACTTTTTGAAGTCTTGTCCTACCTGTCCTGGGAACGCCCAAACCTTGAGGTCCTGTCATGGACAGACCCTAGGTGGCGTTGTTTCGTCTCCAGTTGCCCAGAAGGATAAGCCCCTGGTTTCGGTTACCCTGTCATGGGCTGAGTCATCTGTCGAGATACAGGCTCTAATCGACTCCGGGGCTGCAGGCCTGTTCATTGATGCTGCCTTTGTGTCTAAGCACTCGATTCCGCTGCAGCTGCGTGACACTCCACTTGCCATTGAGGCTCTTGACGGGAGACCTCTACAGCCTGCCCATGTGACTCATGAGACGGTTCCGTTGCCCATGGCCGTAGGGGCTCTTCACCATGAGATAATCCAATTCCAAGTTATTTCCTCACCTAAGTTTCCACTGGTTATTGGTTATCCTTGGTTACAGAGGCACAAACCGTCTTTTGATTGGCTCTGTGCTGAGGTTCTGTCCTGGTTGCCACAGTGCAGTGAGAGATGCTTCCAGAAGGTAGCCAAGGCTCTGTGCATCTCTTCACTCTCCTCCCTGCCGGAGGAGTATCGCGATTTTAGCAATGTCTTTGACAAGGGTCAAGCCGGTACGTTGCCTCCACACCAGTCATATGATTGTGCAATTGACCTTCGACCTGGTGCCATACCCCCTCATGGCCAGGTTTACCCTTTGTTGGTCTTGGAGGATAAAGCCATGGAGGAGTATGTTGCAGACGCAAATCCAGTCATCTCCTGCCAGTGCTGGTTTCTTTTTTGTAAAGACGAAGAATGGTGAACTGAATTTATATCGATTATAGGGGTCTCAATCATTTCACAATTAAGAATGCCTATCCGATCCCGTTGATTACGGAGTTATTTGACCGCCTCAAGGGAGCAACGGTCTTCACAAAGCTTGATTTGAGAGGGGCATACAATCTCGTCAGGATTAACCACTTGCTTACTGGGCACATAACCCCCTTCCTGCCCAGGCGAAATTTCAGCTTCCGGCACTGCGTCGCTTTGAATGACAATTGCGCGGTCGTGCGACGTGGCTCCCAAACAAAATTGACGTCCTTTTTTTCCCACAAATAGAGCTTTCTTTTGGTGGTATTTGATCACCTCTGCGGTTTTTATTTTTTGCGCTATAAACAAAAAAAGAGCGACGATTTTGAAAAAAAAACAATATTTATTACTTTTTGCTATAATAAATATCCCAATTTTTTTTAAAAAAAGTTTTTTTTTCTCAGTTTAGTCCGATACGTACTCTTCTACATATTTTTGGTCAAAAAAAAAATCGCAATAAGCGTTTATTGATTGGTTTGCGCAAAAGTTATAGCGTCTACAAAATAGGGGATAGTTTTATAGCATTTTTATTAATTTTTTTTTTTTACTAGTAATGGCGGCGATCAGCGATTTTTATCGTGACTGTGACATTATGGCGGACACATCGGACACTTTTGACACCATTTTGGGACCATTCACATTTATACAGCGAACAGTGCTATAAAAATGCACTGATTACTGTATAAATGTGACTGGCAGGGAAGGGGTTAACACTAGGGGGCGGGGAAGGGGTTAACTATGTTCCCTATTTGTGATTCTTACTGTGGGGGGAGGGGACTAATTGGGGGAGGAGACCGATCTGTGTCCCTATGAACAAGGGACACAGCATCGGTCTCCTCTCTCCCTGACAGGACATGGATCTCTGTGTTTACACACAGAGATCCACATCCTGCTTCTGTAACTGCCGATCGAATGTACCTGGCGGACATCGCGGCCGCCAGGCACGCTCCTCGGCATCACGTGATGCGCGCCGCACAGCTGTTCCCCGCCGCGCGCCCTCGGCGGCGAGCAGCGGGATGTAAACAGAGAAGGACGTCCTGGGGACGTCCTCTCGGCACTTGAGAGCCGCGCTGCAGCCGTCTTTCGGCTATAGCGCGGGTCTCAAGTGGTTAAGCAGGGCGACGAGTGGAAAACTGCGTTTAATACCAGAACAGGTCATTATGAGTACTTTGTAATGCCTTTTGGCCTCTGTAATGCTCTGGCAGTTTTCCAGGAGTTTATTAACGATGTCCTCCGAGATTTGTTGCAATTATGTGTGGTGGTCTATCTCGATGATATCCTCATATTTTCCAAGTCCCTGGAGAGCCACCATACAGATGTCTGTCGAGTGCTACAAAAACTAAGAGAGAACAATCTCTATTGTAAGCTGGAGAAGTGTGAATTCCATCGGGAACAGGGCAAATTCCTGGGTTATGTAATTTCCACGGCTGGTTTTTCGATGGACCCAGAGAAACTTTCTGCTGTCCTACAGTGGCCTCGACCCATGGGTTTACGTCCTCTGCAGCATTTTCTTGGCTTTGCCAACTATTATCAAAAGTTTATTTGTAACTTTTCATCTCTGGTCAAGCCCCTGACTGATATGACCAGAAAGGACGGTAACCCACAGACTTGGTCTCCAGAGTCCATTAAGGCTTTTGAGAGTCTTAAAACTACCTTTGTTTCTGCTCCTCTGTTGGCACATCCTGATCCTACGTTGCCTTTTATCCTTGAGGTTGATGCTTCTGAGACTGGAGTTGGCGCTCTTCTGTCTCAACGTCCTAGCTCTGACAGCGCTATGCATCCGTGTGGCTACTTTTCCAAGAAATTGTCACCTGCGGAGTGCAATTACGAGATTGGTGACAGGGAGCTTTTGGCGATCATTTTAGCCCTGAAAGAATGGAGACATCTCCTCGAAGGTACCACTGTGCCGGTGCTCATTCTTACTGACCATAAGAATCTCACATTCTTGTCTGAGGCTAAGCGCCTTTCTCCCAGAAGGGCACAATGGGCTCTTTTCTTGTCAAGTTTCAATTACATTGTCTCATTCTTACCCGGTACTAAGAATGTAAGGGCTGATGGCTTGTCACAACAATTTTCCTCCACTTCCAAGATGGAGTCAGTTGCGGTTCCTGTGATTCCTTCTGATCATATTCTGGCTACGGTTCACACCAGTCTCACTTCTCCTTTGGGAGACAAAATTCTGGCTGCTCAGGTCGATGCTCCTCCCGAGAAACCTTGTGATCGCTGCTTTGTACCAGAGAGTCTCCGTACTGCCGTGCTCCAGACTTATCATTTCTATATTTCTGACCATCACAACAACTGGTCAGACCTCTTACCATGGGCGGAGTTTGCTCACAATAGCACTCTGAATTCTGCTTCCGTTTGTCCCCGTTTATGGAGAACCATGAGGAGTATGAAGTACAGTCCATTGTTGACTCCCGTAGGTTCCATGGGCGCATACAGTACCTTGTGCATTGGAGGGGGTACGGTCCGGAGGAACGCTCTTGGGTCCCATCCTCAGACGTACATGCCCCTGTCATCCTCCGTGATTTCAATAGACGTTTTCCCCTCAAGCCCGGTGGTCCTCCGAGGGGGAGGGGTCTTTGAGGAGGGGGTACTGTCAGGGCTGCATTCAGCCCTTCCTTCTCTGTGCTGGTAGCTCAGCTGTCAGCTAATTGCCAGCTTCCATCACTCCAGTGATCCACCTGTTGATGATCCGCTCGTCAGCTGCCTACTTAAGGACTTCCAGTTCATTTGCTCTTCGCCTTTGCCTGTGTTAACATCACTACAGACTTTCTCCTGCATTCAAGTTGAAGACCTGCTTGACTATGTTCCCTCTGGCTACAGATCCTGCTTGCTGGACTCTACTTTTATCCCTGGCTCTTGGACATTGGCTTGGCTGACTACCCGCTCCGGTTACTGAACCCTGGCTTGTTTTACTACGCTTACTCTGTTTGCCTTTTTATTTTTATTATTAAACAAGTGTGATTTAACTGTACTTCTGCCTCAGTCTGATTCATGGTTCCTGACAATTGGCCATGTTCAACCCTTTTGTACTATACAAAGAGTCAGAAAGAAGTGGATTCTTCTTAAAATCACAGCCATTTGTATCCAGAAGGTGCTGTGAGCCGGCTGCATGAGAGCCATTTCCTGGATGTCGTCCCTGGTACCCCGACTCAAAGGTCACCCCAAAAAAAAGTTGTGTCTGTAGTAGACACAGATTTAGGTGTGACACCTCTTATTTTTGTCCAGTCTGTCCTGCCAACCTGGTCTCTGCCTGTTTCCATCACTACTACACACTTGTGGAGTTATAGTATAGGATACAGCATGGCACAGTCTAGGGCACACATTCACACAGGTTCTGGCAGAGGTTTCTTCATTAACATTGATTGATGTGAATGGAGCAATCTGTTAGGTTCTCTTTTTTCGTTCAGCCCACAGGCTGCATAAAAAAAGAACATTACAATATATGCCCAACAAGGATCAGCAATATAGTGGTACATCGCTGGACCTTGAGTTGTTATACTGGGATGATGCCTGCTGGTGTAGGCATCATTTTGGTATTGTTTTTTCAAGCCTGTGGTCAGCTTTCAAGAAAAAGCAATACTCACAGCTAATTATCTGCTAGATTGCTTTTACAAACAGTGGGGGGGTCGCCCCTCCTGTTGCCTTCCACAGCTTTCTCTGGCTCACCTGTCCCACCGGGGAACCCAAAAATGCAGTCGTGATACTGCCAGTTTACCATAGAGCTGATCACAGACCAAAATTGCTCTAGTCATCTCTATGGCCTAAGAAATCCTTACTTCAGTTTCGCTGGATATAAACAGCACCATTTTTAAATTGGGAAAGCATCTATAAAACCGATCTTGAGTTGTCAGATGCTTTAAGGGCAGAGAAGTGATCTAGAATCTAATAGACCCCAGATTTTTCATAAAAGAGTGCCTGTTGCCTATTGCTATCACAGGGAGTATTTATATTTAAAGCACTCCTGCCCCCCCCCCCGCTTGCGTGCAAAGGCGAATGCAAGCATCGGTTGATAGGGAAATTTAGATAGTCAGTCTAGGGATGAGTTTGAATCTTGATAATATTTCTGATAAGATGTGACTTACAATCCCCCCAGGCCTGTGAGATTAGCCCATTGAGACAATGACACAAAACAGCAAGGTCTCTGAGCAAATCTAATCTTTTATTCCTTGGTGTGAATATTTAAAGGGGCTTTCAGAAAGTACCGCCCTTTGACAAATTATCCAATCATATACAGAGACATTTCATGACAAAAGTGAAACCAATTATTTCTAAGAAATCACGTGCTTAATAAGAAACAAAACTATAACAAGTAGATAACATGAACATGAGAAAACGAAACTAATTTACCAGTACGCACCTAGTAATATGTGAAATACAGTACAAGTAGAAATATAAAATGGAAACTGATTATAACAACAAAGGAAGCGGTTAAGCTAAATATCCCTTCAATCCCCTCTTAGATCATATAAGATGATCTCTACTATCTATGTTATGTTTTAATACTTCTTTGGGATTGTGGCATAGATTGCCTGATGATTCTTCATGTATGTCATGTAGGATAGAACCTTATCATCAGGAGATTGAAGGCGTGCAATTATGCAAGTACAACACTTAAAACAGAGATAAAGAATCAGAGCAAGGATAAATACCATAACAATAACAAGGACAATGTCTTTTAACCATGAAAATATACCTCCAAGCCCAAATCCTGCATTGGCAAATGGGCTCCATGTTTTAGCAATGTCCCTAGCTTCCTGCTGGAGCTGGCCTACCTCTTTTCGGTGTTGTGCAATAATATCATAGTAGTCAGGCACCTTGGCACTTGTATTATGAATCCAAGTACAACACTCATAGTCCTCAGTTACTTCACACAGGCCTGTGAGCGCTGCACTCATACTTTCTATAGCAAGATCATGTAACTCTAACTGTTTCTAATTGCTCTAGTTTCTATGTTTAACATGGCAATGTCATCTGAATTACTCTCCATTATCTCATCCAATATACTTGAATAATTATTCAACCTTTTCATTGTATCTATACCCCTACCACTCCCATGACAGGTACCAAGGATGCAAGGTAACACCATCCCTTACCATGGAGGGGCACCCAGGAATGACACACTTCCCCACAACATACATAGATACTTTTTCCCAATGCAAAAGGTCTCCTAGCGACAATCTCATGAGTGTACTTGTCCTGTGTTGCGATTATAAATTGGTGCAATATTTCACCTACATTATCAGAGAAAGAGGAAAAGTTATGCAAAGTGCGGATTAGCCCTGGGTCAGATACTTGAAACAGTGAGCAGGCAGGGGCAGAGTCTCTGGATTCGCACATAGAGATGTTAAATATTGACCTGCTGCAGGAAAAAGGGTTAATCTGTGTCTCATTCCCTAAATTAAAACACCAATCAGGGGAATGACTCCTACCTGCTATTGGAAAGGTAACAGTGTTGTTTATGTACAGAGCGGATATGTTAGTCAAGAATACAGGAGGGGTCTCGTTGAGAAAGGAGGAGATATTTAAAGGTACAGCCAAAAGGGTGTGTGTGTTCCCACAGATACTTTTAATTGCACCCAAATCTTCAGGGTGGTAGATACAGTTAGTGATGATCCAGGTGGGTAGGAACACTGTCAGAGAGATCAGGATCAGTAGGCAGAATGCCTTCCCAGAAGTCTGTGGTGAAATAAGCGAGGTCATCTTCTCTGGCCGGACCTGCTTTCCCAGGAACTCCTCCTCCGTCTGCTTGGACTTCTGCTTGAGGGCCTCCTGTATCCAAGATCTCCTTCCTGCTCTTGGGGCTTTGGGCGATCTTTTTCACTCTGTTGGCATGGATCCAGGACTGGCAATTTTCCACTAGGATGGTTGTTCTGGTCACTGCAACCACTGTGGTAGGAGGTCCAAAGGGATACCCTTGCTTCTTATTTCTGTTCAGCTGTTGGACTACCACTGTGTCTCCCACCTTCAAGGGGTGAGTAGCTTCCTGTGAAGAAAAAGGAGAGGTGTGGGCAACATTTCTCTCAACTGTATCCAAAGTTTCAACCAATTTCCTTACATATTCTTCCTGTATTAAGTCTAAATCTCCCTTTTCTATCATTTAAAGGTGTTCTGGCCCATGGGGTGGGGAAAGGTCTACCCATAAAGACTTCATAAGGTGAATACCCTGTTGTCTTGGAAGGGGTCATTCTTATTTCTGCCAGGACTGCTGGGAGGACCTTTTTCCAGTTGGCAAAGGTTCCTCCTGTGGCCTTTCTTATATTGTCTTTTATTGTTCTGTTCATTCTTTTTACTATCCCTGAACTTTGAGGGTGGTATGGAATGTGAAATTTCCATTCTACCTTGAGAGTTTTTACCAGGTCCTGGCAGACCCTGGCCATGAAAGCGGGACCATTGTCTGAGTTTATCTGAAGTGGGCATCCCCATCGAGGAATGATTTCCTGAATGAGGATCCTCACTACTGTTTGTGCATCTTCCTCTGTGGTCACAAAAAGTTCAACTCATCTTGAGAACATGTCCACAATTACCAAAATATGGTATTCCTGTCTTTTGCCTAGCTTGGGCATGTGTGTGAAGTCAATCTGCAAATGTGTAAAAGGAGTTGCTGGATATATCAGGTGTTCATGTTTGGCCTTGTGTGGGTTGTTTGGATTGTTCCTGATACATGTGATGTATCTCGATACATAATCTTTAATCAGCCAGGAAAGTTCTGAAATGTAAAAGTCTTTCTCCAATAGTTCACAAGTGGCTTTCCAGCCTCTGTGGCCTATTCCATGGTACTAGGAAATAAAAAGTAATGCACTAGCTACTGGTATATATGGCTTCCCCTCTTTGCAGAGAGGTCCAGTCTTTGGATCTTTCTGCACACCTATTTCATCCCAATCTCTGAGATCAGCTTCTTCTGCACATCCCTGCAAATCTGAAAGAACCTGATCAAAAAAAGGGCAATCCTGGTGCTAGCATGGGCATTTGGATCTGTGCATTTTGTGAAGTAGCAGCTTGTTTAGCAGCTAAATCAGCGAGACCATTTCCCTTGGCTATCTCTGTTTGTTGGCCTGTGTGTGCTCTGCAGTGTTGTGGAAGATAAATCAGACCTGGGTGATGTGTCTTGGTGAATGAGGTTTATGCAATCATGTTGTGGCACAACCTCATCCTGCTCTCCTTTTAATCCCAAAAGGGCATTTGGATTGCTGCTGGTCCTGCAGTGGGAGAAGCATATGTGATGTGCAATTTTGGATTAGACAGCAAGATCACCTCATAGCCGCTCAACCTCTGAGCAGACATGTGCTGTGTATGTACATTTTTCAACAGGATTGATACATTGTGGGTGGTTTGAAGTGTAGTGTCGTGCCCCAGAGTGAAAGAAGTGGCCATCTCAACCATCATCACACAGGATGCTAAAGCTCTGAGACACTCAGGCATGCCTTGAACCTGCACCGGAACCATCTTTGAAGAAAAAAAATAGGGCGCAACTTGCCTCCATGCTCTTGAGCGAGGACACCTGACAAAGTTTTACAATTTTCCCTTGCAAACAAATGAAACATCTTTCCATAGTTAGGCCGAGCCCTGGAGCCGTTACCATAACATTTTTCAAATACACAAAAGCATTGCACATTTCATCTGACCATTTTATACAGTCTGGCATGTCTGAACCTGTGGCTTGTCTCAGGAGATTGTAATAGTGGGAACAGTCAGGTATCTGATTGGCGGCAGTTAACCAATCGTACCAAGAAGGGTGAGCATGTCCTTCTTAGTAAGTGGGTGGGGCAGACCCACAAGAGCCACAGCTCTTTTGTGGCTGACTTTCCTTTCTCCTTTTGAGAGTACAAACCCAAGATATTCAACCGTTTTCTGACACCATTGCAGTTTTTTCTTTGACACTTTATGACCACTTTCAAAAAGACATTGCAAAAGATCCCTCCCATTCTCCAGGGCGGCCACCCGAGTAGAACTGCAGAGGAGGAGAACGTCCCCATACTGCAGCAGGGATGAACAGTGTCCTGGTATCCAAGCTCTGAGAGTAGATTGAGGACAATGGAATAGACTGCAAAGGAGTCTATAAAGCCCTGGGGCATTCTACACCATGTTAGTTGGCGGTTTTTAAAGCAGAAAGCAAAGATTGGCTGTGTCTCCTCATCCACAGGGATGCTAAAAAATGCATTTGCTAAATCAATCACAGTAAAATACTCTGCATCGGATGGTATGGCGGTAAGTATTGATGGCACATCAGGCACTATTGGGGCAATCAGTACCACTAGGCTATTGATGGCCCTTAGGTCTTGTACGAACCTATAGTCACCATTTGCCTTCTTTACTGGGTTAATGGGAGTATTGTAGGGCGAGACGATTTCCCTTAAGATTTCTTTCTTTAAGAAATCCTTGACTATTGGTTGTAAGCCATCCTCTTTTTCTTTAGCTATGGGGTATTGCTTGTGGTATACAGGTTGGGCCCCTGGTTTTAAGGTGGCTTTGTAAGGTGTACAAGGGATAAATCCCACATCCAGTGAATTTTCTGCCCAAACTGCTTCCTCTATTCCTCCTTCAATCAATCACATCTTCTATCAAGGAGATGGATGGAAAAAAGGGTGAGGATGTTAATCCTGTCAGATTCCACGTGTAATCCTCCTTGCTTTGTGACTTTCATTGTAATTCCCAGTTTTCCTAGTAAATCTCTGCCCAAGAGATTCACCGGACAGCCAGGTATTATTCTGAAACAGTGTTGAATCACTGATCCCATTCCAGTCGGGTCAATGATTGTGAGGGGTGGTGTTTTAAAAGTTTTGGTCAGTACCCCATTGAAGGCTCAGCCTTTATGACCTCTCCTCTTTGTCCTTGTCCCCTCCCTCTGTGTCCTCTTCCTCTCTTTTTATAAAAGGTTCCCCTCTGATTTCCTGAGAAATCAATTTGATAATGTGTCTGCTCTGGTGTTTGCTTAGGAATGTCAAAACATCCTGCAGCATCCTTCACTGTAAGTCTCTTGCAGAAATCACTTGTTATCGGATTATGGAATGTAAGGGGGAGGAGGCGGGGCGCATGGTACAGGCATAGAGAAGGCTGACTTAACCCTTAAATTCACCATCCCATGACTCTTAAACCCATCGTGGACAATGTTTGGGTTAGGATGCTATAGGGAGCCTCGGTCCAGCCGGGGATCTCCACAGCATTTTTTTTATTTTCATCTTTCTTAACATTCTAATCAAGTTCTTGTAGCTTTTTTTTTTTTTTTTCTTGGCAAAATGCCAATAAGCACTCCTTATGGCCAGAGGTTCCCCTGATCACAAGCAAGCTTTGTATGTTATTACTTTTCCTATTTTTATAACCAAACAATTTTTATTTATATTTCAAATTTCTTGGCAGAGTGCCAACAGGTTCAAACAGTACTTTCAATTGCTGTAGTACTAATGCCGCAAACAATTCTCCACTATCTATTACGGTCAGTGAGATATTAACACTTGAACCCTGTTGGCAAAAAGCCAAATGTCCAAATTTTGCACCTGACTTCCCCTGCGCAAGAGATGTCAGTAGCAAAAAGAATTATTCAAATAGCATGTTTTGATCAAAAGTTAGCCTCAGAGTATCCTACTGACTATACCAATTTATGTATTACCTTAAGAAAGTGTTATTAACACTGCTACTATGCACACTATCTTATTCTTTAGAGTCAAAGCATTCATATATAAATCATTAAAAATAAACGTCAATACATCACCGGATACTGTAGCATCACTGTACGTTTCGATTGGGGAACTTCCATCAATCACTAAAAGGAGCCGGGAGTTGAATTATAACACAGTGCAGTGGAAAGTGTCATCTTACCTCACAACACTCCCACACACACACAGACAGATTACAAATTATCTTACGACTTCTACGAGCAAGCGATAGAAAGATAAGCAAAGAGATCGGGTTTTGTCCGGCACACCTTATCAGACTTGTTCTTATAATTACAGTACTGTATAAATCATTTTCCCTTGGACTTCACGGAGTCCAAAAGCTCTCCCAGAGCTTTCTGCTACACGGAGCAGTGTCATAGGCCTCCCGGGGCCTATCTCGCCGTTAACACGGAACAGCGTTTCTTGCTGCAGTCTTTTTATTTGTTCACCCAGAACAAACGCTGCTTCACAGAGCAGTCTTACATACAAGCCCTCCCAAGGCTTGTCTCGCTGTTAACACGGAACAGCGCTTCTTCTTCAGAGGAGTTAACTTATTATCAAGGTTTAAAAACAGCTCTGACATAAATCACAGGTCCCTTTAAAGGAAACGATTTCTAAATAGACGTCACGGTGAGAGAAGATAAATAGATCAATTCTACTCACCCGACAGACATATTTTAATCGATCCCGGACGACGCCCCCAACTGATAGGGAAATTTAGATAGTCAGTCTAGGGATGAGTTTGAATCTTGATAATATTTCTGATAAGATGTGACTTACAATCCCCCCAGGCCTGTGAGATTAGCCCATTGAGACAATGACACAAAACAGCAAGATCTCTGAGCAAATCTAATCTTTTATTCCTTGGTGTGAATATTTAAAGGGGCTTTCAGAAAGTACCGCCCTTTGACAAATTATCCAATCATATACAGAGACATTTCATGACAAAAGTGAAACCAATTATTTCTAAGAAATCACGTGCTTAATAAGAAACAAAACTATAACAAGTAGATAACATGAACATGAGAAAACAAAACTAATTTACCAGTACGCACCTAGTAATATGTGAAATATAGTACAAGTAGAAATATAAAATGGAAACTGATTATAACAACAAAGGAAGCGGTTAAGCTAAATATCCCTTCATCGGTCTTGTGTCATATGTAAACAGCAATTGCATCATGCATGTGAGGTATCACTGTGAATGTCATATTGAGGTCAGTAATTCTAGTAATAGACCTTCTATGTAAAGCTAAAGTGGCAACCTGTAAAGGCTTTTAAATATGTACATAGTTTGTTGCTGCTGCATGGGCGTGTGCAATTTTAAAGCATATCATGTTTGGTATCTATTTACTCTGCGTAAGATAATATTTTATATTTTACCAAACATTTGGGCAATATATTGTGTTTTTGTGGATTACAACTCAAAAAACGGTATTTTTTCGCAAAAAATTGTTTTTGAAAAAAAGCTGCACAATTAGTGTCACAAAAAATTGCAACACCCACCATTTTATTCTGTAGGACCTATGCTTTAAAAAAATATCTAAAGATTGGGGGTTCCAAGTAATTTTCAAGTAATTTTCTTAAAAAAATAAAAAAATCATGTAAACGAAAAGTGTCAAAAAAGGCTTGGTCTTTAAGTGGTTAGAAGTGTGAGTAATGTGTGGCATAAGCTTTTGGAAAGTAGACACCCCAAGCTATTTGCTGAGAGGCATGTTAAGTCCATGGAATATTTAATTTTTTGCCCAAGTTTCTGCTGATCCATGGTCTGTGAGACCCCAAGTCTATCTGACTCACTGTCATATGGTAGCTGAGTCCAACATCTGTGGTAAGAGTACCCCACCTATTCATTGTCTCAAGTGTTTTTGATTTGATTTCATCAGACAACATTTTGGTTCTTCACATGTGGTCATTCCGTGGGAAGCTGCCCTTGAAATGGGTCTGAGATGCTTGGACTTGTTACACTTATTAGTTTAATTTTAATTTATTTTTATTCTCAGTGGTGTTGAGTTCACTTCCAACAAGTGTACCCGCCACACTTACAGAGACTCCATTGCATATCTTTTTCACTTACAGACTTTTATTCATAAGGTGTTTTTGGATTGTTTATATGCACTTGTGTTCCTTCACGATAGCACATACAGGGTATGGACTCCTTCAGTGGAACCACCCACACCATACTATTTCATTTGTGGTTTAGTTTGATTCATGCACTGACACTGTGTGGATTCTTTCCGTTGGAAGGATCCACACCATAGTTTGTGGTTTAATTGATTTATGCACTGTATACTGCATTCAATCTATTATAAGTTAGAATATCACTCCTACACATAGTGATATCCTTCACCAGTTTAGCGCCGCACTTCCCATTTTTCATTTTCATTTACTTTGTTTGTTTGTGTGCTGGCAGCTTTGACACTTGTTGATTGTGGGTTTTAGTTTTATTTTATTTCACTTTTATTTCACTTATTACACTTCCTGACTACCTATCACAGGTTTGGAGGCCCTGAAATGACAGGATAGCACAAACCCTCCCCCCCAATTGACCCATTTTTTTGAAAGTAGACACCCCAATGTATTTGCTAAGAGGCATGGTGAGCATTTTGCTGATCTCATTTGCTGACACAATTTCGTGGAAATTGAAGAAAGAAAACAAACATGACATTTTCAAAACCTTGTGACAAAAAATGAGCTCAACAAAATACTCATCATGCATTATCAAATTCCTTGGAGTGTCTTCTTTTCGAAAATGGGTCATTTGGGGGGGGGGGGGGGGGTTGTGCTACCTTGATATTTCAGGGCTTCCAAAACTGTGATAGGTAGTGAGGAAGGGAAATTAGCAATTTACGCACTTTGAAATCCTGAAGGCGGTGATTGGTTTTTGGCACCCGTACACGGCTAGGCTCCTAAAAAGTGTCACATGTGGTATACCCATACTCAGGAGAAGCAGAAGAATGTATCTTGGTGTGTAATTCCACATATACCCATGGCATGTGTGACCAATATATTATTTAATTGACAACTTTGCCAAACCACAATTTTTTTTTAACACAATTTAAAAATCTTGCGACAAAAAATAAAATCATCCATGGGCTCAACATGCCTCTCAGCAAATTTTTTGGGGTATCTACTTTCTGATGAAGTCTACGCTCTGACAACATGCATTTAGGGGGCTGAGCCCACGTGCTGATGTCACACAGCGGCTATCCCGTTTTACTCTGTATCCATGCTTGTACAGCTAGCACGGCTTGTAGTGCCATATTTGTGAGTATGGTTACTCATTTTTTATGGGAATAAATTGCTTTTATATGGGGAGCACTAGATTTCGCCATTCTTTTCCTATATATGCTGATCATTGTTGTATACACGAAAGGCTTGCTAACCAGACAGAGGATGTGTATGGAATAGAGGACTTCCGGAACAAGCATCACGCCAGTCTCTTTTGATATCCCCCGAGGGGAACTGCTTTGTTTGACCCGCTGGTGAAACAGGGGTCAAACTGTGAGGTGAGCAGCCTAAGACACAGGTGGAGGAGAACACAAGCACATTTTATTTGGATTTTTCACAAGAATGGTGGATGGTTTCTGTTTGTCACATATCTGTTTTATCACTTTTTCATGGACTGGAATGTTTAAGTAGTTCATGTCTTCATTGATTTTTGGATGCACAGTGATTATCTATCGGTAGTGCAGCTCGGTTTATTTATGTATTTCCAAAAAGAGGTAATTTTATTTCGGGGGGGGGGGGGGGAGTTTGTACTGCCCTGGTATTTTGGCACTTCAAGAAATGTGATAGGCAGTCAGAAAGTAAAAGCTGTGTAAATTCCAGCATATATACCAATCAATATATGCTTATTGGGATTTTTTACCAAAGACATGTAGCTGAATACATTTTGGCCTAAATTTATGACAAAAATGTCGTTTATTGGATAAAGATAGTAGAAGATATTTTTTTTTTTCAAAATTTTCGGTCTTTTTTTGTTTATATCGCAAAAAACAAAAATCCCAGTGGTGATCAAATACCACCAAAAGAAAGCTCTATTTGTGTGAAAAAAAGTACACACATTTTGTGTGGGTACAGCATTGCATTACCGTGCAATTACCAGTTAAATTAGTGCAGTGCCAACTAGCAAAAAATGCTCTGGTCATGAAGCAGTTAAAAGCTTCTGGAGGTCAAGTGGTTAATGAGCTTGAATTTTTTTGAAGTAAAGGTTTCATAATTTCTTAAAGCTAAACTGCAAATAAACAACAATCAAAATGAGAACTGTTTTACCTGCCAAATGATTTGTATTTCTGTCCATCTAGACCTGAGTGATTTACACAGTCCTGTAAGGCAGCAGAAGTCTGGAAACCTGCCTTTCCTCTACTGCAGTCAAGTAATACAACTATGGGGTTAATTTACTAAAGGCAAATAGACTGTACAATTTGTAAAGCACAGTTGCTCTGAATAAATGAATGAGTGACTTGTATAGCGCTACACATGCGAACTGAATCGCCAGTGTCTGCTTGGCTGGTGCGGTCATTTTACCCCATAGGATCTCGACACGCTTGGGACACACAGTTGTACACACATATACTGGGCCAATTTGGACAAATAACCTACCAGCATGTCTTGCTCCAGAGCTTAGTAAATGAGCAGAAGCTCTGATGACTTCCTTTATCCAATCATGCAAATATGCAGTTTCTTTATTCTCCTTGCATGTGATTAAGTATTCTTTGCAAAGTGAAGCTTTACCTCATTTACCAAGCTCTGGAGCAACTGCACTTGCAGAAGGCAAAAAGACTGTGCACTAAAGGCAAAAAGACTGTGCACTTTGCAATCAACCGCAAAGTCTTGTTTCTGCTCTCATATTGCTAATATTACTACATTTCCTCCATTCACAGAAAGTTTAGGAACGGTGAAGAAAGCAGAAGGGAGTAAGTTGGGGAACTACTTTTTTTAATCATCACAGCGCCCAAAAACTGCTGCTTAGGACAGTACCCGGTGGCTGTGAAGGAAACATTGTGGGGAAGATTTTACCAGAAGCAGCTGCCTAAAGGTAATGTGACATACGATTATACATGTGAAAAATGTGAATAGGTCCTGTTAGTAAATGAGCAAATGTATAAAGTACAGAAAAAGTGATAAAAACGAAAAAGCTGCAAAATCTAATAGTGTTCACCATACACAAATAGAAACAAATACAAAAAAGTGATCTAGTGCAAGATCACTTTTTTTCATATGATTATACATACCTCATATGATTTGGTGCATTCAACGTGGGGCTTTGGACTGTGAGCTGACAGTTAGCCGACCCAGAGTACTGCCAGCGAATTGAGGCGTGCCTGACGGAACGAGGCCTGATCAACTTCGCAACACGGTAAGTGAATAGTGTTATATTCCTTATCTGTGTTATTCCGGCACAGTCGCCCTCGGTTTTGCTCCCGATCCGTCGGCTACTGCAGGCCACGAAAAGACGGGTCATTTCTTGTCCAAAGCCGATTTAATAAGATCCTGTCAACCTATTCTGCCGGCTGATATTTTTATGTTATGTTATATGTTCTGTTTTGACTTGAATGTGGCTATTTCAGCGGATGTCTGTATGTGAAGGGGGAGACACAGTTTCCTTATCAGCAGTCTTTATACTAAGATGCTGGTTTAAGATGGTGTCTGGGAATATATACTGTAGAGACACAGTTGCCTAGCCTGTGTACAAAAGCCGATTCCGAGAGGGTGTAATAGTTACACAGTTACCTGGTCGGCCCCTGTACAAAGCTCATGGTTGAAAGCGGGTGTCATGAAATAAATGAATATGGGCACAGGGATTCCTTGTCATTTATGATTAAGAGAGAGTGCCGGGAATGTATATATAAATGAATTATAAATGCACCTCACTGTCGTGAGTGTGGGAGAATACGAACCAGGTAGGTTCAGGGTTAAATATTACCTCCATACAGACAGCAGGGCTTAAATAGCATGTCATATTCTAACTGTGTATGTGGATTCATGTTTGTGCGTGAAGGTGGATGGGGTTAATTTTGGGACGGGACAGGAGCGAGGAGCAGGCTAGACCCCCCTCCTTTTTGTTTTGCTGAAAGACATTCCTAAGCATTGCTTGTGAGTCGGGATTCATGTCTCGCTTGAAAAAGAAAAATCATTCTCCTCCCAGTTTTGTGCAGGGGGGCTACTGCTCCTTCTGTGAAGAAAAAAAAAGGAATGGTTTTTAAAAATTGCGCCTGCTGCTGTCGTTTCTTTTTCCAGACGTTTAACTGTTTAACACCCCTGCTAGCCTACGACTGATTTTTAAACCTCAGTGTAACTTCTGATTATGAAGTCTGGAGTTTTTATATTTGCATTTTTTTTTTAAGTTGAGCCATGACTAAGTAGCTATTTAAAACTCTTCACAGGATAGAGTTGCAAGTTGGGGAGGGTGGTTCCTGCCCCATAGCAGAGACAGAACAAGGAAGGATTGTTGTATGTATATCATAAAGGAAAATGCCTGCCCCTACCCTATCATGGTGGCCCCAAGTGGGCATGTGAGGAATGTGGGAGGTCCGGACTCCCACACCCTGACCGCCCCGGGCTCTGCCCCGAATGCAGTTGTAAGTTGGAGGACCTCCTACGGAAGTCTCTCCCCTTGCTAACAGGCCTTCCCACTGCCTCATCATCCCAGTCATCCCAGCCCCTTTTACCCCCTGTGCCTAGTATTGAATGCAGATGGCAGCTTTTACTGCCCACCGGTCGTTGCCCCAGTGATGCCTTCAATACCAGGTTACATAACAAAGCGCATTATCGCATGTTATCAAGTGCTTTCGTAGCGAGTTTGGAAGAACCGATACGGAAGGGGCTGATAGTGGCCCGACCAGAGTAGTACAGGACCTTAGAGCAGTGAACGAGGCCACCGTTCCACGCACTCTTCTGTCAGGGGTGCCCCCGTCTGCAAAGTTTTTCGCTGTCAAAGGTTTAGAGACTGCTGAAGCCATACAGGCCATTCCGCCCCCCCCCCGTAATGCTAAGGCCCTACATGCATTTTTGGGACTGATCTCTTACTGCAGAGCCTGGATACCTGCGGCTTCCCTTCTCATGCAACCCCTGTATGACAACCTGCAATGTGACCCCTTTGCACTGTCCGAAGAAGCGCTCACTGACTTTCACCTTTAGAAAAAGGCAATCAGCACTGCTCCTGCACTCGGTCTCCCTGATTATGGAAAGCCCTTTCGCCTGTTCATATCTGAGACACAGGGCCACGCCTCAGGGGTGTTGAGACAAAGTCGTAGACTCTGTAACCGCCCCATTGGTTACTATTCAACCCACCTGGACCCACTTGCCAGAGGAGGCCCATCATGTCTCCAAGCAGTTTTTGCTGCCCAGGCCCTGCTGGACAAAACTTCAGATATTGTCCTGGGCCATCCCCTTATGCTGCTAGCCCCTCACGATATCTCTGCCATTCTGAATCAGGTGCAACCCAAGCATTTATCCTCTGCCCGCCACCTCCGGTTGCAATGCAATTTACTCATGCCTGACAATGTGACTCTACTTCGATGCCAATAACTCAACCCTGCTACTCTCCTTCCTCTTGTCCAAGGGGGGTATCAAGACATGCCTCTGGATGAACAGGAAGAAGAGAACGCAGACCTACCTGCTCCTACCCTAGATGAATATGAACATGATTGCTTTAAACTCATGAAGGCGGAAACCACCCATCTACCCTCTGTCCTGGATGCCCCGATCCCATTGCCTCAACTCACCTTGTATGTTGATGGCTCCAGATTCACAGATTCATCCGGCAATTTCCACACAGGATATGCGGTTACCACAGAGACTACAGTTATGCAAGCCGCCTCACTCCCAGCATCCATGTCTGCTCAAGAGGCTGAGCTCCATGCCCTTACAGTAGCCTGCCAGCTTGCAGAAGGACGAACAGCAAATATCTACACCGATTCCTGGTATTCACTGGGTGTGACCCATGACTTTGGACTAATATGGAAGACAAGAGGCTTCTTGACTACAGCCGGTACCCCAGTGAAGCATGGCAAGGCCATAGATGCGCTCCTGACAGCACTCCAACTGGCCGATGAAACATCAAAACAAGCAGCCATGACCCCCTTAGGGGCTGAAACCACAGAATTTGTGGGAATATATCATCCACAGCCAGAAGCGGTAAACAAACCCCTACTACAAAAAACTCAAACAGATGCTGCAGACCAAGAGAAAGCAACATGGAGCAAGATGGGAGAAGTATGGATGATGATCTTTGGACTGTAGAAACCCGCCCATGTCTCCCCAGAGCTTTGGACCCAGCTGTAGTGCAATGGGCCCATGGAGCAACCCATCTCTCAAAGACTGATGAACTCACTTATAAACAAACATTATGTAGCTCCAGGAATAACTACTTTAATTAATCAATACTGCAAGTCCTGCCACACTTGCCTAGCATGCAACCCCGGAAGGCTAGAGAAACTACCCCCGAAACACTCAGCTAGACCGCTCTACCCCTTCCAGAGGATACAGATTGATCACATACAAATGCCAAAGAGTGGTAGATTTGAGTATGCCCTGGTGGTGGTAGACATGTTCTCAGGATGGCCCGAGGCTTATCCAGTCGCAAATCAGACAACTAAAACCACGGCTAAAAAATTGCTTTTGGAGGTGGTTTGCAGATATGGGGTACCTGAGGTGATAGAGAGTGATCAAGGCCCTGCGTTCACTGCTACAGTCACAAAATAAATATGGTTGGCCCTAGGTACCACATTGGCGTTTCACACACCTTATCACCCACAGAGTAGTGGGAAAGTGGAAAGAATGAACCAGACACTTAAAACCCGAATGTTAAAAATGGCCAAGGACACAGGTATGTCCTGGCCAGAAAGCCTGCCAATAGCTTTATTCAGCGTACGGTATTCCCCAAGGGGGAAGCATTCTTTATCCCCTTTTGAAATCTTGTTTGGAACAGCCCCTAGATTAGGTTGTTATTACCCTCAACAGTTACAATTGCAGTCTGATACTTTGATAGATTATGTGACCACTCTTGCAAAAGAATTAACTAATATCCATGCACGAGTATTTTCTTCCATTCCAGATCCTGATCTAGATACCGGTACTCACAGCATACTTCCTGGTGATTGGGTGATGGTTAAGAAGTTCCTCCAAAAGCATTCCCTGGAGCCAAGATATGATGGTCCATTCCAAGTGTTGCTAGCAACAGCCACTTCAGGTAAATTGGCCGGAAAGAACACTTGGATACACGCTTCCCACTGCAAAAAGGCTCCAGTTCCTGAGGACCGTGCACCACCCGCATCAGAATGAAACTATATATCTTTCTTCTTATAGCAACTGTGCACACACAGGAGGTGGCTATCAAACAAGTAAATGGTGTAACACAATTCTGGTATAATTCATCAGACACACATGTAGCTATCTTCATATTTGATTACTGTATTATAATCTCCGTCCCTCCATTTGACTTGCAGTGTAACGTGTTCTGGCCGCAGATTGCCTCCAGAACCATATATATATGTGACACAGCAGACTGTGACCACTGGGAATCTGTGGGTTGGAATACAGGGGAGGACTGGGGATATAAGCCACAGAGTGCCCTGAACAAGAAAGACAAATATGGAGAGTCATTACTCAGCAGACTGACCTTGTTAAAAACAGGCACATGGTCAAGTGATGGGAGGACGGGACATAGCACGAAACTCACCCTAACCATAAGGAATCCCAGTCCTACGGATGCAGGCACATATGTTATTGGGGTACGGTATGATGGGGAGAATAGGGGACCAAGTGGACAGTTCTAACTTAAAGACACGTATAATTCATCTGAATGGGAGGCCCTTCAAATAGCAAGTGATCCCCTTAAACCACATGTACATTTGCGCACCCTAGGAGATATGGTGGCCATAGCTGATCCCACATTCGAAGACACGATGGCAGCAGAGACTGGTTTCTCGGATGTCAACCTGTGGTTCGAATGGATGAGGTATAATGCAGGTAAACATAACAGGTCCAACTGTTATGTGTGTGGTGGAGCTAGACCCCATTTGGGAACAGTGCAATTGAACATACCTCCCACTCAAGAGGAGTGCTTTCTGAGCCTGTTCACCAATACTTCCACTGATTACTCCCAGTGCGAAACATGGAAAAGAGAATATCCCATAGTAACCAAGACATGCAAGCCCAGAGAGGGTATCACTATATATCCCGGTAATTACACATGCTTTGGGAACTACCAGGGAGCAGTGAAGTTCTCAGGGAACTTCTCTATGGGATACTGTGCCTCCTACAGCAGTGTATCCACAGATCTGGTGCAGAATCAAACTCAATCTTTGGGAGACGTGTATTGGATCTGTGGGGACATGAAGATTAGGACTAAGTTAACAGACCGATGGACAGGGTAATGTGCACTTGCCAAAGTCATAATGCCCCTGCACATCTTTTCGGGAGGTAACCTAGTAGCAAAAGGGGAGCACTCATCCGAATCCAGATGAGTTTAAAGCCCGAGACCAAGTAAAAGCAGGTTTTGAGTCCCTGATTGCTATAATCACTATAAACAAGAATGTAGATTGGATTAATTATATCTACTATAACCAACATAGGTTTGTTAACTATACCAGGGATGCACTCCAGGGTGTAGCTGAACAACTAGAGGCCACTTCACAAATGACTTTCCAAAATCGTATGGCCTTAGACATGATTTTAGCTGAGAAGGGGGGTGTGTGTAAAATGTTACCTGGGAGAAGTACATGTTGTACGTATATTCCGGACAATACAGGCCCAAATGGTAAGGTAACCTTGGCTATTAAGAAATTAGAGGATCTCTCAAAAGAGTTAAAAATAAATTTGGGGCTAACCGATCAGTATTTTGGGTGGATGAGTGGATGGCAATGCATTTGTACTCAAATAGGCATAGCAATTTTGATGCTGCTTACATTAGCTGCGATAGTGGTTTGCTGTATTCTGCCCTGTATGAAGAAGCTGTTGGGAAAAGCAGCTAAAGAGGTAACTCCTACCTTTTTTGAATTTGGGTGATATTAGAGATCCAATGAAGGAGGAGGAAAAGGGACCGTATGCTCCATTGCAGTCCTTGCCTGTTAATAATACATACAACATTCTCAGATGATGAGGGAAAGAATAGTTCTTGACTGTTCTCCTGACCATTTTGTCGAAAGAGGACACTGGACAAGCCATGTCTGACTTCTATGCGAAATACAAAAAAGATCCTGATGTCGGGAGGGCCAAGTAAGGTCATACAGCATAGGGACAGTACTGATAAAAAAAGTAATTTTAAGGGGGGACTGTGATGGAGCTAATAAATTGACTATGTTATCTCTCTCTCCTAACCACTCAGATATTGTTATTTTCTTTCCTTCTTTGTTATTTTATTATTTATTTTATTTCTTGTTGCGATATTTATATATATGTATATATATATATATATATGTATGTATAAGGCCCACTTTATGCAGACACCATTCTTGTGATGCCACAGAACACACAAGAGGAGGAGGAGGATGACATATTTGAAGGTATTGAAGCAGAGGAAGACATACATCAAACCTTAAGAGATGGCTTTTCATCCCCAGAACCCAGGTAAGCCAAGCTCTACCAGAGCACACACAGATATTCTGTGTTACTCTCCCTCCTCATCAGCTGTTAAAAAAACAAACCAATGTAAAATCCCCCCGGGGAACAATACCTGCAAGCACACAGAGAGTTATAGATAAGGGGATGGAGTCTGTTCCCTCCAGCTTGGATATCATGACAGCTATTAAGGCATGCAGTGAGACCCTTACAGCAAAAATTGATTCATTGGCAATTGATATCAACATCAAGACGCATGAATTTTAAAGGTTAAATCAAGGATATCAGAGGCTGAAGTCCAAATCTCAACGGTGGAAGACACAGTGAGAACGGATAATAAAGAACTGCAAAAATGAGTTGCTACAAATCTTCAAATCTGTGCTTTGCAGGAAAGAGCCGTGGATACAGAAAGTAGAATGAGGAGAAATAACATACATATTATAGGCTTGTCAGAATGAGCAGAAGGGGTTAAACTAGTGGAGTTTGCAGAAAAGCTGCTAATAACATTCCTGGAGCTAATAGATATGCCAGCCATTTTTGTGGTAGAGCGTGCACACAGAATTTCCATTTGATCCCCTAAATCTGGAGCCTTTCCACACCGCTTCCTTCTCCACCTGTTGAACTATAGGGACTGAGATCATATAAATTTTTTTTTAAACAATAGATTTTATTTGGTTTTCACATTGTATACAGAATATTATGCATCATTTACAGTGCAAAATTGTACAAAGTGATCGACAACTGTAGACCTTACTGTAACGGCACCCCAAATACGAAAGGGGGAAACGCCGTTTAGATCTCTTCCCTCTCCTGGACACAAATTCACTGTCGATCCTCCACAGCCAGACAACCACTTCCCATAGGAATTAATCCTTCTGAAAGAACGAGACGCACTCTGTATCTTTCTCTGGATAGACTCACTTTATTGCCAAAAACATTGTAACTTTTATACACATCCAATACTGCATTAATCTAAAATGAACAATGGTCCAGCTCCACCCACAACATAACAAGACCCAATACACATTTGCCAGTAGGCTAGCTTTTGTCTCCCAATACCCATCTCTTAGAAGGCAACAGCTAATCCCTTTATGTTTAAATAACTATGCATGACCTTTATATTCACCAGACTGTCTGTTACTTTACAATACACACAAGGACAGACTTAATTTCCCCAATCCACATCACCACAAACAATGAACAGGTCTTTTAGAAGCTGCGATTCATTAGCATTACACTAGGCAGACAGGTGATTGAGGCTGAACACATCCGTATCTCTCAATTAACCTGTTGAGTTCAGAATCAGTAAATAGTCCTTTACAGATATCCTTGGGAATATGGTGGATAAATATTACAGACCCATTTTAGGTAGTCCAAGATATATTTCTTAATGTCCATTATTTCCTGGCTCACCCTGTGTCCAAAGTG
Organism: Rana muscosa; assembly: GCA_029206835.1. Classification (NCBI taxonomy): domain Eukaryota; kingdom Metazoa; phylum Chordata; class Amphibia; order Anura; family Ranidae; genus Rana; species Rana muscosa. The sequence continues at coordinate 419,591,456 of CM055117.1, read as the reverse complement.
ACCCCCCTGTCACACTTACTACAATAACATAATGCGGATGTTCGAGCTACAAACATAGATACCGAGTCTGACCTCAACAGGAGGTTAGGCCTGTCACCCCAATTGGGTTCACACTGTGAGCAGGCTTTCTGCTGGACCAGTAAGAAGTTGCTCGCCCTGAACCTTAGTGAGGGTCCCTGGAGGTACTCTTTATAGTAAGCTCTTTCAAGCCTTGACATTAACCAACAATAAACATAGAAATTCTTTATTATTACAAAGTAGATATTTCTTAACAAGCATTCTGAAATTAAAGGCTCAGGGATTCGTATTGAGTGCTCCATCATTGACCATACCAATCCTTGGTTTATACCACTAGATGTTAAGTTATTTGTGCATAAGTATCAGTAAATAGTAAGCATGCGTCATAAATGTGAGGAGGCATACTTAGAGGTCCTCCATATCTCCCAGTGTTTATCGAAACTCTGGGCTCTTCTTTCTGTATAAGCAAGCATTTTTTCCATGGTATACTGTGCATTTACTCTAGAGATTACTTCTTCAATTTTGGGAGGTGATTGAGAGCGCAATTCTTTTGCTATTAAAATACGCGCGGCAAACAATATATGGGTGACTACTTTTCTCATTAATGGAGGGAAATTCTCGATAAGAAGGCTTAGCGAAGTGAATGCAGGGTTAAGGGCATAACTCGTTTTGGTGATGTTCAGAATGAGTGAGTGGACTTTTATCCAGAAAGACTGTATAACTTTACAGCTCTAGAATATGTCGAGTAGGCTACCCGTGGTTTGGCAGTTCCTCCAACAGGGAGACGGGATACCAGTGCTCATTTTGTTCAGACGGAGCGGCGTAAAGTACCATCTATGTAATAGCTTTTGCGCATTGTCCCAGTGATCCACACAAGCTGAGGATCTGCTGTTATATTTTATAGCCACATGCCATTGATGTATAGGGAATTATTTTTGTAGTTCATGTACCCATTTCACCATGCTGGGTAGTTTAGATTGTATATATAGGGGAGTGGAAAATTAGTAAAACAGGGATATCCCTTTATGTTTGTTTGAGGGTTTACTTATTAGGAAGTCCCATAAGATCTGTGGGATTTCTATGGGTTGGATCGGATTAGCGTGGGAGTAGTGATGTATTTGATATATTCTATATCTGTCTACAGCACTCTGCTCATTTAGAGCAGGCATGGAGAAGTGTGCCCCCAGCTTCCTCCAAGATTGGGCCGAGAAGTTAGGAATTAGATATTCGTAGGTCGCTAGTGGGATTTTTAGTTTCCAAGTTGGGGTGTCAGTAAAGTGATTATTTACTAATGAGGACCAAGCATCAATAGTGGCTTGAATGGTTGGGTACGGTGGGGCTTTCGGTTTATGGTAAATGCAGGCAGCCATTGCCAGTGCTGGGAGTTTGTGACCTGGTGTAACTGCGCATTCAATATCTGACCATCGGTTGTCTGTTTGGCAGGGAAACCAGTAACGTATTTGGTCCAGTACCGCAGCTCTACAGTATATTTGTGCATTAGGTAGACCAGCGCCGCCTAGATGTTTAGGTTTGTAAAGTTGTGCTAGGGCAATTCTGCCCCCCCATATACATTTTTTCAAGTAGATCATTAGTTGGGTAAAACATTTCTGGGGGATTGGAATGGGTAACGTTCTGAAATAGTATAGGAGTTTAGGCAACACCTGCATTTGGTATGCAGCTATCCTCCCCAATCATGTGAGGTGTAGAGTGCTGATTTGGTTTAGTTCCGCTTTGATTTTAGCTAACAATGGAGGGTAGTTACTTAAGTAGATTTTGGAGGAAGAGGAAGTCAGCTGCACACCAAGGTATGTAATTGAGGGGGGGTTCCAGTTGCAAGGGAAGATGTTCTTTTTAATCTAGTTTTTTCTTTGTTTGGTATATTGAGTGTCAAGGCGTAACATTTGGATGTGTTGACTTTGTAAAAGGAGATCTGTCCAAATTTGTGTAATATGGTTTTGATGGTAGGTAGAGAAGATGTTGGATTAGATATAGTGAGAATAATATCATCAGCAAAAAGTCCTATTTTGTGACTTTCGGAGCCAGTTTTGATACCTTCTATTTTGTCGCTGGATCTGATATATTCCGCCAATGGTTCTATGATTAGTGAGAAGATGATTGGGGATAATGGGCATCCTTGACGGTTGCCATTAGATAATGTAAAGGGGTCAGAGAGTAAGCTAGAGGAATAAACTCTAGCTGTGTGATTAGAGTATAGGGACATAATTGCTGAGTGGATTAGGCCAGAGATTCCAAACTTGTGCAAGGTTTTAGATAGGTAACGCCAATGGACCCTATCAAAGGCCTTCTCTGCTTCTAGAGCCAAAAAAGTACTAGGTGTTTGTGTGATTTCTGCTAGTCGCAGAAGGTTCAACATTCTCCTAGTCCCATCCGGTGCCTGTCTGCCCTTTACAAAGCCAACTTGATCCAGACCTATGAGCGAGGGGGTAATATCCATCAGTCTATTTGCTAGGATTTTGGCGTAGATCTCCAGATCTGAATTTAATAGGAAAATATGCCTGAAGTTTTGTGGGACTGACACGTCCTTGCCAGGTTTTGGTAGGGTGACTATTACAGATTGGAGCATCTCCTTTGGGAAAGAACCTGAAGAGGCTGCAATGTTAAAAATTTTTACTAATTCGGGGGCGAGGAGGGCAGAAAATGCCTTATAGTATTCAGCGGAAAAAACATTTGCGCCAAGGGATTTGTGCATAGGTAGGGATTTAATAACTGCTTCAACTTCCTGGAGGGTGATGGGTGTATTCAGTTTTTGCAGTGAAGTTGTGTCTATGGAGGGTAGGTGAATACCTTGTAAGAAATCGTCGATCTCCCTATCTGTGGGTTGGTGAGTAAGTGGGTCTATGTTGAGATTGTACAGGGATTCATAATAATCCTTGAATGCGTTGGAAATATCTCTAGTTTTGTGGAACTTGATGTTAGTGTGGTGGTGTCTAATGTGCGTGAGGTTGGAAGGCTAGGTTTTTTGAGTTGGGAGGCTAGGATTTTGCCCGCTCTATTATTTTGAGAGTAGTATGAGACTTTCAATCTCTTAAAAAAAGTGTCATAATCTGCTCTGAGTTCTTGCCTCAGCTCTTCATGGCAGATAGTCAGGCGTTTAAGTATTTCACTGGACGTGGTATCAGGGTTTTTGTGTTTTGCTTCTAAGTCTGCTACAGTCTCATGGAGCTGTGACATGCACTGCATTTTCTTTTTCCTTTCTCTGGAGGCAATTTGTATAAGAGCTTCCCTAGCAAATGCTTTGTGTGCACAACATGTCGTCATATGGGGAGCATTCCCCATTGTTATTGAATAGGAAAAATTCCTTAAGCTTCTCTTCTACTTCATCCCTGAGTTTGGGGTACGATAGGAGAAAAGTGTTGTTACGCCACAGTGGTTTGTGGGAGGTTTTGCTGGCATCCACAACCTCTATAGTCACTGGCGCGTGGTCTGACCACGTGATGTTGTGGATGTCAGCCACTTGAACATTCTGCAATGTATACATGTCAGTAAGAAAAAACAATTCTAGAATAGCTATCGTGCACAGCTGAGTAGATTTCTCTTGGAAGCGTGTTTGGCCGTAAATACGTGCGGAAATTTGGCATGTGTACATTTTGGGGATTTTACACTAGAGAAGTGAGTCTCTTGTACACACAAGACATTGCACTTTACATCTATGGCTGTTTTCCAGAGGGCTCTATGCTTATAGTGACTGTTCAAGCCTCTCACATTATACGACATCAGTTTAAGATTCATTCCAATGGTAGATTGCACAGAATTGCCATCTAGTGGTAGGTCTTAGCAGTAGGAGTGTTGTAATAGGTATGCTCAGTATGCACAGGATCCGAGGTAGTAATGCCCTTGTAACTTTCAAAACAAACATATTAACCAAAACGAACCAAACTTGATCATTTGATAACTGAGAAAAGTCAAGCTGCATTTTTTGCAGCAAATTGGTTATGGAAGTCATCTTGTAACTGAAGTAGGGGGGGGAAGAAGAACAAGTCAGTGAACAGCCTTGTGAGTTCTTTATATTTGCGAAGAAGCTGGAGGTCACCAGGTTTTCAGTATCCCTGGGGTAAGGGGAGAGCATTCTGTTGAAGAGATGCTAGATAGTGTTACAGTCATGATTAGGTTGTTTACTCACTCTTCCTGTTCTGGCGTTGGTTTCTACGTCTATCGTAGAGGGGGTCAGGGTCCACTGGAACCCCTTCTGCAGGGATTAAACGCCATTCACGGAGAAGCTCCAGACCTCTGTCTAGTGATGCGATTCGTTGTGCATTTCCACTAATAATTTGGCTGGGAAGCCCCACTTGTAGAGGATTTTGTGATTATGCAGGATATTGGTGATAGTAAACAAATTGTGCCTGGCTGTCAATGTAGCTTGGGACAAGTTGGCATACAGTGCGATTCCAGCAAAGGGATCAGGAAGAGCAGGGTGCTGTCTGGCATAGCGCATAAGCTGATCTTTTACGTGGTAAAAGTGGATTCTTGCTATGACATCCCGGGGGATCTGGTCAGATAGGAAGGAAGGTTTTCAGCAATCTGTGGGCTCTGTCAATGGTGATATCTGCAGGGCTCAGGGATGGGAGAGCTGTCATCATGAGTTTTTGCAGATATGCTGTTAGCTCTTCTGGTTTAACGGCCTCAGGGACCCCTCTAAATTTGATATTGTTCCTGTGAGCCCTGTCTTCAATATCCACCATTTTTGAGACACATGGCTCTGATTTCTTCCTCAAAATGTGCATCCACAAGCTCATTGTGTGCTAATGTAAATTCCTACATTTTCTGCTCTACATATTCAACTCTGTTACTGACTGCAGAAACTTCAATTTTTGTGGCGTGCATAAATGCTGCCATGTCATGTTGGAGGGCCCCCCATAGAGTCTGCAGCATCTCCTTCAAAGTGGTGTCTGTGATGGGCTGCCCTGAGGTGGGGAAGGCATATAATTGCTGGGCATATGTGGAGGATTCCTCCATTACTTCCCTCGCCGTTTCTGCATCATCCCTGGCCCCTCCCCCTTCTCCCCAATCCTTCTTTTTTGCTTAACAGGGCTACTGAAGGAGGAGGATGGCAGTAGATGGTCTTGGTAGCATGACTCACTCGTGGATGGTGGTGGATTACTGGAAGCGTGTGTTGTGGAGCCTGACGAGCAGCTCCCGACACCATCTTGGATTTCTCGGCCCGCGGCTAGGGGGAAGAAGTCCGTCAATTTTCGGGGTCCCTCTCTCTCCTTCCTCTTAAACATTATGTCCACCGTGTGCCCCTTGCTCTCCTCTATCCGGCGGTGTGCTTTTAGCTGTCCTGGAGCCACTGCTTAACACCCGGTGTGTCAGAGCTCTCTTCTCACACGTCCATCCGCTCTGGCTGCCGGCTCCGCCCCCGAGATCATATTTTAATAACAGCCCGATTGAAGACAAATTCGCAATATGAAAATGCTAAATTGCTTTTTTTTTCCTGACTGTCCTCCTGAGATACAGCAACATTGCAGAGCTTATACGGAAGTACGGAAAAGACTGCGTGATGAGGGAATTAAATTCAGTCTCCTTTACCCTAGCAAATTGAGGGAAACGGATGGAGATCATACCCGGTTTTTTGAAACATCAAAAGTCACATCAGATTGGCTAGATACGCGATAGAAAATATATGGACATATGCATAAGTCTATTTAGTAAAGGGGTGGGGGGAGGGGGGGAAAGGTTATGGGGAAAAAATTTAGGGTTTTCTTTTTTTTTCTCACAAAGGGACACTGCAGAGTAGGAACAAATGTGAAGTAATACTTGGGTTTTAAATATTAATACCTAAAAACATATATGAATAGGTTCACAAATGAAAGTTTATTTTGTTGATTTCGTTATGCAGAAGATGGTAAAGGTTTTTGTTGTTTTCGTTATGCAAAAGATGGTAAAGGTTGATTAGCATGATATACCTGTTTTGGAGGTTTCATGGCATAAGGAAATTGGAGAAACACATTTTTTACTGGGTGTTTTTTTTGCTAGATATGCACTACATATGATATGTTATATTGGTGTAGGAGGTTTCATATATAGACCCCCCCCCCAGAAATTATATAAATATGAGGTCCCATGATTAGACTCCTCCTCCTTCCTTCTGTGTTTTTTTTCTTTCGTTGTTTCTTTTCTTTTTCCTTTTTTTTAAGGGCCTGACTCATAGGATAGGGTAGGGTGAGAGATTTGTTTTATTGTTTGTTTTGAGTGAGAGAGGAGAAAGTGTCTCTGTTGGTAATTGAGCATGCTTATATCCCTTGGTTGAGAGGCGGGATATTTTCTCTTCCTTTCCTTTTTTAAAGCACTGGGTATAGAAGAAGCTATAGTCAGTTTTTTTTTTTTTTGGGGGATATAGTCTGTGACAGGAGGGTCACTTTGGACACAGGGTGAGCCAGGAAATAATGGACATTAAGAAATATATCTTGGGCTACCTAAAATGGGTCTGTAATATTTATCCACTATATCCCCAAGGATATCTGTAAAGGACTATTTACTGTTTCTGAACTCAACCGGTTAATTGAGAGATACTGATGTGTTCAGCCTCAATCACCTGTCTGAAGTGTAATGCTAATCCCAGCTTCTAAAAAGACCTGTTCATTGTTTGTGGTGATTTACATTCTATTGTCTATTGTGAATTAAGTCTGCTACTGTGATGTGGATTGGAGCTGGTCGACCGTCTGGCTGCATATTATGGGATGTTGAAGTGTCTTCTGTGAGGAGGGGGGGAATCACCCCTCCTGCTAAGACTGTTTACTGAAGGAGAAGTTTGAACACACCTGACCTGTATCACCATTGTCATTGGACAGTTTAACCCGATCTGTTCCCCCAAGGATGGGAGGGAAGGGTTTTGAAGAGAAATGTGTTACCATGTGTTTTGAAAATAAAGTCATTCCCTGTTTTGGAACTTGAAATACAGAGCGTTGTCTCATATCTCTGGAAGGATTAATCCTATGGGAAGTGGTCGCCTGGCTGTGGAGGGTCGATAGTGGTTGTGTGTTCAGAGAGGGAATATTCTAAACGGCGTTAACCCCTTTCATATTGGGGGGTGCCGTTACATTGGTTGGCAGCAGCGGGATTTTCCCTCCAGTTCCTGGGACACTCCAAACCACCACAGTGAATGACCAGCTATGCAGCCGAAGGAGGGTGATGCAGGACCCTGGTCAGTTGAAGATTTGTTTCAGCAACGAGTGCGACAGCGGTTGGCATTATATGGTGCTAACCCATCAGAGACGCCATACAGGAAGCCATTAGAGACATCGAGCGGCAGGATGGGTGGCAACATGAGCAGAGAATGGCGGAAATACGGCAATCAGAAACAACACCTAAAAAAGCAGCACCAACTGAAAGGAGAGGAGAGATACAGATACCAGCCGACATAGAAAAGGAATTCAGAAGGAGGTTGCGAGAGATGCAGATACAGCATAGAGGACCAGTATCAGAGGAGGTCCTGCTGGGATGGTCTGATTCAATCTGCTGCGAACTCTGGAAGAAAGTGCTAGCTCTCGAGCAGCAACACCAGGGAAAAGTTCTCCCCTCCATCCATGTAAGGTACTGGTCGCAATATGAAGTACGAATGCTGTTATTGGGGGAACAACCGAAGCAGGAGTGGACAGCTGAGTTAAGCAGGCTGATCCGGGCAGAGATGCGGTTGGACGAGAGCTACAGAGCCCTCCGGTGGTATGTAGCCCAAGAGTGCCAGTGGTCAGCGGATGACAGCCCCATGGAAGGCTTTGACTATAATGGCCTGGGATTGTTGTATTGGAGGCTGTCCGAGGACCCTGACTTTGGGAGTGATCGGGAGTGGCGTTTGGAGGAAATAATGGAGCACAGAGAGCAAAGACTGAATGTCTTGGAAGGGCACTGGGCACAGGAAGATTTGGAGTTTCTGGCCGTTCAGGAATGGGAGCTGGAGATTGCCTACAAACAGCTGCTAGACTCGGCTCAGCAGCAGGGTGGGGCTACCTTTGCCTGGGACTATCAGGAAATACCAGTGGACAACTATGAAATCCTGGCTGAAGAATCAGCAGAGGAAAATCTGAAGATTGCCATCCCTAAAGCCGAAGTGGATGATATGGAGTTCCAGGGAGCTAGCCTGGCTGAAGAATCGGCAGTGGAAAATCTGAAGATTGCCATACCTAAAGCCGAAGTGGATGATATGGAGTTCCAGGGAGCTAGCCTGGCTGAAGAATCGGCAGTGGAAAATCTGAAGATTGCCATCCCTAAAGCCGAAGTGGATGATATGGAGTTCCAGGGAGCTAGCCTGGCTGAAGAATCAGCAGTGGAAAAGCTGAAGATTGCCCTCCCTAAAGCTGAAGTGGATGATATGGAGTTCCAGGGAGCTAGGGCAGTTGGCTCATCTTCCCAGCTACAGATTACAGAAGGTATGGACTTAAGGGACTGTTCAGAGGATGTTGTGGATTATACATCGCCTGCTCAAGTACTGGCAGCAGGACAGAGTACTGCAGACCCCTGCTCTACACCCGTGGCAGTTTTGGAGGCCCGAAGTGAGAAGGTGATGGTTCCTCTTTCCCAGTGGATTTCAGAGATACAGGGAGGAGAAGCAGCCATTTTCCCTCCCCAACAGTTAGCAAGAGCAGATGATGTGGAGTCTCCAGCAGAAGTGCTTGCAACAGGGCAGAGTGCTAGCAACCTCTGCCCAGCACCGGAAACAACTGTGGAGTTTCAGGGAGCCGGGGCAGTTGGCCCCTCTCTCCACCAACAAGCTGAAATGGTAAAGCTTTTACCCCCAGCTGGATCACTGGCAGCAGGGCAGAATGCTACTGGCCTCTGCACACAATGGCAACTTGAGCTGATATCGGTGGATGGGCCTGCGGTCTCCACTCACAGCCACCCAGCAGAAGAGCTGGCAACAGAGCAGAGTGCCACGGGCCTCTGCTCTCAACTAACAGAAGAGGGAGTTCCTGTGGTATTGGATGGGACTTCGGTCCTCACTGACACAACCCCAGAAAATGGTGTGACACTGAGACAGGAGGATGTCAGCCTTGCTTTGCAAGCACTGGGGGATTTTCACCTACCCCAAGTGGATGGGACTTCAGTCTCCACTTGTATACCTCAGGGATGCTGGGCAGTCGGCCCAGATCCCCAACAGCATGACGGACTGAGCCCAGTCACCCTGTCTTCTCTCCAGTGGCTGAAAGGACTCCAGGGAGAAGGGCCAGTCCAGGCCTCTCCCCAGCGGCGGGTATGTTCTCTAAGAGAGGCAGAGGTTGGCTGGGTAAGTGATGCTCTGTTTGGAGCAATTTATTTGGGGTACTGTGTGGATACCGGCATTAGAAGAATGGACCTATGGACTAACTTCGGAGTCAACCCGTCTGGGGTCACCTCCTTTGTTAGTCTCCTGCCGAAAAGGGGAGATGTGTGACAGGAGGGTCACTTTGGACACAGGGTGAGCCAGGAAATAATGGACATTAAGAAATATATCTTGGGCTACCTAAAATGGGTCTGTAATATTTATCCACCATATCCCCAAGGATATCTGTAAAGGACTATTTACTGTTTCTGAACTCAACCGGTTAATTGAGAGATACTGATGTGTTCAGCCTCAATCACCTGTCTGCAGTGTAATGCTAATCCCATCTTCTAAAAAGACCTGTTCATTGTTTGTGGTGATTTACATTCTATTGTCTATTGTGAATTAAGTCTGCTACTGTGATGTGGATTGGAGCTGGTCGACCGTCTGGCTGCATATTATGGGATGTTGAAGTGTCTTCTGTGAGGAGGGGGGGAATCACCCCTCCTGCTAAGACTGTTTACTGAAGGAGAAGTTTGAACACACCTGACCTGTATCACCATTGTCATTGGACAGTTTAACCCGCCCTGTTCCCCTGTTGGGAGGGAAGGGTTTTGAAGAGAAATGTGTTACCATGTGTTTTGAAAATAAAGTCATTCCCTGTTTTGGAACTTGAAATACAGAGCGTTGTCTCGTATCTCTGGAAGGATTAATCCTATGGGAAGTGGTCGCCTGGCTGTGGAGGGTCGATAGTGGTTGTGTGTTCAGAGAGGGAATATTCTAAACGGCGTTAACCCCTTTCATATTGGGGGGTGCCGTTACATAGTCAGTTGGTTAAATATGAGGTTATGGGTCCCTTCTACTTCCCTGCCATGTGTTGGTATGTTTGTTTTTCAGGGAGGGGAGTAGAAAAAAACAGGGTAGATGTTTTGTTGGGGGTACGGGTTTTGTTGTGACTTGGGGATGTAAGGGAGGGAAAGGGTGTGGTTTGGTATACCCAGGGCCGCCATCAGGGGGGTACAGCCCACACACTTGTAAGGGGCCCGAGAGTCTAGAAGGGCCCGGATGTCTGGCGGGGATGAGAGAAGGCAGGGAGGGGTGCATGAGAGCTCCGTGGCTGTGCTGGCTTTCAGAATATGTGCGAGTCAGCATCTGCTGCTGTGTCATTGACCATCACCTGACATCAGGCTCTTTTCTGCCACCTCTAGTAAATTCCAGCATGTGCACTCCTCATGTGTTCTGCACAAGAGCTGGGACCAGGAACAGCACCTTACAAGTAAGGGCTAATGTACAACTGAAGAGGAAGGGTGGGGTGGGGGTGGGGTGGTGTACATGTGCATGTCTGTGTACATATGTGTGTGTGTGTGTCTGTGTACATGTGTGTGTCTGTGTACATATGTGTGTACATGTGTGTGTCGGTGTACATGTGTGTGTGTCTGTGTACATATGTGTGTGTGCCTGTGTGCATGTGTACATGAGTGTGTCTGTGTACATATGTGTGTGTCTGTGTACATATGTGTGTGTATGTGTACATGTGTGTGTCTGTGTACATATGTATGTGTGCCTGTGTGCATGTGTACATGTGTGTGTCTGTGTACATATGCACGTGCGTGTGTGTGTGTGCCTGTGTACATGTGTGTGTGTGTGTGTACATATGAGTGTGTGTGCCTGTGTACATGTACGTGTGTTAGGGAGGCTGAGAGTGTACAGGTGTGAGGGGGCTAAGAGGGTACAGGTGTGAGGGGGGCTGCGAGCATACAGCTGCTGGTTTGGGATGTCTCTTTTGGGCAAAATATAATTTCCTACTGTTAAACCTTGAAAGCACTGATGACTTATAATACACTCTTCATTTTCATATATGACATTGTAAGAGTGTTAAAAAAAAGGTGTATGCACTGAAGGACTTGATGGGATGGCTAGTGGGCGGATTCGGTGGGACGACCAGTGGGCAGGCCCTGGGGAATGTTGGTTGTCAGGCCCAGGGGGGCCTAGGTTTAAAGCTGTCTAAGGGGCCCCACAATTTCTGATGGCTGTCCTGGGTATACCTATTAATATGCTCTGGAGTTTCTATGGGGCTCAGCCTGTCTTGGAGTTGGTCTAGACATTTATTGATTTAGCAGGATGTCAAGCAAAAATGATTCCTTTTCTGTCTTATCATGGAATGTTCGTGGGCTGAATTCTAAGTTTAAACGGGCATTGATGTTTCAGTATTTAAAAAATGATAGCCCACATATGATGCTATTGCAGGGGACACATTTAATGGGAGGGAAATTAATGACATTAAAAAAAACCTGGATCCAAAAAACTTACCATGCCACTTACTCCTCATATTCTAGGGGGGTGTAAGTTTTAATTAATAAATCTTTTCCCAGTGTAATTGAGAACATATATACCGATTCACAGGGTAAATATGTTATCATGGTGTGGCAACAAAAGTATTTTATAGCAGCAATTTATATTCCCCCTCCTTTTTCTCCCGAGATACAATATTGGAGAGGATTATCCAGCAGTTACTTTTTATGGGAGATTTTAATTCTATTATATACCAAAATTTAGATAGACCAAGACCCCCTAAGCAACATTCAGCGGCATTATATAATTGGGCGCAAGAATCAGGAGTTACAGAAGTTTGGAGATGGAAAAATCAAACAAAAAGTGCATATTCATGCTTTTCCCCCTCCCATAAAACGTTGTCTCGAATAGATCTAGCTTTTGCAAATCCAGCTTTGTTGACAAATATTATAGAAGCCACATATCTACTGAGCGGTCTTTTGGACCATTGCCCTCTCTATCTGTTAATTCATACCCCTCCTTCAAAAAATGCATCATTATGGAGAATGGGACTCCAGTGGGTCACTTACCCTGAGATAGAAGAAAAAATGCCACTAATAATAACCGAATATTGGGAAAATAATGCTGGATCATCCTCTCCAGGTGTTGCATGGGACGCGTTTAAGGCATTTGTGCAGCTGCAATATATTTCAGCTATAGCGGCAGTTTGCAAGGGACAGAAAACTAATACCTGGTCTCTACAATTCCAACTGGAACATTAAAAGGAGATATATGGCTCTGATCCTAATATGAAGAATTTTGATCTATTAATGGTTGCTCAAAGGGATCTGTATCTACATATAACAGAAATAGCCAGATTTGAATTATATAAAAATAGGCAGAAAGTTTTTGAACAGGGAGATAGAAATGGAAGGGTCTTGGCAATGTTAGCACAACAAGATTATACAGCTACACTTGTATCTGAAGTCAGAACTCCCGAGGGGAAAATGGTTTATAACCTAGAAGAAATTTTAGAGACTTTAAAGCAGTTCTATAGCTTTTTATATACCTCTACTCTCCCCCCTGACTTCCATCTAGGGAGAGCTGTCTGTACTTTTGGATCAGATAGCTCTAGGATGGCTGTCGGGTAGGGAGAGAGAGGCATTGGCTCTACCTATTACTAGTGAAGAGATCCAGAAGGCTATACATACTTTTCCGAGTGGAAAGACTCCGGGTCCGGATGGACTCCCTATTGAACTGTATAAAATGTATGGAGATATTTTAGCTCCAAAATTGGCAGTGGTATATACAAGGGGGTTACTAGAGGGGTCTCTTCCAGAGTCAATGAGATATGCACGCATAGTTCTTAGTCACAAGGAAGATAAGGATCCAAAATGATGTGCTTCTTATAGGCCAATAGCTTTATTAAATACTGATTTTAAAATATTGATAAGATACTCACCTTAAGAATTCAGCACCTGTTAACATATATTCTTGACTCAGATCAGGCAGAATTTATGCCCCAAAGAACAACAGATATTAATTTACGTAGATTACACACTAATATACATGTCCAACAAATGAAGGCTCTAGAACTGTTGCCTCTTTGGATATAAAAAAGGCCTTCGACACTGCCGAATGGCCTTTTCTATGGGAAATACTTAGAAGGATGGGATTTCCATTGGTGTTTATCTCGTGGTTGCAGGCATTATATTGAAGTCCCATATCAAGCTGGGCGGAAGGTTGTCAGCTCCTTTCCAGCTATATAGGGGGATGCGACAGGGCTGCCCTTTCTCTCCAACTCTCTTTGCAATAGCAATAGAGCCAGTGGCAGGGGCTCTTTGGACTTCTTCAGATCTTCGCGGACTTCGAAATCGAGGGTTGGAGGAGAGGGTAGCCCTATATACAATCGACATGCTGCTATTCCTGAATGATGCCGGTTAATAATTACAGGGAGCCTTGGACCTGATGAATACATATTCAGCGGTTACAGGGCTTAGGGTGAATTGTAATAAATGGTTGCTGTTTGCTATTGATCCGGGGGCACAGGCGACGGCATCTTTGAATATGCCATTAAAATAGGTGATGGAATTTAACCACTTGCTGCGGCAGGTCGGCACGTTCCCGCGATCCGTCATAACTGTGCGTTGGCCCTTTAAGCAGGGATAGCAGGCACGCACACCCACTGCGCAGCAGGGGACCCAATGCGCGTGGCCGGCGGTCGCGATGACCGCCGGCCACGTGCGATCGCGGGCACAAGGACATGTGTGTGTAAACTCATACAATTTAAGATAACACATAGAGCTTATTATACAGAATATAGACTACATAAAATAGGTCCATCAAATTCTCAGAACTGCTGGAGATGCGGACAGTTTCCATGAGATTTTTTTCATGTATTATGGTCCGGCTATCGTTATGTTCTGGGCAAGAGTCATAGACATGATTGTGGCAGTTACGTCTGTTGCTCTAGAACAGAGAGCGGCAACTTGCCTCTTAGGATTAGTGGAAAAAAATAGTTATGCAGTGGCCAAGGGAACACAAATAAACCTATTACTTTTCTATGCAAGAAAAACTGGAAAAAAACGGCTCTACTGTCACTAGCCTTTTGGAAATATCTAGTAAATAGTAATTTACCTCTATATAAAGATACATATTGTAACAGAGGAAATCAAAAACAATATGAGAAAGTTTGGTCTAGTTGGATAGCAGATCCTACAACTGCATTGGAACAGTCTATGGACTAAACAAAAAGAAATAGGAATAAGGTAGGGAAGATAGACGGCAGTGAACACGTGGGAAGTCTAGAGAGCAATAATATGAAGCAATTTAAGACAAGAAAGGAAGGGGGTATACAAACTACACCAAAGTATGAGTTGATTGGGGAGAATGAGACTTTTGTGGTAATGCAAATTTGGATATAATAAAGTATATGTAGAAGCTCCTGCGTGAGCTCAAAATAGAGTCTGAATGTATGTTTTATATATGTATTTTGAAAAAAGCAATAAATAAATAATAAAAAAAAAAAAATGCATTTTGTTTTTGTACTACTTTCTCTAAATCTAATTTCAAATACTTGTATTTACTTTTCCTGTATCTATGCTTTCTCTTTATTTCCTTAAAAGCAATAACGACCTATTGAAAAACAAAATACTTTACAATTTAACCACTTAAGCCCCGGACCATTTGGTAGCTAAAGGACCAGAGGTGATTTCAGAATTTTTCACTGCGCTGATTTAACTGTAAATTGTGCGGACATGCAATGTTGTACCCAAACGAAATTTGCGTCCTTTTCTTCCCACAAATAGAGATTTCTTTTAATGGTATTTGATTGCCTCTGCGATTTTAATTTTTTGGAATATAAACGGAAAAATGATATTTTCTACTTTTTGTTATAAGAAAAATCAAATAAACTCAATTTTAGTCATACATTTAGGCCAAAATTTATTCAGCCACATGTCTTTAGTAAAAAAAATGTCAATAAGCGTATATTTATTGGTTTGCGCAAAAGTTATAGCGTCTACAAACTAGGGTACATTTTCTGGAATTTACACAGCTTTTAATTTATGACTGCCTATCTCATTTCTTGAGGTGCTAAAATGGCAGGGCAGTACACAACCCCCCCAAATGACCCCATTTTGGAAAGTAGACATCCCAAGGAAATTGCTGAGAGGCATGTTGAGCCCATTGAATATTTTTTTTTTGTCTCAAGTGATTGAATAATGACTAAAAAAAAAAAAAAATTACAAAAAGTTGTCACTAAATGATATATTGCTCACACATGCCATGGTTATATGTGGAATTGCACCCCAAAATACATTTTCTGCTTCTCCTGAGTACGGGATACCACATGTGTGGGACTTTTTGGGAGCCTAGCCGTGTACGGGCCCCCGGAAACCAAGCACCGCCTTCAGGATTTCTAAGGGCGCAAATTTTTGATTTCACTCCTCACTACCTATCACAGTTTCGAAGGCCATAAAATGCCAAAATAGCACAAAACCCCCCCAAATGACCCCATTTTAGAAAGTAGACACCCCAAGGAAATTTCTGAGAGGCCTGTTGAGCCCATTGAATATTTTTTTTTTTTGTCCCAAGTGATTGAATAATGACAAAAAAAAATAAAAAATTACAAAAAGTTGTCACTAAATGATATATTTCTCACACATGCCATGGTTATATGTGGAATTGCACCCCAAAATACATTTTGCTGCTTCTCCTGAGTACGGGGATACCACATGTGTGGAACTTTTTAGGAGCCTAGCCGCGTACGGGACCCCGAAAACCAAGCACCGCTTTCAGGATTTCTAGGCACAAATTTTTGATTTCACTCCTCACTACCTATCACAGTTTCGAAGGCCATAAAATGCCAAAATAGCACAAAACCCCCCAAATGACCCCATTTTGGAAAGTAGACACCCCAAGCTATTTGCTGAGAGGCATGGTGAGTATTTTACAGCTGTCATTTGTTTTTGAAAATGAAGAAAGTAAATATATATATATATTTTTTTTTCAATTTTCAAAACTTTGTGACAAAAAGCGAGATCTGCAAAATACTCACAATACCTCTCAGCAAATAGCTTGGGGTGTCTACTTTCCAAAATGGGGTCATTTGGGGGGGGGGGGGTTTGTGCCATCTGAGCATTCCATGGCCTCCGAAACTGTGATAGGCAGTGAGAAGTGAAATCAAAAAATTACACCCTTAGAAAGCCTGAAGGCGGTGATTGGTTTTTGGGGTCCCGTACGCGGCTAGGCTCCCAAAAAGTCTCACACATGTGGTATCCCCGTACTCAGGAGAAGCAACAGAATGTATTTTGGGGTGTAATTCCACATATGCCCATGGCATGTTTGAGCAATATATCATTTAGTGACAACTTTGTGCAAAAAAAATTGTCTTTTTTCCGCAACTTGTGTCAACATATAAAATATTCCATGGACTCGAAATGCCTCTCAGTATATAGCTTGGGGTGTCTACTTTCCAAAATTGGGTCATTTGGGGGGGTTTTGAACTGTCCTGGCATTTTATACACAACATTAGGAAGCTTACATCCACTCTTCTAACCACTTGAAGACAAAGCCCTTTCTGACACTTTTTGTTTACATGAAAACATATTTTTTTTTTGCAAGAAAATTATGTTGAACCCCCAAACATTATATATTTTTTTAAAGCAAAGGCCCTACAGATTAAAATGGTGGGTGTTGCATTTTTTTTTCCACACAGTTTTTGCGCAGCGATTTTTCAAACACAGTTTTTGGGGAAAAAATACACTTTTTTAAATTTTAATGCACTAAAACACACTATATTGCCTAAATGTTTGATGAAATAAAAAAGATGATCTTAGGCCGAGTACATAGATACCAAACACAACATGCTTTAAAATTTCGCACAAACGCGCATTGGCGACAAACTACATACATTTTTAAAAGCCTTTAAAAGCCTTTACAGGTTACCCCGTTAGATTTACAGAGGAGGTCTACTGCTAAAATGACTGGCCTCGATCTGACCTTCGCGGTGATACCTCACATGCATGGTGCAATTACTGTTTACATATGACGCCAGACCCGCGCTTGCGTTCGCCATTGCGCAAGAGCAGGGCAGGACAGGGGTGCTTTTTTTTTTTTATTATTATTAATTTTGCTTTTTTATTTTATTTTTAAACTGTTCCTTCCATATTTTTTTTTTTTATAATTTTTATTGTTATCTCAGGGAATGTAAATATCCCCTATGATAGCAATAGGTAGTGACAGGTACTCTTTTTTTGAAAAAACTGGGGTCTATTAGACCCTAGATCTTTCCTCTGCCCTCAAAGCATCTGACCACACCAAGATCGGTGTGATAAAATGCTTTCCCAATTTCCCAATGGCGCTTTTTATATCCGGGGGGGGGGACATTCCCTCCCACTGCTTGTAAAAGCAGTCCAGAGGCTAATTAGCCACTATTGTAATCTTTTTTTTCATGCAGCCTGTTGGCTGAACGAAAAAAAGAGATTGATCGGTGGGTATGCCCACCATTAGAATACCGCCCTTCATCCACCCACTTCTAATGATGGGCATACATGCACCATTTATATATGCCGAAGCATTGGGGCATCCTCCCGCAAAAATTATGCGCACACACATGGTCAGACTTTTCCATGGGCAAGCCTCCGTCGGAATTTCGACCGTATGTACGCGGCATTAGGAGCAAAATCGCTCCTCCGCTCCTCCGCCCCTGCTGCCCCAATGCTTCGGCATATATGCTTTTTTTTTTTAACTGTGGTGGTGAAATCACCTCCTACAGCACTGGAGTCGCAGGGATCAGGCCTGTCTCTGCGAACGCTGCAGTTATGTGTGTTGTGTTTTGCAAGTGACAGTGATCGATCGATACTGCACTTGGGTGGCCTGGGCTGGACGGAGGGGCAAAACGCAGGTGCTAGCAGGTATCTGGGCTGATCCCGTTAACACTGCGTTTTTGGGAACCCTAAACTGCTGGGGACGCTAGTATAGATCTGATCAGATCAGATATTGATCTGTTCAGATACTATACCACTAAGGGGGGTGTATGCTTCACGCGTGGGTGTTGGCATTACTGGCACTAACCTGACGCTGCCTGGGGTGTGACGCCGGGTTAACTAGGGGCAATTAGGGGGTTAAAACCTTTATTAGATAATATATGGGGATACCTGACGCTATAAAAACCTGCGGCGAACCTAAAAAAAATAACTGGCTATCTATCGGCACCAGCATAACTAATACAGCGTTTAGAAAAACGATCGCTTAGTGACACTGGCAAAAGGGGGTGAAAGGGTTACCTGGGGGGGCGATCAAGGGGTTAAACCTTTATTAGGTAATATATGGGGGTACCCAACGCTATAAAAACCTGCGGCGAACCTAAAAAAAATAACTGGCTACCTATCGGCATCACCGACAATAAGACAGCGATCAGAAAAACGATCGCTTAGCGACAGTGGTGATAGGGGGTGAAAGGGTTACCTGGGGGGCGATCAAGGGGGTTAAACCTTTATTAGGTAATATATGGGGGTACCTGACGCTATAAAAACCTGCGGCGAACCTAAAAAAAATAACTGGCTACCCATCGGCATCACCGAAAATAAGACAGCGATCAGAAAAATGACCGCTTAGCGACAGTGGTGATAGGGGGTGAAAGGGTTACCTGGGGGGCGATCAAGGGGGTTAAACCTTTATTATGTAATATATGGGGGTACCTGACGCTATAAAAACCTGCGGCGAACCTAAAAAAAATAACTGGCTACCGATCGGCATCACCGACAATAAGACAGCGATCAGAAAAACGATCGCTTAGCGACAGTGGTGATAGGGGGTGAAAGGGTTACCTGGGGGGCGATCAAGGGGGTTAAACCTTTATTAGGTAATATATGGGGGTACCTGACGCTATAAAAACCTGCGGCGAACCTAAAAAAAATAACTGGCTACCGATCAGCATCACCGACAATAAAACAGCGATCAGAAAAACGATCGCTTAGCGACAGTGGTGCTAGGGGGTGAAAGGGTTATCTGGGGGGCGATCAAGGGGGTTAAACCTTTATTAGGTAATATATGGGGGTACCCGACGCTATAAAAACCTGCGGCGAACCTAAAAAAAATAACTGGCTACCGATCGGCATCACTGACAATAAAACAGCGATCAGAAAAATGAGGCTTAGCGACGGCGGTGCTAGTGGGTGAAAGGGATATCTGGGGTGCGATCAGGGGGTTAAACCTTTATTAGGGGGGGTTAGGGGGCTACACTGGACCTAAAACTAAACTGTAGTGACACTTTTACAGTCACAAATGTCACTGATTGCAGTGATCAGTAAATAAATGGTCACTGCAATCAGTGACACTGTGACTGGGGGCTGGGGGGTGATCTGGGGGGTGATCTGGGGGTGTCTGGGGAGGCCTGGGGGGGCGATTTATGTTCCAATGTGTCCTGGTGTCAGTGTGCTGTTTGTGCACTAACCTGTGTGTCTTCTCTTGTACGGCGCTCGGTATATGTGAGTGCCACAGGAGAGATGACATCACTTCCTCTGCCTCTGTAAACATTACACAGGCAGGGAAGCTTTCTCATTCGACGGGAGCGATCAAAAGGGGGTGGCCGGAATCGAACGGCCGTCCCCTCATCCCGGATCGCTCCCGAAGAAATAACCACCGCTCACTGTAAAGAAGGGGGGTCCGATCGGACCCCCCAACTATACAAAGGCAATCACGTATATGTACGTGATTGTGCCTGTCGGTGTCATTCTGCCTACGTATATTTACAGTGGGCGGTCGTTAAGTGGTTAAATTACACTAAATTGATTTTTATAAAGAACGGCATGTTTTTCCTTAAATTTCCTAACTTTGTTGTGACCTGTATGTGAATGGCCTTCAATTTTTATCTCAAGTACATTGGTAACAGTCATTTTATAGGACAAAGTAAATCTTCTGCCACATAAAAAGTCATATTTATTAATGGATTCATATTACAGAAGCAGAACAAATAAATTACATTTATATTTACAAAGTCATAGATAACAATATTTCATAAAGTAATGGATTTCATAACTAGAAATAAAACAGGCTTTTAAAATCAGCTAGTGAATCCATTTGCTGATGAACTGCCAGGCTTCCCTTTGTCCTATGAACTTCATTCTTTAAAAATACTGTGAGAAAGATGCTTAGCTCATGGCACCAACTGAAGCTAAGTCCTCTATTCTACACATAATACCACAATGTTGCCTGACAGACTAATGCTGTGTACACACGATCGGAAATTCCGACAAGAAAACCGTGGATTTTTTTCCGACGGAATGTTGGTTCAAACTTGTGTCGCCCACACACGGTCACACAAATGTTATTGGAAATTCAGACCGTCAAGAACGCGGTGACGTACAACACTACGACGAAAATGAAGTACAATGATTCCGAGCATGCGTCAAATTGATACCGAGCATTCGTAGGATTTTTGTGTGTCGGAATTGCACACAGACGATCAGAATTTCTGACAAGAACTTTTCTTGTCGGAAAATTTGAGAACCAGCTCTCAAATTTTTGTTGTCGAGAATTCCGACAGAAAATGTCCGATGGAGCCTACACACGGTCGGAATTTCCGACCAAAAGCTCACATTTTCTTGTCGGAATTTCCGATCGTGTGTACGCGGCATTAGAGATCTATTTTCAGTTCAAATGCATGTTTTATATTTTGTTACGGAAAAATTTATTGGTACAGGAAAATACAATGCTCATACAGTACAATTTTAGAAGCACAGTGTTGTTATCGCCTTAAACACTCTTATGGTGAAAAACTGTTTGGCAGAGTCCTATTAATAGGAATTCTGTGTAAACATGTTTCACGTTATATGACCCTCATCAGTGCAAGTCTTAGCCTTCAGAGACCGATAGTATGATACATTTAAAATGAAGCAGACGGGTAAAAGTAGAATCAATGTGTTTCTTTAGAGCCAGAGTCCCTACCAGATTCTAAGGGCAACACTGCATTTGTGTACAGCATATATGTGCAACAGCTCTGTACAGTCTGATGGGAGCTAAAGTGATTGTCACTGTAGATCAATATACATTTACAAAACACTACTGTTTACCAAAAAAGGTTCTTACACTTTCATATACATTATGTACATGGTATTCTTGCCAGTAAGATGTACAGTATAGTTGTAAATGTTTTGCAAGGAAGTTGATTGTACACATAGGTAAGTCCCCCCTGTGATGTCCATGATTGGAGATGATCCTTAAGTCATGGAACTATATAGATCTGATGTTGTCTCCTCAGTGAGCTATGAATCCTTTATTGACAAAAATCATTGCCGTATCCTTCAGAAAAATTCCCACGATATTCAGTGAATGCTCCTAAAGAGAAAAGAAAAGCAATCTTCTCTGCCTTTATTCTGAAGAAAGATCAGTATGTGGCTTTAATACACAGGTAACTGCGTAGCCCTTCTGTTGACAAAAAATAAATCATGCATTATTACATGACACATAACAACAGACTTTAGTACCACTTTAAATGATTTTCCAAATAATAATTTCCAAATAATAATTTCCAAATAATAATTTAAAAGTTCTAACAGTTCTTAACTCTATTGCATTCCCTGTATTAAGGTTAAAAAAAAAAAAACCCTACTAAATATTTACAGTCTAGTAAGCTTCAATATTATCAATGTTTTGTTCTTGGGTTTGGATCTTTAACCACTTGCTAACCAGCCGCCGCAGTTTTACTGCGGTAGGTTGGCTCGGCTGGGCAAATCGACGGTACCTTACGTCACTTCCCATTGTGGCCACTAGGAGCATGCACGTGCCGCCAGAGGCACACGTGCGTGCCCACGGCTCACCGCCAGAGCCAATGCGAGTACCCGGTGGGCGCGATGACCGCCGGGCACCCACGATCGCTCGTGACACACAGATCCCGGTTCTTTCAGGGGAGAAATGACTGATCGTGTGTTCATACAAAGTATGGAAAGCAATCTGTCATCTCTCCTAGTTAGAACACAGTGAGGGAACACAATTAACCCCTTGATCACCCCCTGGTGTTAACCCCTTCTCTGCCAGTGACATTTTTACAGTAATCAGTGCATTTTTATAGCACTGATCGCTGTATATTTGTCAATGGTCCCAAAAATGTGTCAAAATGTGTCTGATATGTCCGCCATAATGTCACAGTCCTGATAAAAATCGCAGATTCCCGCCCTTACTAGTAAAAAAAATAATAATAATAAAAATGACATAAATCTATCCCCTATTTTGTAGACACTATAACTTTTGCGCAAACCAATCATTGTACGCTTTTTGTGATTTTTTTACCAAAAATATGTAGAAGAATACATATCGGCCTAAACTGAGGAAAAAATGTCTGAAGAAAAAAATAATGAATTTCAACTAATACGAAAGAAATTATAGCGAAAATAACAAATGGATTTAGCATGATTCGTTAATTTGTTAAAGGTCTAATGAAACAAAAGGTCAACTCAGAGTAAATCTTATAGTCCAATTTTGTGCTGGAGGTTGGATTACTGGCAAAGTGCATTCCTGAAAACTGAGTGGGAAGGGTGTTGTATTGTATTTTAGCATAAGAGAAGAGATATTGTCATTGTGTGTGTTAATGGATTCAATAAACAAATGACTTTCGGAACTACGAATCGTTATCACAAATTATCACATAAATATCGAATTATCCAAAAACTAATCAATTTGTTATAATGAATATCGATACTCTACAGAAATAACAAATTATCCAAAAACAAATTAACGTAACATAATGAATATAACAGAACTAAATTATGTATTTTACGAATGAAAACGTAACGGAAAAAAACAAAATTATAAGTCTACTTTAAAGTATATATAGTGAAAACATTTTTTAGTGTTAGGATAGTGTGATGAGGAGATAGAACCCCTGTCAAGTTTTTCTTACTGTCTGTGTTCTCACTGGATGATTCACTCTATTTTTCCTGGTGACAATTGTCACTGGAACAGAAAGTGATGGTAAATCCGTAAATTTCCAGTTGTCACCAGAATAAGAGTTAGGGACACCTGTTCCTAATTTTGTAGAGATATCCTCTCACTTCCTGCTGTATCTTCAGGAAAAAAAGTGAAGGGACGGCTCCCCAATGGGACACAGACAGCAAAAAAATAAACTGACAAGGATCTTTACCCTTCTCTGTTATGTGCAAAATTTTAAAAGAAAATTTTTGGGCTTTACTCTGTGTTTGCAGATGGTTAAAATTTAGCTAACTTGGTAAATATAGCTAACAAAGGTCATAGCACAGCAAAGCTCATTATTAACCACTTAAGCCCCGGACCATTTGGTAGCTAGAGGACCAGAGGTGATTTCAGAATTTTGGACTGCGCTGCTTTAACTGTAAATTGTGCGGACATGCAATGTTGTACCCAAGCGAAATTTGTGTCCTTTTCTTCCCACAAATAGAGCTTTCTTTTAATGGTATTTGATTGCCTCTGCGATTTTAATTTTTTGCGATATAAACGGAAAAAGACAGAAAATTTTGAAAAAAAATGATATTTTCTAATTTTTGTTATAAGAAAAATCGAATAAACTCAATTTTAGTCATACATTTAGGCCAAAATGTATTCAGCCACATGTCTTTAGTAAAAAAAAATGTCAATAAGCGTATATTTATTGGTTTGCACAAAAGTTATAGCGTTTACAAACTAGGGTACATTTTCTGGAATTTACACAGCTTTAAATTTATGACTGCCTATCTCATTTCTTGAGGTGCTAAAATGGCAGGGCAGTACAAACCCCCCCCCCCAAATGACCCCATTTTGGAAAGTAGACACCCCAAGGAAATTGCTGAGAGGCATGTTGAGCCCATTGAATTTTTTATTTTTTTTGTCCCAAGTGATTGAATAATGACAAAAAAAAAAAAAAATTACAAAAAGTTGTCACTAAATGATATATTGCTCACACATGCCATGGTTATATGTGGAATTGCACCCCAAAATACATTCTGCTGCTTCTCCTGAGTATGGGGATACCACATGTGTGGGACTTTTTAGGAGCCTAGCCACGTACGGGACCCCGGAAACCAAGCACCGCCTTCAGGATTTCTAAGGGCGCAAATTTTTGATTTCACTCCTCACTACCTATCACAGTTTTGAAGGCCATAAAATGCCAAAATAGCACAAAACCCCCCCAAATGACCCCATTTTAGAAAGTAGACACCCCAAGGAAATTGCTGAGAGACCTGTTGAGCCCATTGAATATATATATATTTTTTTTGTCCCAAGTGATTGAATAATGACAAAAAAAAAAAATACAAAAAGTTGTCACTAAATGATATATTGCTCACACATGCCATGGTTATATGTGGAATTGCACCCCAAAATACATTTTGCTGCTTCTCCTGAGTACGGGGATACCACATGTGTGGGACTTTTTAGGAGCCTAGCCGCATACGGGACCCCGAAAACCAAGCACCGCCTTCAGGATTTCTAGGCACAAATTTTTAATTTGACTCCTCACTACCTATCACAGTTTCGAAGGCCATAAAATGCCAAAATAGCACAAAACCCCCCAAATGACCCCATTTTGGAAAGTAGACACCCCAAGCTGTTTGCTGAGAGGCATGGTGAGTATTTTACAGCTCTCATTTGTTTTTGAAAATGAAGAAAGAAGATTTTTTTTTTTTCAATTTTCAAAACTTTGTGACAAAAAGCGAGATCTGCAAAATACTCACAATACCTCTCAGCAAATAGCTTGGGGTGTCTACTTTCCAAAATGGGGCCATTTGGGGGGGGTTTTGTGCCATCTGGGCATTCCATGGCCTCCGAAACTGTGATAGGCAGTCAGAAGTGAAATCAAAAATTTACACCCTTAGAAAGCCTGAAGGCGGTGATTGGTTTTTGGGGTCCCGTACGCGGCTAGGCTCCCAAAAAGTCTCACACATGTGGTATCCCCGTACTCAGGAGAAGCAACAGAATGTATTTTGGGGTGTAATTCCACATATGCCCATGGCATGTTTGAGCAATATATCATTTAGTGACAACTTTGTGCAAAAAAAAATTGTCTTTTTTCCGCAACTTGTGTCAACATATAAAATATTCCATGGACTCGAAATGCCTCAAATGGGGTCATTTGGGGGGGTTTTGAACTGTTCTGGCATTTTATACACAACATTAGGAAGCTTACATCCACTCTTCTAACCACTTGAAGACAAAGCCCTTTTTGACACTTTTTGTTTACATGAAAACATATTTTTTTTTGCAAGAAAATTATGTTGAACCCCCAAACATTATATATATTTTTAAAGCAAAGGCCCTACAGAATAAAATGGTGGGTGTTGCATTTTTTTTTTCTACACAGTATTTGCGCAGCGATTTTTCAAACGCATTTTTTGGGGAAAAAATACACTTTTTTTAATTTTAATGCACTAAAACACACTATATTGCCCAAATGTTTGATGAAATAAAAAAGATGATCTTAGGCCGAGTACATAGATACCAAACACGACATGCTTTAAAATTTCGCACAAACGCGCATTGGCGACAAACTACATACATTTTTAAAAGCCTTTAAAAGCCTTTACAGGTTACCCCGTTAGATTTACAGATGAGGTCTACTGCTAAAATATATATATTTTTTTTATTATTAATTTTGCTTTTTTATTTTATTTTTAAATTGTTCCTTCCATATTTATTTTTTTTAATCATTTTTATTGTTATCTCAGGGAATGTAAATATCCCCTATGATAGCAATAGGTAGTGACAGGTACTCTTTTTTTGAAAAAACTGGGGTCTAGACCCTAGATCTTTCCTCTGCCCTCAAAGCATCTGACCACACCAAGATCGGTGTGATAAAATGCTTTCCCAATTTCCCAATGGTGCTTTTTATATCCGGGGGGGGGGGGCATTCCCTCCCTCTGCTTGTAAAAGCAGTCCAGAGGCTAATTAGCCACTAGGATTGCAGGCATCAATCTGGTATAACCATTCAAAGTCCAGCAACATACCAGTACGTTGCTGGTCCTTGTTGGACATGTATTGTAATCTTTTTTTTTCATGCAGCCAGTTGGCTGAATGAAAAAAGAGATTGATCGGCTGGGTATGCCCACCATTAGAATACCGCCCTTCATCCACCCACTTCTAATGATGGGCATACATGCACCATTTATATATGCCGAAGCATGGGGGCATCCTCCCGCAAAAAAGTTATGCCGCACACACATGGTCGGACTTTTCCACGGGCAAGCCTCCGTCGGAATTTCGACCGTGTGTACGCGGCATTAGGAGCAAAATCACTCCTCCGCCCCTGCTGCCCCAATGCTTTGGCATATTTGCTTTTTTTTTTTAACTGTGGTGGTGAAATCACCTCCTACAGCACTGGAGTCGCAGGGATCAGGCCTGTCTCTGCGAACGCTGCAGTTATGTGTGTTGTGTTTTGCAAGTGACAGTGATCGATCGATACTGCACTTGGGTGGTCTGGGCTGGACGGAGGGGCAAAACGCAGGTGCTAGCAGGTATCTGGGCTGATCCCGTTAACACTGCGTTTTTGGGAACCCTAAACTGCTGGGGACGCTAGTATAGATCTGATCAGATCAGATATTGATCTGTTCAGATACTATACCACTAAGGAGGGTGTATGCTTCACGCGTGGGTGTTAGCGTTACTGGCACTAACCTGACGCTGCCTGGGGTGTGACGCAGACCCTCTCTGACGCTAAAACCTAATTGATATCACCCGCCGGGCGATCAGGGGGTTAAACCTTTATTGGGTTATATACGGCGGGTGCCCTGACACTATAAAAAGCAAACTAACCAGCATCACCCGTAACACTTATATGATGATCACTGGTGAAAGGGTTAACTAGGGGCAATTAGGGGGTTAAAACCTTTATTAGATAATATATGGGGGTACCTGACGCTATAAAAACCTGCGGCGAACCTAAAAAAAATTACTGGCTACCGATCTGCATCACCGACGCTAAGACAGCGATCAGAAAAATGATCGCTTAGCAACAGTGGTGATAGGGGGTGAAAGGGTTACCTGGGGGGCGATCAAGGGGGTTAAACCTTTATTAGATAATTTATGGGGGTACCTGACGCTATAAAAACCTGCGGCGAACCTAAAGAAAATTACTGGCTACCGATCTGCATCACCGACGCTAAGACAGCGATCAGAAAAATGATCGCTTAGTGACAGTGGTGATAGGGGGTGAAAGGGTTACCTGGGGGGCGATCAAGGGGGTTAAACCTTTATTAGATAATTTATGGGGGTACCTGACGCTATAAAAACCTGCGGCGAACCTAAAAAAAAAAATACTGGCTACCGATCTGCATCACCGACGCTAAGACAGCGATCAGAAAAATGATCGCTTAGCGACAGTGGTGATAGGGGGTGAAAGGGTTACCTGGGGGGCGATCAAGGGGGTTAAACCTTTATTAGATAATTTATGGGGGTACCTGACGCTATAAAAACCTGCGGCGAACCTAAAAAAAATTACTGGCTACCGATCTGCATCACCGACGCTAAGACAGCGATCAGAAAAATGATCGCTTAGCGACAGTGGTGATAGGGGGTGAAAGGGTTACCTGGGGGGCGATCAAGGGGGTTAAACCTTTATTAGATAATTTATGGGGGTACCTGACGCTATAAAAACCTGCGGCAAACCTAAAAAAAAATACTGGCTACCGATCTGCATCACCGACGCTAAGACAGCGATCAGAAAAATGATCGCTTAGCGACAGTGGTGATAGGGGGTGAAAGGGTTACCTGGGGGGTGATCAAGGGGTTAAACCTTTATTAGGGGAGGGTTAGGGGGCTACACTGGACCTAAAACTAAACTGTAGTGACACTTTTACAGTCACAAATGTCACTGATTGCAGTGATCAGTAAATAAATGGTCACTGCAATCAGTGACACTGTGACTGGGGGCTGGGGGGTGATCTGGGGGGGCCTGGGGGGGCGATTTATGTGCCTATGTGTTCTGGTGTTAGTGTAGTGTTTGTGCACTAAACTTGATGTCTTCTCTTGTACGGCGCTTGGTATATGTGAGCGCCGCACAAGAGATGACATCACTTCCTCCTGCTTCCTCTGCCTGTGTTTACATTACACAGGCAGAGGGGGCATTCTCATTCGCCGGGAGCGATCGCGGGGGGGGGGGGTGGCCGGAATCGAACGATCGCCCCCCCCATCTCGAATCGCTCCCAGACGAATTCCGACTGCTCACTGTACAGAGGGGGGGTCCGATTGGACCCCCCAACTGTACAAAGGCAATCACGTACACTGTACGTGATTGTGCCTGACGGTGCCATTGTGCCGACGTATATGTACAGTGAGAGGTCGTTAAGTGGTTAACCACTTCAGCCCGGAAGAATTTACCACCTTCCTGACCAGAGCAATTTTTGCGATTCGGCACTGCGTCGCTTTAACTGACAATTACGCGGTCGTGCGACGTTGCACCCAAACAAAATTGACATTCTTTTTTTCCCACAAATAGAGCTTTATTGTGGTGGTATTTGATCACCTCTGCGGTTTTTATTTTTTGCGCTATAAACAAAAAAAGAGCGTCAATTTTGGAAACAACACAATATCTTCAAATTTTTTTAAATATCCCACATATTTTTTTCCCCCAAATTTTTTTTTCCTCATTTCAGGCCGATAAGTATTCTTATACATATATTTGGTAAAAAAAAAATCACAATAAGCGTATATTAATTTGCAATTGCAAAAGTTATAGCGTCTACAAAATAGGGGATAGTTATATGGCATTTTTATTATTATTATTTTTTTACTAGTAATGGCGGCGATCTGCGATTTTTATTGGTACTGCAACATTATGGCGGACACATCGGACACTTTTGACACTATTTTGCGACCATTGTCATTTATACAGCGATCAGTGCTATAAAAATGCACTGATTACTGTGTAAATTACACTGGCAGGGAAGGGGTTAAACACTAGGGGACGATTAAGGGGTTAAGTGTGTCCTAGGAAGTGATTCTAACTGTGGGGGGGCTGGGCTACAAGTGACATGACAATGATCACTCCTCCCAATCACAGGGAGCAGTAGATTACTGTCCTGTCACTAAGCAGAACAGGCAAATGCCTTGTTTACACAGGCATCTCCCCGTTCTGCCTCTCCGTGAGACGATCGCAGGCACCCGGCGGACATCGAGTCCAGGTACAGGTACGTTGCTTTGCGCAGCTGTGCCATTCTGTCGACATATATGTACAGGCGGCGGTCGGAGAGTGGTTAAGATGAATGCTGAGTGAAAAGGCTTGTTGTTCTACCTGTCTTAGTTCCACTTCACATGGGGCAGATCCGCTCAGCTGACTCCACCAGCTCAGAGGGAGATCGCTCCGTTAACCCCCCCGCTGAGCCGGCAGATGACAGGTCCTCCTCTGCTCACTGTCAGAGCTACGCTGTCTTCTATGGGAGATCGGACGAAAACGGATCCGCCAGTACGATTTCATCTGATCCCATCCGATCTGCTGGACGGATGGTGAATGTATCGCCATACATTTGTTTTGAGTGGATATTATTGGATCAGATGGCAGGCGGGTGTCAGCGGACACATCTCCACTGACATCTGCCTGTCCATACAAGTCAAAGGGTGGCCTGCTCGGATCCGCCTGAAAGACGGACAGGCGGATCCGAGCAGGCCCATGAAAGGGGCCTTACATAAACATGTAGATCAGGAGTGCCCAACCAGTGGACTGGGGCCACATGTGGCCTGCTGAGCTCTCTGATGTGGCCCGCGACCTCCTGCTCTGGGATGGCGGGTCAGCAAGCCCAGACCATGGGTCGCCGACCCACCATCCCACAGCATCAGTGTTGTGAATAAAGCCACGGTAGAGGAAGCAAGCGGCTGCAGAACAGAAGCGAATAAGCCGATGCTTCCTGTATTGCTCTGGCTTCTGTCTCAGGCAGAATGATACCAAATGCACTCTGCATGGGACAGCAACAGCCAGCGTTACCTTAATTAGAAGACTGTTAAAGGTAAGTTTATTACTAACATCAGAGTGTATATATGGGCATATCTGTTCTGCAGTGGTTAATGGGCTGCTTTCAAACTGATCTGCAGGTGCAGCTCAGTGTTACCTGCACTGAGCCATAGACTTTGGTTATTACCTGCAGGATATAATAGAAGTCTATGGCAAAGTGCAGCTAACCCACAGAAAAGCCACAGGTGCACTACACTGCACCCGCAGTGTGGGTAAACCGCAGCGCATCAGTATTAAAGGAGACTTAGGTCCCTTTCACACGATCGGTCCGACCAAATTGGACCTTACATTCACCTCTGTGGGGCGGTAGATGTAAATGGGTGTCCGTTTACACCCTGCCTACCTCCAATCTGATCAGCTAAAAAAAAAAAACAGAAGGGGATCATCACTAGTGATGAGCCGAACACCCCCGGGTTCGGTTCGCACCAGAACCCGCGAACGTACCGAAAGTTCGCACGAACATTAGAACCCTATTAAATACAATGGATGCAAACGTTCGGATTCTAAAGTGCTAATTATAACGACTATTATCCATGTTATTGTCCGAAACAGAGTTTGGGAACCCGACTTCTGCTCCAGGGGACATGTATCAATGCAAAAAGAAGTTTTTAAAACGGACGTTTTCCGGGAGCAGTCATTTTAATGATGCATAAAGTGAAAAAAAAAAAGTCAAATATTCCTTTAAATATTGTACCTGGGGGGTGTCTAAAGTATGCCTGTGAAGTGCCACGTGTTTCCCGTGTTTAGAACTGTCCCTGCACAAAATAACATTTCTAAAGGGAAAAAAGTCATTTAAAACTGCTTGCGGCTTTAATGCAATGTCTGGTCCCGGTAATATGGATGAAAATCTTTAGGAAAAATGGCATAGCTACCCCATCAACCCCCCCCCCCCCACCCCAGCCCATTACCAGCCCCTTTGGGTCTTGTATGGATATTAAGGGGAACCCCGCACACAAAATAAAAAAGGACCTATATACTCTAAACAGCCGTATACAGGCGGTGCATACAAGACAGGGACTGTAGGTTTGTTGTTATGTAGAATCTGTTTATAATTTTGAACAGCTGCATTGTTTAAGTGGAGCTCCATGGCAAATTCCTTTTTTTTAGCTTTTTGTAAAACATAGGGAACGGTTATCACCCCTGTCACATTTTTTTTGCTGTCTGTGCCCCTGTTCAGAACATTTCACCTCACTTTGCGTCCCAATGACAACTGTTTTTGAAATGTGGTGTTTTTATTGAAACAAGGATTGGTGATAAAGCATCAGTAGAGAGGAGACACCTTTCTCCCATATTAATTCTTACAGGAGAGAATTTTCCTTCCAATGGGTAGATTTCCTCTCACTTCCTGTTGTCTTCTTCCGTTTGCAAGTAGTAGTAGTTTGTAAGTTGGATGTTTGAAAGTAGGGACCTTCCGTATATACTCTGCAGAAATTGGCC
Organism: Rana muscosa; assembly: GCA_029206835.1. Classification (NCBI taxonomy): domain Eukaryota; kingdom Metazoa; phylum Chordata; class Amphibia; order Anura; family Ranidae; genus Rana; species Rana muscosa. The sequence goes on along the minus strand of CM055117.1, from coordinate 419,560,029 downwards.
CCTTAGGTGTTGGTGTTGGCACAACACTGAAAGCGCTCACAGTTATTCTTGGTGGGTGCTGGAACGCCCTGCTGTCAAGTATAATATCAGGAATTGTAATAACATATAATTGTTGATCAGTGGTAGTAAAAATTGGCCCTTTGATGGTGGTGCTGGTGCCACAACACTGTAAGGCCTGACAGTTACTCTTGGTGGGCGCAGCAATGGTCCCTGCTGTGAATTATTAGATCAATAATTATAATTGCATGCCCCTGTTGAACAGGGGCTGAAAAATTAGGCCTTTGGTGGTGGTGGTGGTGGTGATGGTGGTGCTGGTGCCACAACACTGTAAGGCCTGACAGTTACTCTTGGTGGGCGCAGCAATGGTCCCTGCTGTGAATTATTAGATCAATAATTATAATTGCATGCCCCTGTTGAACAGGGGCTGAAAAATTGGGCCTTAGGCACTGGTGGCACAACACTGCAACCCCTCACAGATACTGTACTTGGAGCACAGCAATGAGGCCTGTTGCAAAGTATTGCATCAAAAATTTTAATTACACGCCCCTGTTAAACAGGGGCTGAAAAATTGGGCCTTAGCCACTGGTGGCGTCACCCATAAACCAAAATGATCTTCCAAGCTATCATCGTTAATCGTATCATTGAGGAGGAGGAGGAGGATAGCCAGTCAACATAACAGCACAGGCACTCAGCATCAGCATCAGTCTTGAAGGGATGTGACATTTTAAAATCAATTAGTCTGTTATATCAGCATCTGGTGTGTGGTAGCTGGTGGTGATCCAAGACTGGTTCATCTTGATGAAAGTCAGTCGATCAACCGAGTCGGTGGACAGGCGCACCCTGTGATCCGTGACAAATCCTCCAGCAGCACTGAATGTGCGTTCTGAAAGAACGCTGGATGCAGGACAGGCCAGTAGCTCAATTGCATACTGTGCAAGCTCTGGCCAGTGATCCATCCTCAAGACCCAGTAAGCCAGAGGATTTTCGGTGGGGAAGGTGTCCAAGTCTGACCTTGCCCCTAGGTATTCCTGGACCATGTATATCAGACGCTGGCGATGGTTGCTGGAACCGATCATACTTTGGGGCTGCGGACTAAAGAATTGTCTGAACGCATCGGTCAGACGGCCACCTTCCCCACCGCTCCTTCTTTGACTGCCCGAAGCCTCAGCAACTCGTTGTCCAGGACCAGGAGTTTGTAACCTCCCAGTCTCTGGGAACGCGTTGCACAGACCTTTCTGCAAGACCTCCCGGAGTTGTCTCATCCTCTGCTCCCTCTGCGACGGTACGATAAGGTCCGCAACCTTACCCTTGTACCGTGGATCAAGGAGAGTGGCCAGCCAGTAATGGTCCCTCTCCTTGATCCGAAGAATACGAGGATCCTTCCGCAGACTTTGCAGGATCAGGGAGGCCATGCAGCGTAGGTTAGCTGAGGCATTCAGTCCGGAGTCCTCTGGGTCACTAAGGACGACATGATCCGCAGCCACCTCCTCCCAGCCACGTACAAGTCCACTGGTTTCTTGGGACTGTAAATCATGCCTAAAAGACTGCTGCTGATGATGCTGAGTGCCAGCCTCCACCTCCATGCTGACACAATCCTCCTCCTCCTCCTCCTCCTCTGCGATGGGTGGGACAGAAGGAACACTGTCTGGGTAAAGGGGGCCTTGAGAGGCAAGGAAGTCCTCCTCTTCCTGCCTCTGTTCTGCCTCAAGTGCCCTGTCCATTATTCCACGCAGCGTGTGCTCCAACAGGTGGACAAGTGGTACAGTGTCACTGATGCATGCACTGTCACTGCTCACCATCCTCGTGGCCTCCTCAAATGGTGCCAGGACAGTGCATGCATCCCTGATCATGCCCCACTGGCGTGGTGAAAAAAACCCGAGCTCCCCTGACCCTGTCCTGGTGCCGTAGTCGCACAGGTACTCATTGATGGCCCTCTGCTGCGTGTGCAGCCGCTGCAGCATGGCCAACGTTGAGTTCCACCTGGTGGGCATGTCACATATAAGGCGGTTCTTGGGCAGGTTCAACTCCTTTTGAAGCTCAGCCAGGCGAGCACTGGCATTATAAGATCTGCGGAAATGCACACAGACTTTCCTGGCCTGCCTCAGGACATCCTGTAAGCCCGGGTACCTGCCCAAGAACCGCTGCACCACCAGGTTAAGGACGTGAGCCATACAGGGCACATGGGTCAGTTGTCCCTGTCGGAGGGCGGAGAGGAGGTTGGTGCCATTGTCGCAAACCACCATTCCTGGCTTAAGCTGGCGTGGCGTCAACCACCTCTCGGCCTGCCCCTGCAGAGCAGACAGGACCTCTGCCCCAGTGTGGCTCCTGTCCCCCAAACACACCAGCGCAAGCACGGCATGGCATCTTTTTGCCTGCGTACTTGCGTAGCCCCTTGAACGCCTACGGAGCACCGCTGGTTCCGAGGACAAACCACAGGAAGAGGCCATGGAGGAAGAAGAAGAGGAGGGGGTGGAGGAGAGAGGTGTGTCACAACCAGTAGTAGCATTTTGGAGGCGTGGCGGTGGAACAACCTCCAACACTACTGCACCTTGTCCTGCATCCTTCCCAGCTGCCAAAAGAGTGACCCAATGGGCCGTGAAAGAAAGGTAACATCCCTGTCCATGCCTGCTGGACCATGAGTCAGCGGTAATATGCACCTTACCGCTGACCGCCCTGTCCAGCGAGGCCAAGACATTGCCTTCCACATGCCTGTAGAGAGCCGGAATAGCCTTCCGTGCGAAAAAGTGTCGTTTGGGAACCTGCCACTGAGGAACCGCACATTGCACAAACTCACGGAAGGGGGCCGAGTCTACCAACTGAAAAGGCAGCAGTTGAAGCGCTAGCAATTTAGCCAAGCTAGCATTCAACCACTGGGCATGTGGATGGCTGGGAGTGAACTTCTTTCGACGGTCCAGCAGCTGGGGCAGGGAAATTTGCCTGCTAGAATCGGACGTTGGTGTACTGCTAGCAGAGTGCCCGCAAGTACTTGCCTGTGACACACCTAATTCTACACCTTCATTCCTCTCAGAGCAGGTTTCAGAGAGGAGTGAAGGTATAGTGGGGTTGGAGATCCCAGCTGATGCGGTGCAAGAAGAGGTCAGCTTTGTTCTTTGGTGTGGGTCTTTAAGGTAGGCTTGCCAACGAGCTGCATGGCAGGTCAACATATGTCTGATCAAGCATGTGGTGCCCAAGCGGCTGATGTTTTGGCCACGCGATATACGCTTGAGACATATGTTGCAAACAGCAGCTGTGCGATCTGATGCACTCGCCTCAAAAAAGGCCCACACCAAAGAACTTTTTGAATGACGGGCAGAGGCAGCGCCCTGCACAGGCAGAGCTCTGTGGTGTGATTCCGTCGGTGTGCTGCCCATACGCTGGCCACTCAAGGGCATCCTGCCTCGTTGGAGATGTGCCTCCTCCTCATCCTCCTCCTCCTCCTCTCTTCTATTAGGCACCCACGTGGAGTCAGTGACCTCATCATCCCCTCCCTCCTCATCACTGGAGCCAATCTGGCAGTATGCTGCAGCTGCTGGAACATGACTGCCAGATTGGTGTCCTTCTTGAGCATCCCCTCTCTCTGCTCTCACGCTGCTGCCTTCCTCTAGCTGGGTATCATCATCAGATCCTTCCAAACGCTGGGCATCCTCCTGGAGCATGTACCCAACACTGTGCTCAAACAGTTCGGGGGACTCCTCAGGAGGAGGGCATGGTGGGTCTAGGGAAGGATTGACTAATGAAGATAATGATACCAGAGTAGAGGACGCTATGGCAGCTGCTTTGCCAGTACCCTGAGCCTGGGTGAGAGAGGATGAGGAGGATGAGGTGGGCTTGGTCATCCACTCTACCAAGTCTTCGGCATGATGTGGCTCAACATGTCCAGCTGCCGAAAACAAGGACAAGCGTGTCCCATGGCCATGTGCTGATGACAATGCAACGAGTACACGACCAGCACTGTTGCCCCCAGACACAGAGCCTGCTTGCCCTCTTTTTTTGCCTCCTGACTGTCTGCCTCTCCTTGGTTGCCTTCCAGACATTTTAATGGATGGCCTGCAGGGAGATGGGAAAAACAGCAATAAGGGCTACCTTCAGGTGTATATTGTGCAGGAGGCTTAGCAACAATGACACTGACACTGTCCCCTGCCTATCCTTCTCTGTCCCTCAACTCAAGGATTGAAAATATGGTTCAGCAAAATAGTTTTAGAACAGAATAGCACACTGACACTTTCCCTCACTGTCCTACTCTGTCCCTCCCTACAAACAAGATTTAGCACAGAATAGCACACTGATAATTTCTACGAGTGTCCTTCTCTGTCCCTAAACTCAAGGATTGAAAATATGGAACAGCAAAATTGGTTTAGAACAGAATAGCACACTGTCAGTTTCACTCACTGTACCTCTCTGTCCCTCAACTCAAGGATTGAAAATATGGTTCAGCAAAATAGTTTTAGAACAGAATAGCACACTGACACTTTCCCTCACTGTCCTACTCTGTCCCTCCCTACAAACAAGATTTAGCACAGAATAGCACACTGATAATTTCTATGAGTGTCCTTCTCTGTCCCTAAACTCAAGGATTGAAAATATGGAACAGCAAAATTGGTTTAGAACAGAATAGCACACTGTCAGTTTCACTCACTGTACCTCTCTGTCCCTCAACTCAAGGATTGAAAATATGGAACAGCAAAATTGGTTTAGAACAGAATAGCACACTGTCAGTTTCACTCACTGTACCTCTCTGTCCCTCAACTCAAGGATTGAAAATATGGTTCAGCAAAATAGTTTTAGAACAGAATAGCACACTGACACTTTCCCTCACTGTCCTACTCTGTCCCTCCCTACAAACAAGATTTAGCACAGAATAGCACACTGATAATTTCTACGAGTGTCCTTCTCTGTCCCTAAACTGAGGGATTGAAAATATGGAACAGCAAAATTGGTTTAGAACAGAATAGCACACTGTCAGTTTCACTCACTGTACCTCTCTGTCCCTCAACTCAAGGATTGAAAATATGGAACAGCAAAATTGGTTTAGAACAGAATAGCACACTGTCAGTTTCACTTACTGTACCTCTCTGTCCCTCAACTCAAGGATTGAAAATATGGTTCAGCAAAATAGTTTTAGAACAGAATAGCACACTGACACTTTCCCTCACTGTACCTCTCTGTCCCTACAAACAAGGATTAGCACAGAATAGAACACTGTCACTGACACTCTCCCTACCTATCCTTATTTGTCCCTAAACACAAGGAATCCAGGAATAGTAAAGGAAAAATAATGACACTGTCCCTGCCTATGCTTCTCTTTCCCTGCTCCGGAACACACTACACAAGGCCGCCGCGCTGGCAGCCTTTTATAGTGTGGGGCGTGTACTAAACCCCATCAGCAATAATTGGCCACAGGCATCCTGCCTGTGGCCAATCATTGCTCTCCTCGCTGCCGGCGCTGTGATTGGCCAAGCATGCGGGGTCACAGTGCATGCTTGGCCAATCACAGCGCCTGGATGACACTGCGATGGCGTAGTGCATTGTGGGCCGTTCGCGTCACTCGAATTTGGCGCGAACGGCCCAAATCGTTCGATCTTCGTCGAACGATCGAACAGCCGATGTTCGAGTCGAACGTATGTTCGACTCGAACACGAAGCTCATCCCTAATCATCACCTTGCTTCTGGGCAGATCGGATTGAAGGGCCCATAGAGTAGAGTGGGCTGTGCTCATTGTGGCCCGCGACCTGTTACCAAGTCGCTTAAGTGGCCCTTGCTCTTCAAAAGGTTGGGCACCCCTGATGTAGATGAACCAAACACCTAAGCATTTTTGCTATTAACAAAAATGTAGCATGTTAACCAAGATGTTATAATAAAGTGTATACAAAGCTAAAATGTATTTGTGTTTTTTTTTGTTTGTTTACTTTTTCAATAGAGGGGGGAAGTTTAGAATCCCTATTTGGTTTTACTATTATCTGGAGCTCCATTTGAGAGATTTTCCCTCATTTTCTATTCTTAAAGTGTTACTAATCCCAGGACCCTGCATTCACTATATCTGGTCTCACGCAGTACATGGAAATGTAATTATTTTAGAAAAAATTTAAATTGCTAAATAACTTTTCTCATCAGCAGTACTGTATATAGCAGCCTTGTGACTTCTATCAGTGTCCAGTCGAGCACTGGCTAAAGCTTGTGAGAGGAGTTTTCATTCTACTCTCACTGTCCTATGAGAATGCAAAACCCCTGACCCCCTGTCAGGACAGTGCTGATTGTCCCTGTGCTGATCACATGCACTCTCCCCCCCCAAAAAAAAAAAAAACCTCTCTAGCAATACACACCAAACTGAGCATGTGCAGCCTGACTCCAAGGCTTTGTACTATCAGGAGATGGATTGGGGACAGTAAAAGAACAGGAGGATCAGATAAGTCAGGATCAAACATCCTTTTTACACAGTGCAGAGGATTAACCCCTTAGGTTGCACAGTGTATGCTTAACATTTTAAGGCAACTGTTTTACCATATAGGAGATATCGGAAATCTGCGACATGGAGTTCTAGCCCTCCCTCATTCTACTAAGAAAAAATGTGTTTCTGTCTGCGATCCTGTTGAAGATTTCCCTTCACTTCAAGTTTGCTAAAACCATTGTCAGCAGGACATGAAATTAAGAGATAATGCAGCCCTAAACAGCAGTAACAATTCTGACAGGGGTTCAAATCTTTCCCCACTCTATCACTCTATCAAAAACTAAAGAAAAAGGTTTTGGCTTGAAATACACTTTAACCATATTTTTTATAAAGACCCTGTACTATCCTTAAAACACTCCAAACGGCTGGTCCCTGAAATATAAGAAGTGTTTTAATTACCTTTCCAATGACCAATGTTTCTCTCCTCTGTTCCAGTGCTGCAACCTCTGTTAGAGTTTTTAGCATTTGGCAAACCCAGGAATGTTGTATGCCTGTTTCCCCCAGAGGAAGAAACCATAGTGTATGGCTGTGGAAACAGGCATTCAGCACTACCAAAAGTATTAAAGAGTGTTATGGAGTCTGCAACGATGTAAGGCAGGGGTGCCCAACCGCTGGCCCGGGATGGCTCAAATTGCGGGTTTCCAACCTTCCATCCCAGAGCATCAGTGTTGAGAATGGTGCCAACGAGAGAGGGAGCATGCGGTTACAGTAAAGAGCAGAGCAGATGCTTCCTGTATAGCGCCGACTCCTGTTACAGGCGGAGTGATACCATATGTACTATACCTGGGAAAGCAACAGCCGGCGCTACCTGCAGGGTGATTCCTGAAGCGAAGATTGTGTTTAAGCCTAGGTTCAAACTACTGCGATGCGATGTACTGCAATTTTGATCCTGTGCGAATTTACAGCGATTGTACCACGATTTTAACGTGAATTTCAGGAGGCAGACAGTGAACAATTTGCAGAGATGTGAACTGTGTGCTGTGAGTTTACCGCAAGTTCAATTGAAGACTATGAAGATAAAATTTGCACTGCACCATAGGATATCGCATTGCACCGGCAGTCAACACGCTCAGGACCCTTTTTTTTTTCTCGCACCAAATTCGCGCAACACATAGATGTGAACCAAAGCCATGGAATACTATGATTTTAACATGACCTGCGAATCTGTGTTTTCCATAAACGCATCAAACCCGCTGTAAATTCACATCAGTGTGAACCCAGGCTAAAGGTCAGTTGTTTTTTTTTAAAATTAAAATCACATAGCAATGGGCACATATGTTCTAGTTCAGCACTGGTACTCTGGGCTGCTTTCAAACTGATCTGCAGGTGCAGTGCAGGGGATCCCAGAGAGTACAGCGGGCTGTGTTACATAGTTACATAGTAGGTGAGGTTGAAAAAAGACACAAGTCCATCAAGTCCAAGCTATGTGTGTGATTATATGTCAGTATTACATTGTCCACAGTAGCCCTGTATGTTGTGCATCATGATGCAAAATTGATTGCGAAACGCGTTGAGGCTGCTGGGAAACTACAACATCACTTCCTGTCAGTACCTGAGTGAGAGTGAGGCTTGGACCGCACACAATCACAGGGGAACACTTGCTGGAATACCAGCCCCATATACACTGCTGGAAAGGTTTGGTGCCGGCCTATGGGCACTGAAAATTGTAAGTGCAATCGTTTTTAAACTTTTTTATTAATAAATAGTAGACATACTGTGCAATGATGGCTATTTATTTTCCTATGAGATCTTGATAATAACCTATAAGAGATTATAAAAAGCCAATTGCTGACACGCTGACAGTGCTGACACGCTGACTGGGGAAGGCTGCAGGCTGATCCTTATGAGTGGAGAGGTTATTTCTCCAGAATAACTAAATGTACATAGATCACCCAGAGGGGAATGTTTTTTTTTCTCAACAAAAGTGGAGTTACGCTTTAAGTGGCCTCGCTCTTCAAAAGGTTTGGCACCCCTGATGTAAGGGATGGATGTCAAGAAACAAGGGTCACATGAGAGATGAGAATGCTGCCTCTTTTAGTGAAGGAACCTGCCATTTGGATTTTTAAGGGAGCACAAGGGTCTCTAAGAATTAACACATATGATCTTACATATCAATGCAAAAAAAATGCAATTCAATAAACTGACCTATAGAGGAAATGTGTTACTTAATGTGTAGCATTAGTTTAACAAGTTTTGGTCAGGAGGATTCTTTAACTAGCTAATCAACGCACAAACATCTTTTTTAATCTTAAGATTAGGTTATCGTTTACTAGGCTTGTGCAATTCGTTTCGTAACGAATCGAAATTCGTCCGAATTTAGCAACTTTCGGACATTCGGAAGCATTCGAATTTCCGAACAAAGCAATTACGAATAAAACCGAATCCAAAATAAATTATACCGCAAAATAGCGAATGCCCGAATGTCTTCGGCATAATTCGTTATGAAAAAAGTTACGAATGTACGAATCCATTCGAAGCACAATAACACTCACTCTGCTCTCTGCTTCTCCCTCACCGTGCTGAACTCCCTCTCAAAATGGTGTACAGGGGCGGAGGCTATAGCCGCATGAAAAAACGAAAGTAAAATACGTGATTTCGAATCCATTCGAAGCACAATAACACTCTGCTCTGCTCTCTGCTTCTCCCTCACCGTGCTGAACCCTCTCAAAATGGTGTACAGGGGCGGAGCCTATAGCCGCATGTAAAAAACGAAAGTAAAATACGAGATTTTGAATCGTTACAAATAACCGCTATGTATTTAGAAAAGTACAAATCCATTCGAAGCACATTAGGCATAATAGGCAGCGTCGTTGTGAGAGAGACACGGAAAATTATGAATCAACGAACACAAAAAAAGTTACGAAAGTAGGAGTTGTGTCCAGAATCAACGAAAAACAATGTACTCTACCGAAAGTACGAATTATAAAGCAACAAAAAATTCAACGAAAAATGTCGCTTGCGAAAATAGGAATTAGTCCGAACACGAAAAATCCCGTCTAGCAAAATTACGAATGATTACGAATCAACAGGACCGGAAAGAAACGAGCCGAAACGGAACGAATTTTTCCGTTGTGCACAAGAAGCGAACCGAAACGGAACGAATTTTTCCGTTGTGCACAAGTCTATCGTTTACCATCTTTGAATTTGTACAGTAGTAAGAAATTCAGCACTAGTTATAAGTATCTATTTAAATGCACAAACTGTGATTCTAAACAGTATTACTATGCAATATATGTCATACTTTCCAGATGTTGGTGCTCAAATATTGTTCATAAGGATGAACAAGTTGGTTCACAAAATCTGGTAATTACTCCAAAACATGCTACTTGCCATGGATGTGTAATCTGTATGAGTGAACCAATGTGTTATTTGTAAACTGACAAACATTGAGAGTATTTAGCTGTTCTTTGCGTGCCCATCATTTATGAGAAGGCCATGGTACATCTTGGCCAAAAGCATCTTGCACCTTTGCAGGAGCTAGTAGGGTTTTTTTCTATATTTACTGGCAGAGGGCACAGTGCAATATGGAGTGACATTGCCTGTCCTATGTAACAGCATAGACCTAATAAGGAATTACTACACAAGTCACCATTGAGGAGAAAGGCATTCTTTAATTATTTGCTACACTAGCCTACCATTTTACCATCAGTGTTGTTAAACCATTATTCTTATCTTTTTTTTTAAGTATTCTTTCTCCCAGCTGCAGACTTTTTTGTCTTTTTAATTAAGCTACTCTTTAATCAGGGGCAAGCTGTTGCTTAAAATTGACATATGGGGAAGTGGAGCTGCCCCTGCACTGCGCAGGGGCGGATCCAGGGGGGGGGGCAACAGGGCAATTGCCCCCCCGAGACCATCTGTCACACTCACTTGCTTGCTCTGTTTTTTTTTTTTGCGCCTGATCTCCCGGATTTTGGGGACCCGGCACTGGCCGGCCATAGGTCCGCTGGACCCCAAGCTTGGCACACATGTAGCCCCATGTCTCCTCTACAAGTGTTTAAAGTTTGGTGTCTGGGAGACCTACGGCCAGGGAGAACCGATTTTTCAAAGCTGGGCACTCCTTCCATAGACTCCCATGTTAAACATCAATCTAGTCATGGGCACAGTGAAGCATGGGCACAGTGAGGCATGGGCACAGTGAGGCAAAGTGAGGCACAGTGAGGCATGCAGATGGACACCCTAGGCTTATACTCGAGTCAATACATTTTCCCAGTTTTTTGGGGTAAAATTAGGTGCCTCGGCTTATATTCGGGTCTGCTTATACTTGAGGCTGCCGCTGCCTCTCTGAGTCTCTCTCTGAGTTTCTCACATCAGCCGATCAGCGGTGCCGAGAGAGAGACTCGTCTAATGTAGTTACGCGGCGCACTGACACGATACCAGGAGTGGAGGAGGAGGTGGGTGGAGCCTCTTCCCTGCACTCGTTGCTAACGCCTGGGCCGCTTGGCATCTAGCAACGAGTGACGTCAGTGAGTCACATCTGGCAGCTCTGCAGGCAGGTGCGATAGCGTGCGGCTCCACAGACGGGTAAGAAAGCGGCCGGCTCCGCTTGCGGCGTGGTTTGTGGGCGGGCGGCGCGGTTCGTGGGCAGACTGTGCTGCTCAGTGTGTTGGCAGCGCAGGTGAGAGTGAGAGAGCAGGCTCATCTCTCACCGCCCGTGCCTGCCCTGCATTCCTGAAGTGACTTCCGCCCTCACTGTGCAGGCAGCAGAGAGATTACATTATCTCTCTGCTGCCTGACTCTGGGAGTCTGGGACACAGCAAGAGACAACCAAAACTACACCTTAGCAGGCAAGTTAGTGACAATCCGCAAATTGTGTCAGCTATTGTGTCATCTGACGTGGCAAATGACAATCTGCATCTGGTGGCAGGCAAGTGACAATCAGCAAGGTGTGGCAGGTGAGTGGCAAGTGATGTGGCAAGTGACAATCCACAAGGTGTGGCAAGTGACAATCCACAAGATGTGGCAGGTGAAGTGGCAAGTGACAATCCGCAACGTGTGGCAAGTGACATGCTCAGGGCTCCCACTAATTGCAGGTGACGGTGGTAAGTGACACACTCGGGGCTCCCACTGATTCTGCATTGAACTATTTAATTTTATATTACAATGTAATAATAGAAATAATGCGCTTCAATCATCCTGACTAGTGTTGAGCGGACCCGAACTGTAAAGTTCGGGTCCGTACCGAATTTTGGCGTTTTCCCGACCCCGGACCCGGACCCGGATTTTGCGCTAAAGTCCGGGTTCGGGTTCGGATTCGGGAATTTAATGGCACAGTTAGAAATGCTTCAGGGGCCAGCCAATCACCATTTGATTAGCTGGTGTGCCCTTAGAAGCCATCATAGCCATGCCTACTAATGGCATGGCTGTGATTGGTCAGTGCAACATGTGACCCAGCATGTGACCAGCTTCTATATAAGAAAGAGGCACACAGCACAGATCGTCACTCTGCTTTTAGACAGTGTAGGGAAAGGATCCTGGCTGCTGTTGCTGTGAGGGAGAGAATTATATGATAGGAGTTAGTCCTGATTCTGCAATCTACTGATAGAAAAGATAGGGAGACAGTGTACTGTAGGGGCAGGATCCTGTTTGTGCTTTCAGGGAGAGAGATTTAGATAGGAGTCCAGATTGAGAGATATAATAGCTCAGGGATCTGCATAGGTTTATCTGTTTGTGTTGCAAGCTCAGTGCACCAGCACTGCATTACGTTGAGTGATACACCTATTCCATACTGTGGCTGTATTGTGCTCTTGCTAAAAGACCTATTTTGGTCAGAAAAAAAAAAAAAAAGGCACTTTATTGTGCTTTTGCTAAAAAGACCCATTTTTGGGCCCCAAAAAAAAAAAAAGGCACTTTATTGTGCTGTTGCAAAAAAAAAAAAGGCACTTTGTTGTGGGCAAAAAAAATATTTTGCAGTGTATATCTCTAGTTGTGTGAAATAACCAATTTCTATATATTTTTCTTGTACTATGCTATACTAAAAAAAAAAAAAAAACTTTTTTTGAATAGCATTCTCTGCAGCTGTGCGATTCAGCGGTTATATACTGTGGTTGTGTTGTGCTCTTTCAAAAAACGCCATTTAGGGCCACAGAAAATATTTTGCAGTGTGAAATACACATGTGGAGGTGTGTAAAATAAACAATTTCTATATATTGTACAGTGCTATACTAAAAAAAACAACATTTTTTTTGAATAGCATTCTCTGCACTTCTATAGCTGTGCGATTCAGTGGTTAAATACTGTGGTTGTGTTGTGCTCTTGCAAAAAACGCCATTTAGGGCCACAGAAAATAAATTGCAGTGTGAAATACACATGTGGAGGTGTGTAAAATAAACAATTTCTATATATTGTACAGTGCTATACTAAAAAAAACAACATTTTTTTTGAATAGCATTCTCTGCACTTCTATAGCTGTGCGATTCAGTGGTTAAATACTGTGGTTGTGTTGTGCTCTTTCAAAAAACGCCATTTAGGGCCACAGAAAATATTTTGCAGTGTGAAATACACATGTGGAGGTGTGTAAAATAAACAATTTCTATATATTGTACAGTGCTATACTAAAAAAAACAACATTTTTTTTGAATAGCATTCTCTGCACTTCTATAGCTGTGCGATTCAGTGGTTAAATACTGTGGTTGTGTTGTGCTCTTTCAAAAAACGCCATTTAGGGCCACAGAAAATATTTTGCAGTGTGAAATACACATGTGGAGGTGTGTAAAATAAACAATTTCTATATATTGTACAGTGCTATACTAAAAAAAACAACATTTTTTTTGAATAGCATTCTCTGCACTTCTATAGCTGTGCGATTCAGTGGTTAAATACTGTGGTTGTGTTGTGCTCTTGCAAAAAACGCCATTTAGGGCCACAGAAAATAAATTGCAGTGTGAAATACACATGTGGAGGTGTGTAAAATAAACAATTTCTATATATTGTACAGTGCTATACTAAAAAAAACAACATTTTTTTTGAATAGCATTCTCTGCACTTCTATAGCTGTGCGATTCAGTGGTTAAATACTGTGGTTGTGTTGTGCTCTTTCAAAAAACGCCATTTAGGGCCACAGAAAATATTTTGCAGTGTGAAATACACATGTGGAGGTGTGTAAAATAAACAATTTCTATATATTGTACAGTGCTATACTAAAAAAAACAACATTTTTTTTGAATAGCATTCTCTGCACTTCTATAGCTGTGCGATTCAGTGGTTAAATACTGTGGTTGTGTTGTGCTCTTTCAAAAAACGCCATTTAGGGCCACAGAAAATATTTTGCAGTGTGAAATACACATGTGGAGGTGTGTAAAATAAACAATTTCTATATATTGTACAGTGCTATACTAAAAAAAAAAACATTTTTTTTGAATAGCATTCTCTGCACTTCTATAGCTGTGTGATTCAGTGGTTAAATACTGTGGTTGTGTTGTGCTCTTTCAAAAAACGCCATTTAGGGCCACAGAAAATATTTTGCAGTGTGAAATACACATGTGGAGGTGTGTAAAATAAACAATTTCTATATATTGTACAGTGCTATACTAAAAAAAACAACATTTTTTTTTGAATAGCATTCTCTGCACTTCTATAGCTGTGCGATTCAGTGGTTAAATACTGTGGTTGTGTTGTGCTCTTGCAAAAAACGCCATTTAGGGCCACAGAAAATAAATTGCAGTGTGAAATACACATGTGGAGGTGTGTAAAATAAACAATTTCTATATATTGTACAGTGCTATACTAAAAAAAACAACATTTTTTTTGAATAGCATTCTCTGCACTTCTATAGCTGTGCGATTCAGTGGTTAAATACTGTGGTTGTGTTGTGCTCTTGCAAAAAACGCCATTTAGGGCCACAGAAAATAAATTGCAGTGTGAAATACACATGTGGAGGTGTGTAAAATAAACAATTTCTATATATTGTACAGTGCTATACTAAAAAAAACAACATTTTTTTTGAATAGCATTCTCTGCACTTCTATAGCTGTGCGATTCAGTGGTTAAATACTGTGGTTGTGTTGTGCTCTTTCAAAAAACGCCATTTAGGGCCACAGAAAATATTTTGCAGTGTGAAATACACATGTGGAGGTGTGTAAAATAAACAATTTCTATATATTGTACAGTGCTATACTAAAAAAAACAACATTTTTTTTGAATAGCATTCTCTGCACTTCTATAGCTGTGCGATTCAGTGGTTAAATACTGTGGTTGTGTTGTGCTCTTGCAAAAAACGCCATTTAGGGCCACAGAAAATAAATTGCAGTGTGAAATACACATGTGGAGGTGTGCAAAATAAACAATTTCTATATATTGTACAGTGCTATACTAAAAAAAACCAAAATTTTTTTTGAATAGCATTCTCTGCACTTCTATAGCTGTGCGATTCAGTGGTTAAATACTGTGGTTGTGTTGTGCTCTTGCAAAAAACGCCATTTAGCGCCACAGAAAATAAATTGCAGTGTGAAATACACATGTGGAGGTGTGTAAAATAAACAATTTCTATATATTGTACAGTGCTATACTAAAAAAAAAAACATTTTTTTTGAATAGCATTCTCTGCACTTCTATAGCTGTGCGATTCAGTGGTTAAATACTGTGGTTGTGTTGTGCTCTTGCAAAAAACGCCATTTAGGGCCACAGAAAATAAATTGCAGTGTGAAATACACATGTGGAGGTGTGTAAAATAAACAATTTCTATATATTGTACAGTGCTATACTAAAAAAAACAAAATTTTTTTTGAATAGCATTCTCTGCACTTCTATAGCTGTGCGATTCAGTGGTTAAATACTGTGGTTGTGTTGTGCTCTTTCAAAAAACGCCATTTAGGGCCACAGAAAATATTTTGCAGTGTGAAATACACATGTGGAGGTGTGTAAAATAAACAATTTCTATATATTGTACAGTGCTATACTAAAAAAAACAACATTTTTTTTGAATAGCATTCTCTGCACTTCTATAGCTGTGCGATTCAGTGGTTAAATACTGTGGTTGTGTTGTGCTCTTTCAAAAAACGCCATTTAGGGCCACAGAAAATATTTTGCAGTGTGAAATACACATGTGGAGGTGTGTAAAATAAACAATTTCTATATATTGTACAGTGCTATACTAAAAAAAACAACATTTTTTTTGAATAGCATTCTCTGCACTTCTATAGCTGTGCGATTCAGTGGTTAAATACTGTGGTTGTGTTGTGCTCTTGCAAAAAACGCCATTTAGGGCCACAGAAAATATTTTGCAGTGTGAAATACACATGTGGAGGTGTGTAAAATAAACAATTTCTATATATTGTACAGTGCTATACTAAAAAAAAACACATTTTTTTTGAATAGCATTCTCTGCACTTCTATAGCTGTGCGATTCAGTGGTTAAATACTGTGGTTGTGTTGTGCTCTTGCAAAAAACGCCATTTAGGGCCACAGAAAATATTTTGCAGTGTGAAATACACATCTGGAGGTGTGTGTAAAAAAACAATTTCTATATATTTTCCTTGTACTGTGCTATACTAAAAAAACAACCTTTTTTTTTGAATAGCATTTTCTGTAGCTGTGCGATTCAGCGGTTACGTGCTGTGGGTGTGTTGTGGTCTGGCAAAAAACGCCATTTAGGGCCACAGAAAATATTTTGCAGTGTGAAATACACATCTGGAGGTGTGTGTAAAAAAACAATTTCTATATATTTTCCTTGTACTGTGCTATACTAAAAAAAACAACCTTTTTTTTTTTTAATAGCATTTTCTGCAGTTCTGTAGCTGTGCGTTTCAGCCATTACGTACTGTGGGTGTGTTGTGGTCTTCCAAAAAACGCCATTTAGGGCAAGATCCTAAATTTGGAAAATATGAGGGGAAGGTCAAAGGGACGTGGTGGCCCCGGTCGTGGTGCTGCTGGTGGAGCTCCTGTTGCAGGGAGAGGACGTGGTGGATCTGTGCCAGCTACACGCACAAGTGAAACACCTTCCTCAGGTGCGAGTAGGCGACCGAGCCTGCGGCGGTATTTTGTCGCGCCTAATGAGTCTGTACCAATGTTTAGGCCAGGACAAGTACAGGCGATAGTAGATTGGGTTGCTGACAGTGCCTCGGGTTCCTTCACATTGTCTCCCACCCACTCTTCTGCTGAAAGATCAGAGTTAGCACCTGAAGCCCATGTCCATCAGTCTTTCACCTCACCCCCTTGCAAATCAGCCAAGCAGTCTGAGCCCCAAATCATGCAGCAGTCTCTTCTGCTTTTCGATGATTCTGTTAGCAGGGTTTCCCAGGGCCATCCACCTAGCCCTGCCCCAGAAGTGGAAGAGATTGAGTGCACCGATGCCCAACCACTTATGTTTCATGATGGGTACATGGGAGGACCATCGCAGCACGTCTCGGATGATGACGAAACACAGGTGCCAACTGCTGCTGCTTTCGCAATTGTGCAGACAGACATGGAGGGCAGAGGTGAAGACTGGGTGGAAGATGATGTGGAGGACGATGAGGTCCTCGACCCCACATGGAATCAACGTTATGCAGGTGACCAGTGTAGTTCGGAGGAAGAGGCGGCGGTCGCACAGAGCCACCAGCACAGCAGAAGAGGGAGCAGGGTGCAAAAACGGAGCATTCGTCCCCTAGACAGTACATCTGCTACTGCCCAACGCAGCAAGGGACCGAGCACACCAAAGCCAGGTCCAAGGACTTCCCTAGCGTGGCAGTTCTTCACACAGTGTGTTGATGACAAGACACGAGTGGTTTGCACGCTGTGCAATCAGAGCCTGAAGCGAGGCATAAACGTTCTCAACCTGAGCACAAGCTGCATGACCAGGCATCTAAGTGCAAAGCACGAGCTGCAGTGGAGTAGACACCTCAGAAACCAAGAAAGGTCTCTGGCTCCTCCTGCTTCCTCTTCTGCTGCAGTCTCGGCCTCTTCATCCACCTCTGTAGTGACAGTGGCACCTGTCACCCCGCAAACAGAGGATCTGCCAGCAACACTACCACCTGGGTCACCGACCATCTCCACAATGTCCCATGGAAGCGTTCAGCTCTCTATCTCCCAAACATTGGAGCGGAAGAGGAAGTACCCCCCTAGCCACCCGCGATCCCTGGCCCTGAATGCCAGCATTTCAAAATTCCTGGCCTTTGAAATGCTGTCATTCCGTCTGGTGGAGACGCAGAGTTTTAAAAGCCTGATGGCATTGGCTGTCCCGCAGTACGTCGTGCCCAGCCGCCACTACTTTTCCAGGCGAGCCATCCCTTCCCTGCACAACCAGGTGGGGGACAAAATCAGGTGTGCACTGCGCAACGCCATCTGTGGCAAGGTCCACCTAACTACGGATGCGTGGACCAGTAAGCACGGTCAGGGACGTTATATCTCCCTAACAGCACACTGGGTAAATGCAGTGGCTGCTGGGCCTGAGGCAGATAGCGGTTTGGCGCATGTCCTTCCACCACCGAGGATTGCAGGGCGCTTCAGTTTGCCTCCTGTTGCTAACTCCTCCTTCTCCGCTTCCTCATCCTCTACCGCCTCCTCATCCATTCAGCGTAACACCTTCACCACCAACTTCAGCACAGCCAGGGGTAAACGACAGCAGGCAGTTTTAAAACTTTCCTGTTTGGGGGAAAATCCCCACACCGCGCAGGAGTTGTGGAGGGACATGGAACAACAGACCGATGAGTGGTTGCTGTCAGTGAGCCTCAAGCCCGGCCTGGTGGTGTGCGATAATGGGCGAAATCTCGTAGCAGCTCTGGGTCTAGCCGGTTTGACGCACATCCCTTGCCTGGCGCATGTGCTGGACTTGGTGGTCCAGAGGTTCCTTAAAAATTACCCCAATATGCCAGAGCTGCTGCAGAAAGTGCGGGCTGTCTGTGCGCACTTTCGGCGTTCTCACCCTGCTGCTGCTCGCCTGTCAGCGCTGCAGCGTAACTTCGGCCTTCCAGCTCACCGCCTCATATGTGACGTGCCCACAAGGTGGAACTCCACCTTGCACATGCTGGCCAGACTGTGCGAGCAGCAGCAGGCAATAGTGGAGTTTCAGCTGCAGCAATCACGCGTGAGTCGCTCTGCGGAACAGCACCACCTCACCACCAATAACTGGGCCTCCATGCGAGACCTGTGTGCCTTGTTGCGCTGTTTCGAGTACTCCACCAACATGGCCAGTGCCAATGACGCCGTTCTCAGCGTTACTATCCCAGTTCTATGCCTCCTTGAAAAAACGCTTCGTGCGATGATGGAAGAGGATGTGGCACAGGAGGATGAGGAGGAGGAGGAGGAAGCGGGATCATTTCAAAGGCTTTCAGGCCAGTCTTTCACAAGTGGCTACGAGGGTGGGTTCCTGCACCAACAAACGCCAGGTACACAATTGTCCGGCAGAAAGGGCACAGTTCTGGAGGATGACGAGGTGGAGGAGGAGGAGGAGGAGGAGGAGGAGGAGGAGGAGCCATGTTCACAGCAGGGTGGCACTCAGACCAGCTCGTGGCCATTACTGGTGCGTGGCTGGGGGGATACAGAGGACACAGACGATACACCTCCCACAGAGGACAGCTTTTCTTTGCCTCTGGGCAGCCTGGCACACATGAGCGATTACATGCTGCAGTGTTTCCGCAACGACAGCCGAGTTGGCCACATTTTAACTGGTGCTGATTACTGGGTGGCCACCCTGCTGGATCCCCGTTACAAGGACAACGTACCGTCCTTAATTCCCTCACTGGAGCGGGATCGTAAGATGCGCGAGTACAAGCGCACGCTGGTAGACGCGCTGCTGGTGGCATTCCCACCTGACAGCGGGCGTACGGTGGAAGCACAAGGCGAAGGCAGAGGAGGAGGAAGAGGTCGCCAACGCAGCCGGTGCACTGGCAGCACCTCAGAAGGCAGGGTTAGCATGGCCGAAATGTGGAAAAGCTTTGTCAGCACGCCACAACAACCAGCACCACCAGCTGAGATGGAACGTCTTAGCAGGAGGCAGCATTTCACCAACATGGTTGAGCAGTATGTGTCCACAGGCCTACACGTACTGGATGACGGGTCTGCCCCCTTTAACTTCTGGGTCTCCAAATTGGGCACATGGCCTGAGCTTGCCCTTTATGCCTTGGAGGTGCTGGCCTGCCCTGCAGCCAGTGTATTATCTGAACGTGTATTTAGCACGGCAGGGGGCGTTATCACAGACAAGCGCAGCCGCCTGTCCAGAGCCAATGTGGACAAGCTCACGTTCATTAAAATGAACCAGGCATGGATCCCACAGGACTTGTCCGTACCTTGTGCAGAATAGACATGTATACCGGTGTTGTGACAAAAACTGTCCGGCCATCGGATTGTGCCCGGCCCGTACTGCGCAGGCGCAGCGCTTGTGCAGTACAGAGGACAAGGAGATTCACAAAATCTCCGAAGATGAACGGCGCCTGCGCTGTGAGTGCAGGTTCAAGCCCCACCATCCAAGAGGACATACGGTAGCACATAGTAACAGGGCCCCTCACGGGCTCGCTTAGATCGCGGCCTTGCTTGGCTCGGCTTGAACCACGGATGGTGTGGCCTTCACCTGAACTCAACACGCAGGCGCCGTTAGTCTTGGGAGATTTTTGAAATCCCCTTGTCCTACATACTCAGCAAGCGCAGTACAGGGCGGACACTATTCGACAGGGGACAGAATTCGACACATCACCGGCCTTACCCAGCCATTGTTGTATTTTTGAACCAGTGTTGGCTACCTCGTCCTCCTCCACCGCCGCTTCCACCTACACAGCCACATCCACCGCCACCTCAACCTCCTACTCCATATGGACCTCGTCCTGCTAGGCCAAGATTAAAAAATTTTTTTTATTTTTTTGTAGCGCACAGATCCTTTCCCCCTTACCTGCCTTTATGTTGTTGGCTCTTCGCAGGAGGGAGAACGGCACACCGCACTACCAGCCCGTATCCTCCTATATAAAGAGGTTGAGCGGTGTACTTGACGGGCCGTGTCCACAGCCGGAGTCAAAACTCCTCCAGAGGATGATTCTCACCTCTACTGTAGGTAGAGGCAAGTCCTTTAATTGCCAGTAAAGTCAATGTCCACACCAGCTGAAACTCCAACTCTTATTCTCTCATGGCAAAATAAACTGTACTCAGATAGAAAAGGTTAGAGCAAAGAAACAGGACAGCTTAAGGTGTGGAGGAGGTCCAGGCACAAACGTAGCACATTCACTTCACTGCTTAGGTTTCTCAAACAGTTTTTGGCGCACGGTCTCTGCCACAGACATTGAGGTTGGTCTCTGCCACAGACCGGGTGTACATGGCCCCTGCCACGGGCCTGGAGAACTTTGGTCTCAGCCACAGACCAGGGTGTATAAGGCCCCTGCCACAGGCCGGTTGAATAAGGCCTCTGATACAGTCAAGGTGACCTTCAGCTTCTCCTTCTACGAACCTAGCCCATATCAAGGGGAAGACATCTCTCCAGGGAGTCAACAGACCATTCCTTCACCGTGACTCCCGCATCGGTCCATCAGAATGATCCTCCCTTCCCTGGAACAGGGTCCCCTACACGAGGCGGCTCTGGACTCCAGGCTTTACTCCCGCCCCTAGGCCTCCATACCCAGGGCAGCAAGAACTCCAGGATAGTACCTCACCCCGGGCTAAAGGTGCCCGAGATGGAACAGGAACACATGCACCCAGGCCGAAGGCACCTGGGCGCGGACCCCACTGGACATCAGCCCCCAGGCCAAAGGTCTGCCCCTTTTATATGCTCTCCCGGCATGCACAGCAGGTACCCCGCCCCGCTGTACTACTGCCAAGAGGGGACACAAAAGGCGCCACCTGTAGGCCGCAGGGAACTGCACACCAATACTGTCCCCCGAGGACAAAATGGTCCATGAATCCTACAGAATTAGAGTATTTGAGCCTATTTACCACTCAAACACTTTCCTTAAATTTAGCACCCCGCTACATTTTTATTTCAAAGTATTTTATTTTCCCACTAGCTTATCCATTAAATTAAATAATTTATTCCAGAAAGGGCGTATTCTGGGGCATTCCCACCATATGTGTGGCATCGTGCCGTTGAGTTTCTGAGGTTCTTAATGACTTCCTGTACCTCTTCTGCTGAAAAGGGGGCCTCCAGCATATTTTTTAATTTTTTTATTTTTTTTATGTTCTTTTAAGTTATTTCCTATCCACATTTGTTTGCAGAGCACTTGCCATGTTCTTAACAACATTTTGCTGCCATTTGCAGCCCTCTAGCCCTTTCCATTACTTTTTTAGAGCCTTTTTAGTCGTCAGAAGTCCGGGTCCCCATTGACTTCAATGGGGTCCGGGTCCGGGTCCGGGTTCGGGTTAAAGTTCGGTCCCGAATCCGAACTTTTTTCCGAAGTTCGGCCGAACCCGCCGGACCCGAATATCCAGCTACCCGCTCAACTCTAATCCTGACATCATAACAATCATGGTGCCGGGATGATTGAAGCGCCGACACCAGCCATTTCCCCGATAAATTTCCCACAAAAAAAACATATTTTTTGGCAGTGCCCCTCCCGAGAAAAGACTCTGGATCCGCCCCTGGCACTGCGAGGATTAAATGTTTATGTCTAGGGCACTAGGAAAAGCACCTTTACTTACCCAATCCTTTGCTTCTGCAGGCTCTCTGCAGACTGCTAGATCAGCCCCTGCAGCCTCTTCTCTCCTGTGCTTCAGTGGCTCTCTAACATCAATAGATACCACGCAGAGCCCTGCATTGGACATGTGGACGCTAAGGAACAGTGTCCACCAAAGCATAGGGGAGGTATTGGTGGCAGGGGAATGGGGGTCAGGTAAATAAAAGTGCTTTCCCACCCCCTAGACCTAATCGAGCATTAAACCCTTTCTAGTTCCTGGGACAGCCCTACTGCAAAGGAGGATTTTTACTTTCCCCCAGAAGTAGAACTTAACAAGGATCTCCATGATGCACTGGACAGAAGTTTTTTGTTTTTGAATAGTTTTACACAAAGTAATAAGAAAGAGATTGATTGTAAACTGAAATATTGGAGGGGTTCAAAGACCAAACACATTATTTGGAGGAAAAAGAGATCTGCAACTTAATCAGATATCACTTAAAGTAAACCCTCCGTTCAAAAACGAAAAAAATAAAAGTCCTGCAAGACAAAGGCATAATCAGCGAGTATGCATAACATACTAGCTGATTATGTTTTACTTACCTCAGATCAAAGCCCCCGCAGCGGTCCACGTCTCCCCCTCCGGCCGCCGTCATGTTGTCCCGGTGTGACTTCCGGGTCTCGCGGCTCCGGCGTTGTGATTGGCCAGAGCCTCGATGATGTCACTCCCGTGCATGCGCGCGATAATGGCACTGTACAACTGAAGCAACGGCACATAGTGCCATTGCTTAAGTTGGCTTAAGTGCGCATGTGCCGCATGACGGCGGCACATGCAAATACAGGGATACCTCCTAAACCGTGCAGGTTTAGGAGATATCCTTGTTAGCTACAGGTAAGCCTTAATATAGGCTTACCTGTAACATTAAGTTGTAAACAAGGGTTTACAACCACTTTAAAACACATCTCTTTATAAAATAATCTTAACCATAAATACATTCAACTTACAATGAAACATAGTCAGTCAGAATACAGTAGTGCCGTCACATGACTGAGCAGACCCCTGTCTGTCCACTGCCACAGTGTGTGTAATTCGTAGTTTTCGCTGAAGTTGTGATGCCGTTCATGAATGGCCTGAAATGAAAAACAACAAAGAATAATTTTTAGAGTATTAAAATCTTTATTCCTTTTTAAGGCTACTTTCACACTGGTGCGGTGTTAGCAGTAAAGCACTGCTAGTTTTAGCTACGCTTTACCGCTGGTATAGCGACACTTTTTAGACGCTAGCGGGGTGCTTTTAACCCCCACTAGCGGCTGAGGAAAGGGTTAAAAGCGCCCATGTTGCACGCTGCTGAAGCGCTTTGGCAATGGCAGTGGCAGGGGCGGTTTAGGAGCGGTGTATACACCATTCCCGCACCACCCCAAAGATGCTGCTTGCAGGACTTTTTTTCCCGTCCTGCAATGCACCACCCCAGTGTGAAAGCACTCAGGCTTTCACACTGGAGAGGCATGAGAGGCACTTTTCATGTGCTTTACAGGCGCTATTTTTAGCGCGAATACGCCTGAAAAGCACCTCAGTGTGAAAGGGGTCTAGGACAGGAAAATCCACTGTAAAAATTGTGTGAACATGGTCTTAGTAGTTCTAAAATCCAAATTATTTTTTTCGTACCTTAATTCATTCTTTGCATTGAGGAAAACCTCCCCACTAACTATCCTACTTACACCTTCCCTAAACACTTACCTGACTCCACTCACTGCTTCAGGCTTGTCCCAGCTGCAGCACTGCTCCTCTCACTTCCAGGTCTCACAAGACACAAGGAACCACAGGCTCCTGCAGCTGTCAGCCAAACTACTGTGAGGAGGGAGCAGGGGCATGGCTTACCGGTGCTGTGTATGTCTATGGACACACACAGTTTAGCTTGGGAGCATGTGCTTGCTAAGGAGGCATCTGAACGAAGGAGGAACAGACAGTGCTGGTAGGGGACTACCAAAAAGGATGTAAGGGACCACTTTGTGCAATATCACTGCAGAGAAATGGTAAGTATACTATAATTTTTATTTTAATAAAACAAATAACCTTTAGTATCTATTTAATTGGTTTTGTTTACATAACATATTACAATAAATATCACACCTTTTGGTATGCTGCAATATCCATTCACATTGTATGTATTGGTCTAAAGTTTGTAGTTAGCACGCAATGATAATTTACACCAACAAACTTGCTTCTACATCTCCCATAAATTCCTGCCAGCACTTCTAATGGCACTCACAGAATCCCTTCCAGTATTTCCAATGCTGCTTGCAGAATCTCTACCAGTAATTTTGATGGCACTCACAGGATCTCTGCCAGAACTTCTAATGACTAATTCTTGCTAAGGCTTCCAGTGCTCATTAAAATGACATGGGAATGTCCTCTGACCCAGAGGGATTTTAAAACATCAGCCCTGGTGTTGTGTCTTCTCATGAGCTACCCCTTGTTTCGAAGATTATAATAAATACCCATGAGATTTCCTGACCATTGCTGACCCGGATTGACCTGACTACTCTCTTGTTTTCTACCTACCTCAACCCCTGCCTACACCTGACTATCTTGTTGATCCCCTAGAGTACAGTCTCAACTCTGTAGGCTTTTTTTCTCCTGCTCACCCCTTGATTGGGCGATCCCCAGGGTCGCAACCTGTTACCAGCATGCAGCAAAATCATCTCCACCATCAAGAGCTCTGGTGAAAATCAGCTGCTGCTTAGACTTCATGCCTCGAGTGAGCCCATATCGCCTTTGTAGGGTAGTCATAACGAACGAAGAAAAAAATTAATAAAAACTTGCGCTTGGTGAGTCGAGTGTGAAAAAATTTGTGAAAATGAGTGAGAAAATATGAGTGAAAAAAATATGTGAACAGCAGCAGCACTCACAACATTGTTCACAGCAATAAACCAAAAATAAAATAAAAAATGTGTTGCACTGTTGTAACCTTATGCAGAAATCACTATAAATGGTTTATTAAG
Organism: Rana muscosa; assembly: GCA_029206835.1. Classification (NCBI taxonomy): domain Eukaryota; kingdom Metazoa; phylum Chordata; class Amphibia; order Anura; family Ranidae; genus Rana; species Rana muscosa. The sequence goes on along the minus strand of CM055117.1, from coordinate 419,535,081 downwards.
TGACAGCATCAGTGGTATGATAAAATTAACAATTATTAGTATGTGTCCATATAGTCCATAAGGCTGGGTTCACACTGGTGCGACACGACATCTGTCCTACTTTGGATCCGACTTTGCCCTGCGACATGAAGCCGACATATGTCCGACTTTCAATGAACGGGGATCCGACTTGGATCCCCGCCAATATCAGGCACTGTGTTTGGTATGAATCTTGAAGGGGAACTCCAGGCCAAATTTTAAATTAAAAAAATGGCGCGGGTTCCCCTCCAGGGGCATACCAGGCCCTTGGGTCTGGTCTGGATTTGAACAGGCGCCCCTACGCCGAAAAAAACGGCGTGGGGGTCCCCCCAAAATCCAAACCAGACCCTTATCCGAGCACACAACCTGGCCGGCCGCAGGGGAAGAGGGGGGGACGAGAGAGCGGCCCCCCCTCCCTCCTGAACCGTACCAGGCCGCATGCCCTCAACATGGGGGGTTTGGTGCTCTGGGGCAGGGGGGCGACCTGCGGCCCCCCCACCCCAGAGCACCCTGCCCCCATGTTGATGAGGACAGGGCCTCTTCCCGACAACCCTGGCCGTTGGTTGTCGGGGTCTGCGGGCGGGGGGCTTATCGGAATCCGGGAGCCCCCTTCAATAAGGGGGCCCCCGGATCCCGGCCCCCCCACCCTATGTGAATGAGTATGGGGTACATCGTACCCCTACCCATTCACCTGGTGGAAAAAAATTGCAATAAAAAAACACTACACAGGTTTTCAAAGTAATTTATTGCACAGCTCCGGGGGTCTTCTTCCGACTTCCGGGGGTCTTTTCCGACTTCGAGGGTCTCCGGTGTCGTCTCCCGCTCTCCGGTTCTTTCTTCCGCCGGGCCTCCGCTAACTTCTTTTTAGCTCTCTTGCTAACAGAGGCCCGGTCTTCCCGTTGTCTCGTCCGGCTCTCCGTTGTCCTTCTGCCGGCCCCTCCACTAACTTCTTTGTAGCTCTTTCGCTAGTGGAGGGGCTGGGCTTCCCATCGCTGTCGCCGTCGGCTTCTTCTTCCCTCTTCTCCTTCTCGATGTTGACGCGTCGCTTCCTCTCGCTGTAATACTGGCTCTCCGCTCCGCTCCGCATTAATATAGGCTTCTCATGACATCACAGTCACATGTTCCCATGACGTCACAGTCACATGCTCCGGGGCCATGTGCCCTGGAACATGTGACTGTGACGTCATGAGAAGCCTATATTAATACGGAGCGGAGAGCCAGTATTACAGCGGGAAGAAGCGACGCGTCAACATCGAGGAGGAGAAGAGGGAAGAAGAAGCCGACGGCGACGGGAAGCCCGGCCCCTCCACTAGCGAAAGCGCTAAAAAGAAGTTAGTGGAGGGGCCGGCAGAAGGACAACGGAGAGCCGGACGAGACAACGGGAAGACCGGACCTCTGTTAGCAAGAGAGCTAAAAAGAAGTTAGCGGAGGCCCGGAGGAAGAAAGAACCGGAGAGCGGGAGACGACACCGGAGACCCTCGAAGTCGGAAAAGACCCCCGGAAGTCGGAAGAAGACCCCCAGAAGTCGGAAGAAGACCCCCGGAGCTGTGCAATAAATTACTTTGAAAACCCGTGTAGTGTTTTTTTATTGCAATTTTTTGTCCACCAGGTGAATGGGTAGGGGTACGATGTACCCCATACTCATTCACATAGGGTGGGGGATCCGGGGGCCCCCTTATTGAAGGGGGCTCCCGGATTCCGATAAGCCCCCCGCCCGCAGACTCCGACAACCAACGGCCAGGGTTGTCGGGAAGAGGCCCTGTCCTCATCAACATGGGGGCAGGGTGCTCTGGGGTGGGGGGGCCGCAGGTCGCCCCCCTGCCCCAGAGCACCAAACCCCCCATGTTGAGGGCATGCGGCCTGGTACGGTTCAGGAGGGAGGGGGGGCCGCTCTCTCGTCCCCCCCTCTTCCCCTGCGGCCTGCCAGGTTGCGTGCTCGGATAAGGGTCTGGTTTGGATTTTGGGGGGACCCCCCACGCCGTTTTTCGGCGTAGGGGTGCCCCTGCAAATCCAGACCAGACCCAAGGTCCTGGTATGCTCCTGGAGGGGGAACCTACGCCGGTTTTTTATTTAAAATTTGGCCTGGAGTTCCCCCTCAAGAGCAGTACAGCACAAGTCGCATGCCAAAGTCGGACCATGCAAGACTGCAGTCCGACTTTGATCCGACTTCAATGATAGTCAATGGGCTGAAGTTGGATCAAAGTCGGACCAAAGTAGTACAGGGAGCATTCTCAAACTCGGACCGACATGTGTCGGACCAGTTAAGACGGCTCCCATAGGGAAACATTGATTTTCACACGTCATGCGACATGAGCTCCCAATGTCGGAGCGTTTGTCGCCCCAGTGTGAACCAGGCCTAAAGGTGATTCACAATCAAGTGCAGATGTCCTCCAGTTCTTAATTAGTGCAACACCCAGTGCTCCCCATAGGAAATAAGGGAAAATTATCCTCTTACCAGATTCTCAGAACTCTCAAGGTCTGTACTCACATCAGTGAGTTTAACCCCTCACTTCAAGTTTTTCAACCGCCTTGTGTATATCACTGATGGAAATTACTATATCAACAAATCCTTAGGGAATGTATTATAAAAAGGTTTAATAAAAAAAAATACTTACAAGAGCAATAATAAAAGAGGCATTAGGAAACACAACATGCGTCTTACACCCTCCACGGGCGCCACAGCGTCACCACTGCTTCCTTGCCTAGCCTGATGTACGTTTCACCCGATTAGACTTCTTCTGTGAGGCAGTACGTTTTTTTATTAAACCTTTTATAATACATTGGACGCTGCACAATGAGTTTTTTCTCTTCTCATTGACATACCGCACGGCTGGTCTGAGGTTTCCTAAGGATTTATTGATATGGTGATTTCCATCAGTGATATCCACAATGCAGTTGAAAAACCTGAAGTGAGGGGTCAAACTCACTGATGCGAGTACAGACCTTGAGAGTTCTGAGAATCTGGTAAGAGGATAATTTGCCCTTATTTCCTATGGGGAACACTGGGTGTTGCACTAATTAAGAACTGGAGGACATCTGCACTTGATTGTGAATCAACTTTATGGACTATATGGACACATACTAATAATTGTTAATTTTATCATACCATTGATGCTGTCACTTAATAAGTCAATCATAGTGATTTATGCATAAGGTTACAACAGCGCAACACATTTTTTTTTTTTATAACAAACTAATAAGCTGTGTTCTTTCTGAATACCGTTTAAGATCAGAAAGCGGCTTCTCATGTTTTTCAGTAAAACATATTTTAGTTACACCATACTGCAAAGTGCAGTAACCAATCAGAATATATGTACACTAGTTTGACTTCAGTAAAATCAAATGTACTAGTGTAAATTCTGCGCAATATTTATAATTAAGCACAAATATCTGCAAAGGACAATGAGTGCCTAATTTTGGACACACGGTTGACTTAGTTAAATATAGACATGTTTTCAATGTAATTTTGTTTCTTTACCTTTATCACATAAATCTACAAATATATTATTTATGTCAGCGGCGTTGCTAGCCAGGTGCAGGGGGGGCGAGCCGCACCCGGGTGACACCCACCAGAGAGGTGACACCCGTCGGTAGCGGCACGACGCTAACACCGCCCGCCCGCTGCCCTGTGCCTCGTGCCTCGCAGCTCGCGCCGCGGCTTGTGTCCCTCAGCGGAGCGTAAGGAAGCCGCCGCCCCCTCCTCTCTGTTTACATCCACAGAGGAGGAGGAGGTGGTGCCCACGCTCGAGGGACACACCGCTGTGTGTATCTGCTCATTCTGCTGCTCTGTAAGGTAAGGGGGGGTGTGTGTCTGCACTAGGGGGGTTGCACCAAGGGGGGGGGGGGCTGTAACTGGAGGTGTCTGCACTAGGGGGGTTTGCACCAAGGGGGGGCTGTAACTGGGGTGTCTGCACTAGGGGGGGTTTGCACCAAGATGGGGGCTGTACCTGGGGGTGTCTGCACAAGGGGGGGCTGTAACTGGGGGTGTCTGCACTAGGGGGGATTTGCACCAAGGGGGGGCTGTAACTGGGGGTGTCTGCACTATGGGGGGTTTGCACCAAGGGGGGGCTGTAACTGGGGGTGTCTGTAACTGAGGGGGGTCTGTAACTGGGGGGTCTGTAACTGAGGAAGGTCTGCACTGGGGGGTCTGTAACTGAGGGGGTGTCTGTAACTGGGGGATGTCTGTAACTGAGGGGGGTCTGTAACTGAGGGGGGTCTGCACTGGGGGGGACTGTAACTGAGGGGGTGTCTTTAACTGAGGGGGTCTGCACTGAGGTGGGGGTGTCTGTACTGATGGAGCGGCCTGCACTGAGGTGGGAGGTTTATACTGAGGGAGGGGGTCTATATTGATGGAGGGGGGTCTGTAGTTAGTGGGATGGTCTGTACTGAGGGAGGGGGATCTATACTGCGGGAGGGGGGTCTGTAGTTAGTGGAGGGGGGTCTGTACTGAGGGGGAACTATAGTTGGTGGGGGGTGACACCATTTTTTTTCGCACCGGGTGACACCAACCCTAGCGAGGCCACTGATTTATGTTTGATTGTGTTTTAGTAAATTCAGTATGCATGCAAATGTATGGCATGCTTAGGTCAATCAGGATGGAATGACTGTTTTTTATTAAAAATCCTTGAAACAGTACACAAATTAAGAACTTTTTTTTTACAAATGCGTGTCGCTGCCTTTTACAACAAAAGGCTTTTGTGTAGAAAGTATTTTCATAAGAATGGATTTCTATATTCCACTGTTAGTTTAAAAGCACGGTGATGTTGTTGCTCAAAGACAGTCACCTTCACTTCTGCCTCTTACAATGGAATGGCTCATAGGTTGGTATTCTTAGCTATTTATATACTGTTTTTCTGTGCTTTTATTCGGAGACTAATCACTAAGTACTTTGTTTTCTACCATCACTTAAACTCATTTGATCTTAGTTTATTTTATATGGTTAGAATATACCCCCTCCCAATGCTACAGGCTTACATGGCAATATATAAATTACTTGCGCTAGAAAATATATTTTCTAAAATCACAAATGTATCTGTCTTGGTTTTGAAGTTGCATTTTAAGATATATTGACTAATAAATGATTTCTAACAAAGGATGCTGCTTATTATTGCTGGATTAAAAAACAATTATTGTTGGGCATATTTGTCCACATTTTAAAATATTTTCCAAAATGCAAAATATCAGTGGGCACCAGGAAATATGGTTCATTTACGAAAGGAATAAAAATTCACTTTGCTTAGTGAATGGATCATTAATGTGAACATCATCTGTCATGTGCAAGTAAAAATCTTGTTCTTTTCATTTCCCTTGAACAAAAATTGTGTATTCAATATAAACTCAGCTTCATCTTATTAACATTTACTAAGTGAATATCTTTTATTTATAGTAAACTAACCCCAGCTCTTTCAAAAGCAAAAACTTTTATTCCTGGCAGGTATGTACTTTATTAGTGTCCATGTCTAAGGTAGAAAAATTAGAGGGGACAGCACCAATCCCAAACTTTCCAAATTGTGATAACATTTCCCCAATTTTCGAAGGGATGCAGGAGATGTTGAGCAGAGCCTTACGGCACTTAATAGATCAGGAACATTAAACAGACTGTTTTGTGTACTCATTCCACAACTCAGACACTCCCCCATCTACAGAATGTACATAGTTACATAGTTAGTCAGGTTGAAAAAAGACACAAATCGATCTATTTCAACCAAAACAAAATAAAAAATAATCCCATATACACAATCCTTCACCCACAGTTGACCCAGAGGAAGTTTTAAAACCCCAGCACAGCATGCTCCAATTTGCTACAGCAATCAGATTTTTCCTGGATCAACTTTACCTATAAATGTTAGTACCCAGTTATATTATGTACATTTAGGAAAGAATCCAGGCCTTTTTTTAAAGCAATCTACAGAGTTTGCCAGAACCACCTCTGGAGGGAGTCTATTCCACATTTTCACGGCTCTTACTGTGAAGAAACCTTTCCATATTTGGAGATCAGCTAAAATCTGATGGAATTTTCTGTCAGAATTCCGTTCAAGCTGTCTTCCATCAGTCTTGCATACACACTGTTAGACTAAATTCCGCCCGTCCAAAACGCGGTGACATAAATCACTACGATGAGCCGATAAAAATTAATTTCAATGCTTCCGAGCATGCGTCAACTTGATTTTGAGCATGCATGTTTTTTTGTCCGTCGGAGTTCCACACGGACGATCGGAATTACGCATAGGATTTTTTTCCATCAGGAAAAAATAAAACATGTTCTATTTCCAAACTCCGACGGGGCCCACATACGATAGGAATTTATGATGAAAAAATTCCATCAGACTTTTTTCATCAGAAATTCCTATCGTGTGTACAAGGCATAAGAGTCATTAACCACTACTCTCTGAATTTGGTCTTTTAGCCAGTTTTCTATTTATTTACAAATTGATCTTTCCAAGCCTGCAGACTTTACCTTACACATTAGCCGTGTGTGGGGAACTGTGTCAAACGCTTTTGCAAAATCCAGGCCACAGCCACCCCTCTAAGATTTTACTTACCTCCTCATAAAAATAAATCAGGTTTCTTTGACAATTTCTGTCTTTCATGAATCCATGCTGTCTGCTGCTTAAAATATTTTTTTTTCCGGCAAGTCTATGTGGTCTTTTATTAACCACTTCTCTACTGTGCACGAAAACCCCCTTCCTGCCCAAGCCATTTTTCAGCTTTCAGCGCTGTCACACTTTGAATGACAATTGCGCGGTCGTGCGACGTGGCTCCCAAACGAAATTTGTGTCCTTTTTTTCCCACAAATAGAGCTTTCTTTTGGTGGTATTTGATCACCTCTGCGGTTTTTATTTTTTGCGCTATAAACAAAAGAAAAGCGTCCAGTTTGGAAAAAAAAACACTATTTTTTACTTTTTGCTATAATAAATGCCCATTTTTTTTTTTAAATAAAATTTTCCTCAGTTTAGGCCGATACGTATTCTTCTACATATTTTTGGTAAAAAAAAAAATCGCAATAAGCGCGTATTGATTGGTTTGCGCAAAAGTTATAGCGTCTACAAAATAGGGGATAGATTTATAGCATTTTTATTTTTTTATTTTTTTATTAGTAATGGCGGCGGTCTGCGATTTTTTATTGTGACTGCGATATTGCGGCGGACACATCGGACACTTTTGACACATTTTTGGGACCATTCACATTTATACAGCGATCCCTGCTATAAAAATGCATTGATTACTGTATAAATGTGATTGGCAGGGAAGGGGTTAACCACTAGGGGGCGGGAAGGGGTTAAATATGTTCCCTCAAAGTGTTCTTACTGTGGGGGGAGGGGACTGACTGGGGGAGGTGACCGATGGTTGTCCCTATGTACAAGGGACACACCATCGGTCCCCTCTCCCTCACAGGACGTGGATCTCTGTGTTTACACACAGAGATCCACTTTCCTGCTCGTTTCCCGGGCAATCGCGGGTGCCCGGCGGCAATCGCGGCCGCCGGGCACGCGCACCGGAGCCTTGTGAACGCGGCGTCATATGACGTCCTCCCAGAACGAGAGTATCCTCCGTTGACAGTGGGCGGGGGACAAGTGGTTAAACTATCCAGTATCTATAGAAGTTAAACTAACAGGTCTATAGTTACTTGGTATAGATTTTGATCACTTTTTAAATATGGACACCACATTGGCCCATTACAGTCATTAACGAGTCCCTAAATATTAGAAACAATGGGTTTGAAATTACAGAGCTCAATTCTTTTAGGATCCGTGGGTGGATGCCATCTGGTCCAGGTGCTTTATCCACCTTTATTCTGTCTAAATATTTCTGGACCATATCACTTTTGAGCCATTGTGGATCATTTGGAGCTGTGTCACTACCACCCCCATTATGGACATAGTAGTATTAAATACTTTCTTCACCTTTGTATAAACAGAGCTGAAGAAAGTATTTAATAAATTTGCCTTTTCTTTGTTCCCAGTCACCCACTCTAGATTAAAGTAACTGAAGAAAGTATTTAATAAATTTAATAAATTTGCCTTTTCTTTGTTCCCAGTCACCCACTCTAGATTATTTTGTAAAGGGTCTAAATGCCAAGCCATGACCTTTTTACTATTAATATATTTTAATAATTTTTGGGGGTTTGTCCTACTATCTTTTGCAATCTGTCCTTCATTTTGAATTTTTGCATCCTTGATTTCCTTTTAATGTAGACCATTAACAGCTTACATGGGCTGACAGCTGCATTCCACATCACAGTCCTTAGAATGATTGCCACCTACACATATAGCACAGCCCATGCAATGTAAGTTTTATAAATTAAACAATGTAGTTCTTATAAAATAATATTATTCATAAATACAGTGATGTAAAAGAAACATCAAGGAAAACAGGGTGTATGCACACAGGAACTGAACAGTAACAGAGTTAGATTGTCCCCCCTCCCTACTGATCCACATTCACACTGGACTTTTAACAAATGTTCCCAGGCACAATTAAATCATCTACGCTGCCAACCAGACCACAGTAATCCCTGCTTCTGTCCTCAGTCATCGATAGAGAATTCTGTGCTCTGGCGCAGTGTGCACTCACACTAAAGCAAACCTCTTCCAAGTGGTCCAAGAAGCACTTACTGATCCAGCTGAGTGTAGGAAAAGCCCTAGTACTTTAAATCAACAGGGCCAGACGGTTTTGTGGTGACCATCACTGCAGGAGGCCAGGGGTTGCAAGTCAATGGAGAGGTAATGTGAAAGAGATTTTCCTAACAAACTTCAGGAATCTCTTTCACTATTATAACTAATATTAAACACTGCAGTTAACAGCAACAAAAAAAAAAATATTATAACACAGGTAGTGTTAGAATATGCCTGATATAGTATATTGAGATAATTTTTAGAAGGCATTCTGAAAACCATTACATATGGGTTACCTACTCACTTGAAGTGAACTTAGGACAGGCTAGGAACATTCAAGTGTTTTATTTTAACAAACAGTAAGTACTGTGGAGTTGTATATCATCATCAGTACAGTAGACAGTACTGCATCAGTAGGCAGTACAGAAACACACCTGCTCCTCCTCCCAGCAGTGACTCGGCAGCCTTTTAATCTCTAATATAAACACAAAGCAGGTGTTCTGGGAGGAAGTAGCTGAGTCCCTGTGAGAACAAGGTGAAGAATTTTAGTTTAAAGGCTTAGTAGTTTAATGTCCATGCAAGTGGCAACTATTTCCTGTCACTGGCAGTTAGAATCACTTTATTAGCAATACAAAGGTTGAGGATGACAGATTATCTCCCTAACAGGTATAAATGAATTTGAGTTTTAAGAATTTTATGACACTGATAAAATAAACATGGCTAAGAAATATAAAGATTTGAGCATCTGGGAACGTGGGGGAACAATAGAATGGAGCAATAGAACTAATATTTTCTAAGTTCCTTTTCTATTGCATCTAACACAGTTGCTTTAGTCTTGGGAGGAGCAGGCTACACAGAATATTGATATAATGTTGTATAACTTACTGTTTTTTGTGACTTTTCTTCATCAGAACATGTTCTGAGCAGGATATTGGCTTTCCTTTCTCATAGGTTTCACCTGAGCTTCCATTTGCCACATATAAATTAGTAGGAACTGAAAACGCATCAGTCTTAGCAGTTACATTAGATAAGTCCAAGGGTTTGCACTGAGGGATTTCCATGCACAGGATATCATGATCTAAGTTAGACTTCTTTGTGCTGTTCTTCTTGGCTGTGCTTTCTTGAACAGAAGTCTGAGCACTGATCTTTTTTGAAAGAATCTTTGGAGAGCTGAATTCCTTTATGGGAGTTTTCTGAGAAGTTGGACTTGCTTGAGGAGGAGGCTTTTGAGTCGTGTTAGTTGTAACATTAACTGGTGAAGTTATCTTTTTGCAAGATGTTTTTGCAGATGGCGTTTTTTGTAAGCTATGTCCTTTAGTTTTCTCAGAAGGTGGCAATGGGAGATCAAGAGATTGAGAAATGTTTTTAGGTTTCTGTTGCTGGTTGTCCTTTGAATGTGAATCAGATTGTGTTGGTCTACTCAGAGTCGTAGACTTTGTAGCATGATTAGCCTGTGGCTTGACCGTTGTTGGGGAGTGATCATCATTTATGGAAGCAGCTTGATTTATTTCTGATAGTGTGTTGTGCACTGGACTGGTCTGTGTAGCACTATTTTGTTTTATATTCCTGAGGTATTTTTTGGGAGGGTCACTTTGCACCCCTTGATTTGACTTGGGAAGAACTTGGCCTTGAGTTGGTTTATGGTCAGATGAATTATCATTAGCCCTCTTGCTTTGCTCAAGATGAGTCTGGTGGAAATCCACTGAACTAGTATCTTTTGAAAAGTTATCACTAACATCCATTGTTGTTTTTATTATATCAGGATTGTTCTTATCATGGCAAAGGTTACATAGACTCTTTGTCTCTGTGCTCCCAGTAGACAGTTTGTTGGCTGCATGGACAAGTAAGCTATCCTTGTCATATAGGCTTCCATCCTGAGATGTGCTGATGATTGGGGTTGATGGTCTTGTAGCATCATATACTTTGATAGCGGGCACTCCAATCTTTACCTCAGAGGAAGATCCACAGCTTTGCTGACTGTTATGCATGTGCATTTTTTTCATGTGATAAACAACTGTTGCTGCATTAAATGCTTGCTGCAAAAAAGATAACAAACTATTACTGATTTTACATTTAGATTTATTGCATCCCACTCAATAAATTCAGAATTTTTCATTCTTTTGAGTATGCCACTGCATGCTACGGTGATGATATTTTATCTGCGAGATTATTTTGATTTATTTTTATATAAAGTGGGATTACTGGGCTTTACTTAGTTGCAAGTGAGCAGATAAAGCATAGATTATTGTTAGAGCTTGACAGTGTAAATTATAGATTTTTTGAAACAAGGAGCCTTTTTTTTTTCTTAAGAACCTGTGTACAGTAAGCATGGGTATAGGACTCTGTATATGGAGATTCTCTATTTATTTATTTGTTTTCTTTTTGTTGAACTAGATGAACTTGACTAATTATCCAACATTATACAAAAATGTGCAAACCACTTACTCTCCATTTGCTTTTAGCAAAGTTCTTCTTAATCTGGATGCTTACTGAATGATAAATATCTCGATGGAGAGCAGTGTTCCCAGCAATCCTGTAGATAGAAAAACACCAGTTGCTTAGTCCTGTAGTGAATGAGAAACAAAATATAACCAAATAAAATAACTAAAACAAAGCAGCTTCCCTTTGACTGGTATTCTAGTCGCCTTTTTTAATTTGTATTAACACACATGCTGCAGGGACTGTAGTGACTTCGTGAGTTGGCATATTTCTACAGTTTAAACCATTTAACCTCTTTATTAGCCATCCCACAGGAAATCGCATGGTTTTATGAGGTAAATACTGCATATTTTGGAAAATTCCCGCATGCAGTGTTTTAGAAGCGTTTTTTAGTGAATGGCCAAAATATTTTTGGAAAATGCTATGCAATATTTTACTGCATTGCTTAAAGGGATAGATACCGCTTCATGAAGGGAGTCCACTGTTTCAAATAATTTTTATTAGTATCTGAGCAAGTACAAAAAGCATGCATAACACAATATGGGCCAAATTATATTTTTGTAATGCTTGGGACCAAAACAGACATAAGGCTGAATCATTTTCAGTTCAGTGTAAAGAATAGTATATGTTATAGGGTAAGCCTGTTTTATTTTTACTAAAGTGCGGCTTAAAGAGAAAAAAACAACTGAAAATGTTGTTTGACTGTCACACTGATCCTCTAGCTCCACTACTGAAAGTTACTTGCCCGTAAAAAGTATGTATGCCAGGAGATCTGACTTGCTGTATCTAAGTATCTGTAACTTACTAATCAGATATTTTCATGGCAGTCTAGGGACTAGCATGCTCCGAGTGGGGTAGTAATGAAAGCACATATCTCTAACTTATCATGGCACCTTCCCTTAAAGTGTGCTTTATAGTTTTAAATATGTAAGGAGTAGATGTTTATGGTTAGAATCCTCAGGACACTGGCCAATTGATACCACGCTGTTATCTCTTTGCCTTTTTTCAAGGCGAAATGTAACATAGTTACTTTAATATAAGCTATTGTAGCTGTCAGAGAAATTTACTACAATGGCTTTCTCAATCTCCTTCCTAGGCAAACAACATTCTGAATTGCAATCAAAACACCGCAAGCTCCTCACCACCCCAGATGGTGGGCTAGCCAGGAGGAAATTCAACAAATATATAATTGAGAATGAGCGCGATAATACATATATAAATTAAGGAATACAATATCTTATAAACAAAACATAAAATGTTTGCCGTTTATTAGATAAATACTCTATGTTTATTAGTTCCAAGGTGTTAAAATGTAAGTTAGTACTTTCCAATGGGGCTTGTTATTTGATTTTACAAACTTCAATCACAAATATGCAAAGATTTAAAACTTGTATGTGGTTATGTTCAAATAAATATTTGGTTCTGCTTGGTGTAAGGCTATAAATCAACTATGGAAGTGAATTTATTTCTATGGAAGAGATTGTTGTATAGTTTTGTATGTGCACTAAACCTCAGCATTTTAGAACAAAGGCTGTGCACAGGAATAAATATGATATATTATTTATACATATGATTAATTATACAGAATAACGAGATTGACATATAATATTTTAATGTGCGTAAACCTCAACATTTTAGAAGAAAAACTGTGCACAACATGGCATGTATTTTGTCAACACACACTGGGACTCAAAACTTTTGCTTTTTCTGGAACAGTTTACAAGATAATGTATTCATAGTCTTTTGTTCCTACTGCCAGACACCAGCTAATTAGATGATCATATCATTGAGCATGACTGTTATATACTGACATGTCTCTAAATTGCAATACAATGTTTATGGACTAAATTGTTTGACATTTTTCTTCCTTTTTTAAATGGCACTTAAGATAGATGTGTGAAAATGATACATGAAGTGCCACTGTGCACTTGCTAACAGCTGTTGTTAGAGTCATTTCACAGTAACATTAATATGTTTTTACCACTGGAACCTTAAAGTACAATCTTACCATGGATGCTTAAGGGCCTTCTCACAGTTATAGCGTCTTTTGGGATCCTTCTCTAAAAGGCAATTTATGAAATCTTTTGCTGGAAAATAAGGTAAAACAGCAAGGTTAGAAAAATGATAGTTTATCTAAGATTACTGATTGATGGTGCAAAAGCTACTGTTTTAATGGGCCTATTTACAAATTAGCACCTCTATGGTGCTAAAAAACAAGGAAAAAATAAGGATTTTAAAGGTTGCCACTAATAACGCCTAAATAAAGGAGATAAGTACTAGAATTTTCCAAATAAAAGTATACAAACTTTATTTATAGTCCAAAAATCATAAAATCAGTATAAAAAAAATCGATTTACTGTCATTAGGCTACATACTGCCCTTGGGGGTTCCCTGACAGCTGTGTTTGACCCCAGTATGCCTCCTCTCCCTGGATACATGATATTTAGTAGGTGATCTCTTTTAATCTAATTAAGCTTTGTAAATAATTATGATTTTTTCTTTAACATAAGTAGGATCTCCTGAAGAAGCCATTTTTGGCAAAACACATAGAGATCAAGACTGATTATTGGATTCTTCATATCATCTGGCCAAGTATACCATGGCTGAAATCTGTTGGTTATACGCTCTAACAAGCAGGGCCCCCTGATTCCTTCTGTATTTTATTGTATTGTAACTATGTCTGCCCTCATGTTGTAAAGTGCTGCGCAAACTATTGGTGCTATATAAATCCTGTATAATAATATTAATAATAATAATAATATGTAGCTAGTTATACTGTTTACACTTATGGGCTATATTTGTATGGGCTATATGCACTCCATGTGGGAATTGAATGACATCCATTAAAGGGGAGTTCCAGCCTTTTTTTATGTTTATTAAAAGTCAGCAGCTACAAAAAGTGTAACTGCTGGCTTTTAATAAACATACACTTACCTGTTCCACTGTCCAGTGACACGCCGCCCGGAGCTCCGCTCCTCTCCCCCCCTTCTCCGCCGGCGCCTCCATTCATAGTGTGGGCACCCGGCCGTGACAGCTTTCGGCTTCACGGCCGGACACTCACTGCGCATGCATGAACGGCGCATCACTCTCTGAGTGGACAGGCGATCGCCTGGGACCTGCCACGTCCCAGGCGATCGCCTACAGGGAGGGGCCGCCAAAAGGCGATATGACAAATCGCCTAGGCGGCCCCAGGTCGGAAGGAGGAAGTGGGACAAGAAGTCCCACTCCTACAGAAGCCCCCACTCCCCCCCCAACAAAATTACATGCCAAACGTGGCATGTAAGGGGGCGAGGAGTGGATTAAGCGGAAGTTCCAAATTTAGGTGGAACTCCGCTTTAAGGATGAATTCCATTTTTTTATACTGATTTTATGATTTTTTAACTATAAATAGACTTTGTATACTTTTATTCGGAAAATTCTAGAACTCATCTCCATTATTTAGGGGTTAGTAGTGGAGTAGTAGAAGTGGAGTAAATAGTCAGTGAATGTGGTGCCACATTAACAATCTATGCTTCACTTTGTGCTACAGAACACATATATGTATATATAGATAACAGTGACATTGTTGCCTATATCTACTTGCATGCACACAGGAACACATACCAGATTTAGAAATGTCGTCCCAAAATGGGGATTCAAATTCATAAGTGCCATCCTTGATTTTCTCAAAGAGTTTAGATTCAGTTTCTTCATAGAAAGGGGGGTAACCACATAATCTGGAGTAAAAAAAAAAAGTAACATTCATGGAACTTAATTTATTTTAATCATTTACTACTTGACCTCTATATAGGTTCACTTGGCTCAAACGTAAAATCTCAATGCACTGTTTTGGAGCACATTCTCATGGGATATGGAATTCTCAACCTTCCTAGGATCCTGCGAGAAGGCTGTCTGATATCACCCTCATCTAGGAGAAGTGTTGGAAAATTGAGTCTAAGGTAAATATTTTTTACTTCTAATTAACCACCTCAATACTGGGCACTTTCACCCCCTTCCTTCCCAGACCAATTTTAATGACAATTACTGAGTCATGCTACACTGTACCCAAATGATTTTTTTTATCATTTTGTTCACACAAATAGAGATTTCATTTGGTGGTATTTATTCACCGCTGTTTTTTTTTTTTTATTATTATTTGCGACTTAAGCCCAAAAAAAACTAATTTAAAAAATAAATAAAACAATTCTACTTTCTGTTTTAAAAGAAATCCAATAAAATCTAATTTAATTATAAATTTAGGCCAGAATGTATTCTGCTACATGTCTTTGGTAAAAAAAACAAATCCTGATAAGTGTATGATAATTTATTTGTGTGAAAGTTATAAAGTCTCCAAGCTATGCTACATATCATTAAAAATTTGATCAATCCTCATGTTCTGACGGCCTATCTAATTTCTTGAGGCCCTAAAATATCAGAATAGTACAATTATCCCCCAAATAACCCCTTTTTGGAAAGAAGAGTCCAAAGTATTTAGTAGGAGGCATAGTGAATTTTTTGAAGTTGCAATTTTTTTCCCACAATACTTTGGAAAATTAAGAAATATATATATATATATATATATATATATATATATATATATATATATATATATATATATATATATTTATTTACAAAATAAATATATTTACAAGTTATTTCTCACACGCTGCATAGGCATACAGTTGCAAAAAAAAGTATGTGAACCCTTTTGGAATGATATGGATTTCTGCACAAATTGGTCATAAAATGTGATCATAAACTAATAACACACAAATAATTAAATGTTACCATGTTTTTATTGAACATACCATGTAAACATTCACAGTGCAGGTGGAAAAAGTATGTGAACCCTTGGATTTAATAACTGGTTGAACCTCCTTTGGCAGCAATAACTTCCACCAAACGTTTCTTGTAGTTGCAGATGTGCACAATGGTCAGGAGTAATTCTTGACCATTCCTCTTTACAGAACTGTTTCAGTTCAGCAATATTCTTGGGATGTCTGGTGTGAATCGCTTTCTTGAGGTCATGCCACAGCATCTCAATCGGGTTGAGGTCAGGACTCTGACTGGGCCACTCCAGAAGGCGTATTTTCTTCTGTTTAAGCCATTCAGTTGTTGATTTACTTCTATGCTTTGGGTCGTTGTCCTGTTGCAACACCCATCCTCTGTTGAGCTTCAGCTAGTGGACAGATGGCCTTAAGTTTTCCTGCAAAATGTCTTGATAAACTTGGGAATTAATTTTTCCTTCGATGATAGCAATCCGTCCAGGCCCTGATGCAGGAAAGCAGCCCCGAGCCATGATGCCCCCACCACCATACTTCACAGTTGGGATGAGGTTTTGATGTTGGTGTGCTGTGCCTCTTTTTCTCCACACATAGTGTTGTGTGTTTCTTCCAAACAACTCAACTTTGGTTTCATCTGTCCACAGAATATTTTGCCAGTACTGCTGTGGAACATCCAGGTGCTCTTGTGCAAACTGTAAATGTGCAGCAATGTTTTTTTTGGACAGCAGTGGCTTCCTCTGTGGTATACTCCCATGAAATCCATTATTGTTTAGTGTTTTACGTATCGTAGATTCGCTAACAGGTATGTTAGCATATGCCAGAGACTTTTGTAAGTCTTTAGCTGACACGCTAGGATTCTTCTTCACCTCATTGAGCAGTCTGCGCTATGCTCTTGCAGTCATCTTTACAGGACGCCCACTCCTAGAGAGAGGCGCAGCAGTGCTGAACTTTCTCCATTTATAGACAATTTGTCTTACCGTGGACTGATGAACAGCAAGGCTTTTGGAGATACTTTTATAACCCTTTCCAGCTTTATGCAAGTCAACAATTCTTAATCGTAGGTCTTCTGAGAGCTCTTTTGTGTGAGGCATCATTCACATCAGGCAATGCTTCTTGTGAAAAGCAAACCTAAAACTGGTGTGTGTTTTTTAAAGGGCAGGGCAGCTGTAACCAACACCTCCAATCTCATCTCATTGATTGGACTCCAGTTGGCTGACACCTCACTCCAATTAGCTCTTGGAGATCTCATTAGTCTAGGGGTTCACATACTTTTTCCACCTGCACTGTGAATGTTTACATGGTGTGTTCAATAAAAACATGGTAACATTCAATTCTTTGTGTGTTATTAGTTTAAGCAGACTGAGCAGACTGTGATTGTCTATTGTTGTGACTTAGATGAAGATCAGATCACATTTTATGACCAATTTGTGCAGAAATCCATATCATTCCAAAAGGGTTCACATAATTTTTTTGCAACTGTACGTGCAATTACACACTAAAACACATTCTGCTACTCCTCCTGAGTATGACAATACCACATGTGTGAGACTTTTCCACAGCCTGGCCACATACAGAGGTCCAACATCCAAGTAGCACCTTCAGGCGTTCTAGGAGCATAAATTACCCATCTAATGTCATGACTACCTATCACAGGTTTGAAGGCCCTGGAGCACCAGGACAATGGAAATCCCCACAAAATGACCCCATTTTGGAAAGCAAACACTGCAACTATATTCTATGAGGCATAATGAGTCTTTTGAACATGTCTTTTGAGCATTTTTTTTTCTACACAAAGTTATCAATTTATAAGATTTTTCTAACACATGGCATGTACATAGCAAAAATGACACCCCAAAATAATTGATCACTGGGACAGCTGTGTGCAGATGTTGATCACTGGGACAGATGTGTGCCAATGTTGCTCACTGGGACAGATGTGCGCAGATGACAGATGTTGATCACTGGGACAGATGTACACAGATGACAGATGTTAATTACTGTGACATATGTGGACCACTGTGACAGATGTGCACATATGTTGATCACTGGGACAGATGTTAATCATGGGACAGATGTGCACAGATGTTGAGAACTGAGGCAGAGGTTGATCACTGGGACAGATGTGAGCAGATGATAAATGTTGATCACTGGGACAGATGTGAGCAGATGATAAATGTTGATCACTGGGACAGATGTGAGCAGATGATAAATGTTGATCAATGGGACAGATGACAGATGTTGATCACTGGGACAGATGTACACATATGTTGATCACTGGGAGAGATGTTGATCACTGGGACAAATGTACGCAGATGTTGATCACTGGGATTGATGTGCACAGATGTTGATCACTGGGATTGATGTGCACAGATGTTAATCACTGGGACAGATGTGTTTTATTGTGTGAGGACACTGTGTGGGGACACTTGCTGTGTGATCAGTGAGTGCAAAGTGCTTTACACTTACTGATCCCTGCCAACAACACAGACCGGCTCTCCTTCTCTTTACTGACAGGCTTCATGTGAGGAGAAGCAGAGACAATCAACTGACAGCAGGCTCTGTTTACATCACACAATACCTGTAATTGGACACAGACATAATGTAAATCAGAAGGGCCAATCACAGGCCCTTTCTGTGATTAGAGATGCGCCGTGTCCTAGGCACATGAGCGCATCGGGATCGCGCGCCTGCGCGATCACGCTCCTTCTGAGGCACATTCAGGAACATCCATTTAGAAGGACGAAACGCCCACCCGGTCATTAATGTACAGTGGCCAGGTGGGAAGAAGTTAATAATCATTTCATGTGTTTTAAGAGTGAATTTTTATTTAGCTTAGTAAACGAATTAAAACTATGATGACTTTGGTCATCAAATCGCTTAGCTTTCCTCACTCACTAAGATAAGTGAAAGCTCACTTTGCAAAATGAACATGCGCTTCTTTAGTAAAGCAACCTTATTATCCTGAAATGTAAAAAAGTAAAACAATCTAAACAAAAAAAAAGAGTAGGCCAGATAAACTTTACTTTTACAGCAGTTTTTTATTTTGGTGCATGTCAAGTGCACATCACATGTGCGCCAACATAGTGGGGTTTACTAAAACTGTAGAGTGCGAAATCTGGTGCAGCTGTGCATGGTAGCCAATCGGCTTCTAACTTCAGCTTGTTCAATT
Organism: Rana muscosa; assembly: GCA_029206835.1. Lineage (NCBI taxonomy): Eukaryota > Metazoa > Chordata > Amphibia > Anura > Ranidae > Rana > Rana muscosa. The sequence continues at coordinate 419,516,077 of CM055117.1, read as the reverse complement.
AAGACTTGACAAAAAATCCTGGAAGCTTGTTGGTTTCTATGCAAAGCTGCACCAGATTTTTGCAACCTCCAGTTTTAGTAAATCAACCCCAGTGTACCTATGATGAAAAGAATTTGCGATATGTGCTCCAGAAGCTGGAAAAACCTCAAATTGCGATTTGATGCAGAAATTTTGCCATTTCTGCAGTCTATAAACTCTCAGGATCTCTGTATTTTAGAGGCATTCTGCACATGTTTATGCACATACATATATAGTATACTGCACCAAGCAAAGCTCACAAGGCCTATTATGCTTCTTATTGTCACTGCTGTACTTACAAAATATATGTTATAACTCCAATAGACCAGCAATCCACTGCCTTACTGTATGGCTTTTGTGCAAGGACTTCGGGAGCTGAAGAAAAATTAGGTGAAATGAGAATCAGAACATAATTCAAATAAAAACAAATTTTTAAGTAAAAAAGCAGTAATGCAGCCTATTATTAAGAACAGAATACATGTACATGAATGATTTTTGTGGGGAGGGTTTAATTATAGTTTGCAAATGAATACTTTTTATTGAATAAATGAGGCAGAAAATTCAATGTATTGACAGTTAAATAATAAAAATCAAATGCTTAGATGTGGAAATGTGTAAATTGTAGGACTCTGTAATTCATAATCGTAGTGGTGATTCCAATGGAATGTATTATATTAAGAGGAACCATAATTTAAAAAGGCTGCATGCTCCTAGGGGTTTTTGCTTGCTGTATCCATATGGCTTTATTTAGGTGTCCTCTTTTGATATTTAACACAGCTCAAAATTAACCTCCCTGGCGGTATGATTATTTCAGATTTTAGGTGCTGAAAGCTGTACCATTATTTTGCATGGAAATTTGGCGTTTTACATTGTAGGCCTGCAATTCTTAGGAATAACTCACCTAAATCTGTCCAAACCAGAGTCTAGCAGACATCTCGGATATGATAAAGTTTGAAACACAAAATCATAAATTATAATATAATAAACAATAACAAATAATAATTTAATAATAATAATACTTTTTATTCAATAAATTTTAGTAACTAATATAATCAAAAACACTGACTTTTATTTGCTCAAACAAGGGTGCAATATTAGAAGTCATATTGCGTCAGTAAACATCTCGGGTATGGAAAATCTTAAAACAAGGTACAGCACAAAGTCCAACGTCACAATCGGGACAATAGAAACGGGTTTCTTTACGGATTTTCCTTCCGGAGTCGTCACACTTGGAGCAGCAAACCACACACATCCTTGTGGGTGCTGTCTTCTTTTCAGTTGGTGGAATGTGGTCCATAAAGTGACGACCAGTCAGGCGTTCCGGGTTCACAACGCCAGCAGCCCGACGTCCAGATCTGTTTACTGCCGTTGGCGTCTGGTGCTTCAGAAATATGAGTTTGGCAACCTTCCAAACAAAGTCTGCATGAATCATAGGCCTGTCACTCTTTTTTTTTCAGAAGAATGAATGCATTCCACAGGCACTGTTCCAGAAGATGCCTGAAATTTTTTTTATAATTTTTTTTTTGTTGCTTCCTCATGGCTGGATAAAAGGTCATGGTCTGGTCAGCCCTGTCCACACCTCCCATTGTATTGTTGTAATCCAACATGACCTGTGGCTTCATTACATCTTTTCCACCTTTGGTATGTACCATTACAGTAGAGGTGTTGTGAATGATACTCATAAGGCACACGTTTTTTTTGTCCCGCCATCTCATTGCCATAAATTTTCCTTTTTATTGGCAAAGGTTGGCGGCACGTCACGCCGGTTAGGCCTAACGGTACCATAGGCATCCATCTTGTTCAGAAGAAGGAATTCATAGAGTTCTGGGGACATATAAAAATTGTCTGTGGTGACACAGTAACCCTGGTTCAGCAATGGCTCAATCAAAGAAAGAACCAAAGCGGTTGCCATTCCAAAACTGCTGAATCGATCGCTGAATTTGGTCCCTTTTCCGGTGTACAGGACTGAATTCCAGATGTACCCAGAGCTGGATTCACACAGCATAACTTACTGCATGCCAAAACGAGCTCGCTTTGATGCCATAAACTGTATCCAGCTAAGTCTACCTTTGTAGGCCATAAGACTTTCATCAATACTTATGTCTCAGTCCGGCACATAGGTCTGCTGGAAATTATTCAAAATTAGTTGGTAAATCTCCCAAATTTTTTTTCAGTTTTGGAGCTGGATGAGAACTCTCATCAAAGTCTTCATTATTTGCAAAGTGCAAATATTTCATTATGAGCGAAAATTTGTATTCCGACATAACGGTGCCAAAAAAAGGAGTGCCCAGCAATTTGTTGGTTGTCCAGTACCATTTCTGCAGGGGTTTCCCCACCACTCCCTGAAGTATTATAAGGCCCAGAAACTTCAGGTGTCCTCTGTGGTTACTGGTTCCCATTTTCGGGTCCTTGAAAAGTGCTGATGGGTAGCAGCTTGTTGCTCCTGGTAGCGATTCGTCTCCATAACAATTTTGGCAATAACTTCATCAGTCAAAAAGAGCTCGAGGTATGCCAAGGGATTATCGTCCTCAACATCCACTTTGATCCCAGGTGCTCCTGTAAACGGAAATCTTGAGAGCGCTATGTGCTCTGTACTGCAATCAATCGAGCACCAAGTCCGCACATCGTTGCTAAAATCGCTTTCTGCGTCTGATGACGAACTTCCCCACGAGTCGCTGTCACTCAACTCCTCTGCAAGCGATTCTGTATCGCTGTCGCTGTTTTCCAGCAGGTCATATAGCGATTTTGAGGTGGAGGCGCGCCTTTTTGATGAGATGGTCGCTGTGCAGTTTACAGACACAAAGTACAGTAAAACTGCAGACAAGGGCACTGGAGAAAGCACTGGGGGGCAATCTAAGGTCACTTCTTTTTATTTTGTATTGTAATCCAATAGGATTACATTGTATCAGTGTGTTTGTGCTTTATACTTTTTGAATTTACCGCCGGTTCCGCCCCCCTGCGTCGTGACGCTCGCAGGGAAGGGAATCAGGGGAACACAATGCATCGGGCGGAAGATCCGGCCGCCGTACACTGCGGAAATACATTGCGGGATCCCGGGACAAGGTAAGTAACCTCTTCCGGGATCCAGCGAGGCAATCCCGAGTGTGGCTCGGGGTTACTGCTTTAGGTACTGAAATCTCACCCCGAGCCACACTCGGGAATACTGCCAGGGAGGTTAAATAAAACCAAACTTAAAAGGTTTGTTAGGTCACAGATGCCTTTGGTGACTGTGTACTCATAAGGTCAATTGGGCATCACGGAGTAATTGGTAAAATCAGTCATATGACTAATATAACCTCATAAACTGTTCTATAGAAACCATTGTTTTTTTTCTACTGAGGTACTATAGTGAGAATGTTACTGGTATAGCTGTAAACGTTTCAAAGATTGATTTGCTCTGCAGTTTGGAAGAATTCATCTACTCACCAACATAGCCTGGAGTGCCACATGCTGTGGACATGATCCCAGTTTCCTCCATTTTGGAAAGACCAAAATCTGTTATCATAATCTTTGCGTTTTCATCAGGAGTGAGGTAAAGAAGGTTTTCTGGCTGTAATGAAAATGTAAATACACACTGTAAAGAATATAATATAAAATCTAAATAAGCAGATGATGTAAGCAATTGCCATATTGCAATAAGCGGGATAACTTTAATATTTTTTTAACACTGGTTAGCTAATAGATGTTGCATTTTCACAGTCACTCAATGTGTAATTTCTAAGGTTGGATTCACAATTCCAGTAAATGTGGATTTACATGTAACATGCGTTGCTGCACTGTGATGCCAATCATTTTGAAGTTTCATAATATTCATATAGCAACCTCTCTTAACCTCTTTGTACTAAATGTTGTTCATTGATGTCACTCTTTTAATCCAAAAAAGGCTAGAGATGTATAACTTTGTAGGTTGTTACTGCAAAAAACATGTTTTGTGAAGTGTATCTAGGCTCTAGCAATACATTTCTCCTAGTTGCTCCCTTTTAGTCTGTAAAATATACCATTGAAAATTTTTAGTTTTCTCTGTTTCACAAATGTAAACAAACAAAAAAAGCTTGTAATCCAGCAAAAAATCTGGTGAGCTGATAACGTTCTGTGCTCTGCAGACAGTTACCGCGTTTCCCCGAAAATAAGTTTGGCTCTTATATTAATTTTGGCAACAAAAAACACAGTAGGGCTTATTTTCAGGGTTGGTCTTGCCATGTAATGTGCTGTCTTCTCTCCCCCTCTCTCTCTTTGCCTGACAGTAATCCCCAGTGTGAACTGAGTTAAAATACTTGTAAAATCCTATAATCCACTCTATTACAGTAGTATATAATGTACAATGTGTGTGTTTCTGTAATATAATTGTGCCAAATACCTTCGTTATAGCGCCACTCTGCGCTTCTGTGACCCGCCAGCGCTCTCTTCCCCGCAATTATATTACAGAAACACACACATTGTACATTATATACTACTGTAATAGTGTGTATTATAGGATTTTACAAGCATTTTAAACTAGGGCTTATTTTCGGGGTAGGGGTTATATTGCAGCCCTCCTGGAAAAAAACGCACGGTCTTATTTTCGGGGTAGGTCTTATTTTCGGGGAAACACGGTATGAGTTAGTATTGTTCTCAGTTATCTCCATTTACTTCAAAACACCCTACTCCCATGCTATGGTATTATAGAGTCATAACACACTCCCTTCCTAGGGTGACAACACTGCTCCTAGATACAGTACGGTTGTCACCTTGGAACAGGAAGTGGCACAATCACCCGGCAAAAATAAAAAAGAAAGTGTGAAAAAATAAAAAAAGATTTGGCCACCACATAGCGGCAAACGTTAAGTACAACACTAACCCACAAAATAATTCCAAAAACCCCAGTGTTCGCATTAATATGTCATGAATATGAACAGATCATATGTAAGTAAAATGTATAGACCGTGAATGAACAGCAAAATAAATTGAAAATTCTAGCCTATAAAAAATTATATGTTCATTGAAACAATACAAAGATGTATATATATATATAAACAAAAGTCCAAAATAGGTGATTAAAAAAAAAAAGAATATTCAGAAAGGTTGGGTTCCTTGAAGGGAGGTTGAATGAACAAATCCAATAAGGTCTCCACCACCACCATACGTGAATCACCAAATAAATAATGCGCTTACCAGAAGGCAAGCAAAGAAAAGCTTGCAGCTGTAAACCCCAGCCAGGGCCTTTGCCAGGAATCCCCTACTCTGCAGGCTCTTCGGTATGGGAAAACCAGAGAGCTGAGGACAGGAACCCCCTACTCTGCAAAACTCTTCAGTTTGGGATGACCAGAGGAATGAGGACTCGGTGTCATATCAACAAGGTAGTGCAGAGAAAGAAAAAGGCTCACCATAGTATAATACCGTAAAACAAAGGAAGGTTTAATAAAAAAATTGCACTTACATCCATGTAGGTTAAAAAAAGCAAGTCACATGTAAAGCAGGCCAGCAATGGCGAACACCCGTTCGCCCAGTATAAGATGTGATGGCGTCAGCACGTTCACTCCCCCCGATGTGCGTTTCGTCACACAAATGACGTCGTCTGGGGTACGGGTGACGTGCTGACACATCACGTATAAATAGACACAACCAAGCCTCGATCTGAGTCAAAACCGGAAGTCCAATGATGGCCGCCCGAAGGACTTGATTGGTTACAGCAATCTATCATCCCGGGATAATGGTTGTGAGACCAATAATTCCAATTAAAACCAAGGTAAAAAACGGACATATAACTAAAGAAAAACGTATAAACTAACGAGGACGGGAACAGTAGATGGAAAAGATAATCAGTTTATATGGCTGAATTCTTATCCTCACAAAAGGATGTTGCCATCTTGTGGTAGAAAAGAGTATTGGACCATAGAGTATACTTAATAAACCATGGGCCAACAACTACATTAAGACTAAATATACCTAATGAGGGTACCAACATGACAGGACCTAATATTACTACTAACCACTGCAGAGGGCAAATCAGGCCCAGAGAAGTGAAGCATCAAAACAAAAATATGAATTTAAATTAAGTAGTAATAATAACAGCTAGTATGATTAATATCAGCGGAAAGAATTAAGCAAGTAGTGACTTCTACGCAAAGGAGACACATCAATTAAGCTAAACCCCTAAGAAGCAATAAAGATTGCACACTGCCCGGACAGAATCAACAGAGCAGATGCGCAACCAACATTGACAGGGGTCACTACAATTGGGTGAAGGCCCCAAAGAAAATAATGTTATAATAAATTCAATTAATTTGAATTAAAATAATATGGACTGTAGGAGTGCGTCCAAGGCGGTACCAACTAATACCAGAATGAATGGAAGACACCCGCACCTCCTAGGGGCCAACTAGGATTTGATTTGACAAAGCATGAACAGTCAACATAGACAATTACGAATTGTCTATAAAGGCATTGGTATCAACCTCTATATTGAGGCCGTAAGGTGTATAGCATTTGATTTTATGTATCCATAGCATTTCCTGTCTGGATATACTCCTAACCTGAGAACTCCCTCGCCATTGTGGACGGTATCTATCAATCCCCAAAAAAATAGTCTTGGAGGGGTCTTTGTTGTGGGCCAAAAGGTAATGCTTAGAAACGGAATGCTTGGGAAAGCCTGCCTTAATGTTTGTAATATGTTCATTAAGTAACACAGAAAGGGGTCTCTTGGTCCTGCCCACATACTGCAGCCCACAGGGGCATTGCAGTAAGTAGACGACCCCCTCTGTGGAACAAGTAATGAAAGGCTCTATTTCAAATTCCTCAGAGGTAATCGTGGAAGAAAACGTATGTGTACGCCTGTGTGTGCAACCACTTATTGAGCACACACGGCATCTACGACATTAGTAGAAACCTGTGAGGGCATCCAAAAAACGAGTTCTAATTGGAGGAGGATCCAAAACATTGGGGGCCAGCCTATCCTTAAGCGATCCCGCTCCCTTAAAGATCACCCTCGGTCTGTCAGGTAAAACAGATTTCAGGACCGGGTCATTCCCCAATATATGCCAATGTTTATTGATCAAATTTTTAATGCTGTTATGTTGCACTGAATATGTAGTCAAAAAAGGTACCAAAGGGGCCCTATCATTACAGGGTGTTTTGATCTTCAGAAGGTCAGTTCTATCCCTTCTGGTGACCTCATCTAACATGGTCATAAGAGAATCTGGAGCGTAACCCTTCTCCTGTTCTAAAAACGTGTCCCTCTCAGTACAATTGCGCTTGACACGCAAATACTGGCTTTTGGGGACAGACTTCAACCAGGACTGGTGATGACAACTGTCCATCGGTATGTATGAATTGCGGTCTGTAACCTTAAAATACGTAGAGGTAATGAATTTATTAGGGGAGATCGAAATATTAACGTCTAAAAAATTAATATTAGACTGGCTGGCCATAAAACTAAGATGTATCCCCCTATTATTATCGTTTAGTGTCGACATAAATTGATCAAGATTTTCACGGGAACCATCCCATAGGAGGAGGATGTCATCGATGTACCTGGCCCACAGCTTGAGCTGGGGCCTATGGCAAACATAGACGACATCCTCCTCCCACATAGCCATAAATAAGTTGGCCAGGCTGGGGGCATATTTAGCCCCCATTGCGACCCCTCTATCCTGGCGATAAAATTTGTTCTGGAACCAAAAATAGTTTCGAGATGCAGCAAATTGAAGTAGTTTCATGATGAAACAAATTTGCTCGTCTAACAGACCTGAGTCTCTTCTCAGGAAATATTCAACTGCGAATAGACCCAAATCGTGGGGGATCACCGTGTACAAGGACGTTACGTCTGCAGTGACCAGCCCCATGCCAGTTGTGGGTTTAAGATCTGACAGGAGGTTGATCACATGACGTGAGTCCTTAAGGTGGGAAGGCATCTTGACTACCAAGGGCTGAAGAAAAAAATCAATATACCTGCCCACCCGGGATGTGAGGGAATCAATCCAAACTGACTATGAGGCATCCCGGGGGGCAGGTAAGATGCTTATGTATCTTCGGAAGATAGTAGATGACTGGCGTCCGAGGCGCCTTTGGGATGAGGTACAGTTTTCCTTTCTTATTGATGATTCCCTCACTATAACCTCTCATCAAAATAGCATCCAATTGCTTTAAATAGGCCATCTTAGGATCTGAGCTCAGTATACGTCTCACGATCACCCAAAATCCTCCCCATTTCAGTGAGGTAGTCACCTTAAGGACTCATGTCATGTGATCATGATCTTTAGGGAACGGGATCACTTAAGGATAGGCTGGCCCCCAATGTTTTGGATCCTCCTCCAATTAGAACTAGTTTTTTGGATGCCCTCACAGGTTTCTACCAATGTCGTAGATGCCGTGTGTGCTCAATAAGTGGTTGCACACACACGCGTACACATAAGTTTTCTTCCACGATTACCTCTGAGGAATTTGAAATAGAGCCTTTCATTACACAGAGGGGTCGTCTACATACTGCAATGCCCCTGTGGGCTGCAGTATGTGGGCAAGACCAAAAGACCCCTTTCTGTGCGACTTAATGAACATATTACAAACATTAAGGCAGGCTTTCCCAAGCATCCAGTTTCTAAGCATTACCTTTTGGCCCACAACAAAGACCCCTCCAAAACCATTTTTTTGGGGATTGATAGATACTGTCCACAATGGCGAGGGAGTTCTCTAGTTAGGAGTATATCCAGACAGGAAATGCTATGGATACATAAAATCAAATGCTATACTCCTTACGGCCTCAATATAGAGGTTGATACCAATGCCTTTACCCAATTGTAGTGACCCCTGTCAATGTTGGTTGCGCATCTGCTCTGTTGATTCTGTCCAGGCAGTGTGCAATCTTTATTGCTTCTTAGGGGTTTAGCTTAATTGATGTGTCTCCTTTGCGTAGAAGTCACTACTTGCTTAATTCTTTCCGCTGATATTAATCATACTAGCTGTTATTATTACTACTTAATTTAAATTCATATTTTTGTTTTGATGCTTCACTTCTCTGGGCCTGATTTGCCCTCTGCAGTGGTTAGTAGTAATATTAGGTCCTGTCATGTTGATACCCTCATTAGGTATATTTAGTCTTAATGTAGTTGTTGGCCCAGGGTTTATTAAGTATACTCTATGGTCCAATACTCTTTTCTACCACAAGATGGCAACATCCTTTTGTGAGGATAAGAATTCAGCCATATAAACTGATTATCTTTTCCATCTACTGTTCCCGTCCTCGTTAGTTTATACGTTTTTCTTTAGTTATATGTCCGTTTTTTACCTTGGTTTTAATTGGAATTATTGGCCTCACAACCATTATCCCGGGATGATAGTTTGCTGTAACCAATCAAGTCCTTCGGGCGTCCGTCATTGGACTTCCGGTTTTGACTCAGATCGAGGCTTGGTTGTGTCTATTTATACGTGATGCGTCAGCACGTCACCCGTACCCCAGACGACGTCATTTGTGTAACGAAACGCGCGTCGGGTGGAGTGAACGTGCTGACGCCATCACATCTGATCCTGGGCGAACGGGTGTTCGCCATTGCCAGCCGGCTTTACATGTGACTTGCTGTTTTTAACCTACATGGATGTAAGTGCAATTTTTATATTAAACCTTCCTTTGTTTTACGGTATTATACTATGGAGAGCCTTTTTCTTTCTCGGGACTACCTTGTTGATATGACACCGAGTCCTCAGTCCTCTGGTCATCCCACACTGAAGAGTTTTGCAGAGTAGGGGGTTCCTGTCCTCATCCCTCTGGTTTTCCCATACCGAAGAGCCTGCAGAGTAGGGGATTCCTGGCAAAGGCCCAGGCTGGGGTTTACAGCTGCAAGCTTTTCTTTGCTTACTTTCTGGTAAGCGCATTATTTATTTGGTGATTCACCTATGGTGGTGGTGGTGGAGACCTTATTGGATTTGTTCATTCAACCTCCCTTCAAGGAACCCAACCTTTCTGAATATTCGTTGTTTTTTAATCACCTATTTTGGACTTTTGTTTATATATATACATACATCTTTGTATTGTTTCAATGAACATATAATTTTTTATAGGCTAGATTTTCAATTCATTTTTGCTGTTCATTCACGGTCTATACATTTTACTTACATATGATCTGTTCATATTCATGACATATTAATGCGAACACTGGGGTTTTAAAATTAATTTTGTGAGTTAGCGCGGCTACATCTCTTCTATTTCCATTTTTATTGTGTATTCCATTATTTAGCTGCTGCAATATTTCTGTATTTTTTGTGTAGCGCAATTTTTTTTTTTTAAGTACAACACTATTAATTTTTGATCTTGGATTAAAATATGTTTTCATTTTACCTTTAAATCTCTGTGGACAATTCCATTGTCATGAAGATATTGGACGGCAGACAGAACCTGGCGTATAACATTACTGGCATCTTTCTCTGTGTATACGCCACGCTCCAATATACGATCAAAGAGCTCCCCTCCAGATACCCTATCACATACAATTAAAGCAGTCAGATGTTATATTATGAATACACACTATATTAGTAACTACAGTAACATAGCACTTTTATAAACTGTATAACTGACATGAAAGAATTCTCGAAAGACAGGAGTGAAAACATAATTCATTTTAAGCTTCACATGCCAAAGATTTCTGTGTGCACACAATATTAACAGTATCCTAATTGGTTTCTAACAAGCTTTAAAATGTATACAACTGGCATACATGGCTTTATTGGGAGTGGATTTAAATGCACACCAATCTTTTAAAATACCCTGGCTTTTGTCAATCTCTCATAGCTGTGCATTTTATGTCCTACAAAACTGAAATATTTACCATTAGAGCCGGTTCACACAGGGGCGACTCCTCAGGCGACTCAGCCGCCTGACAAGTCGCGCTCCGCTCTATTCAATAGAACCGTTCTAATAGGAGCGACACAAGTCGCTCCGACTTAGAAAAAGGTTCTTGTACGACTTTGGGGGCGACTCGGGGCGACTTGCATTGACTTCAATACGGAAATCATTTTGCAAGTCGCCTTTCAAGTCGTCTTGAGATCGCCTTGCCGTGTCGCCCCCAAAGTCATGCCGCCCCTGTGGGAACCGGCTCTTACAGAGACAGAATAACATATTTGGTCCATTTTATAATTTTTTTAAAGCTTTGTACATGATTAAAATTACATAGTTAGTCAGGAGTAAATAGTTTTACATCTTTTATCGCCATTCATATAGATCTTTATTTTACAAATAAATGTATAGTGTTTAAATCACTTGCTTTGCATTTAGCATGCTTTAATCCACATATAGCACATGTGCATTGGTGTAGGTTTTTTTAACGTGTTGCCTTATTGTGCATTTTCTTAGTTTTATTTCAAGGCAGGAGAGAAAATATTTTTTTCCTTGAATGGGTAGTAAAGTCCGCTTTGTGGTTTTTATCTACAGGTAAGCTTATAATAAATCTTACCTGTAGGTAAAATAATATCTCCTAAACATGCACCATTCAGGAAATATTCACTCTTTTGGCAGCCAGTGACATCACCGGCACATACGCTCTGAAGGAACAACATACTCACGATATGGCTATGCCATGGCTATGACTCCCGTGCACATGCGTGGTAGTGATGTCATCCCGGCTCGGCCATTCAAGATGCTGGAGCGCACAAACTCAGAAGATGACCAGATAAAGATGGAAGCCCTCAGCTGTAGAGCTTCATTCTAAGGTAGGTATTTTACAATGTGGTAGTATGCAATGCATACTATCACGTTATGCAATTTCCATGCAGGGGACTCTTTTTTTTGCCGTGGTTTACTATCGCTTTAACATGTAGCGTTTAATGGAAGCATTTTCCATCTTTAGCACACATGAATGCAAAGCATTGGAGAGAACTGGACCTATTGGAAACAATAGCGTTCAGCTTGTCATTGCATTGGGCCTGTGTTGTCTATATCTCGGCAAAAGCTTTTTCTTTTAGACTCTTTATCACTCTTAACACCTTTACCTCTGGAAAATTGACCAGGCTGTTTCTTTTAACCACTTCAATACCGGGCATTTTCACCCCTTCCTGCCCAGACCAATTTTCAGCTTTCAGTGCTGTTACACTTTGAATGACAATTGCGCGGTCATGCAACACTGTACCAAAATGAAATCGATAATTTTTTTCACCACAAATAGAGATGTCTTTTGCTGGTATTTGATCACCTCTGCGGTTTTTATTTTTTGCGCTATAAACCAAAAACAGCGACAATTTTGAAAAAAAATAAACACAATATTGTTTACTTTTTGCTATAATAAATATCCCGTTACAAATAATAATAATAATTTTTCCTCAGTTTAGGCCGATATGTATTCTTCTACATATTTTTGGTAAAAAAGAATCACAATAAGCATATATTGATTGGTTTGCGCAAAAGTTAAAGCGTCTACAAAATAGGGGATACATTTATGGCATTTTTATTGTTATTTTTTTTTTACTAGTAATGGCGGTGATCTGCGATCTTTATCATGACTGCGATATTGCGGCTGACACATCAAACACCTTTGACACTATTTTGGGACCATTCACATTTATACAGCGATCAGAGCTATAAAAATGCACTGGTTACTGTGTAAATGTGACTGGCAGGGAAGGGGTTAACACTAGGGGGCGATCAAGGGGTTAAATGTGTATCCTAGGGAGTGATTCTAACTGTAGGGGGAGGGGACTCACAAGGGGAGGAGACCAATCGGTGTTCCTCTGTACTGGAAACACACATCGGTCTCCTCTCCTCTGACAGGATGTGGATCTGTGTGTTTACAAACACACAGATCCACGGTCCTGCTGTGTTCACGGGCAATCACGGGTGCCCGGTGGACATTGCGGCCACCTGGCACGCGCATCGGGACAAAGGGTTCCTGCCGCCGTCATATGTCTATGTGCGGTAGGGAAGCGGTTAAACTCTTTATTACTCTTAACCACTTGACCCTTCATGACCAGGCCACTTTTTGAGATACGGCACTGTGTTACTTTACCTGACAATAGCGTGGTCGTGCGACATTGTACCCAAATAAAATGTATGTAATTTTTTTCCCACAAATAATTTTTTTTTTTATGGTATTTGAGCACCACTGGATTTTTTTATTTTTTGCGCTATAAACAAAAAAAGACTGACAATTTTGAAAAGCAAAAATATATATTTTTCCTTTTAGCTATAAAACACATCCAATAATAATAAAAAAAAAAATCGAATTTCTTCATAAATTTAGGACAATATGTGTTCTTACATGTTTTGGGTAAAAAAATGTAATAAAAAAAATAAGCGTATATTGACTGGTTTACGCAAATGTTATAGCATCTACAAACTATGGGATACATGGGATATATTTATGGATTTTTTTTATACTACTAATGGGGGCAAATGGGCTAAGACTATACTGTTAATCATGAGAAAAGGATCCCTGAGCTCCATCTGTTTGCTGAAAATGTAGATATGATATATTTACATTTTTCATTTAAGTCCTAAACATGATAAGTATAATATGCCAAAACACTATGCATTTAATTTAATACTACAACATTTTTAAAAAAGCAGAAATGTAATGTTGTATTATTAGTGCATCATTTTCATTAGAAAATGTTCTAGTTCTCCAAATAACATTAACAATTTTCTCTGCCAGTACATGAGATACTCATTCTATCATCAATACTGCTGTATATTTTTTTTTTTCATACTGAGATAATATTGCATATAAAAAAGTTCCTGTATTTATGGTATAAGTATAAGTATGCATATAAGAAAGTTCATACTATAGGGGGATATTAATAGTTTATTTCCTATATAATATGTTACCTTGACAGCAGTATTTCCTCATGTAGTCATTGTTTTATTATGCAGTATTAGTTTTCTGTAACAAAACATATGAACAAGAAATCATATTGCTACTTACAGCTGCATGACAAGGTAGAAGTGTGAAGAGCTCTCGTAGATATCTTCAAGTGTCACAATATTATCATGTTTAATCCTTCAGAAAACAGAACAAAATATTAGCTCAAGTTTTAAATTTTATATAGGAGAAAGTAGAAATGAAATAGAGAGTATTTTAGACATGACTTAATGCCAGATTAGTGTTTTAGTATCTCATAATAATTTAATATTTTATTTTTGAAGTAAATCTAAGATTTTGATGATTTTTCCCTGTAAATATCACTCCTTTTGTAAAAGTAACCAAATGTAAACAAACACTTTTACTCGAATTAGGCCCCTTTCACACTACTGCGACTTCAAAGTCGCGCAATTTTACTGCGATTTTGCCACGATTTCAGGGAATTCCTGTGTAAGTGGCATCAAAATCGGACCAAAGTAGTGCAGGGACTACTTTGAAGTCGGAACGACTTGAAGTCGTACTAATATGAATGGTTGTCATTGGAAATCATGGGAAACGGCTTGTCATGCTACTTTGCCATCATAAATCGGGGGACAAGTCGTATAAGTGTGAAAGGGGCCTTAAACAGCCTTTATTCATTTAGTAAATAATCCCTAGTGTACAATATATCTCCGTATTTCTAATGCCTTACATTTAGAATGACTCGTAGATGTCTACCACGTTAAGCATCTTCCTTCAGTTCTGTGCTATCAACCTGCATATCCAGTAGAAAACATTTCCAATGGCCCACTTGGGGAAGAAAATAATTCTGCTTTGTTGGAGGGTTTTCTTAATCTTTTTCACACATGATTAAAATGCACATTATAGAATTAAAACGTTGCTCGAGAACCCAAAACAATATATTTTCTATAGGTTGATACCCTGTAATCTTGCTTCTCAACCTGTGGCTCAGGGGATGCATGGAGTCCTTTGCTACTTATTGTGCAGTCCTCAGGGACCCTGCAGACAGTAATCTTCCTTACCTTTCATAGGAGCTTACTTGGGTAAGTGAAGAAAACACATTATTTTAGCGTTTAGTAGTAAAATGGCTTGTATCATTTATTTTCCTCTATCTTAGTTTTTCTGTACTTCCCACCCCTTTTTTACTTTTTATTTACCCCGCCCCCCCCCCCCCATCGATCTTTTGTTAGGAATCTTGCTGGAAGAAATATCAAATGTGGCACAAAGACTTTTTTTAAGGGTGGTTGTAGGGAGGTCAAACTTGGAACAGTGATCTTTTTCAATTTTTCACAATGCATCTCCAGACTATGGCTTCCCAGTCTCCAACATCTTCCAAAGCATGTTTGGAGTCTTTGACCGTCACTTGAAGCATACCCATAATCTTTTACCCTCTGTTAATTCTTATCTGCTATTCTGTAACATTATTATTTAATTTTACTGCATGTTATGTGCCACGCTTTGGTGATGTCGGGGGCTGCACTTGAGGCCCTGTGCATCAAGAAGGTTGACCACTACCGCCCTAAATAATTAAAATATGGTAGTTCTGATTTTGTTTGTTCTACAAACTTGATAATGTATTATTAAATTGTATCCAACCCCAACAAAAACGAAATGTGGTACAGCTTATCATTACTTAGATGAAGTGGATGCATTTGTTTTCACTTTTCAGGCCAAGAACATTTTTTAACAAGTACATAAAATATCAATCCACCCTGTAATAGAAATAAACAAAGGAAGACATGTTTGAAGTCAACCATGGATGCCCACATAGATACATTGGAGAAAGGAGTGTAGACATGGAAGTCTACACATAAAGTGTAGTGGTCACAAGATTACCTGGTAAAAATAAAGAAAAAAAAGCCTGAAAAAAGAAAACGAATGAAGCCACCATATTTAAGGACTAGTGAATTGCAATATATTAAATTAAACTTTTAACATTAATAAAACATATATATTATAGTATACAAATCCATACAATATGAACTTCACAATTTTAGCTAAACAGTTAGGATGGAGTTAATAACAAATATATCTAACCTAAAAATTGTGTGTACTTGGAAATCTACAATGAACTTGGAAAACCACAAAATTGTAAATATGTAACAAACCTTTTTTAGCTCATCAGTTTAAGTTAAACCCAAATCCTATTTTTTTTCATCTACCTCGGGTGTGTGTGTATATGTATTGTACATACTACATATTCTGCAGTCCTAACACACTTCTTTTGCACACTAGGGTGACATTGCTAATTCTCCATAAATACAATACATTGATGAGTGTTGTCACCCTAAGACAGGAAGTGTGTAACTGCAGAACATTTTTGGTCTTGGGTTTAAATCCATGTCAAGACAAATGATAGAGATTATTATTAGTAAATAGCAATATTTTTGTTGATGTAGATTAGTTAAAAATGTATTTTATTTGAAAGAAAATGTATTTGTAATAGTTGTATAGTTTTGCATACTGATGGCATAAATACAGTTGCGAATGCAGCTTAGATTTGTGGGCTAGAAGAAAAATGTGTGTCTGAACAAAATATAATGAGTATGAATGAATGAATACTACAAAAAGTAATGTACAGATACTTAAAATACAGTCAATTCTGGCCTTTTATTTGGAGTGAAATGAGGACAATCAACTTGCAGAAGATCATAGTTGCTTACAAATACCCTCAGACATACCAGATCTTATGAGAAATGCCATATTTCTGGTGTAGACCTGCAACAGTTGCCAGCTCATTACTTTAATTACTGACACACATGAATTACTCAGGTTGTTTGGATAATTAAAAAATGAAATCATATGAACCAATAGCTGAATATAATTAGTTACAACACAGCCTATATAAATTTATTGGGGCAGCAATTAAAGGAATGAGCTGGCAACCTATTGAAAGCCTATTGTCATGTCTCACATTACATGTGGTGAAGTAAAATGTATTTTCTGAACTAAATTCCCCTTCGTGATGATCACATAATTTGAACAAGTCTTGCAAGCCTGCTGTTATTTGCAGTTAAGAAATTAATTTTAAGAAAGATAGTGAATCATTTATTGTTTCTGAATATGATATATAAAAAAGCATAATAATCATGGAAAATCACACTTAATATTCTTACTTTTTTAAAACTGCTATTTCATTCTCCAAGCTTCGATCTCTTGCACTATTTACTTTCTTTATACATTTTAAAGCATAGTGCTGTCCGGTGGATCTGTGTTTTACTAGGTAAACCTCAGAAAAGGCACCACTGTAAGGAAAAAAATAGATGACATTGTTGCAAAAATTAGCATCATATAGAATTTCATACTTAAAACGTAACTCCACTTTTTTTGAGAAAAAAAACATTCCCCTCTGGGTGATCTATGTACATTGCAAGGATTTTAACAAACTTTGTTGCAGATTCCTACCTTTTGTTATTCTGAAGAAATCCATGTGTGTTTGTCTGAGTCCATGTGGGAAAGTGAATCGAATCGGAGTGGTTTCATAATTATCAATCAGTTGCTGCACCTGCAGGGCACTAATGAGAAAAGCTGCTGGGCCTGCATCCCTTTAGACGTGTTGGTAATATCTCACCAAAAAATATTTTTTTTTTGTTGCAGGGGATGCCTGAAATCTGACTTTCATCTTAGTGCAGACTTCTGGGAAAATCAGTGAGCCAATCACACACGCAGGAAATTATGTTTCTTGGAGATGTTCTGTACACATTCTGTGTACAGAACACCTCCAGGTAACCATATTGCATAGCATTTTCCGAAAATTACATTGGCTGCAGATTGAAAAGGAAAGGTAATTTTTAATAACATGCAATTACATTATGACTTGTGTCGCAATTGTATACATGAGCCACAGCCCGTATTCTGGC
Organism: Rana muscosa; assembly: GCA_029206835.1. Classification (NCBI taxonomy): domain Eukaryota; kingdom Metazoa; phylum Chordata; class Amphibia; order Anura; family Ranidae; genus Rana; species Rana muscosa. The sequence goes on along the minus strand of CM055117.1, from coordinate 419,498,385 downwards.
CTCCGTTTGCTTATTCGTCCCCCACCATCTCATTGCTCGCCTGCTAGTAATTACATCAACCCATATGGTGGGCGCGTTTAACCGATGACCAGTCCCATTGGTCCGCGGCTATTCTCCTCCTGTGATTGGCGTCACTTGACGTTTGCATCACGTGACTCGGAGGACTTTCTGCCCGGCATCATGGGACTTGTAGGCCTGTGATGTGGTGGACGCATGCACGATGGCCTCTGGTGTCCGCTCCCAATCGGTGACGTCAGACGCCGATCGGGTGGGGGCTTAAAAGGCTGGTCAGTCTAGCTCACACCTTGCTGGACTCCAGGGGTGCCGTGACCTGTCCTTATCTTTGCACTCTCCTTAAAGGGGTTGTAAAGGTAAAAGTTTTTACACCTTAATGCATCCTATGCATTAAGGTGAAAAAACATCCGACAATACCGCGCCCCTGAGCCCCCGTTTCACTTACCTGAGCCCTCAAAAGTCCCGCGCTCGCCCCGTCATCCTCCTCGTTTCTGAGCCTGCCATTGATTGGCTACACTGGATGGATTGAAAGCAGCGCAGCCATAGGCTAGCGCTGCTGTCAATCACATCCAATGACGCGGCGCACCTTTGGGCGGGGCTGAGTGAGTATCACTGGAGCGCGCCCGCAAGGACTCACCACCATGCAAGCTTGTTCGCATATAGATGGTGAGTTCTTGCGGGGAGGAGCCGAGACAGCCGCAGAGGGACCCTAGAAGACCAGGTTCAGGGCCACTCTGTGCAAAACAAGCTGCACAGTGGAGGTAAGTATAACATGTTTGTTATTTAAAAAAAAAAAACTTTTTATTTACAACCCCTTTAAGTCTCCACAAGTGTCTGATCATCCCTTCCCCTTTTGCATTCCAGGTGGTGCTGTTTGCCTAACGATAGTAGGCTGTACTAACCTTTATGCCTTGCCATTTAATCTGCATCCTTAGTGGGTGACTAGACTAGACACCCTGACACCTGACTCTATATTGAGAACACTTGGGGTAAGTGTTTTCTGTCATGACATCAGGTTTCCCCTGGTACATTACTTTGTTTTATAAGGTTCATATCAGGCTTCCTTCTAGGTTCTTAATTACCTTCCTTCTTTTTCATTTTCAGTTCACTGCCTAGGATATCTTTCCATTACTTTTTATTTCTGCCAGTTTGGAAGTTACTGGCTCTATCTGGCGCCCCTGTATTTATATTGATTTTCAACACACATAATTGTAAGTATTGAGGCTATGTTAGCCCCCTCTTTTGGGATACAATTGGTCCCCTGTGTTTTTTCTATAAGTTAACTCTGAATTTTTAATATGCCAGGTCCTTATCTGCCCCCTGCAGCCATACTTGTTGCAGTGCATGATTGCTGCCCCGAGGATGTCCTGGTGCTCGGTCCTTTTTCTTGGGGGTGTTTAGGTAGGTAGCAGGGCCTGTGGGTTGGGGGTTGGGATTATTCCCGGTTCTGAGACAACTCTTTTGAGCCCTGCCATGTTCCCAGCTTACCAACGGAAATATGTTGTTGATTCAAGTTTCTTTCAATGTATGACTTTCTGTGAATATCTATTAACCACTTCTCTACTGTGCACGAAAACCCCCTTCCTGCCCAAGCCATTTTTCAGCTTTCAGCGCTGTCACACATTGAATGACAATTGCGCGGTCATGCGACGTGGCTCCCAAACGAAATTTGCGTCCTTTTTTTCCCACAAATAGAGCTTTCTTTTGGTAGTATTTGATCACCTCTGTGGTTTTTATTTTTTGCGCTATAAACAAAAGAAGAGCGTCCAGTTTGGAAAAAAAACACTATTTTTTAAATTTTTGCTATAATAAATACCCATTTTTTTTTTAAAATAACATTTTCCTCAGTTTAGGCCAATACGTATTCTTCTACATATTTTTGGTAAAAAAAAAAATCGCAATAAGCGCGTATTGATTGGTTTGCGCAAAAGTTATAGCGTGTACAAAATAGGGGATAGATTTATAGCATTTTATTTTTTTTATTTTTTTATTAGTAATGGCGGCGATCTGCGATTTTTTATTGTGACTGCGATATTGCGGCGGACACATCGGACACTTTTGACACATTTTTGGGACCATTCACGTTTATACAGCGATCCCTGCTATAAAAATGCATTGATTACTGTATAAATGTGATTGGCAGGGAAGGGGTTAACCACTAGGGGGCGGGAAGGGGTTAAATATGTTCCCTCAATGTGTTCTTACTGTGGGGGGAGGGGACTGACTGGGGGAGGTGACCGATGGTTGTCCCTATGTACAAGGGACACACCATCGGTCCCCTCTCCCTCACAGGACGTGGATCTCTGTGTTTACACACAGAGACCCACTTTCCTGCTCATTTCCCGGGCAATCGCGGGTGCCCAGCGGCAATCGCGGCCGCCGGGCACGCGCACCGGGGCCTCGTGAACGCGGTGGGTGCGCGCGCGCGCCGCTGGCTTCAAGCGCGCGCCTCCTAGCTCGTTTTAAAGGGAGGACGTCATATGACGTCCTCCCAGAACGAGAGTATCCTCCGCCCGCCGTCAATTGACAGTGGGCGGGGGACAAGTGGCTAAGTTGTATTTTTGTCTGTTTTTTCAGAGCCATTTTACATATACAGATTACTACTATTTCCCCTGAAGAAGCCAATGTTTGGCAAAACATGTAGGGACCTATCAGTTTGTAACCTCAACAGGCCGCTAATACCTTGGCCAGTACTATCTGTATTATATTGCTCTGCTGTTTTTATGCACCAGTACATGTATTGTATGTTTAACTTACATTTTTGTAAATATTGTCTATAAATTCAAATTTCTTAAGCACCGCTATAATCCCCATTTCCTATCTTCCCATTTTTTTGTTACAATTGTATACGCTATATTATTTTTTCTTTATTTGCTATTTTTTTCCCATGAAAGTCTAAAGCCCAGGTTCACACATATGCGATCTCAGACATCGCATGTGATTCGCACCCGCACCGCAGGTGCCGATCACATGTGATGTCTGTGCAAAGCAAGTTCAGACATACAGTTTGATAGCTGAACTCGCATTAGATTCACAGAAAAAAAAGTGCAGGGACTTTTTTTCCCCCGCACTGAAATCCGATAGCACGGGTGTTCTCACCTATGCAACTATATACAATCCAGCGCTCAAATGGTGGCAAAAATGATGAAATGTAACTTGGTGATCAAATAAAAATGATAATTTATTGATTAAAATGCATGCTGAAAATTGATTTGATGTATTTGATCGGATGGAATCAAAAATACAAAGTACAATAACCTTCAAACTGGGATCAGACAAAAATCTTGATCAGTATTGAAGCATTAAAAAACGCATAACAACCAACACCGCCAGCCAAAGGGTTAAGATGTGCAAGTGTGCTGAATAAATCTGGTTGTGATGACCAGTTGGATGGAATGAGCTTGTATTTGGATGGAATGAGCTTTTGTATTTCCATCCAGCCATAGGCTGTGAAAGACTGCATCCACGGATACAGGTTTAAATCTCTACTGACGGCAAGGATAGTGCAAGTTACATCCAGTAACTTTGATCAACACCAAGCTCATTCCATCCAACTGGTCATCACAACCAGATTTATTCAGCACACTTGCACATCTTAACCCTTTGGCTGGCGGTGTTGGTTGTTATGCGTTTTTTAATGCTTCAATACTGATCAAGATTTTTGTCTGATCCCAGTTTGAAGGTTATTGTACTTTGTATTTTTGATTCCATCCGATCAAATACATCAAATCAATTTTCAGCATGCATTTTAATTAATAAATTATCATTTTTATTTGATCACCAAGTTGCATTTCATCATTTTTGCCACCATTTGAGCGCTGGATTGTATATAATTGTTTCGAGATTGCCTTGTTCCGGAGGTTGCCAGCTGCACTGGGGGCAAGTTTTTTAAGACTTATATTCATATGACATTACGTTTTACATATTGCTGCCGGTTTCAGCGCTACAAGACTCTTTTTGTTTTTGTTCTCACCTATGCGATCCGATTCATGTGTGAGTTGATATTCCTAAAGTAGTAGAGGCTGTTAACTTTTCAAAGTAAATATTCATTTAGCTTAGTAAATAAAGTGAAGTTATGTTCAAATTTAATACCCAATCATCTTAACAAAAGATTAAGAAAAATAGAACTTTAGTTTGCACATGATTGGATGATTGAAGTAAACACAGCTTTATCTCATCCACTAAGGGCCAGTTCACACGAGATGCAGTTCCGTCCAATTTTGTGTGCATTTTTTCTGCACTAAAAATGCATGCACAGTGTTTTCCATGTATTCCAATGGCTCTTGTTGGCTCTAGCTCACACCATGCAGTCAGTTTCCTGTCAGTTTCCGGTGCAGAAACGTCCGTTTTTAAAACTTTTTTTGCGGGTCCCCAAACACTTTTTAGGACAATAACTTGCATATTAGCCTTTAAAATTCACACTTTTGATTTCTCACGTTCGAGTTCCATAGAATTTAACGGTGTTCGAATGTTCGCGTGAACTTTTGGTCTGTTCGCATGTTCTGGATGTGAACCGAACCGGGGGGTGTTCGGCTCATCCCTACTGTGCAATAGTAAAATGCAGAGAATTTGTGCATAAATATATATATATATATAGATATATATCTATTAGGGCTGTGGAAATTAACTATTAATTCCTCGATTAATCGATTAAGCTTGTTGATCGATCAAAATTCTTTTGATCGATCAAAATTCTTTTGATCCGTACTCACCTCTCTGCCGGCTTCCGGTTCTTCAGGGAGTTCCGTCGGAGATCCGGTGACGCCACGGACACCGGCGGGGCTTGCCGTGTCCATCTGAAGGGCTTCTTTGCTGTGCCTTCATATCTGCATGCCAGCGGGACCTTACTATCTGCCACACGCAAGGGCTGTTACACTTCCCTCTATCACTTCCCTCTATCAACTTGGGATTCTACAGCCATCCACTGGGAGTTGTGATAGTTCCCTTCACGGGACATCTACATGCCGACGGACTGATGTTAACCCCTCCTTATCTGGATTCAGCAGTGGTATCGTTGTACACATTTTTATACCAGTACTTAGCTACATGTTTTTATGACTGCTTTTGCTACCGTTTGGTATTATTTCTACAGTTTATGTAGCTACATCGATTTTATCTCCAGTGCAATATTTATTTTGTTACCTACTTGAAGACTATAAAAGTTGTAATGCTATTCCCATCGAGCGCTGCCTTTGTGTGTTTTTTGTATCCTGCTATCCATTTTTCCAGTGGTTGGTAGCTGCACTGGGAATCAGCCTGCAAGGAGATCAGCTAAAAGTAGTTGGATCTGTATGTGCATTATAATTAATCAAAATCAGTCGATTAATCGATTAAAAAAAAAAAACGATTAATCGAACACGAAAATTTTAATCAGTAACAGCCCTAATATCTATATATATATATATATATTTATGCACACGATCTATATGTGAAATGTTACACATTTTTTCAATGACATTGTTGCATGCAATCTATGGCACACAGTAAGTGATGCAGCTAATTTTGAGAATAAGATAGGTGTGGATGTCATCTATTGGATTATACAGTACAATATTAAAATGTTTGCTTTTAAAGTTTATGCAATGTGTGTAAGTGTTATATATCTGCCTCGGTTAAGCTGTATTTTATAACACAGGGGAGTAATGGGCTTTTTTTTATTATTAGAAATCCTATCATTTACTAAAAACCAAGTGCCATGGAAGATTCTATACAAATAATGAAAAAACATAAACATTAGAATACAGAGGAACCTCGGATTACGAGCATAATCCGTTCCAGGAGAATGCTTGTAATCCAAAGTACTCGAATATCACAGCGAGTTTCCCCATTGAAGTCAATGGAAACAAAAATAAATTGTTCCGCATTGACTTCAATGGCATGCAATACCGCATGCGGCCAGAGGTGGGGGGCGCCGGAGAGCCTCGGAAACAGCCTGAAAGGCCCAAGGACACCTCGGCTGACCTCGGCAAACCTTGGAAAGGCTCAGAAACGGAGTATTTCCGTGTCTTTCTGAGCATTTCCAAATGGCGCCGTTCGACTCTGCTCGCCTGCGATCGGCGCCGTTCGGCTCCGCTCGGCTGCGATGGGCACTGTTCGGCTCCGCTCGGCTCTGGCACCTCCCCACCTCAGGCCAAATGCGGTACTGCACACCGCTTTGGCCTGAATCCTGCTCGTTTTGCGAGACAACACTCGCAAACCGAGTTAGGATTTTTTCAAATGCAGTGCTCGTATTGCGAAACGCTCATTAACCGCGTTACTCGCAATCCGAGGTTCCACTGTATAAGCAATAAAAAATATTGTTTGCTTTGAAGAAATTCCATATGTAGCAAGTTATTACCATTGCAAGCATCGTTAAGGACTGCAATCTGTGCTGTGAATATGAACTTGGTTCTTTTATTGGTTATTTCATATTGGTTAACTTGTTTGATTCAGTTATTAAGAGACAAAGACTGCAGTAAGTAGCACAGAGACTACATTGCCCACAAGGGCACTGTGCTACCAGAGGGGAGTGCGCCACGCAGAGCCTGATGGGAGGACCTTTTTAAGGCCAACGCGCCGTATAGCACGCTCTCTCTGGACGCCATCTTCAAGCATCTTCAAGCAGGCAGGAGGCCTGTGTTAAGGTCTGCTGTGAAGATACCCAGGCCCGAGAAGCCTGGGTCTACAGAAATTGAGAGCGCATCACCTAGCCAAAGGGGGATCCCTGCGTGACAATCTCGCTGACCAACTGGAGGAAGATCAGCCTGCAGCTTGCAGCATCCAGAGCCTTGTGTCCACCGCCATTCTGAGGATGGCAGGATGAAGGACCAGGAGCCTCATGACATGGAGGGTTCCGGACAGAGAGAAAAAGCATCAAGACAAGGCCTCATCTGGTGAGCGGGCACTTGCCCATCAATTTAGTTAACTGACTGTCAGAAGTGTGACTGTAGCAAGCTTCACTTGAGTCTGCTGGCGTTTGCATCTTTGCACATAGGAACTCAACGCCTTGGGGAAACTATTACCCCTTGTACTGTCAGTCCGTGTGTTTCAATTAACAGTTCTTTCTGCGCCCTATCGTTTGGATTACAAACCTTTATGTGCACCAATGTGGCTAGCTTAAGATACCTGACTCTTAAAGGGATAGTCATCTAATTTCCTACCCTTGCAAGTGGTTACTATAGGACACGCACCAATCGAACTATCCTCTAGGGGGAGATATAGAATAGAATTGTGATTTTGCATATTAATAATAGCTGTTTGTGTCACTTTGTGTTTCTGCTGCTTGTGTGAGACTTGGTGGAGAGGTGCCCCAGTGTTGATGTTACCACACTGGGAGATTCCTCCACCATACCCTCGCTCAGATCTGGTCTCCAGGCTATGTTAGCAGGGTTGGATCTTAGAGGTATTTTGGATCAATGGTGTTTTCTTCATTGAGTTATACAGGGAGCTGTATGTATTGAATGCCTATAGTGTAATCATTATCTAATTTCTTTACCAAGTAAAAATATCGCTTTTGGTTAAGCTACAATTTGTGTGGAACTCTGTCTTTGCAGCTGAGTGGCAGGTGAACAAAATCAAGGTAACATTCACTTTAATTGCCTATATTGTTGTGTATACATCATTGAGGTCCCTTCTAACCATTGGGTAAGTGCTATAGATATATATGTATATATTACTTGAACATACACAGATACCTGTGCTGGATATATGTGGGACACGAGACACATATATATACTCACATTATACTATTTTTCAGTATTCCATAGATCCAATCCGATATATTTTTTCAGTGTCTTTATCGGCTGACAGAGACATATGTGAGTGTGGGAGTCAGTTACAGGTACTTTGACCCTACAATATGGGTATTATCCATAGATTTTGTCTTATTCCAATTGCTGCAACCTGTTAAGTGATGATTTTTTTGTTCTGATTATTTACACAGACTGATTAGGTGCATTTATGCACCATCGCCCCATTCTATGGGTCCTTCTTTCTGATATCTCAACAGAAATCCCTCTTCGGTTCTATCCTTACCATTAATTGTCTTCTACACATTTTGGTAGGTGATATATATATTTTCCTTATACCTTACATATTCCCATTATAAGTAGCATTTGGTCTGTAGTCCTGTTTCCAACCTTACTCCCATTTCTTACATACAGTGGACTTTCGGGTGTGGACTTGGTGATCCTCGTTGGAATTTCTGTTGTGCGCTGACTGATCTATACATTTTTTATATACTATTTTTAGCCATTGCTGAATCATAGCTTGATCCCATGGATATATGTCTGATGTAAGATACAGTTTCATTCATATTTTTCTTATTTTTTTATTTTTTATGTTTTTGTTCTTTCTTTCACCCCCTTTTTTCCTTTCCCCTCCCCCCCTTTCTTTTTCTTTCTCTTCTTCCATTACTTTTGTTTGATTTCATGATGATTTTTTGCTCTCTGTCTTTTTACTGCACACGCAGAATGCATTTTATCTAATTTGTATGTATTAATATGATATATATGTCTTACCAGATGGTATTGCTCTGTACACTTGAAATAAACCCCTGAAGAAGGGCTTCACGCCAGAAACGTTGGGTCAGGTGCCATGAGCTACGCCTACAGGCATTCGCACGAAACATATCCATCAATTGGTTTTGTAACATATGTATCAACAAGTTTTATGATTACGTGTTTATTTAATAAATATTTTTTGTACTTCATATTATTTTGTTTGTCAGTCACTTTTAAAGTCCCATATCTCCCAGGGGGGTTTTTCTTTCTTCCAATTAGGGATGTGGTGACTGTCAAACTCTTTCTGTGATTGGCGGGATATTCTTTCTGACAGCCAATTGGGGTCCTCAATCATATTATTGCTCATTTGTGCCAGAGGGGATTGAGCCAAATTCTGGGGGGTTGACAGGCAGACTGCAGACCCAAAACTAAACCAGCAGCTCCTACGGGGGTAGTGCTACACATATTTTTAGCAGCCCTTATTTCAGCATTCTTTTGAATGGAACCATTTTATATGCAATTAACAATATTCTTAGAGAACAACCAAACATTTTCAATTAAAAAAACACTTTTTATAACCAACAATCTTTAGATTTTCTGACTTTACTGCTCTGAAGCACAGTAATCATAAATAGATTTTAAATAATTATTTTAAGCATTCTTTTAAATAAGTGAATATGTACCTTTCAACACTCAGAGGGCTAAATTAAATGACATATTAGATTCATTATATAACATCTACAATTTTTTTTCTAGTATGTGACAGAACATGAGGGTAGTAATGCCTGGAAAGGGCCCCTTGGAATTCATTATCTAATGATACGGGTAAGTCTGTAAGTATGTCCAGTGCAACATTTTCTAAGCCCTGGATTTAAAGGTAATTTGTGGTAAGGCACTTAAGTTTATCCAAATATAAAGCTGAAAACCTAATTATACAAGAAAGTGTTATGCAAGAGACCTTTACCATCTGCAAGCTAGCTTGACCAGGTAAAGCCCCATCAACAAACTATCTTCAGCCCTCTCTTCTTTTTTTATACCAAACATTTTTAATTATCTTTTGGTTTAAGGTTTAAGGCATTATGTGCAAACCACAATGCTTTTTTTTTTTTATCGCATAGTCTAGTAATGCCTTGACACAAAGACTACATATAGTAAATATTCCCTGTCTATACTTTTTATATGTCTAAGTAAGTAGATAAATGTTTATTATTGGTTACCTATTTTTTTTAAAAATGAATATGCTTCATGAATAAAGTGATTGTAAAGTATAGTTTTTTGTCCTATAAAAATAACAAACATGTTATACTTCCCTGTTCTGTTGCAGTGGATTTACACAGAACAGCCCGGATTCTCCTCTTTTTGGGTACCTCTTCTGTGATCCTGGACCCGCCCTCCTGTTGAGTGCTCCCACAGCAAGCAGCTTGCTATGGGGGCACCTGAGCCGAGTCACAGCTCCCTGTGTCCATTCAGACACGGAGCCCTGACCTTGCCCTGCCCCCTCTTTCCCCTGATTGACTAGCTGACTTTGATTGACAGCAGTGGCAGCCAATGGCGCTCCTGCTGTGTCTCAGCTAACCAGGAGGGAGAATCTCAGACGGGGGAGACACTCGTGGACATTGCTGGACAGAGAGGGACCTCAGGTAAGTGTTAGGGGGGCTGAGGGGGGCCGCTGCACACAGAAGGCTTTTTATCTTAATGCATACAATGCATTAGTAAAAAAAAAACTTCTACCACTTTAATGCAAACATTTATGGTAAATCTTTCATGTGTGAAAGTAAGCTGAAAGAGAGCAAGTTGAAATAAAGCAGAAACCAAACATTTACATGCAAAACTGCTACTGTGAGGTCATCACAATGTTTTGGACCAGCACCTTCTCTGAATAAACTCCATTTTTATTTTAAAAATTCATAATAAAAACATAATAGAAAACCTTCTGGACCTCTGGGGTATGTCAAAGCATACTGCTCATTTTAAAGCATACCCAGCTTATGCTTTGCCTAGACAAAGTTGTCCAGCTATCTGTCATAAAAAATGTCGTAAAAGTAAAGTGAAAGCAGTTTTTACACTTCCTTTGAAGTGCATAATAGAGTTAAAAAACAAACAAAAAAAAAAACAAAAACAGAAGAGGTCTCCCTTGCATTACAAATCACCAAAAAAGGTATTTATTCCTAATGCCTATCATAATTTTGTACTCTGTATACCAAGTGATCATCCAGGACTGATGGTTTATGACAAAGTTGAAGTTTAATGTAATGGAACTATGTAAACCAAACTGCATACAGCTATTTGAGGCTTGTTGGCCATCATTCATGTAGTGAATGGATGCAGAGGTATCTACCAAGTAAAGCTTGGGAAGCAACTAGAAAATACGCCCCAATCGTTTATAGTAGGGTGAGCCAAAAAGAAAAGCCCTTCACTGAACCAGTGCAAAGCTCAGTAGAGCCTTCCTAAAACAGATAGATGGTTTCTACAGTTCTTACTTCTATCACAGATCCCCAAAATAAGGAGTTTATTCCTCATTTTAGGTTAGTGAGTAGAGCCATGCAATTCATTCTGTAATGCCCATTGGCCAGCTACAGTCTAGTATTACAAAAGCTATTGAATATATATCCAGTGTACTGGATATACAGCTAGCCAAGTGGAATCATGGAATGATTTGTATGGCTATGACCACTGTCCTAAGACAGGAAATAAATATTTATTTTTGGGATTTGTGGTGAAAATTACAGGTATTAGGGAAAAAAAAAAGCATAATATGCATGGCTCTGCCCACTATTGTACAGGGAGTAATACATTCATTGTTTCTAGATATGTTCTCAAGAAGATTCTACTGTGCTTTTCACTTGTTCAGTGAATTGATTTTTTTTGGTTCTCTTTTGGTCCACCTGATCATATCTTTGCCTGGTTATAATTTATCTAAAGTATAGGCAAAACATTGAAAAAAGACACAAGTCCATCAATTCCAACCTATGTGTGTGATTATATGTCAGTATTACATTGTATATCCCTGTATGTTGCGGTTGTTCAGGTGCTTATCTAATAGTTTTTTGAAACTATCGACGCTCCCCGCTGAGACCACCGCCTGTGGGAGGGAATTCCACATCCTTGCCGCTCTGATGCCGTGTACACACGACCATTTTTCTCATCGGGAAAAATTAAATTTTTTCTCTTTGACGAGAAAAACGACCGTGTGTGGGCTTTTCATAATTTTTCCTGATGAGAAAAACGGCAAGAATCATGACGAGAAAAATTAGAACATGCTCTAATTTTTCTCGTTGTGATTCACAGCATTTTTTTCCGCGGCAGTTTTCCCATAGGGAAACACTGCCAGGGAGCCTACACACTGTAATTTTTCTTGACCAAGAGAAAAAATGTCAGGAAAACCGGCCGTGTGTAGGGGACCAAGCCGTTCCTCGTTTTTTCCGTCTATTTTCTCGATGGTGTTTTCACCGGCGAGAAAATCGATTGTGTGTACACGGCATTACAGTAAAGAACCCGCTACGTAGTTTAAGGTTAAACCTGATTTCTTCTCATTTTAATGAGTGGCCACGTGTCTTGTTAAACTCCCATCCGTGAAAAAGTTTTATCCCTATTGTGGGGTCACCAGTACGGTATTTGTAAATTGAAATCATATCCCCTCTCAAGCGTCTCTTCTCCAGAGAGAATAAGTTCAGTGCTCGCAACCTTTTCCTCATAACTAATATCCTCTAGACCCTTTATTAGCTTTTGTGCCCTTCTTTGTACTCTCTCAATTTCCAGTACATCCATCCTGAGGACTGGTGCCCAGAACTGGACAGCATACTCTAGGTGCGGCCGGACCAGAGTCTTGTAGAGCGGGAGAATTATTGTTTTATCTCTGGAGTTGATCCCCTTTTTAATGCATGACAATATTCTGTTTGCTTTGTTAGCAGCAGCTTGGAAATGCATGCCATTGCTGAGCCTATCATCTACTAGGACCCCCAGGTCCTTTTCCATCCTAGATTCCCCCAGAGGTTCTCCCCCAGTGTATAGATTAAATTCATATTTTTGCCACCCAAATGCATTATTTTAAATTTTTCTACATTAAACCTAATTTTCCATGTGGTTGCCCACCCCATTATTATGTTCAGATCTTTTTGCAAGGTTTCCACATCCTGCGGAGAAGTTATTGCCCTGCTTAGCTTAGTATTGTCCACAAATATAGAGATTGAACTGTTTACCCCACCCTCCAGGTCGTTTATGAACAAATTAAATAGGATTGGTCCCAGTACAGAACCCTGGGGGACCCCACTACCCACCCCTGACTATTTTGAGCACTCCCCATTTATCACCACTCTCTGAACTCGCCCTTGTAGCCAGTTTTCAATCCATGTACTCAGCTTATTATCCATGCCAGCGGACCTTATTTTGTACAGTAAACGTTTATGGGGAACTGTGTCAAATGCTTTTGAAAAATCCAGATACACCACATCTAGATACGGGACTTCCTGTATCTAGATGGCATCTCACCTCCTCATAGAAGGTTAAAAGATTGGTTTGGCAAGAACGATTCTTCATGAATCCATGCTGATTACTGCTAATGATACCGTTCTCATTACTAAAATCTTGTATATAGTCCCTTATCATCCCCTCCAAATGTAGGCCAATAAATCTCTCAGGGGTCTCAGCCGAGATGTCTTCTCCCCATGTCTTTGTTAGGATTAGCCATTATTGAGCTACACAGACATGTAGCTGGGCTGTTTACAAGCTCCACATTGCCATTCCCAGAAAATATTTCTAAATATACATTTTCTAAATTAATTGTAATATACTGTGTGTGCTCATACTACATGGCTTCTTTATTTAAATGTAAAATAATAGTTTTGGGTCAATTATGTTATTTATTTTATAAATGTTTTAGTTTATAATAATATAAATGTTTTATTTCTATTTTCTCTTTGCAATTTATATACAATCTTTATTTTAGATATTAACATTTAGCACAGGGTGTACCCATGGCACTGGTGTCATTGAGCACTAAAGGTTTTCTAATGAGGGAGCACAGATAAAGCTGTTTTTTTCTAGACTCTGACTGAAACTTCGGGAAAACTGTCTAAATATGTCACAGATATGGAGAAAACACAGAAAGAAAAGGCAAGTTGGGACATGGACGTGAGAAAACACACACACTCATGCTGGCAATTACAGGCTTGTTAAACACCTAAATTCCTGACTTCCAATCAAAGCCAGATTAAGGCTAGGTACACATGTTAAGTTATTTTTGTTCAACCCAGCGGACTGAATGAAAAAAAAAACCTGACAAGTCACTGTACTAACTAAGAATAGTTAGTGTGGTGATTTCCCCTGTTGTGCTGTTGTGCCCCTTGCCAGAACACACCCCCTCACTATTGACTGCCAGCTCTGATCAGCTGCTGGTTGGCTGTTGGTTTTCCTGCATGGGAATTCGACGTCTCACTCCCTTTTCTGTCGGACAGGCAGTTGTGCACATTGTCCAAATGTGGCCGGTTCCTGCTGAACCATTGAAATTTGGATTATGTGTACCCAGCATAAGACTAAATATGGCCCTAGACAGGTTAAAAACTTTGACCACCCCCCCCCCCCCCCCCATGCATCACTTTTTTACATATCCTTTGCATATTCCCCCACAACTATATATTTTCTGAAAGAAGAAGACCTATATGATATAAATACTGTATAAAATAAATAAATCTGTATTACTATATTTGCACTCATTATTATAAAAATGTATTTCAGTTAAACACACGATACATACATACACACAATATTCCAAAAATTCCCGTAAATGTAAAATTTGTAACAGTGTAAAATTCATAAAATCTAAATATATCTAGTGTCTGAATTGTACATCACGTTTGCCCTGGGCACCCTCCTATGTAATTTTGTAGGTGACCTGGCTCTGCATCGAGTCATAAAACTCTGTTCTCCAGCAGAGAACAGGCTGGTACATTCAGGTGTTATTAGCTTTTTCTGCTTACGTTTAGGTTAAGGATAGGTTAAGAATAGGTTCACCTTTTGGAACATATTATATGTTACACCCATAATTACGGTTCCCCTCACCCTCATTGACAGTGGGCAGGGGTTCATCCCCCCTGCAACTGTTCCCACTTTCAAAATTGGTGTGGCTATGCTGGGTGCTACCAGCACAGCCACATCATTTATTTACAGAGATCTGTAAATAAAAAAGCTTCAAGTTCCATCTGCCACCATGGCACATGGACTTCTAAGTTTTAATGAACTGTGAGCATGCTGATCAGTATGCTCATAGTCTATTCACAAGCCCTTCAGAATTCAAACAGAAAACCCATAGGGCAGAAAGCTGTATGACTTGTTTGCAGGACCCTGATATTGTACCTGCTTTGCAGGCTCCTGAGGGAAAAAAATACACATTTTTTTTTCTGCAAAAATATCTGCATTAATTCTTTTTTCCTCAAAGGTAAACTTAGACTTAGATTAAGGTTACCATTGCTGGCTCAAAGGAGAATATACAATATTTATATGCAATAATTGTGATTAGATTGATTGGGAAAGATAAAATAAATATCTACAAATGACTTTCTCTTTAAGATAAGCTGGAGGTTCACTTTCACATTCACAGCCATCTAAATATAGTTAAGAAATGCTGGGAATGTCTGAAACCGCAAATAATGATTTAAAACTGAGCTAATTACACCAACAATTTCAGTGCAAATCTCATGGTTATGATTTCAAATACATGTTTTTCCTTAAAATTATACTGTCATCTAGTGAATACAGAGCAGCATTCCTGTAATGTTAAAGATCATAGGTTGCCAGGATACCAAAGTCAATCTTTCTGCATGCTGTGAAGATCCATTGCCAAGGCTTCAGTATCTACAGTATGTATCCAAGGTAGTGCAAACTAAGCATACCAATGATCCTAGCTTCAATAGTTTCAATAGATTCCACGTGCACACAACGTCATACTGGCATGTGCTTGGCTAAGGAAAATTATCTCACAGCAAGTAGCTAAAACACATTTACTGTATATACTTGAGTATAAGCCGAGATTTTCAGCCCTTTTTTTTGGGCTGAAAGTGCCCCCCTCGGCTTATACTCGAGTCAGTGTACCTGAAAATATTGAGAGGCTGCGGGTGTCCATCGTTTAAATCTCGCGGTCTCTTCCTGGTCCCTACCGTGATAGGCGGAACTGTGTCTGCTGAGAATCGCCTATCATGAACGTTCTCTCATCCTCACCCATCCCAGCAGACACTGTGTTCAGTGTTCCGCCAATCACGGACGCCTTTTCATCCTCGGACAAGAGGACGCCCATGATTGGCGGAACACTGGACACAGTGTCTGATGGGAAACTGAGGATGAGAGAACGTTCGTGATAGGCGGAACTGTGTCTGCTTAGAAATGCCTATCACGGAAGGGACCAGGAAGAGACCGCAAGTTTTAAACAATGAATGGACGCCCGCAGCCTCTCAATTTCAGGTACACTGACAACGGCACAGTGAGGATGGGCACAGTGAGTATTGGCACAGTAAGGATGGACACAGTAAGGTGGCAATGGGCAGAGTGAGGTTGGGCACAGTGACAATTGGCTTAGTGGGGTTGCAATGGGCACAGTGAGGCGTGCAAATGGGCATTGTTGACCCTCTTCCACTTACAGTAGCTGCTGCATTCTCACCCTCGGCTTATACTCGAGTCAGTAAGTTTTCCCAGTTTTTTGGGGTAAAATTAGGTACCTCGGCTTATACTCTGGTCGGCTTATACTCGAGTATATATGGTACATGTTTGTTTTATGTGGCCTGGAGATGTTTAAGGGCTTTCCCTAACAGGGAGGCAAACGTGCATTTACACATACCAGCTAAACAGAACCAATGTTTCATTGATTTGCCAACTCTAAACTGTTAAAAGCTAAAATG
The DNA here is from genome assembly GCA_029206835.1 of Rana muscosa. NCBI lineage: Eukaryota > Metazoa > Chordata > Amphibia > Anura > Ranidae > Rana > Rana muscosa. Next base: position 419,482,004 of record CM055117.1, on the reverse strand, counting down.
TGATCTGGCCTGAAATGAAAGCTTTGAATATTTTAAATGACTTCAATTTTTGGGTTTAGAATGCTATATTCACCAAGTACTTTGTATTGTTACAATGCAAAATTTCTCCCAACTTTGTTTATTTTTAGGATATGTGTGTCCTGTGTCAACAGCTCTCAAATAGAGCTCAATGGTTTGGGGCTCTAGTGGTGCAACATGCCCCTTCCACAGTACTGAAATCTACAAGTTAAGCTACCAAAATCCCCTCATAACACCACAAACCACACAGCTCATTTAAAACATATATATGTTTTATAAAAGCTGTCTGGTTTGTGGTGTTATGAGGGGATTTTGGTAGCGTGTTCTCATACTGTTGTATTTGATAAATGATATCCTTTATCAAATACAACAGTATAAGAACACGTAACACTAAGCAATTAAAAATCCCATCTCATGCAGGAGCCCTCTAAAATATATGTAGCGGGTGTTAAATTTAGTGGGGTGTATCTGGGCAATAGATGGCTCAGATACATTGATTTTAGGGATTTATGGACATTTTGGAGTGTGGGAGGTATGAATGGTGTCATGTTCCCTGTGGTCCCTGGGTGGCGCTGTTGCCTGGGACCGGGGTTGAACTACCATTCTAGAGCCGTGCCCTTTTTGTCCTCTTGCGGCAGTAGTACAGCGGGGCGGGGAACCCGCTGTGCCTGCTAGGAGAGGATATATAAGGGGGCGGACATCTTGCACACGAGGTCCATTCCCCAGGCACCTTCGGCCTGGGGGCTGCTGTGGTTCGTCTGTGCCCAGGCGCCCTTGGCCTGGGCGCGTGGAGTCGAGTTCCATCCCAGGCACCTTCAGCCTGGGGTGAGGTACTATACCAGGAGGCCTGGGGACCAGTACCTTCGACTGGGTCCCACGAGGCGAAGCATTCCTAAGGTGCCCCCGGTATTGGGTGCCTGAATCCTGGGTGTAAGGGACCGGAGACGTGACCTCCCTGTAGAGCCAGTGCAGCATTTGCTGGTGCCGGTGGAGGCCTCTGGTGACCGTCCAGATGGATGTCTCCCTCTGACAGGGGTCGTTTGTTCTAAAGAAGGTACTTCATGTTCTCATGGTCTGTGGCAGGGACCCATCTTTCTCAGGTCAGTGGCAGGCCTCATCCAAGGCCTGTGGCAGGGGCCTCAACATTCACCCAGGTCAGTGGCAGTGACCAAATTCACGGTCGGTGGCAGCGACTGTGCGCCAAGCCTGTTTGCGCTAAACGGAACAGGAGAAACTTTAATTCATCAGTTGTGCCTGGACCTACTCTTCCCTACACTTTGTCTGTTCTTTTAAAAGTCAACCAGTTTCAAGTCAATAAAACAGTGCTGGACTTTTCTTGGTGTGAATCTCATGTTACTGGGAGCTAAGTGTCCCTGTCAGTGACAGTGGCAATCATCCTCCATAGCAGAAGCTGAAGCTCCGGCCTAAAACGCAGACCCGAGGGTAAATGGTTTAACTCATATCTCTGCATCCTACATCAGAGAGCCGAGCTGGTGGTGTGCATCTTTCCCCCTTCTGCCAGATACCCCTAGAAGAGTAGAACCAGCCGTGAAGAGAGGGGAGAAGCTGGGGGAGGACTGCTACATATAAATAACAATTGAAACTGGTAATTAAACCAACAAGCAAATACAAACAAAAATATTTGTGCCAAAGTTGCGAAAACACTATAAATTGAATAAACTTGAGAACCCGGGTTATAAAAATTTAACACAAATTTATGTAAAAGTAATAGCAATAGTGTTCACGGATAAACAAACACAAATGTTGATAAAGTGTGCACTGATCTTTCCCTGGCCAGCATGCAAGGTGGTGCAGTTCTGATTTTGGTTTAACTCCACTCAACAATTCTTCCCTGAGCAGCATGCTTGATTGTGATTGTTAGCCTTTACTGCATAACAAGTAAAAACCCCACTGCCTGGAACCTCTATGATGAGTGCCAGGATGGAAAGCAGTAGGAGATCTTCAAACATCTGTTTGCTTATCTCCTCTGTGGAGAATGAATGCAGAACCACTCAGTTCTGACTACTCCCAAGTTCAAAACAACCAATTTTAGCCTCCGTGGCCAGGGTAGAAGCTGACTGAGCACAGTCTATGCTTAATCATCTTAAACAGAGCGGAGAGGTGAAATTGCACCCCTGTCATCTCTTTAAAGTGTTTGTAAACCCACTTTTGCAACTTGCACCTACAGGTAAGCCTAGATTAAGGCTTACCTGTAGGTGCAAGAAATATCACCTAAACCTACACGGTTTAGGAGATATTTGCTAAAAATGACATTGCTCCGTGTCTACGGCGCATGCACGCCGTAGACAATGGCGCATTCATGGGGTTAATCCCATTCACAAATTTGGCTAAGTCCCAGCAATGCTTGGGCTTAGCCGAATTTGACGGCTCCAGCGCGCATGCGCGGAGTGACGTCTTCCCTGCTCCGGCCAATCACAGCGCCGGAGCGGCGCTGTGATTGGCTTGAGCGGCGATACCCGGAAGTAACATTCCGGCTATCGCCGCAGCGATGGCTGCGGCTGGAGAGAGGGACACGGACGGCTTCGGGGGCCCCGATCTAAGGTAAGTGGTACATAATGAGCTAGTATGCTAGTCATACTAGCTCATTATAGCTTTGTCTTGCAGGTGGGCTAGAAAGAAAAAAAAAGTTATGTGGGTTTACAACCACTTTAAGGGGAACCAGTCATTCTACTATGCTGTCACATAGGAGACTTACCAGCCCCCTTGTGCTAGAAATAAAAAAAGGAAGAGTTCAATAAAATTAATTAAAAAAGCCTTCCACTCTTCATGTACATGCACATCTGGATGCAAACACAGGTATCGAGTGTGCACATGTGCGAAATAACGTGCATACCACACATATTGGGTATCGCTACTGATGTCAGAGTGAGAGTGCGCTTAAAGCATTACCTATATTCAATTTGGGTACCGTAATTTTTCACTGTTTCATGGCTGCAATTTTGAGGCTTTATATTTTAATGCTGTCTGTCTATTTCCATAAAAAAATTGTAGCTGCCATTTTTTTATTCTAAAAAAAGGAGAAGTCCTAAGGCTAACGCTGCGCTAGATGAAGTAAGAAGGGTGATAAAAAGAATGATGCTTAGTATAATGTAAAATAGCAGTTGGCACATAAAGTTCAGTACAAAAAACGTTGGTAAATTCACAAAAAAAATAAAAGGAATGCAGCGCTAATATGTGAAATAAATTGAGAAAAAACTGAATATTCTAACCCAAAACCTGAAAAAGGAAAACCAAAACAGAGTCCATTGTTAAAGGAGGGTACATATGCGCCTACCAATAGGTACAACTAAACTAAACTAAAGAGCTAATATAAAGTGCTAAATACAAAGTGCTAGTATAGATAACTAATATAAACATATATGACATACAGCAGCTGACTTCTATAGTGCAACCAACACAAACAGATACAGTAAAAGAATAGTGAAGCAGCGCTAAATGTCCGTGAACAATGATAAAATATAAACCAGCTATAAAAGTGCTAAAATATAAATAATGAATCCAATTAAAGTACTATAAAACATCAATACACAATAGTGTTGACTATTAATAAACGTGCATAATGTGCAAAAAATGCAAAAACATTAGATTAGAAGAGTGCTGGCCTTTGTTATCCAGACTGCCACTGTTGCCTGAATGAGATGCTGTTTCAAAGGCTGCAATAACTTTCTGAGGCACTGACTTGGAATGAAATGCAGATCACCAATGCTGACTTCACTGTCTCTAAAGAGGGACAGCCAGGAAACAGGTATACCCTAAGAAACCACGGTTGGAAGCGGTGAAAAGGTTGCAGTAATCCCTGTTTGCATACAAGAATTGGAGTTTATCGTCCGGAGCAGTGGAGATCCATTAAGGCTGTATCTGACCCCTTGGGGTCCATCAGTAAGGTGAGAGGCTGGTGTCAACGGGGGAGGATTGTACATTTATACCGATTCCCTACTGATTCCCTTTTGATGTGATGAGCTGGACTCCCACGCCTGTTCCTTTCCTTCTTTCCTGCTCTTGGCTGCTGATATTTTCAAATTTTTTGGGAAGACTAGCACTTTATGTGTGAACTTTCTACAATTTTTTTTGGGACACATCAACATTTGGATGTTTTTGCATTTTTTCCACATTGTGCACATTTATTAATAGTCAACACTATTGTGTATTGATGTTTTATAGCACTTTCATTGGATTCGTTATTTATATTTTAGCACTTTTATAGCATGTTTATATTTTATCATTGTTCAAGGACATTTAGCGCTGCTTCACTATTCTATTCTGACACAACAGAATCCGTGAAAATTTGAGTCCATAAACAACCAAATCCTTATTAAGGTGAAGTTCTGTGTGAAATAAAATATCCAAAATAAACCAGGGAATTGCCAAGAAAAGTGATAAGTGATAACAATCTTCCCAAGGATAATGTGGTGAATTCAGGTGTGACACCCAAGTGAGAAATAATCCTGCTTACCGGATAGCCGTGACTGTGTTAAACAGATAGTCACGGCTATCCCGTAAACAGGATTATTTCTTACTTGGGTGTCACACCTGAATTCACCACGTTATCCTTGGGAAGATTGTTATCACTTATCTTGGCAAGATTGTTATCTTGGCAATTCCCTGGTTTATTTTGGATATTTTATTTCACACAGAACTTCACCTTAATAATCACCAAATTTTCACGGATTCTGTTGTATCATTTCATGGACCCTGTTTTGGTTTTCTTTTTTCAGGTTTTGGGTTAGAATATTCATTTTTTTTCTCACTTTATTTCACATATTAGCGCTGCATTCCTTTCATTTTTTTTATTCTACACGGTCTCTGCTTTTCACAAAATACAGTAAGTAATGTTTAGGGTGTTTTACATAATCTTTAGGCCAAAAATTTACATTTTACTGTGTGTAAAAAAAAATAAAAAAAAATCTCCAGTAGTGAAAATGGATAAAGCAAAGGTGCATTTTTAAAATGGAAATCCCCTATGCTATGCCCATTGAAGGCAAAGCAAAAGGTTCATGTTAACACTGATCCAACTGCTTATACCTACATCATCTTCAAGCCCTTGCAAATCACTTTAGCTGATGTACCAAATGACCTACCATCGGCATGTGATTCATTCCCTTTCCTTTCGTGTGACCGCACTATTGCTTGATGACTGGGTGCTTAGATATCCAGTACTGTCAATGCTGCCACTTGACATTTACATGAATGAATGGGATAGCAGATGAGTGAAGGCAAGGTAAGTATAAGCAGCAGCAAGAGCTTCCATTAAAGTGATTCTGTTGCATTACCTTAATTGGACAAAGCATAGGTTCACTTTAATATCTCACATAACAACTAATGACCATTTATTTTCATACATACTAAGCTTATTAATTTTCTCATATGACAGTGTAAACTCTTGATAAAATCAGTCTCAATCAAGAAGCTTAAAAAGCATCAAATCTAAAATTATATATATTTTATATATATATACTCACTGGCCAATTTATTAGGTACACCTTGCTAATACCGGGTTGGACCCCATTTGTCTTTAGAACTGCCTTAATTCTTCATTGAATTGAGTCAACAAGGTGTTGGAAACATTCCTCAGAGATTTTGGTCCATATGGACATGATAGCATCACGCAGTTGCTGCAGATTTGTCGGCTACACATCCATGATGCAACTCTCCTGTCCTACCATATCCCAAAGGTGCTCTGTTGGATTGAGATCTGGTGACCGTGGAGGCCATTGGAGTACAGTGAGCTCATTGTCATGTTTAAGAAAACCAGTTTGAGATGATTTGAGCTTTGTGACATGGTGCATTATCTTGCTGCAAGTAGCCATTAGAAGATGGGTACACTATAGTCATAAATTGATGGACATGGTCAGCAACAATACTCAGGTAGGCTGTGGCATTTAAACAATGCTCAGTTGGTACTAAGGGGCCCAAAGTGTACCAAATGAAATATCCCCCACACCATTACACCACCACCAGCCTGAACTGTTGAGAAAAGGCAGGATGGATCTATGCTTTCATGTTGTTTATGCCAAATTCTGACCCTACCATCTGAACGTCGCAGCTGAAATCAAGACTCATCAGACCAGGCAATGATTTTCCAATCTTCTGTTGTCCAATTTTGGTGAGCATGTGCGAATTATAGCCCCAGTTTCCTGTTCTTAGCTGACAGGAGTAGCATCTGGTGTGGTCTTCTGCTGCTGTAGCCCATCTGCTTCAAAGTTTGATGTGTTGTGCATTCAGAGATGGTATTCTGCATACCTTGTTTGTAATGAGTGGTTATTTGAGTTACTGTTAGCTTTCTATCATATCAAACCACTCTGCCCATTCTCCTTTGACCTCTGACATCAACAAGGCATTTTGGTTCACACAACTGCAGCTCACTGGATATTTTCTCTTTTTTGGATCATTCCCTGTTAACCTTAGAGATGGTTGTGTGTGAAAATCCCAGTAGATCAGCAGTTTGTGAAACACTCAGACCAGTCCGCCTGGCACCAACAACCATGCCACATTCAAAGTCACTTAAATTCCCTTTCTTCCCAATTCTGATGCTCGGTTTGAACTTCAACACTTCGTCTTGACTACATCCAGATGCCTAAATGAATTGAGTTGCTGCCATGTTATTGGCTGGTTAGCGATTTGTGTTACCAAGCAATTGAACAGATGTACCTTGTGACAGGGGGGTCACTTTGGACACAAGGTGAATGGAAAAACCCCAATATGGTCTATGATAGCCATATTCAATGCTGTACATACATTTTATCTAGATTGGGTCTGTCATATTGATCCACCATATTCCTCAGGATATCTGCCAAGAACTATTTACTGTTTGATTATGACCTCAACACGGTAATTGAAAAGTTACGCCTTCATGATGTTGGGACACATACTGTTAGATGCTAATGTCATCACCCCCAGCCCCTGCCTTTGTGTAATCATTGCTGGGAGGAATTAAGGTGATTTGCATTCTATTGTTCATTATGACTTGGGAAGGTCTGGTGTGAATAGAGATAATTAACACTATGCCTGTGTGTATGGTATCCGGCAGACAGACTGGCTGCCAACACTTTGTGATAAGATGTGTATTGGGGATCGTTATATTCTATTGTGTGGGATCTTTTGAAGCCTAACAGACGTCAGGATGATGTGTTGAGTCTTGTGATGTGTGGGTGGAGCTGGGCCATTGTTCATGTTAAACTAATGCAGTATTGGATGTATATAAAAGTTACAATGTTTCTCAATAAAGGCATTCGATCTAGGAAGATACAGAGTGCGTCTCGTTCTTCAGAAGGATTAATTCCTATGGGAAGGGGTCGTTTGGCTGTGGAAGATTGGTAGCGAGTGGATGTGTGTCCAGGAGAGGGGACAGAGGAAACGGCGTTAACCCCCTTCGTATTTGGGGTGCCGTTACATTGGTTGGCAGCAGCGGGATCTTCCCTCCAGTTCCTGGGGCACTCCAAACCACCACAGTGAATGACCAGCGATGCAGCCTGCAGGAAAGTCACGCTGAAAGATCTACTTGAGAGCTGAGATGGACCAGAGGGATGGTGATGCAGGACCCCGGTCAGTTGAAGACTTGTTTCAGCAACGAGTCAGAGAGCGGTTGGCATTGTATGGTGCTAACCCATCAGAGACCGCCATACAGAAAGCCATTAAAGACATCCAGCTGCAGGATGAGCGACAAGAGAAAGAACGAGAGCGACAAGAGAAAGAACGAGAGCAACAAGAGAGAGAACTGGAGTGACAAGAGAGAGAACTAGAGCGGCAACATGAGCAGAGAATGGCGGAAATACGGCAATCGGAGACAACACCTAAAGATGCAGCGCCGTTCCGCAAGTTGCCCTTTCAGGTGTTCAAACTATTTAAGGAAGGAGAGGAGGAAATTGAAGCGTTCCTGCAGGACTTTGAGAGACTATGCCAGATACATGAAGTACTGCCCCAAGATTGGGTCGCCTTACTGGCAAGTAATTTAACGGGCAGAGCGGCGGATGCGTATCGGGCCCTGGAGGATGAGGACGCTAAAGACTATGACCGGGTAAAAGAAGCCCTGCTAGCCCGATTTGCCATTACACCCGAAGCCAGCCGGATTAAGTTTCGAGAATCCCAGAAACAAACCCACATAACATACGTGGAATGGGCACATCGTCTGCAGCGAAACCTCAAGGGCTGGTTCCAGGGAAGCCACGCTCATACCATAGAGGACATCACCCAGCTAGTACTCTTAGAACAGTTCTTTAACCACACCCCTCCGGTACTACGGGATTGGGTATGAGATAAGCAACCACGGACTGTACAGCAAGCGGCTACGTTTGCCGATGAATATCTGGACTCTCGAAGGTCAGGCGGATGCGAGCGCTATCCACTATCTCGGCCCAGTTTATCAGCCTCTAACACAGCTTCAGCACAAACCCCAGCGGTCACTTATCCTCAGCAGCCCAGGTTCAACTCCCAGGACTATGCACAACCCATCAGGTGTTTCGGATGTAAACAGCTAGGGCACAAAAAGCCAAACTGTCCATTGAATCCAGCCATCCAGTCCCAGTCATGGAGACAACCAGCAAGGGGGAGCCCCCGCACACCCATGCCTGCGGCCCACTGCGTTGAGGAGGAAGAACATTGGGGCGTCCTGCACGAGGCTGATCCAATACAAGCAGCTAACCGGGACAACAGGCAACAACACAGGCAGACGGTCCGGGTTAATGGAACGGTAGCCAATGGCTTACGTGATAGCGGCGCTACCATGACCCTATTACAGAAGAACCTCATCCCAGAGAGCCAACACACCGGAGACACTGTAGCCGTAAGAGTAGCGGGAGGTGCCATCTTCCGGCTACCCGTGGCCCGTGTTCACCTGGATTGGGGGGTTGGTTCGGGACACGTGAATGTGGGGGTGATGAAGGACTTGCCTGCAGATGTACTACTGGGGAATGATTTGGCCCCCCTCCTTTCTGCTTACGCCCCAATGGGCCCCGATGAAGTCAACCCTGTGACTACCCGTGCACAGACACGTACTGCTGGAACCGGCCCGCTTGCTGCAGAGACCCAGGTGAGACTATCCTCCCCAACACGTACCTTAGATCAGGTGCGCCTAGGCTGAGATACCCCAGAAGCATTCGGGAGGGAAACTCGGGAGGACCCGACCTTACACAAGTATAGGGTTAAGGCAGATACTCAGGAAAGGGGAATAGATGGGGAGCTTTTTGAATGAGATGGGGATAGACTGTATAGGATCCCTAAGCCATCTCAGAGAAGTAAGGCCCCTTCGCAGAAACGACAGCTGTGGTACCTAAGAAATACCAGCTGGAGATTCTGCGAATCGGGCATGATGTGCCGCTAGCAGGACATCTAGGGTTCCGTCGCACGGCCCATAGGATCACACAGAATTTCTTCTGGCCCAATTTTAGCCAGGATGTGCGACAATACTGCAAAACGTGTGACACATGTCAACGGATAGGTAAGAGGGAGGACCACCCTAAGGCTAAACTCATGTCCATGCCTATTATTGGGGAGCCCTTTTACCGCATAGCCGTTGACATTGTCGGTCCCCTGGCCCGGCCTAGTCCATCCGGAAAGAAGTATATTCTCACCGTGGTGGACTACACCACCCGTTACCCAGAGGCAGTAGCTATGTCCAACATTGAAGCAGAGACAGTAGCTGATGCCCTGGTTAAGATTTTTACCAGAGTGGGGTTCCCTAAGGAGATTCTCTCTGACCAGGGAACCCAGTTTACCGCGGTACTCACCCAGCAGTTGTGGAAGGTGTGCAATATTAAGCCCTTGCTGAGCTCCCCCTACCACCCCCAGACTAATGGTCTCTGCGAACGCTTTAACGGGACCCTCAAGCAAATGCTGAGGACCTTTTCGGATTCTTGCAGAGACTGGGAGAGATTCCTGCCTCACCTGTTATTTGCGTACAGAGAGGTACCCCAGGAATCTACTGGGTTCTTGCCCTTCGAGTTGCTCTATGGGAGAAGGGTCCGCGGACCCCTCGATCTCATCAGAGGACACTGGGAGGGAGAGACAGAGCAAGAAGGGACCCCCATAGTACCCTATGTTCTGGAACTCAGGGACCGCATGGAGCAACTGTCTCTGATGGTAAGGGAGAATCTCCAGGCGGCCCAGGGAAGACAGAAGAGATGGTACGACCGGGGGGCCCGACAGTGGGTCTTCCAGGTTGGGCAGAAGGTCTTAGTGCTCAAGCCTGTGAAGACCGACAAGATGCAGGCATCTTGGCAGGGCCCGTATAAAGTAGTAACCCAGGTATGTGATACTACCTATGTCATTGCCAGCTGTGCAGATGAAAGAATCCAGCGAACCTTTCATGTGAACATGCTGAAAGAGTATCAGGAACGGCAGGAGGATATTGCTGCAGTATGTGCCCCTGCTGCGGACGACTCAGAAGGTTTACCCCTCCCTGACTTACTAGAGAGAGAGCCCCAGACTGACCTCATTAGCCTTGTACAGCTAGGAGACCGGTTAAGCCCCCCAAAGAAGGAACAGGCTAAGAGGCTTCTGTGGGAGAAACAGGCGACGTTCTCCCAAAAACCGGGCTATACGACCCTGGCTGTGCATAAGGTAGAGACCCCTGGACAAGCACCCCTTCGACAGCCCCCCTACCGTATCCCTGAAGCAGTCCGAGAGGAAATGCGGAAGGAGATACAGGAGATGATTCAGTTAGGAGTCATTGAGCCTTCTGACAGCCCTTGGGCCTCGCCTGTAGTCCTGGTGCCTAAGAAAGATGGGACTACCCAGTTCTGCGTGGACTACAGGCGACTCAACAAGAAGACCACCACCGATGCCTACCCGATGCCCAGGGTAGACGAACTGCTAGATCGTATAGCCAGGGGACGCTATTTAACTACAATAGACCTGTGTAAAGGTTATTGGCAGATCCCCCTGGCCGAGGATGCTATCCCCAAGTCGGCATTTGTTACCCCATTTGGCCTGTACCAGTCTAAGGTCATGCCATTTGGGATGAAAAATGCCCCGGCGACCTTCCAACGTATGGTGGATAGGCTCCTCGATGGCTTCCAGGATTTTGCATGTGCATATCTGGATGACATTGCGATCTACAGTGGGTCTTGGGAGGAGAACCTGGTTCACGTAGGAGTGGTTCTGGACAAAATTCGGGCCGCAGGCCTGACCTTGAAACCAGACAAGTGCCATTTAGGGATGGCGGAGGTGCAGTACCTGGGACACCGAGTGGGGTGTGGGAACCAGAGACCAAGGTAGAGGCAGTAGCTAACTGGCCCATGCCCCGTACTAAGACCCAGGTATTGGCCTTCTTGGGAACTGCAGGGTACTACTGACGTTTTGTCCCTAATTATAGTGCTATCGCCAAACCCCTGACTGACCTGACGAAAAAGAATTTACCTAGGCAGGTCCTGTGGTCTCCAGCTTGTGAATCCGCGTTTCTAGCCCTCAAGCAAGCACTTGTAAATGCCCCTGTCTTGGCTGCCCCAGTACCTAACAAACGTTTTCTTGTCCACACAGATGCTTCCATGTTTGGACTGGGGGCTGTGCTGAGCCAAGTTGGGGAGGATGGAGGAGAACACCCTGTCGCATACCTGAGTAGAAAGCTATTACCCCGGGAAGTGAGCTATGCGGCAGTGGAGAAGGAGTGTTTGGCCCTAGTCTGGGCCCTTAAAAAGCTGAACCCTTACTTATACGGACAGGAATTTTCACTGGTCACCGACCACAACCCATTGGTCTGGCTTAACCGGGTCTCCGGAGACAATGGCAGGTTGCTGCGGTGGAGCTTAGCCCTACAACCTTACAACTTCACCATCAGCTACCGACCAGGTAAGCAAAACGGCAATGCTGATGTGTTGTCCCAGCAAACAGACGTCCTCCCGGGCTCCTAGTGCAATGTTGATGGGTTATCCAGACATCGGAAGAATGGACCTATGGACTAACTGCGGAGTCAACCCGTCTCAGGTTCCCTCCTCTGTTAGTCTCCTGCCGAAAGGGGAGAAGTGTGACAGGGGGGGTCACTTTGGACACAAGGTGAATGGAAAAACCCCAATATGGTCTATGATAGCCATATTCAATGCTGTACATACATTTTATCTAGATTGGGTCTGTAATATTGATCCACCATATTCCTCAGGATATCTGCAAAGAACTATTTACTGTTTGATTATGACCTCAACAGGGTAATTGAAAAGTGACGCCTTCATGATGTTGGGACACATACTGTTAGATGCTAATGTCATCACCCCCAGCCCCTGCCTTTGTGTAATCATTGCTGGGAGGAATTAAGGTGATTTGCATTCTATTGTTCATTATGACTTGGGAAGGTCTGGTGTGAATAGAGATAATTAACACTATGCCTGTGGGTATCCTGCAGACAGACTGGCTGCCAACACTTTGTGATAAGATGTGTATTGGGGATCGTTATATTCTATTGTGTGGGATCTTTTGAAGCCTAACAGACGTCAGGATGATGTGTTGAGTCTTGTGATGTGTGGGTGGAGCTGGGCCATTGTTCATGTTAAACTAATGCAGTATTGGATGTATATAAAAGTTACAATGTTTCTCAATAAAGGCATTCGATCTAGGAAGATACAGAGTGCGTCTCGTTCTTCAGAAGGATTAATTCCTATGGGAAGGGGTCGTTTGGCTGTGGAAGATTGGTAGCGAGTGGATGTGTGTCCAGGAGAGGGGACAGAGGAAACGGCGTTAACCCCCTTCGTATTTGGGGTGCCGTTACATACCTAATATAGTGGCCGGTGGGTGTGTATATATATTGTGTGCTACCTGAAAGATTGCTGGTTTACGCCAGATTTTGGAGAGAAAGGCACGCTGATTGCACAGCTGTGTGTTGGGCTATTTAGTTGTGACCTGACTATGGCTCAGGGCTCCACCCAACAGACAGGAAGTCTGTGCATGGGAGTCAGGTGGATTCCCATTCCTCTGAGAGGAGTCAGAGGCTGCATGGGTGCAGCCAGAGCATGCACATGTCTGCAGGAGGAAGATGTCCTTGGTGACAGAGCAGCAAGGCACTGATCAGGAGTAAGCTTAACTCTAGGAAACTCTTTTGTTCTGAGGAGCAGACCTAAGGCCTAGGCTAAAGGCCTGAAGCAGCCGTATAGCAAGAATGTAAGCTAGGAGGCTAAGGTATTGAGTATGCAAGATACAGCAATGGTGGAACCCCCCTGTGTGGGCTACTGATATCTTTGTGAACGTTTCTGCCATTTTAAATAAAAGTGGGCTACCAGGCCCTTAAAAATTCTTTTCTGGACTGGCATACTCACTGAAAACGCACCTACCGCTTTAGTCTGATCACCCCAATCTTACTATATATATATATATATGTGTCTCCAACTGAACGACAGAGACTGTATCAATGGTGGGCTCCTGTTCATCCCCCTTGAATAAATACCACGAAACCGAGGATACAATCTCCAAATGCAATGTCCTTTAATTCCAAAGTGCTCACTTTGGAATTAAAGGACATTGCATTTGCAGATTGTAGCCTTAATTTTTTGATATACCGTATATATATATATATATATATATATATATATATATATATATATGTAGCGCCCATCCCAAATGGTTGGGACGCTATGTGTAAATTTAGGGGTATGTCTGAGCCATAGTTAGACTCAGACTTGTTTAATTGGGTTGAAATTAGGTTTCTGCTCTAGTTGTGACACTGCCTGGCAGTCATTCCCCTTGGTCGGTAGGTGGCACTGCCGCCACAGACTCAGGTTGGAATACAGGCATGACACAGCACTTTTGGTGTCCTCTCTCGGCAGCCGTGTGGTGGGCATGGTGAACCCACTGTGCATGCTGGGAGGGGCTATATAAGAGGTGGATGCCATTGATCGGGGTTCTCTTCTGTCCTTATGCACGCACCCTGCCTTGTGTGGCCCTCATGGCCAGGGGTGCGTGTGTGTGTTCTAGCCCCGGGCACCTTCAGCCCAAGGCTACATCGCTACCTGGTGGGCCCAGTCTTGCTGGCTGGGGCCTATACCTTGGAAAAGGATCCCAAGCTGCCCACCTGCGGGGAGCCCACTCCTAAGAAAGGAGGCCAGGGGAGGATCTGCCCCAGAGGAGACTGGCAATGGTACTGCTGTCTCGGGAGAAAGCTTGGCAACCTACCTAAGGATCCGTGCGACATCCCGGCTGCTAGGACCGAAAGAGATGAAACTATCCGGGTGAGCACTACCCAGTCAGGCTTGAGTGGTGACGCTTACAAATTCTTTGTGCTTTTGGTACTGCGTGCCTGAACCTTCCCCTATACTTCTCTCGTTTCCTACTTTCTCCTCAAGTTCCTACAGCAAAGAAAATAAAGCCCTGTTTAGGTTTTACATCTGTGTGGACAATGGCTTTTCTAAAGACTCCCTGCCCTGACAACGGAAGCCTTGGAGGTAGTTTGCAAGACCCAAAACAAAACCAGCCGCTCCTTCGGGGGTAAGTGCTACATACATATATATATATATATTGTGAGGGGGTTAGCTCGGCAGCGGGTGTGTGTGATCCCCTGGATGGGCTCCCCACACAAAAACAGGCCCAGCAAACGGAGGTTGTGGTTTTCAAAATCAAAAAAAAGGTGCGGTTTATTTTCTATTTACAGTGACAAAACACAGCAAAGCCAAAAGAAACATATAAACAAAATAAATCCTGGTCAACTTGACCTCTGACTAAACATACAGGTTTCCTAACTAACAACTGGGATCAGCCTAGTGCTGTCCTAGTCCCTAAGTCCCTGGTTTAGTAAAAGTCCAAACAAATAGCCACACAGGCTTTTTCTCACCGCACAGGGGTTCACTCTCCCTAGACAGTCCACACAGGTCTGGTTCCAGGCATGAGCTAACACCTAATGAATCTGGGAGTTTTTATAGAGGCCTTAAACGAACTGACAGGCTTCAGCTGGCCTCATCAACTCCCTGCCTGCACGACGCCCAGCCCTCTCCCTAGAGGTATGAGTCATCCATGAGCCTACTAGCCTCAGCTGGGCTTATACAACTCTCCACCCTAGTTGTATAAGTCAGCATAAAGCCTGAATCTGGGCGAAATATATCTACCCCCCTGGATGCAACCAGGTGACTTTACCTTCCTGCTGTCACATACCCCCCCCTCTTGTTTTAACCTCGGGGTTGGAACACCAGCAATCAGGCATTCATGTACTCGAGACAAAGCATCCACATTCCCCATTTGAACGCCAGGGCGATGCTTTACTGTGAAGTTGAATTCCTGGAGGGCCAGGAACCACCTATTCACTCTTCTATTTGTTTCCTTGTTTTGAGCCATCCACTTTAACGGAGCGTGATCCGTAACCATGTCAAAGTGCCTACCTAGCAGGTAGTACCGAAGGGAATCTAGAGCCCACTTCACCGCTAAACACTCCTTTTCAACGGTGGCGTAATTTACCTCATGGGACTTCAACTTCCTGCTGAGGTAAATGACTGGGTGCTCTTCCCCGTTCCAGACCTGGGACAATACTGCTCCTAACCCCACATCTGACGCATCACTTTGTACGACAAAGTCTTTAGAGAAGTCGGGTGAGTACAACACTGGCTGGCTACATAAGGCTTGTTTCAAGAATTGGAATGCTGCCTCCGCCTCGGGGGTCCATTTAATCATGACCGACCCTTTCCCCTTCGTTAGGTTGGTTAGGGGCACAGCCTTAGAAGCAAAGTGGGGAATGAATCGCCGATAATACCCAGCGATTCCCAGAAAGGCTCGTACCTGCTTCTTGCTGTTGGGACGTGGCCAACTCTGGATGGCCTCGACTTTGTTGAGTTGGGGTTTTATTACTCCCCTCCCAATGGTGTACCCAAGATATTTGGCCTCCTCCTGCCCAATGGTACACTTCTTGGGGTTAGCCGTAAACCCCGCTTCCCGAACAGAGTCCAGGACTGCTTGCACTTTTGGCAGATGTGAGGCCCAATCTGTGCTATGGACAATTACGTCATCCAGGTAAGCCGCAGCATACTTCCGATGGGGCCTCAGCATCTGGTCCATTTTCCGCTGGAATGTGGCCGGCGCATTCTGTAACCCGAACGGCATTCTTTTATATTGGAACGCCCCGTCTGGGGTTACAAATGCGGTTTTCTCTTTGGCCAATTTGGCCAGGGGGATTTGCCAATACCCTTTTGTGAGGTCAAGAGTCGTCATGTATCGGGCTGTTCCCAGCCGGTCGATCAACTCATCTATACGTGGCATGGGGTAGGTGTCAAATTTTGTAACTTTGTTCAACTGACGAAAATCGTTACAAAATCGCCAGCTCCCATCCGGTTTAGGCACCAACACAATGGGACTAGACCAATCACTTTGGGACTCCTCTATCACCCCTAAGTTCAGCATTTTCTGTACTTCCTCCCGTATTGCCTCCCGTCGGGCCTCTGGGATCCGATAGGGTTTTAACTTCACCCTTTCACCGGGCGGGGTAATGATGTCATGCTCTACCCCAAATGTTTGTCCCGGCAGCTCAGAGAATACCTCCTTGTTGCGAAGCACAAACTCCTTAACCTCCTGTTGTTGGGGTTGTGACAAGGTGGCTGCTATTCCAACCTCAGGAATCACGCAACCAGTTTGAGCTGGTGAGCAAGTGTCTGCGACTAGGGACTCTCTATCCCTCCAGGCTTTCAACAGATTAACGTGATAGATCTGTTCGGGCTTTCGCCTTCCTGGTTGTCTGACCTTGTAATTCACTTTGCTCACTTTTTCCATTATCTCGTAGGGGCCTTGCCATTTGGCAAGGAATTTACTTTCAACCGTAGGGACAAGTACCAGTATCCTATCCCCCGGGGAAAAGGTACGGGTCTTGGCTCCACGGTTGTACACTCTCTGCTGTGCTAACTGCACTTGGGCCAAATGTTCCTTCACGATGGGCATTACCTGTGCAATTCGGTCTTGCATCAGGGCGACATGCTCAATCACACTCCTGTGGGGAGAACTCTCACTTTCCCAAGTTTCCTTGGCAATATCCAACAGCCCTCTTGGGTGTCTCCCATACAGTAACTCAAAGGGGGAGAATCCCGTAGAGGATTGGGGCACCTCCCTAATAGCAAACATCAGATAAGGAAGTAGACAGTCCCAATCCTTTCCATCTCTATCCACCACTTTCTTCAACATTTGTTTTAGGGTTTTGTTGAATCTTTCAACCAGCCCATCGGTTTGGGGGTGATACACAGATGTACGTAATTGCGTCACTTTGAACAATTTACACAGCTCCTTCATAACCCGGGACATAAAGGGTGTACCTTGGTCCGTAAGCAGTTCTTTACAAATACCCACCCGGCTAAACACAAGAGATAGCTCTTTGGCTATGGTTTTGGCCGAGGTATTTCGGAGAGGGATCGCTTCTGGATAACGGGTGGCATAGTCCATTATAACTAATATGTACTGGTGCCCCCTAGCGGACTTGATTATAGGACCTACCAAATCCATGGCGATCCTCTCAAACGGGACCTCAATGATGGGTAGAGGGACCAGCGGGCTACGGAAATGTGGCATCGGGGCCGACCTCTGACACACAGGGCAGGAGGAACAATAATTTTCTATGTCCTTCATCACCCCCGGCCAATAGAATCTCTGTAATACCCTCTCTCGGGTTTTCTCTGTCCCCAGATGACCTCCAAGAATGTGCCCATGGGCCAACTCCAACACCAACTTCCTGTAAGGTTTGGGCACCACAAGCTGCTCAACGGTTTCTTCTGCCCTTTTTGCCACCCGATACAGTAGGTCCTTCTCTACGCTGAAGTATGGGTAAGTGCAGGTATTATCTGGGTTCACTAATTCGCCATCTATTTTCACTACGTTTTCGCGTGCCTTTATTAGGGCGGGGTCTTTCAACTGTTCTGTGGCAAAGTTTTCCCTGTGAACCTCAAGATCAGAAAACTCCACAGACGGTAGGTTTTCGTCTGAGGAGGTGGGCTCCTCTCCAGTTTCTTGAGTCTCCCCTGCCAATACTGATAAGGGAAATTCCGGAGAGTCCTCACCACTCTCAGGGGAGTTCTGGCTATCACATTCCTGGTACATAGGGGCACCAGTGGGGGGCTCAGGATCATCCCACAGTTCCCAGAACTTCGGAAAATCCCTTCCCACAATGGCGTCATACGGTAACTGAGATACTAAGCCCACTGGATGAGAGAGGGTACCTTTGGGGGTCTCGAAACACACTGTAGTCACTGGATACTCTCGGGTGTCCCCATGCACACAAATAACAGCTACCTTGCTATTCCCAGAGACCTCTGTTTTAACTAACTCAGCCTTTATCAGGGTCACAAGGCTACCTGAATCCAGCAATACCACAACATTTCTACCATTAACACACATTTTGCATAAATGTTTCTCAATTCCTCGAATGGCAGTGCATGCGACTGTCGCACACAGCGACTGACGTCTGCCCGTCAGAAAGTCACACTGCATGGGTTCCTCCACAACCGGGCAATTGGCTGCAATATGTCCCGCTTGCCGGCAGCGGTAGCAAACGATCCTTCTTGCCGCCTCTTGAGCCGCTGATTTCCCAGGCTGTTCTCGCCAAACTTGGGGTAGAGCTCCCACCCTCTCACTCTCTCCACCCTTACCCCTTGGAATCCTCTTATCCGCCCCTGGGGATGGTCTGGTCTTAGGGTGGAAAGTCCGAGTGTCTCTGGAAGAGGCCGTCAGGTTCTCTGTAGCCAAGTATTTCTCCACACGATCCACAAGACCATCGGCCGTCTCTGGGTCTCCATGGCTTACCCACTTTTGGATGGCAGTAGGAAGAGCTCTCAAAAACCGATCCATTACAACACGTTCCACAATCTTTGGTGCGGACAAAGTCTCTGGCTGTAGCCACTTTCTGCTCAGGTGAATGAGATCATACATTTGAGACCTGGGGGGTTTTCCAAGCTGGAAAGTCCAGTTATGCACACGCTGAGCCCGGACAGCCTGGGTGACACCCAGCCTTGCCAATATCTCAGCTTTTAGCATCACATAGTCTTTTGCTTGGTCAGGCTCTAGGTCATAGTAAGCCTTCTGCGATTCACCAGTTAACAGAGGAGCCACCAGTCCAGCCCACTGCTCCTCAGGCCACTTTTCTCTTTCAGCAGTCCTTTCAAATGTGGTCAAAAATACCTCTGGATCATCCTCTCCAGTCATTTTTGTCAATAAACGACTCACCCCAAAGGACGCGGTATTAGTGGGACGGCTTTCCTCACTGGTCTGCGGACGTTGCTGCATTACTGCTTCCATTTGTTGTAGTCTCTGCTCTTGCTTCTGTAACAGGTCTATGAAGCGGGCCTCAGATTGCTGCTGGGCTTGTTGCTGAGCTTCCAGACTCTGTTGGTGAGCTTGCTGCTGGGCTGCAAGGCTCTGTTGATGAGCTGCAAGGCTCTTTTGCAAACCTGCATTTGTCTGCTGTTGATTGGCATTTGCTAGAGCCAGCTGCTTCAGTATCTCCTCCATGCTGGCTTAAAAAAAACTGCCACTGGTTCTCCACCAACTGTGAGGGGGTTAGCTCGGCAGCGGGTGTGTGTGATCCCCTGGATGGGCTCCCCACACAAAAACAGGCCCAGCAAACGGAGGTTGTGGTTTTCAAAATCAAAAAAAAGGTGCGGTTTATTTTCTATTTACAGTGACAAAACACAGCAAAGCCAAAAGAAACATATAAACAAAATAAATCCTGGTCAACTTGACCTCTGACTAAACATACAGGTTTCCTAACTAACAACTGGGATCAGCCTAGTGCTGTCCTAGTCCCTAAGTCCCTGGTTTAGTAAAAGTCCAAACAAATAGCCACACAGGCTTTTTCTCACCGCACAGGGGTTCACTCTCCCTAGACAGTCCACACAGGTCTGGTTCCAGGCATGAGCTAACACCTAATGAATCTGGGAGTTTTTATAGAGGCCTTAAACGAACTGACAGGCTTCAGCTGGCCTCATCAACTCCCTGCCTGCACGACGCCCAGCCCTCTCCCTAGAGGTATGAGTCATCCATGAGCCTACTAGCCTCAGCTGGGCTTATACAACTCTCCACCCTAGTTGTATAAGTCAGCATAAAGCCTGAATCTGGGCGAAATATATCTACCCCCCTGGATGCAACCAGGTGACTTTACCTTCCTGCTGTCACAATATATATATACATATATATATATATATATATATATATATATATATATATATATATATATATATATATCTGGATCGCACTCGAGAACGCCTTCTCAAACGTCCCACTATCTCACTTACCGTGGATCACACGCAAATCCATCCCAAAGGAACACGCTACTCACCCACTAGTTGGAGCTACCCTGTCATGCTTAAATCTGGCTGGCAAACACTTAAACACATGGTTCGCCCCAGGTTCGATGAACCCTTAGACCGTAACCCCGATTTCCAGCCAGGCCTCTCCCGCTGTGCCACTACCACGGATCCCTGTAGCTCCCCTGCCAGGGCCTGTGACTTCTTCCTTAAAGATGACCTTTTATCTAGCCAGGCATTACATTCCAAACTCCCTGAATATAGTTTTCCTTTTTTCAAATATCTACAAGTCAGACACTTTCTCAAATCTGTAGATTCGTATTCTATCTGGACTCGAGACCTCACACCCTTTGAATTAATATGTAAAGATGGAGAACCCCAACGGCATCTCATATCATCCCTGTATACACTCTTGTTCTACAAACACAACATTAAATCCGACAAACTGGTGCAACAATGGGAAACGGAACTGTCACTGCAACTTTCTGTGGCTGAATGGGAACGCGTATTCACCCACATGCACAAGGGCTCTATTAATGTTTCCACACAGGAAAACAGATACAAAATATTCTCAAAATGTTACAGAACACCTGACAGGATTCACAAATATCACCTCAACATCCCACCGACCTGCTGGAGATGTAATGCGCATCCCGGCTCCCTTCTCCACATTTGGTGGAAGTGCCCTCTCATCCAACCGTTTTGGTCCGAAATCCACCGTCTGATAACTCAAATTACCACCTACACCCCCTGCTACATCACACCTCCAGGTCTTTTTCCGCTTATAAAAAATCTCTCACACTGCATATCATTAATGCAGCCAACCTATGCGTTCCGGTATGCTGGAGAAGCACAACTCCCCCAACAGTCTCGGACTGGCTCCAGAGAGTAGACAGGACAGCGGAAATGGAAAGGCTTGTACACCAGGCACATGATAACCCAACGAAATTCACTGACACATGGGCCTGTTGGATATACTTCAGAGAAAAGACTGTTTCAGATCCACCCCCACTCGCCTCTTCTGTACCAGCTTGAGTCTCCCTCCACTCTCTGATGCCTCATGAAAACTCCCACCATTCCACCTCCTCATTGCCCTACTTGCCCCCCTCGCTCTATATTAAGACCTGATTGAGTATGTATACACCCTCATTGGGTCATTGGCATTCCATTCCCACATTTAGTGGGCAGCACATGTCCCAGCACGGGATCTTCTATTTACCCTATTGTACCACACTAACCTGCCATTAATTGGCGACTCCCCCCCCACTCCCCTGGCCCCTACCCACTCACAGTCAGCACCCTTTAAGGGTGAGTGGGTTCTAGGTTGGCCTTTACTTGTACGAACTGACGTGCCCTTCGAGATTCCCTACCCACAAGCCACCCCCACTCCCTATGTTAATGCTACTATCCCATCCTGACCTTCACCTCTGACCTTGGTCAGAATACTTGCTAAGGTCCACACCTCTTTAAACCTTGTACAACGCCTAACTCATCTTTTACCATTTTCATGACTCCCACTCATATCCTTTGACTTGTTGTTATTTCATGCGTTCACAACAACCTGTTGATATATGTCTATGTACTTTTGACATCGATTGTACTACTGTTAACTGGAGCAACCTGCTCGCTGTTTTGTGATTCCTTGTATTCCTGTAAAAACTCTAATAAAACATAAAAAAAAATATATATATATATATATATAGGAAGGCCAGTATGCTGGCCTGAAATTATGGGAGGAGTTTGAGGGGTACTTAAGCAGACCATCTACCACGGTCAGTGTTGGCTCTAGTGCGCGGTACTACATGTCACTGGGCTGACTCTTCCCCACTCACCTCATATTCATGAGTCGGCGCATGCGATCGCAGGTACATTTCGGCTTCTTCATTCGGGGTCTTCGAAGGCGGTTCCCGCTCACGGTCGCAGGTAGTATCCAAACTTTTCATATCAGGTACAATCTTGCGGTTTGTTATGCTTTCATCCTGCACCCCTTGCATAAAAAGCCTGCCCCTGAGTTGTTGTCGCTCGTATTCAGGCATCATTCAGCACAGGCGTAGTACATTTATAAGTTCCTTCTGCCAAACCTACGATTCATTCGTACATCCAAGTCTCCGAGCCGCTGTCGGTAGTTGCCCGATAACACCCGCCATAGGCTTCACTGGTTATAAAAGTCACTGTCCATGGGGTTCAAGTCTCATTCATTTGGAGATGAGAATGTATTGTTTGTATGGGTTTCTGTGGCTGAGCAAGGTGGTAATTAGACCCACCTGGTGCCTTCTCTGCACTAGATTAGCCTGGGGGGATGGGTGGTTGATAGGTGTTAGCTTTCAGAGCAAGGGGTGGCATACACCATACAACCAATTTGTATCAGACTGAGATGAACTAATACTCCTCACTACCAATTCGTATCGGCTTCATTTCATACATTTTACAACCGATTTGTATCAGATACATTGCATAGGCCGAAGGCTTAACGGCTCCTCACACGCCACACCTTCTACAAACCCCATCGCACCTACTGACGCCCTACACCTCCTACGATACTCTCCCTTCACCCAACTGATGCCCCACACCTCTTACTACACACACCATACACCGAACAGTCCGGTCCGAATCTAGTCGCAAAATATCGGCACTACAGTTCGGACCCTCGGCAATCACAAGCCCCCTCACCTTCGAAACACCAGACAGCCGATCCGAGTCCAGTCGCATCTCCGGCGCTGTGATTCGGATCCCGGCGCATCAATAACACCATCCTCACAACACAACCACACCGATCCGAATCCAGTCATAGCATCGGCTCTAAGATTCGGATCCTCTGCAAACCCAACCGATCCGAGTACAGTCGCACCACCGGCTCAAACGACTCGGATCTCCAGCAACAACCTCACTAACCGATCCAAAACACAGTCGTAGCATCGGCTCAACATTTGGATCCCTGGCTAACACTGTCCATCCAAGTCCAGTCGCACCATCGGCTCAAACGACTCGGATCTCTAGCAAACAAACCTCTAACCGATTCCAAACTCAGTCGTAGCATCGGCTCAAACGATTCAGATCGTCGGCAATACAAAGTGCCAGGTCATTACTAGTCGCATCAGCGTTACGATTACGTACGAACCATTCCTCAAACCTCACTCTGTACAAAAAATAAATAAATAAATAAATAAATAAAATAAATAAATAAATAAAAAAAAAATTAAATAATAAAAAAAAAAATGAATAAAAAAACAAAAAACAAAAAAAAACAAATAAATCAAAAAAATGTAAATAAATAATAAAAAAAAAAATAATAAAAAAAAAAAAAAAAAAAAAAATTATTTTTTTTTTCTCTTTAACCACTTAACAACCACCTGCCGACAAATAACGGCGGCAGGGTGGTTGCTTAACTCTGGGAGGACGTTATATAACGTCCTCCCAGAATCGTGCTCCCGCGCGCCCCCTGGGGCGCGCACACGGGAAACTCCGTGACCGCCGGGTCCAGAGGACCCGGCGGATCACGAATCGCGGTAAATCGCCGCTGATAGCGGCCGTTTACCACGTGATCGCTCCGTCAAATGACGGAGCAATCACTTGTAAACAGACCGGCGTCATTTGATGACGCCGGTTCCTCCCTCCCCTCTCTGTACCGATCGGTACAGTGTGAGAGGGGAGGGGGAGGGAGCGGATGGCAGCAGCAGCACTGTGGGCTGGATCTGTGACAATTGCAGTCACAGATCCATCCATCCATCCATCCCTGCTCAGCCATCCCTGTGCTATACCCTGCCAATACTCTGCAATACACCCTGCCAATACTCTGCAAAATACCCTGGTGCAATACTCTGCAATACCCTGGTGCAATACTCTGCAATACCCTGGTGCAATACTCTGCAATACCCTGCGAAATACTCTGCAATACCCTGCGAAATACTCTGCAATACCCTGGTGCAATACTCTGCAATACCCTGGTGCAATACTCTGCAATACCCTGGTGCAATACTCTGCAATACCCTGGTGCAATACTCTGCAATACCCTGGTGCAATACTCTGCAATACCCTGGTGCAATACTCTGCAATACCCTGCACAATACTCTGCAATACCCTGCACAATACTCTGCAATACCCTGCAAAATACTCTGCAATACCCTGCAAAATACTCTGCAATACCCTGCGCAATACTCTGCAAAATACTCTGCAATACCCTGCACAATACTCTGCAATACCCTGCACAATACTCTGCAATACCCTGCACAATACTCTGCAATACCCTGCACAATACTCTGCAATACCCTCCACAATACTCTGCAATACCCTCCACAATACTCTGCAATACCCTCCACAATACTCTGCAATACCCTCCACAATACTCTGCAATACCCTCCGCAATACCCTGTGCAATACCCGTGCAATACCCTGTGCAATACCCGTGCAATACCCTGCCATACACCGCAATACCCTGCCATACACCACAATACTCCGCAATGCCCGGCAATACTCCGCAATGCCCGGCAATACTCCGCAATGCCCGGCAATACTCTGCAATAACCACTTCCCGCCCTCCGGCCGTCATATGACGTCCTTGACTTTGTGCGGGGATATCTGAATGATGCCTGCAGCTACAGGCATCATTCAGATATCGGCTTTTTCAGCCGGCGATTCCCTACACCATAAGAACAATCATAGCGGCTGTTCCGCCGCTTGATCATTCTTACGGGAGGCAAGAGGGGATGTCCCCCCCCCCCGCCGCCCTCCGGTGCTTCTACCGACTCACCGCTACGATCAAAGCCAGGATTGTTGTTTTTTTTTTTTTTTTTTTTTTTCAGGCTTCCCAGCCTAGAGGTGAGATGTGGGGTCTTATTGACACCCCCCCCCTCATATCTCACTGTAAAGAGGACCTGTCATGCCATATTCCTATTACAAGGGATGTTTACGTTCCTTGTAATAGGTATAAAAGTGATCAAAAAAATGTTTAGGGCGGAAAAACATGTCAAACTAAAATAAATAAAGTAAAATGAAGAATAAAATTTTTTTTTTTTTTTTAAAGCGCCCCTGTCCCCGTGAGCTCGCATACAGAAGCGAACGCATACGTAAGTCCCGCCCACATATGAAAACGGTTTTCAAACCACACATGTGAGGTATCTCTGCGAACGTTAGAGCGAGAGCAATCATTTTGGCCCTAGACCTCCTCTGTAACTCAAAACATGTAACCAGTAAAAATATTTAAAGCGTCGCCTATGGGGATTTTTTAAGTAGCGAAGTTTGGCGCCATTCCACGAGTGTGTGCAATTTTTAAGGGCGACATGTTAGGTATCTATTTACTCGGCGTAACTTCATCTTTCACATTATGCAAAAACATTGGGCTAACTTTACTGTTTTTTTTTTTTTTTAAGCACAAAACATTTTTTTCCGTAAAAAACGCGTTAAAAAAATTGCTGCGCAAATATCGTGCGAGATAAAAAGTTGCAACAACCACCATTATATTCTCTAAGGTCTTTGCTAAAAAAACATATATAATGTTTTGGGGTTCTATGTAATTTTCTAGCAAATAAATGATGATTTTTACATGTAGGAGAGAAATGTCAGAATTGGCCTTGGTGCTCCAGAACGCCTGAAGGTGCTCCCTGCATGTTGGGCCTCTCTATGTGGCCACGCTGTGTAAAAGTCTCACACATGTGGTATCGCCATACTCGGGAGTAATAGCAGAATGTGTTTTGGGGTGTAATTTGTGGAATGCATATGCTGTGTGTGAGAAATAACCTGCTAATATGACAATTTTGTGAAAAAAAAAAAAGAGAAAAAAAAAATCTTGATTTTGCAAAGAATTGTGGGAAAAAATGACAACTTCAAAAAACTCACAATGCCTCTTTCTGAATACCTTGGAATGTCTTCTTTCCAAAAAGGGGTCATTTGGGGGGTATTTGTACTTTTCTGGCATGTTAGGGTCTCAAGAATTGAGATAGGCCGTCAGTACTTCAGGTGTGATCAATTTTCAGATATTGGCACCATAGCTTGTGGACTCTATAACTTTCACAAAGACCAAATAATATACACCAATTTGTACTTATTTTTACCAAAGATATGTAGCAGTATAAATTTTGGCCAAAATTTATGAAGAAAAAATAGTAATTTGCAAAATTTTATAACAGAAACGAAAAAAAAATCATTTTTTTACAAAATTTTCTGTCTTTTTTCTCTTATAGCGCAAAAAATAAAAAACCCAACAGTGATTAAATACCACCAAAAGAAAGCTCTATTTGTGTGAAAAAAAGGACAAAAATTTCATATGGGTACAGTGTTGTATGACTGAGTAATTGTCATTCAAAATGTGAGAGCACCGAAAGCTGAAAATTGGTCTGGTTATTAAGGGGGTTTAAGTGCCCAGTGGTCAAGTGGTTAAAAACCGTCAAAGAATTTACATACACAACTTACTCCAACTATTCCAGCTTCCTCACGGACGGTCATTCCTACATACTCACAATTCACAAACTTTCCTTCTTTCGCCTTCTCAGTAAGGCTGTGTTCCTCGCAATCGCTGCGAGCATTCGACAAGTGGTTCAAACATCAGCCACTCATCATCTCCAGTAGCAACACGGCTACTCACCATTTTCTCTGTCCCTTTCCCCATGCAGGTCAGTTTGAGTTCCAGTTGGTCCACCCTGCACCAGGTTTGGACAATATTCCCCTCAGGATACAAAAAAAAAACAAAAAAAACAGTGGGAAGTATCTTAGGGCTCACATCTTCACCAGGGAGCCAGCTACTGCTCCAAAACAGCTCTCTGCATCCCCCTCACACAAAAACAAAAAAACAAAAAACAAAACAAACAAACAAAAAAATAAAAAATTCTATGTCACCTTACTACCCACTTCTCGACCCCAACTGAGACGTCACTACTAGGGTACAAAACAGATGCGTAAATTCAAGGCTCCCCCTTGCTTTCTCCTCGCACTCTTTCACGACACATTGTACTTCACATACACAATTTGACTTGCTCACCAGGCGTTAGTAACTGTCACATACTTCTGTGCACTTCACTCTGTTTTCGAAGAGCGATCCGAGATCCTTCACCACGCAGACAAGGTCACCAACATCCACCTTGCTGGCAGTGCAGGAGTTGGCAGACCGACCACACGTCAATGAACTACAGATCGAAACATTCCTACTTAGCATACCAGACTTCAGCTATCCCGCCCCAGTACGCACTGGGGGCTCTGGTTCATCAGTCTGTGCCGAGCACAGACGGTACCCGAGCATCGGTTACCTAGCCAGTCACCTCCTGGCTCACCTCGGTTGCCACGCACTCTTTTGAGTTTTCTAAATTACACTCAACAGCGCTCGTACGCAAACTAAACTGTCCCCTACGCCTATCGCTCCTTGTCCTGTCCACCCTGCTTTCCTTCTTTCTCCCCGTTTTCTAAATCCTTCTATCCCCTCCAACCTCGCAATCTTATTCTTAACATATGCATTCCCCTCCTTTTAGCCGACGCCATGTCGCGAGCCGACAGCGAAGTCTTCGCCTCTGCCCCGCCGCCACCCTTCGCGGGTCCAGCGGCCGGCGCTACACAGTCCCCCAGAGCTTGGACCATCCCCAGGCTACGGCCGAACTACGACGTAGGGGCATTCCCTACCTTACCACAGCCAGGAAAGCCAAGCTGTTAGGCTGCTGTTCCATCACCAGCGGCAGCTCTACCAGACACACAAGTTCCGCTGCAGTCGATATCCTCTGCAATTACCCAGCTGCACGCCTTGGTGACCACACTGGCAACTGCAGTCGCCGATGTCCAGGCTAGAGTAGGGGGCCCTGGGAACACGATCAGCCACGCCCCCATCAGCCCCAGTCTCCACCGTCGTTACCGAACCCCCCACTTTTAGGTACGCCCGACACTTGCACCCTTTCCTTCGCACCTTGTCCCAGCGGGCATCAGGAAGGACATCCTAGGCGGCAAGGACGTGAACCTAGCGTCCTTACTCATTTCGGTACAGGTCATAACAGGGAACAACTCATATGCCTAGGGGGACGTCTCAGTCATCCTAATGGCCAAGAACCCTAGGCTCACTCACAAATTCGAAAGTGACAAAGTTCGTGGTAGCCTCTGGAAGGCTTAGAGATGTAACCAGTCCTCCCAGTCAGACTAGGACGTCCAATTCGAGTACCGGGGGGCGCAGCCATCTCCAGCAACTTTAATTCCAAGGGTTGCTTTTACCCCCACCGCAAACTTCTGCACATCTGCCTCCTGTACCAGAAGGCTCTCCCTAGAAATACCTGCGGCGTCAAGCAGCAGAGTCCAGCTTGACTAGGCCACGTGCACTTCGGGCGGCTCGACTTTTCTCTCCTCACATCCAACTCCCTCTCTAGCAGCCTTTCTAGTGCAGGGGGCACTACAGGGTTCCACACCGGACTCATTACACTGCCTGACTCATTCTTCTAAACCCAGTTAAACTCCTTCATACCCTCAGAGGAGTTCTCACAAAAATACTAAACCTCCAGGAGACCTAGAAAATCCAAGAGAGGTCTTTAAAACCTCGACGTGCCCGTATCTGAGAAGAAAGTAGAAAGCCCGGCACAGTTCATCTCCTTCCTGGAAATCATTCTAGACAAATGCGCCATTCAGGCTAGCCCACCTCTCGGTAAATTGACCCACATCAGGACAGTCGTCCATACGTCTACCGACACGCAAGGGTGCACTAACCCACAGCTACAATCCCTACTGGGCATGCTCAACTCACGATGAGGATCGTCCCTCAAGGGCGATTCTTTATCGCACGCTTCTTAGTGTTCCTCTCCCAGGCACAAGACCCTGACCAAGTCTTTAAGCTAGACGCAGCCGCTATAGCAGGATCTGGCCATGTGGGACCAATTCCTTGAGAACTGGAAAGGTAGACCCTTGTTCATCCCATCAGCGTCCTCTTCGTCACCACAGATAATCACGGACGTAGCAGCTTCCTCAAGCTTCGCTGCAATCTTTGGCCATCATTGGTTTACGGGACCGTGACTGTCAGAGATACTCACAATTCCGCGTTTAGTTAGTCCTCCTCTCTATTTGAGATCTACCCCATAGTCGCGGCGGCTCAAGTATGTGACAGCACCTGGGCAGGACAGACCGCCACGTTCGCCACAGACAACCAGGCTACAGCCACAGTCATTAACAAAGGCAGGTCATAAATCGTTGACCATCATGTCCTTCCCACGCAGGCTGTTGCTACTTTCCCTACAACATCAGCTCAATAGCCTCTGTGTCCAGATCCCTGGTCAATGCAATACCTCGGCCGACGTGCTATCCCGCTTAACCATGCCACATCCTTTCACAGGAGCCCGGAGCCGACCCGACCATGTCCGGCATCCCACATTAGTCGCAACCAACTCTGGAATCAAATAGAACCTCCATGGTGCTACCTCCCTCATCAATGCTTCCGATATTCCAACACACTACAGGTGGCAGCAACCACACTCTAGTACCAAACGCTTACCAGTGACCAGCGCCATACTCCGGGACATGTCTGCTATCCTTTCACGTTCTCCCTTCGGTCTATGGCCCAGCCTGGTAATTCAAGCAGCCATTTACCTAGCCTTTTACAGTTTTATCGCCCAGCGAATTACTGTCACCAGCCCTAAATGCCAAGTACTACTCAGGCACCACCCGACTCGCCACCGGAGTCATTTCATCCTACACCCGACGGTATCGGAAAAACGCTACAATCCGGTCCCGCAGTAGACATCAAACTATTCCAGACGCATGGCGCCTGGTGCCCCATGGCCGTTCTAGAGCAATTGGTAAACTCTACTGTCTGACCTATTAGAGGACAGCCCTCTACTACCTTTCCCAACTGAACCCCTAAGCGGGAACCAGTTCATCAACTACATCAGAACGCTCCTATGCATCTTAGGCCTTGACCCAGGACGTTACTCAGGACATTCTTTCGCATTTGAGCAGCCTTAGCAGCATCGCGAAACAGAGTTCCAGACTACGCAATCAGGATGATGGGCAGGTGGAAATCCACGCGTTTCGCCCGATACGTCCCCAATCCTCAAACAGAATATCAGGAGTCTTTAACAGACCCGCTCTGTAGTTATTGTCTTGCACGATAAAACAATTCCTTCCCTAACAAAGTGTAGTTTTTGGCCCCTTTTCTTGGCATACTGTCTAGCAGGCCAGGCCACACTTCAGGTCTTATTTGTGTTGTTAGTCTTGTGATGTGTTTATGTGATCCATATCTCTTCAGACAGAGGGCTCCGACCATAAATAGGAAGGCCAGTATGCTGGCCTGAAATTATGGGAGGAGTTCGAGGGGTACTTAAGCAGACCATCCACCACGGTCAGTGTTGGCTCTAGTGCGCGGTACCCACCCACCCATATCCCCTTTTTTAGGGCATTCCTCTCTAAACAATTCTCAACAGAATTATCCATTATATCTATCTTAAGGTATGGCCCCTTTTCTTGGCATACCGTCCAGCAGGCCAGGCCACACTTCAGGTCTTATTTGTGTTGTTAGTCTTGTGACGTGTTTATGTGATCCATATCTCTTCAGACAGAGGGCTCCGACCATAAATATATATATATATATATATATACCGTAAATATATATTATTATGAAATTATTTCAGTCATGTTCATAGTTGTAGAGTCGTATTTAAACATTGTACTGATCTAGGAATACTTGATGAATAGTGGAAACATACAAGGAATCACAATCATTATGTTAGAGGATTTAGATCGCAGTATCGCTGTTGAGAGTTGATGGAATAAATCTCCCTTGTGATCCCATCGCCATCTCCATGGATGAATGCGGCATACTTTAACATTTACAATTATGAAAAAAAAGTAAATCTTATTGCAAATATGCTTTTCTGCCCTTGGAAAAAAAATGATCAGGCAATTGATTGGACTTGGAACTAAAATATTATTTTGCCCTTACAAAGGCAGTACAGCTTACCATCAAAAGTAATCTGTGATGTTACCTTATCATGGAATTCTACCATGCAGATATTTGACATATCTATAACCAGTTGAAAACTGGGACTGAGTTATATGTAGGGGTGCGGTGAGGGGGAGTTAGTGAGATGGATTCACTACTTTGACTCATTCGCTGGTGTGTGTAAATTTCAGCTTGAGGTACTGAGCTCTGTAAATAACAGTCTTTTAAAGCAGCAGGTCTAAAAGCCCAAACATTATGCTGTGGGTCAATAAAGATAGTGAATGTACAGGTGTTCACTGGAAACCTGTTCAGAGGCAACAGTATAAAGGATTGTTTCCATGGCACTGGCCACAGCAGGCCTATCTGTGTATGCATACTATAATACACGTAGCACCATGTGTACAGAGGCTAGATGAAAGGTTTAGTGTAGTATAACACTTTTGGTAGTTAAATGGTTAACTTTTTAATAAACCTTAACATTATATATCAGAGCAGAAAGGGGGCCTATGAAAGACCAAAGAGGTAAGGAGGGATTTGTTTCTGAAAAGGGACAGTTGGAAGCTGTGTCCACAGTGCACGCCACTCATATATTCATGATGAAGGAAATATAGCAGCAACTTAATACACTTACGATCCTAGCACTTCCATGAACACAAAAGTGTCACGTATGTTATTTGTTTGCTTCTTCCAAATACAACCATCTTCCTCCTCTTCCTTGTGTCCCATTTTATCTATAGAGGACACAGTGAATTCTATGAATTAAGGATAAAAATTAGGCATTAACCAAGATTAAAAACACACAAACACACAAGCAAAATAATACAGTTGAGCCCTATGTTATTTTTCACAACATAAAAGTACAAGTATACCGTAATAATAACCACCATAAAAATATAAATATATATTTAACTATAATGAACTAATAAGTTTAATGTGACAAACATGAAAAAGCTGTTAAGAGTCTATCAAAGTTAAGCCATATAAAGTCTATTTTTTGTAAGGTTGCTTGTGTATTAAGTATTACTTAGGACTTTTGAATCGTGTGTAGGGATGAACCGAACACCCCCCTGTTCTGTTCGCAGCAAAACCTGCGAACAGCCAGAATGTTCGCGTGAACTTTAGAACCCTATTAAATACAATGGACTCGAACGTTCAAAATCAAAAGTGCTAATTATAAAGGCTAATATGCAAGTTATTGTCCTAAAAAGTGTTTGGGGACCCGGGTCCTGCCCCAGGGGACATGTACCAATGCAAAAAAAAGTTTTAAAAACGGCCGTTTTTTCGGGAGCAGTGATTTTAATAATGCTTAAAGTGAAACAATAAAAGTGAAATATTCCTTTAAATTTCGTACCTAGGGTGTGTGTATAGTATGCATGTAAATTCGCGCTTGTTTCCCATGCTTAGAACTGTCCCTGCACAAAGTGTAATTTCTGAAGGAAAAAAAGTAATTTAAAACTCACTCGCGGCTATAATGAATTGTCGTGTCCTGACAATACATAGAAAAGTCATTGATAAAAAAAAAAAAAAAACAGATCCCGACCTCCCCCCTATGTGAATTGGTAAGGGGTACATTGTACCCCTACCATTTCACGAAGAAAGTGTAAAAAAAACACACAGACACCTTGGAAAAAGTCCTTTATTAAAAAGAAAATAATAAAAAAAAAAAAAAAAACATTCCAGCGATGAAATCCAGTGTCCCGCGGCGATCCAATGTCCAGCGCTGTCCACACGAAACGTCATTGGCTGAGCCAGAGCGGACCTGATGGGGAACTTCCTCTGCAGTGTATTAAATCAATAGACCCGCCCCTTCTAAAGTTCCCCATCAGGTACGCTCAGCCAATGACGTAGGTGTAAGGCTAAGCGGACCAGATGCGGAACGTGAGAAGGGACGGGTCTATTCATTTATTACACTGTGGAGGAAATTCCCCATCAGGTCCGCCCCCTCGTATGTCAGACCCCGCCTACGTCATTGGCTGAGCGGACCTGATGGGGAACTGCCTCCGCAGTGTAATAAATTAATAGACCCCCCTTCTCATGTTACGCATCTGGTCCACTTAGCCTTACACCTACGTCATTGGTTGAGCGGACCTGATGGGGAACTTTAGAAGGGGTGGGTCTATTCATTTAATATACTGCCAAGGAAGTTCCCCATCAGGTCCGATCAGGCTCAGCCAATGACGTTTCGTGTGGACAGCGCTGGACATCGGATCGCCGTGGGACACTGGATTTCATCGCTGGAATGTTTTTTTTTTCCTTTTTTTCTTTTTTAAAAAGGTCTTTTCCAAGGTGTCTGTGTGTGTTTTTTTTTTTTTTTACACTTTCTTCGTGAAATGGTAGGGGTACAATGTACCCCTTACCAATTCACATAGGGGGGCCGGGATCTGGGGGTCCCCTTTGTTAAGGGGGTCTTCCAGATTCCGATAAGCCCCCTGCCCACAGACCCCCACAACCACCGGGCAAGGGTTGTGGGGATGAGGCCCTTGTCCCCATCAACATGGGGACAACCACCCCATGTTGAGGGCATGTGGCCTGGTACGGTTCAGGAGGGGGGGGCGCTCTCTCGTCCCCCCCTCATTTCCTGTGGCCTGCCAGGTTGCGTGCTTGGATAAAGGGTCTGGTATGGATTTTTGGGGGAACTCCACGCCATTTTTAATTTTTTTTGGGGTGGAGTTCCCCTTAAAATCCATACCAGACCTGAAGGGCCTGGTATTGATATTTGGGGGAACTCCACGCATTTTTTTTTTTAATTTCCGGCAGGGTTCCCCTTAATATCCATACCAGACCTGAAGGGCCTGGTAATTGAATTTGGGGGGACCCCCACGCTTTTTCTTTTTTTTTTATCAATGACTTTTCTATGTATTGCCGGGAGCCGACAATTTATTATAGCCGCGAGTGAGTTTTAAATTACTTTTTTTCCTTCAGAAATTACACTTTGTGCAGGGACAGTTCTAAGCACGGGAAACAAGCGCGACTTTACATGCATACTATACACACACCCTAGGTACGAAATTTAAAGGAATAGTTCACTTTTATTGTTTCACTTTAAGCATTATTAAAATCACTGCTCCCGAAAAAACGTCCGCATTTAAAACTTTTTTTTACATTGATACATGTCCCCTGGGGCAGGACCCGGGTCCCCAAACACTTTTTATGACAATAACTTGCATATAAGCCTTTAAAATTAGCACTTTAGATTTCTCCCATAGACTTTTCGAATTTGCCGCGAACACCCCAAATTGTTCGCTGTTCGGCGAACGGGCGAACAGGCAATGTTCGAGTCGAACATGACTTCGAGTCGAACTTGAAGCTCATCCCTAATCGTGTGTGGATAAGATACACACTCCAATGAGAGTTGAAAATTAACCCTTGAGATGCAGAGAGAAAACCCAGTTTACCTGCTGAGGGTTTAATTTTTTCTTCCCATAATGCCTGGATTTTGCATTTTTCTGTAATCTGGAGATCCTTATGCTTGCTTGATCTTCAATCTCTACTTCTCTACTGGCACCTTCCCCACCCACCTAAAACATGCACTGGTTACCCCCTTTTTAAATAGCTCTCACTGGACCCCACTAGTTTAAACAACTTAAGACCCATCTACTTGTTCCCATTTACCTCCAAACTTCTTGAAAGCCTAGTCTACAACTGTCTCATATGGACCTTAAGGAAGAAAAAAAGGAAGCATCTACTTCCTGCACTAATATGCTGGCTTAGATTACACTGACACGCAAATCCTTTTGCCTGCGGCTGTGTCTGCAATATTTGACATAGGTCAACCCCTCGCTGCTGCCTCTCACTGTTGCTGCTAAATTATTGGGGTAGGAGACCAAAAAAAAGGATTAAACAATGAAGTGTCTAAAAAAGGTCCAAAAAGGGGTACCTGGTTTTATTAAGTTTACATACAGGACAGCTAAGGAAGAACATTTGGTGTCTTTAAAAGAGGTTAATTTATTAGATTTCTCCTGCAGAATGATAACATCTTCTAAGCCTGGGCAAAGTCAAGTGACTGCAGCTTGAGGACTTCATTTTAAAGCGGAACCTAACCCAAAAGGGGAAGTTCTACTTTTTGGGTCCTTCCCTACCTTTGACACATTTTTTTTTTATGGGAGTGGGTACACTACCCACTTTTACTCGGATCACCTAGCTGACCTGAGCGGCAGTTCGCCCCTCTCAATCCCAGCCAGCACCCTCTTGGGACACATCACAGGTCCTAGCGGGAGGCTGGCTGCTCAGTGGGAGGCTGGCTGTACAGCCACAAGGAATAACAGCCAGCTTCCCACACCAAAGATGCCAGCGTTAGAGGCCCGGGTGAGGATGGCGCTGGATTCCTGGAAAGGTATCCTTTTATTAAAAGTCAACAGCTACAGTATTTTTAACAGCTGACTCTTCGTTTTCTTTTTCCAGACTGAAGAACTGCTTTCATATCAAAAGGTGGAGTAAAGTACAAGCAATCACAAACAATCTTTTGAACATCGAATAAAATATTGGACCATAAACTTTTTGAATTTAAAAAAATATAGTTTGGTAGATATAGTGCATGCAATAGCTGACGTAAATAAAAGCCAGTGTCAAAGAAGCCACTGAGCAAATGATGACTTCCATGTATTTCTCAAAAGGGGTCACGGCTTTAGAATTTAATTCCTTCCTTATTAAGTACTTAATCTACATAGTTTATAGCAACTAAATTAAAATGTAACAGAATTATTAGCTATTTTAAAAGAAAATTAACTTACCAACTGGGGAAAATGCAGCCAGCTTGGCACTTGGCATATTAGCTGCAATACGAGCCAACCTAAAATAAATAAAATAAAAATGTTATATATAAAATTATACCATTCATTTAGTAGTTTCATTCCCAATAAAGACAACAAAGATGCAGTAATAACTAGTGGTTCTTGGCCTCATTTACCATTTCGGTTAATTTACTAAAGGAGTAGAGACTGTTCACATGGCACAGTAACTGTTTATGGTAGTTTTTTTTTTTAATATACCTTATATTTTGTTATTCAATTGAACATCTTAGTAAGCATCTACATGGTAAATCAAGCCCTGTGTATGTTAACTTAACATTTTTGGATTAGCCCAGTATACGTTAACTAACAACTTTCAAATTTCACTTCATTCAACCATCATGCAGAAGAAAAAATCCAGATTTTTTTTACCTTTGCATGTTTTGGTAGTTTTTTTAACATACTTTCTCCTTATTCACTTTGCTAAGAGAACATTAACTTACTAACTACTTTACTAAGTCGAGCCATGTATATGTTAACACTTATCCGGCTGTAGTCAACATAGTAAGGTTTTTTAATAAAGGTGTTGAGACTGTTCACTTCACATTCAGACTAGTTTCATTGTGTACCCAAGCTCTTTTTCTCTGCAGTCATTGCTCTTTTACTATACAAGGCATTTGCCATTAGTTAGTATGTTTCTGTGCAGTTGCACTATGCTTACCATGTAACATTTGTAGCTTTGTAGTAGTGGCATATAATTATAAATAACAGTTCTGTAAAATGTGTCCTATTAGCTTCAGTGCGGAATACATGATCACACTGTCTTCATCTCTGAATGTACCATAACTATATCTACCTATGGTGCAGTCAGCATTTGGGACCAAACATCATGAGGCTAACTTACTAAAGGAGTTGAGAATTGTTACACAAATAAATTGTGTAAAAATGTATTTCAATTATCTAATCATGTCTGTACTTATTTCATCTGCCCATGATGAGATAATTAAAGTGAATATTCACACAATTTATTTTGTGAAGATAATCAACTCCTTCAGTAAATCAGCCCATATGTAATTCCCTTTTTAGTTTTACTTATCATAGACAAGAAGAACTAGACTGTCTATCATAACATCAATTTCCAAAGTTGTGTAATATATGGGCTGATCGTATAAATGCATGAAAATATTGCAGTGTTTTTGGTACATCTTCTGGTACATCAGGGAGTTAAATGTTTGTCCACAATGACACACAGTTTTCATTTAAACATAAAAAGCTCCCTTACTTTATGAACATGCAGTGCTGGATAATCTTTAGTGGTAAACTTCTTTACAGTTAGGCATAAACATGTAAAATTACAGCACAAGTCTCATTTATTTTGCAGAAAGCTGCATTTTCCTACTAGCAAGTCAATCATTATGATAGTTTGTAATTGCAAATCTATTTCTCAGGGCACATTTATCAAGAAAAACACTGCATAGTGGTGCATTAAAAGTGCCAAATTATATCTAAAACAAAGCAGTACAATAATACGCACTAAGAATAGTATTTGTGTTTGGATTTTGTTTGCTTATTATTGTATAGTCTAATATTGTATAGACTATTGAGGCATCCCCTCCACCCAGTGGCACATGGGCAATTTATATTTTTTCCTGTCTGGAAATTATACTCACAACTATGTTAATGCTTGTTGAAATGTTTCATTGTCATAGCTACTGTGTATCCACATGATAGAAAATATAATTTCATTCAATAAATAGGCCAATGCATTTTTTTTGGGGGGGGGATTCCAAGCAGCCCCCGGGGGGGGATTCCAAGCAGCCCCCTTCATGAGGGTTATAAAATGCACATTCAAATAATACAAAATAATTAAAATGTGATACCTTCTTTGGATGCTTATTTTATACCCCTGATGAAGGGATGGCCCCTCGATTCCCTGAAATTAGTTTGTCTATTTTATCAAACGCAATGACATATACAATTAATTTGTACACTTTTTTGAATTGATGCTCTCTTCCCTATCCTTTTACCACATTATTATAAGAACCTGTACATTAGTGGCAACATTTCCCCAACCATGACTCAAATAAAATAAAGGGAACCGGTGAGCCTCATTTTTATTATACAATGTAGTTTATAATTCTATACATCAACAGAAAAGATCATAGCAATAGTTGCAAAAGAGAAACACCTGCAACTACAGTAAACGATGTCAGGACTCCATACTGTAAAATATATTTTAATATATATATATATATAGGTTGTTTGTACACTTAGCAATAATGTACGTTATCAACCTGTACAATCACTGTGGTACTGGTTGTAAATGCTGTGTAAAAGACAACTAATTCATTTGCAGATTGCAGTCATAATTAAGCATTTTTGTAAACATGTATTTAGAAGTCAACAATCAGTGTAATTAGTAGTTGCGAAGAACTCTTAAAACAGATCTCAGCCTAAAGAAATTTGCTACACATCTATTTTCAGAAGATAAATAGTTTGTTTATAGTTTTTAACTATCTTAGTAATAGTTACCTAATGCTGTATGGTTAAATCCTTTGTTATATCATAAATTGATTGGTTCAGCTTGAATAGACTTGGGTTCCTCATTATAGTTTTACAAATTTTGCAATGGTGATCAAATTGTTAATCTCTCTAAGTTTATTATGTATTTAATATTCATTATTCTATCTTGAAATTGTTGCAAGGGTTGAGGTTTGATAAAATCATGATGCATAACTTATTTTAAGGGTTTTTTTTATTACCTTTTCCTGTTTAAGGTTTTAAACAATGCTGTCTTGTTTTTATAGTAAAAAAAAATAGAATTTGTGTAAACATGGCATGTTTGTTTGATTATGTTTTTTGATTCTGTTACTGGAAAACTGAATAAACAGATATTGTGAACAAAAGATTCCTTAACCTAAAACAATATTGTCTGGATGGGTGAGTAAAGCCCTGTACACACGATCGGATAACCTATGGATTTTCGTCCGATGGATTTGTCCATCGGAAATCCGATGAAACTGTTTTTCATCAGTCTTGGCCACACACCATCAGTCAAAAAACCGACCGTTCCAAACGCGGTGACGTAAAACACTCAGATGAGCCGAGAAAAATGAAGTTTAATGCTTCTGAGCATGTGTAGACTTGATTCTGAGCATGCGTGGGTTTTTTAACCGATGGACTTGCCCATAGACGATCGGAAATTCCCATCGGTTTTTTATCCATCGGAAAATTTTAAAACAAGTTCTATTTTTTACAACCGATGGAAAAAAGACCGATGGGTACCATACACGATCGGTTGGTCTGATGAAAACCATCCATCGGACGGTTTTCATCAGTCAAACCGATCGTGTGTACGGGGCTTAAGTGAGTGGATGCAGATTATAGAGGAAAATAATGAAAAAGTCACATACATTTGTTGCCATGCTTGCAGTTCCACTAGCTTAATAGGGTTGATTTGCTAAAGGAGTAACACCTGTTTGTATAGCAGATTGAATGTTCACTGAGCTTTTTCCTTTGTTGCCTCAGGCTGCGTTCACACTGATGCCGGATGCGGCTCGCAGCAGGTCTGGTGCATCCCTGTTCTCAGTTTCAGGGCCAAATCAGGCCCGATTTTTTGCCTGAGTTCAGACCTGAAATAGAGCCACAGACACACCGCTCCGGAGATATGTGAACCGGATCCATTGAGAGCCGGTCACAATCTCCTATCATGCGAATTGGATGCGGTGAAACCCACATCCAATTTGCAATAGTGTGGAACCAGCCTAAAACACAATTGACCATTTAAAGTGAACACAGTGGGGTTGATTTACTAGAATGCAAAACCTGGTGTAGCTGTGCATGGTAGCCCATCAGGTTCTAACTTCAGCTGGTTTAATTACGCTTCAACAAAAACAAACAAACATGGAAGCTGATTGGTTTCTATGCAGATTTTGCACTCTTCAGTTTTAGCAAAAAACCTCTTTGTGTACTATCATTCGCCTAGCAAAGTCAACATACTCTTTTCATAATGAGCAATCTATATTCTTAGTAAATCAATGCTAGTTAGTGAAGGAGGACCCATCACTGAAAGGGTAGATCTTGTGGCACAAAACAAGGACAGTGGATGTATGCATATTCTTCTAGGGTTTTCTATTAAAATACTTGTGGGACAATAAGATTAACAATATATATATTTTTTACAACATATGTAAATAATTTTACACATAACAAAACCAAGACTTTTTAAATTAATTTTCATTTGTCATGCTAGGGATAATAATCCTTTATCTACATATGTTTCAAATTGTCTCTATGTGATGTACAATAATTTTCCTTACTAATTAAAACATTAAAAAGTGGAATTTGATTTTACTTACTAAGTCAGCTCCCTCTCACCAATTATATTTTTGATGTGCTCTGAACTAATATGCAATATTAGTGCTAAAGTTATTCTAAATTTGTTTTTCAATCTTTGCTTTGTAAGGGCAGTGATTACCAGCCACCGCCAGGTAGTAATATTTTTACACATCTCTGATATTCAAACTAGTATGAATCATTATCTGCTACTTTAACTTGTCCTGTAAGGTAATATAAGTTAATTCCTACCTGAAGTCCGGAGAGACAACCTGCTCCTGTGTGCAAGACTATCACCACAATAATGAACTAATCTTTCCTAAGGTTTGCTAGAGGTGTAAAAGTGGGGAGTGTCTGATCAGATTATGTGAAGGAGCAGGGACTAGACAAGCACATGTGATCTTAAAGCATAAAGCTGCTCACTTTAAATCTCCTTACGTGTCCATTGTAGATATACAGTGAGGGAAGGAGAAAGTCAGTACATGTGACCGTCTCTGGTATGAGC
Source organism: Rana muscosa (assembly GCA_029206835.1). NCBI lineage: Eukaryota > Metazoa > Chordata > Amphibia > Anura > Ranidae > Rana > Rana muscosa. The sequence continues at coordinate 419,441,336 of CM055117.1, read as the reverse complement.
TGCAAATGTCAAAATGACATGTTCCAACAGTCCTCTATGACAGTAATGCTTTCTTTTCCTGAAATCTCTGCTATGTAAAGGCTGTCAGAATGCATAAGAGTAACTATATTTCTATTCATTCATGATTGTCATAAGCAATATATAAAAATGTTAGCCCATTTTTGCTGATTAATTTTACTACAAAGACATTGCAATCAATTTGTTTGCCACATGCCCATACACACACAAATACAGACAAATACAAAGTATTTTTTTTTATTTTTGTATGCATGCATTAGGTAAAACCCAACTGCACAATGAAACTTGAGCTAGTGAAATACAATTAAAAAAGCATCAAGTGAACAAATAAACATAATCACAATTTTCAGCTGCTGCATAATACGTTCCTTTACCTATCTTGAATTGACATGCAAACATGTAATATTTGTTATTCTGTTACTCTAAGGCAGTAGACTGCATATTAAATACAGTGTTCAGTCTGCCTCATTAGTTTCAGCAAGTAACAAAAATAGCACTCTTGCAAGCATGCAATTTCTAAGTGACCACTCATTGCAGCTGTCAAATCACTAACTGCTTTTGTCATCTGGGGGCGGGACTACAAATTGCAGAAAGTGAAATTTTACAGCTTTTTGTAACAGTCCTTATGCATAATTATTGTCGACTCAGAAGATTTCTAGCAATGCACTACATTATGGCAGGGGTGCCCAACCTTTTGAAGAGCGGGGGCCACCTAAGCACCTTGGTAACCGGTCGCGGCCACAATAAGCGGAGCGGGTCCCACTCTACTCTATAGAGCCCACTTTCCTTCTTTTTTTTTTTTTGCGGATCGGATTGGAGGTAGGACACAAGTCCATTTTACCTGCTACTCCTTAGAGGTGAATGGAGGGTCCAATTGGGTCGGATTGACCGTGTCAAAGGGGCCTATGGCTCAGTGCAGGTAACCCGCAGGTGCACTGCTCTACACCTGTGGATCAGTTTGAAAACAGCCCAGTAACCACTGCAGAACAGATATGCCCATATATACACTGAGATTTTAGTAATAAACATACCTTTAATAATAGTATTCTATTCTATTCCATCCCAAAGCAGGAGATCGCGGGCCACATCAGAGGGCTCTGCGGGCCACTGGTTGGGCACCCCTGCATTATGGAATAACACGTGGAAATAAAAACTAGAAAAAGAAGAATGGGGTTTGGCTTTTTTTCTGAATCATACTAACACTGAGAACCGAGCGGACAAACGTCACAAATCGCTTGTTTCTCAGGGCTCCCTGAACAGAAAGCTGGTGACTGTTAGTCACCAACTCTCTGCTCTAACCCCCCCCCCGCACTCACTGGAGTGCTGGGCTGTGGAGGGGGCGGGATCCTGATTTCATTGTCTTGATGTGCCGCAGCATGGACCGGCTCTGTGATTTCAGCCCACTGTCTGTTGAAAACAGATCACAGGAGTGCAGAACAAACTGTACCTGTACTCCGGTGATCCACAGGAGAAGTACAGCCAGATGAAGAGAGGCTGCAACACTGCTCCAGGAGATACAATAGCTGTACTGAGGATCTGGCGCTGGTCCAGTCTGTGAACTGAAAGACTATCAAAGTATGTGCAAAAAGAGGTGGCCACACTCCAATCTTCAGAAGTATAAGTGCTTTAATCATAAAAATCCAGGCATAACATCACTAGACCACGATACAACAGGACAGTAGCAGCAAGGTTAACATGTTTCACGCACCAAATCACTTAATCATAACCTCAGAAGCACATGTGTAGTTAACTCTTAAATACCTGAATAACAGATGAATCAATTAGTGCTTAACCACTTCAACCCCGGAAGGATTTTCCCCCTTCCTGATCAAAGCACTTTTTAGATTAGAAGTATAGGTCCCCAGGAAGACAAAACAAACCCTTTGCAGCTTTGGACAGCTTTTCCCTATCAAGGTTAAAATGCCTATTAAACCCCACAATTGCATTCAGATTGATTTCTTGAATCATTGTATATTGTAATACTATAACAAACTGTGTAGTGTATAAAATAGTTGTGGGAAACCATAGTCATATAGTCATAGTCTTTGTTGTAGGAAAACAAAGTCCCTTCTTAAATTTCAATTTTGAATTTGTCTATTTGCCTATTAAAAATGATAGACCCAAACATGACTGCTGGAAAATGTGTGCTAATCAGTGTACTCTGGCAGTGGAAAAGTCCCACTATCAGAATACAATAACTCAGCAGGGAAGTATTCCCCATCCACCTCGAATGTGTGGATGGGGCAATCTGTTCAGTTTTTTTCTACCAGCCTACTGGCTGGAGTTAATTATGTATAGACACTTCCTGTCTCTGGATTGCTGGACTGGAAACCCTACAAGGAGGAAGTAGGATACAGAGTCATGTCCTACTAGGGAAGAGCTGCTATTAATCCAGACCAGAAACAAGGATGGTAAGTGTTTGTATGTGTAATAGTTTACCATTGTTGCCTATAGCTTCTAGGTGTATATATGTATGTATTTAAAGACTGGTGATAAAAGAATATCTGTCCCTTTGATGTCATCTCATAGGCACTATACCAGATAATTCGGTCTTTGACATGTGTGTGCGTGTGCACTGGTCATTTTGCTGTATCAGAATAGGTGAACCTATGTATTAGAATAGAGTTTAGGTACAGCTTCTGTTGTTTTAGATAACCCTGTGCCTTCTGGTCTGGGATTCCATAGCTCTCTCTTTCTCTCTCTCATCCATTGCTTTTAAAAAGTTTCTTGTAAATTGCAGAAAGGTAATTCCAGATACAAGTCTAGCAGCAGAAGTCTGCAATGCAAGAATGAACTGGAATGGAATAATTTACCAATGCTCTTAGACACCAAATTAATATATTGCACTTTGTACTCACATACCACTTTTAATTTCTGACTACAATCTGACTAGTCATCACTAGGGAGATTTCCCTTTACTTCCTGTTGTGGTTACTATGCTGCAAGTGATGGAAATTAGTAGGAACACATCAATAAAAAATGATAACCCTTCCTCACCCTACAAATTAAAGCGGAGTTCCACCCAAAATTGGAACGTACGCTTTAAGCACTCCTTGCCCCCTGACATGCCACATTTGGCATGTAATTTTTTTTGGGGGGGGGGGGTTGTTTACCATATTTTTAGTGAGACTTCATTTTTTGAGCCGCCTAGGTGACTCCTCCTCTCGCCCTAGGTAGCCCCTCCCTACCAGCAATTTTCTGGGACACCACTCAGGTCCCAGAAGATCGGCTGGCCAATAGGAGAGAGCAGCGCGACTCGCGCATGTGCAGTGCGCGCCCAGCCATGAAGCCATAAGCTGTCACGGCCGGGTGCCCACAGTTACAATGACGGCGCCGAGGAGAGGAGGGGGAGAGAAGCGAGCCTCTGGGCGGCCGCATCACTGGACCGTGGGGCAGGGAAGTGTCGGTTTATTAAAAGTCAGCAGCTATGCTTTTTGTAGCTGCTGACTTTTAATAAACTAAAACACGGGTGGAACTCCGCTTTAAATGCTAGTGTTTAGTTTATGTAAGCATAATACATTTTCATAATTAAAATATTGACTGGACCAAAGGATCAAGGTAAAGTTATGCATGTTGAATTTTTTTTTTTTTAGCAGACTTTTGTGTATTTGCACATCTAGCAGCATGATATAAATATGGTCCAGAAAATTTACATAATGAAGCTAAGTATAGATCAAAGTGGCTGGTCTTTGGGGCTCCAATATGTTTACTGTGGGAGTCTGTGCTCTGCTTGGGAATGGGTCTATCACTTTGCACAGGAGCTTGTGTGCAAAATCCAACACAGCTGAATCCTTTCCATGAGTTAAAACATTTAGAACAGTTAGCTAGGGTGCTTACTCATGTGTACCCAAAATGATTGCCTGGCTTTCCCGAAATCAGTTAGACAAGTTAGGATTGCCAAATGTCTATTACCGCCATTAGCAACAGTTGCCATAGCAATGCATGATTTCCTTTCTAAATTATACTTTAGTAAAATTGGAACTGTTAGAGTTGCCCCAGCTGATTACCTTAAAGTACAAAAAAAAAACAACTGGTAGATTGCAGACATCAAATAATAGATTAAAGTGGAACTAAACTGTGCTGTTCTGCAGTACTGTTTTCATAAAATATGTGTCTGTACGATTATTCTATTTTAATCTACTTGTGAGTGCTGAAATTCCTAGTTTAGTCTTTTTTTTATACTTATCAACTTCATACATGCACTGTCAAAGGAAGTAGCAAAGCAGCTTATATGAAGTCACAGTGATACTATTTAAGACCTGTTCTTTGCTGATTCAGTAATGGCATTTCAGTCTGATGCTTAGCCACTAGGGATGAGCTTCGAGTTCGAGTCAAACTAATGTTTGACTCGAACATTGCCTGTTCACACGTTTGCCGAACAGCGAACAATTTGGGGTGTTTGCAGCAAATTCGAAAAGCCGCGGAACACTCTGTAAAAATCTATGGGAGAAATCTAAAGTGCTAATTTTAAAGGCTTATATGCAAGTTATTGTCCTAAAAAGTGTTTGGGGACCCGGGTCCTGCCCCAGGGGACATGTATCAATGCAAAAAGAAGTTTCAAAAACTACAGTTTTTTCAGGAGCAGTGATTTTAATAATGCTTAAAGTGAAACAATAAAAGTGAAATATTCCTTTAACCACTTAACGACCGCCCACTGTAATTATACGTCGGCAGAATGGCACGACAGGCAGAATCACGTATATGTACGTGATCGCCTTTGTATAGTTGGGGGGTCCGATCGGACCCCCCTTCTGTACAGTGAGCGGTGGTTAAGTGTTCAGGAGCGATCCGGCATGAGGGGACGGCCGTTCGATTCCGGCCACCCCCTCTCGATTGCATATTTTAAACAAGTCCAAGCTCTCTTTACCCGGTTCGTTTGGGCTCATAAAAAACCTTGAATCTCTCACACCCAGCTCACGATGCCAAAACAATGTGGAGGCCTTGCATTACCAGATGTAAGGAGATATTACCAGGCGGTCCACTTGAGCAGGGTGATGGATTGGTGGCGAAATTATGAGACCAAACTATGGGTACAAATAGAACAATACCAGACAGATATTACCCTACAGACTGCGTTGTGGTGTGAAGACTCTTTACCTATTGAATTGAAATTACATCCACTAATAGGTAATACTTTGCGACAGAGTGCCCGAGCTATATCAAAACTCCCCTTAACAGATAGGACATCGCCTTTGACCCTGATACTGGGTAATCCTAGCTTCTCCCCAGGGCTCTCACCGGTACAATTTAAGCAACTAAGGACCTCCGGTCTTACGATGGCCTTTCAGTTTGTAATTAACGACAGATGGCCCACCATTCGGGAATTGATGGATACTGCAGGCCCTTTTGGACTTGCGTTCTGGAATGCGGTACAGTTGCAGCATTTTTTGTTGACCATTTTGAACCCTCAAAGTTATACTAGACCCTTGAATAATTTTGAGAAATATTGTTCGGGTACAGATCCGCTATCACAGACCCTTTCCAAAATGTATGCTCTCTTAAATACACCAGAACAACAACCCGATCTACCCTGCATCGCAAAGTGGGAAACTGAATTAGAATGTACGTTCTCTCCGACTCAAAAACAGAATATGGTTAGCCTCTCCCTTAAGTCCTCGATTTGCACCAAAATACAGGAAACTAACTATAAAATCTTGACAAGGTGGTACCTGACACCTGTTCGCCTGCATGCGATTTTCCCAGATATACTGGAACACTGTTGGCGTTGCGGCGAGGACAGGGGTACGATGCTACACATATTCTGGTCCTGTCCTAAATTGAGTGATTTTTGGACGACGGTGAGGAATACACTGCAACGATTTACTGACTTTCCGATCCCAAACGATCCAGCGTTCTTCTTACTTCATGTATCGACTTTAACACCCCGGGTATATAAAAAATCTGTGTTGAGACATTTGATTAATGCAGCTAAAGCCTGCATTCCCATGAGGTGGAAGGCTCAGAATCCACCGACAGTGGTGATGTGGCTACGGAAGGTGGAAAACATAAATAAAATGGAAGACTTGACAATGACGGCACAGGATAGACAGGAGACCTACAAAACGACATGGGCTAGTTGGAATATGTTTATACACTCGAAAGAGGGGAAAGAACTCTTAGAGAGTTAAAATAGTTAACATACTGATGCGAGCTGTGAGACTTATTATTCCTGAATGGATGGCGAGCTCGGTCTAACACCGTCCTTCTTTCTCTTTCCCTTTCCCTTTTTTTTTTTTTTTCTTTCTGTTGTTTGTTTGTTATAAAAGAAATCAGGAGAATAGTGATTGATAATGGTAATTTCAAGATATATATATTATTTAATGTGTATTGCAATGTACTGTTTTTCCTGTGCTATGTGTCTAGGAGGCTGTGTTATTGCCTTTTTCTTTCCCCCCCCCCTTTTTTTTTTTGTGTTTCCCTAAGAAAATTGAATAAAAATTATATTTGAAAAAAAAAGTGTTCGGGAGCGATCCGGCATGAGGGGACGGCCGTTCGATTCCGGCCACCCCCTCTCGATCACTCCCGGTGAATGAGAGAGCTTCCCCTGCCTGTGTAATGTAAACACAGGCAGAGGAAGTGATGTCATCTCTCCTCGTGCCGGTCTTTTCGATCCGGCGCGAGGAGTGAAGACATCTCACAGTAAGTGCACCAACAGCCCACTGACACCAGTACACGTAGGCACACAAATCACACCCCAGTCACCCCCAGATCACCCCCCAGATCACCCCCAGTACCCCCAGTCACAGTGCACCGTTTGCAGTGATCATTTTTTTTCCTGATCACTGCAATCAGTGTCATTTGTGACTGTAAAAAGTTGAAGGGCAGTTAGGATTAGGCCCCTTTAGGTCCAAGGTAGCCCCCTAACCCCCCCTAATAAAGGTTTAACCCCTTGATTGCCCCCCAGGTAACCCTTTCACCCCCTAACGCCAGCGTCACTAAGCGATCGTTTTTCCGATCGCTTTTTTCTTGTCGCTGGTGTCCTAGATAGCCAGTTAATTATTTTTAGGTTCGCCGCAGGTTTTTATTAGCGTCAGGTACCCCCATATATTATTTTAACCCCCTGATTGCCCCTAGAGTTAACCCTTTCATCAGTGATCACCGTATAAGCGTCACTGGTGACACTGGTTACCCAGTGAGTTATTTCGTTATTTAGGTAACCCGTCAGGTTTTTATATAGCGTCGGGTACCCCCATATTTAGCCTAATAAAGGTTTTAACCCCCTGATTGCCCCTAGTTAACCCTTTCACCAGTGATCACCATATAAAGGTTACAGGTGACGCTGGTTGGTTAGTTTGCTTTTTATAGCATCAGGGCACCCGCCGTATATAACCCAATAAAGGTTTAACCCCCTGATCGCCCGGCAGGTGATATCAATTAGGTTTTAGCGTCAGAGAGGGTCTGCGTCGCCCCAGGCAGCTTTAGGTTAGTGCCAGTAACGCTAACACCCACGCGCAAAGCATACACCTCCCTTAGTGGTATAGTATCTGATCAGATCTATACTAGCGTCCCCAGCGGTTTAGGGTTCCCAAAAACGCAGTGTTAGCGGGATCAGCCCAGATACCTGCTAGTACCTGCGTTTAGCCCCTCCGCCCAGCCCAGCCCAGCCCAGCCCACCCAAGTGCAGTATCGATCGATCACTGTCACTTACCAAACACAACACACATAACTGCAGCGTTCGCAGAGACAGTCCTGATCCCTGCGATCGCTAACAGTTTTTTTGGTAGCGTTTGATACATTTGGTGACAGTCAGGTGCTTTTTTTACCTGTGAATCTTACTAGTGTACCCCTAAATTTAGAGCCCAAAATGGCAAGACGAAGGTACACTAGTAAAGAGGCCTACGAGATTCTGAGTATGACAGATAGTGAAGAGGAGGTCACGTATCTGTCAGATTCAGGCTCAGAATATCTTCCCGTAGAAGACAGTGACGTCAGCGGCCCCACGTCAGATAGCTCTGACGACGAAGTTGAGGTCCCTGCTAAGGTCAGGCGTACCCGATCCCGATCTTCTGAGGTTGTTGAGGAGCAAGAACCGCAGGGCTCTCGTATCATGGAGCAGAGTAGTACTAGCGCCGCTATTCCTTCTGGTGAATTGGCAAGCACCAGCGGCCTAGTACAGCCTGGGCGTACATCCAGCACTGCAGTATCACGTGGTGACGTGGCGAGTCCCATAAGTGCAGTTCAAGCTGGCGAGGTGGCAAGCACAAGTAGTGTCCCGCTGCCACCAAGAAGACAAAGGCAGGCCCGTCGTGCCCATAGTGCCCTTCCTGCAGAATTTGCCTATCCTGATTGGGTCCCCACCACTTCTGCAGAACCCGTACTTCCCCCATTCACTGCCCAACCCGGTATTCAGGTGGAAACAGCTGATTTTATGCCAATCGATTATTATTCGCTGTTTTTCACGGAAGATCTCTATAGATCTATTGTGGACCAGAGTAATTTGTATGCTGGTCAATTCATCGCCGCTAACCCCCAGTTGCCTAAAATTGCCAAAGATTGGAAACCAAATACGGTTTCAGAATTTAAGACCTTTCTGCGCCTTTCCCTCAACATGGGCACACATAAATTCCCGTCATTGCGTGCTTATTGGTCCACGCACCCAATTGACCACATGCCCGTGTTCTCTGCCTCCATGCCCAGGACACGATACGAGCAGATTTTGCGGTTCATGCACTTCAACGACAATGAACTTTGTCGTCCACGTGGGGACCCTGAGTACGACCGGCTCTATAAAATTCGGCCCCTCATAAACCACTTCAACGAACGTTTTGCAGCCTTGTTTATTCCCGATCAAGTTGTCTGCGTTGATGAGTCCCTGATTAAATTTTCTGGCCGCTTGGCTTTCAAGCAGTACCTTCCCAGCAAGCGTGCCAGATACGGGGTCAAGCTCTATAAGTTCTGTGACAGGGCAACAGGCTATGTATGGAGCTTTATGGTTTATGAGGGAAAAGATAGTCAGGTTGAGCCGGTCAACTGCCCGGATTACATAGGGAGCGCTGGCAAGATAGTGTGGAAATTGGTGTCACCCTTATTCGGAAAGAGGTACCACTTGTATGTGGACAATTATTACACGAGCGTGCCACTGTTTAGTCACTTGTTTGATCATCAGATTGGAGCATGTGGCACCGTGCGACCTAATTGCTGGGGCTTTCCCCAGCGGCTTGTAGATGCCCGTCTTAGGCTGGGGGAGAGAGCCTGCGTGAAGTGTAATAACTTGCTCGCTATGAAGTGGAGGGACAATAAGAATGTTTTCCTTCTTACCTCCCTTCATGCAGACACGACAGTCCAAATTCGAACGGCGACTGGTGTTGTGGAGAAACCCCTCTGTGTCCACGAATATAACAAAAATATGGGAGGGGTGGACCTCAACGACCAGTTGATGGCGCCGTATCTAATTGACCGTAAGGCGAGACGCTGGTACAAAAAAGTGTCTCTATCCTTATTCCAATTGGCTTTGCTGAACGCTCATGTGCTATACAGAGCTTCAGGCGGGACGTTATCTCTTCTAAAATTCCAGAATGAGATAGTCACAGAACTCCTGTATCCAGGCGGTTCTGCACCTCACCATTCCCAACCAAATGCAGTAAGCCGGCTGCATGAGAGGCATTATCCGTATGCCCTCCCGAGTACCCCTACCCAACGAACCCCCCAAAAAAGATGTCGTGTCTGTAGCAAACGCGGATTTAGGCGTGACACCCGTGTTTTTTGTCCACTCTGTCCTGACAAACCTGGTCTTTGCCTTGGTGAATGTTTTGATCGCTACCACTCAAAAGTGACGTTTTAGCGTAGGGTACAGCATTTCACAGACTAGGACACACTTACACAGGGTCTCCCAAGATGCCATTACATTTTGAGAGACCCGAACCATTACAGTTGTTAAAGTTACAAAAAAAAGTGTAAAAAAGAAAGAAAAAAAAACCTAAAAAAACAAAACACAAAAAAAATATAAAAGAAAAAAACCAAAAATAGTTGTTGTTTTATTGTTCTCTCTCTCTCTCTATTTTCTCTCTATTGTTCTGCTCTTTTTTACTGTATTCTATTCTGCAATGTTGTATCATGCTTGCTTTTCAGGTATGTAATTTTTTGTTTTCAGGTACGCCATTCAGTTGCAGCGCGGATCTATTTATCTTGACAGCAACAGCGTTTGCTCCCACGATACATAAAGCCGTGACTCCAACGCTGTAGGAGGTGATTTCACCACCACAGTTTAAAAAAAGAGCATATATGCCGAAGCATGGGGGCAGCAGGGGCGGAGGAGCGATTTTGCTCCTAATGCCGCGTATATACGGTCGAAATTCCGACGGAGGCTTGCCCGTGGAAAAGTCCGACTGTGTGTACGCGGCATAACCTTTTATACCGCGTACATACGGTCGAAATTCCGACGAAGGCTTGCCTGTGGAAAAGTCCGACCGTGTGTACGCAGCATAACTTTTTTGCGGGAGGATGCCCCCATGCTTCGGCATATATATATTTTAGGCACAGGTTGCGTTAAAAATTTTTTTTATTTTTTACTAGGTTTTGTTTTGGTATTTGCTTTGCAGGTATGGTATGGTAAGGTCTTACTGTTGTACTGTAATGTTACTTTGTTTTAATGTTAACCATCATTTGCTTAGCAGGTACGCCATTCAGTTGCATCACGGATTTATTTATCTTGACAGCAACAGCGTTTGCTCCCACGATACATAAATCCGTGACTCCAACGCTGTAGGAGGTGATTTCACCACCACAGTTAAAAAAAAGAGCATATATGCCGAAGCATGGGGGCAGCAGGGGCGGAGGAGCGATTTTGCTCCTAATGCCGCGTATATACGGTCGAAATTCCGACGGAGGCTTGCCCGTGGAAAAGTCCGACCGTGTGTACGCGGCACAACCTTTTATGCCGCGTACATACGGTCGAAATTCCGACGAAGGCTTGCCCGTGGAAAAGTCCGACCGTGTGTACGCGGCATAACTTTTTTGCGGGAGGATGCCCCCATGCTTCGGCATATATGCCCATCATTAGAAGTGGGTGGATGAAGGGAGGTATTCTAATGGTGGGCATACCCACCGATCAATCTCTTTTTTTCGTTCAGCCAACAGGCTGCATGAAAAAAAAGATTACAATACATGTCCAACAAGGACCAGCAACGTACTGGTATGTTGCTGGACTTTGAATGTTTATACCAGAATGATGCCTGCGGGTTTAGGTATCATCTTGGTATCATACTTTTCAGCCAGTGGCCGGCTTTCATGTAAAAGCAATTCTAGCAGATAATTAGCCTCTAGACTGCTTTTACAAGCAGTGGGAGGGAATGTCCCCCCCGGATATAAACAGCGCCATTGGGAAATTGGGAAAGCATTTTATCACACCGATCTTGGTGTGGTCAGATGCTTTGAGGGCAGAGGAAAGATCTAGGGTCTAATCCCCCAATTTTTTTCAAAAAAAGAGTACCTGTCACTACTTATTGCTATCATAGGGGATACTTACATTCCCTGAGATAACAATAAAAATGGTAAAAAAAAAAAAATATATGGAAGGAACAGTTTAAAAATAAAATAAAAAAGCAAAATAAATAATAAAAAAAATAAAATAAAAAAAATCACCACTGTCCCCCCCTGCTCTTGCGCAAAGGCGAACGCAAGCGTTGGTCTAGCGTCATATGTAAACAGCAATTGCATCATGCATGTGAGGTATCACCGCGAAGGTCAGCTCGAGGGTAGTAATTTTAGCAGTAGACCTCCTCTGTAAATCTAACGTGGTAACCTGTAAAGGCTTTTAAATGCTTTTAAAAATGAATGTGGTTTGTCACCGCTGCGCGTTTGTGCGCAATTTTAAAGCATGTCGTGTTTGGTATCCATGTACTCAGCCTAAGATCATCTTTTTTATTTCATCAAACATTTGGGCAATATAGTGTTTTTTAGTGCATTAAAAATAAAAAAAGGGTGTTTTCCCCCCAAAAAATGTGTTTGAAAAATCGCTGCGCAAATACTGTGTGGAAAAAAAAAATGCAACACCCACTATTTTAATCTGTAGGGCCTTTGCTTTAAAAAAATATATAATGTTTGGGGGTTCAACATAATTTTCTTGCAAAATTTTTTTTTTTTTCATGTAAACAAAAAGTGTCAGAAAGGGCTTTGTCTTCAAGTGGTTAGAAGAGTGGATGATGTGTGACATAAGCTTCCTAATGTTGTGCATAAAATGCCAGGACAGTTCAAACCCCCCCAAATGACCCCATTTTGGAAAGTAGACACCTCAAGCTATGTGCTGAGAGGCATGTTGAGCCCATTGAATATTTATTTTTTTGTCCCAAGTGATTGAATAATGACAAAAATAAAAAAATAAAAATAAAATGTACAAAAAGTTGTCACTAAATTATATATTGCTCAAACATGCCATGGTTATATGTGGAATTGCACCCCAAAATACATTCTGTTTCTTCTCCTGAGTACGGGGATACCACATGTGTGAGACTTTTTGGGAGCCTAGCCGCGTACAGGACCCCGAAAACCAAGCACCGCCTTCAGGATTTCTATGGGTGTAAGTTTTTGATTTCACTCCTCTCTGCCTATCACAGTTTCGGAGGCCATGGAATGCCCAGATGGCACAAAACCCCCCCAAATGACCCCATTTTGGAAAGTAGACACCCCAAGCTATTTGCTGAGAGGTATGTTGAGTATTTTGCAGATCTTGCTTTTTGTCACAAAGTTTTGAAAATTGAAAAAAGAAAAAAAAAAATGTCTTTCTTCTTTTTCAAAAACAAATGAGAGCTGTAAAATACTCACCATGCCTCTCAGCAAATAGCTTGGGGTGTCTACTTTCCAAAATGGGGTCATTTGTGGGGGTTTTGGGCTATCTTAGCATTTTATGGTCTTCAAAACTGTGATAGGCAGTGAGGAGTGAAATCAAGAATCAAGCCCTTAGAAATCCTGAAGGCGATGCTTGGTTTTCAGGGCCCCGTACGCGGCTAGGCTCTCAAAAAGTCCCACACATGTGGTATCCCCGTACTCAGGAGAATCAGCAAAATGTATTTTGGGGTGCAATTCCACATATAACCATGGCATGTTTGAGCAATATATCATTTAGTGACAACTTTTTGTACATTTTTTTTTCTTTTTGTCATTATTCAATCACTTGGGACAAAAAAAAAATATATTCAATGAGCTCAACATGCCTCTCAGCAAATAGCTTGGGGTGTCTACTTTCCAAAATGGGGTCATTTGGGGGGGTTTTGTGCCATCTTGGCATTTTATGGCCTTCAAAACTGTGATAGGTAGTGATAGGTAGTGAGGAGTGAAATCAAAAATGTATGCCCTTAGAAACCTTGAAGGCGGTGCTTGGTTTTTGGGGTCCCGTACGCGGCTCCCAAAAAGTCCCACACATGTGGTATCCCCGTACTCAGGAGAAGCAGCAGAATGTATTTTGGGGTGTAATTTCACATATGCCCATGGCATGTGTGAGCAATATATCATTTAGTGACAACTTTGTGCAAAAAAAAAAAAAAGTTTGTCATATTCCCGCAACTTGTGGCAAAATATAAAATATTCCATGGACTGAACATGCCTCTCAGTAATTAGCTTGGGGTGTCTACTTTCTAAAATGGGGTCATTTGGGGGGGTTTTGTGCTATTTTGGCATTTTATGGCCTTCAAAACTGTGATAGGTAGTGAGGAGTGAAATCAAAAATTTACGCCCTTAGAAATCCTGAAGGCGGTGCTTGGTTTCTGGGGTCCCGTACGCGGCTAGGCTCCCAAAAAGTCCCACACATGTGGTATCCCCGTACTCAGGAGAAGCAGAAGAATGTATTTTGGGGTGCAATTCCACATATACAATGGCATGTGTGAGCAATATATAATTAAGTGACAACTTTTTGTAATTTTTTTTTTTTTGTCATTATTTAATCACTTGGGACAAAAAAAAATATTCAACGGGCTCAACATGCCTCTCAGCAATTTCCTTGGGGTGTCTACTTTCCAAAATGGGGTCATTTGGGGGGGGGGGGTTTGTACTGCCCTGCCATTTTAGCACCTCAAGAAATGAGATAGGCAGTCATAAATTTAAAGCTGTGTAAATTCCAGAAAATTTACCCTAGTTTGTAAACGCTATAACTTTTGCGAAAACTAATAAATATACGCTTATTGACATTTTTTTTACTAAAGACATGTGGCTGAATACATTTTGGCCTAAATGTATGACTAAAATTTAGTTTATTCGATTTTTCTTATAACAAAAAGTAGAAAATATCATTTTTTTTTCAAAATTTTCGGTCTTTTTCCGTTTATATCGCAAAAAATAAAAATCGCAGAGGCAATCAAATACCATTAAAAGAAAGCTCTATTTGTGGGAAGAAAAGGACGCAAATTTCGTTTGGGTACAACATTGCATGTCCGCACAATTTACAGTTAAAGCAGCGCAGTGCAAAATTCTGAAATCACCTCTGGTCCTCTAGCTACCAAATGGTCCGGGGCTTAAGTGGTTAAATTTCGTACCTGGGGGGGGGGGTGTGTGTATAGTATGCCTGTAAAGCAGCGCATGTTTCCCGTGCTTAGAACTGTCCCTGCACAAAATATCATTTCTAAAGGACAAAAAGTAATTTAAAAGCACTCGCGGCTATAATGAATTGACGGCTCCCGGCAATATAGAGAAAAGTCATTGATAAAAAATAAAATAAATTGCGTATAGTGTGGGTGTGGTTAGTGGCATCTTCACATTGTTTAGGAGTATATAGTATTTAACTAATATGAAACCTAAAATGTATTGAAATCCTTTCTGTTACTGTACATACTGGTACAGTAAAACCTTGGATTGCGAGTAACTTGGTTTGCGTTTTACAAGACATGCTAATTTTAACTTGATAAACAAGCGAGGTCTTTTTTTTTTCACAATCAAAGTTTTTTTTTATTGAGGCTTGGTACAGATAACAGGTAATAAAAAGAAGCAATCATATCACAACAAAAGAAACATTTTTAACATCTAGGGCTTAATCATTATCAAGCCCGGAAAATGATAAAGGCATAATATATGAAATAGGTATATGCTGTACATAAAGTTTAAGAAAATGTGGCGGGAAGAAATGGGGTGGGTGAGAGGGTAAAGAAAAGAGGGTAAGAAAGGGAAGGGTGGGGGGTGAGGGGTAGTAGCAGGATCAGTAGAGCATGAAGGTACAGGGTATACAGATACATTAGCAGATCATCTCGAATACATATTCAGTGTATTATAGATTAGTCTCAGCAAGTGTGGACTTCACAGTCAGTCTCATTTACCTAATGTAGGGAGTGAGGAGTTATGCAATAAGCAGCTGGAATTTGGGGGAGAACGAGAATAAAACCCAAGGTTGCCAGATTTCATTAAAGTTGTTGCTGATTTCTCTTTTCATGGCTGCGATTTCTTCCATTTTGTGTATGTGTTCTACTCTATCCAACCAATCTCTGATTTTTGGTATCCGTTTGGTCTTCCAATGAAGCGGGATGAGTGTTTTTGCTGCAAGGAGGAGGTGTCTAGTGAGAGATTTCTTATATTTGCCTATAGTGAGTGTGTTAACGTTAATCAGGCAGGCAGCCGCTGTGAGGTTTACAGTGGTTTCAGTTATGAATTGGATCCACTTCCTGATCTCAGCCCAGTACTCAAGAATTAATGGACAATCCCACCAAATATGGAGGAAAGTGCCAACATCCTGTTCACAGCGCCAACATGTATCCGAGGCTGCGGTGGACCACCCCCCGGATCTCTGGGGTGTAATGTACCATTGAGTGAGGATTTTGTAAGAGACTTCCTGATATTTGGAGCTTAGGGAACATTTGTGTGTCATAATACATGCCTTCTCCCAGTGTTTTGTCGATATTTTAGTTTTAAGGTCACTTTCCCATTTAGCCTTATGTTTCAAGTCATCTGTGTGCTGAGCCTCAATTAACCAGGCGTAGGCTAGGGAAGTGGTATGTGCTACTGAGGTTCTCTTGAAGCAGAGATTTTCGAGTGGAGTCATTGGCAAGCAGTACAACGACCTACATCTGCTATTAATCAAGAAGTCTCTTAGCTGTAAGTAAAACCAGAGGCCAGGGAATGGTCCCTTCCAGTCTGCCCGTAGGGCTTCCAAAGATTTAACCTTTGAGTTTGATAGGCATTGGGAAGTCGTGTATGGGGTCGCATCCTTCAAGAGGTGTCCCGGGATAAAATCAGGGTTGTTGGTGACCGGGGTTAGAGGACCAGGTATGGAAGCAATGTTGTGTTTGACTACAGTTTTGTGCCAGGCATGAAGGGTGTTTGCTACTAAGGGGTGTGTCTGATTTTTGCCTCTTTTGGAGTGTAGTGTCCAGGGGTAGAATAGTAGGTTGTTTGGAGTTAAACTTTGTTCCAATTGGATCCAGTCCTTGTCCTGACCATGGCAATGCCAATCAAGTATTCTAATGATGTGGGATGCTTGGTGATATTTTTTAAAGTCCGGTAGACCTATTCCTCCTCTATTTTTGGGACGTGTCAGCAAGTTGAAGTTGATTCTTGGTTTCCTGCCTGCCCATAGGAAATCTCTCTGTGCCTTAAGAAGGCTTGTGAAAAAAGCCTCTGGGATTTTAATGGGAAGTGCATTAAAAAGGTAGAGCAACCTCGGGAGTAGGGATGAGCTTCGTGTTCGAGTCGAACATACGTTCGACTCGAACATCGGCTGTTCGATCGTTCGACGAAGATCGAACGATTTGGGCCGTTCGCGCCAAATTCGAGTGACGCGAACGGCCCACAATGCACTACGCCATCGCAGTGTCATCCAGGCGCTGTGATTGGCCAAGCATGCACTGTGACCCCGCATGCTTGGCCAATCACAGCGCCGGCAGCGAGGAGAGCAATGATTGGCCACAGGCAGGATGCCTGTGGCCAATTATTGCTGAGGGTGTTTAGTACACGCCCCACACTATAAAAGGCCGCCAGCACGGCGGCCTAGTGTAGTGTGTTCCGGAGCAGGGATAGAGCAGCATAGGCAGGGACAGTGACTTTTATTTCTTTCTTGCTTAACCTGGATTCCTTTAGTTTAGGGAAAGAGAAGGATAGGTAGGGAGAGTGTCAGTGTGTTTTGTGCTTGTGCTATATTGTGCTTAAAAAAAACATTTTTTCTAGGGACAGAAAACTGTAGGTAGGGAGAGTGTGTCAGTTTCTTTCACTGTCAAAGTCCTTGTTTCCAGGGACCTGGAAGGACAGTGAGTGAATTCTCCTTGTGCTAAATTGTGCTTAAAAAAAACATTTTTTCTAGGGACAGAAAACTGTAGGTAGGGAGAGTGTGTCAGTTTCTTTCACTGTCAAAGTCCTTGTTTCCAGGGACCTGGAAGGACAGTGAGTGAATTCTCCTTGTGCTAAATTGTGCTTAAAAAAAACATTTTTTCTAGGGACAGAAAACTGTAGGTAGGGAGAGTGTGTCAGTTTCTTTCACTGTCAAAGTCCTTGTTTCCAGGGACCTGGAAGGACAGTGAGTGAATTCTCCTTGTGCTAAATTGTGCTTAAAAAAAACATTTTTTCTAGGGACAGAAAACTGTAGGTAGGGAGAGTGTGTCAGTTTCTTTCACTGTCAAAGTCCTTGTTTCCAGGGACCTGGAAGGACAGTGAGTGAATTCTCCTTGTGCTAAATTGTGCTTAAAAAAAACATTTTTTCTAGGGACAGAAAACTGTAGGTAGGGAGAGTGTGTCAGTTTCTTTCACTGTCAAAGTCCTTGTTTCCAGGGACCTGGAAGGACAGTGAGTGAATTCTCCTTGTGCTAAATTGTGCTTAAAAAAAACATTTTTTCTAGGGACAGAAAACTGTAGGTAGGGAGAGTGTGTCAGTTTCTTTCACTGTCAAAGTCCTTGTTTCCAGGGACCTGGAAGGACAGTGAGTGAATTCTCCTTGTGCTAAATTGTGCTTAAAAAAAACATTTTTTCTAGGGACAGAAAACTGTAGGTAGGGAGAGTGTGTCAGTTTCTTTCACTGTCAAAGTCCTTGTTTCCAGGGACCTGGAAGGACAGTGAGTGAATTCTCCTTGTGCTAAATTGTGCTTAAAAAAAAAAAATTTTCTAGGGACAGAAAACTGTAGGTAGGGAGAGTGTGTCAGTTTCTTTCACTGTCAAAGTCCTTGTTTCCAGGGACCTGGAAGGACAGTGAGTGAATTCTCCTTGTGCTAAATTGTGCTTAAAAAAAACATTTTTTCTAGGGACAGAAAACTGTAGGTAGGGAGTGTGTGTCAGTTTCTTTCACTGTCAAAGTCCTTGTTTCCAGGGACCTGGAAGGACAGTGAGTGAATTCTCCTTGTGCTAAATTGTGCTTAAAAAAAACATTTTTTCTAGGGACAGAAAACTGTAGGTAGGGAGAGTGTGTCAGTTTCTTTCACTGTCAAAGTCCTTGTCTCCAGGGACCTGGAAGGACAGTGAGTGAATTCTCCTTGTGCTAAATTGTGCTTAAAAAAAACATTTTTTCTAGGGACAGAAAACTGTAGGTAGGGAGAGTGTGTCAGTTTCTTTCACTGTCAAAGTCCTTGTTTCCAGGGACCTGGAAGGACAGTGAGTGAATTCTCCTTGTGCTAAATTGTGCTTAAAAAAAACATTTTTTCTAGGGACAGAAAACTGTAGGTAGGGAGAGTGTGTCAGTTTCTTTCACTGTCAAAGTCCTTGTTTCCAGGGACCTGGAAGGACAGTGAGTGAATTCTCCTTGTGCTAAATTGTGCTTAAAAAAAACATTTTTTCTAGGGACAGAAAACTGTAGGTAGGGAGAGTGTGTCAGTTTCTTTCACTGTCAAAGTCCTTGTTTCCAGGGACCTGGAAGGACAGTGAGTGAATTCTCCTTGTGCTAAATTGTGCTTAAAAAAAACATTTTTTCTAGGGACAGAAAACTGTAGGTAGGGAGAGTGTGTCAGTTTCTTTCACTGTCAAAGTCCTTGTTTCCAGGGACCTGGAAGGACAGTGAGTGAATTCTCCTTGTGCTAAATTGTGCTTAAAAAAAACATTTTTTCTAGGGACAGAAAACTGTAGGTAGGGAGAGTGTGTCAGTTTCTTTCACTGTCAAAGTCCTTGTTTCCAGGGACCTGGAAGGACAGTGAGTGAATTCTCCTTGTGCTAAATTGTGCTTAAAAAAAACATTTTTTCTAGGGACAGAAAACTGTAGGTAGGGAGAGTGTGTCAGTTTCTTTCACTGTCAAAGTCCTTGTTTCCAGGGACCTGGAAGGACAGTGAGTGAATTCTCCTTGTGCTAAATTGTGCTTAAAAAAAACATTTTTTCTAGGGACAGAAAACTGTAGGTAGGGAGAGTGTGTCAGTTTCTTTCACTGTCAAAGTCCTTGTTTCCAGGGACCTGGAAGGACAGTGAGTGAATTCTCCTTGTGCTAAATTGTGCTTAAAGAAAACATTTTTTCTAGGGACAGAAAACTGTAGGTAGGGAGAGTGTGTCAGTTTCTTTCACTGTCAAAGTCCTTGTTTCCAGGGACCTGGAAGGACAGTGAGTGAATTCTCCTTGTGCTAAATTGTGCTTAAAAAAAACATTTTTTCTAGGGACAGAAAACTGTAGGTAGGGAGAGTGTGTCAGTTTCTTTCACTGTCAAAGTCCTTGTTTCCAGGGACCTGGAAGGACAGTGAGTGAATTCTCCTTGTGCTAAATTGTGCTTAAAAAAAACATTTTTTCTAGGGACAGAAAACTGTAGGTAGGGAGAGTGTGTCAGTTTCTTTCACTGTCAAAGTCCTTGTTTCCAGGGACCTGGAAGGACAGTGAGTGAATTCTCCTTGTGCTAAATTGTGCTTAAAAAAAACTTTTTTTCTAGGGACAGAAAACTGTAGGTAGGGAGAGTGTGTCAGTTTCTTTCACTGTCAAAGTCCTTGTTTCCAGGGACCTGGAAGGACAGTGAGTGAATTCTCCTTGTGCTAAATTGTGCTTAAAAAAAACATTTTTTCTAGGGACAGAAAACTGTAGGTAGGGAGAGTGTGTCAGTTTCTTTCACTGTCAAAGTCCTTGTTTCCAGGGACCTGGAAGGACAGTGAGTGAATTCTCCTTGTGCTAAATTGTGCTTAAAAAAAACATTTTTTCTAGGGACAGAAAACTGTAGGTAGGGAGAGTGTGTCAGTTTCTTTCACTGTCAAAGTCCTTGTTTCAAGGGACAGAGAAGGACACCTGAAGGTAGCCCTTATTGCTTTTTTCCCATCTCCCTGCAGGCCATCTATTAGAATGTCTGGAAGGCAAACAAGGAGAGGCAGACAGTCAGGAGGCAATAAAAGAGGGCAAGCAGGCTCTGTGTCTGGGGGCAACAGTGCTGGTCGTGGACGCGGTGCATTGTCATCAGCACATGGCCATGGGACACGCTTGTCCTTCTTTTCGGCAGCTGGACATGTTGAGCCACATCATGCCGAAGACTTGGTAGAGTGGATGACCAAGCCCTCCTCCTCCTCCTCATCCTCTCTCACCCAGGCTCAGGGTACTGGAAAAGCAGCTGCCAAAGCGTCCTCTTCCCTGGTATCAATGTCAGACTCATCATCAGTCACTCCTTCCCTAGACCCACCATGTCCTCCTCCTGAGGAGTCCCCCGAACTGTTTCAGCACAGTGTTGGGTACATGCTCCAGGAGGATGCCCAGCGTTTCGAAGGGTCTGATGATGAAACCCAGCTAGAGGAAGGCAGTAGCGTGAGAGCAGACAGAGGGGATGCTCAAGAAGGACACCAATCTGGCAGTCATGTTCCAGCAGCTGCAGCATACTGCCAGATTGGCTCCAGTGATGAGGAGGGAGGTGATGATGAGGTCACTGACTCCACGTGGGTGCCTAATAGGAGAGAGGAGGAGGAGGAGGAGGATGAGGAGGAGGCACATCTCCAACGAGGCAGGATGCCCTTTGGTGGCCAGCGTAAGGGCAGTACACCGACGGAATCACACCGCAGAGCTCCGCCTGTGCAGGGCGCTGCCTCTGCCCGTCATTCAAAAAGTTCTTTGGTGTGGGCCTTTTTTGAGGCTAGTGCATCAGATCGCACAGCTGCTGTTTGCAACATATGTCTCAAGCGTATATCGCGTGGCCAAAACATCAGCCGCTTGGGTACCACATGCCTGACCAGACATATGTTGACCTGCCATGCAGCTCGTTGGCAAGCCTACCTGAAAGACCCACACCAAAGAACAAAGCGGACCTCTCCTTGCACCGCATCAGCTGGGATCTCCAACCCCACTATAACTTCAGTCCTCTCTGAAACATGCACTGAGAGGAATGAAGGTGTAGAATTAGGTGTGTCACAGCCAAGTACTTGCGGCCACTCTGCTAGCAGTACACCGACGTCCGATTCTAGCAGGCAAATTTCCCTGCCCCAGCTGCTGGACCGTCGAAAGAAGTTCACTCCCAGCCATCCACATGCCCAGCGGTTGAATGCTAGCTTGGCTAAATTGCTAGCGCTTCAACTGCTGCCTTTTCAGTTGGTAGACTCGGCCCCCTTCCGTGAGTTTGTGCAATGTGCGGTTCCTCAGTGGCAGGTTCCCAAACGCCACTTTTTCTCACGGAAGGCTATTCCGGCTCTCTACCGGCATGTGGAAGGCAATGTCTTGGCCTCGCTGGACAGGGCGGTCAGCGGTAAGGTGCATATTACCGCTGACTCATGGTCCAGCAGGCATGGACAGGGACGTTACCTTTCTTTCACGGCCCATTGGGTCACTCTTTTGGCAGCTGGGAAGGATGCAGGACAAGGTGCAGTAGTGTTGGAGGTTGTCCCACCGCCACGCCTCCAAAATGCTACTACTGGTTGTGACACACCTCTCTCCTCCACCCCCTCCTCTTCTTCTTCCTCCATGGCCTCTTCCTGTGGTTTGTCCTATGAACCAGCGGTGCTCCGTAGCCGTTCACGGGGCTACGCACGTACGCAGGCAAAAAGATGCCATGCCGTGCTTGCGCTGGTGTGTTTGGGGGACAGAAGCCACACTGGGGCAGAGGTCCTGTCTGCTCTGCAGGGCCAGGCCGAGAGGTGGTTGACGCCACGCCAGCTTAAGCCAGGAATGGTGGTTTGCGACAATGGCACCAACCTCCTCTCCGCCCTCCGACAGGGACAACTGACCCATGTGCCCTGTGTGGCTCACGTCCTTAACCTGGTGGTGCAGCGGTTCTTGGGCAGGTACCCGGGCTTACAGGATGTCCTGAGGCAGGCCAGGAAAGTCTGTGTGCATTTCCGCAGATCTTATAATGCCAGTGCTCGCCTGGCTGAGCTGCAAAAGGAGTTGAACCTGCCCAAGAACCGCCTTATATGTGACATGCCCACCAGGTGGAACTCAACGTTGGCCATGCTGCAGCGGCTGCACACGCAGCAGAGGGCCATCAATGAGTACCTGTGGGACTACGGCACCAGGACAGGGTCAGGGGAGCTTGGTTTTTTTTCTCCACGCCAGTGGGGCATGATCAGGGATGCATGCACTGTCCTGGCACCATTTGAGGAGGCCACGAGGATGGTGAGCAGTGACAGTGCATGCATCAGTGACACTGTACCTCTTGTCCACCTGTTGGAGCACACGCTGCGTGGAATAATGGACAGGGCACTTGAGGCAGAACAGAGGCAGGAAGAGGAGGACTTCCTTGCCTCTCAAGGCCCCCTTTACCCAGACAGTGTTCCTTCTGTCCCACCCATCACACAGGAAGAGGAGGAGGAGGAGGAGGAGGAGGAGGAGGATTGTGTCAGCATGGAGGTGGAGGCTGGCACTCAGCATCATCAGCAGCAGTCTTTTAGGGATGATTTACAGTCCCAAGAAACCAGTGGACTTGTACGTGGCTGGGAGGAGGTGGCTGCGGATCATGTCGTCCTTAGTGACCCAGAGGACTCCGGACCAAATGCCTCAGCAAACCTACGCTGCATGGCCTCCCTGATCCTGCAAAGTCTGCGGAAGGATCCTCGTATTCTTCGGATCAAGGAGAGGGACCATTACTGGCTGGCCACTCTCCTTGATCCACGGTACAAGGGTAAGGTTGCAGACCTTATGTTACCGTCGCAGAGGGAGCAGAGGATGAGACAACTCCGGGAGGCCTTGCAGAAAGGTCTGTGCAACGCGTTCCCAGAGACTGGGAGGTTACAAACTCCTGGTCCTGGACAACGAGTTGCTGAGGCTTCGGCCAGTCAAAGAAGGAGCGGTGGGGAAGGTGGCCGTCTGACCGATGCGTTCAGACAATTCTTTAGTCCGCAGCCCCAAAGTATGATCGGTTCCAGCAACCATCGCCAGCGTCTGATAAACATGGTGCAGGAATATCTAGGGGCAAGGTCAGACTTGGACACCTTCCCCACCGAAAATCCTCTGGCTTACTGGGTCTTGAGGATGGATCACTGGCCAGAGCTTGCACAGTATGCAATTGAGCTACTGGCCTGTCCTGCATCCAGCGTTCTTTCGGAACGCACATTCAGTGCTGCTGGAGGATTTGTCACGGATCACAGGGTGCGCCTGTCCACCGACTCGGTTGATCGACTGACTTTCATCAAGATGAACCAGTCTTGGATCACCACCAGCTACCACACACCTGATGCTGATATAACAGACTAATTGATTTTAACATGTCACATCCCTTCAAGACTGATGCTGATGCTGAGTGCCTGTGCTGTTATGTTGACTGGCTATCCTCCTCCTCCGAGTCCTCAATGATACGATTGATGATGATAGCTTGGAAGATCATTTTTGTTTATGGGTGCCGCCACCAGTGGCTAAGGCCCAATTTTTCAGCCCCTGTTTTACAGGGGCGTGTAATTACAATTTTTTTAGCAATAATTTGCCATAGGGCTCATTGCTGTGCTCCAAGTACAGTATCTGTGAGGGGTTGGAGTATTGTGGCACCAGTGCCTAAGGCCCAATTTTTCAGCCCCTGTTTAACAGGGGCGTGTCATTACAATTTTTGAAGCAATACTTTGCAACAGGGCTCATTGCTGTGCTCCAAGTACAGTATCTGTGAGGGGTTGTAGTGTTGTGCCACCAGTGCCTAAGGCCCAATTTTTCAGCCCCTGTTCAACAGGGGCATGCAATTACAATTCTTGATCTAATAATTCACAGCAGGGTCCATTGCTGCACCCACCAAGAGTAACTCTGAGGGCTTACAGTCTTGTGGCAACGCCACCACCACCACCACCACGAAAGGCCCAATTTTTCAGCCCCTGTTCAAAAGGGGCATGTAATTACAATTCTTGATCTAATAATTCACAGCAGGGCCCATTGCTGCACCCACCAAGAGTAACTGTCAGGGCTTACAGTGTTGTGGCACCAGCACCACCATCAAAGCCCCAATTTTTACTACCACTGTTCAACAATTATATGTAATTAAAATTCCTGATATAATAGTTGACAGCAGGGCGTTCCAGCACCAACCAAGAGTAACTGAGTGCTTACAGTGTTGTGCCAACACCAACAACTAAGGGGCCTATTTCTGCAGAGTATATACGGCAGGTCCCTACTTTCAAACATCCAACTTACAAACGACTCCTACTTGCAAACGAAAGAAGACAACAGGAAGTGAGAGGAAATCTACCCCTAGAAAGGAAAATTCTCTCCTGTAAGAATAAATATGGGAGAAAGGGGTCTCATCTGTACTGATGCTTTATCAGCAATCCTTGTTTCAAGAAAAACACCACATTTCAAAAACAGTTGTCATTGGGACGGAAAGTGAGGTGAAATGTTCTGAACAGGGGCACAGACAGCAAAACAAATGTTACAGGGGTGATAACCCTTACCTATGTTTCCCAAAAAGTTTAAAAATAGATTTTTGGGCTGGAGCTACACTTCAACAATGTACCTGTTCAAAATTACAAACAGATTCTACATAAGAACAAACCTACAGTCCCTGTCTTGTATGCACCGCCTGTATACGGCTATTCAGAGTATATAGGGCCTTTTTTATTTTATGTGCGGGGTTCCCCTTAATATCCATACAAGACCCAAAGGGGCTGGTAATGGGCTGGGGTAGGGGGGGGGGTCATGGGGTAGCTATGCCATTTTTCTTAAAGAATTTCATCCATATTACCGGGACCAGACATTACATTAAAGCCGCAAGCAGTTTTAAATGGCTTTTTTTTCCTTTAGAAGTGTCATTTTGTGCAGGGACAGTTCTAAACACGGGAAACACGTGGCACTTCACAGGCATACTTTAGACACCCCCCAGGTACGATATTTAAAGGAATATTTGACTTTTTTTTTTTCACTTTATGCATCATTAAAATGACTGCTCCCGAAAAACGACCGTTTTTAAAACTTCTTTTTGCATTGATACATGTCCCCTGGTGCAGAACCCGGGTTCCCAAACCCTATTTATGACAATAACATGCATAATAGTTGTTATAATTAGCACTTTAGAATTCGAACGTTCGCATCCATTGTATTTAATAGGGTTCTAATGTTCGTTCGAACTTTCGGTCCGTTCGCGGGTTCTGGTGCGAACCGAACCCGGGGGTGTTCGGCTCATCACTACTCGGGAGGATTGTCATTTTTAAAATTGAAGCTCTGCCGAACCACGAGAAGGTCTTGGAGGACCATGCTCGTAGCTCTTTAATCAGTGAGGTAAGTAACGGCTTATAGTTATGTTGATATAGAGAGTCTAAATTGTCGGTCAGGTTTATCCCTAGATACTTCAGTGTGTTTTGATCCCATCTATAATTGTAGTTGTTTTTTATTAAGTTTAGTTGGTCAGGGGGTAAATTAATATTCAGGGCTTCAGATTTAGATTGGTTAATCTTAAAGTTGGATATGAATCCAAACGTCTCAAAGATTTTTTTTAAATTAGGGATGGAGATGTGTGGTTGTGATATAAAAAATAATAAGTCATCTGCATAGGCAGCGACTTTGTACTCCCTCTTTCCTATCTTAAATCCTGATACATCAGTCGTCAGTTTTATTTTCCTTATCAGGGGCTCCAGTGAGATGATGAAGAGAAGGGGGAGAGGGGGCATCCCTGACGTGTACCGTTGTTAATCTTAACGGGGTCAGAGAAGATATTGTTGACTTTAATCTTTGCGCACAGGTTTCGATAGAGGGCTGCGATCCATGAGAGCATGTGTTCATTTAAGCCAACATGGGCGCATGTAGCCATCATATAGTCCCAGGAGACTCTATCAAAAGCCTTCTCAGCGTCGGTGGAAAGCAGCATACCTCTTGTTTTAGAGTTTCGGGAGAAGTGTATTAAATTTAATGCTTTGGTGGTATTATCTCGTGCTTCTCTACCAGGCATAAATCCTACTTGTTCTGGGCCTATAATTTTTGATAATAAGGGTTTCAGTCTGTTAGCTAATATTTTGGCCAATAGTTTCAGATCAATATTCAGTAGGGAAATGGGTCTGTAATTTGCACATTCTGAATGGTCTTTATCTGGCTTGGGTATTACTGCAATGTTTGCCATGAGGAAGGATTTCGAGTTATGTTCATTCGTAGCTAAATAGTTGAAGGTGGATCTAAGGGGCTTTACAAGGAGATGTGTGTACGTTTTGTAGTACTGTGACGTGAAACCATCTGGTCCCGGACTTTTCCCTGTTTTGAGGCCTTTAATTGCCAATAGAATTTCTTCGGTGGTAATGGGTTCTTCTATTTTAGCCGTATCCTCCTGATTGAGTGTGGGCATTTTGCTATCCTTAAGGAATTCATGGATCGTTTCTTGTTTCGTGGTTGTTATATTTGGGGGTCTGTGTTGTACTGGAAGATTATGTAGTTTTGAATAAAACTTATGAAAAAGGTCGGCTATTTCAGTAGGCTTGTGTTTGGGGGTACCATCTTTGTCCCTGATAGCGTATATGCGTCCTTTCATAGTAGTGTCTTTAAGTGCTTTGGCTAACAATTTCCCGCTTTTATCTCCATGCTCAAAGTAAATGCTTCTCTTGAAGAAGAGGGCCTTTCTGATTTTAAGATCAAGTATAAATTTGAGGGCTTCCCTACAGCGTGTCAGCTCTTCTTCTACCTTGATTGAGAGTGATTGTTTGTGTTGTGACTCCAGTGTGGCTATCTGTGAGGACAGTTTAGTTATTTCTTTCTCCCTCTCTTTTTTTTTCCTGGCGCCCCATCTCATAAGTTCTCCTCTTATCACACTCTTATGAGCCTCCCAGTTATTTAGTGGGTTAGTGTCTGCGTCGCTATTGGTTTTAAAGTACTCATTAATTGCTACATGAATGTCATCTTTAATGATCTGGTCAGTCAGGAGTGAAGCATTGAGTCTCCAGTTAAAGGTGGGTTGTTTCGGACGGTCGAATTTCAATGAGATGGCTGTAGGGGCATGGTCCGATAGGGAGATTATACCTATCTCAGCCTGAAGTAGGGAGTGCAAGTCCCTTTGCGAGATCAGAATCAGATCGATTCGCGAGTATCGTTTGTGTGGTGGGGAGAAAAAGGTATAATCTCTCCCAGTGGTGTGTATAGATCTCCAGGTGTCTATTAAAGATAAGGATCTTAAGAGTGCCTTAATTCGTTTGAGGATCTTATATGTTACTGCTGTGTGTCCTGTAGAAGTGTCCTTGAGGGGAGAGAGGGGGATATTGAAATCTCCTCCCAAAATGATACAACCTTCTGCAAACCATTTAAGCTCATCGATTATCTTGTGGCAGAATGAGATGTGAGCGGTATTTGGGAAGTATACATTAGCGAGTGTGATGGAGGAACCTGCCCATTCGCCTTTAAGGAAAAGATAGCGACCTTCGAGGTCCGTGAGGTGTTGTTTGACTACAAAAGGGGAATCTTTGTCAATTAATATAGAAACTCCTTTAGTTTTGGCTAGGGGGTTTGTGGCATGGTACATTTTTGTGAATATTTTATCAGTGAATGTAGGGACATGTTTGCTCTTGAAATGTGTTTCCTGCAGGAAAACTACTGATGGGCGAGCTTTTTTAAGTTCTCTTAGCAGCTTAGATCTCTTCTCTGGAATATTAAGACCGTTGACATTGTGGGATATTAGTGTTGGAGATTTCCCTAGATGAGTGTAAGCCATGATCTAAAAACAGGGAGTTAATAGATAGTACTGTATCTTGTTATTAATAGGGTTTGGGGAGGGTAAGGACGGGGATAGGGATAGTGAAGAAGAAAAAGGGATGAACAGGAAGGGGAGGTTAAGTGGATGCTCGAGTCACACCTAAAAGGTGAGGAGCAGATAAGTCGTCTTTGAAACGAGACGTCTGTGACAACTCTGAGGGTTAAATGGGAGGCGCAACAGAACAGATGTGGCCGTGAGGTGGTGATTCCTAAAAATGTATCACTAAGGTGTGTTGTGTGTGAGAGTGTATCTCCTAGAAAGTGAGACAGATCTGGGAGACCTGGGGAGTTGAGCATTGTAAAGTCATATTGTGATCTTAAACTGTTAACTGACAGAATAGTAACAACATTTGAGGACAAGGGGAAAAAAAAAGGGGGGGGAATGGGGGGGGACCCAGCTGTCTTACTAGATTATGTGGAACAGTTCATGCTTCGCATGGTAACAGTGAAGCTGTCTCACTAGGTTATGTGGAACAGTTCATGCTTCGCATGGTAACAGTGAGAGTCTTTAGACAGTTAGTATCATGAAAAAGTCTTGTCCCACTATCTCACATGGTACAAACAGCTTGTTTCTCCATGCAGGATAGACAGGAGAGAGCGCTTAGAAGCCCAGAAAGAGGCTTGTACAATTGAAAAATAACACAAAACGGATAACAGTAATCATAAAGAGAAGACCCACATCTTTCAAATAACAGTAGTTTCCTAATAGTGGTTGCATGTTGGCGGATTACCCTTAACAAATTTGTGGGAAAGTCTGTCTCCACCAGTAACTGCCGATATAAGTGGGTCCGCCAATGCGTGTAAAAGCAGTCAGTGTCTGTGCGACATAGCTTATGCTTGCAGATGTAAATTTGGTGCACCCTCAGATGTCCAGGGAGATTATTCTCACTAAATCTTTAAGTGTAGCCCGTTAGAATACTCACTGTTCTGTCGGATTGGAGAAAGAAGTTCTCGTGAGGGTGTTGCGTATTCTGGGCATCTAGCCCGAGGTGGTTCCCTGGTGAGCTAGTCTCAGGAATTTCGGGGTATAGAAAGAGAAGAGGCGAGTAGAAATATCGAAGTCATCAGATCCCGGCCTGTTCACTCGTCTTACCCCTCAGTTGGGAGGGGAGAAACCGTGCAAGTACTAATAAATCCTATGAAAGTAGTCTCCCCTTGGGTTCTATTCCTAAGTCGTCGTACACTGTGGGTACAGTGTCCTTAGGTTGCAAGTTTTATGCACGGCGGATCGGGTCAGGAGAGGGAAATAATTGAGCGAAGTGAAGAGGGTTGACTTGTCGCCTTCATGAAATGACAGCAAAGCCAACTGGGCTTCAAAACAGAGGTTACAGTCTTGGGCTTCCTGGAGAGGGAAGAAAAAAAAAAAAAAACCCACAAAGGGGGGGATGGAGGGGGGGATGTGTGGATGTCCCCTGTCCGTGTTGTGGGCGGATGCTGTAGAAGTGAATATTGGTCTTTTTACATGAGCTTTGGACTTTTGGTTCCTTTGGCGGAAGAAGGAGGATCAAAATTGCTTCTGTTGGCGTTTCTGCGATAGGATCCTTGTTGGAAAGGTGAGCGGGAGGGTGTTGATCCAGAGCTGGTTTGGTAGTTGTTGATTTCCGGCGGCAGCAGAAATTCCGCATACCACTCGGGAAGATCAATCGGAGCTATTTGTAGGTTTTCGCAGAATTTTTTTAAATCCTCTGGGATTTTGAGCAGGTGTTGTTTGCCCATGTAAGAGGCTTGAAGAGCAAACGGAAATTTCCATCTATAATTGATGCCTTTTTCTATTAAGACATCCAGTAGTGGCCGCAATGCTCTTCTGTTCTTAAGAGAAATTGGTGACAGATCTTGAAACAGTTGAATTGCGGATTCGTTGAATAGGATTTGGTCTTTGGATCTTGCTTTTTGGATGACATCTTCCTTCAGGCCGAAATTGGGTAGGCAACATATGATATCCCTAGGTGGGTTTCCATCTGGTGCTGTAGGTCTTAGAGCTCTGTGAGCCCTGTCAAATTCTATGGGAGATTGTTCAGGTCTGTCAAGGAGACTATTGAAGATGGAAGTTAGTGCTGGTTTAATTTGGTCTGGAAGGACTGTCTCAGGAACACCTCTGATTCTTATGTTATGTCTCCTCCCTCTATTATCCAAGTCTTCCAGGTGCCTATTCATTACAATCAGGTGTTGGGAGTGGGAAGCGGTGACGTCATCCAGTCTGATCAATGCCCTGTCTCTTCTTTTCCCTGCACGTTCCGTCACAGCCATTTGTTCTGAGAGCCTAAGCAGCTCAGTTTTAATGTCCGTAATGGCGGAGGTGAATGATCTTTTGATGTCCGCAGCTATGTCTGTCATGGTAGCATAGGTCAGAGGTCTGTCATTATCGTTGTGACCCGCTGCAGAATCCTCAGATGGAGGGAGGGATACTTCGTCTTCATCCAATTCTTCTTCCATATTATGTCTGTGGGGTGTCTCCATTTTTGAGTTTCTCCCTCCCCCACTATATCTGTACTTGTTCAAGTTTGATGATGATAACCGTCTTTTGGGGGTAGTCAGAGAGCGGAGAACGTGGTTATGTGTCCCTTTTTTAATCTGTGTGGACATATTCACTGTGCGTACGGTTTGTTTTCAGGCCCAGGTCTCACAGCGACTCAGGATTCACTCACATATCTGTTATCAGCTCCACGCGCCAAGCCATTATCCCTGATTCCTGAGTGAAGGTTGTAGAGCGTAGATCTGTCGTGCTTGGGTAGGTGCACGGTCTGAGCGTCGGTGTGATGCGTGTGATAGTTGCGTTGGGGAAGGAATGATTGCAGCGATAGATCGCAGATACCTGGTTACAGTCCAATAGGAAAGGCCCAAGATGCAGTGGTCTGTGCGTCCCCCCTGGTGTGTATGCCGGGCTGCTGCTGCTAAATAGGGGCTGGGCTGGAGCAGACCGGGGTGATTGGGCCTTTGCTGCTGTTAGGTTAAAGGTGTAGCAAGCTGAGGCCCGGTGAGCAAGTCCCTCCTTCCATGCAGCTACTTTGCGGGTTGAGCGTCAGTTTTGTGCCTTGGCAGTTAAATAGGGTGGGTATTAATCCCTCTGGGGCACTTAAACTGGTGTAGAGGTAGCTGTGGGGGGATGGAGTGGGATAAGATTGGAGTGCCGGGAGTAGCAAGATGGCCGCTGACTTCCGAGGGTAGGCCGAAGCCGCGGTCTTTCCTGGGGATGGAGGCCGATCGTGGGTGCTTCGCTCGGTATAGGCCTACGGTTTCCCCGCTAAGAACCCCTCCAGTGCACCCGTGGACAGTCACTTCTGGGGGTGTCTCGTTGTGGCAAGGTAGGGCTGCTGCCCTGCTACTTACTGCGCTTCAGAGAAGGGGAAGTCCGGGTCGGCAGGCCGCAAGATGGCGTCAGGCAGCTGGATGCCGGAGCTGGAGGCCGGGATCTTCAGGTAATTCTGTTCTGCAGAACGTGACAGCGGCAGCTGGTAGGTCGGAACCGGGCAGTCTCCTCGTCCCCCGATCGCGGAAGTAGAGAGCTGAGGACCCCGGAGGGCCAGCAGGCCTCAAGATGGCGACGTGTCCCTGCAATGCGGGTCTGCTCGTCTGCCCCAAACAGGCACCGTTTCTGCTAATAGCTAGCCTGGGCTGTAGCAGGGGAGGCCCAGGTGCTGTTGGTGGCGGTTTTAAGCCTCAATGGGTGACCTAGGGCAAGGATGGCAATGGATTCGCCCCGCTTGTGTGGAGCTCAGCTCTCACACGTCTTCCCTGTCCTGCGTCCGGCCACACCCCGCGAGGTCTTGCAATACAAGTAGTATCACGTCACAACTAAGTATAAAAGACAAGAGAGGCACCTCTCAGTGTAAAATATGGTTACTTTTAATGAAGGTACAACATTTAGGCTCGGTTCACGCTACCGCGACTTGGGACCCGACTTGTGAGACTCAAAGTCGCTCGATATGTGAAATACAATTTTAATCAATAAGAGCTGTCTTAATTAGCACTACTGAAGTCATTCTGACTTTAGAAAAGGTTCCTGTACTACTTAAAGGCAACTTCTATCCTACTTGTGCCCATAGACTTTAATGGAATTTGCCTTAAAGTTGCCTTGAAGTCACATTGCTATAATCTTTTTATATGGACTATAGACAAAAGGAATTATGAATAAATAGTTGTGGGATGAATCATCTGAGTTTCCATTGTTTCTTATGAGACATTTGCTTTCATATACGAGTGCTTTGAATTACAAGCATGTTTCTGGAACGAATTATGCTCACAATCCAAGGTTTTACTCTACTATATTTACATCTACATACAGCTGTTCAATTGAACACAACTCTCCACTGCTGTTAGAGACCTGCTCAAGGTGCTATGGCTGCAAATGTCAGCATTTGGTATTGTGCTTGCAGAGGTCCACTTCTCTCTTTCATTCATGCGCATTAAAGAAGCAGCAAAAACAATATTAGCATAAAACTACACTAGCCAGTCTCAGCTCCCTTCTGATTACACATTAAAAAAGCACCATCTAATACAAAACATATATCATTTTTTTGTCTCTGGATCTTATAAGTGCCTATTCACACATAGCACTTTGACTGGTGTTTTTCCACACTGGAAGAACACCAGTCACTCCTAGGACACACAGAAAACAATTGTTTTCTATGTGCACTATTGGCACGGCAACATAGCCTGGAACTGAGGTGCAGTGGGCTGTGATAAAATGCAGACATTCTGAATTTTATCACATCACACTGGAAGGCACCCCATGTCACTGTACAGCAGTGCAACATACGCACTGTTTTTCAGTGACATGAATGAAGTGTCACTTTGTGCACTTCACATAAAGTTTTGAAAAAAAGTAGCTGTGTCATGTGGTAAAACACACATCACACTGCCCCCTGCCGCTGGCTCACTGCATGGAGAGCTGCCCATACACTAAACCGTTACGGTTGCGTGCAGACAGTGTAAATCATATTAAATCTTATGTAGATCGTTTCCAATGATAGAACCCTTAGGAATAATGTGAAAACGCAAAATAGTAGATGAAAAGAAGGGAGAGATTGGGAGAGATGAAAAGTAAACAAGGAATAATAGGGGATAAAATGAATGAAAAAAGATGGAGGAAAGAAAGAAATAGAAGGGTATGAAGGATGGGTAGGAAGAGTAAGGAGGGAAAGTGAAGGGGGTAGAAAAGAAAACAACTGATTCATAGTAGTGTGAAAAGCCCTATTCAAAGTTTAAACCATGTAGGTTCCTTGTATGAAGTTTGAATATCCAGTATGAATCACTTCTGGCCAGAATTGAAACACAATATTTTCTCCTTGCTTCTGTTCTACCCTCTCAATAGTCAGTTTTTAGCAATTTGTGAGCAGGGATGAGCCGAACACCCCCCTGTTCGGTTCGCACCAGAACCTGCGAACAGACAAAATGTTCGTGTAAACTTTAGAACCCTATTAAATACAATGGACTCGAACGTTCGAAATCTAAAGTGTTAATTATAAAGGCTAATATGCAAGTTATTGTCCTAAAAAGTGTTTGGGGACCTGGGTCCTGCCCCAGGGGACATGTATCAATGCAAAAAGAAGTTTTAAAAACGGCCGTTTTTTCGGGAGCAGTGATTTTAATAATGCTTAAAATGAAAAAATAAAAGTGAAATATTCCTTTAAATTTCGTACCTGGGGGGTGTGTATGATATGCATGTGAAGTGGCGCATGTTTCCCGTGCTTAGAACTGTCCCTGCAAAAAATGTCATTTTTGAAAGAAAAAAAATGCATTTAAAACTGACTCGCGGCTATTAATGAATTGTCGGCTCCCGGCAATACATACAAAAGTCATTGATAAAAAAAAAAAAAAAAAAGCGTGGGGGTTCCCCAGAATTCAATTACCAGGCCCTTCAGATCTGGCATGGATTTTAAGGGGAACTCCACCCCAAGTTTAAAAAAAAAATGGCGTGGAGTCCCCCTAAAAATCCATACCAGACCCCTTATCCGAGCATGCAACCTGGCCGGCCGCAGGGGAAAAGGGGGCGACGAGAGAGCGGCCCCCCCTCCCTCCTGAACCGTACCAAGCCACATGCCCTCAACATGGGGAGGATGTCCCCATGTTGATGGGGACAAGGGCCTCATCCCCACAACCCTTGCCCGGTGGTTGTGGGGGTCTGCGGGCGGGGGGCTTATCGGAATCTGGAAGACCCCTTTAACAAAGGGGACCCCCAGATCCCGCCCCCCCCTATGTGAATTGGTAACGGGTACATTGTACCCCTACCATTTCACGAAGAAAGCGTAAAAAAAATGTTTAAAAAAACACACAAACACCTTGAAAAAGTCCTTTATTTAAAAAAATAAATAAATAAACATTCCAGCGGTGAAATCCAGTGTCCCGCGGCGATCCCGATGTCCAGCGCTGTCCTTCATTGGTTGTGCCTGAGCGGACCTGATGGGGAACTCCCTCTCAGTATTTTAAATGTATAGACCCGCCCCTTCTAATGTTCCCCATCAGGTCCGCTCAGCGGACGAGATGCAGAACATGAGAAGGGGCGGGTCTATACATGTATTACCAAAGTGAGAGCAGTTCCCCATCAGGTCCGCCCCCTCGGTATGTCAGACCCGCCTACGTCATTGGCTTGAGCGGGGAACTTCCTTCACTATGTAAATTTACACAGTGAAGGAAGTTCCCCGCTCAAGCCAATGACGTAGGCGGGTCCGACATACCGAGGAGGCGGACCTGATGGGGAACTGCTCTCACTTTGGTAATACATGTATAGACCCGCCCCTTCTCATGTTCCGCATCTGGTCCGCTGAGCGGACCTGATGGGGAACTTTAGAAGGGGCGGGTCTATACATTTAAAATACTGAGAGGGAGTTCCCCATCAGGTCCGCTCAGGCACAACCAATGACGGACAGCGCTGGACATCGGGATCGCCGCGGGACACTGGATTTCACCGCTGGAATGTTTTTTTTTTTAATAAAGGACTTTTTCAACGTGTTTGTGTGTTTTTTTAAACATTTTTTTACGCTTTCTTCGTGAAATGGTAGGGGTACAATGTACCCCTTACCAATTCACATAGGGGGGGGGCCGGGATCTGGGGGTCCTCTTTGTTAAAGGGGTCTTCCAGATTCCGATAAGCCCCCCGCCCGCAGACCCCCACAACCACCGGGCAAGGGTTGTGGGGATGAGGCCCTTGTCCCCATCAACATGGGGACATCCTCCCCATGTTGAGGGCATGTGGCTTGGTACGGTTCAGGAGGGAGGGGGGCCGCTCTCTCGTCCCCCCCTTTTCCCCTGCGGCCGGCCAGGTTGCATGCTCGGATAAGGGGTCTGGTATGGATTTTTAGGGGGACTCCACGCCATTTTTTTTTTATTTGGGGTGGAGTTCCCCTTAAAATCCATGCCAGATCTGAAGGGCCTGGAATGGATATTTGGGGGAACCCCACGTCAATTTTTTTTTATTTGCGGCGGGGTTCCCCTTAATATCCATTCCAGACCTGAAGGGCCTGGTAATTGAATTCTGGGGAACCCCCACGCTTTTTTTTTTTTTTTTTTTATCAATGACTTTTGTATGTATTGCCGGGAGCCGACAATTCATTAATAGCCGCGAGTCAGTTTTAAATGCATTTTTTTCTTTCAAAAATGACACTTTTTGCAGGGACAGTTCTAAGCACGGGAAACATGCGCCACTTCACATGCATATCATACACACCCCCCAGGTACGAAATTTAAAGGAATATTTCACTTTTATTTTTTCATTTTAAGCATTATTAAAATCACTGCTCCCGAAAAAACGGCCGTTTTTAAAACTTCTTTTTGCATTGATACATGTCCCCTGGGGCAGGACCCGGGTCCCCAAACACTTTTTAGGACAATAACTTGCATATCAGCCTTTATAATTAGCACTTTAGATTTCTCCCATAGATTTTTCGAATTTGCCGCGAACACCCCAATTTGTTCGCTGTTCGGCGAACGGGCGAACAGGCAATGTTCGAGTCGAACATGAGTTCGACTCGAACTCGAAGCTCATCCCTATTTGTGAGTGTAAAATGATTTGCTATGTTAATATGCATCCCAGATCTGACATTATGCTGATGGTCCCAAAAGTGATTTTGTAGATTTCTAGTAGTTTTACCCACGTATTGAGTTCAGCATTTCTCGCAAATCAAAACATACATTTCTTGTTTTGTACTGCAATGACCATCTGTTTACCTCAGTGGGTGTTAACTGTATTACATGATCAAATATTTTGTCGTTCCCCCACATAATCACAGCCTAAATATCTAGAAGCACCACATTTTATATATGCTACTAGTAATCAGTCTGCATGTTATGCTTTTTCACAGAGCACATTCCTAAATGTTGCTGGCTGCAATTGTTTTCTTCAAGGCTTTTTTAAAATGTCGTCAATAGTGAAATGTGCAGGGGCAGTATGCATGAGCATAGAAGATTACAGTTTCCTTTGGGAAAACATGTGATGTCTTCCACAATCTCTATCTGTATATCACAAGAACAGAGCCCTGTCACCACATACCACACTATGCCCAAACAAGGACCTTTGTATCAATATTACAGCTTCCATTTTCATGAAAGTTAACCAAAAAATAAAAGCCTTTTCTGCAGCACCTGACTGCATCCCTTGAAACAAAAAAATTTAAAAACACTGAGCATCCAAAACACCACACACCCTCACCAAAAGGTGCAAGGTATTCCACTGCCATATCCCCATATACCCAATTTTTCAAAAATATTACAGCTAAGACCCTTAGATATTACTTGGTTAAAGTTGGCCTCCCCCAGGGTTGAACATGACTAGGTAGATTGGCCTAGCTAAAATATGTACACACAAACAAGGCAGGTGTTTTGCTAAATTAAAAATTCATGTGTATCATCTTAAAAATAAAAAATAAAAATGTTTAGTGTATCCATCTAGAATAATGCTAAGTGTACAGGCAAAAAAAAAGGGAAGTGTTTTTTCTACAATAGCATTTACAGTGTAAAATATAAAAATGTACTTCTGAAACAAGTTAAGCAGAGGCAGGACAGTATGTTGGCTATCCACAAATAAGGCACAATTTTCAGTAGTGAATTTTCTTACTATTTAAATTCCTGGCCTTGCCTATATTTACTTACCATGTACAGGGACTTCCCCTATGGGGAAAAAAAATAATTAATAATTGAAATAAAAAATAACATAATGACAGGTGGGAATATGTTAGTGTGGGACCGCCCAGCCCCGGAACTTTTTTTTTAAATATGGAAAAAATGTTGGAGTAAATTTCTTTTTGGCGATCCCATATATTAGACCATATAGTGTGTGTGCTATAGCAGGAGCATAAGGGGGACCCTGAGGAAGAGGCAAATCCTTGGAATATGTGTGTTGAAGTTGTCTCATGGAGGATTTTTTCAGCAGGTTCAGCATTTCCACATCAGCAGTCATGGCGGTGTCAGTCTGACTGTCAGCATTTCTCCTCTTATTGATGCCGGCTTATACATAGAAAGTCAATAAATTCTGCATATATTGGTCAAGGCTGTGTATTTCTCTCTGTGATGACACCTTAAATATCTTGTGAGTACATTTTTTAGTTTTTAATCAGTGTTATTTGCTTCTTCCTCAGAACCTTTGTCCTTTCCTATTGGTACAACCTTTGAACAGTGTGCCATCTCATCATCTACCGCCTACTCATTGCTGGAACCTACTTTACAGTAAGCTCCAGCTGCTGGGACATTGTTGCCTCTTGCTGCTTCCTGGCTGATGACCTCTAAATACTCTGTGGCTTAACTCTCCTGCTCTATGGGGAAGCTGTTTTCCTCCTACTCAATATCTGAAAGAAGGAATGTTTGCATATGACCAAGATCATCCTCCTGCACCAAGTCAGTGATCATGTGATCAAATGATTACGCCAACTCCTTCTAGCCAGTTTGCAGAGCTATGGTGGCATTAGCAGAGGAGGAAGATAAGTACACATTAGCAGCATTAGCAGACAACTGGCTGCTCTGCATGTGGGTGGAGGAATCAGAGAAAGGCTTTGTCAGCCACTTCTCTACCTGTTGCTCAGCCACTCTGAGATAGAATGCGTAGACTTGTCCTACCTCTGGAAGATGGTGAAGCCTGACCATCACTTTGTTCTGCAGAACTTGTTAACCTCTAACCCGGAACCCAAGAGTCTTTCCATGTAGTGTGTGTTAGTGTTAGCTCTGTTTGGAACATCAAGAGACATTTTATTTACCCTCACCTGGTTGCCGACTTTATCTACATGGAATGACTCTTGTGTTGTGGGGTGGACACTGCAAGTCAGGCACGATGAGTGGAAACAGAGAGCTCTTGGAAGCCCTGATTGCATGATTGGGTTGCAGTGCCATTATCTTGCATGTTTTTTCCCTCTACCACCTTTTATTTGTATTTCAACCTGATTGGGCTGTTTTACAAGGTAAGGACTTACATATGCTTTAACCACCAGAGCATGCGGGCTGCAGCTTCTTCTTTCACCTTGTATCATGAACTTATAAAGCACCATTGCTAACATACTAATTAATTTTTAATTACCACCTTGTTTACATATACACAAAAAGCAACACATAAGCTGCTTTTATCATTTTCCAGTTTATCAAGCCCAGTCTTGGCTAATTAAGCAATCCCCAGAATCTCTAGCAGAAACATTACTGTTCTGCAAATAGATCCCTGCACAGTCAGAAACTTGCCTTGGAATAAATGTGAAATACAGAGGAATCACATTATCATATTTTTTAATCACCCAGTTATTTCATTTGAAAATTATATGGCATTTTTTCATTACTTATTAGAGATATTAATTAATTATTCAGGGTCACTATATTAAAATATTTCCAAGTTAGAAATGCAAAGCTGAACTAAAAGCCACTGAGATTTAGGGAAAATCTTTACAATACATTATTTTATAAATTAGTCATATCATATTTCATTTATTTATTGAACCTTGTATAGCTACTAAAAGCTCAGACACCAGAGACCTATAATAGAAGGAAAATGGAATTCAAAAGACAAGCTCCTTGCAGATACCTTGGCTGTAACATAAATATATATTTAGATGCATGCATTTTGCTTCATAAATATGCATTTTAGGTACAAATCTTATTCTTTCCATGTGGTGCAGTTTTGTG
This sequence comes from Rana muscosa, assembly GCA_029206835.1. Classification (NCBI taxonomy): domain Eukaryota; kingdom Metazoa; phylum Chordata; class Amphibia; order Anura; family Ranidae; genus Rana; species Rana muscosa. The sequence goes on along the minus strand of CM055117.1, from coordinate 419,402,320 downwards.
CGAAAGGCAAAGGGAAACCCTATAATTCACACCTACCCATGGCTCGTTTGCCCCCCCTGGAATCGAGAAGGTGTTGGCCAAATTGGCAGTGCTCTACACCCTCCGACGCCCTTACACCTACTTCCAGCCCCGCACAGAGCTGCACAGCAGCACATGTACTCCCTCCTCCTCCCCATGGGCCCTCCACACCTCCTTGTCGCTGCTTTAAGGCGGCTACGTCTTGTGGTTTGGCAGCGCTAGCTGGGCGGGGCCTCGCGCTGCAACCCGATTGGCCCCGGCTCTTCTCATTCTCCCGGGCACAGGCCAGCTCCGCCCCTGGCCATTGGACTGTGCAGTGTGCCCGGGGAGAGAAGAAGAAAAAGAGCCGGGGAGGTGGCGGAGCGGAGGGTGTCTCGAGTCGGTGGTGGTAGTACCTCGGGGGCCTGGCCTCCTGTGGGGCGGCCTGCTGCACACACACACTGGATCTGCTGAAGGTGAGCAGAAAGGAGAGCCAGGCTGTGTGTGTGGTGTGGAGGGAGGAGGAGATGTCCTAGAACATGTGTGTGTGTGTGTGTGTAAAGGAGTGCAGGGTGCTGTGTAATGTAAAGTGGTCCAGTGATGCAGGATGCTGTGTAATGTAAAGGGGTGCAGGGTGCTGTGTAATGTAAAGGGGTCCAGAGGTGCAGTTGTGGAGAAGGGGTACACAGTAGTGACAAAGAGATATTTAAAGATGCAGGGGGCACAGTGGGGTGTTTTTACATTTTAACATGGGGTGGGGTCACTTTTAACTCCCGCTAGCGGTCAAAGACAGGGTAAAATGCCGAAGCGCCCCCCCCCCCGAAAAAATTTCAGCGGACGCCCATGCACCTACCATGGTCGCGTCACATGGAACAGTGCGGTTTATTTACTATACCCGGAGAGTGCAAAATCCGTTGCAGCTCTGCATAGAAAACAATCAACTTCCAGGTTTTATTGCCAAAGCTTAATTGAACAAGCTGAAGTTAGAAGCTAATTGGTTTCCATGCACAGCTGCACCAGATTCTGAGTGCATCAGTTTTAGTAAATCTCCTGCAGTTTGTATCCAGCTTTAAAGTGATTCTAAATGCAATTTTTTCAAATAAGAAACATGCAATGGTTTTGTACAGAGCAGCCTCGATCCTCCTCTTCAGGTTTCCCCCCCGCTGACGCTCTGAGCTCCTCCCCCTGCCGAGTGCCCCCATAGCAAGCTATGGGGGCTTTTGTGTATACTCGCTCCCGAGCTGATGCTGCGGGTTTGATCTACTAAAACTGCAGTGCAAAATCTGGTGCAGCTCTACATAGGAACATATCAGCTTCTTCTTTTTTTTTCTTTCTCAAAGCTTAAAGCAGGGTTCCACGCGCCGCCATCCTCACTAAGGGAAACAGGCAGTGAAGCCTTGCGGCTTCACTGCCCATTTCCTACTGCGCATGCGCGAGTTGCGCGGCGCTTTGTGAATGGGCCGGCTGCTCTCTGGGATACACACAGTTCCCAGAAGGCAGCGCGCCCCATTCACCAGAAGACACCACGAGTAGAATGAGGAAGAAGACCAGCCGTGGAGGATGAAGAGTCAGATTAGGAACTTCCGCATAGCAACCGCTATTTCTGGTAAGTAAAAAAAAAAAAAATGTTTAAAATTTTTTTTTTTACAGTTTTTTTTGATTTTTGGTCAAAACATTTTTTTCAGGGTGGAACTCCACTTTAATTAAACCAACTGAAGTTAGAAGCTGATTGAGTAGCATGCACAGCTGTACCAAATAATGCATTCTCCAATTTTAGTAAATCAACCCCTGGGTGTCCATTGACACACAGAGCGCAGCTCGGCCCTGCCCCTGGTCTCTCCATACTGGCTGTGATCAACAGCAGGTGCCTGTGGCTCTGCTGCTGCTTCAATGTCCCATGAGGAGAAGGAGAGCCGAGAGAGCTGCTGCTCTTGTGCACATTGCTGGATTAAGATCAGGCTCAGGTAAGTATAAGGGGGAACTGGTGGGAGGAGCTGCATGCAAAAGTTTTTTTTTACCTCAATGCAAAAAAAGGAATTAGGGTTAAAAACAAATGTATTCCCTTAGAACCACTTTAACCACTTCAGCCCTGGGAAGCTTAACCCCTTAATGACCAGGCTATTTTTTTGCGATACAACGCTGCATTATTTTAACTGATGAATGTGTGGTCGTGCGATGTTGTACCCAAATAAAATTGATGTCCTTTTTTTCCCCACAAATAGAGCTTTCTTTTGGTGGTATTTGATCACCTCTGCAGTTTTTATTTTTTGCACTAGAAACAAAAAAATTGACAATTTTGAAAAAGAAAACCAATATTTTTTTACTTTCTGCTATAAAACAAATGTAGTTTCTTCATCAATTTAGGACAATATGTATTCTGCTACATATTTTTGGTAAAAAAATCCCAATAAGCGTATATTGATTGGTTTGCACAAAAGTTATCCGTCTACAAACTATGGGATATTTTTATTTATTTTTATTTATTTTTACTTCGATTTTTAGCGGGACTGCGACATTGCGGAAGACAATCGGACACCTAACTGATACTTTTGACACTTTTTTGGGAACCAGTGATATTAGTACAGTGATCCGTGCTAAAAATATGCACTGCTACTGTACTATTGACACTGGCAGGGAAGGGTTTCACACCAGGGGGCGATTAAAGGGTTAAGTGTGTCCCTAGGGGGTGCTTGCTAACTGTGTGGGGGATGGATTGACTGGGTGAACACAGAGATCCATGTTCCTGCTTAACAAGAACATAAGATCACTGAGTTCTCCCCTGTCAGAACGACGATCTGCCTTATTTACAGCAGGCAGGTCACCGTTCAGCCTCTCTGGGGAATGATCTGTGGGTCCCAGTAGACATTGCGTCCGCCGGACCCGCTAATTGGCTCCTGCTCTGTCCAATTGGTACGCGTGCATCCCCGCTGTCTATTGCACGAAATGACGTATTACAGTATATCTGCGGTAGGCGGTCTTTAAGCAGTTAAATGTTACAAAGAATATAGCAGAATATGTAAAAAGGAAATCAAGGATGCAAAAATTCATTACGAATGACAGATTGCAAAAGATAGGACAAACCCCCAAAAAATCTTCATATATATTAATAGTAAAAAGGTCAGGTCTGAGCATGTAGGCCCTTTACAAAATAATCTAGAGTGGGTGACGAGGAACAAAGAAAAGGCAAATTTATTAAATACATTCTTCAGCTCTGTGTATACAAAGGAGCATAGGGGAGCTTGTGTGCATAATAGGGGTGGTAGTGACACAGCCCCAAATGATCCACAATGGCTCAAATGTGATATGGTTTTGAAATATTTAGACAGAATAAAGGTGGATAAAGCACCTGGACCAGATGGCATCCGCCCACAGATCCTAAAAGAATTGAGCTCTGTCATTTCAAAGCCAATGTTTATAATTTTTAGGGACCCATATTTAAAAAGGGATCAAAGTCTTTACCAAGTAACTATAGACCTGTTAGTTTAACTTCTATTGTCTGGAAGATACCGGAGAGTTTAATAAAAGACCACATAGATGAGTTCTTGCTGGAAAAAAATATCTTAAGCAACAGACAGCATGGATTCATGAAAGACAGAAGGTATAACAAACCTGATTTCTTTTTATGAGGAGGTAAGTAAAACTTGGTGGCTGTTGATGTGGTATACTTGGATTTTGCAAAAGAGTTGGACGCAGTTCCCCACAAATGACTAATGTGTAAGGTAAAGTCTACAGGCTTGGAAAGATCAGTTTGTAAATGGATAGAATTATGTCTAAAAGACAGAATTCAGAGAGTAGTGATTAATGACTCTTAGGCCTCGTACACACGGCCGAGATTCTCGTTGAGAAAAACATGTCGTTTTTTTTCGACGAGATTCTTGGACAAGAAACTTGTCCCGGCCGAGTGTACACACGCTCGTTTCAAAGAACCCGCGGTTCTTTGAAAGGAGTGTACGCGGTGACGTCATCGACTACGTCGAGCATGCGCTCGTCACATTCGATGCCGTCGCCGCCATCTTGGTATACCCTACGTATGCCTAGGAAGCTACCGCGCATGCGTCGAATTCATTTCGAACATGCGCGGGCTTCCGGGCGGACAGGTAAGTGTACACACACTCACTTTTCTCGTCGAGAAACACGCCGAGGAGAATCTCGACGAGAAAATAGAGAGCAGGTTCTCTATTTTCTCGTCGAGGTTTCTTGTCGGTTTTCTCGACGAGAAACACGCTAGCAGCGTACACACGACCGATTTACTCGGCAAGACCTCTCTGCCAGCAAGTTTCTTGCTGGTTCTTGCCGAGAAAATCGGTCGTGTGTACGAGGCCTCAGGCCCCTTTCACATGGGCGGACCGTTCAGGTCCACCTGTTAGTTTTTTCGGCGGACCTGAATAGGCGCTCCATACAACTCTATGGAGTCTCGGATGTCAGCGGTGACCATGTCTGCTGACATCCGATCCGCTAAAATCAGACATATGGCGATACGTCGCTATCCGTCCTGGCGGATCAGATCGGGTGAGATCTGATGAAAATGGACATGCTGTCCGTTTTCGTCCAATCTCTCCATAGAAAAGCCGCAGCGCTCGACAAGCCCCTCCCCGCTCAGTGAGCAGAGAGGGACCTGTCATCCGCCGGCTCAGCGGTGATCAACGGAGAGATCTCCCGCTGAGCTGGCAGACTGCTGCAACGGATCCGTCCCCGTGTGGAAGGGGCCTTACTCTGAATGGTCTAAGGTTATCAGTGGTGTACCCCAAGGTTCAGTATTGTGACCCTTAAGTTTTATTATCTTTATAAATGATAGAGTCTGGGATTAAACGTAGCATGTCAGTGTTTGCAGATGACACCAAGCTATTCAGTGGAATAACATCCTTACAGGATGTCTCCAACTCACAAACCAACCTCAATGCACTGTTTAATTGTGGCAAATAAGGGTTTAATCAGGGCTGGATTTCCCACAAGGCCACCGAGGCCAGGCCTCGGGGCGGCAGTGGTGCAGGGGCGGCGACGATGAGGCTTTGCTAGGCTGTGTAAGGCCATGAGAGACAGGCGCGCGCGCAATGACTTCCTTGTGGACGGAAAAACAAAGAGGTAACTGGCGGAGGTGGAGTCTAATTCCCCGCCTACCCTCCTCTGCGCCGAATGCGCGGCTGGGAGCAGGGGTCTCTGTGACCAGTGACGTGACTCGTGACGTGAGGAGAAGAGACAAGTCTCAAGTCACGAGAAAAAGAAGGGGAACCCTACCCTCTCTGCGCAGCCGGCATCATCTCCCCCAGGCCAGGAGCGGGTGTCTGAGACTGTGACGTCACCACCCACCACCACCAGAAAAAGAAGGGGAACACCCCAGGCAGCAGCAGCCAGCAGGGATCATTAGCACTAGCAGGTACCTCTTGATTTGAAGATTATTGATGTGATCATGTTGTGCATGTGTGTGTGCCACTGTGCCAGGCCCAAGCAGAAGCAAGCAGCCAGTTAAATATTATAGTGCTTGATTATATAAATATGCATAGCACTAGCAGCCATAGATATCACAAATAAAGTGTAATAAAGTGATTTGTGCAACAGGCTGTTGCACAAATCACTTTATTACACTTTATTTATGATATCTATGGCTGCTAGTGCTATGCATATTTATATAATCCATATTGAGCACTATATTTGATTGGCTGCTTCTGCTTGGCACACACGCACAATCGCACATGATGATGACTTTAAAGGGGAGTTCCAGCCTTATTTTATGTTTATTAAAAGTCAGCAGCTACAAAAAGTGTAGCTGCTGGCTTTTAATAAACATAGTTACATACACTTACCTGTTCCACTGTACAGCGACGCGCCCCACGGAGCTCCGCTCCTCTCCCCCCTTCTCCGCCGGCGCCTCCAATTATAGTGTGGGCATCCGGCCGTGACAGCTTTCTGCTTCACGGCCGGGCACTGACTGCGCATGCGCGAACGGCGCAGCGCTCTCTGAGTGGACAGGCGATCGCCTGGGACCTGTCACGTCCCAGGTGATCACCTACAGGGAGGGGCCACCAAAAGGCGATATGATGTATCGCCTAGGCAACCCCAGGGAGGAAGGAGGAAGCGGGACAGGAAGTCCCACTCCTACTGAAGCCCCCACTCTCCCTCCCAAAAAAATGACATGCCAAACGTGGCATGTAAGGGGGCGAGGAGTGGATTTAGCGGAAGTTCCAAATTTGGGTGGAACTCTTCTTTAAGTCGTCATCATCATGTGCGATTGTGCGTGTGTGCCAGGCCCAAGCAGAAGCAAGCAGCCAGTTAAAGTATGGATTAAATAAATATGCTTAGCAGCCATAGATATCATAAATAAGGCCCCTTTCACACATGCGGACCGTATGTCCGCTTTTTCATCCATCCGTTTACGGATGACAAAGGGACATACATGCATCCCTATGGGATAGCGGGTGTCAGCGGATGAACATCCGCTGACACCCGATCTCATCCGTGTCCGCAATCCTCTGATTCTGCAGACGGAGGAAAATACAATTTTTCAATCCACCTGCAGAGCGGATCGGATGAACACGGACAGACGGTCCGTGTTCATCTGATCCCCCCATAGGGGAGAGCAGAGATCTGACAGGGCGGTCCCTGCACAGTGTGCAGGGACTGTCCTGTCATCCACCGGCTCAGCGGGGATCAGCGGAGTGATCCCCGCTGAGCAAGCGGAGGTTAACGGGGCGGATCATCACGGATCCGCCCCGTGTGAAAGGGGCCTAAAGTGTAATAAAGTGATTTGTGCAAAATGCTCAGTAAAGGGGTTGTAAAGGCAATTTTTTTTCTTAAAAAAAAAAAACAAACATGTTATACTTGCCTCCACTGTGCAGCTCATTTTGCACAGAGTGGCCACGATCCTCGTCTTCTGGGGTCCCTCGGCGGCTGTCACGGCTCCTCCCCGCAAGAACTAACCCCCTTCATGCGAGCTCTCTCACATATGGGTTAGTTCTTGCGGGCGCGCTCCGGTGATACAGCCAGCGGCTATAGCTATAGGACAATCTCCTGTACCATGTCCCCAGTCTCTGACCATCTCCTGCACCATGTCCCCAGTCTCTGACCATCTCCTGTACTGTGTCCCCAGTCTCTGACCATCTTCTGTAATGTGTCCGCAGTCTCTGACAATCTCCTGTGATGTGTCCACAGTCTCTGACAATCTACTGTAATGTGTCCACAGTCTCTGACAATCTCCTGTAATGTGTCCACAGTCTCTGACCATCTCCTGTAATGTGTCCGCAGTCTCTGACCATCTCCTGTAATGTGTCCGCAGTCTCTGACAATCTCCTGTAATGTGTCTGCAGTCTCTGACAATCTCCTGTACCATGTCCCCAGTCTCTGACCATCTCCTGTACTATGTCCCCAGTCTCTGACCATCTCCTGTAATGTGTCCCCAGTCTCTGTCCATCTCCTGTAATGTGTCCGCAGTCTCTGACAATCTCCTGTAATGTGTCCGCAGTCTCTGACAATCTCCTGTAATGTGTCTGCAGTCTCTAACAATCTCCTGTACCATGTCCCCAGTCTCTGACCATCTCCTGTAATGTGTCCCCAGTCTCAGTCCATCTCCTGTAATGTGTCCGCAGTCTCTGACAATCTCCTGTAATGTGTCCGCAGTCTCGGACAATCTCCTGTACCATGCCCCCAGTCTCTGACCATCTCCTGTACCATGCCCCCAGTCTCTGACCATCTCCTGTACCATGTCCCCAGTCTCTGACCATCTCCTGTAATGTGTCCCCAGTCTCTGACCATTTCCTGTAATGTGTCCCCAGTCTCTGACCATTTCCTGTAATGTGTTCCCAGTCTCTGACAAGCTCCTGTACCATGTCCGCAGTCTCTGACCATCTCCTGTAATGTGTCTGCAGTCTCTGACAATCTCCTGTAATGTGTCCGCAGTCTCTGATAATCTCCTGTAATGTGTCTCCGCAGTCTCTGACCATCTCCTGTAATGTGTCCGCAGTCTCTGACAATCTCCTGTAATGTGTCCGCAGTCTCTGACAATCTCCTGTACCATGTCCCCAGTCTCTGACCATCTCCTGTACTATGTCCCCAGTCTCTGACCATCTCCTGTAATGTGTCCCCAGTCTCTGACCATCTCCTGTAATGTGTCCGCAGTCTCTGACAATCTCCTGTAATGTGTACGCAGTCTCTGACAATCTCCTGTACCATGCCCCCCGTCTCTGACCATCTCCTGTACCATGTCCCCAGTCTCTGACCATCTCCTGTAATGTGTCCCCAGTCTCTGACCATTTCCTGTAATTTGTCCCCAGTCTCTGACCATTTACTGTAATGTGTCCCCAGTCTCTGACAAGCTCCTGTACCGTGTCCGAAGTCTCTGACCATCTCCTGTAATGTGTCTGCAGTCTCTGACAATCTCCTGTACCATGTCCCCGGTCTCTGACCATCTCCTGTTTAAAAATATTTTTTTAAAACAGTCTCTTTCGGTATCAGTGCTGTTTCGGTATCGGTTTGGGTTTTCGGCATCTTGTATTTTTCGTTTTCGGTATCGGTTTCGGCACCAAAAAACCCATTTCGGTGCATCCCTAGTTTTTTCAGCTTAATGCATAGGATGCCCCTTTTGTATATCGTATGTTAGAAACTTAGAGGCTGTTATTTAAATAGTGAGAACATTTTTAAATGCCACAGTAAGAGAAAGATTAGGTGTCATTAACAAAAGACTATTTTCTTGATTTAGAAAAAACTCTAATATGTCAGAGAAAAGACAAAAATTGAGTGGTCATGGCTACTGCCAAAATGCAAAGGAGAAAGCTGAACGTATAAAAGAAGAGTTCAAGCACATGCCAAAAATACAAAGTTTTTTCTCTAACAGAGGCACTGCTGGAGGTTCTGTACCTGTGGAGACTGAACAGGTGGTAGAAGGGTAGCAATACATAGAAGACAATACCACTGAGCCTGTTGCAACTTCTGAAATAATTTATGCTAATGAAGAAGCCAATATTGATTTAGTATTTTTTTCTGATCCTGTGGATTGGGATAGGAATAGTGAAAAGCTGAAGGACTATTTAGCTATAAATGGCATAACTCAAAATAAAAATGCTGACTTTTCCTTATCGGCTCGCAAATATTCTGATAAGACCCGATCATTCTCCAATTTCTTGTTTAAACGCAAACTGCTGAATGGAGAACTGTATGAGAGAACCTGTTCAGTCTTTCTTGACCCAAAGATGATCGTAAATAGTTCTTTACTTGTTTCAGACATGAAAAAGATCGTTCTGCTGAACAGTTAGTAACCAGAGTGCAAAGATAAATACGCATTGCTATATCAATATTAGGGTAAATAACCTGCAATTTTTCCGCTTTGAATGTTTTGTAGAGCTCTGAAATTGAAGCTTCACCTTTATCAACATTTTTCAAGTAAGAACAAAGGTGCAGACATTCATCAGGAAGTGACGTTTCCAAATCATCAGGATAGCTGTTACATAGGTTGGAAGCCTGAGATTCTATATCACTGGTTGCTAGTGTAGTAAGCTTTTCAATAAAATTAAACTTGTTGTAGACTTGTTCATAAGCCTCAGATCATCTTTGCAGCTCATTGTTTAATTTGTCAAGAATGGCAAAGAACGTATTTACCCTGAAATTGTCTGTAGCATTTAACTGTACGTCTCCTTCTTGACTTACATAAAATGGAAAAAATAAAATTTTAGCTCTAGCACAGGCGGTTTTGAAATGGTCAAGGCCAGAGAGTTCTTTGGCTTCTGATTCAAACCTTTCAAACTCATTTCTATAGCCTTGCATGAGGTGGAGAAGTGCCCCATAGAGCTTCACAACTGCTGAAATGTCTACATCTGCACTCTGCAACCGTTTGTTTGTTGCATTAAAAGGTTCCAAAATGCTGTTCCAAAATACTGTCATGAAGGCGGTCTCCAGACAATTCAGACTTCTTAGAAGTGCTGCAGCCTCACTTCTTGTCACTGGCCTTTGAGAGTCATCATTCTCTATTGCTTCCAGGGCTTCAATAATTTCTGTCCATGATTTCCTTAGAGTACGACATGCATCACTGCGTGCTGACCATCTTGTGACAGACAGATTTTTAATCGTGGACTTTGCATTTAAATGAGAAGTTAAGACTTCCCACCTACTGGTAGAGCCAGAAAAAAAATTATACAGCTGTTGGATGACTCCAAAGAATGATCCTGCTTCTACGTAGCTTTCTGCAGCACATGTTCCTACAAGGTTCAGGGAATGTGCAGAGCATGGTATATATATATAAAACAAGAAATTGGTCACACACTGGAACTCCAACTTATCTTGATGTCATCTTTATTGTCAAAAGGATCAGACAGATACAGGCAATGGTAGACGCGTTTCACAAGCGATAGCTTGCTTGTTGGTTGTGAACAAGCAAGCTATCGCTTGTGAAACGCGTCTACCATTGCCTGTATCTGTCTGATCCTTTTGACAATAAAGATGACATCAATATAAGTTGGAGTTCCAGTGTGCGACCAACTTCTTGTTTTATTCGTCTTCCACGGTGGTGAGCCGAGGTCTGCACCTGTGATCTACCTTGCACCTGATTCTGCCTGGAGCGGTGTGCTTCTTCTTTGTTTTCTGATGGTATATATATAGCTAGTGGATTTCGTTCTTTAACCACTTAAGCCCCGGACCATTTGGTAGCTAAAGGACCAGAGGTGAATTCAGAATTTTGCACTGCGCTGCTTTAACTGTAAATTGTGCGGACATGCAATGTTATACCCAAACAAAATTTGCGTCCTTTTCTTCCCACAAATAGAGCTTTCTTTTAATGGTATTTGATTGCCTCTACGATTTTTATTTTTTGCGATATAAACGGAAAAAGACCGAAAATTTTGAAAAAAAATGATATTTTCTAATTTTTGTTATAAGAAAAATCGAATAAACTCAATTGTAGTCATACATTTAGGCCAAAATGTATTCAGCCACATGTCTTTAGTAAAAAAATGTCAATAAGCGTATATTTATTGGTTTGCGCAAAAGTTATAGCGTCTACAACTAGGGTACATTTTCTGGAATTTACACAGCTTTTAATTTATGACTGCCTATCTCATTTCTTGAGGTGCTAAAATGGCAGGGCAGTACAAAAACCCCCCAAATGACCCCATTTTGGAAAGTAGACACCCCAAGGAAATTGCTGAGAGGCATGTTGAGCCCATTGAATATTTTTTTTTGTCCCAAATGATTGAATAATGACAAAAAGAAAAAAAAAAGAAAAAATGTACAAAAAGTTGTCACTAAATGATATATTGCTCACACATGCCATGGTTATATGTGGAATTGCACCCCAAAATACATTCTGCTGCTTCTCCTGAGTACGGGGATACCACATGTGTGGGACTTTTTGGGAGCCTAGCTGGGTACGGGGCCCCAAAAACCAAGCACCGCCTTCAGGATTTCTAAGGGTGCAAATTTTTGATTTCACTCCTCACTACCTATCACAGTTTCGAAGGCCATAAAATGCCAAAATAGCATAAAACCCCCCAAAATGACCCCATTTTGGAAAGTAGACACCCCAAGCTATTTACTGAGAGGCATGATTAGTCCATGAAATATTTTATATTTTGCCACAAGTTGCGAGAATATGACAAACTTTATTTTTTTTTGCACAAAGTTGTCACTAAATGATATATTGCTCACACATGCCATGGGCATATGTGAAATTATACCCCAAAATACATTCTGCTGCTTCTCCTGAGTACGGGAATACTACATGTGTGGGACTTTTTGGGAGCCTAGTCGCATACGGGACCCCAAAAACCAAGCACCGCCTTCAAGGTTTCTAAGGGCATAAATTTTTGATTTCACTCCTCACTACCTATCACTACCTATCACAGTTTTGAAGGCCATAAAATGCCAAAATGGCACAAAACCCCCCCAAATGACCCCATTTTGGAAAGTAGACACCCCAAGCTATTTGCTGAGAGGCATGTTGAGCCCCTTGAATATTTTTTTTTTGTCCCAAATGATTGAATAATGACAAAAAGAAAAAAAAAAAAGAAAAAATGTACAAAAAGTTGTCACTAAATGATATATTGCTCACACATGCCATGGTTATATGTGGAATTGCACCCCAAAATACATTCTGCTGCTTCTCCTGAGTACGGGGATACCACATGTGTGGGACTTTTTGGGAGCCTAGCCGGGTACGGGGCCCCAAAAACCAAGCACCGCCTTCAGGATTTCTAAGGGCGTAAATTTTTGATTTCACTCCTCACTACCTATCACAGTTTTGAAGGCCATAAAATGCCAAAATAGCACAAAACCCCCCCAAATGACCCCATTTTGGAAAGTAGACACCCCAAGCTATTTACTGAGAGGCATGTTCAGTCCATGGAATATTTTATATTTTGCCACAAGTTGCGGGAATATGACAAACTTTGTTTTTTTTGCACAAAGTTGTCACTAAATGATATATTGCTCACACATGCCATGGGCATATGTGAAATTACACCCCAAAATACATTCTGCTGCTTCTCCTGAGTACGGGGATACCACATGTGTGGGACTTTTTGGGAGCCTAGCCGCGTACGGGACCCCAAAAATCAAGCACCGCCTTCAAGGTTTCTAAGGGCATAAATTTTTGATTTCACTCCTCACTACCTATCACAGTTTTGAAGGCCATAAAATGCCAAGATAGCACAAAACCCCCCAAAATGACCCCATTTTGGAAAGTAGACACCCCAAGGAAATTGCTGAGAGGCATGTTGAGCCCATTGAATATTTTTTTTTTGTCCCAAGTGATTGAATAATGACAAAAAGAAAAAAAAAATGTACAAAAAGTTGTCACTAAATGATATATTGCTCAAACATGCCATGGTTATATGCGGAATTGCACCCCAAAATACATTTGGCTGCTTCTCCTGAGTACGGGGATACCACATGTGTGGGACTTTTTGAGAGCATAGCCGCGTACGGGCCCCCGAAAACCAAGCACCGCCTTCAGGATTTCTAAGGGCACAAATTTTTGATTTCACTCCTCACTACCTATCACAGTTTTGAAGGCCATAAAATGCCAAGATAGCCCAAAACCCCCACAAATGACCCCATTTTGGAAAGTAGACACCCCAAGCTATTTGCCGAGAGGCATGGTGAGTATTTTACAGCTCTCATTTGTTTTTGAAAATGAAGAAAGACATTTTTTTTTTTCTTTTTTCAATTTTTAAAACTTCGTGACAAAAAGTGAGATCTGCAAAATACTCAACATACCTCTCAGCAAATAGCTTGGGGTGTCTACTTTCCAAAATGGGGTCATTTGGGGGGGGGGTTTGTGCCATCTGGGCATTCCATGGCCTCCGAAACTGTGATAGGCAGTGAGGAGTGAAATCAAAAATTTACACCCATAGAAATCCTGAAGGCGGTGCTTGGTTTTCGGGGTCCTGTACACAGCTAGGCTCCCAAAATGTCTCACACATGTGGTATCCCCGTACTCAGGAGAAGCAACAGAATGTATTTTGGGGTGTAATTCCACATATAACCATGGCATGTTTGAGCAATATATAATTTAGTGACAACTTTTTGTACATTTTTTTTTTCTTTTTGTCATTATTCAATCACTTGGGACAAAAAAAAAAATATTCAATGGGCTCAACATGCCTCTCAGCAAATAGCTTGAGGTGTCTACTTTCCAAAATGGGGTCATTTGGGGGGGGTTTTGAACTGTCCTGGCATTTTATGCACAACATTAGGAAGCTTATGTCACACATCATCCACTCTTTTTGTTTACATGAAAACATTTTTTTTTTGCAAGAAAATTATGTTGAACCCCCAAACATTATATATTTTTTTAAAGCAAAGGCCCTACAGATTAAAATAGTGGGTGTTGCATTTTTTTTTTCCACACAGTATTTGCGCAGCGATTTTTCAAACGCATTTTTTGGGGGAAAAACACACTTTTTTATTTTTAATGCACTAAAAAAACACTATATTGCCCAAATGTTTGATGAAATAAAAAAGATGATCTTAGGCCGAGTACATGGATACCAAACATGACATGCTTTAAAATTGCGCACAAACGCGCAGCGGCGAGAAACTACATTCATTTTTAAAGGCATTTAAAAGCCTTTACAGGTTACCACGTTAGATTTACAGAGGAGGTCTACTGCTAAAATTACTGCCCTCGATCTGACCTTCGCGGTGATACCTCACATGCATGATGCAATTGCTGTTTACATATGACGCTAGACCGACGCTTGCTTTTTTATTTTATTTTTAAACTGTTCCTTCCATATTTTTTTTTTTTTATCATTTTTATTGTTATCTCAGGGAATGTAAATATCCCCTATGATAGCAATAAGTAGTGACAGGTACTCTTTTTTTTAAAAAAAATGGGGGGTTAGACCCTAGATCTTTCCTCTGCCCTCAAAGCATCTGACCACACCAAGATCGGTGTGATAAAATGCTTTCCCAATTTCCCAATGGCGCTGTTTATATCCGGGGGGGGCATTCCCTCCCACTGCTTGTAAAAGCAGTCTAGAGGCTAATTATCTGCTAGAATTGCTTTTACATGAAAGCCGGCCTCTGGCTGAAAAGAATGATACCAAGATGATACCTAAACCTGCAGGCATCATTCTGGTATAAACATTCAAAGTCCAGCAACATACCAGTACGTTGCTGGTCCTTGTTGGACATGTATTGTAATCTTTTTTTTCATGCAGCCTGTTGACTGAACGAAAAAAAGAGATTGATCGGTGGGTATGCCCACCATTAGAATACCTCCCTTCATCCACCCACTTCTAATGATGGGCATATATGCCGAAGCATGGGGGCATCCTCCCGTAAAAAAGTTATGCCGCGTACACACGGTCTGACTTTTCCACGGGCAAGCCTTCGTCGGAATTTCGACCGTATGTATGCGGCATAAAAGGTTATGCCGCGTACACACGGTCAAACTTTTCCACGGGCAAGCCTCCGTCGGAATTTCGACCGTATATACGCGGTATTTGGAGCAAAATCGCTCCTCCGCCCCTGCTGCCCCCATGCTTCGGCATATATGCTCTTTTTTTAACTGTGGTGGTGAAATCACCTCCTACAGCGTTGGAGTCACGGCTTTAGGTATCGTGGGAGCAAACGCTGTTGCTGTCAAGATAAATAAATCCGCGATGCAACTGAATGGCGTACCTGCTAAGCAAATGATGGTTAACATTAAAACAAAGTAACATTACAGTACAACAATAAGACCTTACCATACCATACCTGCAAAGCAAATACCAAAACAAAACCTAGTAAAAAATAAAACAATTTTTTAACGCAACCTGTGCCTAAAATATATATATGCCGAAGCATGGGGGCATCCTCCCGCAAAAAAGTTATGCCGCGTACACACGGTCCGACTTTTCCACGGGCAAGCCTCCTTCGGAATTTCGACCGTATATACGCGGCATTAGGAGCAAAATCGCTCCTCCGCCCCTGCTGCCCCCATGCTTCGGCATATATGCTCTTTTTTTTAACTGTGGTGGTGAAATCACCTCCTACAGCACTGGAGTCACGGCTTTATGTATCGTGGGAGGAAACGCTGTTGCTGTCAAGATAAATAATTCCGCGCTGCAGTTGAATGGCGCACCTGAAAACAAAAAATTACATACCTGAAAAGCAAGCATGATAAAACATTGCAGAATGGAATACAGTAAAAAAGAGCAGAACAATAGAGAGAAAATAGAGAGAGCGAGAGAGAACAATAAAACAACAACTATTTTTGTTTTTTTTATTTTATATTTTTTTTGTGTTTTTGTTTTTTACGTTTTTTTTTTCTTTTTTACGCTTTTTTTTTTTAAACTTTAACAACTGTGATGGTTCGGGTCTCTCAAAATGTAATGGCATCTTGGGAGACCCTGTGTAAGTGTGTCCTAGTCTGTGAAATGCTGTACCCTACGCTAAAACTTCACTTTTGAGTGGTAGCGTTCAAAACATTCACCAAGGCAAAGACCAGGTTTGTCAGGACAGAGTGGACAATAATAACGGGTGTCACGCCTAAATCCACGCTTGCTACAGACACAACATCTTTTTTGGGGTGCTCGTTGGGTAGGGGTACTCGGGAGGAGATGCGTATAATGCCTCTCATGCAGCCGGCTTACTGCATTTGATAGGGGATGGTGAGGTGCAGAACCGCCTGGATACAGGAGTTCTGTGACTATCTCATTCTGGAATTTTAGAAGAGATAAAGTCCCGCCTGAAGCTCTGTATAGCACATGAGCGTTCAGCTAAGCCAATTGGAATAAGGATAGAGACAAAATGTAGAAAAAGAAATAAACGGGCCTATAGCGGTGCTAGCGTTAGTATTTAGACAACAGTGGAAGACTCAGTTCATTAGATTAAAAAAAGGGGATTTATCCATTTATTGAACAGGTAGTACAAAATATTTAATAAAATTACATATGTATATATATAAGCGTTTTCACAAAATTTCAAAAATAGGGCATAGCTGATATGGTGGTTAATTAGATGTTAAACCAAAGAGACACTTTTTTGTACCAGCGCCTCGCCTTACGGTCAATTAGATACGGCGCCAACAACTGGTCGTTGAGGTCCACCCCTCCCATATTTTGGTTATATTCATGGACACAGAGGGGTTTCTCCACAACACCAGTCGCCGTACGAATTTGGACTGTCGTGTCTGCATGAAGGGATGTAAGAAGGAAAACATTCTTATTGTCCCTCCACTTCATAGCGAGCAAGTTATTACACTTTACGCAGGCTCTCTCCCCCAGCCTAAGACGGGCATCTACAAGCCGCTGGGGAAAGCCCCGGCGATTAGGTCGCACGGTGCCACATGCTCCAATCTGATGATCAAACAAGTGACTAAACAGCAGACATGTGCACACTGAAATATTTCGTTTCGGAATTTCGTTTTTGTCCGAAAAATAAATTTATTTAGTTACTCCCGAAATTCGTTTTTATTTATTTCGTTTTTCGTTAGAAATTGCATTCGTCCGAAAATCTGAATTAATTAAGGTCGAATCTGTCATTGAAGGCTTATGGTGTCTGTCGAATGTTCAAAGAAGATTCGACGGAGCAGTGAAACTGTACGACGCCGCAATCATACATTTCCGGTCGAATGTTCCGCCCACAAGCTATAGAAGAATTCTAATGTTGTATGACTAGTAATAATTATATTTATTCATTACTATTACTAGTCAACCAACATTAGAATTCTTCTATAGCCTATGGGCAGATGCATTTGACCGGAAATGTACGATTGCAGCGTCGTACAGTTTTGCTGCACCGTCAAATCTTCTAACTTTCGATGCTTTGTCGAATCTTCGTCATTCTAGCTATTTTACTGCTCCTCCTCTTTGGTTACAATCAGCCAATAACATTCATCATCAACTTTATTTTTATTTTACTTCCCCCACCCAATTCCAGCAGTGATCTTTTCTCTCTATGTCGAATCTTTTCTCTCTATAATAACAAATCTTTTCTCTCCTATGTCGAATCTTTTCTCTCCTATGTCGAATCTTTTCTCTCCTATGTCGAATCTTTTCTCTCTATAATGTCTAATCTTTTCTCTCCTATGTCGAATCTTTTCTCTCTATAATGTCGAATCTTTTCTCTCCTATGTCGAATCTTTTCTCTCCTATGTCGAATCTTTTCTCTCCTATGTCGAATCTTTTCTCTCCTATGTTGAATCTTTTCTCTCCTATGTCAAATCTTTTCTCTCTATAATGTCGAATCTTTTCTCTCCTATGTAGAATAATCTTGGACTAATAGAGTTATGCCCCGTACACACGATCGTTTTTCATGCCGTTAAAAATGCCATTTTAAAAAATGGCCATTAAAAATGATCGTGTGTAGGCTCCAGAGCATTTTTAACGACGTGAAAAACGGCCATTAAAAATTCCGGACATGCTCTCTTTTTTCACGTCGTTTTTCATGTCGTTTTTTTTAACGACGTGAAAAACGATAGTGTGTATGCTTTCACGACGTGAAAAAAAACGCGCATGCTCAGAAGCAACTATGAGACGGGAGCGCTCGTTTTGGTAAAGCTAATGTTGGAAATGGAGATGGCACATTCGTCACGGTGGAATTAATAGCATCGTTTTAATGCTGCGCATTCCGTTCTTCTTTTGATAATGCTTTAAAATTACCCTCTTTTGATAATGACATTGGGAGTTTTATGCCAAACTTGTTTCTAAAGTAATTCCAAATTGCTCTAATGATTATAAAATATTATTTATAAGCCGCACCTCCCTCCTAAATAATACTAATAATAATTAAATAATGTAATTCTCCTTTTTTCTTAAAATTTTATATTATTTTTGGTTATTTTTTTTTGGCCTTTTTTTAAGTATTTTGGCTTAAATTATTCTTGTGTAAAGTTACCACAACAACCTTCCAAATGTGTCTCATTTGGCCTCAGGGAGGTTTGTGTCCCCTGATAATAACAATAATATAATTTGAGATGTCCCTGCCTGCTTCCTAGCAAGCTCTCTTTTGAAATACAAATCACATAGTCAAGTATTTAAAGGGCACTCAATTTTTTTTTATTTCAGAACATTAACAAATTAAAGTGGAAGGCAGCACTGGAGAGCCTGCTTGCATTTGTGCATCCCTTTCACCCCACAACAACCATACAAGATGTCCAAACCAAAATAGAGATTAGATCCCCCCAAAAAATGAGCCCAATCTTGTCTTGAGCTCCCAGAGGTCAGGAGCCACAGCAGATAAGTCCTATATGTCCCCAGTCTGTGGTACTACAGCAGGCATTATTTTCTCCTCTTCCTAGTAGCTATCTCTCCAGCCTTCTCTGCAGCCTTGGTTGGTTTCTTCCTTGGAGGCTGGGGATCAGGAGGAGAGGTTGTGGCAGGAGGAGTAGTAGGAGGAGGAGGAGGAGGTGGAGGAGTAGGGACAACCTCCGTTATGTCCGTGTACCTAGTGAGTTCACCCAGCACGCCCTTATTGATGACTTTCAATAGCAGGGTCTCACTGAATTTTTTTTGCTGCAACTCCATTTGCCCTAGTTTGTGGGCGAGGACTGCGGCAAATCCCTCATCAACAGAGGGTGCCTCTCTGAGGGCCGCTGTTGCCTCTCTGAGGAAGGCCCTGGTTTCCTCCTCCACCTGCCTACCTCTCCTTGGCCCTCGTGGTTTAACTACCAGGGGAGGCATCTGGGCTCTTGTGCTGGGCCAAGCCTCCTCCTGGGTGCCACTGGGCCCAGCCTCCTCCTGGGTGCCACTGGGCCCTGCCTCCTCCTGATCCCCAACATCACCCTCTTCCTGGCTCTGCTCTGGCTGTAAAAAAAGAAAGGGACATTATTTATTTTGCCACATCATCATTCACAGACATTGTTCACCTCTAGACATTGTTGAAATCAATGCCAAAAGTTATGTCCTTTTCATTGATTACGCATCCTGGTTTTGTTGTCTTGGACACATAAAATTAGGCCACTACTGTATCTTGCTCTTCACAAACTTTATTGGTAGAAGTGTACATACCTTTAACAATACTAACATCTATTTAAAATCTACAATTTTGTACGATAGAAATATAGATAGCAAAACTTTACCTGGCTCCATATCTCCAAATCTGCCTCCTCAAGGCCCTGATCTTGATCCTCAGAGGAAGCCAGAGCAGGGTTGACAGGAAGGCTGGAGGACTGGCTGCAGGGAAGGCTGGAGGGTTGGGTACAAGGAAGGCTGGATTGACCTCTGGGGGGAAGGGTGGAGAGAGATTCCCGCACTTCCAGCTGGTCATCCAGAAAAGCAAGCTTACTGTAGTACCACAGACTGGGTTTATAAACCTTATCTGCTGGTGCACCTGACCTCTGGGACCTCAGGACCATAGTCCTCTGGATCCTGTATGTCCCTCTGATGGTCCCAATTTTGTTTTTGACATCTTGGAGAGTTGTTGTGGGTATTTTTGTTTGCACAAATGCAAGCAGGCTCTCCAGTGCTGCTTTCCTGGCGTCTTTATTTTTATTACCGCCACTTTTTGTTTGCCATAATATAGGGAGCTCTTGCCATTTATCGATGAACTCCCCCATGAAGTCTGGGTTTTTAAAAGTATTCATGATATCTGTAAAAGCGAGAAACCAAAAAAAATATATATTTCAGGCAACATTCCTCAACTGTGCATTGTCTACATATTTTGAGCACACAAATCTCCTCGTCTGATGAACCTCAAAAAGTAAAATTGTTAGGTACCTTGGTCACGACGTTCGTGGTTAACTCTCTCTCCCGAAAAATGAACGTATTTCCCAGACATGGATCTTCACTTTATATACACAGCGCATGCGTGAAACTCTGCACGCTTTCCCCGCCCCTGACGTTCGATATTGTACTTTCCCCGCCCCTTCTCGCTCGTAGTACTGAACAAAACATGGCGGAGACACAGGTGGCTGAGATTACCTCTACAGAGGATGAAATTACAGAGGAGCCCAAATCAAGACCCAGGAGATATAAGGCATCCAACATGTCATTCGAGGAAATGGTGGAGATGGTCGCCATTTTAAAGAAGGAGGATTATGATTGATGCCAAGCATGGTCCGTATAAAAGGCCTAATCTGGTCAAGTCCAGAATTATGGGCAAAGTGGTCAAAAGTCTCCACCAAAAATTCGGGGTGTGCAGAACGAAGGAACAGCTCAGAAAACGATGGTCAGATCTGAAGTTGCGGGAGGCCGACCAATATAAAAGAATCAAGAAAGTTATATTAAAAAGTAAGTTGTTTTTTTTGACTTTCAATGGTACATATTATTTTCTGGTATTATGTCGTGTATTTTGAACTTTCATATAGTACACTGAAAGATACCATCTTTTTTAGGTTCGTCCGCCTAGTAAACGGACGTATTAAACCTCTTTCTCCGTACAGTTCCTCAAACGATGTTTTAGGATCATCCAGTGTGAACACCCATGTTTTTTGGTTTATTTGGGGGAGTACATTTGGGCCACACTTATTTTTGGTGTGCTAATCCAAAGGACATTTGTTCATTTGAAAAAACGATATGCATGGTAATGTTAAAGGGAGTGAATGCTCAGCAGCTGATGAAACATCTGAACGCAGTAGTACAAGTGTGGGCCTAAAGCCAAAAAGCTTGAGGGAGTCACACACAGGTGATCCAGTGTAGATACTTTGGGGTGTTACAATGTTTCAAATTTGTTTACAAAATGTATATGCTCTGTTTTGGCCTATGTATCCAATCATTTGTCCCGGTTGGCACAGGGGGTAAAAATTAAAATGGAGCATGCTTCAAAAGAATGATTACAAAGTTATTTTTCATGTTTCTTATTTTAGCAAAATTGAGTCGCTACTAATGAAACTATTCCTTTTATTTCAATCTCCCTAGGGATTCGAAAAGCTACCTCAGATGAGACGAGAATTGCAATACCTACAACAATACCCCCAGAACCCCAGGATGGAGAGGAATGTGATGTTGTGGAAGTGGAAAGTGGCACCACCACAGGTCAGAGTGAAACCAGACACATGCATGTTAAATAGATGTAGGCCTACATATTCTATCCTACATATTTCTTTTTACATTTAGGTGCAGTTCTGGCCGAAGACCCCAATAAGTTGACACATCACAGTGCCCAGATCCTGATCCAATACCTGATGGTCTGCTGTCGTGACCTTGAAAAAATTAAGGGAGATTTGCTAGAGATCAGGGCAAATACAAAGCGGGTGGAGGAAAGGCTCCAAAATATCATGGCTGTGCTTGGGCGTGTCTAATGTTTTTACACCAAATAACGTTTTACTTGCAGAGATTTCTATTTTTTTTGGTTATTTTATCCTTTAATGACTAGCACATGTTTAGCTTTTTCTAAATTTGGAGAAATATAGTTTGTTTATGCATGGCTGGTCATGCGTTTTAATACACCTGAAATTAAGGGAACATCCACATTTCTAAGGAAGTTACCCACCTAAACAAAAAAAATAAAGGTATTTTTACATAACAAATCATTGTGGCTTCATTATGTAAATGTGGTGCTGAGTGAACTAATCAATGTTTGGTGTTTACACTGACAATGAAGGCTAATTAAAAGATTTTTTAATCCACATGGCAAAACAAGTGCACTAGGTAAACCTACCAGAAACATCAAACATTATACAATAAAAATGACAAACCAATCTTTACTTAAAATTATTAGAGATTGTCTGGCATTTCAATGGCCCCCCTACCCATAAAATAGTCCACATATTGGTTACGGACCTCACGTCCGGTTGGGGGGGCCAAGCCAGGACGGCCAGGTTCCAGGGCCACCAAAGTTTCGGCATTTATTAAAGAGGCCTCAGGCCCACTCAAAGATATATAACTCGTTGAATGCACCCTTAGGAAATTATGCAGCACACAGCACGTCATAACCACATGGTTCCATTTGTATGGGGCAAGGTGGATGGAGGTAAGGAAGAGGCGAAATCGGCTGGCCATGATCCCAAACGCATTTTCCACCACCCTTCTGGCTCTGGCCAGCCGATAATTGAAAACCCTCCTCTCAGGGGTGAGGGTGCGTTGCGGGAACGGCCTCATCAAATGGGGTCCCAGGCCAAACGCCTCATCCGCCACAAACACAAAAGGTAGTCCCTCCACATTCTGCTCCGCTGGTGGCAAGGCCAGCAGATCCAAAAGGAGCCGTTCTCCAAACTCCGTCTGGGCAAAAACTCCTCCATCAGACATCCTGCCATTCTTGCCAACGTCCACATAGAGGAACTCGTAGGTGGCCGACACCACTGCCATCATCACGACGCTGTGGAACCCCTTATAATTATAATAAAAGGATCCCGAATGGGGTGGTGGGACGACCCGAACATGTTTGCCGTCGATGGCTCCTCCACAGTTCGGAAAGTTCCATCGCTGGGCAAACTCGGAAGCCACATTCTGCCATTCATGTGGCGAAGAAGGGAACTGTGGAATTAAAGAAATAACAAATTAATACTTGGAGCCAGAAACATTGAAAGCTGATTTCATACACACATTCATGGCCAACATTGGTAGAAACTGTTCAAAACATAAAAAATTGGAAGCAAAAAAAAAAAAAATAATAATAATAATTATGGGGGGGGGGGGGGGTAAGGGTTGAAGATGAGTTGGGAATATCACACATGAAGGCTGTAGCACTCTGTATTGAAGTTAACAAAAATGAAACATTCCTAGGCCAAATTTAGGGTGCGTTTTGGGTAAAGCACTACGATGGAACATATAATAAAAAACATGGAAATGACTAGGCAAGGTAGGTATGGCCCCAGGATAGCATGCTGGAGAGGTTAGGTAAGCCAAATTTACAGGTAGGCCTCAAACCCCAAACTTTAAATAATAAAACATGGGGAGAAAGGGGACATTCCCTGCAGCTAAGAATCATGTGAATTAGGGACTGCAAATAAAGCAAATTAAAAATATCCAAAAATAAATACCATACAATGTGAATTTTTGAAGAAGAACACTTACCTTAATATAGTCCTCCTGCAAAACTTGAAGGATGGCAGAACAAGTCTCTGGTATAATGATCCCCAGAGCCTGGGGGGATATGCCTGTGGAGAACTTAAGGTCCTGCAGGCTTCTCCCAGTAGCCAGGTATCGCAACGTGGCGATGAGCCTCTGCTCAGCACTGATGGCTTCCCGCATAACGGTGTCCTGCCTGGTAATATAGGGGGACACCAAAGCCAACAGCTGCTGAAATACGGGGTCAGACATCCTGAGAAAATTCCTGAAATCATCAGGATTATTCTCCCTGATCTCCCGCAACAAAGGCATGTGACAGAATTGGTGCCGCTGGAGCAACCAATTCTTGGTCCATGAACTCCTCCTGACCCTGCTCATGGCATGGAGTCGGGATACAGCATGAACCCCTGAACCAACTACAGCACGAACTCTACGACGAGTACGTAGCCGCAACATGGCTAGATAACGGTCGGCTGAACAGAACGAACTAGAAGAACGCACGGAAGAACAGCAAGGCCTATGAAGAACAAGCTGAAAAACACGAACGTGCAGAGCAGGCCGCACTGAATAAACAGATACGAACTGACTACAAGCAGTGCTAAACAGCTACGAACCCACAGGCGCAATCTGAACTCCCGAAAACGATCTTCAAAGCACGAAGACTGAAAAGCGCGAATCGTCTCTCACCAAACTTTTACTAACACGCGGAAACACGGAATTAGCAAAAGCGTCCCAAAGGGTGGCGTCATTCGAACGGAACTTCCCCTTTATAGTGCCGTCGTACGTGTTGAACGTCACTGCGCTTTGCTTGATCGTTTTTTTTAATGATGGTGTGTACGCAAGGCAGGCTTGAGAGGAAACATGAAAAAAAACGAGGAGAAAAACGTTGGTTTAAAAAATGACATTAAAAACGATCGTGTGTACGGGGCATTAAGGTTAGGCACATTCGACCACAGGTTCGATAGACACAGATTGTTATTGTCAGCGTCACGTCGAATCTCCTATCTATATCGAACTGTTGTAGCAACGAAAACGAAAATAAAGCATTTGTTTATGTCGGATCTTTCGGTTTTCGGATTCTGTGCTTTCGTTTTCGTTTGTTAAAACGATAACGAAAATAGCTGAAATTCAGACGAAAATGCATTCGGACGAAAACGAATGCACATGTCTACTAAACAGTGGCACGCTCGTGTAATAATTGTCCACATACAAGTGATACCCCTTTCCGAATAAGGGTGACACCAAGTTCCACACTATCTTGCCAGCGCTCCCTATGTAATCCGGGCAGTTGACCGGCTCAACCTGACTATCTTTTCCCTCATAAACCATAAAGCTCCATACATAGCCTGTTGCCCTGTCACAGCACTTATAGAGCTTGACCCCGTATCTGGTCTTAAATTCGGAAACCGTAATTGGTTTCCAATCTTTGGCAATGGAAGGCAACTGGGGATTAGCGCCGATGAATTGACCAGCATATAAATTACTCTGGTCCACAATAGATCTATAGAGATCTTCCGTGAAAAACAGCGAATAATAATCGATTGGCATAAAATCAGCTGTTTCCACCTGAATACCGGGTTGGGCAGTGAATGGGGGAAGTACGGGTTCTGCAGAAGTGGTGGGGACCCAATCAGGATAGGCGAATTCTGCAGGAAGAGCACTATGGGTATGACGGGCCTGCCTTTGTCTTCTTATTGGTGGCAGCGGGACACTACTTGTGCTTGCCACCTCGCCAGCTTGAACTGCACTTATGGGACTCGCCACGTCACCACGTGATACTGCAGTGCTGGATGTACGCCCAGGCTGTACTAGGCCGCTGGTGCGTGCCAATTCACCAGAAGGAATAGCGGCGCTAGTACTCCTCTGCTCCATGATACGAGAGCCCTGCGGTTCTTGCTCCTCAACAACCTCAGAAGATCGGGATCGGGTACGCCTGACCTTAGCAGGGACCTCAACTTCGTCGTCAGAGCTATCTGACGTGGGGCCGCGGAAGTCACTGTCTTCTACGGGAAGATATTCTGAGCCTGAATCTGACAGATACGTGACCTCCTCTTCACTATCTGTCATGCTCAGAATCTCGTAGGCCTCTTTACTAATGTACCTTCGACTTGCCATTTTGGGCTCTAAATTTAGGGGTACACTAGTAAGATTCACAGGAAAAAAAGCACCCGACTGTCGTCAGCAAATATATCAAACGCTACAAAAAAAACTGTTAGCAGTCGCAGGGATCAGGACTGTCTCTGCGAACGCTGCAGTTATGTGTTTTGTGTTTGGTAAGTGGCAGTGATCGATCGATACTGCACTTGGGTGGGCTGGGCTGGGCTGGGCTGGGCGGAGGGGCTAAACACAGGTGCTAGCAGGTATCTGGGCTGATCACGCTAACACTGCGTTTTTGGGAACCCTAAACCGCTGGGGACGCTAGTATAGATCTGATCAGATACTATACCACTAAGGGAGGTGTATGCTTTGCGCGTGGGTGTTAGCGTTACTGGCACTAACCTAACGCTGCCTGGGGCGATGCAGACCCTCTCTGGCGCTAAAACCTAATTGATCTCACCCGCCGGGCGATCAGGGGGTTAAACCTTTATTGGGTTATATACGGCGGGTGCCCTGATGCTATAAAAAGCAAACTAACCAACCAGTGTCACCCGTAACCTTTATATGGTTATCACTGGTGAAAGGGTTAACTAGGGGCAATCAGGGGGTTAAAACCTTTATTAGGTTAAATATGGGGGTACCCGACGCTATATAAAAACCTGACGGGTTACCTAAATAACTAAATAACTAACTGGGTAACCAGTGTCACCAGTGACGCTTATACGGTGATCACTGGTGAAAGGGTTAACTCTAGGGGCAATCAGGGGGTTAAAATAATATATGGGGGTACCTGACGCTCTAAAAACCTGCGGCAAAACTAAAAATAAATAACTGGCTATCTAGGGCACCACCGGCACTAAATACAGCGATCGAAAATACGATCGCTTAGTGACGCTGGCGTTAGGGGGTGAAAGGGTTACCTGGGGGGCGATCAAGGGGTTAAACCTTTATTAGGGGGGGTTAGGGGGCTACCCTGGACCTAAAGGGGCCTAAACCTAACTGCCCTGCAACTTTTTACTATCACAGATGACACTAAATGCAGTGATCAGTAAAATAAATGATCACTGCAATCAGTGACACTGTGATTGGGGGCTGGGGGTTGATCTGGGGGTGACTGGGGGGTGAAATGTGTGCCTATGTGTACCTATGTGTCAGTGGACTGTTGGTGCATTAACCTGCTTCTTCTCTCCTCGGCGCCGGAATCGAAAAGACTGCCGCGAGGGAGATGACATCACTTCCTCCTGCCTGTGTTTACATCACATGGCGGAGGAAGCATTTTCATTCGCCGGGAGCGATCGCGAGGGGGTGGCCGAAATCGAATGGTCACCCCCTCATCTCTGATCGCTCCCCAACGATAAACGGCCGCTCACTGTATAGGAGGGGGGTCCGATCGGACCCCCCTAACTGTACAAGGGCGATCACGTACACTCTACGTGATTGTGCCTGTCGGTGCCATTCTGCCGACGTATATATACAGTGAGCGGTCGTTAATTGGTTAAAACAAGCCTGAAGTCCAGAATATGGGCCAGCCTTATTGCTAGCATTATCATATGACTGACCTCTACAATTCTGAAGGTCAAGTTGGTGAAATTCTAATGTATCACTTACAGCTTTAAATAAACTTTGAGCTTTGTGGCCAATATGTGGTATGAACTTTATATATCGTTCCACTGGCACACCCTCGTCATTCACATATCGTATAATGAAGGCTAGCTGATCCACGTGAGAAACATCTGGGGTTGAATCCACACTTATCGAGTAATATTTAGCATCCTTCACCTCGACAATTATTGCATCTAAAGCCCCATACACACTATCAGTTTTCTTGCAGGTTTTTCTCTTCAGGTTTACCAAAACCATGTAGTGCAAGGGCCTGCCTGATTGCATACGAATTGAAACTCTTAAGGTTTGACCTCATATTAGATGGTTTTGGTAAACCTGAAGAGAAAAACCTGCAAGAAAACTGATAGTGTGTATGGGGTTACAGTCTGACTGCCAATATTTCAATGAATTCATAGCAAACAGTTTTGGACAGATAGGATGCTGTGCCAGAGCCAGCATTGCCATAGTGCTTAATGAGCTCGTCCATGAAGGGATCAAACTCAGCAATGAGTTCAAGTAACATTACATAGTTACCATTTGTATGAGAGACAAAACTTTCATCTGTGCCTCTAAATGCCAATCCACGAGAAGATAAAGCCTTCACAACCGCAACAACACACCTGAGGACATTTCTCCAGTACTCTCTTTCTTTGTATTGTTGCAAAATTAGCATGTTATCCATTTTGCCACATGCAGCGTTTCTGTTTTTTAATCTCATAAAACATTTTTTATGTTGCTCAGAGTCTTCGTGTTCTCTTCCAATCACTAAATCCTTCTTGAGCCAGCTGACATTTAGCTTTTGCTTTCTCAGAGTATACCAGCCAGTTTAGCTTTACTTGCCATTGAGTCAGAACTTTTAAATACTTTGTCCTACGAAGATATTATCGATGAGTGCCAAAAGAAAAGTTAGAACTAAACAATTGTAGGGAGTTTCTTACTGCTATAATCTTTAAAAGGCATTTTCTGCATTACAGAGTATTTTCAGTCTGTACAATTAAAGCCAGTTATTTTCAGTGTTCTCGTGTGTGGAGATATGATTTTAATTGAACTATTGTAGCAGTCATCGATAAAGGACGAGAATGGTGGTGTGTGTGTGGGGGGGGGGGGTGGTATTGGAGGACCCGGCCCTGGGGCGGCAAAGGGAGTAAATCCGGGCCTGGGTTTAATATTAATAATAGTAAAGTTATGCACTTGTGGGCTATAAATATGAATGCATCATACATACTAGGGGGAGTACAACTGGGGGAATCCATAGTGGAGAAGGATCTAGGGGTTTTGGTAGACTCTCTTGAGAAGAGGAGATTAAGGGGGGATATGATCAACATGTACAAATACATAAGGGGTCCCTATAGGGAACTTGGTGTTGAGTTATGCACATTAAGATTATCACAGAGGACAAGGGGGAACTGTTTATGTCTAGAGGAAAAGAGATTTCATCTGAAATATTGAAAAGTTTCTTCACAGTAAGAACTGTGAAAATGTGGACTAGACTCCCTGCAGAGGTGGTTCTGGCCAGCTCAGTAGATTGCTTTAAAAAAGGCCTGGATTCTTTCCTAATTGTACATAATATAACTGGGTACAAACATTTATAGGTAAAGTTGATCCAGGGAATATACAATTGCCTCTCTGCTGTAGCAAAATGGATCATGCTTTGCTGGGGTTTTTCGCCCTCCTCTGTATCAACTATGGGTATAGGATTGTGTACATGACATTGTATGGTTGTTTTTTTTTTCTATTGGTTGAACTTGATGGACTTGTGTCTTTTTTCAACCTGACTAACTATGTAACTATGTAACAAAGCATATCCCTCTATAGTATGTACTTGTCTCAATCCAGAGCACCAAGTGTCATTTCTCATTTCTCTGCTATAAGCATGAATCACTTCTGACAAGTTTTCCTGACACCAAGAGAAAAATGCTGATGAGGGAGGGAGTTCAAGCTGATTGACAGCCTCAAATCTGTTCCTTTGTGTTGTGTGAAGGGGGTGTGTCAATTCCCTCCAATCAGCCCTCAGATCTCTCCTCACTGATGTAATTTCACCTCTCCACCCCCTGCTTATTCAGAGCTGAGAGATCCTGTGTACTAGTGATGAGCCGAACACCCCCGGGTTCGGTTCGCACCAGAACCCGCGAACGGACTGAAAGTTCGTACGAACAATAGAACCCTATTAAATACAATGGATGCGAACGTTTGAATTCTAAAGTGCTAATTATAACAACTATTATGCATGTTATTGTCCTAAAAAGGGTTTGGGAACCCGGGTTCTGCACCAGGGGACATGTATCAATGCAAAAAGAAGTTTTAAAAAACGGTCGTTTTTCGGGAGCAGTCATTTTAATGATGCATAAAGTGAAAAAAAAAAGTCAAATATTCCTTTAAATATCGTACCTGGGGGGTGTCTAAAGTATGCCTGTGAAGTGCCACGTGTTTCCCGTGTTTAGAACTGTCCCTGCACAAAATGACACTTCTAAAGGAAAAAAAAGCCATTTAAAACTGCTTGCGGCTTTAATGTAATGTCTGGTCCCGGTAATATGGATGAAATTCTTTAAGAAAAATGGCATAGCTACCCCATGACCCCCCCCCCCCCCTACCCCAGCCCATTACCAGCCCCTTTGGGTCTTGTATGGATATTAAGGGGAACCCCGCACATAAAATAAAAAAGGCCCTATATACTCTGAACAGCCGTATACAGGCGGTGCATACAAGACAGGGACTGTAGGTTTGTTCTTATGTAGAATCTGTTTGTAATTTTGAACAGGTACATTGTTGAAGTGTAGCTCCAGCCCAAAAATCTATTTTTAAACTTTTTGGAAAACATAGGTAAGGGTTATCACCCCTGTAACATTTGTTTTGCTGTCTGTGCCCCTGTTCAGAACATTTCACCTCACTTTCCGTCCCAATGACAACTGTTTTTGAAATGTGGTGTTTTTCTTGAAACAAGGATTGCTGATAAAGCATCAGTACAGAGGAGACACCTTTCTCCCATATTTATTCTTACAGGAGAGAATTTTCCTTCCTAGTGGTAGATTTCCTCTCACTTCCTGTTGTCTTCTTGCGTTTGCAAGTAGGAGTCGTTTGTAAGTTGGATGTTTGAAAGTAGGGACCTGCCGTATATACTCTGCAGAAATAGGCCCCTTAGTTGTTGGTGTTGGCACAACACTGTAAGCACTCACAGTTATCCTTGGTTGGTGCTGGAACGCCCTGCTGTCAACTATTATATCAGGAATTTAAATTACATATAATTGTTGAACAGTGGTAGTAAAAATTGGGCCTTTGATGGTGGTGCTGGTGCCACAACACTGTAAGCCCTGACAGTTACTCTTGGTGGGTGCAGCAATGGGCCCTGCTGTGAATTATTAGATCAAGAATTGTAATTGCATGCCCCTGTTGAACAGGGGCTGAAAAATTGGGCCTTTCGTGGTGGTGGTGGTGGTGGTGTTGCCACAACACTGTAAGCCCTCAGAGTTACTCTTGGTGGGTGCAGGAATGGGCCCTGCTGTGAATTATTAGATCAAGAATTGTAATTACATGCCCCTTTTGAACAGGGGCTGAAAAATTGGGCCTTTCGTGGTGGTGGTGGTGGTGGCGTTGCCACAACACTGTAAGCCCTCAGAGTTACTCTTGGTGGGTGCAGCAATGGGCCCTGCTGTGAATTATTAGATCAAGAATTGTAATTTCATGCCCCTGTTGAACAGGGGCTGAAAAATTGGGCCTTAGGCACTGGTGGCACAACACTACAACCCCTCACAGATACTGTACTTGGAGCACAGCAATGAGCCCTGTTGCAAAGTATTGCTTCAAAAATTGTAATGACACGCCCCTGTTAAACAGGGGCTGAAAAATTGGGCCTTAGGCACTGGTGCCACAACACTCCAACCCCTCACAGATACTGTACTTGGAGCACAGCAATGAGCCCTATGGCAAATTATTGCTAAAAAAATTGTAATTACACGCCCCTGTAAAACAGGGGCTGAAAAATTGGGCCTTAGCCACTGGTGGCGGCACCCATAAACAAAAATGATCTTCCAAGCTATCATCATCAATCGTATCATTGAGGACTCGGAGGAGGAGGATAGCCAGTCAACATAACAGCACAGGCACTCAGCATCAGCATCAGTCTTGAAGGGATGTGACATGTTAAAATCAATTAGTCTGTTATATCAGCATCAGGTGTGTGGTAGCTGGTGGTGATCCAAGACTGGTTCATCTTGATGAAAGTCAGTCGATCAACCGAGTCGGTGGACAGGCGCACCCTGTGATCCGTGACAAATCCTCCAGCAGCACTGAATGTGCGTTCCGAAAGAACGCTGGATGCAGGACAGGCCAGTAGCTCAATTGCATACTGTGCAAGCTCTGGCCAGTGATCCATCCTCAAGACCCAGTAAGCCAGAGGATTTTCGGTGGGGAAGGTGTCCAAGTCTGACCTTGCCCCTAGATATTCCTGCACCATGTTTATCAGACGCTGGCGATGGTTGCTGGAACCAATCATACTTTGGGGCTGCGGACTAAAGAATTGTCTGAACGCATCGGTCAGACGGCCACCTTCCCCACCGCTCCTTCTTTGACTGGCCGAAGCCTCAGCAACTCGTTGTCCAGGACCAGGAGTTTGTAACCTCCCAGTCTCTGGGAACGCGTTGAACAGACCTTTCTGCAAGGCCTCCCGGAGTTGTCTCATCCTCTGCTCCCTCTGCGACGGTAACATAAGGTCCGCAACCTTACCCTTGTACCGTGGATCAAGGAGAGTGGCCAGCCAGTAATGGTCCCTCTCCTTGATCCGAAGAATACGAGGATCCTTCCGCAGACTTTGCAGGATCAGGGAGGCCATGCAGCGTAGGTTTGCTGAGGCATTCGCTCCGGAGTCCTCTGGGTCACTAAGGACGACATGATCCGCAGCCACCTCCTCCCAGCCACGTACAAGTCCACTGGTTTCTTGGGACTGTAAATCATCCCTAAAAGACTGCTGCTGATGATGCTGAGTGCCAGCCTCCACCTCCATGCTGACACAATCCTCCTCCTCCTCCTCCTCCTCCTCCTCTTCCTGTGCGATGGGTGGGACAGAAGGAACACTGTCTGGGTAAAGGGGGCCTTGAGAGGCAAGGAAGTCCTCCTCTTCCTGCCTCTGTTCTGCCTCAAGTGCCCTGTCCATTATTCCACGCAGCGTGTGCTCCAACAGGTGGACAAGAGGTACAGTGTCACTGATGCATGCACTGTCACTGCTCACCATCCTCGTGGCCTCCTCAAATGGTGCCAGGACAGTGCATGCATCCCTGATCATGCCCCACTGGCGTGGAGAAAAAAAACCAAGCTCCCCTGACCCTGTCCTGGTGCCGTAGTCGCACAGGTACTCATTGATGGCCCTCTGCTGCGTGTGCAGCCGCTGCAGCATGGCCAACGTTGAGTTCCAGCTGGTGGGCATGTCACATATAAGGCGGTTCTTGGGCAGGTTCAACTCCTTTTGCAGCTCAGCCAGGCGAGCACTGGCATTATAAGATCTGCGGAAATGCACACAGACTTTCCTGGCCTGCCTCAGGACATCCTGTAAGCCCGGGTACCTGCCCAAGAACCGCTGCACCACCAGGTTAAGGACGTGAGCCACACAGGGCACATGGGTCAGTTGTCCCTGTCGGAGGGCGGAGAGGAGGTTGGTGCCATTGTCGCAAACCACCATTCCTGGCTTAAGCTGGCGTGGCGTCAACCACCTCTCGGCCTGGCCCTGCAGAGCAGACAGGACCTCTGCCCCAGTGTGGCTTCTGTCCCCCAAACACACCAGCGCAAGCACGGCATGGCATCTTTTTGCCTGCGTACTTGCGTAGCCCCGTGAACGGCTACGGAGCACCGCTGGTTCATAGGACAAACCATAGGAAGAGGCCATGGAGGAAGAAGAAGAGGAGGGGGTGGAGGAGAGAGGTGTGTCACAACCAGTAGTAGCATTTTGGAGGCGTGGCGGTGGAACAACCTCCAACACTACTGCACCTTGTCCTGCATCCTTCCCAGCTGCCAAAAGAGTGACCCAATGGGCCGTGAAAGAAAGGTAACGTCCCTGTCCATGCCTGCTGGACCATGAGTCAGCGGTAATATGCACCTTACCGCTGACCGCCCTGTCCAGCAAGGCCAAGACATTGCCTTCCACATGCCGGTAGAGAGCCGGAATAGCCTTCCATGAGAAAAAGTGGCGTTTGGGAACCTGCCACTGAGGAACCGCACATTGCACAAACTCACGGAAGGGGGCCGAGTCTACCAACTGAAAAGGCAGCAGTTGAAGCGCTAGCAATTTAGCCAAGCTAGCATTCAACCGCTGGGCATGTGGATGGCTGGGAGTGAACTTCTTTCGACGGTCCAGCAGCTGGGGCAGGGAAATTTGCCTGCTAGAATCGGACGTCGGTGTACTGCTAGCAGAGTGGCCGCAAGTACTTGGCTGTGACACACCTAATTCTACACCTTCATTCCTCTCAGTGCATGTTTCAGAGAGGACTGAAGTTATAGTGGGGTTGGAGATCCCAGCTGATGCGGTGCAAGGAGAGGTCCGCTTTGTTCTTTGGTGTGGGTCTTTGAGGTAGGCTTGCCAACGAGCTGCATGGCAGGTCAACATATGTCTGGTCAGGCATGTGGTACCCAAGCGGCTGATGTTTTGGCCACGCGATATACGCTTGAGACATATGTTGCAAACAGCAGCTGTGCGATCTGATGCACTAGCCTCAAAAAAGGCCCACACCAAGGAACTTTTTGAACGACGGGCAGAGGCAGCGCCCTGCACAGGCGGAGCTCTGCGGTGTGATTCCGTCGGTGTACTGCCCTTATGCTGGCCACCAAAGGGCATCCTGCCTCGTTGGAGATGTGCCTCCTCCTCATCCTCCTCCTCCTCCTCTCTACTATTAGGCACCCACGTGGAGTCAGTGACCTCATCATCCCCTCCCTCCTCATCACTGGAGCCAATCTGGCAGTATGCTGCAGCTGCTGGAACATGACTGCCAGATTGGTGTCCTTCTTGAGCATCCCCTCTGTCTGCTCTCACGCTACTGCCTTCCTGTAGCTGGGTTTCATCATCAGACCCTTCGAAACGCTGGGCATCCTCCTGGAGCATGTACCCAACACTGTGCTCAAACAGTTCGGGGGACTCCTCAGGAGGAGGACATGGTGGGTCTAGGGAAGGAGTGACTGATGATGAGTCTGACATTGATACCAGGGAAGAGGACGCTTTGGCAGCTGCTTTGCCAGTACCCTGAGCCTGGGTGAGAGAGGATGAGGAGGAGGAGGAGGGCTTGGTCATCCACTCTACCAAGTCTTCGGCATGATGTGGCTCAACATGTCCAGCTGCCGAAAAGAAGGACAAGCGTGTCCCATGGCCATGTGCTGATGACAATGCACCGCGTCCACGACCAGCACTGTTGCCCCCAGACACAGAGCCTGCTTGCCCTCTTTTATTGCCTCCTGACTGTCTGCCTCTCCTTGTTTGCCTTCCAGACATTCTAATAGATGGCCTGCAGGGAGATGGGAAAAAAGCAATAAGGGCTACCTTCAGGTGTCCTTCTCTGTCCCTTTACTTAAGGATTTCTAAATATGTTTGAGGATGATTGCTTTTGCACAGAATAGCACAACGACAATTTCCCTGACTGTCAAAAAAACAAGGATTTCAAAGATGGTTGATGAGGAATGCTTTAGCACACTATAGCACAAGGAGAATTCACTCACTGTCCTTCCCTGTCCCTAGAAACAAGGATTCGCACAGTGAAAGAAACTGACACTCTCCCTACCTAGAGTTTTCTGTCCCTAGAAAAAATGTTTTTTTAAAGCACACTATAGCACAAGGAGAATTCACTCACTGTCCTTCCCTGTCCCTAGAAACAAGGATTCGCACAGTGAAAGAAACTGACACTCTCCCTACCTAGAGTTTTCTGTCCCTAGAAAAAATGTTTTTTTAAAGCACACTATAGCTTAAGGAGAATTCACTCACTGTCCTTCCCTGTCCCTAGAAACAAGGATTCGCACAGTGAAAGAAACTGACACTCTCCCTACCTAGAGTTTTCTGTCCCTAGAAAAAATGTTTTTTTAAAGCACACTATAGCACAAGGAGAATTCCCCTCACTTTCCTTCTTTGTCCCTAGAAACAAGGATTCGCACAGTGAAAGAAACTGACACTCTCCCTACCTAGAGTTTTCTGTCCCTAGAAAAAATGTTTTTTTAAAGCACACTATAGCACAAGGAGAATTCCCCTCACTTTCCTTCTTTGTCCCTAGAAACAAGGATTCGCACAGTAAAAGACACTGACACTCTCCCTACCTAGAGTTTTCTGTCCCTAGAAAAAATGTTTTTTTAAAGCACACTATAGCACAAGGAGAATTCACTCACTGTCCTTCCCTGTCCCTAGAAACAAGGATTCGCACAGTGAAAGAAACTGACACTCTCCCTACCTAGAGTTTTCTGTCCCTAGAAAAAATGTTTTTTTAAAGCACACTATAGCACAAGGAGAATTCCCCTCACTTTCCTTCTTTGTCCCTAGAAACAAGGATTCGCACAGTGAAAGAAACTGACACTCTCCCTACCTAGAGTTTTCTGTCCCTAGAAAAAATGTTTTTTTAAAGCACACTATAGCACAAGGAGAATTCACTCACTGTCCTTCTTTGTCCCTAGAAACAAGGATTCGCACAGTGAAAGAAACTGACACTCTCCCTACCTAGAGTTTTCTGTCCCTAGAAAAAATGTTTTTTTAAAGCACACTATAGCACAAGGAGAATTCCCCTCACTTTCCTTCTTTGTCCCTAGAAACAAGGATTCGCACAGTGAAAGAAACTGACACTCTCCCTACCTAGAGTTTTCTGTCCCTAGAAAAAATGTTTTTTTAAAGCACACTATAGCACAAGGAGAATTCACTCACTGTCCTTCCCTGTCCCTAGAAACAAGGATTCGCACAGTGAAAGAAACTGACACTCTCCCTACCTAGAGTTTTCTGTCCCTAGAAAAAATGTTTTTTTAAAGCACACTATAGCACAAGGAGAATTCCCCTCACTTTCCTTCTTTGTCCCTAGAAACAAGGATTCGCACAGTGAAAGAAACTGACACTCTCCCTACCTAGAGTTTTCTGTCCCTAGAAAAAATGTTTTTTTAAAGCACACTATAGCACAAGGAGAATTCACTCACTGTCCTTCCCTGTCCCTAGAAACAAGGATTCGCACAGTGAAAGAAACTGACACTCTCCCTACCTAGAGTTTTCTGTCCCTAGAAAAAATGTTTTTTTAAAGCACACTATAGCACAAGGAGAATTCCCCTCACTTTCCTTCTTTGTCCCTAGAAACAAGGATTCGCACAGTGAAAGAAACTGACACTCTCCCTACCTAGAGTTTTCTGTCCCTAGAAAAAATGTTTTTTTAAAGCACACTATAGCACAAGGAGAATTCACTCACTGTCCTTCCCTGTCCCTAGAAACAAGGATTCGCACAGTGAAAGAAACTGACACTCTCCCTACCTAGAGTTTTCTGTCCCTAGAAAAAATGTTTTTTTAAAGCACACTATAGCACAAGGAGAATTCCCCTCACTTTCCTTCTTTGTCCCTAGAAACAAGGATTCGCACAGTAAAACACACTGACACTCTCCCTACCTATCCTTCTCTTTCCCTAAACTAAAGGAATCCAGGTTAAGCAAGAAAGAAATAAATGTCACTGTCCCTGCCTATGCTTCTCTTTCCCTGCTCCGGAACACACTACACTAGGCCGCCGTGCTGGCGGCCTTTTATAGTGTGGGGCGTGTACTAAACACCCTCAGCAATAATTGGCCACAGGCATCCTGCCTGTGGCCAATCATTGCTCTCCTCGCTGCCGGCGCTGTGATTGGCCAAGCATGCGGGGTCACAGTGCATGCTTGGCCAATCACAGCGCCTGGATGACACTGCGATGGCGTAGTGCATTGTGGGCCGTTCGCGTCACTCGAATTTGGCGCGAACGGCCCAAATCGTTCGATCTTCGTCGAACGATCGAACAGCCGATGTTCGAGTCGAACGTATGTTCGACTCGAACACGAAGCTCATCCCTACTGTGTACATTCTGCACTTTGATTGTATGTAAGAGAAAGACGGCTATAGATAAACATGTACAATTGGTGTAAGAGGTTTTGTTTCATCTCTGTGTATCACCAGAGGCCAGTTACTTCTCTATGTATATGTAAAGGTTTACAATCACTATAAGGATTTTCCAAGAATACAGTCCTGTGCTTGATTAACCACTTGACCATTGGGCACTTAAACCCCCTTAATAACCAGACCAATTTTCAGCTTTCGGTGCTCTCACATTTTGAATGACAATTACTCAGTCATACAACACTGTACCCATATGAATTTTTTGTCCTTTTTTTCACACAAATAGAGCTTTCTTTTGGTGGTATTTAATCACTGTTGGGTTTTTTATTTTTTGCGCTATAAGAGAAAAAAGACTGAAAATTCTGTAAAAAAATGGGGTTTTTTTCGTTTCCGTTATAAAAAATTGCAAATTACTATTCTTTCTTCATAAATTTTGGCCAAAATTTATACTGCTACATATCTTTGGTAAAAATAAGTACAAATTGGTGGATATTATTTGGTCTTTGTGAAAGTTATAGAGTCCACAAGCTATGGTGCCAATATCTGAAAATTGATCACACCTGAAGTACTGACGGCCGATCTCATTTCTTGAGACCCTAACATGCGAGAAAAGTACAAATACCCCCCAAATGACCCCTTTTTGGAAAGAAGACATTCCAAGGTATTCAGAAAGAGGCATTGTGAGTTTTTTGAAGTTGTCATTTTTTCCCACAATTCTTTGCAAATCAAG
This sequence comes from Rana muscosa, assembly GCA_029206835.1. NCBI lineage: Eukaryota > Metazoa > Chordata > Amphibia > Anura > Ranidae > Rana > Rana muscosa. The sequence continues at coordinate 419,364,474 of CM055117.1, read as the reverse complement.
ATTTTTTTTTTCTCTTTTTTTTTACACAAAATTGTCATATTAGCAGGTTATTTCTCACACACAGCATATGCATACCACAAATTACACCCCAAAACACATTCTGCTATTACTCCCGAGTATGGCGATACCACATGTGTGAGACTTTTACACAGCGTGGCCACATACAGAGGCCCAACATGCAGGGAGCCCCTTCAGGCGTTCTGGAGCACCGAGGCCAATTCTGACATTTCTCTCCTACATGTAAAAATCATCATTTATTTGCTATAAAATTACATAGAACCCCAAAACATTATATATGTTTTTTTTAGCAAAGACCTTAGAGAATATAATGGTGGTTGTTGCAACTTTTTATCCCGCATGATATTTGCGCAGCAATTTTTTTAACGCGTTTTTTACGGAAAAAAAATGTTTTGTGCTTAAAAAAAAAAAAACAGTAAAGTTAGCCCAATGTTTTTGCATAATGTGAAAGATGAAGTTACGCCGAGTAAATAGAAACCTAACATGTCACCCTTCAAAATTGCACACGCTTGTGGAATGGCGCCAAACTTCGCTACTTAAAAATCCCCATAGGCGACGCTTTAAATATTTTTACTGGTTACATGCTTTGAGTTACAGAGGAGGTCTAGGGACAAAATTATTGCTCTCGCTCTAACGTTCGCGGCGATACCTCACATGTGTGGTTTGAAAACCGTTTTCATATGTGGGCGGGACTTACGTATGCGTTCGCTTCTGTATGCGAGCTCACGGAGACAGGGGCACTTTAAAAAAATATATATTTTTTTATTGTTCATTTTACTTTATTTATTTTAGTTTGACATGTTTTTCCGCCCCAAAATTTTTTTTGATCACTTTTATACCTATTACAAGGAACGTAAACATCCCTTGTAATAGGAATATGGCATGACAGGTCCTCTTTACAGTGAGATATGGGGTCAATAAGACCCCACATCTCACCTCTAGGCTGGGAAGCCTGAAAAAACAAACAAAAAAAAAAAACAACAATCCTGGCTTTGATCGTAGCGGTGAGTCGGTAGGAGCACCGGAGGGCGGCGGGGGGGACATACCCTCTCGCCTCCCGTAAGAATGATCAAGCGGCGGAACAGCCACTATGGTTGTTGTTATGGTGTAGGGAATCGCCGGCTGAAAAAGCTGATATCTGAATGATGCCTGTAGCTGCAGGCATCATTCAGATATCCCCGCACAAAGTCAAGGACGTCATATGACGGCCGGCGGGCGGAAAGTGGTTATTGCGGAGTATTGCCGGGCATTGCGGAGTATTGCCGGGCATTGCGGAGTATTGCCGGGCATTGCGGAGTATGGCAGGGCATTGCGGAGTATGGCAGGGCATTGCGGAGTATGGCAGGGTATTGCATGGGGTATTGCACAGGGGGTATTGCACAGGGTATTGCAGAGTATTGCACAGGGTATTGCAGAGTATTGCGCAGGGTATTGCAGAGTATTGTGCAGGGTATTGCAGAGTATTGTGCAGGGTATTGCAGAGTATTGCGCAGGGTATTGCAGAGTATTTTGCAGAGTATTTTGCAGAGTATTGCGCAGGGTGATGCAGAGTATTGTGCAGGGTATTGCAGGGTATTGCAGAGTATTGCAGAGTATTGTGCAGAGTATTGTGCAGGGTATTGTGCAGGGTATTGTGCAGGGTATTGTGCAGGGTATTGCGCAGGGTATTGCGCAGGGTATTGCGCAGGGTATTGCGCAGGGTATTGCAGAGTATTTTGCAGGGTATTGCGCAGGGTATTGCAGAGTATTGCACAGGGTATTGCAGGGTATTGCGCAGGGTATTGCAGAGTATTGCGCAGGGTATTGCAGAGTATTGCACCAGGGTATTGCAGAGTATTGTGCAGGGTATTGCACCGTATTGCAGAGTATTGCACCAGGGTATTGCAGAGTATTGCACCAGGGTATTGCAGAGTAATGCACCAGGGTATTGCAGAGTATTGCACCAGGGTATTGCAGAGTATTGCACCAGGGTATTGCAGGGTATTTTGCAGAGTATTGGCAGGGTGTATTGCAGAGTATTGGCAGGGTGTATTGCAGAGTATTGGCAGGGTGTATTGCAGAGTATTGGCAGGGTATTGCACAGGGATGGCTGAGCAGGGATGGATGGATGGCTGGATCTGTGACTGCAATTGTCACAGATCCAGCCCACAGTGCTGCTGCTGCCATCCGCTCCCTCCCCCTCCCCTCTCACACTGTACCGATCGGTACAGAGAGGGGAGGGAGGAACCGGCGTCATCAAATGACGCCGGTCTGTTTACAAGTGATTGCTCCGTCATTTGACGGAGCGATCACGTGGTAAACGGCCGCTATCAGCGGCGATTTACCGCGATTCGTGATCCGCCGGGTCCTCTGGACCCGGCGGTCACGTAGTTTCCCGTGTGCGCGCCCCCGGGCGCGCGCGGGAGCGCGATTCTGGGAGGACGTTATATAACGTCCTCCCAGAGTTAAGCAACCACCTTGTCGACGTTATTTGTCGGCAGGTGGTTGCTAAGTGGTTAAAAGAGAAGTATGTTTTTATTTTTATTTTAGAATAATGCTTACCTAGGTGGATGCAGCATCGGTCAGATGCTGCATCTGTCCCGGCTGGCTCTAAGGCTAAGAACCAAGCGATCAAACACAGCAGATCTCTCTGTTCTCACAGCTCCCCAAGCAGAGAGCTGGTGACTATTAGTCACTGCTGTCTGCGCTACCCCTGCAGCGCTCAGCACTGAGCTGTGGCGGGGTGGAAGTGTCTGGCTCAGGCTTTCAGTGACTCCCTGAGAAGCTGAGCCGGGTGCCGGTCAAGGCATGTGGCCGGATCACGACCATATGGTCACGATCTTTCCCAAATCTGGACCGACTCTGTGACATCAGTAAACAGCGGGGTTCAGGATTGTGGAAGGAACTGCATTCCTGTCATCCACATGAGAAGTACAGCCAAACAAGCTTTGGCTGTACTTCTCCTTTAAATACTAAAAGGTGCTAAATATCAAACACGTAACATATAGGTTGAATACAGTCGATATTTAAACAGAATCCGCTATGTAGGAGGAATGAAATGGTTGAATCAAACCCATTCTCTTCTAACAAGCTGAAGTCTCTGAAAACAGTTCAATGTAAAAAGTTTATACAATGGCAAGAATGAGCATTGCAACATAACACAGGGCAGTGTTACGCATCAACAAGGTCTCTCACAGGCAGAAACATTTTTTAAGTTAGACAAGTAAGTGACAAGTGAGACATCATGCAATACCTAGCCATATTTATTTTGCAGCAGGACAATGACCCCAAACATACAGCAAAAGTCATAAAGAACTATCTTCAGTAAAAAGAAGAACAAACAGTCCTGGGAGTGGGGGTTTGGCCCCCACACAGCCCTGATCTCAATATCATCAAGTCTTTCTCAGATTCCATGAATAGACAGAAGCAGCTAATACAGTTTAAATCACTGTGAACATTTCTCTTAGATGTTTGGAATAACCTACCTGCTGAATTCCTAAATAAAAACGTTTTGCATGTACATTTATGCTGTTGTGGAAGGCAAATGGTGGATACTAGGGATATGCTGAATGTTTTGTCTGATCACACATAACATTGTGCAAAACATGCATTACACATGACGACTCCCCCCCTGTCAATGTTTAGGACATCGGCAAGTGCTGGCATTGCTGAGTCCCTAAAGGTATAGCTATGTAAAACATTTAAAATAAGTGCCTATACTGTTTAAAATCCAGTAATACATTGGGGGTGATTTACTAAAACTGGAGCACTCAGAATCTGGTGCAGCTGTAGATGGTAGCCAATCAGCTTCTAACTTCAGCTTGTTCAATTAGGCTTTTACAATAAAACCTAGAAGCTGATTGGTTTCTTTGCAGAACTGCACCATATTTTGCACCAAGCAGTTTTAGTAAATAACCCCCATTGTCTCACCCTGCTTTGTACATAAGCAGTTGCTCTCTATATTTTGTCATTGTGCCAAAAATCTGAGCCACTAGAGGCCGAACTGCTGACAGCCTAAAGATTCACTACTTACTCTGGGCTTCAGCAAAATGGCAGCCTTGGGCAAGAAGAAACAGGAACAACGCTGGAGGCAATTTTTTAGCACACACGATTTTTGGTAGCATAATAATTAATGTGGAATGTATGCTTCTTGATAAAGAACATCATTTTTTTGTCAAGTTGTCATGCGTAAAGTTCCACTTTAACAACCAGTAATATCACTTGCCCCATTCACTTACATGGCCAGGTCCTTTGAGCCTGGTATGGATTTAAAGGGTACATCCTAAGAATCCATATCAGACCCTTATCCAAGTATGCAGTCTGGCTGGCCAGGAAAGAGGGGGACAAGTGTCCTTTCCCCCTCTACTGAACTACACCTTGCCACACACACTCAGGGGGAACTCCTGGCAAGGCATTGTGATTGATGGTGGAGCTGCATTGCTCGACGAGATGATTGATGATGGATTAACAATGAGGGACATTTTGGGATTTTTTTTTTTTTTAATAACGAACTTGTATCCCAGACTCATTATAATAAAACCATGCAATTATGTATTACTTACTTCCCTAAGTGTGTTTTGTGACAATACCGCTGCTGACACGTTTTGTGTTCCCACATACAGTATGAACCAAAAGTGTATGAATTAAAAAGTGTTTATAAATAAAAACCTTATTTTTTTATTATACATCAATTAAAAAACACTCACATAATAATGTGTACAAATCTAGTGCACTTCAGTATTACAGGCTGTGTTTCCTCTTAAGAAACAGTATGTCTTGCCACTCGCAGGATAGTGGCCTGACGTCATTGGCTCCTCCCTACCTGTTACGTTACCAATCACGTGACTTTATCTGGGGATCCCAGACTCATTTACATGGGGAATGGGGTGGTATCTGGGGCCCTCTTTTAATTAAAGATGGTCTCCAGATTCTGATAAGCCTCCTTCCAGCAGACCCTCACATCCACTGGCTAGAGTTGAGGGGAGGAGGCACTTATCCTCATCAACATGGGGAAAAGGTGCTTTGCCATTGGTGTCCTTCCTTGTCCTTTAATGATCTGGTATGGATATTTAGAGAAACCCTATGCATTTCTTTTTTAATGCGGTCCCTTAAAATGTTCCCTAATTGGCATTTTTGAATTGACAGATTCAGCTACCATTTTGATTTCAAGAGGGTTTGGGTTTGTTATTCAAACTTCTTTGAAGTTCACCGAACCCTGCTTGAACTGAAACCAGGGCAGTTTAGCTTATCACTAGTGGACACATATTGATATGTTTTATTTTTTCTTTTGCATATATTCTTTATAGGTTGTTAATTACGTAAGTAAAAATTATTCATTGAATTATTTTGAAAGCATACTCACTTTACAGCAATATTTTACAGGTGCCTAAAGTGTTTCCACAACCAATTTTAATATTTTTTTTTTATAAGTAGTCTTCTAAGAGAGTCACTTGTTAATTTCTACTTTAAAAAATGAAACACTGCAATTGAATGTTATTGGCTGCAATGTAACATTCTGAATTTAATTTGTATTTTGTGTATTGTGTTTAAATTAGCTCTAGATAGAAGGTAAGGGGCACCCACAACAGAACTCCGGAAATCTACTGTTGACGTGACTACGCCTTTTGCGCGCATGCAACAGGGATGCTTGCGTTCCACGCTGACCATGGCAGCTTCCTCTTCTGGATACTGTGTCCCCGCCCAGGGCTCCAACAACACCTCCCACACACGTGGCCCATGGCGGCCCTCCCCTCCAAGTACAGTTCCTGCACCCAGGGCTCCAGTGATGCCATCCAAACACCCCGGCGGGCCCGGCATGGATTCTTTGCTTGCTTGGTATAACTTTGGCTCTAATGGTTGGCTCCCAACTCCGGATTTCTCCATCCAGGACACAGTGTTCCATGCCGGGATGAGAAATTGAGAGATCATTAGCGAAAAGCAGCATACTTTACACATTACAGATAGTTAGGAACACTTTTAACCCCTTAAACGTCCTAGATGTCAGTGTATAGTATTATCACGGACGACCGCCCACATTACTTTGATGTTAAATACCGTTGTTATGGCAGCTGTTATGGTACTGCTATGGTTGTTATGTAGCTGCCATAACCCCGGCATTATTTTGTACTGTGGGTGATTCAGCATCTGATAAAAGCAGTCCAAGTGGTGGATTCACCACGGGATCACTTTTAGAGGCGGCGGGAGAGTTGCCCCCCCCTTCTTGCCGCTTCCTGGTCAGCTCCGAGCTTACCAGAGCCGTCAGTAAGCTAGGAGTTGATCCGATCCCTCTGTTGCCCAGCCAGGATAGCCCCCACTCGGCTCTATGCCCTTTGAGGACCGGAGGGACGTCTGACGTTACTTCCGCCTCTTGGGCTTAAAGGGCTGATTTATTTATTTTTTCGTTAAAGTCAAAGTGTCATTTTTTATTGATTTATTTTTTTGCTTTTAAGGTTAAATGAGAGATCTCCCTTGTAATAGAAATACTGTAAGCATGACAGGTCCTCTTTATTAAGAGATCTGGGGTCAAAAAGACCCCAGATCTCTCATTTAAACTTAAAAGCGAAAAAAAATAAAAATTACACTTTGACTCAAAGAATAAAGGTGATAAAAAAATTATAAAGGGACAGTGTAAAAATAAAAAAATAAAAAGTAAAATAAATGTAAAAAAATTAAATCAAAGTGTCTTGTCCCTCCATGCTCACGTGCAGAATCGAACGCATACGTAAGTTGTGCCCGCATATGTAAACAGTGTTAAAACCACACATGTGAGGCATCACCACAATCGTTAGAGCAAGAGCAATAAATCTAGCACTAGACCTCCTCTGTAACTCTAAACAGGTAACCTGTAAAAAAAAATTAAGCGTAGCCTATGGAGATTTTTCAGTACTGTCGATTGTCGCCATTGCACTAGTGTGCACAATTTTAAAGCATGAGATGTTCGGTATCTATTTACTTGGCATAACATCATCTTTCACATTCTACAAACAAATTTGGCCAACTTTTTTTTTTTGTTTGTTATTCATTAACCACTTAACGACCGCCCACTGTAAATATACATTGGCAGAATGGCACCGACAGGCAGAATCACGTACATATACGTGATTGCCTTTGTATAGTTGGGGGGTCCGATCGGACCCCCCTTCTTTACAGTGGGTGGTCGTTTTACCTTCGGGAGCGATCCGGCATGAGGGGACGGCCGTTCGATTCTGGCCCCCCCTCTCGATCGCTCCCGGCGAATGAGAGCTTCCCCTGCCTGTGTACTGTTTACACAGGCAGGAGGAAGTGATGTCATCTCTCCTGCGGCGCTCACATATACCGAGCGCCGTACAGGAGAAGATGCAGGTTAGTGCACACAACACTACACTGACACCAGGACACATAGGCACATAAATCGCCCCCCCCAGGCCCCCCCAGACACCCCCAGATCACCCCCCAGCCCCCAGTCACAGTGTCACTGATTGCAGTGACCATTTATTTAGTGATCACTGCAATCAGTGACATTTGTGACTGTAAAAGTGTCACTACATTTAGTTTTAGGTCCAGTGTAGCCCCTAACCCCCCCTAATGAAGGTTTAACCCCCTGATAACCCCCCAGATAACCCTTTCACCCCCTAGCACCGCCGTCGCTAAGCGATCATTTTTCTGATCGATGTCTTAGCGTCGGTGATGCTGATCGGTAGCCAGTAATTTTTTTTAGGATCGCCGCAGGTTTTTATAGCGTCGGGTACCCCCATATATTACCTAATAAAGGTTTAACCCCCTTGATCACCCCCCAGATAACCCTTTCACCCCCTAGCACCGCCGTCGCTAAGCGATCATTTTTCTGATCGATGTCTTAGCGTCGGTGATGCTGATCGGTAGCCAGTAATTTTTTTTAGGATCGCCGCAGGTTTTTATAGCGTCGGGTACCCCCATATATTACCTAATAAAGGTTTAACCCCCTTGATCGCCCCCCAGGTAACCCTTTCACCCCCTATCACCACTGTCAGTAAGCGATAATTTTTCTAATCGATGTCTTAGCGTCGGCGATGCTGATCGGTAGCCAGTAATTTTTTTTAGGTTCGCCGCAGGTTTTTATAGCGTCAGGTACCCCCATATATTATCTAATAAAGGTTTAACCCCCTGATCGCCCCCCAGGTAACCCTTTCACCTCCTATCACCACTGTCGCTAAGCGATCGTTTTTATGATCGTTGTCTTAGTGTCGGTGATGCCGATAGGTAGCCAGCAATTTTTTTTTAGGTTCGCTGTCAGGTTTTTATATAGCGTCAGGTACCCCCATATATTATCTAATAAAGGTTTTAACCCCCTAATTGCCCCTAGTTAACCCTTTCACCAGTAATCATCATATAAGTGTTACGGGTGACGCTGGTTAGTTAGTTTGCTTTTTATAGTGTCAGGGCACCCGCCGTATATAACCCAATAAAGGTTTAACCCCCTGATCGCCCGGCGGGTGATATCAATTAGGTTTTAGCATCAGAGAGGGTCTGCGTCACACCCCAGGCAGCGTCAGGTTAGTGCCAGTAGCGCTAACACCCACGCGTTAAGCATACACCCCCCTTAGTGGTATAGTATCTGAACAGATCAATATCTGATCTGATCAGATCTATACTAGCGTCCCCAGCAGTTTAGGGTTCCCAAAAACGCAGTGTTAGCGGGATCAGCCCAGATACCTGCTAGCACCTGCGTTTTGCCCCTCCGTCCAGCCCAGGCCACCCAAGTGCAGTATCGATCGATCACTGTCACTTGCAAAACACAACACACATAACTGCAGCGTTCGCAGAGACAGGCCTGATCCCTGCGACTCCAGTGCTGTAGGAGGTGATTTCACCACCACAGTTAAAAAAAAAAAAGCATTTATGCCGAAGCATTGGGGCAGCAGGGGCGGAGGAGCGATTTTGCTCCTAATGCCGTGTACATACGGTCGAAATTCCGACGGAGGCTTGCCCGTGGAAAAGTCTGACCATGTGTCTGACCATGTGTACGCGGCATAACTTTTGCAGGAAGATGCCCCCATGCTTCGGCATATATAAATGGTGCATGTATGCCCATCATTAGAAGTGGGTGGATGAAGGGCGGTATTCTAATGGTGGGCATACCCACCGATGAATCTTTTTTTTTCGTTCAGCCAACAGGCTGCATGAAAAAAAAAGATTACAATACATGTCCAACAAGGACCAGCAACGTACTGGTATGTTGCTGGACTTTGAATGTTTATACCAGAATGATGCCTGTGGGTTTAGGTATCATCTTGGTATCATTCTTTTCAGCCAGCGGCTGGCTTTCATGTAAAAGCAATCCTAGTGGCTAATTAGCCTCTGGACTGCTTTTACAAGCAGTGGGAGGGAATGTCCCCCCCGGATATAAAAAGCGCCATTGGGAAATTGGGAAAGCATTTTATCACACCGATCTTGGTGTGGTCAGATGCTTTGAGGGCAGAGGAAAGATCTAGGGTCCAATAGACCCCAGTTTTTTCAAAAAAGAGTACCTGTCATTACCTATTGCTATCATAGGGGATATTTACATTCCCTGAGATAACAATAAAAATGATAAAAATAAAATAAAATATGGAAGCAACAGTTTAAAAATAAAATAAAAAAGAAAAATTAATAAAAAAATAAAAAAAATAAAAGCACCCCTGTCCTGCCCTGCTCTTGCCCAATGGGTGCAATTGCACCATGCATGTGAGGTATCACCGCGAAGGTCAGATCGAGGGCAGTAATTTTAGCAGTAGACCTCCTCTGTAAATCTAACGGGGTAACCTGTAAAGGCTTTTAAAGGCTTTTAAAAATTTATGTAGTTTGTCGCCAATGCGCGTTTGTACGAAATTTTAAAGTATGTCGTGTTTGGTATCTATGTACTCGGCCTAAGATCATCTTTTTTATTTCATCAAACATTTGGGCAATATAGTGTGTTTTAGTGCATTAAAATTAAAAAAGTGTATTTTTTCCTAAAAAAATGCGTTTGAAAAATCGCTGCGCAAATATTGTGTAGAAAAAAAAATGCAACACCCACCATTTTATTCTGTAGGGCCTTTGCTTTAAAAATATATATAATGTTTGGGGGTTCAACATAATTTTCTTGCAAAAAAAATATGTTTTCATGTAAGCAAAAAGTGTCAAAAAGGGCTTTGTCTTCAAGTGGTTAGAAGAGTGGATGTAAGCTTCCTAATGTTGTGTATAAAATGCCAGAACAGTTCAAAACCCCCCCAAATGACCCCATTTTGGAAAGTAGACACCCCAAGCTATATACCGAGAGGCACGTTGAGTCCATGGAATATTTTATATGTTGACACAAGTTGCGGAAAAAAGACAATTTTTTTTTTTTTTTTGCACAAAGTTGTCACTAAATGATATATTGCTCAAACATGCCATGGGCATATGTGGAATTACACCCCAAAATACATTCTGTTGCTTCTCCTGAGTACGGGGATACCACATGTGTGAGACTTTTTGGGAGCCTAGCCGCGTACGGGACCCCAAAAACCAATCACCGCCTTCAGGCTTTCTAAGGGTGTAAATTTTTGATTTCACTTCTCACTGCCTATCACAGTTTCGGAGGCCATGGAATGCCCAGATGGCACAAAACCCCCCCAAATGACCCCATTTGGAAAGTAGACACCCCAAGCTATTTGCTGAGAGGTATTGTGAGTATTTTGCAGATCTCGCTTTTTGTCACAAAGTTTTGAAAATTTTAAAAAAAAAAGAAAAAAAAAATGTTCTTTCTTCATTTTCAAAAACAAATGAGAGCTGTAAAATACTCACCATGCCTCTCAGCAAACAGCTTGGGCTGTCTACTTTCCAAAATGGGGTCATTTGGGGGGGTTTTGTGCTATTTTGGCATTTTATGGCCTTCAAAACTGTGATAGGTAGTGAGGAGTGAAATCAAAAATTTGCGCCCTTAGAAATCCTGAAGGCGGTGCTTGGTTTCCGGGGTCCCGTACGCGGCTAGGCTCCTAAAAAGTCCCACACATGTGGTATCCCCGTACTCAGGAGAAGCAGCAGAATGTATTTTGGGGTGCAATTCCACATATAACCATGGCATGTGTGAGAAATATATAATTTAGTGACAACTTTTTGTAATTTTTTTTTTTTTTGTCATTATTCAATCACTTGGGACAAAAAAAAAAAATATTCAATGGGCTCAACATGCCTCTCAGCAATTTCCTTGGGGTGTCTACTTTCTAAAATTGGGTCATTTGGGGGGGTTTTGTACTGCCCTGCCATTTTAGCACCTTAAGAAATGAGATAGGCAGTCATAAATTTAAAGCTGTGTAAATTCCAGAAAATGTACCCTAGTTTGTAAACGCTATAACTTTTGCGCAAACCAATAAATATACGCTTATTGACATTTTTTTTACTAAAGACATGTGGCTGAATACATTTTGGCCTAAATGTATGACTAAAATTGAGTTTATTCGATTTTTCTTATAACAAAAAGTAGAAAATATCATTTTTTTAAAAAAAATTCGGTCTTTTTCCGTTTATATCACAAAAAATAAAAATCGCAGAGGCAATCAAATACCATTAAAAGAAAGCTCTATTTGTGGGAAGAAAAGGACGCAAATTTCGTTTGGGTACAACATTGCATGTCCGCACAATTTACAGTTAAAGCGGCACAGTGCAAAATTCTGAATTCACCTCTGGTCCTTTAGCTACCAAATGGTCCGGGGCTTAAGTGGTTAATGTGTATATTTTTTTCAACAAAAATTACTCCTGAAAGACTGCTGCGCAAATACAATGTGACATAAAATATTGCAATGATCTGCATTTTATTTTCTAGAACCTCTGCTAAAAAAAATATAATTTTTGGAGATTCTAAGTAATTTTCTAGCAAATAGTACTAATTTGAACTTTTAAAAGTTCCAGAAAAGGCCTGGTCAGCAAGTGGTTAATGTCAGTGGCAGTTAGTCAGTTGGCCCCCTGTGTCAGTTAGTGTCAGATTGACTGCTGCAGTATGGCAGTCCTGTTATAAGTTACTGATCACCGCCATTACTGGTTTAAAAAAAAAATTCCAGTATATATACCATAGTTTTTAGGTGCTAAATATTTAACGCAAACCAATCAAAAAACACTTATTGGGATTTTTTATCGAAAAACCTGTAGCAGAATACATTTTAAACCAAAATTTATGAAGAAATTCTATTTTTTTATTGTTATATATGTTTTATGGCAGAAGTAAAAAACATTTATTTTAATTTTTTTTTATTTCCGCCTTTTTCATTTATATTGCATAAAAAAAAAGAAAAACTCCAGTGGTGATCAAAAACCACCATAGGAAAGCTCTATTTATGGGAAAAAATGTGATTTTGTTTAGGTAAAGTGTTGCATGACCGCACAATTATCAGCTAGAGTAGCGCAATAGCAAAAAATAGCCTGGTCATGAAGGGGGTAAAATCTTCCGCAGGCAAAGTGGTTAAATGCAATAAGGCATAGGAGACAAATAACACTGAAAATAATAATAATAATACTGATGAGTAACACGGTTGAATAATAGTCTTACAGTGGTTGTAAACCCTGTACCATCGCTTTTACCTACAGGTAAGCCTTATAATAAGGCATACCTGTAGGTACCGTGAATATTCTCTAAACTTGCACTTTAGAAAATATTCACTGTATCCGCATGTGTCGACATCATCGGCACATGCGCACTGAAGAAACGGCTCGCTCGTGCCATTTACTTCAGTAGCTGTGCCATGACCGGTGGCTCCCACGTGCATGCAATCACTGCACCGGAGCCCACGAGCCCGGAAATCACTCCGGGAGTCACGTCGCCGGTCACAGCGGTGTACGCGAATCGCTGCAACAGCTTCGATCTAAGGGATGTTTTTCATAATGAGCTAGTATGCGATGCATACTAGCTCATTATGTCTTTGTCTTACAGGTTTTTTTTTTTTTTTTTTTAGAGAGTTTACTACCACTTTAATACTGATCAGATTATGGGGAGACAACTGACGTTACATTTCGTGAATCAAATCCAGGACTAGACTGGAGTGAAAGCACAAACAAATTTGTAGGAATCTTGCAAGTATAAAAATGCTTGTCTTCATCATACATTTTCAATGTTATCACTGTTCATTTAATAGCCATCATTTTGTATTCCCTTATTAACCAGTTTAGATCCGGGCCATGTACAAATGACGGCCTCAAGGCGGATCTAGAAATCCGGGAGGCCGTCATTATACGGCCTCGGCTATTCCGGCCACTGGGGGGCGCACGTGCGCGCATCACTGAGATGCCGATGCGCGTGCCTGGCGGCCGCGATGTCCGCCAGGTACCCGCGATCGGCCGGTACACAGACAAAGACATGGATCTGTGTGTGTAAACACACAGATCCATGTCCTGTCAGGGAGAGGAGACCGATGCTGTGTCCCTTGTACATAGGGATACAGATCAGTCACCTCCCCTAGTCAGTCCCCTCCCCCACACAGTAGTAATCACTACCAGGTTACACATTTAACCCCTTCCTCGCCCACTAGTGGTTAACCCCTTCCCTGCCAGTGTCATTTTTACAGTAATCAGTGCATTTTTATAGCACTGGTCGCAGTAAAAATGACAATGGTCCCAAAATGGTGTCAAAAGTGTCCGATGTGTCCGCCATAATGTCGCAGTCACAATAAAAATCGCTGATCGCCGCCATTACTAGTAAAAAAAAAAATATTAATAAAAATGCTATAAAACTATCCCCTATTTTGTAGACGCTATAACTTTTGCGCAAACCAATCAATAAACGCCTATTGCAAATTTTTTTTTACCAAAAATATGTAGAAGAATACGTATCAGACTAAACTGAGGAAATTTTTTTTTTTTTTTTAAATTGGGATATTTATTATAGCAAAAAGTAAAAAATATTGTGTTTTTTTCAAAATCGTCGCTCTTTTTTTGTTTATAGCGCAAAAAATAAAAACCACAGAGATGATCAAATACCACCAAAAGAAAGCTCTATTTGTGGGGAAAAAAAGGACGTCAATTTTGTTTAGGAGCCACGTCGCACGGCCGCGCAATTGTCATTCAAAGCGTGACAGCGCTGAAAGCTGAAAATTGGCCTGGGCAGGAAGGGGCCAGTAAGCAAGTAGTTAAGGATGAGCTGCGAACACGCCGGAGCTCATCCTTATCCCTTATATTGAAAATTGGTATAGGTAAATGCAATGACAATTCTGGAGGCAGGACTAGAGCCATGGAAGTAATAGGCTGCTTTAATGGGGATACTTCTTGTAGCTCTAATTTCTATTAACAAGGTTTGACTATCGCTGTTAACAGGTCTTAAATACAGAAGAGGTCTTAAATACAGAAAAGTGGAGCCATTGCCTATAGGTTTTAATCATAACTTTAACTATCATTTAAAGATATGAAAAGATTGACTTGAGTCCAAACCAATTATTTTTCTTTGCTATTTTTTTTCTTCAATGTCTCTTTGAAGGTGGCCTTGAACAACAAATTCACATCAATTTTTGGGCATTGGAAATTTCTCAAAATGTGCTAAGGATATTGAAGAACTTGTGGAAATACAGGTGTTATAAAAAGGGTTCTTTAAGCACAAGTCACAATGCAAGGTGGCCTTGAACAACAAATGCACGTTGACAATGAGCATCATTTTTTGTCTAGGTTCTGGTTCCTACCTGTGTGTTATTAACTCTTGTAGTCCCAGACTAAATTTATGTCATTCATATATAGCTTATTTTGACATATGGACTGATGTCAACTCTATCACCAACAAGCACTGTAACATAGGAACACAAAATATAGAACTTATGATAGCTGAAACTCAACAGGATTATACAGCGTAGACTGGTACTTAGCCCTTGCGTGCATGTCATTTCCCAATAAAGTTACCTTTATGTTTTTCTACTCTCAATGTCGAATAGCGACACATAGCTTTATGATGTGTCTGGAAATGCAAGTCCTGCAGTCTGCTGACATTTATATTACTGGGCAGGCCTGTATAACCAGTGTTATGGATGGAAAAAAAAAACAAAAAAAACAAAAAATTAATGAAGCTGCAGATATGGCAGGCTGGGTAGTAACACGCACAGAACATTCCCCTGCAGCAAACTTACACTGAAATGAAGAGGATGCAACACATTTCACACAGTACATTTTGCTAAAGATTATCTTTGGTGGTTGCCAGATGTGACAGAAAAAAGGTCATGTCCTGTTTATGCTATGTAAAGAATATATAAGTTTGGGGATCCTTACCTAGAGATCTGTAGATAGGATGCTCTGATCAGATGTTCAGTTCAAGCTGAGTCTATCAGAATAGACCCTTGTACTCTGTTAGAAAGAATCAGGGATTAGAGGGGAGGAGAGCTGTTATTCTCTCCGCTGTATGGTTACTAAGCAGCATGCACAGAGGAGGATGGAATGAGCCATATAACATACACTACCACAACTGGAGAGTTGCTTTATGTGTCTTTATTTGTATTCAAGACAGCTATCGACTAAAAAAAAAAAAAAAAAAAAGCCGATGCTTGTAGTGCAATTGTGTATGAATGGTTAAACCTATATTCCATAGCAGCGTATGTGTACTGCTGTCCGTAGCAGATCCTACGTGTTTTGATAGTGTTATTCTAAATATTCTGGCATTTATAGTGTGTGTATACGGTATGTTATATCAGTGCACATTTTCTCTATAAGAATATAATTGTGCTTCTATAGCAAATAAAGACAGTGAATGATTAAACCAAACCAATAATATCAGCAACATTCTCTCTCACATGAAATTGAGCAAATGCATAATAATCAAATAAAAAAAAAAAAAAGGAGTGGACAAACATTTTGATTATTTATACAGATACTCCTTGTTTAACGACTTACCTGTGTAGCGATAACCCCCAGTTAAGAGGGCTGCCTGTATGATTTTGGGCCCTGTAGTGCACCGCTGTCAACCCCTGGCAATCGGCTCTAACCTCCCTTGGCACAGTTAGTAGGGGATGATAGGATTGTGAGGCCTGTAACTCACAGCGGCACAATCCTATGACAAGAACACGCAGTAATATTTTAAAACTTTCTTTACCTATCTCTTCTGTAAAGTAAGGAACACAGACACCAATATACTGACAATTGCGCAGTCGTGCGACGTGGCTCCCAAACAAAATTGACGTCCTTTTTTCCCCACAAATAGAGCTTTCTTTTGGAGGTCTTTGATCATTTCTGCGGTTTTTATTTTTTGCGCTATATACAAAAATAGAGCGACAATTTTGAAAAAAACACAATATTTTTAAATTTTTGCTATAATTAATATCCCATTTTTTTTAAAAAAAACAATTTTTTTCCTCAGTTTAGGCCGATACGTATTCTACATATTTTAGGTTAAAAAAAAATCGCAAAAAGCGTATAGTGATTGGTTTGCGCAAAAGTTATAGCGCCTACAAAATAGGGAATAGAATTATGATTTTTTTTTTATTATTTTTAATTTATTTTTTTTACTAGTAATGGCGTCGATCTGCGATTTTTTTTTTGTGACTGTGACATTACGTCGGACACATCGGACACTTTTGACACATTTTTGGGACCATTCACATTTATACAGCGAACAGTGCTATAAATATGCACTGATTACTGTATAAATGTGACTGGCAGGGAAGGGGTTAACCACTAGGGGGCGATCAAGGGGTTAATATGTTCCCTGCTAGATGTTCTTACTGTGGGGGGAGGGGACTGACTGGGGGAGGTGACTGATGGTTGTCCCTATGTACAAGGGACACACCATCCGTCTCCTCTCCCTCACAGGACGTGGATCTCTGTGTTTACACACAGAGATCCACGTCCCTGGCTCTGTGACAGCCGATCGCTCGTACCTGGCGGACATCGCGGCCGCTAGGCACGCGCATCGGCACTCGCTTGACACAGCGGGCACAGTTTTTCCCTGACGCGCGCCCGCGGTGGCGCGCATCGCGTAAGTAAATAAGAGGACGTCCATAGATGTCCTATCAGCAATTGACGACCGCTTTGCGGACGTCTTTTGCTTATAGCCCGGGCGCGAAGTGGTTAATGTAAGTATAGTATATATACTTACAGGTTCACTTGAAAATGATATCCATCGAGGATGGGGGTGTTCTGAGGTCTGTTGGTGCTGCTCTGCTGGCTCTGGCAAAGTTCCCCTCAGCCGTGAGGTGTAGGAGATGTCGATTTTCGTTTGCACAGGCAGCCCTGCAATAAACAGTGTTCAAATGAGCAGACAAATATAATATGCTATGCAACTCTAACAGTCCCTTTTTCAGCTATTTCCCCTCATGGACAAAATGGCGCCCAGGAATGTCTACGCTACACAGTCAGGCCTGACTGAACTAAGGAGAAGTTCTGTAGGGAAATCTTCGCTAGCAACGGTGGTGCACTTGAAGAATAGAATTTGTAATCCACCAATGTAACAGGAATACTGTGTCTGTCTATGAGCAGGTGCTCTCTGACCCAACCGGACCAGTCCGCGTCCGTTTCTTCCGCTGCGGTGTCTAAGTACACCGATCCCTCGACATCCGGGTCTTCGGTCCTCCTGGCAAAGGTGCAGTATCAAAGGAGAGACGTCCCTCAGGTTCCTCGGTGTGCGCTGAAGGCTCTTTGGAGAAAAGGCCCAGGCTTCTGGCCTAAAGTCACAGGAGCTCAAGCGGCAGTTCAACTTGCTGGGCAGGCCGTGTCCAAAGAGAAAGACTGAGCTCAGCCTCTCCCTTATAAAGTCCACCCCAGCTGTCAATCACAGCCAGTAAGAAGAGAGCAGGAAGTGGGGACATGCCGCACTGTGTGTGTCAATGGACACACCAAGCACAGGGAAGTCTGTAATTTGCTGAACTCCTCAATATCTTTTTGTAGTATCAAAATCCCATCACAGGCATTGCAGGAACAATATATTGTTCTTATATAGCGCCGTCAATTTACGCAGGGCTTTACATATACATTGTACATTCACATCATACATATAATGCCTTTTATTACTATTTTAGACACTGCACCTTTCTATTAAATGCAAGGTCTCATATCTGATAATAAAATTAGGATTTGCACTACACTTACTGTGTAAAAATGTTAATAAGTGTAGTTGAACAGATGTGTCATTTAGTACCCATGATGAAAAAATTTAATAGTGCAGCACACTAAATCGTAATTGAAAAAATGTAACCATCCCTGTGCTTTTACTAACGAAATCATTTATGAGAAAGAACAGTTATGTGATATGTACCAATCCCAATACATTACATTGTTACTTTTTATCAACTAACGCAGACACAGTGGACACAGTTTTTTTTTTTTTTTAAACTGGATACAGTTATTTTTATTGAGCTTTTATTGCAGTGAGCTGGACTACTATATTTTTTCACAATATCTCAAATCTGTCTGTTACAGGTCCTGGGTCATGTTTGGCTTTTTCATCGAGTGTGTCATAATACCTCTCTGTATCTCTGTGAGTGCTTTAGACCTCTGTGTTACAAGCAGTGCTTGATAGTTCTGTATTATGTGCACCACCTCTTTAATCCCTATTATATGTATTGCCTCGTATTTCTGTAATACATTCAGTGCCTCATGCCTGTTTGTTACACAAAGGGGTTAATTTACTAAAGGCAAATAGACGGTGCACTTTGCAATGTACAGTTGCTCCGAGCTTAGTAAATGATCAGAAACTCTGCTGACTTCCATCATCCAATCATGTGCAGGCAAAAATGCAGTTTTTCTAATTTTTCTTGCACGTGATTGGGTATTCTTTGTAAAGTGAAGCTTTACCTCATTTACTAAGCTCTGGAGCAACTGCACTTTGAGAGGGCAACTGCACTTTGAGAGTGCAACTGTACTTTGCAAAGTGCACAGTCTATTTGCCTTTAGTAAATCAACCCCACAATGCCTTTCATCCCTGTGTCGCAGACTATACGGCCAAGCTTACATGACAATTACAAATACTGACAACCTCAACTTTAATGCATTTTATGCTACCCATAGACCGTGGTCTAATGAAACAGGTGATTTTAAGCTGAGTGCTTTGATTGCTGTACCCAGGGCCGGCCCTACCATGGGACCCGATGGTACCTCGGTCCCAGGCGGCACTTTCAGGGGGGCGGCAAATCAATGTTTAAACTGCTGCCTAAAAATCGGTGCGCTCTGTGTTGGAGCCAAGCTCAGCAATAAGCAGCAGCGGGTGTCCTGTGATTGGCCGAGCAGGTCATGTGGGCGGGACGGACGGCGGACATGAGGCATGTGATTCGCCTGGAGGAGCTGGACTAGCGCTGTGTGTCACAGGAGACCTGAGGTCCGTCTCTCTCATCGTACCTGTCAGCTGCCCGCGGCCCCCCCTCCTCTCTATCAGCTGCCCCTCCTCCTCTCTATCAGCCGCCCCCCCCTCCTGAGGTCCATCTTTCTCATCTGCCCTGTCAGCCGCCCGCGGCCCCCTTCTCCTCTCTATCAGCATCAGCTGCCCCCCCTCCTGAGGTCTGTCTTTCTCATCTGCCCTGTCAGCCGCCCACGGCCCCCCTCCTCTCTATCAGCCGCTCCCCCTCCTCTCTATCAGCTGCCCCCCACTCCTCTCTATCAGCCGCCCACCCTCCTCTCTATCAGCCGCCCACCCTCCTCTCTATCAGCCGCCCCCCACTCCTCTCTATCAGCCGCCCCCCCCCCTCTCTATCAGCCACCCCCCTCCTCTCTATCAGCCGCCCCCCCTCCTCTCTATTAGCCGCCCCCCCTTATCTCTATCAGCCGCCACCCCCTCTTCCTCTCTGTCAGCCGCCACCCCCTCTTCCTCTCTGTCAGCCGCCACCCCCTCTTCCTCTCTGTCAGCCGCCCCCCCTCTTCCTCTCTATCAGCCGGCCTCCCCTCCTCTCTGTCAGCCGGCCTTCCCTCTTCTCTGTCAGCCGCCACCCCCCTCTTCCTCTATGTCAGCTGCCACCCCCTCTTCCTCTCTGTCAGCCGCCACCTCCTCTTCCTCTCTGTCAGCCGCCACCCCCTCTTTCTCTCTGTCAGCCGCCACCCCCCTCTTCCTCTCTGTCAGACCCCCCTCCTCCTCTCTGTCAGACCCCCTCCTCTCTGTCAGATGTGTGGCAGGTGACTTCATGGCAAGTGACAATCCGCTACATGTGGCAGGTGAAGTGGCAAGTGACAATCCGCTACGTGTGGCAGGTGACGTTGTGGCAAGTGACAATCCGCTACGTGTGGCATGTGACGTCGTGGCAAGTGACAATCCACAATGTGTGGCACGTGACATTGTGGCAAGTGACAACATGCAATGTATGGCAAGTGACAATCTGCAATGTGTGGCATCGTGGGAAGTGACCATCCGCAATTTGTGGCAGATGGCATCGTGGAAAGTGACAATCCGCAACAAGTGACAATCTGCATCTGGTGGCAGGTGACGTGGCAAGTGACACACGTCCAAGAAGAAGCTACGCCACTGTGTACGGCGAAACGCGTTAACTTCACCAGCCGACACAAGTCACGTGACGCAGAGCGGCGTCTGAACGGCCAGGACGGCGGGATGGACGAATGTCCAGTCACCACAAACAAACAGCAAGCAACCATCGCTAATGGATGGTAGGAATCACCTACACCTCCCCGCATGAATATACTCCGCTACCACGCCTCAACCGAAGTACTTGTCTGATGATCAGATTTGTCATAGCCTCCCTTTATCTGGCATACAAGCTACCAGTAAGGTAAAACCACAGCAGTGGTTACTTGAGTTCATACTTAAAAACGCAGTGGAATATATAGCGCTGACACTCTGGTAACGTCAAAGTCCTTACTGTATAAAACAGGATATTTCAAGGGATTGATAGTACTCAGGTTGTCACTATAGGCAATGCATTAGAAAACGCTCAACAAATAACTGATATTCAAATGAGCATAGTAATAATATTTATGTGTAGCAGGAGTTTCATGGACAAAAATGCTTTGTTGTGCTGACCTATGAATGAATACTGAAAAAATCTCTTCTACCAAAACCAATCTGTTAATGATTCATTCGAACAGAAATAGAATCAATACTTGAAGAGACTCTTTTCAACAATCCATCTTGATTTCCATGAGCACTTGATATATCTCTTCTTTGGAACTTTTTGTTCTGCATCATTGGCAAAGACGTCTTTTCCACTTATAACTCACTAATGTTTAGGTAGTCTTTACCAACCTAACAGCAGTATACATTCTAGGACCTCCAGTCCTCCCCCCCCCCCCTTCCCCTGACCCACTCTCCATCCCAGGTTCAGCCTTTGGTTAATTGCACCCATTTGACGGTAAATGTGCAATACGCACTCACTGACTAAATGTATCCCGCATTAGGGAAACACTTTGGGCATTTCCCAGTGGCTGCATAATACCTTTGGCTGAACCATAGCATTCGGACTTATGTTTTTATGTTATATGTTTGTCCGAGTATATCCTGTCAGTAATTTATGTGAACGGTACTTAAGTGGTACCCTTTTATCACTTGTAAGCACTCTGGTATTGTGTATAAATTATTTAATTTAGATATTTAATAAAATTAGCCAATTAATCCAACTATTTGGCTCATGGTCAAATTATTTGTTGCCCCAAGTAACCCCTGAGCCTGTCCTCAACCACGCACACACCCCCTTTTGTCCTCCCACTGATTCTGCATTATGGTGAGTTGAACTATTTTATTTTATATAACAATGTAATAATAGAAATAATGCACTTCAATAATTTTTTTTCTGATTCGGCACTGCATCGATTTAACTGACAATTGCGCGGTCGTGTGACGTTGTACCTAAACAAATAGAGCTTTCTTTTGGTGGTATTTGATCACTTCTCCTTTTTTTTTTTTTTGTGCTATAAACAAAAATAGCGACAACTTTGAAAATAATTTTTTATTTAACTTTTTGCTATAATAAACATCCAAAAAAATAAAAATAATTTTTTTTTCATCAGTTTAGGTCGATATGTATTCTTCTACATATGTTTGGTAAAAAAAACCCGCAATAAGTGTATATTGATTAGTTTGCGCAAACGTTATTGCGTCTACCAAATAGAGGATAGATTTATGGCATTTTTATTATTATTATATTTTCTTTTTGCGAAACTGTGACATTGCGGTGGACAGATTGGACACTTTTGACACATTTTTGGGACCAGTGACATTTATACAGCGATCTGTGCTATAAAAATGCACTGATTACTGTGTAAATGTCACTGTCAGGAAAGGGGTTAAATGTGTTTCCTGGGGGGATGGGACTGACTGGAGGAGGAGAGAGATCTCTGTTCCTAATCACTAGGAACAGCAGATCTGTGTCTCCTCCCCTGTCAGAATGGGGATCTGTCTGTTTACATTGACAGATCCCCGTTCTGGCTCTGTGGAGCGATCACGGGTGGCCAGCTGACATCACGGCCAACGGCCACGCACAGATCCTTTTATACTCCTATATACATGTATAGAGCCATGACAGGTCCTCTTCATACTCCTACATACATGTATAGTGCCATGACAGGTCCTCTTTATACTCCTACATACATGTATAGTGCCATGACAGGTCCTCTTTGTACTCCTATGCATGTATAGAGCCATGACAGGTCCTCTATATACTCCTATATACATGTATAGTGCCATGACAGGTCCTCTTTATACTCCTACATACATGTATAGAGCCATGGCAGGTCCTCCTTATACTCCTATATACATGTATAGAGCCATGACAGGTCCTCTTTATACTCCTATATACATTTATAGAGCCATGACAGGTCCTCTTTATACTCCTATGCATGTATAGAGCCATGACGGGTCCTCTATATACTCCTATATACAGTGCCTTGCGAAAGTATTCGGCCCCCTTGAACTTTTCATCCTTTTGTCACATTTCAGGCTTTAAACATAAAGATATAACATTTAAATTTTTTGTGAAGAATCACCAACAAGTGGGACACAATTGTGAAGTGGAACGAAATCTATTGGATATTTGAAACTTTTTTAGCAAATAAAAAACTGAAAAGTGGTGCGTGCAAAATTATTCGGCCCCTTTACTTTCAGTGCAGCAAACTCACTCCAGAAGTTCAGCGAGGATCTCTTAATGATCCAATGTTGTCCTAAATGACTGATGGTGATAAATAGAATCCACCTGTGTGTAATCAAGTCTCTGTATAAATGCACCTGCTCTGTGATAGTCTCAGGGTTCTGTTGAAAGCGCAGAGAGCATCATGAACACCAAGGAACACACCAGGCAGGTCCGTAATACTGTTGTGGAGAAGTTTAAAGCCGGATTTGGATACAAAAGATTTCCCAAGTATTAAACATCCCAAGGAGCACTGTGCAAGCGATCATTTTGAAATGGAAGGAGTATCAGACCACTGCAAATCTACCAAGACCTGGCTGTCCCTCTAAACTTTCAGCTCAGACAAGGAGAAGACTGATCAGAGATGCAGCCAAGAGGCCCATGATCACTCTGGATGAACTGCAGAGAACTACAGCTGAGGTGGGGGAGTCTGTCCACAGGACAACAATCAGTCGTACACTGCACAAATCTGGCCTTTATGGAAGAGTGGCAAGAAGAAAGCCATTTCTCAAAGATATCCATAAAAAGTCTCGTCTAAAGTTTGCCACAAGCCACCTGGGAGACACACCAAACATGTGGAAGAAGGTGCTCTGGTCCAATAAAACCAAAATCGAACTTTTTGGCCACAATGCAAAACGATATGTTTGGCGTAAAAGCAACACAGCTCATCACCCTCAACACACCATTCCCACTGTCAAACATGGTGGTGGCAGCATCATGGTTTGGGCCTGCTTTTCTTCAGCAGGGACAGGGAAGATGGTTAAAATTGAGGGGAAGATGGATGCAGCCAAATACAGGACCATTCTGGATGAAAACCTGTTGTAGTCTGCAAAAGACCTGAGACTGGGACGGAGATTTATCTTCCAACAAGACAATGATCCCAAACATACAGCAAAATCTACAAAGGAATGGTTCACAAATAAACGTATCCAGGTGTTAGAATGGCCAAGTCAAAGTCCAGACCTGAATCCAATCGAGAATCTGTGGAAAGAGCTGAAAACTGCTGTTCACAAACGCTCTCCATCCAACTTACTGAGCTCGAGCTGTTTTGCAAGGAAGAATGGGCAAGAATTTCAGTCTCTCGATGTGCAAAACTGATAGAGACATACCCCAAGCGACTTGCAGCTGTAATCGCAGCAAAAGGTGGCTCTACAAAGTATTAACGCAAGGGGGCCGAATAATTTTGCACGCCCCACTTTTCATTTTTTTCTTAGTTAAAAAAGTTTCAAAAATCCAATAGATTTCGTTCCACTTCACAATTGTGTCCCACTTGTTGGTGATTCTTCACAAAAAATTAAAATTTTATATCTTTATGTTTGAAGCCTGAAATGTGGCAAAAGGATGAAAAGTTCAAGGGGGCCGAATACTTTCGTAAGGCACTGTACATGTATAGAGCCATGACAGGTCCTCTTTATACTTCTATATACATGTATAGAGCCATGACAGGTCCTCTTTATACTCCTATATACATGTATAGAGCCATGACAGATCCACTTTAGTTATCATGATATAAAATAATGAATATGGGGGCATTTTGGTGGGCGTGATTTTTTTTTTTTGGGGGGGGGGGGGGGGCAGCATTTCATTCTTGGTACCAGGCAGCACAATGTCTTGGGCCGGCGCTGGCTGTACCATAAGCAAGAGTATGATAAACATGTATAAACCTCAGCACAATCATTTAAAAAAAAAATGAAACTCCTCAATTACAGAGGATTTTGTCCACACTGAAAATATTCAGAGAGCTAACACTTTGCCTGAGCCTGCCTTAAAGAATAGCTTTATTAAAATAGACAGGGACTGCTTAGCAACTAGCAGCTGTTAAGACAATTAACAATTTGATCAGGAATATGTAATGTACATGTAGCGCTACCCCCATAGGAGCCGCTCGCTGGTATTTTGCCCAGGTCTTCCCCCACTTTTGCACCACAGCCAGGCACAAGGTAGATTCACACAGCCAGGTGCACACACACTTCCACTCGTCTTCAATGACTAGTCTATGGGTTTTGTTTTTGTTGTTTTATTTTTGAAGAACTTGAATAGGGAAGGGAATTTAGTGGGATACTCCTAGAAATAGAACTATTCACAATTGAGAACAACCAACTGATCTCTCAATTAAGCTCTGTTGAAGTCCATGCGCATAGCAGATAGAAAACTTTTCCTTCAAAGTAGCACAAAGTAGTTTCAGGAGTGAGCAAAGTCCCTCAGTAGTAGTAGTAGCAGGTCAAAGCTCCTCAGGTACCAGCCAGTTACAGCAGACTGTTTACTCAGTTCTACTACTTTTGGATTGCCAAAGTCCTATGCAGTAGGACAAACTCTATAGAACACTAGCCAGTGTTCCCTTGTTCAGACCCTCAGCTGACTATACAAGACACCAGAAGGGGTAAAAGCACACGACTATAGATCCTTCAGGTTGTCTGTACTCACAGAATGTCCTGGGACAGCCGGTAGCCACTTTCCAACTTCCAAGCCACACTCTATACCAGTGATAGATCAGTGATAGATCAAGACCAGATCTTGAATAGACAGTCCCTTAAGCATTGCAGCACACTCTCAATTAAGTCAGGCCCTCAGGTTGCCCACCTGAGGCCGTATGGCAACAGGTGCAAGGGTAGGCAGCACCTCTTCCCTAGATGGTGCAATTCCCTTCTAGGAAAGACACAGAGATCATGTGCTCCTAGAATATAAATACAGGAATGCCTAAGGGTGCCTTCCTTTGTAATTGGCCAGGGCTGTATGAATGTTCTTGCTCCCATTTGCATGGTTTCTGCCTATCATCCAGAACTTTCCTTAGATGCTTGGATACAGGGAAAATCAAGACAGCATGAGCAGCACCAGAACACGCAGAGCAGGCTACAGTAGCCGATCACCACTTTCTGTTAATCAGACAGGAAATACATTTACCTAGCTGTTCGTCTGTTAAGCAGAGCAACCAAAAACTATTCTACACTAATCCTAGCACCTACCTAGGAGGGTGCTACATACAATATAGAATATAGGGCATAAGTCTGTAAAGCACAGAGCGCAGGGATCAGGGGTGTGTTGTGCAAAGGGTGCAGGGGCAGCAGTAAGTAATGCACTTGTGCAGAAGTCAGGAATACATAACCCACAGAGTGCAGGGGTCAGGCATATGCACTGTACAAAATGCAAGGGTCAGGTTTGTATTATGCACTGTGTATGGGGGCAGGAGTGTATAATGCATACAGTGCAGTTACTAGGGGTGTATAATGCACATATTGCAGGGTTCAGGACTATGGCTCTTACTTGATATCCCACAAGACTTCTGTTCAAGAATGGTTAACCACCTGTTGTTAACCATTCTTGAACAGAAGTCTTGTGGGATAAGTAAGAGCCATAGTCCTGAACCCTGCAATATGTGCATTATCCCTTTCCCGCCGAGCGGACGCATATATGCGTCCTCGGCTTTCGGGGGTTATACCGGGATGATGCCTGCAGCTGCAGGCATCATCCTGGTACAGTTGTTTAGAGCCGGCGATTGGCTTTCCAGGTAAAAGCCGCTCGGTTGTTATACCGGAGGAGCGGGAGGGGACATCCCCCCCTCCCGCCGCCTCCGCCACTCTTACCGGGCCTCCCGTCCCATCGGGAGACCCGATCCACGATCCGCCACCTTGGGTGCCTAGAAAGAGACTGAATCGAAGCCGTGAATGGGTTACTCGGCTGCCAATGGCGCCGGATTTAAAAAAGTACACAGTATTCAGCAGCAGCAGTTTTCGGCGATCTGAATACTTTGAAGTGCAAAGGAGGGATTGGGGGTCTTTTAGACCTTCGATCTCTCCATAAAGAGTACCTGTCACCACTTATTACTGTCACAAGGGATGTTTACATTCCTTGTGACAGCAATAAAAGTGATAATTTTTTTTTTTTAAAAACACTATTTTTTATTATAAAAATAATTAAAATATCCCCGCGAGCTCGCGCAGCAAAGAAAACACATACGGAAGTCGCGCCCGCATATGAAAATGGTGTTCAAATCACACATGTGAGGTATCGCCGCGATCGTCAGAGCGAGAGCAATAATTATAGCTGTAGACCTCCTCTGTAACCTAGTAGCCGTAAAAAAAAAATTCAAGTGTCTCCTATGGAGATTTTAAGGTACCGTAGTTTGTCGCCATTCCACGAGTGCGGGCAATTATAAAGCATGACATGTTTGGTATCTATTTACTCGGCGTAACATCATCTTTCACATTATACAAAAAAATTGGACTAACTTTACTTTTTAATTTTTTTAAAATTCATGAAAGTTAATTTTTCCAAAAAAGTTGCATTGAAAACACAGCTGCACAAATACTGTGTGACATAAAATATTGCAACGATCGCCATTTTATTCTCTAGATTCTCTGCTAAAAAAATATATATAATGTTTGTGGTTTCTGAGTAATTTTCTAGCAAAAAATACGCATTTTAACTTGTAAACACCAAATGTCAGAAATAGGCTTAGGCATGAAAGGGTTATACACCCCTAGTAAATGCACCATGTGCATTATACACTCCTGCTCCCATACACAGTGCATAATACAAACCTGACCCTTGCATTTTGTGACATGAACACTTCTTGCACCCACTAACACCAGGCGGGCTATTTAAACCAGACTGACACACTGGGATCTTGCTGTCTGATCTACAGTGTACGTGTGTCCCTGACTTCTGAACTCTGTTCCAGTTCCTTCCAGTGTTGAACCCGGCTTGCTTCTGACCATCCCTGCCATCTGCCTGCACCTGATCCCGGCCTGTCTGACCTCTCTTCTGCCTGCTCCTCTGGTCCTTCTGCTGTCCGCCAGATATCCGACCCAGCTTGTTTGACCCATCCAGTTCCAGTCTGCTGCACCTGTCTGCTGATCCAGTCTGTCCCAGGTTCCTGTCTGCTGTCCTTCCAGCCAGCTGTCCAGCTCCAGTCTGCTATCCAGTTCCAGTCTGCTGCTTCTGGCTGCCGATCCAGCCTGTTCCTGGTTCCTGCCTCTGCTCAGTCACACCTACGGTCCTTCTGTACAGCTCCACCTGGACTTCAGACAAACCTCCTGCTGTTGATCCTGCCAGGCACTCGTGCCACTCCTGACTCCTGTGCTTCCTGTTCACCCTACCAGGGGCCCTGAGTCGGAGCCGCAAGAGAGGCCATCCCCTGCAATTGGGGCTCGTCCACTAGGTACGTGACAGTATCAGACAGCCATGTCCGAGCCCGAGTGGGGAGCCTCTCCTATGGAAGAACTCTGTGTGCACCTGGCAGGTTTTACCCAGGCCATTAAAAGCCTTCAGGAAGGATACACACACCTGGAAGAACGGATTCAAGTACTTTCTTCCCCCTCTGGCACCCAGGGGTCTGCTCTCCCGTCTGCTTCTTCTGCCAGCACGGCTTCTCCCACAGTTATTACGCTGCTACCTGAACCAAAGGTTCCCACGCCTGAAAAGTTTTCTGGGGAACTAAGGAAATTTAGGGCATTCCGAAATTCATGTGAACTATACTTCTCGTTACAACCACGCACCTTCTCCCTAGAAGCCACCAAGGTGGGCTTTGTGATTTCCATACTCCTGGGAGAACCCCAATCATGGGCCCACCACCTTCTGGAACAGGAAGCCGAGTCCTTAGCCAATTTATCTACCTTCCTCGATACCATGGCCCAACTATATGAGGACCAGCAGCTTTCAGCAAAAGCAGAAACAGCTCTGCATACCCTTCGACAAGGGTTCAGGGCAGTAGAGGACTATGTCACCGAATTCAGGCGGTGGAGTGCGGACACTAATTGGAATGACGCAGCTTTCCTTTACCAGTTTCGCTTGGGACTCTCTGACCCCTTAAAGGATGAACTGGCTCGAGTGGGAATACCCCAGACCCTGGATGCACTAATCAACTTGACCATACAAATTGATCGGCGGCTGAGGGAGCGAAGAGCAGAAAGGGACGCTGGGCCCTCTCGTCCCATCTGGATGTTACCCAGAGTCCAAAACTATGCTCATCGGGCACCTACTGTTGGATCAGTCTTTACGCCTGATACCTCTCTACCCATGCAGTCAGGAACCCTTTGCCCTTCCCTTACAATGGAAGAACGCCAACGTCGCCGGGTGAACAACCTGTGCCTGTACTGCGGGGAACCTGGGCATTATGTCAGAAACTGCCCTGCTAAGTTTCGCAAGTGTCTGTCCCTTTCTTCCAATCATGCGACTTCTTGGCTTAAGACTTCTTCCCACCTGGCTCTTCCTATTCTGTTACAACTTCCAGGAAGGTTGTTACAAGTGTCTGCCATTATTGACTCTGGGCCTGTAGTTGATTTATGGACTCATCATTTGCAACCCAACACCAGGTTCCTTTATTATATAAGGCCCAAGGACTTTCCATTCACCTGGCCGATGACTCTGCGATTAAATCTGGACCAGTTACACAGGAGACTTCCCCCCTTCCAGTCACGATCACCAATCTACACCGAGAGCTGCTTCACATGGACATTATTTCTTCACCATTATTCCCTGTTATTCTCGGTATTCCATGGCTACAAGCCCATAACCCGTACATCAACTGGGTCACGGGAGAAGTCACGTTCCCCTCTACTTATTGTCAACAGTTCTGTACTCCCAAGGGCCCCGGTAAACCACCTGCCTTGTTGTGTTTGGACACCGACTCTGAGTTACGCCAGTCTGTGCCCGAGGCCGACTACAACTTTCTTGACGTTTTCAGTAAGAAAGGGGCTGAAACGCTTCCGCCCCATCGGGCCTATGACTGCCCCATCGAGCTCCTTCCGGGAGCCGAAATCCCCTTTGGCAGAATCTTTCCGTTGACTGAGCTGGAGCAAGGAGCGCTTAAAATATACATCAACGAGAATTTGGAAAAAGGGTTTATTCAGCCATCCATGTCTCCAGCAAGAGCAGGTATCTTTTTCATAGAGAAAAAAGATCATACCCTACGGCCCTGCATAGACTACCGTGAGCTTAACAAAATCACCGTTAAAAATCGCTACCCTCTCATCTTGGTACTCAAATTATTCCAGAGGCTGGAAGCTGCTACCATTTTCACTAAATTATATCTCCGAGGGGCCTACAACTTGGTCCGCATCAGGGAAGGGGATGAGTGGAAAACAGCCTTTCGCACTCGTTTCGGGCACTTCGAGTACCTAGTGATGCCCTTCGGGCTATGCAATGCCCCTGCAACTTTCCAGTACTTTATCAGTGACGTTTTCCGGGACTACCTGGATCTGTTCGTTATCGTCTATTTAGACGACATCCTTATCTTCTCTTCTTCCCTGGATTCCCATCGCAAGCACGTCAGATGTGTGTTAGCTCGGCTTCGACAGCATGGCCTGTACGCCAAGGCTGAAAAGTGCGAGTTCGAGCAGAAGAGTATTCCCTTTCTGGGTCTAATCATTTCGGTAGAGGGCATTAAGATGGACCCTCAGAAGATTGCGGCAATTCTAGACTGGCCGGCTCCCACTGACAAGAAATAGATCCAACGTTTCGTAGGATTCGCTAATTTCTACAGAAAATTTATTATGGGGTTTTCAGCCATCATCAGTCCTATCATCAGTTAACCAGACAAGGAGTCCGCTTCCACTGGTCTCCAGAGGCCCAAACCGCCTTTGAGTCCCTTAAGAGACTGTTTACCTCCGCCTCTGTCCTGAAGCATCCTGACTCCTCCCTACCGTTTGTTCTGGAAGTAGACGTGTCCAAAATTGCTGTCGGAGCACTTCTTTCCCAACGACAAGGGACTAAAGCCCTGTTACACCCTGTAGCCTTCTTTTCTCGTAAGCTGTCAGCAGCAGAAAGAAACTATGACGTGGGAGACCGGGAACTATTGGCCATCAAATCCGCCCTGGAAGAGTGTCAATATTTACTGGAAGGAGCCGCTCACCCAATCCTGGTCTACACGGACCACAAGAACCTGGAATACCTGAAGTCTGCAAAAAGGCTGAAATCACGGTAAGCCAGGTGGGCCCTATTATTTTCTAGGTTCTCTTTTCATGTTACCTACCGACCAGGCTCTAAGAACACAAAACCTGATGCTCTGTCTAGGATGTTCCACGAGCCTAAAGAAACTTCTCTTCCTGACACAATCCTTCACCCAGGAAATTTCCTTCTGGTACAAGAAGACCTTCTTTCACGGATCAAGCAAGCCTCAGTAGGGTCGGCACCTGTCGTGGGAACAGAACTACTAGAAAAGGATGGGTTGTTCTGGTACAAGAATAACATTTTCGTACCCGAAGGCCTACGGGTCACGATTCTGGAACTTTGCCACGACCATGCACTGGCAGGTCATTTTGGTGTCACCAATACCGCTGATCTTATTCAACGTACCTTTTGGTGGCCTCAAGTACTTGGAGACTGCAAGAGATACGTAGAGTCCTGTACCAACTGTATGCGGAATAAGACTAGTAGAACTAGGGCCTGGGGTTTGTTGAGACCTTTGCCCGTCCCAGATAGGCCATGGAAGATGTTATCCATATATTTTATTGTCGAACTACCTCCAGCGGAGGGTCACACCGCCACCTTTGTAGTGGTAGACCGGTTATCCAAGATGGCTCATTTCATCCCAATGAAAGGTACTCCCTCCGCTCCTGAAACAGCAAAAATGTTCATCAGAGAGGTAATCAAGCTTCATGGGATTCCTGCTAATATTGTTTCTGATCGGGGAGTGCAATTTACTTCCCGATTCTGGAGAGCTCTGTGTAAAGCCTTGGGAATTGAGCTGTCATTCTCCACTGCTTATCACCCTCAAACAAATGGGCAAACTGAGAGGACTAATCAGACCCTTGAGCAGTATCTACGCTTCTTTTCGTCTTTTTCTCAGGATGACTGGATTTCCCTGCTCCCATTGGCCGAATTTGCCTACAATAATTCTGTCCACTCTGCCACGAAACAAAGTCAGTTTTTTGCCAATTACGGCTTTAATACATCTTTTTTGCCCAATTCTATTCTTGAATGCTCCGTCCCTGCGGTCCATGAAACAAATATTTTTTTTCTCCAATAATCAACTTTTACAGGAGACCATGACAAGAACTCAGGAACATAATAAGGAAGTCTTCGACAAGAAGAAGCGAGGAGAATTGGTGCTTGAACCTGGTAATCTCGTATGGTTATCCAGAGGCAAACCTGAAATTAGCTTGTCCCTCTAGGAAGTTGGGTCCTAAGTTCATGGGGCACATCCCCGTGAAGAGGAAAATCAACGAGGTAGCTTATGAGCTGGAACTTCCGGAGTCGCTCAGGATTCATCCTGTCTTTCATGTTTCCCTGTTAGAACCTTCTGTTCCAAATCCTTTTCCTGACCGGAATTTGGATCCTCCTGATCCTATAATAGTGGATGGAGAGGAAGAATTTGAAGTAGAAGCTGTCTTGGATTGCAGGAAGAGGAGTAATCAAATCAAATTTTTGATCAAATGGAAGGGATATGGGCCTGAGGAGAACTCTTGTGAACCTGAGGAAAACATCCACGCTAAGAGTTTAATTCAATCCTTCAAGAGATCTCACCCGGAAAGATGGGCCCGGTTGGGCATCCGGAGGCTGCCCCTTGGGAGGGGCAATGTCAGGAAGATCCTGCCAGTAACGGCACTCTGAAGTTCCTGGTGCACAATCGCGGGCACCAATGCGCATGCGCGCGCCCACTAACACCAGGCGGGCTATTTAAACCAGACTGACACACTGGGATCTTGCTGTCTGTTCTACAGCGTACGTGTGTCCCTGACTTCTGAACTCTGTTCCAGTTCCTTTCAGTGTTTAACCTGGCTTGCTTCTGACCATCCCTGCCATCTGCCTGCACCT
The DNA here is from genome assembly GCA_029206835.1 of Rana muscosa. Lineage (NCBI taxonomy): Eukaryota > Metazoa > Chordata > Amphibia > Anura > Ranidae > Rana > Rana muscosa. The sequence continues at coordinate 419,331,754 of CM055117.1, read as the reverse complement.
GATTCCGGCCTGTCTGACCTCTCTTCTGCCTGCTCCTCTGGTCCTTCTGCTGTCCGCCAGATATCCGACCCGGCTTGTTTGACCCATCCAGTTCCAGTCTGCTGCACCTGTATGCTGATCCAGCCTGTCCCAGGTTCCTGTCTGCTGTCCTTCCAGCCAGCTGTCCAGCTCCGGTCAGCTATCCAGTTCCATTCTGCTGCATCTGCCTGCCGATCCAGCCTGTTCCTGGTTCCTGCCTCCGCTCAGTCGCACCTACGGTCCTTCTGTACAGCTCCACCTGGACTTCAGACGAACTTCCTGCTGTTGATCCTGCCAGACACTCGTGCCACTCCTGACTCCTATGCTTCCTGTTCACCCTACCAGGGGTCTTGAGTCGGAGCCGCAAGAGAGGCCATCCCCTGCAATTTGGGCTCGTCCACTAGGTACGTGACAGTACCAGACAGCCATGTCCGAGCCCGAGCGGGGAGCCTCTCCTATGGAGGAACTCTGTGTGCACCTGGCAGGTTTTACCCAGGCCATTAAAAGCCTTCAGGAAGGATACACACACCTGGAAGAACGGATACAAGTACTTTCTTCCCCCTCTGGCACCCAGGGGTCTGCTCTCCAGTATGCTTCTTCTGCCAGCACGGCTTCTCCCACAGTTATTACGCTGCTACCTGAACCAAAGGTTCCCAAGCCGCAAGAGAGGCCATCCCCTGCAATTCAGGGTCGTCCACTAGGTACATGACATGGAGATTGTCCCCCTTCAGTGACCCCAGACGAAATCCTGAAAAGAATAGTAATAATATTAATAATAATACAGATGTAAACCTGTTAGTTGTATAGGTCTTAACAAATAACGATCTTATGTATAATATAATGAAGACATGCAAACAGTATCAGAAAAAGAGATCTCTGTGAGATGGGTCTGATGAAATGGATAGGTAGGTTTAACCATGGAGAGGTTTTGTGGTTGAAATGCGTCCCTTTTTGGTAAATGGGAATGATGTCGAATTTAAGTGGGTTTTTTCTGAAGATGTCAGACAGCATTCAGTAAAGGATGACTGTAACGGGAGGGCCCGTGGAACCCAGAAGTTCTTAGAAAGTATGAGCCAGAAAACAATGGACATTGAGAATATATCTTGGATTGCTTTGAAATGGGTCTGTAATATTAATCCACGGTATTTCCCAGGATATCTGTAAAGGACTATTTACTGGTTGTTTGATTCTGAACTCAACAGGTTAATTGAGAGATGCTGATGTGTTCAACTCTAACCACCTGGCTGCCTGTGTAATGTAGATTAAATCCAGACTAGCTTCCAAAGACATTTTCATTGTTGTTTGTGGTGATGTGGATTGGAGCTGGTAGACCGTCTGGCTGCCTATTATGGGATGTTTAAGTGTCTTGCTGTGAGGAAAGGGGGGGGGAATTACTCCAGCAACCCCTCCTGCTAAGACTGTTTACTGAAGGAAAAGTTTGAACACACCTGACCTGTATCACCATTGTCATTGGACAGTTTAACCCGCCCTGTTCCCCAAGGATGGGAGGGAAGTGTTTTGAAGGGAAGTGTGTTACCATGTGCTTGTAATAAAATTTCATTCCCTGTTTTTGGAACTTTAACACAGAGCGTTGTCTCGTTTGTGCGGGGAGAAATATTTGTATGGGGTCTTATTCGGCTGGTTGGAGTGTCTGGTAGCTGGCGTGTGTTCGAGAATGGAATATCCTAAATGACGTTAACCCCTGTCGTTACAATGACCATCTTGTTTTGAATTTGTTATTCAACCAGCAGCAGGACAATTTTAATGAGATAGGCCCACATTTACAGAAGAATAAGAACACAGGCTGGAACCTTACTGCAACAATTAGGATACTGTAGAGGATGCAGCAGTGTAAAACTGGACAGCAGCAGAACAAATTGAATTAATAATAATAGGCCTAACTGGTATATGCTTAACTTTTATTTTATCTGTAGGTATAGGGGGTGTAGTAAATGTGAGTGATATAATGTGAGATTTTTTAGGTGTGTACTATTTTTGCAGTTTTATTGATTCTTTCAAACAATGCAGTGGCATGCTGTCAACAAAAGGAAGCTCCACTTCATTTCCGGTGCCCAATGTAAGAAGCAGTATATGTATATAGTAAGAGCGAATATGTTTTGTCCTTCAAGCCTGACTTACCAACCAGATATAGGAACGTTAGTGTTCACCATTGTTCCAGTAACACACCTCCATCCATCAATGGTATCATTAGCAGTAATCAGCATGGATTCATGAAGAATCGTTCTTGCCAAACCAATCTATTATCCTTCTATACGGAGGTGAGTTGCCATCTAGATAAAGAAAGGCCCGTAGACGTGGTGTATCTGGATTTTGCAAAAGCATTTGACGCAGTTTCCCATAAATGTTTACTGTACAAAATAAGGTCTGTTGGCATGGACCATAGGGTGAGTACATGGATTGAATAAATAACCTGGAGGATGAGGTAAACAGTTCAATCTCTGTATTTGCGGACAATGCTAAGCTACACAGGGCAATAACTTCTCTGCAGGATGTGGAAACCTTGCAAAAAGATCTGAACAAATTAATGGGGTGGGCAACTACATAACAAATTAGGTTTAATGTAGAAAAATGTAAAATTATGCATTTGGGTGGCCAAAATATGAATGCAATCTATACACTGTGGGGAGAACCTCTAGGAGAATCTAGGATGGAAAAGGACCTGGGGGTCCTAGTAGATGATAGGCTCAGCAATGGCATGCAATCTGCTGCTAACAAAGCAAACAGAATATTGCCATGCATTAAAAAGAGGATTAACTCCAGAGATAAAACGATAATTCTCCCACTCTACAAGACTCTGGTCTGGCCTCACCTAGAGTATGCTGTCCAGTTCTGGGCACCAGTCCTCAGAAAGGATGCACTGGAAATGGAGCGAGTACAAAGAAGGGCAACAAAGCTAATGAAGGGTCTGGAGGATATTAGTTATGAGGAAAGGTTGTGAGCACTGAACTTATTCTTTCTGCAAATACCGTACCAAAAGAAATAAAACTTTTTTGCGGAGGGGAGTTTATCAAGACATGTGGCCACTCATTAAAATTAGAAGAAAAGAGGTTTAACCTGTTGTGGAGATTTTTATGAAGATGTATTTAATATGTATTGTCATAGTGTCACCCAGTGTTAGTACTTCCGCAACCCGCTCTAAAGAGCTGATTGGGGCAGTCTGAGGCTGGTTGAATCCCGTCTGATAGGGGAAAACGTCTTGAGGTTGGAGTGTGATGTTTGCAGGGTGCGGATATGTCCACCGACGGGGGCCCTCTGTGCATTAGCATGGACGATCGTTGAGGAGGGGATATGCTCGCTCTGCAACGACATCATTGGTTATAGGCAGATGCGTGCACTTGTCTCTGCTGTGTCTGATCAACATTGATTGGGATTCGTAGCGCGCGTCTGCAGATAGCCTCCCTCCCCCATTCAATAATAGTATAATCTGAATATGCGTTATTCTATGGAATAGCGCAGAATAAGGGTTCCTATCGACGGTAACTTTAGCCATCATACGTTATTGTATTATTGTATTGAATTATATATATATTTCTTGAGTGGGATTCATGTACTGCATTTCCTGTTGGAAGGGATGTCCTTGTATGGTAATTTTCCCTGTGTGAAGGGGACATCCTGTGATGTCCCCTCCCATGGGGGAGGTGATTGGTTGCTGCAGCCAATCACCTCCTGTCTGTGAGATCTTTAGAGTCAAATAAAAGTCTTTGAGGAGGCGTCGGCTGGACAGTCTGCTCTGGGATGGCCTGACGTTGAGACCTAGGTGATGGTGCTGCTTTCTTTGAGTGAATGATGGGATGAACGGTGAGTGGATTTTAGCAAACTTAAAGACAACATTATTGCATAAAGATGAATCTGAAGTGTGCATAGGTAGCACAGGAAGAATAGGCTGTGTGCTCTGCATGCAACCAATAATTCCACCACAAACCTTAAACCACATAGAGGGTTCTTTACTGTAAGAGCGGCAAGGATGTGGAATTCCCTTCCACAGGCGGTTGTCTAAGTAGGGGGCATTGATAAAAAACTATTAGATAAGCACCTGAACGACCACAACATACAGGGATAAACAATGTAATTCTGACATATATTCATACACATAGGTTGGACTTGATGGACTTGTGTCTTTTTTCAACCTCACCTACTATGTAACTATGTTACTATGTAGCATCAGGGCTAGAAACGTGTCTGGTTTGTTTTCTTTAGTGTAAAGGGTGTGTTGTAATCTACGGAGGTGTTTTTCAGCCGACTCAAGAAGAGATCTAGGTCCAGGCGTGCTTTTTCATATGTGCTTTTATTAGACAAAGTAGGCGAGATTTGGAATGCTTCTGAAGTTTTATAGAAAGCCTCTTCCAATCATTTGTGTTGAATTCACTTCTCATTACGGATATATGATGCTCAGCTGATGCATATCTCCCTAATTACTGGGCCTCCCATAGAGTTAGGGGGGAGACATCTGGTGTACAGTTGTTATTCATGTAGTCTTTAATAACATTTTCAATGTCATGGCAGTGGGTTGGGTAGTTCAATTAGCTGTTATTTTTAGTCCAGGTGTGATGGTTAGGATTAGGGATTAAGGACCAGAAGGAAGTAATGACCACATTCTAATCTGACCAGGGTGCGATTGTCGAGGTCAGGGTGAGCGGGGAGGAGTCGATGTTAATGAGAATATGATCTATCCTGGAGAACTGTTTATGAGGGTGAGAGTAGTGGGTGTATTGGTGTCTAGCTGGGATCTGTTCCCTCCAGGAGTCAAGCAGTGAGTGTTGACGTTGTGCGGTTGGTGTGGTAGGGGATTTGTCTAATAAAAGATAGATTGTCTGATTTGAGTCTCCACAAAGTAGGAGCATTCCCTTTTTGTGGGAGGCCACTACATCAAACAAATGGGAGAGAAAAGCAACCAGATTTTTGTTAGGGGCATAGTAGGAGACTATGGTAACTTGACTATCCAGGAGGTTACCTGTGTGTATCAGGTAGCGTCCTTCTGGGTCTTTGGTCTCCTTCAGGGGTGTGAACGGTGTGGAGTGGTGGAATGCGATGCCTCTTTGGTGGAGGTAGAGGCTGTGTACACTTGGGGATATTGCCTGCCAAAGAATTTGGGGGGGGGAGGAGATTAAGGAGACGTGCATCTCCTGAAGACAAACCACTTGGGCTGAAAGGACAGAAAATTAGCAAAATACTTTTTTATGCTTACCTGGGGAGTTGAGGCCTTGAACATTGAGCTCTAGGACATTGAGGGAGGCCATCGTTAGGCTCTGTGGGAGTTTGGTAATGACTTTTTGCGATCCTGAGGTCTGAGATTAGATTTGTAAGGAGAACAAGGCTTCAGGGGGATCAAGGGGTGTGGATGTTTTGGCTGTATGAGACATCTGAGTGGGAGATTGGAGCACTTGTATCTCGATTTCTTGGGTAACTTCAGGTATAGGCTTATTCTTCTAGCTCATGGACCCATATAGGATATGGGAAGGGGCTTTAGGATGGGGGGACGGAAAGGAGAGGGGGAGGGGTAGTGGATATGGATGGGTGGTGTGGTGATAGAGAGACTGTTAGCCCAGAGCTAGCAAAAAAATGGCATCAGGTATAAAAGCAAATGGGGGATAGATAGATAAATCTAACTTTTATCAAGAAAAATTAGTATGTGAAAAACGTTTAGGAGGTGTCATCCAATGGATGTGCCAGTGAGATACACTGGAGGGGAGAAGAGAGTTAAAAAAGGGGGAAACATCCCCCGTTACCAGGCGTGGTGTATCAGTCCATGGTGTTTTCCTCTACTGGAGCTGGACCTGGGGAGATGTAGTGGTTTCGCTTGTTAGTGCTGGATGAGGCCTGAAGATCCAAAGGAGTTGGCGATTTCTTGGAGGAGCTGGAGGCTGCTCTGTGACGCGATCCTTCGGTGGCAGTGGATTTGGTAGGAGATGGAGATCCTGAAGTGTGGTTTGGAGATCTTCTGCTGATTTGGGTTGATACGAAGTGCCTTTATAGGAGAAGCGGACAGCAAAAGGAAAATGCCAGCGATATTTAATGCAATGTTGTTGCAAGATTTGCAGATGGGGTTTCATTGCCCTGAGAGTAATCTTGGAACATCTGATAGCGGTGGCCCTGGAACACCAGTGGGTCCTTGTTGCGTGAAGCAATCATCAGTTGTTCCTTGGTACGGAAGAAGTGGAGTTTCACCACAATATCGTGCGGAGGGCCATTCTCAGGTCGTGGTGTAAGGGTTCTGTAAATTCTGTCCATTTCAATCTATGGGGATTGAAGGTGTAAGTTCTTGGAAAAGTGCAGTGATGGTGGATTGGACATCTTTCACTGATTCTGGTATGCCACGAATGCGGATATTGAAGCATCTGGCTCTATTCTCAAAATCTTCCATTCATGTCTGTAACGTTATATTCTTTTCACAGATAATTTCTAGGTCCTCAGCATGGGAACAGGCAGTGAGTTCTTGTTCATCCATCCTCTGTTCTAGAATTGAGGTGCAATGACCCACATCGCGTATCTCACACGTTAACTTTTCTGTGATGGTTTTCTTCAGGGCCCTTGTGAGCATCCTTTCAAACTGGTGCAAGAGGTCTGGATGCATTTTATCAAATTTGGAGAGTCAGGGGAGTAGTCAGGTATTCTGTGTCAGATTCATCCTCACCAGTCACGCACTCCACAGTACAGACTCACTACTGCAGTAGTGAGTCTGTACTGTGGAGTGCGTGACTCGCGCTGTGAGGGGGCCAGGAAGATGGAGGCGTGGCCATATTAGGTGAGATTCTGATTAGAACATCCCATATGGAGCGTAGCTTTGTTTTTGATTTCCTCCTGTTGAATACCATCACTGGAGGGTGCCGTGGTTCCCTGCAGTGTGCGAGGGTGATCGATACTGGCTGTCTGTGCGTCGGCACCGTGCGGTGAGGCTATGTTGTCCCGTGAGCTGTGGAGCTTCCCTCAATCATGTCCGGCTTGAGCAGCTTCGCACATGCTCCTTCCGGAATATTGTTTTTTATAGTGCTTCCCACATAAATAACCCGATTCTCTACTGGGAGGGAGACAAAGAGATCTTACAAGGAGAAATCATGGCCTACTCCTCCACTATATTTGGTAAGTTGTTGGTTAATTTGGCAAAGGGTCAGCACAAGAGATGTGAAGGCCCGGAAAAAAAAACGGAAAAATTCGGAAAAAAAAGTATTTTCCCGTTTTTTTCCTGAAGGCTTTTTTGTTTTTTTCCAAAAAATTGGAAACATTGAAAAAAATAAATAAATTGTGGAATATTTTATTTTAACATGATGAATAAAATATTTTAAGACAGGGTGTTCAAATATTTTCCAGTGAGGACAAGCAAGTCCTAGGTAACAAACTGAACCCTCCAATGCAAGAACAGTATGCATTTCTTCCTTTAGGAGGTGCTGTGCTGCTATTGTAACAATAAAAAGGTTTCAGTTTTGCTTTTGCATGTTAGTGGGTGTGTTTGGTTTGTTCTGTTCTCTTCACTAGGCCTAAAAAGCATTGGAAGAAAATACAGAGCAACAAAAAGGACCTGAAAGTATATACTTAAAGTGGATGTAAACCCACTATCATCCTTTCTAAACTACTGCCATAGTGCTGATCTATAAGGATATAGATGCCTCCTGCATGTATCCTTATCTGTCAAATGTCTCCCCTCTGTCTGCTATAAGAACTGAAAAACGGCAGATTCTGTGGGTGGATCTGTTGTCTGGAGCTCGGTGGGTGGAGCCGTGATGTCAGTAGACTCCCCGCCCACCTCTACACTCCCCTTGTCAACATGCATTTTCTCCTGTGAATTCCTTCTGCCATGATCACTAACATCCAGTCAAAATCCAGAAAAGTAACCACATGACTTCAGAAAAGGAGTGGGGGTGGGAATTAAAAAAATAATGCCTGTCTAAAGCTAGTGCACGAGATATGTAAATAACCTGTCATTCAAAGAAAGGGGCCGGAACGGACAAAGGTAACTCTGTTTGTCCGTTTTATCTGACTGAACAATAAAAAAGGATTGCTCAGAGCTGGATTAACTCCTTGTGGCAAGACCTGGCACAAATGATAGGAAATCTTATACTCTACATTGTGACAGCAAAAAATAAATAAAACATTTGGGTTTACATCCACTTTAAAACCCTTTCATGACTAAGCCCATTTCTGACATTTGGTGTTTACAAGTTAAAATGCAGATTTTTTGCTAGAAAATTACTTAGAAACCCCAAACATTATATATATTTTTTTAGCAGAGAATCTAGAGAATAAAATGGTGATTGTTGATATATTTTATATCACACAGTATTTGTGCAGCGGTGTTTTAAACGCAACTTTTTTGGAAAAATTAACTTTCATGAATTTTAAAAAAATTAAAAAGCAAAGTTAGTCCAATTTTTTTTGTATAATGTGAAAGATGATGTTACGCCGAGTAAATAGATACCAAACATGTCATGCTTTATAATTGCCCGCACTCGTGGAATGGCGACAAACTACAGTACCTTAAAATCTCCATAGGCGACACTTTAATTTTTTTTTACGGCTACTAGGTTAGAGGTACAGAGGAGGTCTACGGCTATAATCATTGCTCTCGCTCTGACGATCGCGGCAATACCTCACATGTGTGATTTGAACGCCGTTTTCATATGCGGGCGCTACTTCCGTATGCGTTTTCTTTGCCGCACGAGCTCGCGGGGACAGGGGCGCTTTAAAAATGTATTTATTTTTTTCTTATGTATTTTATTTATTTTTATAATTAAAAATAGTGTTTTTAAAAAAAAAAAAATTTTGATCACTTTTATTGTTGTCACAAGGAATGTAAACATCCCTTGTGACATTAATAAGTGGTGACAGGTACTCTTTATGGAGAGATCGGAGGTCTAAAAGACCCCCAATCCCTCCTTTGCACTTCAAAGTATTCAGATCGCCGAAAACGGCGATTCCGAATACTGTGTACTCTTTTAAATTCGGCGCCATTGGCAGCCGAGTAACCCGGACGTGACGTCATGACGTCGCTTCCGTGGTTACAGTGCAGAGAAAAAATTAAAGCCGTTCGCGGCTTTTATTCACTCTCTGTGTAGCCGCCTGAGGTGGCGTATCGTGGATCGGGTCTCCCGGTGGGACGGGAGGCCCGGTAAGAGCGGCGGAGGCGGCGGGAGGGGGGGGATGTCCCCTCCCGCTCCTCCGGTATAACAACCGAGCGGCTTTTAGCCGCATCGGTGGTTATACCAGGAAAGCCGATCGCCCGCTTTAAACAACGGTACCGGGATGAAGCCTGCGGCTGCAGGTATAACCCCTAAAAGCCGAGGACGCATATATGGGTTGTTAATTAAAAAAGGTAAGAGTTTACTTTTATCTGATTTTGAATCCAGAAAACTGAATCATTTAGCTACATTAGTTTATCTTTATAAACTTTTGTGTAAATAATAATTTAATTACCAGTAATTTGGTTCTTCCCACACCCCCACACACAACCATAGATTCTTGCAAAGTAGTAATTTTTTCCTGTTTTTATTTCCTGCTCCCCTCAGAAAAATGGTGAGACCAACATCTAGCATATTGAGGCATTTTCACATTACAAGTACTTCTGAAAAGAAAAATGTGATTTGCAAATATTGTCAGATGAAATATGCACTTCCAAATGCTACCAGGATGACAAAACACATTCTTGTGTGTAACAAGTGTCCTGTAGATATTAAAAATTCCTTCATGGATCGAAGTGAAGAGGACAACAATGATGACAATGCACATAGTTTTTATCAACGTTCTCGTTTACAGAATGACGTTCAATCCTAAAAAGACAAAGAAGTGCTAATGTAGCATTTTTTTAAATTTTTCCGAAAATTTCATTCCCCCCCCCCCCAAAAAAAAACGGAAAAAAAAAACGTATTGTTTTTCCGAGCTTCAAAATTTCCGGAAATTTTACATCTCTAGTCAGCACCAACTCCATCATACTAATGCCCTCAGTAATGCATAGAGTGATATTAAAATGAATCCGGATAATGTTGATTCAGTACATATGTACAATACTCCTGCACCCTGTACTCAGCCAATTTCACTGATCTAAACAGAGGGGGTGCCTTCCTGGCTATTTTGCCCCTGCCCTCTTTGATTATGCTGGCATTACTGCAGTGGAGGTGTTGAAGGGAATCTCTTAGGCCCCTTTCACACTGGGGTGGGCAGGAGCGGTGGCGGTATAGCAGCGCGATTTTCAGCGCTGCTATACCGTCGTTCTTACCGCGGTATGCAGTCGCTAGGGGGTAAATTTAACCCCCGCTAGCGGCCGAAAAAGGGTTAATCCCGCCCGCAAACCGCGGCTATTGCCGCGGTTGGCGGGCGGTATTACCGCGCTGTCCCATTGATTTCAATGGGAGACCGCGGTAAAGGAGCGGTGAACACACCGCTCCTTTACCGCTGTAAAGAAGCGGCTAGCAGGACTTTTGGAGCGGTCCTGCTAGCGCACCGCTTCAGTGTGAAAGCCTTCGGGCATGATTTTTTCATGCGGTATAATAGCGCTAATATTAGCGCTAAACCGCATGAAAAACGCCCCAGTGTGAAAGGGGCCTTAGGCCCCTTTCACACTGAGGCGTTGAAAAAAAGCTAAAAAATAATGACATTTTTTATCGCGATTTTACCGCGATTTTACCGCGTTTTTACCGCGTCGCGGTAAAAATAGCGCTAACGCCTATGCATTTTTACCGCGATTTTACCGCGGTAAAAACGCATAGGCGTTAGCGCTATTTTTTAACATAACGCTTATGCCTATGCGTTTTTACCGCGTTTTTACCGCAAATCCCATTCATTTCAATGGGGATAGGCGTTTTTACAGCGCTATTTTATGCGCCCTAAAGTTGCTCTAAAAAAGCTGTTTGCAGGATTTTTTTCAACGCCCAGCCAGCAAAACGCCTCAATGTGAAAGCCCTCAGAGATTTCACATTGAGAATGCTGGGGCAGGATTATTTCAGGCGTTATTACAGCGCTATTTTTACGGCGAAAACGCAGTAAAAACGCCTCAGTGTGAAAGGGGCCTAAAGCTGCTTGAACATGACTGCAAGAGGGCCATACAGCATATAATTTCAGTATCATTTTATGCTCGCACATCCAAGCAGCAATTGTGTACAGGGATGTATGCGCACATGCCCCTGTATGCAAGAACCTCTTGGATGTGTGTATATTGCATGCAGCCTACCATTAATTTTGAAAGGTGCCTGTCAGCAGACTGTATACTGCATCTGTGACTCCAGGGCAGAGAATCGCAACTGCATTTACACTGCATAACCCTCTTGTGGCTTTGTGCATAAAGCCTTAGGCACAGTTCACACTGGAACCGGCTGCAGATCGCACAGGAACACTATGCGTCCCCGTTCTCCGTTTCGGGGACGAATCAGGGACGAACCTTTGCCTGAATTTGGCCCTGAAACTGAGCCAAAGACACCTTTCTGTGCAGTGCACTCCACAGCCACCCCGAAGATATGTAAACCGGCTTCATATTCTCCTGCTATGCGAATTGGATTCAGAGAAACCTGCATCCAATTCGCATAGGTGTGGACCCAGCCTCACTGTGCAGGGGCTAAAGCCCTGGGCCCAGATAGGCTAATCAACAAATTCTACAAAATACTTAATGATGTGATTTGCAAAATGATACTATATAAACATGCACTCACCGGCCACTTTATTAGGTTCACCTGTTCAATTGCTTAGTAACACAAATGTATAATCAACCAATCACATGGCAGCAACTCAATGCATTTAGGCATCTAGACGCAGTGAGGACGACTTGCTGAATTTCAAACCAAGCATCAGAATGGGGAAGAAAGAGGATTTAAGTGACTTTGAACATGGCATGGTTGTTGGCTAGTTGGCATGGCTAGTGTTACCATTGGAATTGGTCATGTGCACCAGGTCTTCGAGTTTTTTTTTTGATGGATCTAAAATGAGAGACTATTTTGGGGGATTTTTATTTTTCTAATAAAGAAATTGTCAAATGTTTGAGTGTCTTTATTTGTAAGTTACAACTTTGTTAAAAGAAGGAGTACTATGGTCTGCCAGGCTGCAAGATTGGATTAAGGGTCTGGTATTGATTTTTCAGTGAGATCTCAAACCTCTTTTTACATTTTTATTTGCTTGGTGCCCACCATAAAATGGATTTTCCAGGGAACCTCAAGCATTTTGCTTGAGGTACCCCATTAAACGTCCATACCAGACTCAAACGGTCTGGTAAACATTTGAGTGGGGAGGATTCTATGCAATAAAAAAAATAAAGAAATAATACAATTTAAATTGCTGGCAAATTAAATTAATTTCCAGCTTCTCTTTAAAAAACACACACAAACACATCCAAAGGTCCCACAAAAAACAGTATATAATACTTTACAGTATTGAAAGTAATTGGAAATGTTTAATGTTTCATTCTAATCATTAAAAATAAATAAAAAATCACAGATCCTGGCAGAACATTTTTTTTTCTGGCATTGGCACATGTTCTCCAGGCCAGTGTCAACCCATAACCCCCCCCCCCCCCCCTTTTTCAATGCTATTTTCTGACAACCCTTTGCCTATTATTTTTTAATTTGACAGATTGATTTCAATGGGGTTCAGGTTTGGCATCCATGCGTCTTTGAAGTTTGCCGAACGCTGCTCAAACCAAACCCAGGACATCACTATTTGGCAGGACCATTAATCTCTACCCTGCAGGATTCACCTTGAATCCATAGTAATGGAGAAGCCAAAAATCATACCTGGTCCTCTTTGCTGGCCTCTCTTTGAAAATGGTGCCAGACTGTTTCTGTTTTCAGTACTTCCAAGGCAAAGACCCAGATCCAGCATGCATCAATTGACAGTTGCAACAATTTGATTTCTTTTTTTATCAAACTTGTGTTAGGTCAGTGACTTAAAGTCAGTGAGTTGAAAATGTTCACCAAAAAAAAAAGATTCACCTCAGTTATCCAAATACTTTAGCTGCCTATCTCTCACAACAGTCATATACTCTGCTTAAGATATCATGCAACAATTTAATACCTGATGTATAAAAAAATAACATAAAAAAATAAATAACTAATGCACAAACTAAGTGAACCTCAAATAAATTTCAGAGTGGCAGCCAACATTAAGAATGTGTCCCCACAAATGGATAAATATGTAAAATAATGAATATGGTGCTAACTCAGTAGGTACAAAAAAATGTGCGTAGGGCGAGGCCCAGAATAACGCCGCAGGCGTCAACAGAGGGCTGGCATGACAGGGGTTAACGGGGAGGAGCAGAGGGGACACAGGGTTAGCGTGGGGTTGCAGAGTCAGGGGGGAGGAGACGGCTGCGAGAATAGGAGGAAAAGGAAGGGGAGGGGCCAGTTCGCCACAAGGAGCGAGGGGTAAGGAGCTTCAGCCTTCCATGCGCCGCTTTCTGTGTCAGTTTTTTCAGTTCTGTTCGTCCAGCCTAGCTATGGTGGACGTGGATCGGATTTTACAGCAATTGCGGGTTGCAGCGGCGGTGCACGGCACCGATTGGCTGCATGCCCAGGCCGGGGGTATGCTGTTGGGAGCCGGAGAAAGGGGGTTTTCACCTCTCCCCCTGCTGTACCTCTAGGCCGCTGGAGCGTCTCAGCCCGGACATATCTTCCGCACTAGGAGCCCCCTGGAGCAGGCCTCCAGAGACCCTCCAGCACCCGCACGCAAACGCCGGGTCCAGGCGGTGGCGGCTGAGCCCGTAAGGAATCCTCCACACGGGCGGGACTCGCGGGGTGGGGCGGGGAGGTCCCCCGCGGCCCATGCCTCCTCGGAAGATCAGCCTAGCAGTGCGGCTCCTGGGTCTGGCCCTGGGCCCACCCGGGTGGCTCGGTGGGGAAGAGCGCAGTCATCGGGAACCAGCCTGGTACCTGGAACGGACGGTGTCCCTTACATCCAGGAGCAGTTTAGGAGGTTGGATGATGGTGGGGCAGCTGTGGTCGTTCGGAGTCGGCCTGCGAGAGGTGCGGAGAGAACAGCGTCCCCCCTGTCGATCGAGGCAGGTGCCCATCGTGTCAATGATGGCAAACAGCCTGGGCCCTCCTGGAGACTGGCGAGTGGTGACGTCACGGACAGCCGCATTGGCGCCCACCAGCATTTGGGTGTTACGGGCCGGGGCAGTGTTGGAGTTCGTGAGGACACTCCCTTGTCCGAGGGGGAGCTGGAAGATGAGAGCGAGGACGAGTCCGTTGAGGTGTCGGCATCGGTGAAGAGCATGGTGACGGCTCGTGGAGGTCCAAATCCGCGACAGCCTGGTAAGCGTCCATATGGCCAACCTTCTTTGTGTGCCTGTGGTTGGTGGTACGAGTGCTGGGGGGGTGCGAGTGGGATTTCTGGGTCAGCGACAGGGGGGTGGTGGATCCTGGGGTGTCCGGGTCCGGAACACAGGATCTGGCTCAGTTATTGACAGGTTTGCGGGATGTGTTGGGGTGGTTGGCGCCGGTATAGGCTACTGGGCTGCCCACGACGGCTTGGGTTCCCCATTCGGATCTGGTTGTTGGGGGACCGGGGCTCATGGCGGGGGCTGGGGGCTCATCAGCGGCGGGGTCAGCCCCGGTGCCGGCGGCTGCTGGGGCGCCCCCTGCCACAGGAGTAGGGGGGCGCAGATACCGGGAACAGGGGAAGTGAGTTCGGCGGACGGCGGTTCAGGTAAGACGCTGGAGAAGGAGGTGGATCGAGTGCGTTTGGCAGACGCGGCCAAATGTGAAGTCTATGTGTGTTTCGAGGGGCCGCTGGGAGCGCACCTCAAGCAGGAAGTCCGGGAAAAATTTTGGCGGGATGAGTATGTCGAGATTTTTTCCTTTCTTCCGCTGGAGAAATTTAATCTGGATAGAGGTAAGTTGGATGACAGCAAAAAGGAGGAGGAAGAAAAGAGGAGGTACAGGCTGATTTGCCGGAAGTTTGCGAATTGGCTGCAAGCGTTTGCAATTTTAGCTAGCGTGGTGGGGGAAAGAGCGCCGAAAAATTGCTCCACTCTCTTTTGCTACCTGGATGCGATCGGGGAAGCTCAACGAGTTTGTGGTGGTCTGGCCTGGCTTCAGTACGATGAGCAGTTCCATCAGCGGAAGACTGTTTGTCCGTCGTTGCGCTAGGACCACAAAGACATTAGTCTTTGGATGCGGCTCATGACCTCAGTGCGGGCTGGTAACTCGTCTTTTCAGATGGGGGCCGGCGGTGCTTCTTCCTCGGGACAGTCGGCCACAAAACGGAAGGGGTGTTGTTGTGCTTTCAACGAGGGGACTTGCAAGTTCGGCGCAACTTGCAAGTTTAAACACGAGTGCTCCGGCTGCGGGGGCTCCCATTCCCTTAATAGATGCTCACAACGTGGAAAAGGTGGTAAGGAGGAGCTTGCGGAAAAAAGGGACGACTCCGGTGAGCATAGCAAGGATGTGTCCGTTTCTAGGTAGGTATCCTCGGAGGGAGGCGGTGGAACTGCTGGAGTCCAGTTTCGCCAAGGGTTTTCATTCAGCGCGTGGCGGAACGTTTTGGTGTCCCGCTGGTGCCTGACAAAACGGAAGGTCCGGTTACGGCCTTGTGTTTTCTCGGGATTTTGATTGATACCGTGGCCATGGAATGCCGCCTCCCGGAAGACAAGTTGACGGACTTGCGGGCGGCGGTGGTTTCGGCAAGGGGGGCTGGCAAGTTGACTCTACGATGGCTTCAGTCGCTCCTGGGGAAGCTTAACTTTGCTTGTCGCATTATGCCGATGGGCAGGGTTTTTAACCGCTGGCTGGCGACAGCGACAGCTGGGGTTTTGGCTCCAGGGCATCATATTCGTTTGACCAGGGAACATAAGGCCGACTTGGGCGTTTGGGAATCCTTTTTGGATTCTTATAATGGCAGGTCGGTGAGGATGTTGGAAGCCATGTCCAGCTTTGACTTGGAGTTGTTTACTGACGCGGCTGGATCAGCAGGGTATGGGGCGTATTTTGGGGGACAGTGGAGTGCGGGCCCGTGGCCGTTGGAATGGAGGGAGGGGGGGTTTACTCGCAACTTGGCACTTTTGGAACTATTTCCGATCATGCTGGCAGTGGAGCTCTGGGGGTCTCAGTTTTGTAACAAAAAGATACGCTTTAATTGCGATAACATGGCTCTTGTTCAGGCTATTAATAGCGTGTCAGCATCAACTCCACCGATGGTGTGGTTGTTGAGGCATTTGTTGTTGGCTTGTTTGCGTTGCAATGCGTTTATTTATGTGGTTCATGTCCCGGGGTTCAAACCCACTCACAGTAACTGAGGACGAACATACAAGCGGTAACGCCCGAGAAACCCACCTACCAATGCGCCTTAACACCCCCTCACTCAAGCCCCAGCACACTGCTTCCGTAGCAGCCCCAATACGGAAAGAATGGGACGCAAAGTCCCCTGGACTAAGCCCCAACACCGCCAGACACTTTCTGAACACTGCCGTGAACTGATACCGAGACAATGCCGACCCGTCGGCATGCAACAGAAACGGTCCCGGACACCCGAAAACGAGAAACCACCTGCATCGGGCAAGCCATTGACCCATCCACACCAAAAAACTCCAACCGAACCCCTCGCCCAGCCTGATCAGTCTTGGATCTCCTAATCCAAAATACCACCGAAACACCGCTGCATTCCACGTCAACCGACTGCAATCCATTAGACGCCTTTTTTGAAGAAGAAACCAATTCCCCGATATGTAGCGCCCCAAAAAAACGAAAACGCTGTCTGAAACAAAAGGGCCTCATACTCTGATGAACACACTACCGGCAGCACCTGGAATAATGAACCCAACAACTCAAAGCACACTGGGCGGCGGCCATCCACCGGACGCTGCCCCCGGCAGTAACTCTTAAGCGTTTGCCACACCAAAAAATCTTTGGTACAGTCCGGGCGACCCATCAACAAAAACGCCAAACCCGTCAACTTACTGCTTAATGCCGACACAGAAACGCCCATTTCTACATTTCGGCCTATAAAATATAACACCGGGAAAACTTCATCCCCAACGGCCACTGCCCCCCCCCCCCAAAATCCTAACCAGACAAAACCACTCCTCCCAAGCTTTTGAATACACTGACCAGGTCGTCTCACTCACCGACCGTCGAATCAGCGCCACCGTCACTCCAAGGCAATCCGCCACAGCCGTGCTGGACAAGGAACACCCAGGTGCGCCGCTCCCGGGGCCAACAAACGAAACTTGTCCCAGTGAAACCGAGAAAGAGCATCGGCCAATGAATTAGTGTATGTTCCTCCTCAGTTACTGTGAGTGGGTTTAGTTCTGTGGTGGGTGTTGGTATGGATGCTGTCCTGTGTGTCCCCTCTGTGTGATGTGGGGGGGGGGAGTTGGTTTGGGTTTTTGCTGCTATGTATGTGGTGTGTTGTTTTTTCTTTTCAGGTAGGGGTTCCTGTCTAATTTGGATAATGGGACATTCGTATGTCCATTGGGGAGCGAGGAGAGCTGACGTTCGGCCTGACGGACGTCAATTGGGCATCCCCAGGGAGGAGGCAGTAGTCTGCTGGATCGGGATGCCAGGCCTTTTGTGGAGCCAAATAGTTTCGGAATTCGAGCGATATGCTCGACTGGACAGGCCCCCCGATGTGTTATTGGTACATGTTGGGGGGAATGACTTGGGGCTACGGTCCATGCGGGAATTGGTTCGGGACATTAAATTAAATTTTTGCGGCTGCGAATGGATTACCCGGACTTGCTCATAGTCTGGACGGACATGGTAGCCCGCACGCAGTGGAGGTGGGCCAGGTCGGTGGTGGGCATCAATAAGGCAAGAACAAAAATCAATCGGGAGGTGGCCAAATTTTTGATGCGGAATGGGGGTTTGGCGGTGTGACACCAGGATCTGGAGGGGGAACCCTGGAGATACTTGCGGGGGGATGGTGTGCACCTGAACGATGTCGGGATTGACATGTGGTGTCTTGGCTTGGAGGAGGTTTTACAGAGGGCCCTGAGGGTGTGGAGGTCCACTCAACCATAAGGTGTCAGGTTTGAGTAGTGGTGGCAGGGTGCAAGGTCCTTGCTAGGTCATTTGGGCACCTAAAAGCATGGTTAGGGACCCGTTAGAGGTACGGCTCCCAGTTGGCATATGGGTACCTGCTAGTCATCTCTAAATCAGACGTTTTAGCTACTGAAGGCCCGGAAATGACTAGCAGGTACAGTTATGGTTATGCCTATTGGACCTTGTGCCCCAGGGTGGTAAAATACTGGAAGTTTTATATAAAAGGTTATTGTGTTATTATGTTTATTATTGAGAGTTATATATATATTTGGTTATATATATATTTTGGTTAATAAAATAGCTGCTTTGGCCAATTAACCCCATCTATGTTTTGTGTGGTTACTAGGGGGAGGGATAGGGCATTGGTTATAGCATAGCCGTAGTTAATACCATAGTCAAGAGAGGCCCAGAGTAACGCCGCAGGCGTCAACAGAGGGCCTGCATGACAGGGGTTAACGGGGCGGAGCAGAGGGGACGCAGGGTTAGCGTGGGGTTGCAAAGTCAGGGGGGAGGAGGAGGCTGCGAGGTTAGGAGGAAAAGGAAGGGGAGGGGCCAATTAGCCACGAGGAGCGAGGGGTAAGAAGCTTGCCACCCACCCGCCCTGTGTTTTTAAGGGACCGTTGTTTACAGGTATGGGGGTTTGATGACCGCGAGAGGCGGACATTGTGATGGGGTGCAAGGTCTTTGCTAGGTCATTTGGGCACCTAAAGGTATGGTTAGGGACCCGTTGGAGGTACGGCTCCCAGTTGGCATATGGGTACCTGCTAGTCATCTCTGAGTCTGAGGTTTTAGCGACTGGAGGCCGGAAGTGACTAGCAGGTACAGTTATGGTTATGCCTATTGGACCTTGTGCCCCAGGGTGGTAAAATACTGGAAGTTTTATATAAAAGGTTATTGTGTTATTATGTTTATTATTGAGAGTTATATATATATTTGGTTATATATGTTTTGATTAATAAAATGGCTGCTTTGGCCAATTTTCCTCATCTATGTTTTGTGTGGTTACTAGGGGGAGGGATCGGGCATTGGTTATAGCATAGCCGTAGTTAATACCATAGTTATGCAAAAACATCAAATAACAAAATCAATAAACAACAGATCCATAAATAGTCCAAAATGTCATTAACCACTTGCCAACCAGCTGCTGTCATTATACAGCGGCAGGTCGGCTCTCCTGCACAAATCCGAGCATGCTCGCGAGTCGGGCGGGCTCAATGTCCGCCAATGACCCGCGATCGCTTAGTACAGAGGCAGAATGGGGATCTGCATTTGTAAACAAACCAGATCCTCATTCTCACAGGAGACATGACAGAGATCTACTGTTCCCAGTGATCGGGAACAGTTATCTCTGTCATGTTCCTGGCAGCCCATCCCCCCTACAATTAGAACACACCTAGGGAACACAGTTAACCCCTTGATCGCCCCCTAGTGTTAACCCCTTCCCCATCAGTTACATTGCATATTATAGCACTGATCAAAGTAATAATGTCACAAAAAGTGTCATTTGGGGGCTAAAAATCGCAGATCGCCAACATTACTAGAAAAAACAATAAAAAAAAAAAATGAGACCCTAAATCTATCCCATAGTTTGTAGATATGATAAGTTTTGTGCAAACCAATCAATATTCGCCTATTGCGATTTTTTTTTACCAAAAATATGTAGAAGAATATATATCGTCCTAAACTGATTTTTTGGTGATATGTATTATAGCAAAAAGTAATATATATATATATATATATATATATATATATATATATAGCAAAATTGTCGCTCTTTGTTTGTTTATAGCACAGAAAATAAAAAACCCAATTTTGTTTGGGTACAGCGTTGCACAACCACGCAATTGTCAGTTAAAGTGACGCAATGCCATATTGCAAAAATGGCCTGTCATTAAGAGGGCAAATCCTTCCGGGGCTGAAGTGGTTAAAGTGTACAAAAGTGCATGTGAAAAAGTAAATAAGGATCCACAATCTTTAATATCATCTAGACATATGGAAGTAAAAGGTGCAGTGATCAAGTGCAGGGAAATGTGTAATCACTCTCTCTTCCACCATCCGTGATCCACCTTAGGTGTGCCCCAGCTTAGATAAAGACTCCAATTGGTCTAATGACGCTTCTGGTAAATAATCCAAGGATCGTTTCCAATCACGCAGTCTTCCCCTTGGAGTATCAGGGATGGCAGGATTAAGCAGCAGTGTTGGTGAATAAGAAAACAGTGTTCCCCCTCTAATAATAAATACATACTCTTTAAACTCCTCCAGTCTCCTCCAAATAAAACTCATAGAAGATAAAGGAGATCTCCATAGTGTAATAATTTAGTAAAAAATATTTATTTCAAAGCAGAAACTTACATTTAAAATCAGAGTATTCAGCAAAGATAAACACAGGGACTTCCGATCTCGGCCGTGACCAAACGTAGAACGTCACAGGGGTTATCGCGACGTGTTGCATCCCAGATCACGTAACTTTCTCAAGGGCCCCTGAGAAAGTCACGTGATCTGTGACACACGTGATCAGCCGTGTCCAATCACGGCTGATCACGGTGTAAACAGGAAGAGCCGTTGATCGGCTTTTCCTCACTCGCGTCTGACAGACACGAGTAGAGGAGACCTGATCGGCGGCTCTCCTGACAGGGGGTGTCTGCGCTGATAAACAGTCCCCCCCATGGATGCCCACACTGGATCACCAGGGAAGCCGCCAGGACCACCAGGGAAGCCCCAAGCATGTAGATGGCCAGGTACATCCCCCATGGCCATCCACATATGCAAATACATGCCAAATATGTGCCAATCAGTGCCCACAAATGGCCACTGATTGGCACCATTAGGAAACACATTAAATCTGTGATGCCTAGCAATACCACCCATCAGTGTCATCAATGCCACCCATCAGTGTCCATCAGTGCCACCTATCAGTGCCCATCCGTGCCCATCTGTGCCCACCTATCAGAGGCCATCAGTGCCCATCCATGCCACCTATCAGTTCCACCCATAAGTACCCATCAGTGCCGCCTATTGGTGCCCATCAGTGCCGCCTATGAGTGCCTATCAGTGCCGCATACCAGTGCCCATCAGTGGCACCTATTAGTGCCCATTAGTTCTGCCTATCAGTGCCCATCATCAGTGCTCATCAGTGCCACCTCATAAGTGTCACCTCATCGGTGCCACCTTATCAGTGCCCATCAGTGCAGCCATTTCAGTGCCCGTCATTGAAGAAGAAAACTTACTTATTTACAAAAAAAACAGAAACAAAGAAAACTTAAAAAAAAAAAAAAAACTATTTCGGTCTTTTTTTATGTTTTGCGCAAAAAATTAAAACTGCAGAGGTGATCAAATACCACCAAAAGAAATCTCTATTTGTGGGAACAAAATGCTAAAAAATTTGTTTGGTTACAGTGTAGCATGACCACGCAATTGTCATTCGAATTGCGACAGCGCTGAAAGCTGAAAATTGGCTTGGGCAGGAAGGTGTACAAGTGCCTGGTATTGAAGTGGTTAACCACTTCAGCCCCGGAAGATTTGGCTGCTCAATGACCAGGCCATTTTTTGCCATACAGCACTGCGTCGCTTTAACTAACAATTGCGCGGTCGTGCGACGCTGTACCCAAACAAAATTTACGTCCTTTTTTTCCTACAAATAGAGCTTTCTTTTGGTGGTATTTGATAATCTCTGCGGTTTAATTTTTTTGCGCTAAAAGCAAAAAAATTACGACAATTTTGAAAAAAACACATGTTGTACTTTTTGCAATAATAAATATCCAGAATCAATAAAAAACTATTTATAGTCCACAAAAACGTGATATGTGACAAATAATGTCCATAACACAAAAAAATATATAGGTGAATGGTGAAAACTGGGTTGGAGACCAAGTAGATCATCAAACAGCTCTTCACAGGTAGAAATAGATGAAACACTCTTACCAGAGCAGATGGACCCACTTGTCAGCGACAGTGGATCATTCGAGCATGAGGATTCCATGGGGCAAACTCTACGGCTTGTCTGGAGACTCTCACTCTTGGGGGTCCCGGATCGAGGTCTTGAGCCAAATGATACTGGTCACAGTGTTTTAAATCATGAAGAGATTCTCAAAGGACCCACCATCCAGGTGTTCCTGTGGTTATTGGAGGGATGGCCCGTGGAGAGAGGCTCATTCAGATCATGAAGAGCACTTATTGCCCAATTCTATTCTGTTTTATGTGCTCACTTTTTTGTATTGACGGTTTTATCCAATAAACCCTCAAACGGATTTACACTATTGGAGTCCTCCCCTCCTTTTTTGTCTCCTTTTATGTCACGTTGAGCTGATTTTTGGGAGGTTTGGCCTTTTTATGCTCTTCATGATCCGAATGAGCCTCTCTCCACGGGCCATCCCTCCAATATCCGCAGGAACACCTGGATGGTGGGTCCACCTTTGAGAATTTCTTCATGATTTAAAACACCGTGACCAGTACCATTTGGCTCAAGAAATCGATCCGGGACCCCCAAGGATGAGAGTCTCCAGACAAGAGTTTGCCCCGTGGAATTCTCATGCTCGAATGATTCACTGTCGCTGACAAGTGGGTCCATCTGCTCTGGTAAGAGTGTTTCATCTATTTCTACCTGAGAAGAGCGGTTTGATGATCTACTTTCGTCTCCAACCCAGTTTTCACCATTCACCTATATATTTTTTTGTGTTATGGACATTATTTGTCACGTATCACGTTTTTGTGGACTATAAATTGTTTTTTATTGATTCTGCATATTTAGGAACTGGGTTCCATCTTGGGTCCATTTGAACACTTAGCGCTACATTTTTCATTATCATTTTATTTTGTATTTTAGTCACATCATTTTGCAGCAGCTGTTTGTGTTCATTATTCAAAAGACTAGCGCACATTTTTTAATTTTATAAATAATAAATATCCCTAATTTTTTTTTTAAAAAGGGAATTTTTTCCTCAGTTTAGGCTGATATGTATTCTTCTACATATTTTTTGTAATAAAAATCACAAAGAGTGTATATTTATTGGTTTGCGCAAAAGTTATAGCATCCACAAAATAGGGGAAAGATTTATGTTTTTTTAATTATTATTATTATTTTTTTACTAGTAATGGCAGTGGTCAGCGATTTTTATCAGGACTGCGCCATTATGGGGGACAGATCGGACACTTTTGACACATTTTTGGGACCATTGACAATTATACTGCGATCAGTGCTATAAAAATGCACTGATTACTGTGTAAATGTCATTGGCAGGGAAGGGGTTAACACTAGGGGGCGATCAAGGGGTTAACTGTAATCCCTCATGTGTGTTCTAGAGGAGATGACAGATCGTTATTCCTAGCTAGTGGGAATACACAATCTGTCTCTCCTCTCCTTACAGAACAGGGATTTGTGTGTTTACACACACACACACACACGTCCCTGTTCTGGCTCTCGTGCCCGCAATCGCGCGTGGCCCGCGGTCATCGCGACTGCCTTTCACGCGCATCGGCACCCCCGCAGTGCAGCGGGTGCATGCGCGAGCCTGCTTTGCCCGTTTAAAGGCCCGACGTACAGCTACGACGGTTCGCAGGGGGCATGCCGACCTGCCACAGTATAATGACGGCGGCTGATCAGCAAGTGGTTAAAGAGGACATATTTAATATTAAAGGGAGAACACTGTTTTCTTATCCACCAATAGGGATGAGCCGAACACCCCCGGGTTCGGTTCGCACCAGAACCTTCGAACGGACCGAAAGTTCGCGCGAATTTTCGAACCCTATTCGTTATAATGGACGCGAACGTTCGAAATCAAAATTGCTAATTACAACGGCCAATATGCATGTTAATGTCATAAAACAGGTTTGGGGACCCGGGTCCTGCCCCAGGGGACATATATCAATGCAAAAAAGAAATTTTAAAAACTAACGTTTTTTCGGGAGCAGTCATTTTAATGATGCATAAAGTGAAAAAAAAAAAAGTGAAATTTTCCTGTAAATATGGTACCTGGGGGGTGTCTAAAGTATGCCTGTGAAGTGGCATGTGTTTCCCGTGTTTAGAACTGTCCTTGCACAAAATGACATTTGTAAAGGAAAAAAAGAAGCCATTTAAAACCACTTGCGGCTTTAATGTCATGTCTTGTCCTGGCCGCCATATGGCTGAAAATCCTTGAGAAAAATGGCATGGCTACCCCATCACCCCCCCCCCCCACCCCAGCCCCTTTGGGTCTTGTATGGATATTAAGGGGGACCCCGCACCCAAAATAAAACCCTATACCTACAACCCTATATACTCTGAACAGCAGTATATAGGTGGTGCAAACAAGACACGGACTGTAGGTTTGTTCTTAAGTAGAATCTGAACAGGTACATTATGAAGTGTAGCTCCATCCCAAAAAAATCTATTTTTAAGCTTTTTGGAGAACATAGGGAGGGGTTATCACCCCTGTAACATTTGCTGTCTTTGCACATCTGTTCAGAACATGTCACCTCACTTTCCGTCCCAATGACAAATGTTTTTGGAAAAGTGGGGTTTTAATTGAAACAAGGATTGGTGATAAAGCATCAGTAGAGAGGAGATACCTTTTTCCCAAATTAAATCTAACAGGATAGAATTTCCCTTCCTAGGGGTAGATTTCCTCTCACTTCCTGTTTTCTCTTGCCGTTTGCAAGTAGGAGTCGTTTGTAAGTTGGATGTTTGAAAGTAGGGGCCTGCCGTATATACTCTGCAGAAATTTGCCCTATTAGATGTTGGTGTAGCCACAAGACTGGTGGGCACAGGAATGGGCCCTGCTGTGAGTTAATAGATCAAGATTTGTACTTGCATGCACCTGTTGAACCGGGCAGAAAAATTGGGCCTTTGGTGGTGGTGGAGGTGGTGGTGGACGGTGTTGCCACAAGACTGTAAGCCCTCACAGTTACTCTTGGTGGATGCAGGAATGGGCCCTGCTGTGAGTTATTAGATCAAGATTTGTAATTGCATGCACCTGTTGAACAGGGCAGAAAAATTGGGCCTTTGGTGGTGGTGGTGGTGGTGGTGGTGGACGGTGTTGCCACAAGACTGTAAGCCCTCACAGTTACTCTTGGTGGGTGCAGGAATGGGCCCTGCTGTGAGTTATTAGATCAAGATTTGTAATTGCATGCACCTGTTGAACAGGGCAGAAAAATTGGGCCTTTGGTGGTGGTGGTGGTGGTGGACGGTGTTGCCACAAGACTGTAGGCCCTCATAGTTACTCTTGGTGGGCGCAGGAATGGGCCCTGCTGTGAACTATTAGATCAAGATTTGTAATTACTGTTAAACAGGGGCTGAAAAATTGTGCCTTAGGCATTGGTGCTGGTGCCACAACACTGCAACCCCTCACAGATACTGTACTTGGAGCACAGCAGTCACACCTGTTGCGAAGCATCTTTTTAAAAAATTGTAATTACACGCCCCTGTTATACAGGGGCTGAAAAATTGTGCCTTAGGCACTGGTGCTGGTGCCACAACACTGCAACCCCTCACAGATACTGTACTCTGAGCACAGCAATGAGACCTGTTGCAAAGCATTGCCTAAAAATTGTAATTACACGCCCCAACAGGGGCTGAAAAATTGTGCCTTAGGCACTGGTGCTGGTGCCACAACACTGCAACCCCTCACAGATACTGTACTTGGAGCACAGCAGTCACACCTGTTGCGAAGCATCTTTTTAAAAAATTGTAATTACACGCCCCTGTTATACAGGGGCTGAAAAATTGTGCCTTAGGCACTGGTGCTGGTGCCACAACACTGCAACCCCTCACAGATACTGTACTCTGAGCACAGCAATGAGACCTGTTGCAAAGCATTGCCTAAAAATTGTAATTACACGCCCCAACAGGGGCTGAAAAATTGTGCCTTAGGCACTGGTGCTGGTGCCACAACACTGCAACCCCTCACAGATACTGTACTTGGAGCACAGCAGTCACACCTGTTGCAAAGCATCTTTTTAAAAAATTGTAATTACACGCCCCTGTTATAAAGGGGCTGAAAAATTGTGCCTTAGGCACTGGTGCTGGTGCCACAACACTGCAACCCCTCACAGATACTGTACTCTGAGCACAGCAATGAGACCTGTTGCAAAGCATTGCCTAAAAATTGTAATTACACGCCCCAACAGGGGCTGAAAAATTGTGCCTTAGGCACTGGTGCTGGTGCCACAACACTGCAACCCCTCACAGATACTGTACTTGGAGCACAGCAGTCACACCTGTTGCGAAGCATCTTTTTAAAAAATTGTAATTACACGCCCCTGTTATACAGGGGCTGAAAAATTGTGCCTTAGGCACTGGTGTGGTGGCATGGATCATTGAGGAGGAGGAAGAGGATAGTCAGTGAACATAACAGGACAGTCACTCAGCATCAGCATAGGCAGTCTTGAAGGGATGTGACATTATAAATTATTCCGTTATATCCGCTTCAGGTGTCTGGTAGCTGGTGGTGATCCAAGACTGATTCATTTTTATGAAGGTCAGTCGATCAACCGAGTTGGTGGACAGGCGCACCCTATGATCGGTGACAAATCCTCCAGCAGCACTGAATGTGCGTTCGGAAAGAACGCTGGATGCAGGACAGGCCAGTAGCTCAATTGCATACTGTGCAAGCTCTGGCCAGTGATCCATCCTCAGGACCCAGTAAGCCAGAGGATTTTCGGTGGGAAAGGTGTCCAAGTCTGACCTTGCCCCTAGGTATTCCTGCACCATGTATATCAGACGCTGGCGATGGTTGCTGGAACCGATCATACCTTGGGGCTGCGGACTAAAAAATTGTCTGAACGCATCGGTCAGACGTCCACCTTCCCCACCGCTCCTTCTGCTACTGACCGAAGCCTCAGCAACTCGTCGTCCAGGACCAGGAGTTTGTAACCTCCCAGTTTCTGGGAACGCGTTGCACAGACCTTTCTGCAAGGCCTCCCTGAGATGTCTCATCCTCTGCTCCCTCTGCGACGGCAAGATAAGGTCCGCAACCTTACCCTTGTACCGTGGATCAAGGAGAGTGGCCAGCCAGTAATGGTCCCTCTCCTTGATCCGAAGAACACGAGCATCCTTCCGCAGGCTTTGCAGGATCAGGGAGGCCATGCAGCGTAGGTTAGCTGAGGCATTCGGTCCGGAGTCTTCTGGGTCACTGAGGATGACATGATCGCCAGCCACCTCCTCCCAGCCACGTACAAGTCCACTGGTTTGTTGGGACTGTACATCATCCCTAAAAAACTGCTGCTGATGATGCTGAGTGCCAGGCTCCACCTCCATGCTCACACAATCCTCCTCCTCCTCCTCCTCCTCATCCTCATCCTCTTCCTGTGTGATGGGTGGGACAGAAGGAACACTGTCTGGATAAAGGGGGCCTTCAGAGGCAAGGAAGTCCTCCTCTTCCTGCCTCTGTTCTGCCTCAAGTGCCCTGTCCATTATCCCACGCAGCGTATGCTCCAACAGGTGGACAAGAGGTACAGTGTCACTGATGCATGCACTGTCACTGCTCACCATCATCGTGGCCTCCTCAAATGGTGAGAGGACAGTGCATGCATCCCTGATCATGCTCCACTGGCGTGGGGAAAAAAAGTCAAGCTCCCCTGACCCTGTCCTGGTGCCGTAGTCGCAAAGGTACTCATTGATGGCCCTCTGCTGCGTGTGCAGTCGCTGCAGCATGGCCAACGTTGAGTTCCACCTGGTGGGCATGTCACATATAAGGCGGTTCTTGGGCAGGTTCAGCTCCTTTTGCAGCTCAGTCAGCCGAGCACTGGCATTATAAGATCGGCGGAAATGCACACAGACTTTCCTGGCCTGCCTCAGGACATCCTGTAAGCCTGGGAACCTGCCCAAGAACCGCTGCACCACCAGGTTGAGGACGTGAGCCATACAGGGCACATGGGTGAGCTGCCCCTGTCGCAGGGCGGAGAGGAGGTTGGTGCCATTGTCAGAAACGACCATTCCTGGCTTAAGCTGGCGTGGCGTCAACCACCTCTCGGCCTGCCCCTGCAGAGCTGCCAGAACCTCTGGCCCAGTGTGGCTCCTGTCCCCCAAACACACCAGCGCAAGCACGGCATGGCATCTTTTTGCCTGCGTACTTGCGTAGCCCCTTGTACGCCTACGGAGCACCGCTGGTTCCGAGGACAGAGCACTCGAAGAGGACATGGAGGAAGAAGAAGAGGAGGGGGTGGAGGAGAGAGGTGTGTCACAACCAGTAGTAGCATTTTGGAGGCGTGGTGGCGGAACAACCTCCAACACTACTGCACCTTGTCCTGCATCCCTCCCAGCTGCCAAAAGAGTGACCCAATGGGCCGTGAAAGAAAGATAACGTCCCTGTCCATGCCTGCTGGACCATGAGTCAGCGGTAATATGCACCTTACCGCTGACCGCCCTGTCCAGCGAGGCATGGACATTGCCTTCCACATGCCGGTAGAGAGACGGAATCGCCTTCCGTGAGAAAAAGTGGCGTTTGGGAACCTGCCACTGAGGAACCGCACATTGAACAAACTCACGGAAGGGGGCCGAGTCTACCAACTGAAAAGGCAGCAGTTGAAGTGCTAGCAATTTAGCCAAGCTAGCATTCAACCGCTGGGCATGTGGATGGCTGGGAGTATACTTCTTTCGACGGTCCAGCAGCTGGGGCAGGGAAATTTGCCTGCTACAATCGGACGTCGGTGTACTGCAAGTACTTGGTTGTGACACACCTAATTCTACACCTTCAGTCCTCTCAGAGCAGCTTTCAGAGAGGACTGAAGATATAGTGGGGATGGAGATCCCAGCTGATGAGGAGCAAGGAGAGGTCCGCTTTGTTCTTTGGTGTGGGTCTTTTATGTGTGCTTGCCAACGAGCTGCATGGCAGGTCGACATATGTCTGCTCATGCTTGTGGTGCCCAAGCTGCTGATGTTTTGGCCACGCGAGATACGCTTGAGACAAATATTGCAAATAGCAGTGGTGCGATCTGATGCACTCGTCTCAAAAAAGGCCCACACCAAAGAACTTTTGTGATAACGTGCAGAGGCAGCGCCCTGCACAGGCGGAGCTCTGCGGTGTGGTACAGTTGCTGTGCTGGCCTCTAGCTGGCCTCCAGGGGGCATCCTGCCTCGTTGGACATGTGACGCCGCATCCTCCTCCTCCTCCTCCTCCTCTCTCCCTTCAGGCACCCACGTGGAGTTAGTGACCTCATCATCCCCTCCCTCTTCACCACTAGAGCAAACCTGGCAGTAAGCTGCAGCTGGTGGAACAGTACTGCCAGATTGCTGTCCTTCAGCATCCCCTCTCTCTGCGCGCACACTACTGACTTCCTCAAGCTGGGTATCATCATCCGAGCCTTCGAATCGTTGGGCATCCTCCTGGAGCATGTACCCAACACTGTGCTCAAACAGTTCGGGGGACTCCTCAGGAGGACATGGTGGGTCTAGGTAAGGGGTGGCTGATGATGCCATTGAGTACGCGTTGGCAGCTGCTCTGCCAGTACCCTGAGCCTGGGTGAGAGAGGATGAGGAGGATGAGGAGGGCTTGGTCATCCATTCTACCAAGCCTTCGGCATGATGCGGCTCCACATGTCCAGCTGCCGAAAACAAAGACAAGCGTGTCCCATGGCCACGTGCTGATGACGATGCACAACCACGTCCACGGCCAGCACTGTTGTCTCTAGAAACAGAGCCTGCCTGCCCTGTGTTCTTGCCTCGGCACGCTCTGACTCTCCTTGGCGGTCTTCCAGCCATTGTAGTCGGTAGTGTATATAGTATAAAAAATAGAGCTCCTATGTGTGCTCACAACACACTGTAGGTCCTATGGGTGCTGACACTAACACACTATAGGTACTATGTGTGCTGCTGACAAGAAAATATAGGAGCTCTGTTTGCTGCCACTAACACACTAGAAGTCCTATGGGTGCTGCTGAGAAGAAAATATAGGAGCTCTGTGTGATGCCACTAACACACTAGAAGTCCTATGGGTGCTGCTGAGAAGAAAATATAGGAGCTCTGTGTGATGCCACTAACACACTAGAAGTCCTATTGGTGCTTCTGAGAAGAAAATATAGGAGCTCTGTGTGATGCCACTAACACACTAGAAGTCCTATGGGTGCTTCTGAGAAGAAAATATAGGAGCTCTGTGTGATGCCACTAACACACTAGAAGTCCTATGGGTGCTGCTGAGAAGAAAATATAGGAGCTCTGTGTGATGCCACTAACACACTAGAAGTCCTATGGGTGCTTCTGAGATGAAAATATAGGAACTCTGTGTGATGCCACTAACACACTAGAAGTCCTATGGGTGCTGCTGAGAAGAAAATATAGGAGCTCTGTGTGATGCCACTAACACACTAGAAGTCCTATGGGTGCTTCTGAGAAGAAAATATAGGAGCTCTGTGTGATGCCACTAATACACTAGAAGTCCTATGGGTGCTGCTGAGAAGAAAATATAGGAGCTCTGTGTGATGCCACTAACACACTAGAAGTCCTATGGGTGCTTCTGAGATGAAAATATAGGAGCTCTGTGTGATGCCACTAACACACTAGAAGTCCTATGGGTGCTTCTGAGATGAAAATATAGGAGCTCTGTTTGCTGCCACTAACACACTAGAAGTCCTATGGGTGCTGCTGAGAAGAAAATATAGGAGCTCTGTGTGATGCCACTAACACACTAGAAGTCCTATGGGTGCTTCTGAGAAGAAAATATAGGAGCTCTGTGTGATGCCACTAACACACTAGAAGTCCTATGGGTGCTGCTGAGAAGAAAATATAGGAGCTCTGTGTGATGCCACTAACACACTAGAAGTCCTATGGGTGCTTCTGAGATGAAAATATAGGAGCTCTGTGTGATGCCACTAACACACTAGAAGTCCTATGGGTGCTTCTGAGATGAAAATATAGGAGCTCTGTTTGCTGCCACTAACACACTAGAAGTCCTATGGGTGCTGCTGAGAAGAAAATATAGGAGCTCTGTGTGATGCCACTAACACACTAGAAGTCCTATGGGTGCTTCTGAGAAGAAAATATAGGAGCTCTGTGTGATGCCACTAACACACTAGAAGTCCTATGGGTTCTGCTGAGAAGAAAATATAGGAGCTCTGTGTGATGCCACTAACACACTAGAAGTCCTATGGGTGCTTCTGAGATGAAAATATAGGAACTCTGTGTGATGCCACTAACACACTAGAAGTCCTATGGGTGCTGCTGAGAAGAAAATATAGGAGCTCTGTGTGATGCCACTAACACACTAGAAGTCCTATGGGTGCTTCTGAGAAGAAAATATAGGAGCTCTGTGTGATGCCACTAACACACTATAAGTCCTATGGGTGCTGCTGAGAAGAAAATATAGGAGCTCTGTGTGATGCCACTAACACACTAGAAGTCCTATGGGTGCTTCTGAGATGAAAATATAGGAGCTCTTTGTGATGCCACTAACACACTAGAAGTCCTATGGGTGCTGCTGAGAAGAAAATATAGGAGCTCTGTTTGCTGCCACTAACACACTAGAAGTCCTATGGGTGCTGCTGAGAAGAAAATATAGGAGCTCTGTGTGATGCCACTAACACACTAGAAGTCCTATGGGTGCTTCTGAGATGAAAATATAGGAGCTCTGTGTGATGCCACTAACACACTAGAAGTCCTATGGGTGCTTCTGAGAAGAAAATATAGGAGCTCTGTGTGATGCCACTAACACACTATAAGTCCTATGGGTGCTGCTGAGAAGAAAATATAGGAGCTCTGTGTGATGCCACTAACACACTAGAAGTCCTATGGGTGCTTCTGAGATGAAAATATAGGAGCTCTTTGTGATGCCACTAACACACTAGAAGTCCTATGGGTGCTGCTGAGAAGAAAATATAGGAGCTCTGTTTGCTGCCACTAACACACTAGAAGTCCTATGGGTGCTGCTGAGAAGAAAATATAGGAGCTCTGTGTGATGCCACTAACACACTAGAAGTCCTATGGGTGCTTCTGAGATGAAAATATAGGAGCTCTGTGTGATGCCACTAACACACTAGAAGTCCTATGGGTGCTTCTGAGAAGAAAATATAGGAGCTCTGTGTGATGCCACTAACACACTAGAAGTCCTATGGGTGCTTCTGAGAAGAAAATATAGGAGCTCTGTGTGATGCCACTAACACACTAGAAGTCCTATGGGTGCTGCTGAGAAGAAAATATAGGAGCTCTGTGTGATGCCACTAACACACTAGAAGTCCTATGGGTGCTTCTGAGATGAAAATATAGGAGCTCTGTGTGATGCCACTAACACACTAGAAGTCCTATGGGTGCTTCTGAGATGAAAATATAGGAGCTCTGTTTGCTGCCACTAACACACTAGAAGTCCTATGGGTGCTGCTGAGAAGAAAATATAGGAGCTCTGTTTGCTGCCACTAACACACTAGAAGTCCTATGGGTGCTGCTGAGAAGAAAATATAGGAGCTCTGTGTGATGCCACTAACACACTAGAAGTCCTATGGGTGCTTCTGAGATGAAAATATAGGAGCTCTGTGTGATGCCACTAACACACTAGAAGTCCTATGGGTGCTTCTGAGAAGAAAATATAGGAGCTCTGTGTGATGCCACTAACACACTAGAAGTCCTATGGGTGCTTCTGAGAAGAAAATATAGGAGCTCTGTGTGATGCCACTAACACACTAGAAGTCCTATGGGTGCTGCTGAGAAGAAAATATAGGAGCTCTGTGTGATGCCACTAACACACTAGAAGTCCTATGGGTGCTTCTGAGATGAAAATATAGGAGCTCTGTGTGATGCCACTAACACACTAGAAGTCCTATGGGTGCTTCTGAGATGAAAATATAGGAGCTCTGTTTGCTGCCACTAACACACTAGAAGTCCTATGGGTGCTGCTGAGAAGAAAATATAGGAGCTCTGTGTGATGCCACTAACACACTAGAAGTCCTATGGGTGCTTCTGAGAAGAAAATATAGGAGCTCTGTGTGATGCCACTAACACACTAGAAGTCCTATGGGTTCTGCTGAGAAGAAAATATAGGAGCTCTGTGTGATGCCACTAACACACTAGAAGTCCTATGGGTGCTTCTGAGATGAAAATATAGGAACTCTGTGTGATGCCACTAACACACTAGAAGTCCTATGGGTGCTGCTGAGAAGAAAATATAGGAGCTCTGTGTGATGCCACTAACACACTAGAAGTCCTATGGGTGCTGCTGAGAAGAAAATATAGGAGCTCTGTGTGATGCCACTAACACACTAGAAGTCCTATGGGTGCTGCTGAGAAGAAAATATAGGAGCTCTGTGTGATGCCACTAACACACTAGAAGTCCTATGGGTGCTTCTGAGATGAAAATATAGGAGCTCTGTGTGATGCCACTAACACACTAGAAGTCCTATGGGTGCTTCTGAGAAGAAAATATAGGAGCTCTGTGTGATGCCACTAACACACTAGAAGTCCTATGGGTGCTGCTGAGAAGAAAATATAGGAACTCTGTGTGATGCCACTAACACACTAGAAGTCCTATGGGTGCTGCTGAGAAGAAAATATAGGAGCTCTGTGTGATGCCACTAACACACTAGAAGTCCTATGGGTGCTTCTGAGATGAAAATATAGGAGCTCTGTGTGATGCCACTAACACACTAGAAGTCCTATGGGTGCTGCTGAGAAGAAAATATAGGAGCTCTGTTTGCTGCCACTAACACACTAGAAGTCCTATGGGTGCTGCTGAGAAGAAAATATAGGAGCTCTGTGTGAAGCCACTAACACACTAGAAGTCCTATGGGTGCTGCTGAGAAGAAAATATAGGAGCTCTGTTTGCTGCCACTAACACACTAGAAGTCCTATGGGTGCTGTTGGGGTGCAATGCTGTGCTAACAGCACTGCGGTTGGTACTACTGCAATACTGTACTAACAGTAAGCACGCACCAGACTAATCCCCAGCAGCAGCTAATAACACACTAACTGTGCAATCAGCAGCAATGAACGATCAATGACTTAGGTAGCAATGGTTTAGCAAAGAAATAGCCAATGGTTTAGCAAAGAAGAGCAAATCTTTCAGTATCAAGCAAAGACAGAATCAGCAGACTGATCTCTCCTAAAGCCGGAACTCATGTGACCGGGGCCGACGGCGTGGCGGCCTTTTAAATGGTGGGGCGTGTACTAAAGCCCCTGAGCTGTAATTGGCTACAGGCGTCCTGCCTGTAGCCAATTATTGCTCTCCGAGTTTCGGGCGCTTGGATTGGCCAAGCATGCGGGGTCACAGTGCATGCTTGGCCAATCATCAGCCAGCAATGCACTGCACCGGCCGCGCCGGCCGCAATGCATTGTGGGGCCGCTCGCATCACACGAATGTGATGCGAACGGCCCAAATAGTTCTGGGCTCGCCGAGCGAGCGAACGCCCGGTGCTCGATTCGAACGTGGGTTCAAATCGAGCACCGGGCCCATCCCTATCCACCAACACTGCTGCTTAATCCTGCTGTCCCTGATACACCAAGGGGAAGGCTGCATGATTGGAGAGGATCCTTGGATTATTTACAAGAAGCGTCATTAGACACATTGGGGTCTTTATCTGGGGTGAGAGGCTGGGACACACCTATAGTGGAAAAGAGTGTGATTACACAATTAGGATTGGATGAATTTTCCTGCACTTGACTTCACCTTTTACTTCCATATGTCTAGATGATATTGAAGATTGTGGATCCTTATTTACTTTTGCATATGCACTTTTGCACACTTTTCTTATTGAAATTTTGGACTATTAATAGATTTGTTGTTTATTGATTTTGTTATTTTATGTTTTTGCACTATACACATTTTTTTGTACCTACTGAGTTAGCGCCACATTCACTACCTGATGTATAACCTATACATACCTATAAAATAATCCTATTTAAACAGTGGGAGTAGAAGAATTATTTCTATAGTAGCTGCATTCAAGTAGAAAAGGGTTACCATGGCAACCAAAAATATTTGCAGAGCATATCTATATAGTGTAAAATTATACAATCATTATAATTATACAATGCCTATAAATAAACACACAGAGACTGTAAAATAGAAAATATATATAGTGATACCCCCAGTTAAGAGGGCTGCCTTTATTGTTTCGGGCCCTGTAGTGCACCGCTGTCAACCCCTGGCAATCTGCTCTAACCTCTCGTGGCACAGTTAGTAAAGGGGATGATAGAAATGCAATCACTCTAATATTCTCTATGACACAATCCCACAGTAAGGCACACAGTAATGGTATAGACCAGTAAATGACACTGACAACCAATATACTTAACTCTATTCTTTTGCTGTGGGTAAAGGTTAAAATGATAAAACAGTATGCAATGTCACATGCAGAGCCCTGCAATATGGGTATAGTTATTTAAACATTAAATGTTCAGCAATATGATAGACAGTTTAACAGACCCGCTGCAGCTATCCTCCCTCGTGAGCAAAATGGCGCCCAGCCAGGCCTGACTATGATTTGGGTATAGTTCTGTGGAAGAAATCTTCGCTAGCAAAACACGGTGGTGCACTTTCAAGAACAATTGTAGTCCAACAAAGAAATGATGATCGGTAACTTTGTAATGCCAGGGAGACTAGTAACTCAGTTCAGCAGATAGTCTCCCCAGAGTGTAACTGCAATCACTGTGATGGCCCTGAATAAAGTTAATGGGCCTAAAGATACTGTAATGTAGCTCAGATTAGGTGTTCTCTCACCCGACCGGACTAGTCCTTGTCCGTTACTTCCGTTACTGTGACTCGCTTCACAGTGTCCACGACACCAGGGTCTTCGGTCCTCCTGATGACAGCACTCAGCAACAGGATCGGACGCTCCGCAGGCTCCTCGGTGGAGCGGAAGGCTCTTTGGAAAAGCACAAGGCCCAGGCTTCAGGCCTTGTACACACAGCAGGTCAGCACAGGGATCCTCTTGCTGGGAGGGCGGTGTCCAAAGAGAAAGAAACTGGGGCCTGCCTCCCTCTTATAAAGTCCACCCCAGCAGTCTTTGCATGGGGCAATGCACCCTGGGTGCCTCAAGGTATACTGGGTACTGTGGTCTCTTGAGGTTTAAAGGGCAATACCCAGCTACATATATTTAGTAAATGTTATTATTAAAAGACAGTATCACTTAGCACAAGGTGCTAGTAAGTAGAAAGTGAAATCCGAAAGAGCTAAATTGGGGCTTTAACTGAAGTGGGCCAAATGTGCTGCTAGGATCACATTTATATAATTTTCATTTTTTGGGGGCCATTGTCATGTCATTATACTAGCATACTTTTTAGTTAGAATTATCCAATGAATGGGAAGAGATCACAATAAGGACACAAGATGAGATACAAATAACTATTTGTGTAATGGATGGACAGAGTTACAAACAGCACAGATGAACCTAAACACATGGTGCTAGCCTTGAAATTCAGCTTGTAATGTTCCACCTAGCGGCCATACAAATTGTCTCCACTAATACCTTTGCATATAAAGCCTAGGATGCCAGCACACCATCTGTAAAATGAGCATTGAGTTCCAAAGAAGAAGGAAGACGTGCCAAGACATATGCACTCTGAAATGTTATTATGACCCATGAGCAGAAGACCTTGGGTGAGGCTTCCAGGCCCTGTTTTGGTCCTGTAGGTAGTGGAGATTTTTTACTGGGCAGGAGCTTATTCATTCAAGATAGGTTGAAATGAGATGCACCAGGTCCAGTGCTTCGTAGGAACTTTTACTGGCAAAAGAGGAGGATGCAGAAAAAGCTGGGAGAACTAATTCATTGTAGTGAAAGGATGACACCCTCAGCACAAAGATGGTATAAAGACAAATAAACTAAAAGCATTTTGATGCCAGTGTCCGGTGATGAAACTTTTCTTACTGAAAATAGAGATGTGAGAAAAGCTGTGAGAAAAACAGCCTTGATGGAGAAAGTATTGATGAGATCAAACAAAGGGTCCATCAAGGCCTAGCGCATCAGAGGTAAGTCCAATTAAGGAAAAATGACTTCAATGATATATTCAGTCTAAGACTCCATTCACACAGGGGCAACAAGACTTCCAGCA
This sequence comes from Rana muscosa, assembly GCA_029206835.1. Classification (NCBI taxonomy): domain Eukaryota; kingdom Metazoa; phylum Chordata; class Amphibia; order Anura; family Ranidae; genus Rana; species Rana muscosa. The sequence continues at coordinate 419,294,827 of CM055117.1, read as the reverse complement.
CGACTTTGGGAGGCAACTTGGACACGACTTGAGTATGAATCACAACGCGACATGAGGCAACTTACAAGGCAACTTCAAGTTGCCTCCAGGACAGGAGGCTATCCAGTGGCCAATCAAACAAGAATCAGCTCTGTGGGAGAGAGGGGTTTGCCTGAGAAATGTATGTTCTCTTCCTGTATTGTTGCTTCTGTTAAGACAGTGATCCGACTTCTGAGGCGACTTCCATTGAAATCAATGGGTACAAGTTGCCTACAAGTCGCCTAGAAGTCGGATTGAAGTAGTACAGGATCCTTTTCTGAAGTCGGAGCGACTGCAGTAGTGTGCATTAAGATGGCTCCATTCACTTACATTGATTTTCTCATGCAGCGCGACTTGAGGCGACTAGGGGCAACTTGGGGCGACTTGAAGTCGGATCCAAAGTCGTCCCTGTGTGAATGGGCTCTAAACAAGGCTAAAAGAAACTGGGATATCAAGGAATAATTTGGCCAAGCATCCCTGTAAAGGCTGTCAAAGCCAAAACCTGGACTTTAATGAGTAATAACTCAAAGTTTTGTTTGGTGTCAACTGCAGAAATGCAGCCTTGGCATTGCTAAAGAGAGAAAAAGTGAGGTAAACAAGAGCTGTGTTGAGAAGCTATAATATCTAGTATCATACTACAAAAAAACTACTATTGATAAGCACAAATCCGGGATCACTCATTGGGGTCAAAAAACTGCAAGCTTAGTTTTCCTACCACCTAATTCTCCACTAAACCAAAAACAGCATATCCCTCCACCCACTGGAAGCTCTCCACTGCAGTTTGATGAATGAATGGCTTTGGATCCCCTATTGTGCACTACAGTATTTTACACCACTATCATGTTGTCCATGGCTTGACTGTCATGGATATGCAGTAATGTTTGTCTGCCATCTTACCTCTCCATCTGTTCAGTTTAAGAGGCTAGCCACTCTCACCTGGCTGCTTAAGTAATCTCTCCTCAAAGCATGTCTCCACCCCAACCCCTATCAGGGAACTCTATATTAACCTGTTCACTGCAAGCCAGCCCTGCTGATCAATATTGTGTTTTTGGCTTCCGTGTGCTACTTGCTGTGTGTTCTAGGTCTGATTCCAGTTACCGATCTTGGCTTGTTCTTGACTATCCTTACCTTCTCGTTACCCTGACCATTGGCTATCTCCTGACTATCTTTACCTGCTTGTTGCCCCGACATTTGGCTCTCCTGAGTACCTGACTATCCTTTGTTGTCGCAGTCTGCATCTTCCTTTTTACCTCCCTGAAGTCTACCTTGAGCATGAGCTGGGAGGCCCTAGGGGTTGCGACCTGGAGCCAGACTGCAGCTAAATTTATTCCCACCACTAGGGGCCTCTGGTGAACACCCACTGGCTCTAATGCCGCGTACACACGATCGTTTTTAATGTCATTTTCAAAAACGACGTTTTTCTCGACATGATTTTTCTTGTTTCCTCTCAAGCCTGTCTTGCATACACACGTTCATTAAAAAAAAGCTTGAGCAAAGCGCAGTGATGTAGAACACGTACAACGGCACTATAAAGGGGAAGTTCCGCTCGAATGGCGCCACCCTTAATGTTAGTAAAGTTTGTTGAGCAACGATTCGCGCTTTTCAGCCTCGTGCTTTTCAGTCCGTTACAGCGTGACGAATGTGCTATCTCCATTACGAACGCTAGTTTTAGCAGAACGAGCGCTCCCATCTTATACTTGATTCTGAGCATGCGCGTTTTTTTCCCCTCGTAAAAGCATACACACTACTGTTTTTCACGTCGTTAAAAAAAAAACGATGTGAAAAACGACGTGAAAAAATGGAGCAGGTTCTCATTTTTTTAGGCCATTTTTCACGTCGTTAAAAATGCTCTGGAGCCTACACACAATCGTTTTTAATGCCCAATTTAAAAAATGGCATTTTTAACGTCGTGAAAAATGGTCGTGTGTATGCGGCATTAGATTCCGCGCCCTGGGAAATTCCATGCTCTAGCTCCCAGTGTCATCCGTGTTGGTGCTACAGAGTACCTGCTTTCCTGTATCACCTAGAGCTCCACCTGCAACAGTCAGCCGTAGGGTTCACTACCTTGCAGTGCACTCCAGACACCAACAGGGTGCATCTGTCACCTGGACTCAGGTGACCTGACATTGACTTGTTTCTGGTGGAGAAGGTGGTTAAAAATCAAAAGGGCTTCAAAAGTTCCCCTCAATTCTAGGAGATTTGGAACAGCAGGTAGGTGGATCTTGCCAAAAGGGTTAAACTCTAGGGAATTGGCCTAAGTGTAGTCTGGGCACTGTAAATGAAAAGGCTTCTACAAAGAAAGGTTGCCCATTACTGATCACCATTTCATATCATTCCTGATATAGAAAGAAAGATCAATAGTTTGCTATTGAGTGTTGCAGTCTCATTGTTGGAGACAGAATATTTTCTGAAGGGACAACCAGGAAGTTAGATCAATGCATGCTAGGAAAGTAAGACAATCTCTAATACACAGAATGGGAGAATGCATCACCATTTGGGTACATGCAGCACAACTGTATATCTTCAGAGAGGACAGGAATACATTTATTACTGTAATGCCGAACACCACACCCAGGTACTTCATCTTTTGTATAGAAATTAATTAACCATCCAAGTCCCCTTGTAGGAGAATATGATCAAATGGAAAATATGGATCTATGCAGTTTCCATATATAGATACAATAGATATATATATATATATATATATATATATATATATATATATATATAGATAGATAGATAGATAGATAGATAGATAGATAGATAGATAGATGCAATAGATACATGAGCAAATAGATAGGTTTCTAATAATTTTTGATTTACAAGAAACATAATATGTTAATATATATATATATATTAGTTTGCTTTCTCCTGTTAGATTTCTCTGACCTTACCTAATGCTCACGTTCCTTGTCTCCTGTTTTTATTATTACATTTTTCGGTGAAACTTATTTTAACCACTTTCAAAGACAAAGAGGCCATGTTTTTCATTTATTAAAAGTACGCAGCTGCAAAAAGTGTAGCTGCTGACTTTCAATAAACAGAAAATTACCTGCCCCACGGTCCAGCGATGTGGGCGCCCGGAGCCTTGCTCCTCTCCCCCTCCTCTCCGCGGCGCCATCATAGCAACTGTGGGCCCCCAGCCGGGAAAGCTTACGGTGCGTCCCGCTGCGCTCTGCTATTGGCCAATCAATCTTCTAGGACCTGTGACATGTCCCAGAAGATTGCTGTCAGGGAGGGGCCACCTAGGGCGAGAGGAGGAGTCACCTAGAAGGCCGAGAAGAGCAAGATGGAAGTGGGACAGGAAGTCCCACTAAAAACAAGTTACCCACTCCCCCCTAAAAAAATTACATGCCAAATGTGGCATGTAAGGGGGTGAGGAGTACTTAAAGCGGAAGTTCCACTTTTGGGTGGAACTCCGCTTTAAGTTCACCCAGGGCTTTGAGAAAGCACCTGGGAAAAGTGGACTAGGCTCACCTGTACTAGACTACTGCTGTATTTAACTATTTTATCATCTGTAATACATCTTTAAACCAAGCAAGTAATATCCTTTCATTGTTACACTACCGTTGAGGTTTGAATTATTGCACTACATCCTGTGAGGGGGTTAGCTCGGCAGCGGGTGTGTGTGACCCCCGGGATGGGCTCCCCACACAAAAACAGGCCCAGCAGACGGAGGTTGTGGTTTTCAAAATCAAAAAGGTGCGGTTTATTTTCTATTTACAGTGACAAAAACACAGCAAGGCAAAAGAAACATAAACAAAATAAATCCTGGTCAACTTGACCTCTGACTAAACATACAGGTTTCCTAACTAACAACTGGGATCAGCCTAGTGCTGTCCTAGTCCCTAAGTCCCTGGTTTTAAATGTCCAAGCAAATAGCCACACAGGCTTTTTCTCACCGCACAGGGGTTCACTCTCCCTAGACAGTCCACACAGGTCTGGTTCCAGGCATGAGCTAACATCTAATGAAGCTGGGAGTTCTTATAGAGGCCTAAATGAGCTGACAAGCTTCAGCTGGTCTCATCAACTCCCTGTCTGCACGACGCCCAGCCCTCTCCCTAGAGGTATGAGTCATCAATGAGCCCACTAGTCTCAGCTGGGCTTCATTAACTCTCTACCTAGTTGTATAAGTCGGCGTAAAGCCTGAATCTGGGCGAAATATATCTACCCCCCTGGATGCAACCAGGTGACTTTACCTTCCTGCTGTCACATACCCCCCCCTCTTGTTTTAACCTCGGGGTTGGAACACCAGCAATCAGGCATTCATGTACTCGAGACAAAGCATCCACATTCCCCATTTGAACGCCAGGGCGATGCTTTACTGTGAAGTTGAATTCCTGTAGGGCCAGGAACCACCTATTCACTCTTCTATTTGTCTCCTTGTTTTGAGCCATCCACTTTAACGGAGCGTGATCCGTAACCATGTCAAAGTGCCTACCTAGCAGATAGTACCGAAGGGAATCTAGAGCCCACTTCACCGCTAAACACTCCTTTTCAACGGTGGCGTAATTTACCTCATGGGACTTCAACTTCCTGCTGAGGTAAATGACTTTGTGCTCTTCCCCGTTCCAGACCTGGGACAATACTGCTCCTAACCCCACATCTGACACATCACTTTGTACGACAAAGTCTTTAGAGAAGTCGGGTGAGTACAACACTGGCTGGCTACATAAGGCTTGTTTCAAGAATTGGAATGCTGCCTCAGCCTCGGGGGTCCATTTAATCATGACCGACCCTTTCCCTTTCGTCAGGTTGGTTAGGGGCACAGCCTTAGAAGCAAAGTGGGGAATGAATCGCCGATAATACCCGGCGATTCCCAGAAAGGCTCGTACCTGCTTCTTGCTGTTGGGACGTGGCCAACTCTGGATGGCCTCGACTTTGTTGAGTTGGGGTTTTATTACTCCCCTCCCAAATGGTGTACCCAAGATATTTGGCCTCCTCCTGCCCAATGGTACACTTCTTGGGGTTAGCCGTAAACCCCGCTTCCCGAACAGAGTCCAGGACTGCTTGCACTTTTGGCAGATGTGAGGCCCAATCTGTGCTATGGACAATTACGTCATCCAGGTAAGCCGCAGCATACTTCCGATGGGGCCTCAGCATCCGGTCCATTTTCCGCTGGAATGTGGCCGGCGCATTCTGTAACCCGAACGGCATTCTTTTATATTGGAACGCCCCGTCTGGGGATACAAATGAGGTTTTCTCTTTGGCCGACTTGGCCAGGGGGATTTGCCAATACCCTTTTGTGAGGTCAAGAGTCGTCATGTATCGGGCTGTTCCCAGCCGGTCGATCAACTCATCTATACGTGGCATGGGGTAGGTGTCAAATTTTGTAACTTTGTTCAACTGACGAAAATCGTTACAAAATCGCCAGCTCCCATCCGGTTTAGGCACCAACACAATGGGACTAGACCAATCACTTTGGGACTCCTCTATCACCCCTAAGTTCAGCATTTTCTGTACTTCCTCCCGTATTGCCTCCCGTCGGGCCTCTGGGATCCGATAGGGTTTTAACTTCACCCTTTCACCGGGCGGGGTAATAATGTCATGCTCTCCCCCAGATGTTTGTCCCGGCAGCTCAGAGAATACCTCCTTGTTACGAAGCACAAACTCCTTAACCTCCTGTTGTTGGGGTTGTGACAAGGTGGCTGCGATTCCAACCTCAGGAATCACGCAACCAGTTTGAGCTGGTGACCAAGTGTCTGCGACTAGGGACTCTCTATCCCTCCAGGCTTTCAACAGATTAACATGATAGATCTGTTCGGGCTTTCGCCTTCCTGGTTGTCTGACCTTGTAATTCACTTCGCTCACTTTTTCCATTATCTCGTAGGGGCCTTGCCATTTGGCAAGGAATTTACTATCAACCGTAGGGACAAGTACCAGTATCCTATCCCCCGGGGAAAAGGTACGGGTCTTGGCTCCACGGTTGTACACTCTCTGCTGTGCTAACTGCGCTTGGGCCAAATGTTCCTTCACGATGGGCATTACCTGTGCAATTCGGTCTTGCATCAGGGCGACATGCTCAATCACACTCCTGTGGGGAGAACTCTCACTTTCCCAAGTTTCCTTGGCAATATCCAACAGCCCTCTTGGGTGTCTCCCATACAGTAACTCAAAGGGGGAGAATCCCGTAGAGGATTGGGGCACCTCCCTAATAGCAAACATCAGATAAGGAAGTAGACAGTCCCAATCCTTTCCATCTCTATCCACCACTTTCTTCAACATTTGTTTTAGGGTTTTGTTGAATCTTTCAACCAGCCCATCGGTTTGGGGGTGATACACAGATGTACGTAATTGCGTCACTTTGAACAATTTACACAGCTCCTTCATAACCCGGGACATAAAGGGTGTACCTTGGTCCGTAAGCAGTTCTTTACAAATACCCACCCGGCTAAACACAAGAGATAGCTCTTTGGCTATGGTTTTGGCCGAGGTATTTCGGAGAGGGATCGCTTCTGGATAACGGGTGGCATAGTCCATTATAACTAATATGTACTGGTGCCCCCTAGCGGACTTGATTATAGGACCTACCAAATCCATGGCGATCCTCTCAAACGGGACCTCAATGATGGGTAGAGGGACCAGCGGGCTACGGAAATGTGGCATCGGGGCCGACCTCTGACACACAGGGCAGGAGGAACAATAATTTTCTATGTCCTTCATCACCCCCGGCCAATAGAATCTCTGTAATACCCTCTCTCGGGTTTTCTCTGTCCCCAGATGACCTCCAAGAATGTGCCCATGGGCCAACTCCAACACCAACTTCCTGTAAGGTTTGGGCACCACAAGTTGCTCAACGGTTTCTTCTGCCCTTGTTGCCACCCGATACAGTAGGTCCTTCTCTACGCTGAAGTATGGGTAAGTGCAGGTATTATCTGGGTTCACTAACTCGCCATCTATTTTCACTACGTTTTCCCGTGCCTTTATTAGGGCGGGGTCTTTCAACTGTTCTGTGGCAAAGTTTTCCCTGTGAACCTCAAGATCAGAAAACTCCACAGACGGTAGGTTTTCGTCTGAGGAGGTGGGCTCCTCTCCAGTTTCTTGAGTCTCCCCTGCCAATACTGACAAGGGAAATTCCGGAGAGTCCTCACCACTCTCAGGGGAGTTCTGGCTATCACATTCCTGGTACATAGGGGCACCAGTGGGGGGCTCAGGATCATCCCACAGTTCCCAGAACTTCGGAAAATCCCTTCCGACAATGGCGTCATGCGGTAACTGAGATACTAAGCCCACTGGATGAGAGAGGGTACCTTTGGGGGTCTCGAAACACACTGTAGTCACTGGATATTCTCGGGTGTCCCCATGCACACAAATAACAGCTACCTTGCTATTCCCAGAGACCTCTGTTTTAACTAACTCAGCCTTTATCAGGGTCACAAGGCTACCTGAATCCAGCAATACCACAACATTTCTACCATTAACACACATTTTGCATAAATGTTTCTCAGTTCCTCGAATGGCAGTGCATGCGACTGTCGCACACAGCGACTGACGTCTGCCCGTCAGAAAGTCACACTGCATGGGTTCCTCCACAACCGGGCAATTGGCTGCAATATGTCCCGCTTGCCGGCAGCGGTAGCAAACGATCCTTCTTGCGGCCTCTTGAGCCGCTGATTTCCCAGGCTGTTCTCGCCAAACTTGGGGTAGAGCTCCCACCCTCTCACTCTCTCCACCCTCACCCCTTGGAATCCTCTTATCCGCCCCTGGGGATTGTCTGGTCTTAGGGTGGAAAGTCCGAGTGTCTCTGGAAGAGGCCGTCAGGTTCTCTGTAGCCAAGTATTTCTCCACACGATCCACAAGACCATCGGCCGTCTCTGGGTCTCCATGGCTTACCCACTTTTGGATGGCAGTAGGAAGAGCTCTCAAAAACCGATCCATTACAACACGTTCCACAATCTTTGGTGCGGACAAAGTCTCTGGCTGTAGCCACTTTCTGCTCAGGTGAATGAGATCATACATTTGAGACCTGGGGGGTTTTCCAAGCTGGAAAGTCCAGTTATGCACACGCTGAGCCCGGACAGCCTGGGTGACACCCAGCCCTGCCAATATTTCAGCTTTTAGCATCACATAGTCTTTTGCTTGGTTAGGCTCTAGGTCATAGTAAGCTTTCTGCGATTCACCAGTTAACAGAGGAGCCACCAGTCCAGCCCACTGCTCCTCAGGCCACTTTTCTCTTTCAGCAGTCCTTTCAAATGTGGTCAAAAATACCTCTGGATCATCCTCTCCAGTCATTTTTGTCAATAAACGACTCACCCCAAAGGACGCGGTATTAGTGGGACGGCTTTCCTCACTGGTCTGCGGACGTTGCTGCATTACTGCTTCCATCTGTTGTTGTAGTCTCTGCTCTTGCCTCTGCAATAGGTCTATGAAGCGGGCCTCAGATTGCTGCTGGGCTTGTTGCTGAGCCTCCAGACTCCGTTGCAAAGTTGCGTTTGTCTGCTGCTGGGCTGCAAGGCTCTGTTGTTGAGCTGCAAGGCTCTTTTGCAAACCTGCATTTGTCTGCTGTTGATTGGCATTTGCTAGAGCCAGCTGTTTCAGTATCTCCTCCATGCTGGCCTAAAAAAAACTGCCACTGGTTCTCCACCAACTGTGAGGGGGTTAGCTCGGCAGCGGGTGTGTGTGACCCCCGGGATGGGCTCCCCACACAAAAACAGGCCCAGCAGACGGAGGTTGTGGTTTTCAAAATCAAAAAGGTGCGGTTTATTTTCTATTTACAGTGACAAAAACACAGCAAGGCAAAAGAAACATAAACAAAATAAATCCTGGTCAACTTGACCTCTGACTAAACATACAGGTTTCCTAACTAACAACTGGGATCAGCCTAGTGCTGTCCTAGTCCCTAAGTCCCTGGTTTTAAATGTCCAAGCAAATAGCCACACAGGCTTTTTCTCACCGCACAGGGGTTCACTCTCCCTAGACAGTCCACACAGGTCTGGTTCCAGGCATGAGCTAACATCTAATGAAGCTGGGAGTTCTTATAGAGGCCTAAATGAGCTTCAGCTGGTCTCATCAACTCCCTGTCTGCACGACGCCCAGCCCTCTCCCTAGAGGTATGAGTCATCAATGAGCCCACTAGTCTCAGCTGGGCTTCATTAACTCTCTACCTAGTTGTATAAGTCGGCGTAAAGCCTGAATCTGGGCGAAATATATCTACCCCCCTGGATGCAACCAGGTGACTTTACCTTCCTGCTGTCACAATCCACATATCTGAAAGGTTAAAGTGGAGCTGACCACCAGGTTTTAGTAAAGGTAAAATAGCCAGTCCAAATGAATTATTACCTTTACTGCCAGATGTGTGCACTGTATAAACTGTATGCCTCAGCTACACACAGTATACATAATTTTGTTTTGACTTCCTGTCCTACTCCCAGAATATAAGCTACCAAGCCATTCACAGGGAGCTTTGTATTCTTTGGTCATTCAGAGGAAGCTTTTTATTCATTCATTGAACACAAAGCTCCTTCTGAATGGCTGAGCAGAACTCAGCCTGACTCAAATTTTGTTTCGGGTGTGGAACAGGTAGTACTCATCCTGCTGCCGAAGCTCAGGGCTGTATACTGTATCTGAGGCTACATACAGTCATGCTCGAAATTGTTGGCACCCCAGAAATTTTTCCAGAAAATCAAGTATTTCTCACAGAAAAGTATTGCAGTAACACATGTTTTGCTATACACATGTTTATTCCCTTTGTGTGTATTGGAACAAAACAAAAAAAGGGAGGAAAAAAAGCAAATTGGACATAATGTCACACAAAACTTCAAAAATGGGCTGCTCAAAATTCTTGGCACCCTGAACCTAATATTTGGTTGCACACCCTTTGGAAAAAATAACCAGTCGCTTCCTATAACCATCAATAAGCTTCTTACACCTCTCACCCGGAATTTTGGACCACTCTTCCTTTGCAAACTGCTCCAGGTCGCTCTTATTGGAAGGGCGCCTTTTCCCAACAGCAATTTTAAGATCTCTCCACATGTGTTCAATGGGATTTAGATCTGGACTCATTGCTGGCCACTTTAGAGCTCTCCATCGCTTTTTTGCCATCCATTTCTGGGTGCTTTTTGACGTATGTTTGGGGTCATTGTCCTGCTGGAATACCCAAAATCTCGGACGCAAACCCAGCTTTCTGACACTGGGCTCTACAGTGCGACCCAAAATCCTTTGGTAATCCTTAGATTTCATGATGCCTTGCACACATTCAAGGCACCCAGTGCCAGAGGCAGCAAAACAACCCCAAAACTTCAATGAACCTCCACCATATTTCACTGTAGGTACTGTGTTCTTTTCTTTGTAGGCCTCATTCCGTTTTCGGTAAACAGTAGAATGATGTGCTTTACCAAAAAGCTCCATCTTGGTCTCCTCTGTCCACAAGACGTTTTCCCAGAAGGATTTTGGCTTACTCAAGTACATTTTGGAAAACTGTAGTCTTGCTTTTTTATGTCTCTCTGTCAGCAGTGGGGTCCTCCTGGGTATCCTGCCATAGCCTTTCATTTCATTTAAATGTCGACGGATAGTTTGCGCTGACACTGATGTTCCCTGAGCCTGCAGGACAGCTTGAATTTCTTTGGAACTTGTTTGGGGCTGCTTATCCACCATCCCGACTATCCTGCGTTGCAACCTTTCATCAATTGTTCTCTTCCGTCCACGCCCAGAGAGATTAGCTACAGTGCCATGGGTTGCAAACTTCTTGATAATGTTGCGCACTGTGGACAAAGGCAAATCCAGATCTCTGGAGATGGACTTGTAACCTTGAGATTGTTGATATTTTTCCACAATTTTGGTTCTCAAGTCCTCAGACAGTTCTCTTCTCCTCTTTCTGTTGTCCATGCTTAGTGTGGCACACACAGACACACAATGCAAAGACTAAGTGAACTTCTCTCCTTTTTATCTGCTTTCAGGTGTTTTTTTTATATTGCCCACACCTGTTACTTGCCCCAGGTGAGTTTAAAGGAGCATCACATGCTTGAAACAATCTTATTTATCCACAATTTTTAAAGGGTGCCAAGAATTTTGAGCAGCCCATTTTTGAAGTTTTGTGTGACATTATGTCCAATTTGCTTTTTTTTCTCCCTTTTTTTGATTTGTTCCAATACACACAAAGGGAATAAACATGTGCATAGCAAAACGTGTTACTGCAATACTTTTCTGTGAGAAATACTTGATTTTCTGGAAAAATTTCTGGGGTTCCAACAATTTCGAGCATGACTGTATAATATACAGTTGTGCTCATAAGTCTACATACCCTGGCAGAATTTATGATTTCTTGGCCATTTTTCTGAGAATATGAATGATAACACAAAAACATTTCTTTCACTCATAGTTAGTGTTTAAGCCATTTATTATCAATTAACTATGTTTACTCCTTTTAAATCATAATGACAACAGCAACTACCCAAATGACCCTGATCAAAAGTTTACATACCCTGGTTATTTTGGCCTGATAACATGCACACAAGTTGACACAATGGGGTTTGAATGGCTATTAAAGGTAACCATCCTCACCTCTGATCTGTGTGCTTGTAATTAGTGTGTGTGTATAAAAGGTCAATGAGTTTATGGACTCCTGACAGACCCTTGCATCTTTCATCCAGTGCTGCACTCACGTTTCTGGATTCTGAGTCATGGGGAAAGCAAAATATTTTTCAAAGGATCTGTGGGAAAAGGTAGTTGAATTGTATAAAACAGGAAAGGGATATAAAAAGATATCCAAGGATTTAAGAATGCCAATCAGCAGTGTTCAAACTCTAATCAAGAAGTAGAAAATGAGGGGTTGTGTCAGGGAAGCCTAACACAGGCATCCATCACAGGGTAAACAGATCAGTGGGCTGCACATAAGGAATCAGGCACAAAAGTAAGTCGAAAACATATTTTTATTAAAGATAAGGCACACGTGCAAACCAAACAACAGCAAACCAAAAACAAGCAATGCATACAAGAAATAAATACAAGAAAACACAGCAAACCCCAAAACACCTAATCTAACTATCTAACTAATATATACAAGAACAGGAACACATATACATAAGCAAGGCAGGGATGAGAGACAAGGAGAAACAGGTGGCCAGATGGAGGGAGCAGTAGCAAGGGGGAGCTGGAAACAGGAATCAGGGGACAAGACTCAGGGACAGGGTACAGGAAGCAGAGTCCAGGACAGGCCAGGAAGCAGATCGGGAAAAGGTTAAAGGAGTTGTAAAGGTACATTTTTTATTTTCTAAATAGGTTCCTTTAAGCTAGTGCATTGTTGCTTCACTTACCTTTTCCTTTGATTTACCTTCTAAAGGTTTGTTTTCTTTCTCAGAATTTCTCACTTCCTGTTTCTCCTCACTGAACTCCACACCATCATCCGAGTGGTGTGGAGTCATCCAGAACAGCTTACTGAACAGCTTACTGAGGATAAACAGGAAGTGAGAAATTCAGACAAAGAAAACAAAGAAAAAAAATATTTAGAAGGGAAATCTAAGGAAAAGGTAAGTGAAGCAACAATGCACTAGCTTAAAGGAACCTATTTAGAAAATAAAAAATGTACCTTTACAACTCCTTTAAGGCACACGGATCAGGTCAGGCAGGGACAAGCTTGCAGAGGGAATACTGAAGCCCTGAGCCTCAGTGAAGAGCGGGCTTATATACTTCCAGCAGCTCACATCAAGTGCAGCTTGATTAATGAAGAGTCCATCTACTGGGCGACACCCGCTGGTGGCCACCAGAATTACACCCTTTGTTGCTGGAAGCAATAGTACCACCAGCAGGTGACAGAAGCCATAACACGGATCATAACAGCCCCCCCCCCCCAAGGAGTGGCCTTCAGACACTCCATTTTGCCCTTGACCTGGTAGTGCATGTAGGTGCGGAAAAGTCCCAAAAAGTCTCCCCTGTGACTGCAGACTTCTTTGCGCTTTTCCGGCCAGAGTCTCTTAATCCATTGGGAGGCGTGCCTCCGAGTCCGAAAACGGAACATGCACGCCACCACCAGGGTCTGGAAGATTGAATCTGGAGATGAAAACAGGCAGGGCAACATGTATAAACCTATCGGGGGCCAACAACACGAGAGCATCAGAGTCAGGCTGAAAATCAAACAGGGGAGAATAAGGGGCAAGCCGAGCACCAGGAAATGTTTTAACAGGTACCATGACAGCAGGCTGGGCAGAGGGCACTGGATCATAAGGCTGGATAGCGAGCGCTGAGTCATCAGGCTGGGCAGCGAGCTCAGGGTCATCAGGCTGGGCAGCGGTAAAGGAACCACCAGGCAGGGTTTTAGGAATGAGACCATCAGGAACTGGATCGTCAAGCTGGATACCAGGTACGGGATCACTAAGCAGATCAGACATTAGATAATTTAGCAAGACAGTGGGCGCTGGGACATAAGACTGGGAAGCGTGCACATTGGACTGGAAGGCATGCACTGAGACATCAGACTGGAAAGCAGGCACATCAGACTGGAAAGCAGGCACATCAGACTGGAAAGCGAGCACCAGAACATCAGACTGGAAGGCAGGCACTTCAGACTGGAAAGCGAGCACATCAAACTGTAAGGAAGGCACCGGGACATCAGACTGGAAGGCGGGCACATCAGACTGGAAGGTGGGCATGTCAGACTGGAAAGTGGGCACGTCAGACTGGAAAGCGGGCACCGGGACATCAGACTAAAAGGCAGGCACATCAGACTGGAAGGCAGGCATATCAGACTGGAAAACAGGTACCAGGACATCAGACTGGAAGGCAGGCACATCAGACTGGGAAGCGGGCACATCAGACTGGAAGGCAGGCACATCAGACTGGAAGGCAGGCACCGGGACATCAGACTGGAAGGCAGGCACATCAGACTGGAAGGCAGGCACCGGGACATCAGACTAAAAGGCAGGCACATCAGACTGGAAGGCAGGCATATCAGACTGGAAGGCAGGTACCAGGACATCAGACTGGAAGGCAGGCACATCAGACTGGGAAGCGGGCACATCAGACTGGAAGGCAGGCACATCAGACTGGAAGGCAGGCACATCAGACTGGAAGGCAGGCACCGGGACATCAGACTGGAAGGCAGGCACATCAGACTGGAAGGCAGGCACCGGGACATCAGACTGGAATGCAGGCACTGGAACTTCAAATCGGGTAGCAGGGAGTGGAACTTCAGACTGGGCAGCAGGCACAGGTGCTGGCACATCAGGCAGAACAGCAGGTGCTGGCACACAGGCTGAACAGCAGGTGCATCGGACTGGATAGCAGGTACTGGCACTTCAAACCGGGCAGCAGGTACTGAAACTTCAGACTGGGCAGTAGGCCCAGGCGCTGGTACATCAGGCAGAACAGGAGGTGCTGGCACAACAGGCTGAACAGCAGGTGCATCGGACTGGATAGCAGGTACAGGAACTTCAAACCGGGCAGCAGGTACTGGAACTTCAGACTGGGCAGCAGGCACAGGCGCTGGCACATTAGGCAGAACAGCAGGTGCTGGCACATCAGGCAGAACAGCAGGTGCTGGCACAACAGGGTGAACAGCAGGTGCATCGGACTGGATAGCAGGTACTGGAACTTCAAGCCGGGCAGCAGGTACTGGAACTTCAGACTGGGCAGCAGGCACAGGCACAGGCAGATCAGGCAGAACAGCAGGTGCTGGCACAACAGGTGCATCGGACTGGATAGAAGATACTGGAACTTCAAACCGGGCAGCAGGTACTGGAACTTCAAACCAGGCAGCAGGTACTGGAACTTCAAACCAGGCAGCAGGTACTGGAACTTCAAACCGGGCAGCAGGCAGAGAGTTGGCCGGATTAGGTGGGTTGTCAGGTTCAGGATCAGCTGGCATGAAGATGGACCGAAGCAGGTTGGTTGGCAAGGAATCAGGCTGGAGCAGCTCCGCTGGTACGGGAACAGGCTGAAGCAAGTTGGCTGGAGTGGAGGCAGATTGGGATAGTGGCAGGATTGAATGTGTTGGAAAAAACTTCTGTTTCTTCTTTTGTTTCGCCACTGAGGATTTGTATATGGATATAGGGCTGTAGGTAATGAATGTAGCTGGTAGAGGTGAAGAGCGGAGGGATGGTGAAACAGAGAGTGCAGACTTTGGAAGGGATTTTGGTGGAACCGATGGAGGCAGCTGAGAATAAGCAGAAGGGTTAAAGGCAGGGTAAGTGCAGCAGGAGGAAACAGGGTACTGATACTTCATTGTTAGCAGGGTGTATTGGTCAGCAACAGTGGTAGTTGGGGGTAAAGGAGAGGAAGACATCCCGGCAGGTTGGTGTCTAGACATAGAAATAGATGGTTGGGAGCTGACAGGGGCTGAGTACAACAAACTTGACCAGGCCTGTAAAAATGGTTTCACAAAATCAGGTTGGCACACTGCTTGTCTGACCAGAGACTGCACTGAATCAATGCATGCTGCAAGCACCTGTTGAGGACAAGCTGAGTACTGCTCATGGAAAAAGACTGAAGCCTCGTACACACGGCCGGTTTTCTCGGCAAGAAAACTGCTGGGAGAGCTTTTTGCCGAGAAAACCGGTTGTGTGTATGGTTTCTCGTCTGGAAAACTGCCGGGAATCTCGACGAGAAAAATAGAGAACCTGCTCTCTATTTTCTCGTCGGGATTCTCGTCGGCCTGTTTCCCGATGAGAAAACCGTGAGTGTGTATGCTTACCTGTCCATGGTAAACCCGCGCATGCTCAAAAAGACTTTGACGCATGCACGGTAGCATATAAGGGTAGTGTAGGGTGTAGCAAGATGGTGGCGACAGCATCGAATGTGACAAGCACAGGCTCGTCATAGTCGATGACGTGCCCACGTTCTTGCCATTCAAAAGAACGGCGGTTCTTTTAAATGGCCGTGTGTACACTCGGCGAGCAAGGCAAGCTTTCCGGGAATCTCGTTGGGAAAACCAACGTTTTTTTTCCCAACGAGATTCCCGCCCGTGTGTACGAGGCTTGAGTCATCTTCCAACAGCCACACCAAAGACTCTACCTGAGCTGCACTAAAGGGAGGTATATAATCATCACCTCCACTAGAGGCATCAGACAGGGCCAACTTTGTACAGACCTGAATCAATGGCTGCACGTCCTCAAACTGAAAACTACCCTGATCAACAAAAACATGAGCAAGACGGATGCATTCCAGTAACTGCTCTCTAGTGTATTCACTTAACGTCTGATGACAAAAATCCCTGTCATCTGTTGCCAGGAGCGAAAGATACAGAATATCTTCCAGATACATCTTTTCAGCAATAGCAAGTGCCCAGACCCAATTCCTAAGTGCAGCCGATCTGTTTGTTTGGGCTTCAGTATTCTGTCAGGGAAGCCTAACACAGGCATCCAGCACAGGGTAAACAAATCAGTGGGCTGCACATAAGGAATCAGGCACAAAAGTAAGTCGAAAATATATATTTATTAAAAGATAAGGCACACGTGCAAACCAAACAACAGCAAACCAAAATCAAGCAATGCATGCAAGAAATAAATACAAGAAAACACAGAAAACCCCAAAACACCTAATCTAACTATCTAACTAATATATACAAGAACAGGAGCACATATACATAAGCAAGGAAAGGACGAGAGACAAGGGGAAACAGGTGGCCAGATGGAGGGAGCAGTAGCAAGGGGGAGCTGGAAGCAGGAATCAGGGGACAAGACTCAGGGACAGGGTACAGGAAGCAGAGTCCAGGACAGGGCAGGAAGCAGATCGGGAACAGGTTAAGGCACACGGATCAGGTCAGGCAGGGACAAGCTTGCAGAGGGAATACTGAAGCCCTGAGCCTCAGTGAAGGGTGGGCTTATATACTTCCAGCAGCTCACATCAAGTGCAGCTTGATTAATGAAGAGTCCATCTACTGGGAGACACACGCTGGTGGCCACGAGAATTACACCCTTTGTTGCTGGAAGCAATAGTGCCACCAGCAGGTGACCGAAGCCATAACACGGATCATGACAGGTTCTGCTAAAACCAAACCACGGCACTTGAAGGAAGATGTGCTGCATGCTCGAGTTGCCAGAAGAAAGCCATTACTACGCAAATGCCACAAAGTATCCTGCTTACAATACGCCAAACAGCACAGAGACAAGCCTCAAATCTTCTGGCACAAAGTCATTTGGAGTGATGAGACCAAAATATGACTTTTTGGTCACAACCATAAACATTACATTTGGAGAGGAGTCAACAAGGCCTATGATGAAAGGTACACCATTCCTACTGTGAAACACGGAGGTGGATCACTGATGTCAGAGACAGCCCAAGAATTTACAGGAACTGGAGGCTTTTTGCCAAGAGGAATGGACAGCTTTACCATCTGAGAAGATAACTGTCATTGAATTTAATGGGGGTATGTAAACACAGTATTAAGGACTGGGGTTTGTAAATTTTTAAACAGGGTCATTTGGGTAGTTTATGTTGTGATTATGATTTAAAAAGAGTAAACACAGTTGATTGTTAATAAATGGCTTCAGCCAAACATTAACCATGAGTGAAAGAACAGTTTTTGTGTTATCATTCATATTCTCAGAAAAATAGCCAAGAAATCATAAATTCTGCCAGGGTATGTAAACTTATGAGCACAACTGTATGCAGGGCTCACAGAAAGCACATCTGGTAGTTAAGGTAGTAGTTTGTTTGGACCAAATGAACTATTTAACTTTCACTAAACTTGAAGTTCAGCTTTAAACACAGGAATCTAAAACAAAAAAAAAACAAAAGAAACATAATAAGTAATAAAGATTAAATCTTTTTTACAGCACGGATGAGGACAGATTGAAAGGGGTCACTGGAATGGCAGGACTGCTGGTTGGAAACTGAAAATCTGAGTTTCTTTTGAGTGCTGAATAGGGATGAGCCGAACACCCCCCGGTTTGGTTCGCATCCAGAACATGCGAACGGACCGAAAGTTCGCGCGAACATTCGAACACCGTTAAAGTCTATGAGACTCGAATATTAAAAATCAAAAGTGCGAATTTTAAAGGCTAATATGCAAGTTATAGTCCTAAAAAGGGTTTGGGGACCCGGGTCCTGCCCCATGGTACATGTATCAATGCAAAAAAAACTTTTAAAAACTACAGCTTTTTCGGGAGCAGTGATTTTAATGATGCTTAACCACTTAACGACCGCCCACCGCCGATTTACGTCGGCAGAATGGCACTGACAGGCAGAATCACGTAGATCTACGTGATCGCCTTTGTGCAGTTGGGGGGTCCATCCGGACCCCCCTTCACTGCAGTGAGCGGCCGTTAAGTGTTCGGGAGCGATCAGGCATGAGGGGGCGGCCGCTCGATTCCGCCCCCCCCTCGCGATCGCTCCCGGCGAATGAAATTGCTTCCTCCTGCCTGAAATGTAAACACAGGCTGGAGGAAGTGATGTCATCTCCCTCGCCGCGGTCTTTTCGTTCCCGGCGCCGAGGAGAGAAGAAGCAGGTTAGTGCACCAACAGTCCACTGACACGTAGGTACACATAGGCACACAAATCACCCCCAGTCACCCCCAGATCACCCCCCAGGTCACCCCAAAGCCCCCAATCACAGTGTCACTGATTGCAGTGATCATTTATTTTACTGATCACTGCATTTAGTGTCATCTGTGATTGTAAAAAGTTGCAGGGCAGTTAGGATTAGGCCCCTTTAGGTCCAGGGTAGCCCCCTAACCCCCCCCCTAATAAAGGTTTAACCCCTTGATCACCCCCCAGGTAACCCTTTCACCCCCTAACTTCAGCGTCACTAAGCGATTGTTTTTCCGATCGCTGTATTCGTGTCGCTGGTGTTTTAGATAGGCAGTTATTTTTTTTAGGTTCGCCGCAGGTTTTTATTAGTGTCAGGTACCCCCATATATTATTTTAACCCCCTGATTGCCCCTAGAGTTAACCCTTTCACCAGTGATCGCCGTATAAGCGTCACTGGTGTCACTGGTTAGCCAGTAAGTTATTTAGTTATTTAGGTTACCCGTCAGGTTTTTATATAGTGTCAGGTACCCCCATATTTAACCTAATAAAGGTTTTAACCCCCTGATTGCCCCTAGTTAACCCTTTCACCAGTGATCACCATATAAAGGTTACGGGTGACGCTGGTTGATTAGTTTGCTTTTTATAGCATCAGGGCACCCGCCGTATATAACCCAATAAAGGTTTAACCCCCCTGATCGCCCGGCGGGTGAGATCAATTAGGTTTTAGCGCCAGAGAGGGTCTGCGTCGCCCCAGGCAGTGTTAGGTTAGTGCCAGTAACGCTAACACCCACGCGCAAAGCATACACCCCCCTTAGTGGTATAGTATCTGATCAGATCTATACTAGCATCCCCAGCGGTTTAGGGTTCCCAAAAACGCAGTGTTAGCGGGATCAGCCCAGATACCTGCTAGCGCCTGCGTTTAGCCCCTCCGCCCAGCCCAGCCCAGCCCAGCCCACCCAAGTGCAGTATCGATCGATCACTGTCACTTACCAAACACAACACACATAACTGCAGCGTTCGCAGAGACAGGCCTGATCCCTGCGATCGCTAACAGTTTTTTTGTAGCGTTTGATATATTTGCTGACGACAGTCAGGTGCTTTTTTTACCTGTGAATCTTACTAGTGTACCCCTAAATTTAGAGCCCAAAATGGCAAGACGAAGGTACACTAGTAAAGAGGCCTACGAGATTCTGAGCATGACAGATAGTGAAGAGGAGGTCACGTATCTGTCAGATTCAGGCTCAGAATATCTTCCCGTAGAAGACAGTGACGTCAGCGGCCCCACGTCAGATAGCTCTGACGACGAAGTTGAGGTCCCTGCTAAGGTCAGGTGTACCCGATCCCGATCTTCTGAGGTTGTTGAGGAGCAAGAACCGCAGGTCTCTCGTATCATGGAGCAGAGTAGTACTAGCGCCGCTATTCCTTCTGGTGAACTGGCAAGCACCAGCGGCCTAGTACAGCCTGGACGTACATCCAGCACTGCAGTAACACTTGGTGACGTGGCGAGTCCCATAAGTGCAGTTCAAGCTGGCGAGGTGGCAAGCACAAGTAGTGTCCCGCTGCCACCAAGAAGACAAAGGCAGGCCCGTCGTGCCCATACTGCCCTTCCTGCAGAATTCGCCTATCCTGATTGGGTCCCCACCACTTCTGCAGAACCCGTACTTCCCCCATTCACTGCCCAACCCGGTATTCAGGTGGAAACAGCTGATTTTATTCCAATTGATTTTTATTCGCTGTTTTTCACGGAAGATCTCTTATAGATCTATTGTGGACCAGAGTAATTTATATGCTGGTCAATTTATCGCCGCTAACCCCCAGTTGCCTAAAATTGCCAGAAATTGGAAACCAATTACGGTTTCCGAATTTAAGACCTTTCTGGGCCTTTCCCTCAACATGGGCACACATAAATTTCCGTCATTGCGTGCTTATTGGTCCACGCACCCAATTGACCACATGCCCGTGTTCTCTGCCTCCATGTCCAGGGCACGATACGAGCAGATTTTGCGGTTCATGCACTTCAACGACAATGAACTTTGTCGTCCACGTGGGGACCCTAAATACGACCGGCTCTATAAAATTCGGCCCCTCATAAACCACTTCAACGAACGTTTTGCAGCCTTGTTTACTCCCGATCAAGTTGTCTGCGTTGATGAGTCCCTGATTAAATTTTCTGGCCGCTTGTCTTTCAAGCAGTACCTTCCCAGCAAGCGTGCCAGATACGGGGTCAAGCTCTACAAGTTCTGTGACAGGGCAACAGGCTATGTAGTGAACTTTACGGTTTATGAGGGAAAAGATAGTCAGATTGAGTCGGTCAACTGCCCGGATTACATAGGGAGCGCTGGCAAGATAGTGTGGAACTTGGTGTCACCCTTATTCAGAAAGGGGTACCACTTGTATGTGGACAATTATTACACGAGCGTGCCACTGTTTAGTCACTTGTTTGATCATCAGATTGGAGCATGTGGCACCGTGCGACCTAATCGCCGGGGCTTTCCCCAGCGGCTTGTAGATGCCCGTCTTAGGCTGGGGGAGAGAGCCTGCTTGAAGTGTAATAACTTGCTCGCTATGAATTGGAGGGACAATAAGAATGTTTTCCTTCTTACCTCCCTTCATGCAGACACGACAGTCCAAATTCGTACGGCGACTGGTGTTGTGGAGAAACCCCTCTGTGTCCACAAATATAACCAAAATATGGGAGGGGTGGACCTCAACGACCAGTTGATGGCGCCGTATCTAATTGACCGTAAGGCGAGACGCTGGTACAAAAAAGTGTCTCTATCATTATTCCAATTGGCTTTGCTGAACGCTCATGTGCTATACAGAGCTTCAGGCGGGACGTTATCTCTTCTAAAATTCCAGAATGAGATAGTCACAGAACTCCTGTATCCAGGCGGTTCTGCACCTCACCATCCCCCACCAAATGCAGTAAGCCGGCTGCATGAGAGGCATTATTCGTATGTCCTCCCGAGTACCCCTACCCAAAGCCACCCCCTGGTCTTTGCCAAGGTGAATGTTTTGAACGCTACCACTCAAAAGTGAAGTTTTAGCGTAGGGTACAGCATTTCACAGACAAGGACACACTTACACAGGGTCTCCCAAGATGCCATTACATTTTGAGAGACCCGAACCATTACAGTTGTAAAGTTACAAAAAAAAGTGTAAAAAAGAAAAAAAAAAACGTAAAAAACAAAACACAAAAAAAATATAAAATAAAAAAACCAAAAATAGTTGTCGTTTTATTGTTCTCTCTCTCTCTATTTTCTCTCTATTGTTCTGCTCTTTTTTTACTGTATTCTATTCTGCAATGTTTTATCATGCTTGCTTTTCAGGTATGTAATTTTTTGTTTTCAGGTGCGCCATTCAACTGCAGCGCGGAATTATTTATCTTGACAGCAACAGCGTTTGCTCCCACGATACATAAAGCCGTGACTCCAGTGCTGTAGGAGGTGATTTCACCACCACAGTTAAAAAAAAGAGCATATATGCCGAAGCATGGGGGCAGCAGGGGCGGAGGAGCGATTTTGCTCCTAATGCCGCGTACATACGGTCGAAATTCCGACGGAGGCCTGCCCGTGGAAAATTCCGACCGTGTGTACGCGGCATAACTTTTTTGCGGGAGGATGCCCCCATGCTTCGGCATATATATATTTTAGGCACAGGTTGCGTTAAAACATTTTTTTATTTTTTACTAGGTTTTGTTTTGGTATTTGCTTTGCAGGTATGGCATGGTAAGGTCTTACTGTTGTACTGTAATGTTACTTTGTTTTAATGTTAACCACCATTTGCTTAGCAGGTATGCCATTCAGTTGCAGCGCGGATCTATTTATCTTGACAGCAACAGCGTTTGCTCCCACGATACATAAAAAGGTTATGCCGCGTACATACGGTCGAAATTCCGACGAAGGCTTGACCGTGTGTACGCGGCATAACTTTTTTGCGGGAGGATGCCCCCATGCTTCGGCATATATGCCCATCATTAGAAGTGGGTGGATGAAGGGAGGTATTCTAATGGTGGGCATACCCACCAATCAATCTCTTTTTTTCGTTCAGCCAATAGGCTGTATGAAAAAAAAGATTACAATACATGTCCAACAAGGACCAGCAACGTACTGGTATGTTGCTGGACTTTGAATGTTTATACCAGAATGATGCCTGCGGGTTTAGGTATCATCTTGGTATCAGCCGGCTTTCATGTAAAAGCAATTCTAGCAGATAATTAGCCTCTAGACTGCTTTTACAAGCAGTGGGAGGGAATGCCCCCCCCCCGGATATAAAAAGCGCCATTGGGAAATTGGGAAAGCATTTTATCACACCGATCTTGGTGTGGTCAGATGCTTTGAGTGCAGAGGAAAGATCTAGGGTCTAACCCCCCAATTTTTTTCAAAAAAAGAGTACCTGTCACTACTTATTGCTATCATAGGGGATATTTACATTCCCTGAGATAACGATAAAAATGGTAAAAAAATAAAATATGGAAGGCACAGTTTAAAAATAAAATAAAAAAGCCAAATAAATAATAAAAAAAAAAAAAGCACCGCTGTCCCCCCCTGCTCTTGCGCAAAGGCGAACGCAAGCGTCGGTCTAGCGTCATATGTAAACAGCAATTGCATCATGCATGTGAGGTATCACCGCGAAGGTCAGATCGAGGGCAGTCATTTTAGCAGTAGACCTCCTCTGTAAATCTAACGTGGTAACCTGTAAAGGCTTTTAAATGCTTTTAAAAATGAATGTAGTTTGTCGCCGCTGCGCGTTTGTGCGCAATTTTAAAGCATGTCGTGTTTGGTATCCATGTACTCGGCCTATGATCATCTTTTTTATTTCATCAAACATTTGGGCAATATAGTGTTTTTTAGTGCATTAAAAATAAAAAAAGTGTGTTTTTCCCCCAAAAAATGCGTTTGAAAAATCGCTGCGCAAATACTGTGTGGAAAAAAAAAATGCAACACCCACTATTTTAATCTGTAGGGCCTTTGCTTTAAAAAAATATATAATGTTTGGGGGTTCAACATAATTTTCTTGCAAAAAATTTTTTTTTTCATGTAAACAAAAAGTGTCAGAAAGGGCTTTGTCTTCAAGTGGTTAGAAGAGTGGATGATGTGTGACATAAGCTTCCTAATGTTGTGCATAAAATGCCAGGACAGTTCAAAACCCCCCCAAATGACCCCATTTTGTAAAGTAGACACCTCAAGCTATTTGCTGAGAGGCATGTTGAGCCCATTGAATATTTTTTTTTTTGTCCCAAGTGATTGAATAATGACCAAAAAAAAAAAAATGTACAAAAAGTTGTCACTAAATTATATATTGCTCAAACATGCCATGGGCATATGTGGAATTACACCCCAAAATACATTCTGTTGCTTCTCCTGAGTACGGGGATACCACATGTGTGGGACTTTTTGGGAGCCTAGTCGCGTACGGGACCCCAAAAACCAAGCACCGCCTTCAGGATTTCTATAGGTGTAAATTTTTGATTTCACTCCTCACTGCCTATCACAGTTTCGGAGGCCATGGAATGCCCAGATGGCACAAAACCCCCCCAAATGACCCCATTTTGGAAAGTAGACACCCCAAGCTATTTGCTGAGAGGTATGTTGAGTATTTTGCAGATCTCGCTTTTTGTCACAAAGTTTTGAAAATGTAAAAAAAGAAAAAAAAAAGAAAAAAAAATGTCTTTCTTAATTTTCAAAAACAAATGAGAGCTGTAAAAATACTCACCATGCCTCTCAGCAAATAGCTTGGGGTGTCTACTTTCCAAAATGGGGTCATTTGGGGGGGTTTTGTGCCATCTTGGCATTTTATGGCCTTCAAAACTGTGATAGGTAGTGAGGAGCGAAATCAAAAATTTATGCCCTTAGAAACCTTGAAGGCGGTGCTTGGTTTTTGGGGTCCCGTACGCGGCTAGGCTCCCAAAAAGTCCCACACATGTGGTATCCCCGTACTCAGGAGAAGCAGCAGAATGTATTTTGGGGTGTAATTTCACATATGCCCATGGCATGTGTGAGCAATATATCATTTAGTGACAACTTTGTGCAAAAAAAAAAAAAGTTTGTCATATTCCCGCAACCTGTGGCAAAATATAAAATATTCCATGGACTCAACATGCCTCTCAGCAAATAGCTTGGGGTGTCTACTTTCCAAAATGGGGTAATTTGGGGGGGTTTTGTGCTATTTTGGCATTTTATGGCCTTCGAAACTGTGATAGGTAGTGAGGAGTGAAATCAAAAATTTACGCCCTTAGAAATCCTGAAGGCGGTGCTTGGTTTTTGGGGCCCTGTACGCGGCTAGGCTCCCAAAAAGTCCCACACATGTGGTATCCCCGTACTCAGGAAAAGCAGCAGAATGTATTTTGGGGTGCAATTCCACATATAACCATGGCATGTGTGAGCAATATATCATTTAGTGACAACTTTTTGTACATTTTTTTTTCTTTTTGTCATTATTCAATCATTTGGGACAAAAAAAAAATATTCAATGGGGTCAACATGCCTCTCAGCAAATAGCTTGGGGTGTCTACTTTCCAAAATGGGGTCATTTGGGGGGGTTTTGTGCCATCTTGGCATTTTATGGCCTTCAAAACTGTGATAGGTAGTGAGGAGTGAAATCAAAAATTTATGCCCTTAGAAACCTTGAAGGCGGTGCTTGGTTTTTGGGGTCCCGTACGCGGCTAGGCTCCCAAAAAGTCCCACACATGTGGTATCCCCGTACTCAGGAGAAGCAGCAGAATGTATTTTGGGGTGTAATTTCACATATGCCCATGGCATGTGTGAGCAATATATCATTTAGTGACAACTTTGTGCAAAAAAAAAAAAGTTTGTCATATTCCCGCAACTTGTGGCAAAATATAAAATATTCCATGGACTGAACATGCCTCTCAGTAAATAGCTTGGGGTGTCTACTTTCCAAAATGGGGTCTTTTGGGGGGGGTTGTGCTATTTTGGCATTTTATGGCCTTCGAAACTGTGATAGGTAGTGAGGAGTGAAATCAAAAATTTGCGCCCTTAGAAATCCTGAAGGCGGTGCTTGGTTTCCGGGGTGCCGTACGTGGCTAGGCTCCTAAAAAGTCCCACACATGTGGTATCCCCGTACTCAGGAGAAGCAGCAGAATGTATTTTGGGGTGCAATTCCACATATAACCATGGCATGTGTGAGCAATATATCATTTAGTGACAACTTTTTGTAATTTTTTTTTTTTTGTCATTATTCAATCACTTGGGACAAAAAAAAAATATTCAATGGGCTCAACATGCCTCTCAGCAATTTCCTTGGGGTGTCTACTTTCCAAAATGGGGTCATTTGGGGGGGTTTTGTACTGCCCTGCCATTTTAGCACCTCAAGAAATGAGATAGGCAGTCATAAATTTAAAGCTGTGTAAATTTCAGAAAATGTACCCTAGTTTGTAAACGCTATAACTTTTGCGCAAACCAATAAATATACGCTTATTGACATTTTTTTTACTAAAGACATGTGGCTGAATACATTTTGGCCTAAATGTATGACTAAAATTGAGTTTATTCGATTTTTCTTATAACAAAAAGTAGAAAATATCATTTTTTTTCAAAATTTTCGGTCTTTTTCTGTTTATATCGCAAAAAATAAAAATCGCAGAGGCAATCAAATACCATTAAAAGAAAGCTCTATTTGTGGGAAGAAAAGGACGCAAATTTCATTTGGGTACAACATTGCATGTCCGCACAATTTACAGTTAAAGCAGCGCAGTGCCGAATCCCAAAAACAGGCCTGGTCCTAATGGCCCGAAATGGTCCGGGGCTTAAGTGGTTAAAGTGAAAAAATAAAAGTGAAACATTCCTTTAAATATCATGCCTGGGGGGTGTCTATAGTATTCCTGTAAAGTGGCGCGTGTTTCCCGTGTTTAGAACTGTCCCTGCACAAAATGACATTTCTAAAGGAATAAAAATCATTTAAAACTGCTTGCCGCTTTAATGTAATGTCTGGTCCCGGCAATATGGATGAAAATCATTGAGAAAATCATTGAGAAAAACTCCCCCCAGCCCATTACCAGCCCATTTGGGTCTTGTATGGATATTAAGGGGAACCCCGCACCCAAATTAAAAAAAGGAAAGGCGTGGGGCCCCCAGGCCCTATATACTCTTAACATCAGTATACAGGCGGTGCAAACAAGACAGGGACTGTGGGTTTGTTCTTAAGTAGAATCTGTTTGTAATTTTGAACTGATACATTTTTAAAGTGTAGCTCCAGCCAAAAAATCTATTTTTAAGCTTTTTGGAAAACATAGGGAAGGGTTATCACCCCTGTAACATTTGTTTTGCTGTCTGTGCACCTGTTCAGAAGATTTCACCTCACTTTCTGTCTCAATGACAATTGGATTTTGAAAATTTGTTTTTTTTAGGGAAACAAGGATTGGTGATAAAGCATCAGTGGAGAGGAGACACCTTTTTCCCATATTAACTCTTACAGGAGAGAATTTCCCTTCCTATGGGTAGATTTCCTCTCACAACCTCCCTCCGTTTGTAAGTAGGAGTCGTTTGAAAGTCGGATGTTTGAAAGTAGGGGCCTGCCCTATGTACTCTGCAGAAATTTGTGCCTTAGGTGTTGGTGTTGCCACAACACTGTAAGCCCTCATAGTTACTCTTGGTGGGCGCTGAAACGCCCTGCTGTGAACTATTATATCAAGAATTGTAATTACATGCTCCTGTTGAACAGGGGCAGAAAAATTGGGACTTAGGCACTGGTGCTGGTGCCACAACACTGCAACCCCTCACAGATACTATAGTTAGAGTGCAGGAATGAGTCCTGCTGCAAAGTATTACAGCAAAAATTGTAATTACACGCCCCTGTTAAACAGGGGCAGAAAAAATGGACCTTAGGCACTGGTGCTGGTGCCACAACACTGCAACCCCTCACAGATACTCTAGTTGGAGTGCAGGAATGAGCCCTGCTGCAAAGTATTACAGCAAAAAAAATTAATTACACGCCCCTGTTAAACAGGGGCAGAAAAATTGGGCCTTAGCCACTGGTGGCGGTGCCCAGAACCAAAAATGTTCTTACAAGCTATCAACATGAACATTGAGGAGAAAGAGGATAGTCACTCAGCATAACAGGATAGTTACTCAGCATCATCATAGGCAGTCTTGAAGGGATCTCACATTAAAAAAAAAAATGGTTACATCAGCATCAGGTGCTTGGTAGCTGGTGATCCAAGACTGATTCATTTTTCTGAAGGTCAGCCGATCGACTGAGTCAGGCGCACCCTGTGATCGTTTACAAAGCCTCCAGCAGCATAAGGCCTGCGTACTTGCGTAGCCCCCTGAACGCCTACGGAGCACCACTGGTTCCGAGGACAAATCAGCAGAGGAAGAGGTCATGGAGGAAGAAGAAGAGGAGGGGGGTGGAGGAGAGAGGTGTGTCAGAATCACCACTAGTAGCATTTTGGAGGCGTAGTGGCTGAACAACCTCCAACACTACTGCACCCTGTCCTGCATCTTTCCCAGCTGTCAGCAGAGTCACCCAGTGGGCCGTGAAAGATAGGTAACGTCCCTGTCCATGCCTGCTGGACCATGAGTCAGCGGTAATATGCACCTTACCGCTGACCGCCCTGCCCAGCGAGGCCAAGACATTGCATTCCACATGGCGGTAGAGAGACGGAATCGCCTTCCGTGTAAAAAAGTGGCGTTTGGGAACCTGCCGGAGGTACCGCACATTCCACAAACTCACGGAAGGGGGCACAGTCTAACAACTGAAAAGGCAGCAGTTGAAGTGCTAGCAATTTAGCCAAGCTAGCATTCAACCGCTGGGCATGTGGATGGCTGGGAGCGAATTTCTTTTGCCGGTGTAGCAACTGGGGCAGGGAAATTGGCCTGGTACAATCGGACGTTGGTGTATCGATAGCAGATTGCCCGCAAGTACTTGGCTGTGGCACACCTAATTCTACACCTTCATGCCTCTCAGTGCAGCTTTCTGAGAGGACTGAAGGTTGAGTGAGGTTGGAGATCCCAGCTGATGGGGAGCAAGGAGAGGTCCGCTTTGTTCTTTGATCTGGGTCTTTTATGTACGCTTGCCAACGGACTGCATGGCAGGTTGACATATGTCTGGTCAAGCATGTGGTGCCCAAGTGGCTGCAGTTTTGGTCATGCTTGATACGCTTCAGACATATGTTGCAAATAGCAACGGTGCGATCTGCTGCACACGTCTGAAAAAAGGCCCACACCAAAGAACTTTTGGAAAAACGCGTCAGCAGCACCCTGCACATGCGGAGCTCTGCGGTGTGATGCAGTCGGTTGGCTGCCCTTAAGCTGGCCCCTGGAGGGCATCCTGCCTCGTTGGAGATTTGCCTCCTCCTCCTCCTTCTCTCTCCTATCAGGCACCCACATAGAGTCAGTGACCCCATCATCCCCTCCCTCCTCGTCACTGGAGCAAACCTGGCAGTATGCTGCAGCTGGGGGAACATGACTGCCAGTTTGTTGTCCTTCTTGGGCACCCCCTCTGTCTGGGCTCATGTTACTGCCTTTCTCAAGCTGGGTACCATCATCACAGCCTTCAAAGCGCTGCGCATCCCCCTGCAGCATGTACCCAACACTGTGGTTGAACAGTTCGGGGGACTCCTCCGCGCATGATGGTGGGGTTAGGGAAGGAGTAACTGATGATCTTGAGCCAATGGAATAGGCCACTTTGGCACCTGCATTGGCAGCCAAGGTAGCCTGCGTGACAGAGGATGAGGAGGATGAAGAGGATGAGGATGGCTTGGTCATCCACTACCAACTCTTTTGCATGTTGCGGCTCAACACGGCCAGCTGCCGAAAAAAAAGGACAAGCGTGCCTTACGGCCACTTGCTGATGAGGATGCACCATGTCCACGACCAGCACTGTTGCCTCTAGACACAGAGCTTGCTTGCCCTCTTTTATTGGCCTGTGAGTGTCTGCCTCTCCTTGTTGGCCTTCCAGACATACCGTATTTGATGTATTGGAAAGGAATAGGTACACAAGGAATGGCCTGCAGTCAGCTTTACCTGCACACTGTGCCCAGTATACAGTACACTGACTTAATATACTGCAGCTTAGCTCAATCAACTGCCTGTCTGTATTATTAAGAAGAGAACAGGGATGGTCTGCAGTCAGCTTTACCTGCACACTGAGCCCAGTATACAGTACACTGACTTAATATACTGCAGCTTAGCTCAATCAACTGCCTGCCTATATTATTAGGAAGAGAACGGGGATGGTCTGCAGTCAGCTTTACCTGCACACTGAGCCCAGTATATAGTACATTGATTTAATATAAAAGAAAAAAAGAAACCGCGCTAAGATCAGAGGCAATCTCATGTGTCCACAAAAATGCCTAAAGTGCAAACGTAAAGCAGCGACTCTTCTGTAAACTACAAAATTGTGGAAAGAAAATAGAATCGCACTAAACCTAAATGTGATAATATAAATCTGATTGATGGATGTGAACATAAACACATATATAATGTGAAATGGCAAAAAGTCTCCAAGTGAAAATTATGAAATCACCTTAAACGCATAATCAAAGTACAATTATGAATAAAAAATTAAAAAAGTGAAAATAAAGTCCATAAATGTTCATAAAGTTCGTAAATAATTATGCAATCTGTGACATCAATAAGTGATATGATCCACCCGTGCACAAATCCTTGCACAAATGAAGTCCAATCTCTTCAAATATGGAAAGAAAACCAGTGTGATGTCCGCCACCATAAGACAAAATAGTCTGCTTACCAGAACCCTGTGGTCCCCTTTTACGGAGGACCCGGAAGAGCCTTTAGTGAATCACAACTGTAATATGGCAACACCGAGGACCCACCGCACCGTTAGTCAGCCTGATCCATGATGATAGAGACCAAATGGCGATGTATGGCATGTATAAATAAATAGCATGTAAAACCTTAGGCGTTTTATTTAAAATGAACAAAAAAATTGCAATTACAATGTTAAAATGACAAATAAGCCTTAAGTCTGCTGCGCCGGCCGGACGCAAGCAGGCAGACCCGTTCGTCTGGAAGTACGAGCAATGGTAGGTGGTGACGTCAGCGCGTCGCCCGTTCCGCCCTACTAGTTTCGTGATAGGTCACATCGTCCAGGGGCACGGGCGGCACACCGCGTCACCTCCCTATATACAACAAACATCAGACCCAAGCCTCGTTATGGGCTCCCATGCGCAGGCACGCTCCCTCCCAAAGCAATCAAGCCTCATTCTGGGTCACTGTGCGTGTAATGTCCCGCGTCATGGTAATTGCGTAATCCCGCGATAATTGATGAACCCAAGCAGGGGCAAATGGGAACCTCCAATGCCAAGCTTGGGATTGCTCCCAATTAATACATAAAATCCTAACACAAAAATCTCCATAAAAACGTAGGTTAAATGAATATTAAAAAAGAGTCGAGCATCTCCCAAGCGGCCAAATATATTAAACCTGACCCAAGAAGGAGACAGGGATGCTTGACACAAAAATTGTCATCAGGAAATAGCTCTAATGTCCACCATGTTGTCACCGGCAGCCACAAGACGCCGCGACCCCTGGTGGACAACAGATAGATGACATCTACAATACCAAACCCAGTCAATAGTTTAAACGTGGGGGCCAAAAAAGGGACTCCCCTGAAGTCTACAAATCAGAGAGGCTGACATATGGGCAAACCTGGAACAACCTTAAGGGTTCATTCCAAAGAAACCTCCAAGCAGCCCCCACTAAATATAGAGACCACAAAAGTGCCTAAAATTGGTAATTTTAGAAACTGTAGTAAAAGTAATTACCAATATAGATGGTTGTAAATATATTGGCAGAAGCCCAAAAAAAAGTATTTGAGAGCATATATGCTATGCAAAATCAAATTCAATTATTTTATATATATAAAATGAGAATACAGATGAGAATGTAATTGGGTTTTAGGCACTTTCGTGGTCTCTATATTTAGAGGGGCTGCTTGGAGGTTTCTTTGGAATGAACCCTTACGGTTGTTCCAACTGCCTGCCTATATTATTTTTTATTTTTTTTTCACAATCAAAGTTTTATTGGAAGATGATTGATACAACATGTTAACAATGGTATTACATCGGCAAATTCCGTACTCAACATACATGTTCCGCTTCCCACAATCGGGGAGGCAAAGTTTAAGGAGTAAAGAGTACATACAATGTAGGTAGAGGTAGTACAATTATCAAATTAATCCTTATTTGTAGAGGGGGGAAAGGAATGAAAAGAGAGGGGGGATAGGAGATCAGGTTTAGAGATAAGGGGGAGAATAAGAGGAGGGAGGGGGGATATGGGAGAGGACAAAAAAAAAAAAAAAAAAAGGGGGGAGGGGGAGGGAGGGGAGCTGTTAGAGTTAAGGACTTCAGAGAGGCAGGAAATGTAGTGTCAATACAGGATATGAGTCCTCTATACATATACATTGCCACACATCAGTCTAGGTTACAATCTGTCACAGGTACAATATGTTTATGTCATTATGCAGGGAGAAAGGAGGAACTGCTACAGTGGAACAGGGTATCAACAAATAAATTGCTAGAAATGTAATTCTATAAACATCTTATTTCATCAGAGTTTGGAATTCAACAGAGTGCAGAAATAGATCCCAGGGTTGCCAAAGTGCATGGAAGCTTTCAGTTGTTTCTTTTTTCATTGCTACTATTTCATCCATTTTGTGTATGAACATTACCCTGTCCAACCAATCCTTGACCGTCGGTGTGTTAGCAGTTCTCCAATGCAACGGAATGAGTGTTTTAGCAGCAGTTAAGAGATGCCTTGTTAACGCGTTTTTGTATTTGCTAATTTTAAAGTGATTAATATGTAGAAGGCATGCGGCTGCGTTTAGGTCGATTTTAGTATCTGTAATGTGTTTTATCCAGAACTTTACTTGGGACCAATAGTCAAGGATAGGGGGACAACTCCACCAAATGTGCAGAAAGGAGCCAGGCTCCCTATTGCACCTCCAACATATGTCTGATGTAGTATTTGACCATTTTTTGGATAACATCGGGGTAACATACCACTGGGTCAATATTTTATATGAAATTTCCTGGTATCTCGTGCTCAGAGAGCATTTATGGGCAAAAATGCAAGCCCTTTCCCATTGTGTATCGGTGAGAGTAAGACCCAGTTCCGTTTCCCATTTGTTTTTATGTTTGTTACACGTGTCTGTTTGTGTGTGACCCAGCCAGGAGTATGCCAGAGATGTTGTCTTAGTAATCTGAGATCTTGAAAGGCAGATATTCTCTAGCTGGGTCAGGTTCTTGCAGTATGCAGTTTTATGCTTGCTATTGATCAAAAAGTCTTTCAGCTGTATATAGGACCAGGGTACGAGTGATGGTTCACCAAATTCGTTTCTTAGAACATCTGATGATTTGACCCTGTCATCAGTCAAGCAATGGGTGACCAGCAATTTACTAGTGGTAGTTGGGGTTGGAAGTCTCAGCTTGATTTCACCTGGTGGGAAGTCTGGGTTGTCTGCAATCGGTGTCAATGGGCCAGGGATTGTGGCTAGTTTATAAGGTATAGCTATTTTGTGCCAGATATCAAGTGTGGCTGCTACGAAGGGGTTAGTTATTTTCTTAGTGTATTTGGAGGAGGTTGACCAGGGGAAGTATAGGATGGGTTTCTTATTGTGATCTCGCTCTAGCCATACCCAGTCTTTGTTAGTGTCGTGGCAATGCCAGTCTATCAGTCTTGAAATATGGGAGGCTATATGGTATTTCTTATAGTCAGGTAGACCAATGCCCCCCTTGTTTTTTGGTAGTGTGAGGAATTTCAAACTAATTCTTGGTTTTTTCCAAGCCCAAAGGAAGTGTCTCTGGACTTTTTGTAGCTTCGAAAAGAAGGAGGGAGGTATCTTAATTGGTAAGGCATTAAAAAAGTAGAGCAGTCTCGGAAGGATAGTCATTTTTAGAATAGACGCTCTTCCGAACCAAGAAAAGAGCTTGGGAGTCCATTTTTGTAGGTCTGCAGTGATAGAATGTAGTAAGGGAACAAAATTTGCAGAGAAGAGACTGTCAATAGATGGGGTCAGCTTGATTCCTAGATATTTAAGGGTATTCGATTCCCATTTAAATTTGTGGTTATTCTTAATTAGGTCATAAGTTTTGGGGTCTAGATTCAGATTGAGGGCTTCTGATTTTGACTGGTTAATTTTGAAATTTGAAACTAATCCAAAAATTTTAAAAATTTCTGTAAGGTTGGGGATAGATAAGTGTGGCTGCGTGATAAAGACGAGAAGATCATCTGCATATGCAGCTACTTTGTATTCCTTCTTCAGTACAGTGAATCCTCTAATGTCATGTGAGTTATTTATGGTCCTAATCAGGGGTTCCAGTGATAGAATAAAGAGCAGGGGGGAGAGGGGGCATCCCTGGCGAGTGCCATTGTGAATTTTGATAGGGTCAGATAGAACATTATTAATTTTGATCTTGGCCTGGGGGTTGACGTAAAGGGTCCGAATCCAATTCAGCATGTGCTCTCAAAGACCTATATGAGAGCACAAGGCTAGCATATAGTCCCATGAGACCCTATCGAAGGCCTTCTCCGCATCAGTAGACAGGAGAAGGCCCTCGATCTTCGTGCATTTCGCCTGATGAATAAGGTTAAGGGATTTGGTGATGTTATCTCTGGCTTCCCTACCCGGCATAAAGCCGACCTGTTCAGGGCCAATTATTTGGGAGAGTAAAGGTTTCATTCTATTAGCCAGAATTTTTGCCAACAATTTAATGTCAACGTTCAATAATGAAATTGGTCTAAAATTAGAGCAATCGGAGTGGTCTTTGTCGGGTTTTGGTACAACTGCTATATGTGCGCTGAGTAGAGCATTGGAGTCATGTTTATTTTTGGACAGATGGTTGAATGCCTTGAGTAGTGGACTTGTCAGAAGCTGGGTAAAGGTCTTATAATACTGGGATGTAAATCCATCTGGGCCTGGGCTTTTCCCCGTTTTTAAATCTTTGATTGCTCCTTGTATCTCAACTGCTGTGATAGGTTCTTCCAGGGATGAAACGTCTTCTCTAAGAAGGGAAGGTAACTTGCTATTTATTAAAAAATCCTTGATCACTACATCCCTGGGAGCCACAATGTGGGGAGGCTTGTGTTGGGTGGGTAGGTTATAGAGTTTGTCATAGAAATTATAGAATATTTTTGCAATATTTTCTGGTTCGTGTTCTAATATACCTTGTTTGTTGCGAATGGCGTGTATATGGTTCGCCGTCTTAACATCTTTCAGGGCTCTGGCCAGGAATTTTCCATTTTTGTCTCCGTGCTCGTAAAATATATTCTTTTTAAACAATAATGTTTTTTGGGTATGTAGGTCTAATATACGTTTCAGGGACTGCCTATTGTGGTTAAGTTCAGCTTCTACCTTAAGGGACAATGATTTTTTATGTTGTAGTTCTAATCTGGCTATTGTGTTAGATAATTGAGATATCTCCTTTTCTCTGTCTCTTTTCTTCCTGGCTCCCCATTTCATCAGTTCACCTCTAATCACCGTTTTATGCGCTTCCCAGTTATTTAGGGGGTTGGTATCTGAGTCAAGGTTAATCTGAAAGTAAGTCCGAATTGAGGTATGGATGCTATCATGGACTGATTGGTCCGTCAGTAGGGCCGCATTGAGTCGCCAGTTGAATGTTGCGCTTTTGGGTGGGTTAAATTGCATTGTAATTGCAGTAGGGGCATGGTCAGATAGGGAGATGATACCTATCTCTGCTCTCATCAGGTTAGGTAAATCTCTTTGTGTGATGAAAATTAAGTCGATTCTGGAGTATCTCTTATGAGGGGCCGAAAAGAAGGAGTAATCCCTGTCAGTGGGGTGTGTCGATCTCCATGTATCCACTAGTGACAGAGATTGCAATAAAGCCTTAATGCGTTTCAGTATTCTGTAGGAGACATGTGAGTGTCCTGTGGATGTGTCATGAAGTGGTGAAAGGGGTACATTAAAATCTCCACCAAGGATTATGCAGCCCTCTGCAAACCACTTCAGTTCATTTATTATTTTACTGCAGAATGTGATATGAGATTTATTTGGGAAGTACACGTTAGCTAGCATGACTGGAGTCCCTTCCCAGGTACCTTTTAATAAGATGTATCTGCCTTCGGTGTCTATCAGTTGGTGTTTGATTATGAATGGGGCGTTTTTGTTGATTAGTATTGAGACCCCTTTCGTCTTAGGTAGGGGATTTGTCGCATGGTGAGCCATAGTGTAGAGATTGTCAGTTATTTTGGGGATGTTCTGTCCTTTAAAATGTGTTTCTTGTATAAATATGACTAAGGGTTTGACCTTTCTGAGTTCCTTGAGCAGTTTAGCTCGCTTTTCTGGAATGTTGAGACCATTAGCATTATGTGATACTATTGTGGGCGAGGGCCCTAGGAAGGAGAAGGACATTTTGTATGTCTTTGGGTGTGTAGTTAACAGCTCTCAGATAGGGAGTATTGGGTGCTAGGGAGAAGGGAAAGGGGGGAGGGAGGGTTTGTGGAAAAGAAAGAGTATATGTCCTTAAACTATGAAACCGTCAGACCCGATAGGTAGGTCTGATTTAGTAGTAACTAAGGTGAGTCCGGGCCTCAGTTATCCCTAAGAAGGGAAAATGGGCCAAGGGTTACCTGTGTCCCAAAAAAAAAAACAAGAGGGAACACTTAGTATTTAAGGTAACCGCTAACGACTCTCGGGGGATGGTGGGAGGAGTCTTCGCGGATGGAAGTAGGATCCCGTAAAATTTGAAGTATGCGTAGACGGTGAGGTCTACGGGAGTGGGACGGTGTATTTATATTAATTATGAAAGCATTGTTCTGAGCCTTGTAATTACGGGGTAGACCATTGCCCTAATATGTAACGTAAACCTGTAAAAGTATAGATTTAAAGAACAATTTGTGTCAACTCGTGATGACTAATCAACATTTCTACAAAGTCATTTAACTGGGTTCCCAACAAGTCCCCACCGAGGACCCAGCTAGGCAACCCGGAGGCAGCAAACCTCTAATGGGGAGCCAACCCCCACGTCGCCCCGCCACGTCCCCCCTACACCTCTCATTTAGGCACGTCAGGTTTCTCACACCTTCCTGTAAACAAAAAGGAACCTAGGACAATATGAACAACATACAACAATATTTATGTCACCTAGTGCCTTCTTATAAACTCAGAAAAGGGGGGTGTGGAAGTCCATGCAAGTAAGGTTCTCTTTATATATGCGGCCAAGATCAATCCTAAGGGATACATGTGTACTCACAGTTCCCGTATATGGAGCGGTAAATCCATTTCTGACAATGAAGAGAGGCTGGGTAGTATGAGCCTGCTGGATCGATGGTGGGGTTGCTTTCCACATGCCTGTAGTACGTTTTCCACATATAATGGAGGGTGCAGAGGGACAAACTAAGTTAGTGGGAAATAAAACGAAAGAAAAAGAAAAAGAAAAAGAGAAGTCAGTAGCATTACAGGAACCAATTGTGTTGAGGAGTGGCAGAGTTCTCTGTATTCCCTCCTATCTTTTATGTGAACATCGTGTGGTGGGTGAGTGAGCCATATGACCTTCAAAGTCTTGCAAGTTGGAGACATTCACATCTTGTTATATCAAACTTTTCTAATTAGTCGTGAGGAAGAAAATTTAGTTCAAAACCATTTCTAGGAGATGGTGATATCAGCTTCTTGGGAATATCTGTGTGAATGCTGACCTCTAGTGGCTGATGTTAAGAACACAGTTTACATAAAGGGAAAAACAGTGAGATCCAGTGTGTATCAGGTTTAGTGGTCTTTTTCCTTTCTTTTTTTTTTTTTTTTCCCTTTTCTTCCTTCCCTTTTTTTTTTTTTTCCTTTTCTTTTCCTCTCCTTCTCCCCTTCTTTTCCCTTCCTTCCTCTCTTTCTTTTTTCTTTTCTCTTTCTCTTCCTCTCTCCTTCCTTTTAAATGTCAGCTTTTATGCTTAGCAGGCGTGCGTTTATGCAGAAATCTATTTAAGTAAGGGTTGCTTGTTTAACAGAACACAACAAGGGGTAACCAGGTAGTGCAATATATGCGGCAGCTTTATCCGTATCTTGGAACCGCAAACTGAATTAAGTGCAGGTCTATCTCTATCTGCCATCTCTTTGTCTGGAGCCCCTAGGGAATGGTGAGTGAAAACTGTTCTTATGGGAGCTTTTTCTGGACTGACCAGGGCGAAATGGAGACTTATCCGGAGAAGGGCCATAAGATGTTGGTTGATTGTTGATCGGAGGTGGGAGCATGAATTCTGCATACCAGTCGGGTAGATCAATGGGATTAATTTGTAGACTCTCACAAAATCCATTTAGGTCTTCTGGGACTCTCAGTAGGTACTGCTTGCTGTTATATGTAGCCTGGAGTGCAAAAGGAAATTTCCACCTGTATCTTATTTCCTTCTCTTTCAACACTTCCAGCAATGGTCTCAGGGCTCTCCTATTCTTTAAAGTGATTGGTGATAAATCCTGGAATAATTAAATTTCTGTCTCATTAAAAATGATTTGATCGCTCGCCCTAGCTTTCTGCAGGATTTCTTCCTTCAGGGTATAATTAGGAAGACAGCAAATCACATCTCTTGGGGGATTGTTGTCTGGAGCTCTGGGCTTAAGGGCTCTATGCGCTCTATCAAATTCAATAGGTGAGGCCTCGGGCCTATCCAGGAGGCCATTAAAGATAGAGGTGAGAGCCGGCTTAATTTGATCAGGCAGGGTAGTTTCTGGTATGCCCCGTACTCTGATGTTTTGCCTACGGCTTCTATTGTCGAGGTCTTCTAAATGCCTATTGGTGGCTATTAGGTGTTGGGAGTGAGACATGGCAATATCATCCAGTCTGGTAAGGGCCCTGTCCCTTCTCTTCCCTGATTTCTCTGCAACCGCCATTTGCTCTGAGAGCCTAAGCAGTTCATTTTTTATGTCAGAAATGGCGATTGAGAAAGAGTTCTTAATGTCAGCAGCGATTTCCGTCATAGAAGCGTAAGTCAGAGGGCAATCACCCTGAACAGTACCTCCCATGGAGTCTTCCGATGCAGGTAGAGATACCTCATCATCTTCCATGTCGTCTCCTCTGTTCTTCCTTACTGCCGGCGCCATCTTTGATTTTCGTCCGCTGCCTGTGTAGCGATATTTGCTTAGATTTGCCGATGAAAGTTTGTTTTTCGGCGTTCCCATCGAGCGCAGGAGTCTTCTAGGTGTCCCCCTCGTGCAATATGTGCTCATAATCTTCCTGTCAGAGGCCGATTTAGCACCCGTCCCGAGCCGCAAACCAGGAGCTCTCTCAAGCAGCGTCCATCTACGCCGCGCTCCAAGCCACGCCCCGCCTATATTATTAGGAAGAGAACAGGCATGGTCTACAGTCAGCTTTACCTGCACACTGAGCCCAGTATACAGTACACTGACTTAATGCACTGCAGCTTAGCTCAATCAACTGCCTGCCTATATTATTAGGAAGAGAACAGGGATGGTCTGCAGTCAGGTTTACCTGCACACTGAGCCCAGTATACAGTACACTGACTTAATATACTGCAGCTTAGCTCAATCAACTGCCTGCCTATATTATTAGGAAGAGAACAGGAATGGTCTGCAGTCAGCTTTACCTGCACACTGTGCCTGCCCAGTATACAGTACACTGACTTAATATGCTGCAGCTTAGCTCAATCAACTGCCTGTCTGTATTATTAGGAAGAGAACAGGGATGGTCTGTAGTCAGCTTTACCTGCACACTGAGCCCAGTATACAGTACACTGACTTAATGTACTGCAGCGAGAATAACAAGAACACTCTGAAGTGAGATATAGCTAAACTGAATACAGTGTATGGATTCAAGGAGGAAGTGGGATTATAACGGTGCCAAAATATCATGCAAAATAGTAGTAGAATGAACTTTTTAATTTTTTAATAATAAAACATCATAAAAACATGATATACAATACAAAGGGTAGGGCAGGGTTCAATAAAAACAAAGTAATAGAGCAGATGACAAACTGTGTGGGTCGCTGAGCTCCCCAAATTTGATTGAAAGGTGGTCGCATGCAGGTGTTACATCCCTATATATTTCGCTCTCACAGGCTTCCTCAGGGGAATATATCAGGACCACCAATATTTACCAGTCAGCTCTAGCATGAAAATATAAAACACAGTATAAGGTACATAACAAAATACATGAAAAATTTAATAAAGGCAATACATTGTGTTACACATGTCAATGTGCGCTGCTCAGACAATGGCCTAGCGAGAGACCCACCTCTACCAGATCAGGACGATGGAAATTCACATGTGGAGCCCCACAAGGAATATGTGATCATCCAGAATAGCAGTGCTGTGTGGCGGAGAGCCGTATTCAGTCACAGGGGACATAAAAGGACCCAGCTATAGGGAACAAAGAGCATAATAACTACTGTGTTCCTAAATAATATTAAAGGGCAGGACAGATGGTGCAGTTATAGGCATAAAAAATGCTCTATAATAACTTACTCTGCTTGGTATATAACAAGAGACTAGGAAAAGGGGGCGATCGGGACCAGTCCCAGTGATAGAACCGAGTGTCTAGGATGGTCTGTAGACACTGTATCAAGGTACTGAAAGCACAAAGAAAAGAAACGTTTGGATGTATAAACTTTAGAAAAAGTAACAAGAGTGAAATTGAGATAGCCACAAGGAAAAGATAAGACTTGCTGCTTGCGGGGTGTTCATTATACTGAGCATTAAGGGGCTTGTAAATTCACTAGTCAAGGGAGGCACAAAGAGGAAACGCATCAGCGTATAACAGCAGACAAGCTGTATCATTATGAGGGGGAGAAGACATAACCAGCTTAATGCCTATTCAGTATAATGACACAAGAAGAATATAAAGCAGTGTAAAGGAAAACAGAAGGAGACAGGTTTACAGATAGCACAAAAGGTTACCTCCAATATGTCTGGGATAGAAGGGATCGCCCTCACTGCTTCACAAGGATGGAAGGAGTGAGCGGCCGGCATTTTAAGTCCCCCGCACGCTCGGGCGTCTGATGTCACTGAGCACGCGCGGACACCAAAGACGCCCACTGCGCATGCACCAGAGAGGTGACGCAAGACTTCGCCTACAAGTCCCAGAATCCCCCGCAGATGGATATGGCGTCACCGTATCACCGATTGGACCACTCCAGGGATGGCGTCGGATGAATCCATACTAGTACCCT
The DNA here is from genome assembly GCA_029206835.1 of Rana muscosa. Taxonomy (NCBI): domain Eukaryota; kingdom Metazoa; phylum Chordata; class Amphibia; order Anura; family Ranidae; genus Rana; species Rana muscosa. The sequence goes on along the minus strand of CM055117.1, from coordinate 419,254,298 downwards.
GGGATGAGGTGCGTTCTATTCTAGAACCTCTCGGTTTGCTTCTTTTTTCTGAATACAGTGTATATATATATATATATATATATACACACACAACTCCTGGGATGCATATATATACTAAATACACTGACTGCAGCTACCTGAATCGCCTGCCTGCTCTAACTGAAATGAAATGACACTCTGACTCTCTCTCTATCTCTCTCACAACGCCGCAACACACTACACAAGGCCGACGCGCAGGCGGCCTTATATAGTGTGGGGCGTGTACCTACTCCCCTGAGCCATGATTGGCCAAAGGCACCCTTCCTTTGGCCAATTATGGCTCTCTGTGCTGATGGCGCTATGATTGGCCAAAGCATGTGGGTCATAGTGCATGCTTTGCCAATCATCAGCCAGCAATGCACTGCGATGATGCAGTGCATTATGGGCCGTGATGCGCCACTCGAAATTTGGCGCGAATGCCCCATAATGTTTGAAATTCAGCGAACGAGCGAACAGCCGATGTTCGAGTCAAACTCATGTTCGACTCAAACTCAAAGCTCATCCCTAGTGCTGAACATAAGCATCTTCTAGATCCATTGATAACATCTAGTCCCACTCTTATACAATTGAAATTATGATCTACAATGTCTCCATGTAAAGCCACTTTATTTTATGAACACATTCAAACACTTTAGATCGAGGATTGATCTGAACCTTACTAAAGAAATGTGTACCAGAAAAATAGAATAGAATCCCTTTTTCTGGATATGCTGACCTTTATTGTCTATTGTAAATAGGTTTGCTTATTAATTACCACAGAATTAGATGGTTACAGACAGGTACTTCCTACCCCTGTTAACTGGGTCATAAACCCTGATTGGAGGACTCTATTGTTGTATAAAGGGGAAATTCCAGGAAGCAGACTTGGAGAACTGAGCAACGTGACATTATAGACACAGGAGTTCCTGTATTTCACCCAGGCCAGAAGTTAGAATTCCCATGTTCTTATAGAATACCTGCAGCTGTCCATAGCTTTTTGAGTGTAACATACCGGTACTTATCTCCGTCCTATTGTTATTACCTCACATGCACAGTGCATGATAGCTAGATCTGTGCTGCGGTATGTGTAGTGGTCATCTTCCAGTATAATACTGTGTTTCCCCGAAAATAAGACCGGGTCTTATATTAATTTTGGCAACAAAAGACACAGTAGGGCTTATTTTCAGGGTAGGTCTTACCATGTAATGTGCTGTCTTCTCTCCCCCTCTCTCTCCCTGCCTGTCAGGAATCCCCAATGTGAACTGAGTTAAAATGCTTGTAAAATCCTATAATCCACTCTATTACTGTAGTATATAATGTACAATGTGTGTGTTTCTGTAATATAATTGTGCCAAATACCTTCGTTAGCGCCGCTCTGTGCTTCGGTGACCCGTCGGAGCTCTCTTCCCTGCAATTATATTACAGAAACACACACATTGTACATTATATTCTACTGTAATAGAGTGGATTATATGATTTTACAAGCTTTTTAAATTAGGGCTTATTGTTGGGGTAGGGCTTATATTGCAACCCTCTTGGAAAATAACGCTAGGTCTTATTTTCGGGGTAGGTCTTATTTTCGGGGAAACACAGTAGTAGGTGAATCTGTTTATTGTAATCGAGTTTATATGTGGTTCCTGTTATTTTAGTTAACCACTTGCCGACCACCACACGCCAATTTACATTGGCAGAATGGCAGGGGCAGGCAAATGGGTGTACCTGTACGTCCCTTTGAATTTGCTGCCTAGCGGGCGTGTGCGCAGCCGACAGCATGCCCTGCCGTGTGCCACAGGAGCGGGTCCTGCAAACTCGATGTTTGGCGGCGACCCACGATCATGACACAGATAGGCAGAATGGGGAGATGCCTGTGTAAACAAGGCATTGCCCTGTTCTGCCTAGCAACATGACAGGGATCTACTGTTCCCTGTCATCGGGAGCAGTGATCTCTGTCATGTTGCATTGAGACCATCCCCTCTACAGTTAGAACACATCCCTAGGACACACTTAACCCCTTGATCACCCCCTAGTGTTTAACCCCTTCCCTGCCAGTGTGATTTATACAGTAATCAGTGGCTATTTGTAGCTCTGATCGCTGTATAAATGATAATGGTCCCAAAATAGTGTCAAAAGTGTCCGATGTGCCCGCCATAATGTCGCAGTACTAGTAAAAAAATAAATAATAAAAATACCATAAATCTATCTCTTATTTTGTAGACGCTATAACTTTTGAGCAAACCAATCCATATACACTTATTGCAATCTTTTTTACCAAAAATATGTAGAAGGATACATATCGGCCTAAACTGAGGAAAAAATTATTTTTTTAATGTGTTTTTTGGGGAATATTTATTATAGCAAAAAGTAAAAAATATTGAATTTTTTTCAAAATTGTTGCTCTTTTTGTGTTTAAAGAGCAAAAAATTTAAACGACAGAGGTGATCAAATACCACCAAAATAAATCTCTATTTGTGGGAAAAAAAGGATGTCAATTTTGTTTGGGTTCAACGTCGTACGACCGCGTAATTGTCAGCTAAAGCAACACAGTACAGAATCGCAAAACATGCTCTGGTCAGGAAGGGGGTAAATCCTTCTGGGGCCAAAGTGGTTAAATATGTCCCTTCTGGTCTAGATATAGCTAGTTTTAGCTCTGGGCTCAATAACCAGCATAGGCTAGAGCCAGTATAGTTACCCAATGCCCACTTTTGGTAGTTAGAGGTCTAGTTGCATGACAGATTAGAAACTACCGGGGACCAAGACCAGAGTAGATAGGCTGACTCTGGAGTTCCAGTACTACACAACAGTTTCTGCTAGTGCTATGTACGTTCCTGGCTGATTAGACAATGGTTGGAGGATTTCTCCATCACTCCTGATTTGTCTTCATGTCTCCAGGACAAAGACAGACATAGCATTAAGATCATTCTCAAGGGCCCCTGCAGCTGAACTTTGCGTCAAAATACATCTGGAGGTATCTTTAATAACGACAGTAAAACCTTGGATTGCGAGCACAATCCGTTCTGGAAAAGTACTTGTAATCCAAAGCGCTCGTATATCAAAGCAAATTTCCCAATAAGAAATAATGGAAACTCAGATGATTCCTTCCACAACCATTTATTCATATAAAAATGATTACAGCAATACAAAATACAGTATAAAGTGTACTGCAAAAATAAAAAAATTGACCTGCACTTCAGGAGCTACAGAGTATAAAAGAGAAAAGAGGCGCTTCACACTGCTGCGACTAGAAAGTCGGCATTACTTTGCAAGGCTACTTTGAGGCAAATTCATGCCTGAGTAATCTTCCTGTAATGTCGGATCCAAATTATATCAAGATAAGATAAGGATCCGACTTGAAGGCAACTTCCATTAAAGTCTATGGGCACAAGTCGGATAGAAGTCACCTTGAAGTAGTACAAGAACCTTTTCTAAAGTCGGTGCGACTTCAGTAGTGCTAATTAAAACAGCTCTCATTGAATTCTCTTATAAAATGGGATTTCATATGTCACGCGACTTGAAGTCTCACAAGTCGGATCCCAAGTCGCGCCGTGACGCTACTCTTATTGCAAGACCATGCTCATTTATCAAGGTAAAATAAAAAATGTTGCTCGTCTTGTAAAACACTCGCAATCCAAGGTTTTACTGTATATATATTTGAGTATACAGTATGTGCACACATCCACCAGGGTTCTTGTTGGGCTCTTTGCTGATAATACCTGTTATCACCTTATTTTTGGTGTTATGAGAAAAAAGAGAAAAAAGAGCTTTGCTTCCTTCGCCACTTTAGCTTAGGGGATGTTACATGGTTAGTCAGATTGAAAAAAGACACAAGTCCATCCAGTTCAACCATAAAAAAATAAAAAAAATAGGTCTGACTGAGCTTGTGTGATCTGGTGTGTTTTAACTGATCTCTGCACCCTATTTCTGTTCTCCTGAGTCCAACCTTCCCCCAGTAACTCCATATGTATGACGTTAAGTAAATTGTCAAATCATTTGTTCTTGTTGCTGGTAATATGTGAAGAGAGATGTACCAGATCTACTGTTGCCTTTGCCAAAAAGATCAGCTTCAGTTACTCCAGGACAATGTCAACAGCAGCTTTTTGGGCTTCTTATTTTCTGGCAGTTTTGACATTTTGTGTCCAGGTCTCAAAGCCCTGGCCAGCAAGATCAGTGTCCATGCCAATCTCCAAGTCAATTGAAAGGATGAATCAATCTATTTAAAGTCTGAATCTACTCATCAATGCATTGGGTCCTCAAAGAGAGACTGTGATCGCTAGTGGAAGAGCTTCTGAAGACATCAGGCTAATGACGAAACGTGTCAAGCTGGGATGCACCTTGCACTACGTTGTACACCGGTGGAATTCTCACTAACACCATGCGGGTCCGTCTTCCACTGATCCTTTTGCACAGTGTGGTTGTTCGCACGGGAGGGGATTTTTAACCTTTTTGAAAGCAGAGCCTACTAAGGAGGCTGTCACGAGGATGCTATATACAGACATCCAATACAGGTGGTCAGATCATTGGGCTGCACATTAAGGAATCAGGAACCGAGTAAGTGAAAAATATATATATTTATTAAAGATAAAGACACACGTGTAAACAAAAACACAGCAAACCATAAGCAAGAAACGAATACAAAAGAACACAACAAACCCCAAAACAACCTAATCTAACTATCTAACTAATATATACAAAAGAGAACACACATGCATGAACAAGGCAGGGATGAGAGACAAGGGGAGCAGAAGGCCAGGTACTGGGAGCAGACAGCAAGGGGGAGCTGGTATTAGGGGACATGTCTCAGGGGACAGGTCTCAGGGGACAGGGTACAAGGATCAGAGTCCAGGACAAGGCAGGGAATGGATCAGGATCAAGTTCAGGCAGGGACCAGGCTTACAGAAGGAATTCTGGAGCACTGAGCTTTGTTAAGGGCGGGTTTATATAGTCCAGCAGACCCAGATCAGGTGTGCTTGATGGCTCGAAGAGAGTCTTGGTGAGGAGAAACCCGCTGGTGGCCACCAGAACTACACCCACTGGTGCTGAAAGCAACAGTGCCACCAGCAGGTGAGCCCAGTAATGACACCATTCCTGACAGTTCCCCCCTCTTAAGGAGTGGCCTCCGGACACTCCATTCAGCCCTTGATTTGGCAGTCCGAGTGGATGCGGAAACATCCTAAAAGGTTTCCATACTGAGTCTGCGGACTTCTTCGTATTTTCTAGGCCTGAGTCCTTTAGTCCACTGGGGGACGTGCCACTAGAGTCTGAAAATAGGACACGCATCCCACCACCAGGGTCAGGAAGTTTAGATTCGGAAATAAAAATTAGCAGGGCAACGGGCAAGAACCCATCGGAGGCAGACCACGCAGGGGCATCCATCAGGAAGACATCAGCGGCCAGCTGGGTATCAGGAACAGGTTTTAGCAGGGACCATATCCTCAGGCTGGGCAGCAGGCTCCGAGTCATCAGGCTGGGCAGCGTTAAAGGAACCACCAGGCAGAGTATCAGGAATGGGACCATCAGGAACTGGATCGTGAGGCTGGATACCAGGTACTAGGTCACCAAGCAAGACAGTAGGCTCTGGGACATCAGACTGGGCAGCGGGCACCGGAGCAGCAGACAGGAACCTCTCAGGCTAGGCAGCAGACGGGATCATCTCAGGCTGGGCAGCAGACGGGAACATCTCAGGCTGGCAGGCTGGTACAAGGTCTTCAGGCTGGCAGGCTGGTACAGGGTCTTCAGGCTGGCAGGCTGGCATGGGGTCTTCAGGCTGGCAGGCTGGCACGGGGTCTTCAGGCTGGCAGGCTGGCACGGGGTCTTCAGGCTGGCAGGCTGGCACGGGAACTTCAGGCTGGCAGGCTGGCATGGGAACTTCAGGCTGGCAGGCTGGCACAGGGTCTTCAGGCTGGCAGGCTGGCACAGGGTCTTCAGGCTGGCAGGCTGGCACAGGGTCTTCAGGCTGGCAGGCTGGCATGGGAAATTCAGGCTGGCACGGGAACTTCAGGCTGTCACGGGAACTTCAGGCTGGCAGGCTGGCACGGGGACTTCAGGCTGGCAGGCTGGCACGGGGACTTCAGGCTGGCAGGCTGGCACGGGGACTTCAGGCTGGCACGGGAACTTCAGGCTGGCAGGCTGGTACGGGAACTTCAGGCTGGCAGGCTGGCACAGGGTCTTCAGGCTGGCAGGCTGGCACAGGAACTTCAGGCTGGCAGGCTGGCACGGGAACTTCAGGCTGGAAGGCTGGCACGGGAACTTCAGGCTGGCACGGGGACTTCAGGCTGGCAGGGTGGCACGGGGACTTCAGGCTGGCAGGGTGGCACGGGGACTTCAGGCTGGAGCAGATTGGTTGGTGTGGAGGCAGGTTGGGATACCGGTAAGATTGTGTGGGTTGGAAAGTACTCCGCTTCTTTTTGGGCTTAGTCACTGCAGGTTTGCAAGTAACGGGGGGAATATATGAAAAGTTTGGGATTGGGCAAATGGAAGAAAATGGCAGAGGTGCAGGGACAGTGGCTGGAGGAGGTTCTTGTGGATTGGCTACAGATAGGAGGGAAGAAGCAGGTGGATTGAAGGCAGGGTAGGTGCAACAGGTAGAGACGGTGTAGTAGTATTTGGGGGGCTGAACACACTGGACGGTAGCTGGGGTTGCCATAGGTGACGGGCGGATACATTCTTGGGAAGGCAGGTGATTAGTGGCAGGGTTGAGTTGTTGTGGTTTAGCTAGATACAGGAGATCAGACCAGGCCTGAAGCACAGGCTGAACAAAATAAGGTTTGCACACTGCTTGCCTGACCAGAGACTGCACTGAATCAATGCATGCTGCAAGCACCTGTTGAGGACAAGCAGAGTAGTGCTCATGGAAAAAGGCTGAGTCATCTTCCAACAGCCACACCAAAGATTCTACTTCAGCTGCATCAAAAGGAGGTGTATAATCATCTGTTCCACTAGAGGCATCAGACAGGGCCAACTCTGTACAGATACAGATCAAAGCTTGTACATCCTCAAACAAAAAATAGCCCTGATCCACAAAAACGTGAGTTATGCGGATGTATTCCAATAACTGCTCTCTGGTGTATTCTTTTAGCGTCTGATAACAGAAGTCTCTGTCATCTGTCGCCAGGAGCGAAAGATAAAGAATATCGTCCACCTGCATCTTGGTAATTTTAACAAGTGCTCAGACCCAATTCCCAGGTGCAGCCGATCTGATTGTATGGCTCCAGAATTCTGTCACGAGGATGCTATACACAGACATCCAATACAGGTGGTCAGATCATTGGGCTGCACATTAAGGAATCAGGAACCGAGTAAGTGAAAAATATATATTTATTAAAGATAAAGACACACGTGTAAACAAAAACACAGCAAACCATAAGCAAGAAACGAATACAAAAGAACACAACAAACCCCAAAACAACCTAATCTAACTATCTAACTAATATATACAAAAGAGAACACACATACATGAACAAGGCAGGGATGAGAGACAAGGGGAGAAGAAGGCCAGGTACTGGGAGCAGACAGCAAGGGGGAGCTGGTATCAGGGGACAGGTCTCAGGGGACAGGGTACAAGGATCAGAGTCCAGGACAAGGCAGGGAATGGATCAGGATCAGGTTCAAGTTCAGGCAATGGATCAGGTTCAGGCAGGGACCAGGCTTGCAGAAGGAATTCTGGAGCACTGAGCTTTGTTAAGGGCGGGTTTATATAGTCCAGCAGACCCAGATCAGGTGTGCTTGATGGCAGGAAGAGAGTCTTGGTGAGGAGACACCCGCTGGTGGCCACCAGAACTACACCCACTGGTGCTGAAAGCAACAGTGCCACCAGCAGGTGAGCCCAGTAATGACACCATTCCTGACAGGCTTTTTTTACGCTATGATGAGTCTGTTCTCAGTTTTTTCTCTTTTCTTCTGCCACTGACATCCCACATTGGAACTTCTGACCACCGCGAGGAGGGCATTTTGGGAACTGGCTGGTGGATATACTTTCATCACATAGACCACCAAAGCCTTTACAGATCCTTCTTGTCATAAGTAGTGATGAGCCGAACACCCCCGGGTTCAGTTCGCACCAGAACCTGCGAACGGACCGAAAGTTTGCACGAACTTTAGAACCCTATTAAATACAATGGATGCGAACGTTCGAAATCTAAAGTGCTAATTATAACGACTATTATGCATGTTATTGTCCTAAAAAGGGTTTGGGAATCCGGGTTCTGCACCAGGGGACATGTATCAATCCAAAAAAAAGTTTTAAAAACGGCCGTTTTTCGGGAGCAGTCATTTTAATGATGCATAAAGTGAAAAATAAAAAAGTCAAATATTCCTTTAAATATCGTACCTGGGGGGTGTCTAAAGTATGCCTGTGAAGTGCCACGTGTTTCCCGTGTTTAGAACTGTCCCTGCACAAAATTACATTTCTAAAGGAAAAAAAGCCATTTAAAACTGCTTGCGGCTTTAATGTAATGTCTGGTCCCGGTAATATGGATGAAAATCTTTAAGAAAAATGGCATAGCTACCCCATCACAGCGCCCCCCCATACCCCAGCCCATTACCAGCCCCTTTGGGTCTTGTATGGATATTAAGGGGAACCCCGCACACAAAATAAAAAAGGCCCTATATACTCTGAACAGCCGTATACAGGCGGTGCATACAAGACAGGGACTGTAGGTTTGTTCTTATGTAGAATCTGTTTGTAATTTTGAACAGGTACATTGTTTAAGTGTAGCTCCAGCCAAAAAATCTATTTTTAAGCTTTTTGGAAAACATAGGGAAGGGTTATCACCCCTGTAACATTTGTTTTGCTGTCTGTGCAGTGTGCACCTGTTCAGAACAGTTCACCTCACTTTCCGTCCTAATGACAAATGTTTTTTGAAAATTTTGGGTTTTTATTGAAACAAGAATTGGTGATAAAGCATCAGTGGAGAGGAGACACTTTTTTTCCCATATTAACTCTTATGCCGCGTACACACGATCATTATTCACGGCGGTTAAAAAAACGCCGTGAATAATGACAGGAAAAACGAAGGAACCGCTTGGTTCCCTACACACGGTCGTTTTTCCCGTCATTTTTTCTCTTGACGAGAAAAACGACCGTCTGTGGGCTCCGCGGCAGTGTTTCCCTATGGGAAAACTGCCGCGGAAAAAAATGCTGGAAAAAACGACGAGAAAATTTAGAACATGTTCTAATTTTTCTCGTCGTTTTTTATGCCGTTTTTCTCGACGAGAAAAACCACATAAAGCCCACAGACGATCGTTTTTCTCGGCGAAATGAAAAAATGCAGTTTTTCTCGTCGAGAAAAGCGGTCGTGTGTACGCGGCATTACAGGAGAGAATTTGCCTTCCTAGGGGTAGATTTCCTCTCACTTCCTGTTGTATCCTTCCGTTTGCAAGGAGGAGTCGTTTGTAAGTTGGATGTTTGAAAGTAGGGGCCTGCCGTATATACTCAGCTGAAATTTGCCCCTTACATGTTGGTGTTGCCACAACACTGTGAGCCCTCACAGTTACTCTTTGTGGGCGCATGAATGGGCCCTGCTGTGAATTATTAGATCAAGAATTGTAATTGCATGCCCCTGTTGAACAGGGGCTGAAAAATTGGGCCTTTGGTGGTGGTGGTGGTGGTGTTGACACAACACTGTAAGGCCTCACAGTTACTCTTGGTGAGCGCAGGAATGGGCCCTGCTGTGAATTATTAGATCAAGAATTGTAATTGCATGCCCCTGTTGAACAGGGGCTGAAAAATTGGGCCTTTGGTGGTGGTGGTGGTGGTGTTGACACAACACTGTAAGGCCTCACAGTTACTCTTGGTGGGCGCAGGAATGGGCCCTGCTGTGAATTATTAGATCAAGAATTGTAATTACATGCCCCTGTTAAACAGGGGCAGAAAAATTGGGCCTTAGGCACTGGTGCCACAACACTGCAACCCCTCACAGATACTGTACTTGGAGCACAGCAATGAGCCCTGTTGCAAAGTATTGCATCAAAAATTGTAATTACACGCCCCTGTTAAACAGGGGCTGAAAAATTGGGCTTAAGCCACTGGTGCTGGTGCCACGACACTGCAACCTCTCCCAGATACTCTAGTTGGAGTGCAGGAATGAGCCCTGCTGCAAAGCATTGCATAAAAAATTGTAATAACACGCCCCTGTTGAACAGGGGCTGAAAAATTGGGCCTTAGCCACTGGTGTTGGTGCCACGACACTGCAACCTCTCCCAGATACTCTAGTTGGAGTGCAGGAATGAGCCCTGCTGCAAAGCATTGCATAAAAAATTGTAATAACACGCCCCTGTTAAACAGGGGCTGAAAAATTGGGCCTTAGCCACTGGTGCTGGTGCCACGACACTGCAACCTCTCCCAGATACTCTAGTTGGAGTGCAGGAATGAGCCCTGCTGCAAAGCATTGCATAAAAAATTGTGATTACATGCCCCTGTTAAACAGGGGCTGAAAAATTGGGCCTTAGCCACTGGTGGCGGCACCCAGAAACAAAAATGTTCTTCCAAGCTATCATCATCAATTGGATTATTGAGGAGGAGGAGGATAGTCAGTCAACATAACAGGACAGTCTATCAGCATCAGCATCAGTCTTGAAGGGATGTGACATTTGAAAATAAATTAGTCTGTTATATCAGCTTCAGGTGTTTGGTAGCTGGTGGTGATCCAAGACTGGTTCATCTTTATGAAGGTCAGTCGATCAACCGAGTCGGTGGACAGGCGCACACTGTGATCCGTGACAAATCCTCCAGCAGCACTGAATGTGCATTCTGAAAGAACGCTGGATTCAGGACAGGCCAGTAGCTCAATTGCATACTGTGCAAGCTCTGGCCAGTGATCCATCCTCAAGACCCAGTAAGCCAGAGGATTTTCGGTGGGGAAGGTGTCCAAGTCTGACCTTGCCCCTAGGTATTCCTGCACCATGTATATCAGACGCTGGCGATGGTTGCTGGAACCGATCATACCTTGGGGCTGCGGACTAAAGAATTGTCTGAACGCATCGGTCAGACGGCCACCTTCCCCACCGCTCCTTCTTTGACTGACCGAAGCCTCAGCAACTCGTTGTCCAGGACCAGGAGTTTGTAACCTCCCAGTCTCTGGGAACGCGTTGCACAGACCTTTCTGCAAGGCTTCCCGGAGTTGTCTCATCCTCTGCTCCCTCTGCGACGGTAAGATAAGGTCCGCAACCTTACCCTTGTACCGTGGATCAAGGAGAGTGGCCAGCCAGTAATGGTCCCTCTCCTTGATTCGAAGAATACGAGGATCCTTCCGCAGATTTTGCAGGATCAGGGAGGCCATGCAGCGTAGGTTAGCTGAGGCATTCGGTCCGAAGTCCTCTGGGTCACTAAGGACGACATGATCCGCAGCCACCTCCTCCCAGCCACGTACAAGTCCACAGGTTTCTTGGGACTGTAAATCATCCCTAAAAGACTGCTGACACAATCCTCCTCCTCCTCCTCCTGTGCGATGGGTGGGACAGAAGGAACACTGTCTGGGTAAAGGGGGCCTTGAGAGGCAAGGAAGTCCTCCTCTTCCTGCCTCTGTTCTGCCTCAAGTGCCCTGTCCATTATTCCACGCAGCGTATGTTCCAACAGGTGGACAAGAGGTACAGTGTCACTGATGCATGCACTGTCACTGCTCACCATCCTCGTGGCCTCCTCAAATGGTGCCAGGACAGTGCATGCATCCCTGATCATGCCCCACTGGCGTGGTGAAAAAAACCCGAGCTCCCCTGACCCTGTCCTGGTGCCGTAGTCGCACAGGTACTCATTGATGGCCCTCTGCTGCGTGTGCAGCCACTGCAGCATGGCCAACGTTGAGTTCCACCTGGTGGGCATGTCACATATAAGGCTGTTCTTGGGCAGGTTCAACTCCTTTTGCAGCTCAGCCAGGCGAGCACTGGCATTATAAGATCTGTGGAAATGCACACAGACTTTCCTGGCCTGCCTCAGGACATCCTGTAAGCCCGGGTACCTGCCCAAGAACCGCTGCACCACCAGGTTAAGGACGTGAGCCACACAGGGCACATGGGTCAGTTGTCCCTGTCGGAGGGCGGAGAGGAGGTTGGTGCCATTGTCGCAAACCACCATTCCTGGCTTAAGCTGGCGTGGCATCAACCACCTCTCGGCCTGCCCCTGCAGAGCAGACAGAACCTCTGCCCCAGTGTGGCTCCTGTCCCCCAAACACACCAGCGCAAGCACGGCATGGCATCTTTTTTCCTGCGTACTTGCGTAGCCCCTTGAACGCCTACGGAGCACCGCTGGATCCGAGGACAAAGCACAGGAAGAGGCCATGGAGGAAGAAGAAGAGGAGGGGGTGGAGGAGAGAGGTGTGTCACAACCAGTAGTAGCATTTTGGAGGCGTGGCGGCGGAAAAACCTCCAACACTACTGCACCTTGTCCTGCATCCTTCCCAGCTGCCAAAAGAGTGACCCAATGGGCTGTGAAAGAAAGGTAACGTCCCTGTCCATGCCTGCTGGACCATGAGTCAGCGGTAATATGCACCTTACCGCTGACCGCCCTGTCCAGCGAGGCCAAGACATTGCCTTCCACATGCCGGTAGAGAGCCGGAATCGCCTTCCGTGAGAAAAAGTGGCGTTTGGGAACCTGCCACTGAGGAACCGCACATTGCACAAACTCACGGAAGGGGGTCGAGTCTACCAACTGAAAAGGCAGCAGTTGAAGCGCTAGCAATTTAGCCAAGCTAGCATTCAACCGCTGGGCATGTGGATGGCTGGGAGTGAACTTCTTTCGACGGTCCAGCAGCTGGGGCAGGGAAATTTGCCTGCTAGAATCGGACGTCGGTGTACTGCTAGCAGAGTGCCAGCAAGTACTTGGCTGTGACACACCTAATTCTACACCTTTATTCCTCTCAGTGCAGGTTTCAGAGAGGACTGAAGGTATAGTGGGGTTGGAGATCCCAGCTGATGCGGTGCAAGGAGAGGTCCGCTTTGTTCTTTGGTGTGGGTCTTTAAGGTAGGCTTGCCAACGAGCTGCATGGCAGGTCAACATATGTCTGGTCAAGCATGTGGTGCCCAAGCGGGTGATGTTTTGGCCACGCGATATACGCTTGAGACATATGTTGCAAACAGCAGCTGTGCGATCTGATGCACTCGACTCAAAAAAGGCCCACACCAAAGAACTTTTTGAATAACGGGCAGAGGCAGCGCCCTGCACAGGCGGAGCTCTGCGGTGTGATTCCGTCGGTGTGCTGCCCTTACGCTGGCCCCCCGAGGGCATCCTGCCTCGTTGGAGTGTGCCTCCTCCTCATCCTCCTCCTCCTCCTCTCTCCTATTAGGCACCCACGTGGAGTCAGTGACCTCATCATTCCCTCCCTCCTCATCACTGGAGCCAATCTGGCAGTATGCTGCAGCTGCTGGAACATGACTGCCAGATTGGTGTCCTTCTTGAGCATCCCCTCTCTCTGCTCTCACGCTACTGCCTTCCTCTAGCTGGGTATCATCATCAGACCCTTCGAAACGCTGGGCATCCTCCTGGAGCATGTACCCAACACTGTGCTCAAACAGTTCGGGGGACTCCTCAGGAGGACATGGTTGGTCTAGGGAAGGAGTGACTGATGATGACATTGATACCAGGGAAGAGGACGCTTTGGCAGCTGCTTTGCCAGTACCCTGAGCCTGGGTGAGAGAGGATGAGGAGGATGAGGAGGACTTGGTCATCCACTCTACCAAGTCTTCGGCATGATGCGGCTCAACACGTCCAGCTGCCGAAAAGAAGGACAAGCGTGTCCCATGGCCACGTGCTGATGGCGATGCACCGCATCCACGACCAGCACTGTTGTCTCTAGACACAGAGCCTGCTTGCCCTCTTTTATTGGCTTCTGACTGTCTGCCTCTCCTTGTTTGCCTTCCAGACATTCTAATGGCCTGCAGGGAAATGGGAAAACCAGCAATAAGGCCTAGCTTCAGGAGTATATTTTGCAGGAATCACACTACGCCTGCTGTAGGTGCTGCAAATGCCTGTTGGTGTAACACACCAGGAAAACGCAGCAATACAGGCTAACTTGAGGTGTAATATGATCAGGAGGCACACTCCGCCCGCTGTAAGTGCTGCAAATGCCTGTTGGTGTAACACACCAGGAAAAAGCAGCAATACAGGCTAACTTAAGGTGTAATATGATCAGGAGGCACACTCCGCCCGCTGTAAGTGCTCCAAATGCCTGTTGGTGTAACACACCAGGAAAACGCAGCAATACAGGCTAACTTCAGGTGTATAAGGTGCAGGAGGCACACTCCGCCCACTTTAAGTGCTGCAAATGCCTGTTGGTGTAACACACCAGGAAAACACAGCAATACAGGCTAACTTCAGGTGTAATATGATCAGGAGGCACACTCCGCCCGCTGTAAGTGCTGCAAATGCCTGTTGGTGTAACACACCAGGAAAACGCAGCAATACAGGCTAACTTCAGGTGTAATATGATCAGGAGGCACACTCCGCCCACTGTAAGTGCTGCAAATGCCTGTTGGTGTAACACACCAGGAAAAAGCAGCAATACAGGCTAACTTCAGGTGTAATATGATCAGGAGGCACACTCCGCCCGCTGTAAGTGCTGCAAATGCCTGTTGGTGTAACACACTAGGAAAACGCAGCAATACAGGCTAACTTCAGGTGTATAAGGTGCAGGAGGCACACTCCGCCCGCTGTAAGTGCTGCAAATGCCTGTTGGTGTAACACACCAGGAAAACGCACCAATACAGGCTAACTTCAGGTGTAATATGATCAGGAGGCACACTCCGCCCGCTGTAAGTGCTGCAAATGCCTGTTGGTGTAACACACCAGGAAAAAGCAGCAATACAGGCTAACTTCAGGTGTAATATGATCAGGAGGCACACTCCGCCTGCTGTAAGTGCTGCAAATGCCTGTTGGTGTAACACACCAGGAAAACGCAGCAATACAGGCTAACTTCAGGTGTATAAGGTGCAGGAGGCACACTCCGCCCGCTGTAAGTGCTGCAAATGCCTGTTGGTGTAACACACCAGGAAAACGCAGCAATACAGGCTAACTTCAGGTGTAATATGATCAGGAGGCACACTCTGCCCGCTGTAAGTGCTGCAAATGCCTGTTGGTGTAACACACCAGGAAAAAGCAGCAATACAGGCTAACTTCAGGTGTAATATGATCAGGAGGCACACTCCACCCGCTGTAAGTGCTGCAAATGCCTGTTGGTGTAACACACCAGGAAAAAGCAGCAATACAGGCTAACTTCAGGTGTAATATGATCAGGAGACACACTCCGCCCCCTGTAAGTGCTGCAAATGCCTGTTGGTGTAACACACCAGGAAAACGCAGCATAACAGGCTAACTTCAGGTGTATAAGGTGCAGGAGGCACACTCCGCCCGCTGTAAGTGCTGCAAATGCCTGTTGGTGTAACACACCAGGAAAACACAGCAATACGGGCTAGCTTCAGGTGTATACTGTGCAGGAGGCTTAGCAACAATGACACTGACACTGTCCCCTGCCTATCCTTCTCTCTCCCTGCACACAAGGTTTATCAAAGTATATGACACTGACACTCTCCCTGCCTATCCTTCTCTCTCCCTGCACACAAGGTTTAGCAAAGAATATGACACTGACACTGTCCCCTACCTATCCTTCTCTCTCCCTGCACACAAGGTTTATCAAAGTATATGACACCGACACTCTCCCTGCCTATCCTTCTCTCTCCCTGCACACAAGGTTTAGCAAAGAATATGACACTGACACTGTTCCCTGCCTATCCTTCTCTCTCCCTGCACACAAGGTTTACCAAAGAATATGACACTGACACTCTCCCTGCCTATCCTTCTCTCTCCCTGCACACAAGGTTTAGCAAAGAATGTGACACTGACACTGTCCCCTGCCTATCCTTCTCTCTCCCTGCACACAAGGTTTAGCAAAGAATATGACACTGACACTCTCCCTGCCTATCCTTCTCTCTCCCTACACACAAGTTTGAGGTACAAATAGCACTGACACTGTCCCTGCCTATGTAACTCTTTCCCTGCGCCAGAACACACTACACAAGGCCGCCGCGCTGGCGGCCTTTTATAGTGTGGGGCGTGTGCTAAACCCCCTGAGCTATAATTGGCCACAGGCAACCTGCCTGTGGCCAATTATGGCTCTCCTAGCTGCCGGCGCTGTGATTGGCCAAGCATGCGGGGTCACAGTGCATGCTTGGCCAATCACAGCGCCGGGATTGCACTGCAATGGCGCAGTGTATTGTGGGCCGTTCGCGTCACTCGAATTTGGCGCGAACGGCCAAAATCGTTTGATGTTCGCCGAACGGTCGAACAGCCGATGTTCGAGTCGAACTTATGTTCGACTCGAACACCGAGCTCATCCCTAGTCATAAGGCAGGGGGGGCAACAACATCTGGTGAGTGTGGACTTTCAAATTATTAATCACACGTGGTATTTTTCCTCTTTAGGACTCATTACTGGAGCAATTTGCTGATCACTGCAGAAAGAATTCCACATACTGGATGCCACAGGGGATCATTTGGGACTTTGTTTTTTAATTATCACTATATGGACTTTACTTGTTTTTGGTTTTAGTTTAATATGTGTTTGTTCCATAAGGTTTCTTTTTCTTTTTGAGCACATTTATATACAGTATCTCACATTTTTGTAAATATTTTATTATACCTTTTATGTGACAACACTGAAGAAATTACACTTTGCTACGATGTAAAGTAGGGAGTGCACAGCTTGTATAACAGTGTAAATTTGCTGTCCCCTCAAAATAATTCAACACACATCCATTAATGTCTAAACCGCTGGCAACAAAAGTAAGTACACCCCCAAGTAAAATTGTCCAAATTGGGCTCAAAGTGTCAATATTTTGTTTGGACGCCATTATTTTCTAGCACTGCCTTAACCCTCTTGGGCATGGAGTTCACCAGAGCTTCACAGGTTGCCACTGGAGTCCTCTTCCACTCCTCCATGATGACATCACGGAGCTGGTGGATGTTAGAGACCATGCGCTCCTCCACCTTCCATTTGAGGATGCCCCATAGATGCTCAATATGGTTTAGGTCTGGAGACATGCTTGGCCATTCCATCACCTTTACCCTCAGCTTCTTTAGCAAGGCAGTGGTCATCTTGGAGGTGTTTGGGGTCGTTATCATGTTGAAATACTGCCCTGCGGCCCAGTCTCCAAAGGGAGGGGATCATGCTCTGCTTCAGTATGTCACAGTACATATTGCATTCATGGTTCCCTCAATGAACTGTAGCTCCCCAGTGCCGGCAGCACTCATGCAGCCCCAGACCATGACACTCCCACCACCATGCTTGACTGTAGGCAAGACACACTTGTCTTTGTACCCTCACCTGGTTGCCGCCACACACAACCAGGTGAGGGTACAAATGCGGACTATATACAGTATCATTGTTTTAAACACTAGGTTTGGAACAGCAGCTGCAAACACCAACATACTATCAATATAATTTTTTCACTATTGGCACGGGTGGATTTACATTTTACACTTGAACCTGATTGAAAATCTCTGGAGAGATCTGAAAATGGCTGTGCACCGAAGCTCCCCATCCAACCAGATGGAGCTTGAGAGGTCCTGCAAGGAAGAATGGGAGAAACTGCCCAAAAATAGGTGTGCCAAGCTTGTAGCATCATACTCAAAAAGACTTGAGGCTCTAATTGGTGCCAAAGGTGCTTCAACAAAGTATTGAGCAAAGGCTGTGAATACTAATGTACGTATCATTTTTTCATTTTTGATTTTTAATAAATTTGCAAAGATTTCAAACAAACTTCATTTACGTTGTGATTATGGGGTATTGTTTTTAGAATTTTGAGGAAAATAATGAACTAAATCCATTTTGGAATAAGGCTGTAACATAAGAAAATGTGGAAAAAGAAAAGCGATGTCAATACTTTCTGGATGCACTGTAGCTATAGCGTTCAGCAAGCACATTACCTTGTGTGTTATTTATACTAAGAATAACAGGAAACATATATGCATAAAATACTATATAATGCACAGAAATTATATTATTACACTTATTCTGCTATTTTCACTATAGAAAAAATTTATATATTTTCCACAAGCAACTATATTTTTCTTATTCAACATTCAAATACATCTTTTGTGAAGTTATAGTAATGTAGCTAGTAAGTGGTTTGCATATTAGCACATGTTGCCACCTTGTGGTATATCGGTGGTACTTTTTTAGGCTAAAAGTGTTATGAAGTTTATGATTGCTCTAAATGTTTTACACATTCATTTTAAAGCGGAGCTCCGCCGGAAAAAAAATATATTAAAAGCCAGCAGCTACAGCTACAGCAGCTGCTGGCTTTTAATATTTGGACACTTACCTGTCCTGGAGTCCAGCGACGTCCGCAGCAGAGGACGAGCGATCGCTCGTCGCTTTGCTGCTCCCTCCGCCATCCTCGCTTAGGGAACCAGGAAGTGAAGCCCTGCGGCTTCATGCCCGGTTCCCTACGGCGCATGCGCGAGTCGCGCTGCGCCGTTCTGATTGGTGCTCCTGTGTTCTGGGAGCCGAGTGTCTCCCAGAACACCAAGGGAAGTCTGCGGGAAGTGACATCACTCCCGCAGATTCCCGGAGAGAGGACTCCCGGATGTGGGTGAAAATACCTGTCTTAGACAGGTATCTTCACCCCCCTCCCCCCTGAAAGGTGTCAATTGTGACACCGGAGGGGGGGGAGGGTTCCGATGAGAGGAACTTTTAATTTAGGGTGGAGCTCCACTTTAAGTTGCTGTTTAGCAGTCTCTGCCTCTCAATTTTCATGCCATCAGATTTCATCAGTAATTTCTTAGTAGCTGGGTGGAGATTTTGACACTGCAAAAGCCTGTGGAGGCTTAAGCCTCGTACACAAGACCGTTTGTGTGTATGGTTTCTTGTCAAGAAAACTGCCTGGAATCTCGACGAGAAAAATAGAGAACCTGCTCTCTATTTTCTCGTGAGGATTCTCGTTTTTCTCGTCGGGATTCTCATCGGCTTGTTTCCCGACGAGAAAACCGGTCGTGTGTATGCTTTTTTGAGTCTTAAAAAAACGCGCATGCTCAGAATCAAGTATGAGACGGGAGCGCCTCTTCTGGTAAAACTAGTGTTCGTAATGGAGATAGCACATTCGTCACGCTGTAACGAACTGAAAGCATGAAGACTGAAAATCGTGAATCGTCTCTCCCCAAACTTTTACTAACACGCGGTAACACGAGATCAGCAAAAGCAGCCCAAGGGGTGGCGCCATTGGAATCGAACTTCCCCTTTATACTGCCGTCGTACGTGTTGTACGTCACCGCGCTTTACAACAACAAGATTTTTAATTGACAGTGTGTATGCAAGGAAAGCTTGACAAGATACCCGTCAAGCTTGACAAGAATCTCGTCGAGAAAACCAAGTTTTTTTTACGACGGGATTCTCGGCCGTGTGTACGAGGCTTGAGAGGGGAACTAGTGGTTCCAGGCTCACTCTTCTTGGACATAATGACATAATGATATCACTTGATGGTTCTTGAGCCTGCTTAAGAACCTGGATATCAAAAGAGTCAGCGGAAAAATATACTGTATCCCCAATTGAAGTACCATTGATGGTGTAAGAAATCCACCCCACTGTGACTTCCAAGGTATCACTACCAGGTCAGTTTGTTGTGTTCCCCACAAAAGAGCTAGTTGATTGAAAATGTTCTCAGGTCCAACAGTTGTTGTTTTTTATTAGTAGATTTTAATTAATTGACTCAACAGATTGGATTGATACTAGTGGAAAGGAAGTATTGTATTAGCACTGACACATTTATTTTGGCATTATTTTGCTTTGATGTCATCTAGTGTTAATTGTGTGTATTTATATCACTGATTGGATATTTTATTAAGGAATCAGATTCCATTATATATTTTTGTTTATTAGAAGTGTGGCACATTGAATATTTATGTTTATTTTCCACACAAAAGTTTGGGAATGTGTTAAGTGCTGCCCACTTAGATACTACATAAATACCAGTTGCTCGCAAGAAGTTGTGGCACCCATTTGATAGTTGACTGGACCTCCCTCATCGGGGTCTGGTTTCTTATTCAACCTTATCTCTGAATGTACACCACTGCCCTTTTTTTCAGATTTAAAATAACCCACATTTCATCCAACAGCAGGGCAAACATTAGTAAAGTCTTTACGCAGGTCTGAGCTTTAGAATGCTTGATACAATATTCAGAGATTAAATGTCATCCATCCAAGTGCCACTTGGTTCTAGAAGTGTACCATCCCATCCTTTTAGGCTGGCATCTGAGGTAACTGTGATTTCAATTGGCTACATGGCCTTATTTAAACTCAGTAGTTCCTCCCCGCTTTTCATCCAGATAAAGTGACAGCATAGTGTCACGAAACGCGCAGATGTGCGTTGCTGTGGGTGGTAGATGACACTACCACTGTGACCAATTATCCCCCCTGCATGACCTAAGTGACTCAAGACCATATGGAACTTTGAACCAGCTGCAATACCTCTCTTTCACCACTCCGTCTACACCTCAGCCTATCACACTCAGTGCGCTTGTAAACCTTGAACCAAGTTGACGTGATCGCATGATCCAGTACGCATTAGGCAGCTAACGTGATCTGCCAGCCAGGATCCCTGCACGTCCCGGCTTCTCTCCGGTTCCTTGCGGCCAAATCCGTAGTTCGGATAGCCTTCCAGCATCGAGCCATGGACGGGTAAGCATTATTAGTGTGACTACACTAAGCTTTCCCCGACTTGGAAGAGCCTCCGACACCCGATTATGTGCAGAGTGTGATGTACAACAACGTCCAGAACGGGTAAGCTAGCCTTCTATAGCCTTCATTTAGCTACCCGTGATTCCCTAATAGACGCTGGCTTCGAGGTTTGAAGTGGTGTAAGGCATACCTATTGACAGCACAAGCCTAACTATTCCTGGAATTTTTATCAGTATAATAGACTGTGTATGAACAAATAGCATATGCTTTCACAGACGAGTACTTCCTTATGATCTCCATAGGAAACAATGGACTGCCTAATATGACTTATTCCCTACAGTGACACTTTTTCAGTATCCTGGAAGTTACCCCATTTTTTTTGAACTGAGTTTGCAGTTGCTACAGTCCTTCTGAAATTTAATACCTTACCCAGGATTTAGGGAACTTTCTACACCTTCAATTACATTTGTTTCCAGGGTCTTCCTTCATTGAGCCACTTTCTTTGATGTTTATATACATCCAGGATATTTGGGATACACTCCTTATTTGGCCCAGTGGTGTGCCCCACACCCCCACATTTTTAACAACAACGTTGTACTTTTTATAAGTGATTAAATTATTGATTCAGCTACTCTGGAGGAACAATTCCCCTCTGGGAGATTTGTTTACAGCCCCATGGGAATTCTTTTTGATTAAATCTTTTTGTATGTTCACCAATAAATCTTTACCTAACACCAGCAGAATTGTGGTTGATTCACTAGAAGACTTTCGTTTGGGATTTCTTTTATCCCAAACCCTCTTTTGTTTTTCAGTAACTGTGTACCAGCCTATAGGGTAACTCCACTTTGTGGGGAAAAAAAAAAGGTTGTATAGCATATACAGTTGCTACACAAGTCATATTGTAATTAAATGGTATTTAAAACAAATCAATCTCAGTGCTGTTGAGCACGGACAGCTAAGTGAGGAGCTCTGTTATGCAACTGACCTTCCCTATATGCGATCATATTGCGGGGCATGTGTGAGTGCAACTGTGTTTCTATTACACATATGTCGTTGCCAGTTCATTTATTTGCACAATGAGTTTTGTCACTCTTTTCTTTTTGAGCAACACGGGTCTATGAAGGATTGAAAGTAATGAAGGTTTGAAAGCAATCCATCACATCATTGGAGACTCTAATCCTGATCATCTGGGTATCGTTGTCCTCCTGATTTCTATTTTCACCAAGGAGGGTGTCTGACTTTTTTTCTTAAACATTAATAGATATTTGGAAAGCACTTTCATTTATTTTTGTAACCACATTATTTATTCATTTATTTTAGTGGAGGTTCACTGGATATTAATATAATTGTTTACATATTGGATCACTATAATTGTCTACATATTGGATCACTGTGCAATAATTAAGGTTGATGATAGCGCTTTATTAACCCTTACTTCTATTTAAACCTACCTTTCCTTTTCAATCTTCAGCTCTGTAATTTCCTGTAAAATGCAATGCAATATGGCTACCTGGAGGTGTTCTGTACACAGGTGGTTTACGAAACGCCCCCAAAAATATGATTGGCTTACTGATATTCCCAGAAGTCTGTGCTAAGTTACAAGCCATATTTTGGGCATCCTCTGTAAAACAAAAGTACTCGCAAAGAGAAATCATGTCTAAAGGGATTCAGACCCTGGCACTTTCCTCAATAGAACCTTGCAAGTGCAGCAGCTGATTGATAATTGTAAAGTCACTCCCATTAACATAAATGTTGCACATTGACCAGGTGGGTTCGATGGTTGGAATGCGGCACTTGTAGGTACCATGGATGGAGCTCCGACGCTCTCCACGGTCCTCCTTAGCCGCGACCTGGTTTGCGCTTCGCTTTGCATACCTACCGGGCAGTATTGGGGGTAACATATCCCGCCTGCCAGGCGGGATATGTTACACGTGGACACCAGTGCCGGTGTGTGCGTCCTGGCCATGGCGCATATTTAGGAGGGGAAGGCGAGGATACAGACAGGCGACCCAGATGGCTACCCTGGACTTCGGACCATTCATCTGGCAGAAGCCTCTTTTTTCTGTGGCGTTATTAAAAAGAGGTCCTACAAAAATGCGTTTGTCCTGAAACATATGTAGCAGGACTGCAAGCTGGACCTTCTCATCCCTGAAAGTGGTTACCCTCATGGATTAGCTGGTTCAGGGCACTGGACCTATCTTTCATTAGGGCTGATATTTGTACCAGCAACCTTTTTTGTATGTGATGTAAATTGAATAGGAATTTTAACTTTTTTTGATATGGATATTAAATTTTAAAATCCATTCTCTTAATGCCAAACCAAATGACTTATTTCAGGACGAGGCACAGTTTATCAGTTTGTATCTACACTGCCACCCTGTGTTGACCTTTAAAATGGTTTATCCGAGACCTGTGATTTTGGCAAAGCCATCCAGTATGCAAAGGAGTTTGGGCATGAAAACAAGAGGGGAAGTCAAAAAGATAAGCACGTTGTCTGTGAACAGACAGAGTTTATGTAGGTCTTTCCCTAGTTCAACACCCTTAATATCCAGATCTAGACAAATCGACTGTGCTAAAGGTTTTGAAAATAAACCAGACTGATAATCAGCTTATTGGACATACTGTAGGCCTAGGGGTGGTTAAAGAGGGAAGCCACTCATTTTAGAAAATGAGGGCCAAACCCCCAACGTCATATAGTATATTGAGGGTATGCTCAGGAGACCATGTCAATTGCCTTTATAATATCTAGGAATAAAATAAAGGTTGGTATGCACCTATTATGTGCTGTGTTAATTATAACGACCACCCTACGTCAAGAGGGCCGGGACACCAAGGAGTAATGCTCTTCTAAGGTTATCCCAAAAATATGTCCAACCTGTTTGGAAAACCCGGGGGAAAAGCTGGAGTAACAATAATTAAATCCCAACACCCTCAGAGACCTAATATATCTTGTAACGAGTTGGCAACAAAATGGCAATCTGCTTACTAGATAGTGAACTGGATGGACTATTGCCTTTATTCAACCTTACCTACTTGTAGCGATACCCCCAACTTAAGAGAGCCGCTGATATTGTTTCGGACCCTGTACACAGCACTGCCAACCCCCGGCAATCTACTCGACCCTCCCCTGGCACAGTTAGTCTAGGGAATGATAGACTGGTAATGTCTCTGCGATATCTATGACTCAGCCCCACAATAAAGCAAACAGTAATAAAGTATAGTAATTGACACTGATACTGGAGTACTTAACTATAGCAACTTTACTTTTGAATAAAAGTTTAGGTAGAAGTACAGTACATAATAACACATGCAGAGCCCTGCAATATTAGTGACACTTAGCAATACTGTATAAAATATACTAGCACACCACGCTGCAGCTATCCTCCTCGTGAGCAATATGGCGCCCAATAATGTTCCTTCGCTACCCAGTCAGGCCTGACTTAAAGTAAGGTATAGTCTTAGGGTGAAGAATCTTTGCATGCAAGGAAAACGGTGGTGCACATCAGGAACAACAAATTGTAATCCAACGGGACAGTGTCTCAGCAAAGTAACAACTCCCAGGAGACTATCAAACTCAGTTCTGGAAATAGTCTCCTGCTAGAACATTTGATATAGCACTAAGGGCTAAGGCAGTCAGTAGGCCTAAACAAAGTACTTGACTATAACTTTGAGCAAGTGCTCTCTCACCACACCGGACTTAGTCCCCGTCCGTAACTTCCACCACTGTGTATCCGCACACAGGGTCTCCGATAGCCGGGTCTTCGGTCCTCCTGATGTCAGTGAGAAACTAATGGAGATCAGGTGCCACACAGGCTCCGCAGTGGAGTGGAAGGCTCTTTGGAAGTGCGCAAGGCCCAGGCTTCAGGCCTCGCACCAGCAGCAAGTCCGCACAGGGGATCCTCTTGCTAGAAGGGCGGCGTCCAAAAGAGGCTGAGCTTCGCCTCCGCTTCACCTTTATAGCCCACCCCATGAGTCTCTGCGGTTGGCAATGCACCTTGGGTGCTGAACGGGGTTCTGGGTATCGTAGTCCTGGATCCTTAAAGGAGATTCCCGCTACATACTATAAATTATGAAACTCATAGGTCAATTATTCAGATAGGCTGACTGTTTTACACTCTGTTGATTTCAACAAAACAAAAAAAAATAATTCTGCCCTCCTCTACAAGGACCTTTACCATAGACTAAAGGTCTAACACAGATTCTGGTATTCTGATCCATAGGTTAGAGGTACGGGACCTTTTTCCAAAGACCTCTAAGCAGGTTTTAAGTGTAATGCCGCGTACACACGATCGGAAAATCCGACAAGAAAACCGTAGATTTTTTTCCGACGGAATGTTGGCTCAAAATTGTGTTGCATACACACGGTCACACAAAATTCTGACCGTCAAGAAAGCGGTGACGTACAAGACGTATGATGAGCCGAGATGAATGAAGTTCAATAGGCAGTTTGGCTCTTCTGCTTGATTCTGAGCATGCATGTTTTTTTTTGCTTCGGAATTGCATACAGACGATCTAAATTTCCGGCAAGAACTTTTCTTGTCGGAAAAATTGAGAACCAGCTCTCAAATTTTTGTTGTCGGAAAATCTGACAGAAAAAGTCAGATGGAGCCTACACACGGTCAGAATTTCCGACCAAAAGCTCACATCGTACTTTTCTTGTCGGAAATACTGACCGTGTGTACGCGGCATTAGATTTTTCTCTCTAAGGACCTCCAGACCACAGTTATGGACCTGGGTGACAGTTTTGAGAGCCTTTCATATGGTCCTCCAGGTCTGCTATGCATTTTCCTAAATCATGAAGATAGCCAGTCAGTAATCTGGTCTGAAGTGGTCTTAAGTGCTTTTGGGAGCATGCGCCCAAACTGCTTTAATAGGCTTTGCGGCAAGAATCCCCCTGTGGATGGAATGTCACCGTGGTCACAATCTTAGTTCCCTTCCTCACCTGTAGCAGGTTGTGTGCCAGAGATTGATTCTGTGGAGCCGCACTGTGAGGGGGGCTGCCATCCTAGTAGGCACCCCGGACAGGGCCTCCTTGATGGATTTTTTTTGAGGCTTCACGCAGGTGTCAGTTAGAACCATGCTACGTACCGTGATGGTTCTTGGGATGTGAGCGGTCCCAGTTACCATCAGAGATGAGGCCAGGTGTGCGCTGTAGCCTGTATGCTCCAGACAATGCAATGTATGCTCCAGAATGCCGCAGAGCTCTACTCAGCCTTTGTGAGCATGAGCCCCCCAAACTAATGTGTTTTTAAATGTCACGTGATCCTCCATAAACATTCTAACATGCCCAGTCTAATCAGTGAGGCACCACTAAGGGGGCAGTAGTGAGTGGAACAACCTGACTAAGCACTGCTAAGACTGAGAGGCCTTATTAACCTCCCTGGCGGTATGATTATGTCAGACTTTAGGTGCTGAAAGCGGTACAATTATTTTGCATGGAAATTTGGCGTTTTATATTGTAGGCCTGTAATTCTTAGGAATAACTCACTTAAATCTGTCCAAAAAAGAGTCTAGTAGACATCCCCGGTATGATAAAGTTTGAAACACTAAATCATTAATTATAATATAATAAATAACTATAAATAATTATAACAAATAATAATATAATAATAATAAAAATTATTCACTAATGTAATCAAATCAAAAACACTGAAATTTGCTCAGTTGCAGAATTGTCGCTGTCATTAGATTCAGTGTTTGATGAAGAATTTCCCCACAAATCGATATTGCTCAATTCTGCGAGTGATTCTAATGTGTTGTCGCTGTTTTCTAGCTAGTCTAAAACCACTTTTGACGTAAACGGACACTTTTTGGTTGCTATGGACAATCTCCAGTTTGCAGGCAGAAAGAACAGTTTTTGTAATATAAAACTGCATGCAGGGCACTGGACAGACCAATAGGGACAAAGGGGATGTGTAATTTATTTATACAGTACTGTAATCTGTAAGATTACAGTATACAGTATCTATACTGTGTTTTTACTTTTTTGAATTTCCCGCCGAACTCCGCCCCGTGCGCCGCAACGTCGCAGGGAACGGAGCTCGGCGGCACTCGGCAGTCACCAGTGTGTGAATCGAGCGAGGAGACAGCTTGCACACACAGCGGGACACATCGAAGGATCCAGGGACAAGGTAAGTAACTTCCCCTGTATCCTGCAATGCGATCCCGAGTCTGGCTCCGGGTTACCGCTTTCTACATTAAAAATCCACCCCGAGCCAGACTCAGGATTACTGCCAGGGAGGTTAAACAAAAATACAGTTGACTCTTACAGGGCCCTGCAAGAGTCAATGGTATAGCAGAAAATATTTAGTTAAAACAATCTAAGCACAAAATCACGGTTCTAGTGTACACTTTCTATATATTTGAAATGTGTGCTCGCGAGCTCCCCCTAGTGGGCAATACTATACACGTGTCCCAGCACTATCTGCTCTAGACAGGCCTGACTAAGTTCAGTGTAAAGTTCCTTCCAGAAGTAGGAGTCTTCTCTAGCATTCGTTGGTGCACATAAAACATTTGTGATCCATTAGGTAAAGGAAAAGGCAGGAAAACTGAACATCCACAATGTTTATGAGTGGGTATAACTTGCTGGCGGTGCAGACGCCAATCTTTAAACACGCGACCACTGCAAGATGCACTATGTCCTGGTATGTGGCGCACTACTTTAATAATAACTGCAGGCCTCTAATAGTCACTTTCCTACACAACAGCCAGTCAAAATTTGGGCAGGTGCCCCCTCACCAAAGCAGGACTCATCCCTCTGGTACGCTCCGCTGCAGGCGTTCCGGTCCCCGGTCTCTTCGCAACTTGCAGTCTCCGGTCCCTCACACAGCCGCACAAGGTGTCGGTAGATGGGCGACTGCGGTCTCTGTAGAGCAAGAGTTGGACACACGGAAAAGGATCCCTCCTTGGCTGAGTGATCCTACTTGACAACTATAGGCCCAGGCTTTCCGGCCTAGACACTACGGCAGCAGGCCTCAACGCAGGCTTCCTGTTTGATAGAAGGCGATGTCCAGAGAGAGTGAGGGTAGCTCCTACCTTCCTTTAAGTAATCTCTCCCAGAAGGCTGTGCCACGATGCAATGCACTCTGGTGCTACAGCTGCACTGTGGGTATTGTAGTCTATTTGCTACCCATGACAATGGAGTCTCTTTCTCCCTGTACTATAAGTTCCATAATGCACCGTTCCACACAGTTAAACAACAGTTACTGCAATGTCATAAACAGACTCCGGAGGGAGCTGGGTTCATCCTCAATACAACAATAGTCTTTTACCACACTGCAAAGTGGCACCCCACTACACACTCCCCCCACTTAAAATCTTTGGTCCCCAAAGACAGCAATACTTTATAACCTGGTATGTGCTGATTAGTACACGCAGAGAAAACTCAGTTAGTTCATATAGGTATAATGCAGTTCACATTCACAAAAGAACCAGGCAGAGGAACCTCCCACCAAACCTTGGAGAAGAGGTTGTCCTGCCTACAGGCCACCTTAACTGGTACAGCCTGACCAGATGTGCCAGGGGGTGAGCTAGGGTTGCCCTCCACCAAATTTACAGTGGAAGGACCAGGCATATCAACTGTCCCTTTTGAGGTGAGGATAGTTTCTTTGGAGCATTCACCCAATTGATCATAAGTCAGTCTCTTAGGAGGGTGAATGACTCTTCTCTCTCTTTGTTCCTTAGGTGTCAAAGTCTCAAGAGCAATGGATTCTGCTGTCTCTGTGGATTCCTCAGTTGCTTCTATTAGTAATAGGCTCTATTACTCCAGGGGCATCCAATTCTCCTTCGGGAAGAGATGAAGTATCTTCAGGGTCTTCAATTGGCAAGGAATCCAGATCATTCTCCAATTCCTCAGTGAGCATGCTGTGAGGCACAAACTCAGGGGCCTCTGGGCGAAGAGTTTCACTGTCAGCTACTTCAGATGGTGACAGGGAAGTGGTCATAGGTTCTGGTACTTGAGATGACCACAGCCAATCAGATTCCATTTCTTCATCCTCAGAGTCTTCCTTCTCAGAGCCTTCATCCTCTACATCTGTAAGGGTCGACTGTGATCTGGTAACCGGTCTGGAAGCTCGGGAGGTTGAAGGGGACTCTTGTGAATCTGACATGGGAGGTAGGTGAACTGCTTCGGAGAGGGGCAACATATGATTCCTATGCCAAGTCTTTTGTGGGACTACACTCCCTTCTGGCCTGATCGGATATACAGGAAGGCCTGGCAACTGCTTGCAGATGACATATGGCTGTGATTTCCAGCGGTCAGCCAACATGTGTTTTCCGGGGATACCCAAATTCCTCAATAGTACTCGGTCCCCTGGCTGCAAGTCCTGTATTCTGACCTTGAGGTCGAAGTTTCTTTTGTCCCTCAATCCTCTTTGATCTTATGTAACTTGAGATTTTTCATACTCTTGCATAACCGATCCACATACTCCTTGTGGGATGCTACTGAAGCATGATCAAGCGATATGCCAAAGGCCAAGTCCACTGGTAACCGAGCCTCCCGCCCAAACATCAAGCGGTACGGGGAATATCCAGTAGCATCACTGGTGCTGTTGTATGCATGTACAATGGCAGCTACATGTTTGCTCCAGTTTTGCTTCTTCTCTGAGCTCAGAGTCCCCAACATGTCTAAAAGGATCTGGTTAAACCGTTCAGACTGAGCATACCCTTGTGGGTGGTATGGGGTGGTTCTAGTCTTTTTAATGCCCATTGCCCAACAAGTCTAACAACTTCCTTATCAGTTTGCTTTCAAAGTCTCTCCCTTGATCTAAATGAAGGCGTTGGGGCAGACCATAATGCACAAAGAACTTCTCCACAAGTACTTTTGCTACTGTCGAGGCTGTCTGGTCCTTTGTTGGGAATGCTTGAGCATATCTGGTGAAATGGTCTGTTACCACCAGAACATTCCCCTGTCCACTCAGATCAGGCTCCAGGCAAAGGAAATCAATGCACACCAGTTCCATGGGTCCCTGACTCTGTAGATGGCCCATTGGGGCGGCTTGATGGGGCAGAGTCTTCCTCTGGATGCATCGGGCACAAGAATGACAGTGCCCTTCAACTTTGGCCTGCATACAGGGCCAATAGAATCGGTCTCTTACTAGTTGGAAAGTTCTTTCAGACCCCAGATGACCATGATCGTCATGGAGAGCAGTTAAGACGGCCTCCCTGTGTTTAGCAGGCAGGAACAGTTGCCACTTTTCTTCTGGATCATCAGAGGGGCCTCTTCGGTAGACCACCCCTTGATGTATCTGCAGCCGGTCCCACTCTCTGTGTAATAGTCGGGCTTCTTTAGAGGAGCCTGTTAGAAGCATCTCAGGACACTGGTTTTCCAAGGCCTTCAATACCAGTTTTCCCAGGGGGTCTTCTAATTGATCCCTCCTTAAGTCCTTCTTGGACAGTTTAGATAGACCTTCTTCTCCGACCTGGGTCACATTGCAGTAACATCTGGGTACTCCAACAGCCAAAACTCCATTCTCTTCAGCTCTTGATCCTCCTCTGACCTGAAGTTCCGCTCCCTGGTACAGGGCTCGCACTCCTTCGGGGGTCAACTGAGCCCACTCTTCAGTAGGGTCACTGGAAGCATGGGACCTTCTGGATAGGGCATCTGCATCCCTTTTTCCAACTCCAGGTAGATACTTCAGGCTGAATGTAAAACCCGAAAGGGCGGCCAACCACCTATGTCCTGTTGCATTCAGTTTGGCGGTGGTCAGGAGGTAGGTGAGTGGATTTTTATCCGTCTTGACTATGAATTCAGCCCCGTATAAATAGTCTTTCAACTTGTCCACTACAGCCCACTTTAATGCCAGGAATTCGAGCTTGTGTGTGGGGTAATTCTTCTCAGCGGGAACCAGACTCCTACTCACATAGGCAACAGGCCGCAGGTGACCACGTGCTCTTGGTATAGAACCCCACCTAGCCCATCTCGACTGGTATCAACATGCAATTCATAGGGTTTTGTGGTATCTGCGTAGACCAAAACGGGGGCAGTGGTTAGGCTTTCCTTTAACTGGATGAAGACCTCTTCACACTTGGTGGTCCATTGGTCCTGGATAGACTCTTTAGGCTTCCTAGGCCCCATGGAGGGCACCACAAGCTTGACTGGCTCTGGGACATCATCCTCTCCGTCGCTCCTCAGTAATTCATTGAGGGGCTGGGCGATCTTGGCAAACCCCTCCACGAACCATCTATAGTAGGAGCAGAAGCCCAGGAAGAACCGAAGCTCGGTCACATTGGTGGGTCTTGGCCAAGAGGTGACAGCATCCAGCTTTTCAGGGTCTGTGGCTATCCCTTCTAAGGATACAATGTGGCCCAGGTAATGGACTGAGGACTGGTAAAATTGGCACTTCTCTAAAGAAAGCTTCAGGCCTTCTTCATGGAGCCTCTTTAAGACCTTTTCCAACCGCTCTTCATGTTCTTCTAGAGTTCTGCCGAACACAATAATGTCGTCCAGGTACACCAGTACATCAATCAGGTTCATGTCTCCCACCGTTTTCTCCATAAGTCTTTGAAAAGTGGCTGGGGCTCCTGACAAGCCCTGGGGCATGTGGTTGAACTCAAAGAAACCCACTGGGGTGATGAAGGCTGTTTTCTCCTGATCTTCAGCGTGCATGGGAATCTGATAATACCCACTCTTCAAGCCCATCACACTGAACCACTTGGCCCCTGATAAACTCTGCAAAGCGTCTTCTATTCGGGGGGTGGTGTACTGATCAGGTATAGTTCTTCTGTTCAGTGTTCGGTAGTCGATACACAGCCTTAGTGACCCATTTTTCTTCCGAACTACCACTACTGGGGAGGCGTAGGGGCTTCGGGACTCTCGGAAAATTGCCCGTCCTCTTAAGTTCTGCTAGTTGCTCGCCCAGATCTTCTAAGTCAGCCAGGGGAACCCGTCGGACTCTTTCCCTAAATGGTTTATCTTCCTGTAGACGAATCTTGTGGGTAGCACTCTTCGCACATCCCACATCAAATTCATCTTTAGAGAATATCTTCTGCCATTGAGCAAGTTGGGCCTTGACCCTCTCCTTCCATACTGGTGGGAGAGTCGTGTCTTCAGAGCAGAGCTTCTCCACGGTAACTTCACCCCTTTCTTCCTTCTCCAAGTCAGATGGAGCAACTGGGGTGGCCTGGTTCACTTGGCCCAACAGCATTCTGGCCGGTATCCTCACTGGGATGGTGGTGGTATTTCTAATGCTCAACGAGACCTTCCTGTGACTTCTCTTCAAGGCCTTCAATGGGAGGTGAGCGCACTGACGTCATCACCAAGGGACAGGCGACTGCAGGCCGGCTGGCTTTTTACATTGAGATGAATTATCGTCTTTCCTGTAAGTGTATTTTATGCTTTTTTTAAATACATTTTTTTACGGTAATACACTATTGAGTGTTTTTACTTCTTGGGACCATTCGTTAGCTGAGGTCAATTCCTGGTTTATCGCTCTGGACTTGTTCTTCCCACTGAAGAGTATGGGCTGCTGATGGGCTTGATATCCCCTTGCCTCTGGTAAGCGGCACATTCATAAGGTGGTGGATCACGGGTGTTGCATGCATAAAGGTCTTCCCTCAATATTTTCTCACCTTTATCCACGGTTTATTTCCATCACGGATTACTGTTATTAGAAAGTTGGGACTGTACTATTGATTGTCACTACTTATCTTCATACTGGATGTGATTATTGATTTTCCCTTTACATATCCCTTATACATACATCACTTTCACATATGGTTTATGGTATATGGTTTATGCACTTTGTTTGATTGACTGATTTTAATATCGGTCCCTAATGTTATAGCGTAGCTGTTTATTGTTCCTTCAATGGGACCACTTTGGGAATT
The DNA here is from genome assembly GCA_029206835.1 of Rana muscosa. Taxonomy (NCBI): domain Eukaryota; kingdom Metazoa; phylum Chordata; class Amphibia; order Anura; family Ranidae; genus Rana; species Rana muscosa. The sequence goes on along the minus strand of CM055117.1, from coordinate 419,221,801 downwards.
ACCAAAAATTGGTTCAAACATTTGAGAGGAAGTCTAGTCTGTTTTGGCACATCAGATACTTTGAGCAATATATCTTGGAGGACCTCAACCCGAAAGGCTTGAGAGTACAAGTATTCCCAAATATCTGGGCCATTTATCCCGACTTTAAGGTTCGATGGGAACAAAACCTCCAATGTTGCTCAAGGAAAATTATGGAACTTATGGTCGAATACTATATGCAGAAACTGAAGGTGGTAGATTGTGAAATTAAGAGAATATATGACGAAAATGTAGCTGAGTTTGGGCCCTTCGATATACGCTTGAAGGAGCATATCCAGACTTTTACTAAGGATCTACTCCTCAAAAAGGAGGATGAGATCGCACGTGACAAATTGGCATTTGCTGGAAAATATGCCTATAATTGGCCACTTTCCAACGGCCAACGGGGGACACGAAGAGGACCAGGTCCTGGTAGAAATTACAGGAGAACGAATGACAAAGACAAATATGACTCTGATTCTTCTGTTAATTCCCTTACCTCACAGAATTCAAGAACTGGAGATCGAGGACGACAGGGAAGATGCAACTCAAGGAAACGACTCCAAAATGGTGGTGGGCATCAGACAGGCACCCAAAGTAAGAAACGAATGACAGATGAGAATGACAGACCGACAGCAGATAACTTTACTGACACTGGACGTCTAGACTCTAACCCTCCCTCTATTAGAGGGACTTCTATGTTTCCTAATCAACCACTGGGTGCCTCATCTGAGACTTCCTCTATTCTTCCCTTGACTCCCAGGACTGTACTCGACTTTAGACAACAAATTATAGAGTCAGCTCAATCAATGGTTAAATCGAACACTTCAACTACCCCGGGAATTATTCCCAAAGAAGGTAGGAGATGACGTATAGATCAATATTTCCCCCGTATTACATGTGCTGACAACTGTGACAATGCTACTCTCTCTAATTCTACTCTTTCTACATCTATCCTTCCCTGTTCTCTGCCAGATCCACAATCTACTCCGACCACTCCTACTAGGGAACTACTCGTCAATAAAACACATCTTGAGGTCATCAATTTGTCCTCATACCCTTTAAGTGTAGAGGAAACGGACCTGTTAAGTCTAGGTCTTAGTTTTTGCCCTAACACTTCCTCGGATAAATTTCAACTAATTAAGGATCTGTATCTGTTTGCTCGCAAACTTACTCTCAAATTTATGTTAGACAAGGAACGCTGTATGAAACCAACCGAGATTTCCCACCAGGAGATATGGAAAGATTTCGGGCTCTCAAGAACCTCGTTCTCCTACTCGATGAGAGCGAGGGAACTGAAAGCCAGGAAGCCTGCCCTGAAACTGAGGAGGTCATAGGTCTAAGAATCCAAAACACGCATTATCAGAATGACATTGAACAACTAAGTAAGGCCGTAAAGAAAAAATCTACTCATTTCCCCTCCCTACACATCAACTCCAATGTTTGGGCCTTTTTGACCCAGGTGATTGGGAATTTTGAATTGCTGGTCTTAACTAGATCTACTGATCAGAACCTGACCAAATCACAAAAACAGGCCTTGGAGGGTCTAAGTCGGAACTCCTTATTGGTGATCAAGCCCTCAGACAAGGGTGGTAATGTTGTGGTGATGGATGAACTGAATTATAGAAACATGTGCTGGGACATCCTGAAAAACCGCGCATGGTACAAACCCATCTCGGAGGATGTCATAGCCAGATATAACCAACAGTACAATGACATCACCCAACATGCCCTCTCTGAGGGCTTGATCACCAAGGAGACCTTTGATGGAATTCAGGTGTCCAATCCTAGAACACCATGATTTACTCCCTCCCTAAAACGCCTAAAAATCTTTCCAAGCCACCAGGACGCCCCATAGTATCGGGCATTGGTGCCAAGACCGAACGGGCGAGTAAATTCGTTGACGAGTATCTCCGCCCGCATGTTACCACTCTCCCCTCTTATATCCAGGACACTCCAGACCTACTAAGAACTTTGGATGGTCTAAATGTTCCCCCTGGATGTTATCTGGTGTCGATTGATGTAGAAGCCCTGTATTCGTCAATCCCACATGGATTGGGCCTTGAGGTCATTGCTAGGTTCCTAAGGGAAAGGGGCCCAAAGTCCCTCAACTTAAACCGATTAGTATTGAAACTTTTGGAACATATTCTTACCTAAAAATGTATTTTCGTTTGATGGGTCCCACTTCCTCCAGGTACAGGGGGTCGCTATGGGCACTTGTTGTGCCCCTTCATATGTGAACCTGTACCTGGGGGGGTGGGAACGGGAACTTTTTGCCAACGAGGAACACAATGACCTATTTGTCCATGTCTTAGGTTGGTTTCGTTTTATTGATGACATACTGCTTATACGGGCGGGGCCCCTCACTACTTTGCATCAATTTATGCAAAGGCTAAGTTTGAACAGCTTCAACCTTAAATTTACGATGATATGCAGTCAAAAGATGATTGCATATCTAGATATTTCAATCTATATCACTGATGAAGGTTCAGTTAAAACCACCCTCTACCGTAAACCCACGGCTGGGAACACTATTTTACATTCTGCAAGTTCCCACCCTGGATCGCTTATACGTAGCATACCCTTTGGACAGTATCTACGTTTAAGACTAAACTGTTCGAACGACATCAAATTGAAGGAAGAGGCTGATCTCTTATATGCACGTCTCAATTTAAGAGGATATAGCAGGAATTGCCTTAAGAAGGCCTTTAACAAGGCCCTAGCTAAACCTAGGAATACGATTCTCTCCAGGACCCCCAAGAAAGCAATGTCTGATCAGGTCAGATTTATTACTACATACTCGGATCAGCACACCAAAGTCAGATCCATCATGCAGAAGCATTGGCACATTTTGGCCGCAGATCCTGTCATAAAGAAGTATGTAGGCAGAAATCCAGAAATCACATTTCGAAGGGCATGCTCAATTCGAGATCGCCTGGTACGAAGTAACTATCGCAGGAATACTGCGAAACCACAGGAGCCCCCTGGACTCTACAAATGTGGTCAATGTGAATATTGCTGTTGATTGAGGGCCCCAAGATAACCCTCCTGAATGGTCAGGTTCATGTTTTGAAACATCATGTTACATGCCAGACCAAGGGGGTAATCTATATTATCTTTTGCTGCTGTGGGGCCTTCTATGTGGGAAAGACTATCCGATCCTTTTGGAAAAGGATTAAAGATCATGTATACTATGCCACCAGTGGCCTCTTGAATACCACTATAGGCCACCATGTGGCATTCAAGCATAGATACGAGCCACAGGTCTTTAGGGTTGCGGCCCTAGATCGAGTATTTAAGGACCCACGAGGTGGAAACTTCGACCAAAGGGTCCTGCAACGGGAGACAGAATGGGTATTCAAGCTGAAGGCTACAATCTACCCAGGCCTGAACGACATGGTGAGCTTTAAACCATTTCTGTAAAGAGAAGAAAAATGTCCGTCTAGAACTAACTGGCAGACTCTTGTTCATATACACTGTCCATTGCACATGGATTGTGAATATGTAGAAATTCCTCATATGGCTTGGTCTCCTATGTCTGCATTTCAAAAATCTTTCGAGCAATGTCTAGGAATCTTTCCTTCTGTCCTATATTTGGTGTTTCACCAAGTATGGACATTATAAATGTGAATATATATAAAAAAAAATTCTATTGTTTTGAGGTATCCTCGGGATAATATGTTTACATAGAGAAAGTGGATTGTCAAGTAATCTTATACATATATATACATGATATATGAGAATATGTGTCCAAATAATAATCATGTGATATACTACAAATTAATGGAATGTTTCTCTACCATATATTTGATTGTTGAACCTATATGGTTTAAAACTTGCTTGTGAATATGATACACATCAAGATAAAACTTAACAATGTTCAGCTAACGTAGTTTGTTTGTCCTCCATATGCACCTTCAATCTCACTTTTGAGACCTTTATGCTGCCTAATGCATTGAATATCTCCTATATCTTATGATCAACGCTGATATTACTATCGCGCTCTACCTATGATCAGTAACTATACATGTATTATTATTTCCTACTTTTCTCTATTTTTCATCTCCTTTATTCTATGCGATGGTACACGGCCTACTTTATTGCAGCCATGATGACCCATTCTTTTCTTCCCCCTTTTCTGGTCTGTTTAGACACTACATTTATTTGTGGGAAATACATGCATTATTTCCCTTTTATAAAATGGAGTTTCCCTCACTTCCGCCAGCACTTGTATGCTGTTTCCTGGCACACGTCACGTTTTGATGACGTCAGCGCGCCGGACGTTCTCTTCGGCGGCGTCTGACTATAAAAACACTCCTATATGCAGTGTGTCCCTTGTGTACAGCGTGAGGCTGTCTCCCGGGGGCTACACTGCACATTCACATTGGATATGTAAGCACTCTGAGCCTTGCACGGCAATCCATTCCATGTCAGCTTTCTGTTTGATCCTAATATCTCCTTATTATCTGTTTTCACGCTCAGAACTGGATCCCCTATACCTCTATGCATATAGGCATACTCGCTTCATCAATAGGCAATTTGTTGTGCCTTTTCTGCGGTGTGAATATTATTGTGCCTCCAGGAACATGTGTGTCAGGTCACCTGTGGCCAGGTGACAGATGCACACCGTAGGGGGACAGGAGTGCACCGCAAGGTAGTGAACCCTATGGCTAACTGCTGCGGATAGGAAACTGGGTGGTTGTGGAAAGCGGGACCAGAGGAGCACAACCGGGATCCTATAGGAAGCTAGAGCCAAATTCCCCAGGGCGCGGAGTCTAAGACCCAGCAGGTCTTCTCCAGAGGCTCTAGTGGTGAGGATGTTATGCTGCAGGCTGGGTCCAGGTCGTGGCCCCTAGAGTCTCCTAGCTCACGCCCCGTAGGATAAGGGGAAAAGAGGGGAAGCAGCAGCACAAGATATAAGAGTAACGAATAACAAGCAGAAGGTCAAGGGCCACAAGCAGACAAGGATAATGAAGGACAAGCTGAAGGTCAAGGGTCACGGGCAGACAGGGATAGTCGGGGACAAGCCAAATATGAAACAGAGAGACAGACGTAGCACACGGCAGGCAGGAACCCAAACACACAATGCCTAACAAACACGTTGATCAGCAAAGCAGGCTTGCAGTGCACAGGTTAATATAGTGTTCTGTGATAGGGCCTGGGGTGGAGTCAGGCTGGGAGGAGATTATAAAGGAAGCCAGGTGAAAGGGTTCTGGCCTCTAAGATGAACACATGAGGAGGAAAGGCAAGATGGCAGACAGACATTAATGCATATCCATGACAGTACCCTCCCTCTTACGAGGCCTCCCCCTTCCCCGCCTGGGCCCAGGTTTAGAGGGAAACTTCAGATGAAACTCCTTTAACAGACGAGGTGCAAAGACCTCACATGCAGTGATCCAAGACCTCTCCTCAGGACCAAACCCTTTCCAATGAACGAGGTACTGAAGAACGCCTTTACAGAGTCGGGAGTCCAGAATTTGACTGATCTCGTACTCCTGATTATCCTCAGAGACAGGCGCCACGGTAGGGAGAGGACGAGAGAATTTATTGAGGACTAAAGGCTTTAGAAGAGCAACATGGAAGGAGTTAGTGATTTTAAGGCTCTTAGGAATCTGGAGTTTGAAACAAACCAGATTCAGTTTAGCAGTTACTGTGTATGGACCAATGAATCGTGGAGCAAACTTCAGAGAAGGAACTCGGAGCTTGATGTTCCTGGTAGAGAGCCAGACTTTGTCCCCTGGCTGAAGAGAAGGCGGTTTATGCCTGCGGCGGTCGGCAAAGCCTTTGAATTTTTCAGCAGCTGCCCGGAGGGAATCATGAACGTCACCCCAAACGGAATTGAGAGACTCCTGAACCGAAGCCAAAGCTGGAATGTCTGGAGAACAGATCATGGGAAGAGGAAGTTGAGGGTGTTTTCCATAAACTGTGAAAAAGGGTGTCTTCTGCGAACTGGTATTCACATGATTGTTATGGGAGAATTCTGCCCACGGGAGTAGAGAGGACCAATCGTCATGATGAGAAGACACAAAGGTGCGAAGAAAGACCTCTAACTCCTGATTAACCATCTCAGTCTGTCCATTGGATTGAGGATGGTAAGAAGAAGAAAAATCCAAGACAATATTGAGGGATTTGCAAAAGGCTCTCCAAAAACGAGACGTGAATTGGACTCCCCTGTCGGAAACAATATGAGAAGGAACCCCATGAAGGCGGAGAATTTCTCGAATGAAAATGGGAACCAAGGCAGGGGCCGAAGGAAGACCAGGAAGAGGAACAAAATGAGCGATCTTGGAGAACCGACCGATTACCACCCAAATGACTGTATTATTCTCAGACAGTGGGAGGTCGGTGATAAAATCCATGGCAATATGAGCCCAGGGCTCCTTAGGAATGGGCAAGGGCATGAGGAGACCAGCAGGAGCTTGTGTGGAGGATTTGGACTGAGCGCAGACATGACAAGCTTTAACGTAGTCTTTGACGCCTGAGCAGAGATTAGGCCCCCAGTAGTGACGACTGATGAGTAGGAAGGATCGGAGGAATCCAGAATGACCTGCCACCTTGGAATCATGTCCCCAACGAAGGATCTTAGCTCTTAGCTCAGTGGGGACAAAGGTCTTACCAGGCGGAATTTTTGACTTCAGGGTGGTAGAGTGGGCAACAATGCATGAGGTTGGAATGATCGGCTCAGGTTCAGGGGCGGACTCCTCGTCCAAAGTGTCAAATGACCTAGAGAGCGCATCAGCCCGACCGTTGCAGGAACCAAGTTTGTAGGTAATCATGAAATTAAAACGGGCAAAGAAGAGACTCCACCTGGCCTGTCTAGGATTCAGAAGTTTAGCATTCTGTAGATACTGTAAATTTTTGTGATCAGTAAAGATCGTTATGGAGTGAGGGGAACCCTCCAAGAGATGACGCCACTCCTCTAACGCCAATTTAATTGCGAGAAGTTCCCGATCACCGATGGCATAATTCCTCTCTGCCTGAGAATTTTTTTTGGAGAAGAACGCACATGGTAGACGTCTCTTCTCAAAGATTTGAAGAAGCACAGCTCCCACCCCCATTGAGGAAGCGTCCACTTCAATAAAAAATGCATTCCCAGGATTTGGTCTCCTCAAGAGGGGGCCAGAAACAAAGGCCTGTTTCAGGTTGTGAAATGCAGAGACAGCTTCGGGAGGCCAGTCTTTGGCATTCACACCCTTCTTGGTCAAAGCGATAATAAGCGCGGCAATGGAAGAGTAATTCCTTATGAACTGCCTATAATAATTAGTGAAGCCAAGAAAGCGCTGTGTGGCCTTGAGGCTAGCAGGAAGAGGCCAGTTGGTAATAGCCAAGACCTTCCCAGGATCCATACGAAGACCCGAACATGAGACAAAGCACCCCAGAAACAGGACCTCAGAACATTCAAAGGAACATTTCTCCAGCTTGGCATAGAGATTGTTCTCTCTAAGACGCTGAAGTACAGTGCGGACATGGTTTCTGTGGACGAGCAGATTTTCAAAAAAGATCAGAATGTCATCCAGATAGATGACAACAAACTGGTACAGCAGATCTCTGAAGATTTCATTGACAAAGTTTTGAAACACGGCTGGAGCATTACACAGACCAAAAGGCATCACCAGGTATTCGTAATGCCCATCTCTAGTGTTGAATGCAGTCTTCCATTCGTCACCCTCCCGTATTCGAATGAGATTGTACGCGCCTCTGAGATCCAACTTGGTGAAAATGGAGGCACCCTTCAACCTATCGAATAGTTCAGATATTAAGGGTAAGGGGTATCGATTTTTAATAGTAACCACATTTAAACCCCGATAATCGATGCAGGGTCTTAAGGTACCATCCTTTTTGGCAACAAAAAAGAACCCTGCCCCTGCAGGCGATGAGGATTTCCGGATGAAACCTCTCTCCAGATTCTCTGCGACATACTCAGACATGGCCTGGGTCTCTGGGATGGACAGAGGGTAGGTACGACCCCTGGGTAGAGTTGCTCCGGGGACAAGATTAATAGCACAGTCAAAAGACCTGTGGGGAGGAAGCACCTCAGCTGATTTCTTACAGAACACATCCCGGTAATCGCTGTATGCAGCGGGAAGATCAGAAGAAACAGAAGTGGCAACAACCGGAAGACTCTCCTTGGGGGTCACCTTGAGAAGACACGACGAGAAACATGAGGAACCCCAGGCCAGGATCTGCCCAGAGACCCAGTCCACATGTGGAGAGTGGAGCTGTAGCCAAGGGAGGCTGTCAGGAAAGACGTTCTCTCACTCATCCCTGCAATCGGGGTCTCAGAATCTCTATGCACAGGCAGACCCGTTCGGCGCATGTGCGATAGCGGCAAACGAGCGTGCGCGGGCACGCGATAGTGGCGAGCGGGCGCGCGCAGATGCGCGGTAGCGCGCGCGCGCCTATGACGCAGTTTGGCGCCAAAGACTGCCTATTTAAAGAGAGCTGTCACTCTGCATCCTTGCTGTCCGGTCTACAGCGTTTCCTGAAGACCCTTGTTACCTGAACCTCTGATCTAATTGCTCTGGTACCTGACCCGGCTTCCCCTGGCTTCTCCTGTCTGCTGCCCGCCTCTGACCACGGCTCGTCCCGACTTCTCTTCTGCCTTCTCCTCTAACCAGTTTGCTGCCCGCCTGATACACTGACCCGGCCTGGACTTTAACTATTCTTGGATCCTGCTTGGTACTCATCTGCCCGCTTGTGTCTGACCCGGCCTGTCTTCACCAAGTCTGCTTCCTGATCCTCTAGTGCCTGCTGCGGACCGCTGCACGTCTCCCATCAGTTATCCACCGCTGCAGTCTGCTGCTTCTACTTCCACCTGCCTCCGTTCCTGCCAGGCACTTGTGCTCCTTTGCCCTCCTGAGCCCCTGTCTGCTCTATCAGGGGTTCTCGAGCCAGAGGTCTACGAGAGGCCACTCCCTGCACGTCGGGCTCACCTACCAGGTACGTGACAGAGGCCCAATACAACTGGGGTAGAGGCCTTGGGTAGAATAAGAAAGGATATCCACTCCTGGTGGAGAATCCCTACCGACATCCTAATGGGTAGCGTCTGGAAGCGAATAGGTCCCCCTGGGAGAACAGTGCCATCAATTGCCGAGACTAACAATGGGGTAGTGAGAGGTGAAAGGGTAAGCTTCATAGAAGAAGCAGTTCTCCAATCCATAAAATTGCCGGCAGCCCCGGAATCCAGATATGCAAGGGTTGACTGAGGAGAAGTGCCTATATGAAGGAACACCGGCATGAGAAGGCGAGAAGGTGATGTTTCTGGGTCCAATACTCCACTTTCCAAATGTATTAGACCCGAGCGTTTCCCGGACGAAGCGAGCAGGAGTCACGAAAATGACCCTTGCCCCCACAATAGAGGCACAAGCCCAGAGTTCTGCGCCTAGCACGTTCTTCGGGGGTTAGCCTGGTCCGGCCCAGCTGCATAGGTTCCTCAGCAGGTAGAGGATGCTCCACGGGACGAAGGGAGGGGAGCTCAGACTGGCTAGAACCCAGAGAGTGCTGGCGTCTTTTTTCTAAGGACCTCTCTTGAAAGCGAATGTCGATCTGATTGCATAACCAAATTACATCGTCCAGACCGACGGGAATGGCTCTTCCCGCTAATTCGTTTTTCACTCGGTCAGAGAGGCCATGTAAAAAGATAGCGACCAGGGCCTCATTATTCCAGCTCAATTCAGCTGTGTGGATACGGAACTGAAGAGCGTATTGTCCCACTGAACTAGATTCTTGGCGAAGACGTAAGACAGCACTAGCCGCTGAAGAAGCCCGAGCCGGCTCTTCGAAGATATTACGAATGAGCTTCAAGAAGTCGGACAGGCTGGAAACCACCGGATCATTCCTTTCCCACAGGGGGGCAGCCCAGGCTAAAGCTTCACCGGAGAGGAGGGAAATGATATAGGCTACCTTAGCCCGGTCAGACAGGAAGTTTTGAGGCTGAAGCTCAAAATGAATCGTGCACTGGTTGAGAAACCCCCTGCAGGCCTTGGAGTCCCCAGAGAAACGGAACGGAGCTGGCAGTTTTAGTGAGTGTGTGGCTGCGACTGGTGCGATAGGTACAGCCGCTGGTTGTACTTGAGGTTGCGGATTCGGGGTTCCCAAGGAGGCCTGAAGCTGCTCGAAGTGAGAAGCCAGATCCTGGAGGAATCGCATCACCTGAGTCTGATTCGATTCCTGGGTTTCAAGTCTGCGAACTAAGCCCTGCAATGGATCATCCGTGGGGAGCGGCATGTCAGCCGGGTTCATGGCTGATCAAACTGTCAGGCCACCTGTGGCCAGGTGACAGATGCACACCGTAGGGGGACAGGAGTGCACTGCAAGGTAGTGAACCCTATGGCTGACTGCTGCGGATAGGAAACTGGGTGGTTGTGGAAAGCGGGACCAGAGGAGCACAACCGGGATCCTATAGGAAGCTAGAGCCAAGATTCCCCAGGGTGCGGAGTCTAAGACCCAGCAGGTCTTCTCCAGAGCCTCTAGTGGTGAGGATGTTATGCTGCAGGCTGGGTCCAGGTCACGGCCCCTAGAGTCTCCTAGCTCACGCCCCGTAGGATAAGGGGAAAAGAGGGGAAGCAGCAGCACAAGATATAAGAGTAACGAATAACAAGCAGAAGGTCAAGGGCCACAAGCAGACAAGGATAAAGAAGGACAAGCCGAAGGTCAAGGGTTATGAGCAGACAGGGATAGTCGGGGACAAGCCAAATATGAAACAGAGAGACAGACGTAGCACACGGCAGGCAGGAACCCAAACACACAATGCCTAACAAACACGTTGATCAGCAAAGCAGGCTTGCAGTGCACAGGTTAATATAGTGTTCTGTGATAGGGCCTGGGGTGGAGTCAGGCTGGGAGGAGATTATAAAGGAAGCCAGGTGAAAGGGTTCTGGCCTCTAAGATGAACACATGAGGAGGAAAGGTAAGATGACAGACAGACATTAATGCATATCCATGACAATGTGGATGCTTTTTGCCCCCGCTGTCTAAAGTGGCTCGGACAAGCTTGGTAATCTATACTTATATATATCCATAGTGTCCTCTTCTACAAGTACTTCTTTCCCCTTCCCCCCCCTCTTCTCTCTCTCTCTTTTCTTGTCTTGATAGGATCTAATTCCAATATCTTTCTCATTGACATGTGCAGATCTGTAGGACATTCAGAGGCATTTAATGTTTGCCCAATCGGATGTTCCCATAGGGTGCCTATAGGTTACTCCTTATAAAACTGCAGGTAGGATCTCTACACGAACCTCCAATATATGGGGGTACTGGTGTACTTTGTTCCAATGGGATCCTTCATGTTATTTATATATATATATTTTTTCTCTTTTTTTATTTTTCTACCAGAAATCTATACTGCATGTATACGCCACATCATTTTATTTACGGAATTCCTGGACTCTTACAAAGTTCTTATTAGCTGGATTTATGTGAGGTATATATATATACATTTTCTCGATATATGCTAGGTGCGGTTCCTTGCCAGCGCTTTTTTGGCCCTGGCATTGATTTGGGAGTTGATGCATTTGGAGGACATACAACGGTTTTAACCAATAATGAAACTTGTTTTTAGTTTGTGTATTGTTATGTATGTGTACTCTAATGTCAGTATCTCATTTCAGACAATAAGATTTGTCCCACCTGTACAATCTCTTGTTACCAGTCCGTCCTGACGAAGCCTCACGGCGAAACGCTTTGACATTCAGACGTACAAGGGACTCCATCCATACTGTCTTTTCATTTCTGTATGGTTTTTATTGAACATTGTCAAAGTTTTTTATGTCATTAAAATATAATATTTTTTTTTTCATTCCATTCTCTGTGTGTTGCCTTTAAAGTCCGACCCAAGGTTTTGCTCTTCGAGCAATTTCAAACAATTATCACGTAATTACGGATGTGGCAGTGTGAGTGCCTTCCCTTATTCCCCTAATATCCACTTTGGGAATTACTTCTATTCCCCTTTGACTCTCCTGTGGATCTGGTACAAGGACAATGAAGGGGCCTGGTTGTTTCCAGGTAAGCTTGACAGAAGCTTTCAAACAAGTCACCTCGCCTGGCTGTAATACCTTCTCTGTCCTATCTAGTTTCCAGATCCTCCCAACCCCTTCTGCTGGGGCATTTTTCTCCAGCACTAGGCGCTTGTAGACTTGCTGTAACATGGGGTGAACTCTTGTTGTTGAGTCATCCTGCTCTAGGGCTACAGGTGTCAGCAGTCTCCTCACCAGGTCAGTGTTGGTCCCTATAATGAGGGAACTCTTGCTGGTTCCTGGCAGCCAAGGACAAACTATGGCCAGGGTGTCGAAGGTCTCTGCTTCTCCCGCCACTGAGGGGTCAAATGATAGTCTGATTGGGAGGTATCCATCGCAGGGGAAACTCTGTGTCCCAATGCCCCATATCTCCAAGTCTTTAAGCTTTTGTAGCGGTAGATGTCTGAGGTGCTTCTTGTAAAAGTCTCGGTATAGAAGAGTCACTTGGGCTCCAGTATCAAGGAGGGCCTTCGTGTAGATTCCTTCCACCTTGAATTGAGACTACTGGGGAGATAAAATAAGGAGGTTGGGACTTTAAATGAGGCTAATCAACATGGTGGTGGTGGGTGGAATACCATTGAGTGTTTATTTTGCCATGAGAGGAGACGCCCGTGTTCCCGCCCTGCCGGCCAAGATGGGCAATAGGGATGCAGTTTCAGGCCTACATCACACCATCTACCAAGAACATCATTCATCCAATGAACTATGGTTTTTTACATTTTTAATATGTTTACCCCTTCCGCCTATGCTGTCTTGATGTTTTTATGTACATAGATGAAATAGTTGTATGTGTTAATCTAGCTGCTTATACCACTACATGATACCAAGTCAATATATATTATGTATACTTGATATTTTACACACACACACATATTATGTGTGTGTGCTCATGGAATGACATTTACCCTCAATGTTTTTTCTTGTATGTGGTCTGATCACTGGCATGCACTGTCTACTTTTTCTCATGGCAAAATAAACACTCAATGGTATTCCACCCACCACCACCATGTTGATTAGCCTCATTTAAAGTCCCAACTTCCTTATTTTATCTCCTTGAACCAGGGATGGAGGCACATTATGTGTGCCTCATCTAAAGTCCCAAATTCCCCCCTTTTTTTCATATGCATTAGGGATGGAGGCTTCTCAACAGGTTTGGCAGTGTTCCCCTGCCACCCAGGTGTTTGGTGTCTGTGTCTACCCATTTTTCAACCCTGGCTGGAAATCCACCAGTGTCCTTGAAATTATTCAGCTTAGTCACTTTTGCAGTTCCGCCACGGGGTCGAGCTGTGGCTCCTTCCTTTCCGGGACCCCTTTAGTCTGACTTCTGGGAGCAGCAATGTGCTCTGTACGTCACCCTGTTTCCCCCCTCCCCTCCGCCCTCTCGGGGCGGGGCGAGATGGGGGAGCGGGTTGGTGTCCACAACGCATCGGCGCCACGCACCTTGTCTCACGTGCGATGCCGGAAGCCGGCGTCGTCACGTGCGGCATCAGTTTTACCATCTTGGCCGGCGGGGCGGGAACACGGGCGTCTCCGTTGGCGGTGTTTACCTTGTTTTCAAGGGGGTGGGGGTTCTGTTATGCATGGCCCCCCTCCCAGCACGTGACTCGTGAATACCTCTGCTCCCATGCCAGACAAGTATACCGGCCTTGGCTCCACAGTCTCCACAACCCACTGCATGATCTGCATGTAAGTACCTAGGGCGGGCTGATTTGCCCTTCCCAAGGATTAGTCACTATCTGATATACCAACTACCTTTCATTACATTCTTGTAGATATCGCTTAAGCATCCGCCCCTGATGAGTGTTCCCACACGAAACGCGTTGGGAAATAGGGATGCAGTTTCAGGCCTACAAAACACCTTCTACCAAGAACATCATTCATCCAATGAACTATGGTTTTTTACATTTTTAATATGTTTACCCCTTCCGCCTATGCTGTCTTGATGTTTTTATGTACATAGATGAAATTGTTTTATGTGTTAATCTAGCTGTTTATACCACTACATGATACCAAGTCAATATATATTATGTATACTTGATATTTTCATGGAATGACATTTACCCTCAATGTTTTTTCTTGTATGTGGTCTGATCACTGGCATGCACTACTGTCTACTTTTTCTCATGGCAAAATAAACACTCAATGGTATTCCACCCACCACCACCATGTTGATTAGCCTCATTTAAAGTCCCAACCTCCTTATTTTATCTCCTTGAACCAGGGATGGAGGCACATTATGTGTGCCTCATCTAAAGTCCCAAATTCCTCCCTTTTTTTCGAGACTACTGGGAAGGCCCCACTAAATTGGCAGGAAGTTTCCTTGGAGAAGCCTTCTTACTTGACTCCGTAATCTGCACTTTTTTTCCTCTCTTCCTGAGCCTTTTTCTGGATCTCAGTCCTTGTTGGGCCTGGTATGCACTGATTTCCCGCAGTTGAGCATTTGGGACATTAAACGGGAGGTGTTTGGTCGCTCAGAGGCGACAACAGGGGGTGTTTGGCAAAGGACTAGGCCCCCGCTGTTGTCTCCCTGTGTTGCTGAGCTTTTTGGAGTTGGCTGAGACTGATGGGCACCCGGTTGACTCCTTCATCGGGGCCCTCTGAAGTTTTCCGCCAGCTTGTGGTATGGTGCTACAGCCTTCTTCGGGCTAGGGCACATTCGTCAATGGTGTCCAGTCCCTCCACAATTGAAACAAACGTCATCATCCTTTGAGCGTTGAGATGGGGAAGTGGAAGTAGTCTGAATCACTTCTGTTGTGGTCCCTCATTCCTTACTTAGTTCTGAGACCTTTGTCATCAATGAAGTCAGCATCTCCATCACCTGTGTCATTTGAGACTTTAAAATTGCTACTTCAGAGTCCCGTTCCACGGTCATTGCAGATCTGACCCCGGCTGAAGGGGTAAAGATTGGTTGAATAGTGGCTTAATGGTCACTCAACAGTGCTTCTTCATCTGTCACTTCTCTGATAAGGTCAGGATAACTTAGAGTGCCACCCACAGAGATTTTCAAATGGAGCCAAACTGGATCAGAGCGCAGAGCCCCTCTTAAGATTTGCTGCATCCTAGCTTGGTCTTTAGCAGAGGGTACCATTCCTTTCTTCAAGACTATCTGGCATAACATCTTGTTCAGTCGTCTTATGTATTCGGAAAGGCACTCTCCTGGCTGTTGGAGAGTGTGTTCAAACTGATAGATCAAATCAACGGCCTTCTCCAATTGCCCAAACTCTTCTTGCAACATGACTAAATAGTCAAAGTCTGTACAAGCGGCATTACTGAACCTTAAGTTCCTGACAGCTTCCGCATTGGCTCCTCTTAAGCTTCCATTTATACTTTGCTTCTTTTGGGCCTCTGGCAGTTCCCATCCTTCTAGAGCTTGCATGGCTTGCTCTATCCAGGCTTTAAATTCTTCTTCCCCAACCGGCACAGGCTGTCTCCCTGAGAAGATCCTCAGTTTCCTGTACTCAGCTTCCACACATACTGTGTTGTTCTTCTGGCACTTTGACACAAAGTCTCCCAAAGCGTTAAGGAGTTCTGGACCTGTCGTGGTCAGGGGTGCTGAGGAGGTTGCTGTTCCTCTAGCTGGCTCTTCCTGACTAGTACCGGGGGATTCCTCACCTGGAGCTCTTGGGTGCACTATATAAAACTTTGTCTTGTATCCCAATTGCATGCTCTTGCCCCTGAAACTCTCAGGTACTTCAACTCTCCACTCCAACAGTGCATGGGTGCGAGACGTCCCTTGATCTGGCCTGAGACCGGTCACCCATGCTTTCCTATGGGGGGATAATGTCTTTACAATTTTATCAACTTCTTCCTATTCCCAGTCCTCACCAGGGAGTTCAATTGCTACACTTGCGTCTGAGCGAGCGCCTACCGATTCACACCACTGGACCACGGTGAGAGGGTCCATGATGGCACCAAAGGGGTGGGGCTTGATCGCAGAGTATAGTAAATCCTGGACTAGCCCCCACGTGTAGCACTACCCCCAGTTAAAAGAGCTGCTGTTTTTTTTTTTTTGGGTCTATACTCTGGCAATCAACCCCAGGAATCTGGCTCAAAACCACCCTTGGCACAACTGGTCTGCAAGAGATTGTGGAACCCACTGGTGATTGGGAAACACAATAATGTTACACAGTAATAAAATTGTAAATAAAGAGGTTACCTTCTGATGGCCACTTGTCCAACAGGGTAACAGATAAACTCCACACAGAATTCTGCTCAACCAATAGTCAATTTTACTTGGTAAGAATGTAACAGAGTTAAACAAAAATACAGTTGACTCTCACAGGGCCCTGCAAGAGTCAAAGGTATAGCAGAAAATATTTAGTTAAAACAATCTAAGCACAAAATCACGGTTCTAGTCTACACTTTCTATATATTTGAAATGTGTGCTCGAGAGCTCCCCCTAGTGGGCAATACTATACAGATGCCAATCTTTAAACACGCGTCCAATGCAAGATGCACTATGTCCTGGTATGTGGCACACTACATTAATAATAACTGCAGGCCTCTAATAGTCACTTTCCTACGCAACAACCAGTCAAAATTTTGGCAGGTGCCCCCTCACCAAAGCAGGCCTCGTCCCTCTGGTACGCTCCGCTGCAGCCGTTCCGATCCTCGGTCTCTTCGCAATTTGCAGTCTCCGGTCCCTCACACAGCCGCACAAGGTGTCGGTAGATGGACGACTCCGGTCTCTGTAGAGCAAGAGTTGGACACACGGAAAAGGATCCCTCCTTGTCTGAGTGATCCTACTTGACAACTATAGGCCCAGGCTTTCTGGCCTAGACACTACGGCAGCAGGCCTCAACGCAGGCTTCCTGTTTGATAGAAGGCGATGTCCAGAGAGAGCGAGGGTAGCTCCTCCCTTTCTTTAAGTAATCTCTCCCAGAAGGCTGTGCCATGATGCAATGCACTCTGGTGCTACAGCTGCACTGTGGGTATTGTAGTCTATTTGCTACCCATGACAATGGAGTCTCTTTCTCCCTGTACTATAAGTTCCATAATGCACCGTTCCTCACAGTTAAACAACAGTTACTGCTATGTCATAAAGAGACTCCGGAGGGAGCTGGGTTCATCCTCAATACAACAATAGTCTTTTACCACACTGCAAAGTGGCACCCGCTACACACAGTACTGTAATCTGTAAGATTACTGTAAGATTACTGTAATTACTGTAAGATTACAGTATACTGTATGTGTATTGTGTTTTTACTTTTTTGAATTTGGCGCCGATCTCCACCCCCGTGCGCCACAACGTCACAGGGAATGGAGCTCGGTGGCAATGTGTGAATCGAACGAGGAGACAGCTCGCACACACAGCGGGGAGACTTTGCAGGATCCAGGGGACAAGGTAAGTAACTTTCCCTGGATACTGCGATGCAGCCCGAGTCTGGCTCGGGGTTACCGCTAATGGTACTGAAATTACACCCCGAGCCAGACTCGGCAATACCACCAGGGAGGTTAAAAGTGGGACGTTGGTGTGCTCAGCCTTACCCTGCACAGAGATTTTCCAACTCACAGGACAACAATATAAGTGTCATCAGGCTGAGAAGGATCAACACTGTAGTCAGTTACCTAGTTACAAAGTCTATAAGGTTGAAAAATAGACACAGCTCCATCCATGATTCTTATTGTACAGCAACCCCTAAAGCCCTGTATATTCTGCTTCCTAAACAAGACACCTAAAATGTTTGTTGAAGTAGTCAAAACTCTCAGCTAGTATCACTTACTGGGGAGGGAGATACATATTTTAACTGCTCTTTACAGTAAAGAAATCTTTCTGCAATCTAAAGCAGCTGATAGATGTAAAGATGTAGATGTAGAGTATTTTTTTTCCATTCAACCCACGGGATGAATGAAAAAAAAAAAACTTGATTCTATCATCCACACACTCAAAGTGGATGGGGAAATCCTCCCCGCTGTCAGAAAACATTGATCATCTCTGCTTGTTATAGCCAGCGGCACTAATTGAGTGAGGAATATCCGACAGGGCAGTTGTACAGAGGTCGATCAGCAGATTGAATTTTGTACTACCTCCCTGCCCATACATGGATCAAAATTCAGCCATTCCCTGCTGAACCGGCTGGTATTAAATCCATGTATGGTCGGCTTAAGGTTAAGCTGCTTTTCTTCTAACCTCAAACCATGGCTGTATGTCCTCTTAAAGTGATATTAAAGTTTTTTGTTTTTTGTTTTTTGTTTTTTTTAAATAAAAAACGTCATACTTACCTTCTTTCGATCCCTTTCTTCTCTGGGCCCCATCTGTGCTCCTGGCACCTCCCCCTTGACCAGTGCCCCCAAAAGAGAGCCGTGTGCTATGGAGGCACTGGTGCTTGCCTGCTCCCGAGCCCTGCTCTATGCGTCCATAAGACACATAGAGATCTGGCTTGGCCACATTGCTGGATCGAGATGGGGCTTGTGTGAGTACTGGGGTGGGGGGGGGCTTTGGGGAATCAGCACACAGAAGGTTTTTTACTTTCATGCATAGAATGAAAAAACCTTCAGCCTTTACAATCACTTTTAGGGACTTCAAAGTAAACAATTTTTTACAGTCACTGAAGTCACTTTTGATATATTTGTACACTGTATTCATATACCCTCCTAAGTGCCTCTTCTCCAGAGTGAATAATGGTAACCTATGTAATCGATATTCAAACCCGTTGCGCTCCATCCCCCTTATTAATTTTGTTGCCCTTCGCTGAACTCCTTCTAATTCAACAATGTCTTTCCCCAGATTCTTTTCATCACTGACACTTCCTGGGAAGCCCCTACTAATCTGTATTTTGCATATGTATTTTTGGAAGTCAAGTGCGTAACTTTACATTTCTAAGTATTGAACTTAATCTGCCATGTAGCTGCCCAACCCCCATTTTATCAAGGTCATCCTGTTATGATGGTATAACCTGTGCAGATGTTATTTGCATAATTTGTTATCATCAACCTCTATATCAATAATAACCAACTGAACATCACTGGCCCCAAGACAGAACCCTGAGGCACACCACTCACACCACTCACAACTTTAGACCATTCAGAGAAAACTGATATATAAGCTCCAACTTGGAGACTCTAAAAAAATACACTATATGGAGGAGCCTTAGCGAGGCAGGGTGGCTTCCACATATATTTGCAAATGTGTGCAACAAAATCCTCTATTTTTAACTTGAATTGTTTAACATTTGTTTTTTTGCAGACTAGCTGGTAAATATGCTGGGGAACTTTTTGTTTGCCTGTGATGTGCAAGGCCCTTCCACATGCACTTTACTTCAAAGGCTAGTTATAATTTGGGGTGGTTGCCATTTTTGTTTTTCTTGCTCTGGAAAAATTAGGAATAGTGGCTTGGCTGTAACTGAGCTAAGTTCCCAAAGGACTTGCAGGTAGGTGTAAGCCATCTGATTCTGCTAATTTGTTCACATTCGTTTTTCCAATAGAGTTGGATTTTTATTTTCACAAGTAGCACGTTTACAAAAGAGAATAGAAAAGCAAAGGCAAAGTAGGGATGTATGGAATATAAATCATGAGCAAACATATCAAAAACAAGAGATGGATGTGTAAAATTTAACCAAAGACTGAAAATTGCTAATTACATATCTCTGAAGAACTATAAAAGTCTTGTAGTAAACAATTGCCTCAGGTCAGGGGCTCTAAAGCTTGGAGGCGTAATGAAGGAGATTCCCACAAATTGAGCCCAAGGTTCTCAGATTGTTTCAAACTTATGAGCCATGTCTGACAGGATACTAGCTAGTATTTCTTGGGCCATGACCCATGAAATTTTCCGTTTGACTGCGTATTTTGAGACTGACATTTTTTTCCAGGTCTTAGCTATGGTTAGTTTGGCTCCTAAAGTATGAAGTGTATAAATTTTTGGTTATATTTGGAGATCTTTGGGATACATGAGTTCAGCAGAGCGACCTCTGGAGACCTGGGGATCTCGCATCCCGTGACCCTTCGAATAAGGTTAAAAAAAATTCTCCAGAAAGATCTTATTCTAGGGCATTCCCACCATATGTTGGCTAACATGCCCATTAGTTGGCAACCCTGAAAGCATAGGGATTCCACTGAGGGATTAATTGTTGCTAGTCTGGCGGGGAGGTCATATACCACCGAGTCATGACTTTTAGGCTCGCCTCAATTAGGGGTATGTTGAGAATGCCCTTAAATGAAGTGGAAAGAGCAGAGTGCCAGGTCCCCAGGTTCCATTGAAATTGAAAGTCTTCTTCCCAGGCTAACATATACAAAGATTTCTGTGACGGTTGGGAAAGTGACATGTAGATGACCAAAATGCCACCCCTCTGCTCCATGGCTTGACCGCTCCAAAGCTCATAGGCTGTGAACTTGGGGGGTTTGGTTTTATCCTTCCAGATGCTGTGGTAGAAAAGTGAGATTTGTCTGAACCTGCTAACATGGTGGGCTAGTGAGAAGGGGTCCATTGATGTATAGAAGTGTCCTATTCGGTACAGCCCCGTATCCAGCCACCATTGAAAGGCCTTTATGTCTATATCTGGTGGAAAGTTTGGGTTATGAAAGAGGTGTACTAGGGGATTCATTTCTGATTTGATAGATGAGTCGTCCCTTAACCTGTTCAACAATGCAAAGGAGTGAGAAAGTGTGGAGGCCAGGATAGGTGGGCAGTTTCTAGGAGGGCTCCAGAAGAGAAAGTCTAATGTGTATTGCAGTACAGCCTGGAGTTCTATCTGGATCCAATCCGGTTTTTCACATTTAGAGTAGACTGTGGATAGCTGGGCTAGTCTGGAAGCCGAATAGTATCTGTGTAAATGAGGGAGCCCCAGCTCTCCTTGTTTACGGGACAGGTAGAGGGTCTGTTGTTGGATCCTATATCTGGAGCCTCCCCAGATAAATTTAAATATTTTGCTTTGAAAGGACCTGAGGTGGTCTCTTCTAACTTGAATGGGGAGGGAGTGGAAAAGGTATAGTATTTTAGGTAGGAGTGTCACTTTGACGGCATTTATTCTCCCTATCCACGAGAGTTTTTTTTTGGACCATGACTTTGTGTCAAATTTAGAGGTGAGGGAAATGCCTAGGTATTTGATGAAGGAATCGCTCCAGTCAAATTTGAAGATCTGTTTAAGAAGTGAAACCGTCTTGTGGGGCTAGGGAGATGTTTAGGGCTTGAGATTTGTTATAGTTGACTTGGAGGCCAGAAAAGTTCACAAAAGATGTAAGAGTCTGGTAGGGGAGAGAGGTAATAGGCGAGGTAATGAATAATATTAGGTCATCTGCGAATAGACCGCATTTGTGGGTCTGGGGGCCACACAAATCCCCTTTGATGTTGGGATTTTCTTGTATTGCTATTACATAGTTACATAGTTACATAGTAACTGAGGTTGAAAAAAGACACAAGTCCATCAAGTCCAGCCTCTGGGGGTTATTTACGAAAGGCAAATCCACTTTGCACTACAAGTGCAAACTACAAGTGCAAAGTGCACTTGAAATTGCACTGAAAGAGCACTTGGAAGTGCAGTCGCTGTAGATCCGAGGGGGACATGCAAGGAAAATAAAAAACAGCATTTTAGCTTGCACATGATTGGATGATAAAATCAGCAGAGCTTCTCCTCGTTTCAGATCTACCCCTCAGATTTACAGCGACTGCACTTCCAAGTGCACTTTCAGTGCAATTTCAAGTGCACATTGCACTTATAGTTTGCACTTGTAGTGCAAAGTAGATTTGGCTTTCCTAAATAACCCCCTATTAGTGATGAGCCGAACACCCCCGGGTTCGGTTCGCACCAGAACCCGCGAACGGACCGAAAGTTCGCGCGAACATTAGAACCCTATTAAATACAATGGATGCGAACGTTCGGATTCTAAAGTGCTAATTATAACGACTATTATCCATGTTATTGTCCGAAACAGAGTTTGGGAACCCGGCTTCTGCACCAGGGGACATGTATCAATGCAAAAAGAAGTTTTAAAAACAGACGTTTTCCGGGAGCAGTCATTTTAATGATGCATAAAGTGAAAAAAAAAGTCAAATATTCCTTTAAATCTTGTACCTGGGGGGTGTCTAAAGTATGCCTGTGAAGTGCCACGTGTTTCCCGTGTTTAGAACTGTCCCTGCACAAAATAACATTTCTAAAGGGAAAAAAGTCATTTAAAACTGCTTGCGGCTTTAATGCAATGTCTGGTCCCGGTAATATGGATGAAAATCTTTAGGAAAAATTGCATAGCTACCCCAGCATGGCCAACGTTGAGTTCCACCTGGTGGGCATGTCACATATAAGGCGGTTCTTGGGCAGGTTCAACTCCTTTTGAAGCTCAGCCAGGCGAGCACTGGCATTATAAGATCTGCGGAAATGCACACAGACTTTCCTGGCCTGCCTCAGGACATCCTGTAAGCCCGGGTACCTGCCCAAGAACCGCTGCACCACCAGGTTAAGGACGTGAGCCATACAGGGCACATGGGTCAGTTGTCCCTGTCGGAGGGCGGAGAGGAGGTTGGTGCCATTGTCGCAAACCACCATTCCTGGCTTAAGCTGGCGTGGCGTCAACCACCTCTCGGCCTGCCCCTGCAGAGCAGACAGGACCTCTGCCCCAGTGTGGCTCCTGTCCCCCAAACACACCAGCGCAAGCACGGCATGGCATCTTTTTGCCTGCATACTTGCGTAGCCCCTTGAACGCCTACGGAGCACCGCTGGTTCCGAGGACAAACCACAGGAAGAGGCCATGGAGGAAGAAGAAGAGGAGGGGGTGGAGGAGAGAGGTGTGTCACAACCAGTAGTAGCATTTTGGAGGCGTGGCGGTGGAACAACCTCCAACACTACTGCACCTTGTCCTGCATCCTTCCCAGCTGCCAAAAGAGTGACCCAATGGGCCGTGAAAGAAAGGTAACGTCCCTGTCCATGCCTGCTGGACCATGAGTCAGCGGTAATATGCACCTTACCGCTGACCGCCCTGTCCAGCGAGGCCAAGACATTGCCTTCCACATGCCTGTAGAGAGCCGGAATAGCCTTCCGTGCGAAAAAGTGTCGTTTGGGAACCTGCCACTGAGGAACCGCACATTGCACAAACTCACGGAAGGGGGCCGAGTCTACCAACTGAAAAGGCAGCAGTTGAAGCGCTAGCAATTTAGCCAAGCTAGCATTCAACCGCTGGGCATGTGGATGGCTGGGAGTGAACTTCTTTCGACGGTCCAGCAGCTGGGGCAGGGAAATTTGCCTGCTAGAATCGGACGTTGGTGTACTGCTAGCAGAGTGCCCGCAAGTACTTGCCTGTGACACACCTAATTCTACACCTTCATTCCTCTCAGAGCAGGTTTCAGAGAGGAGTGAAGGTATAGTGGGGTTGGAGATCCCAGCTGATGCGGTGCAAGAAGAGGTCAGCTTTGTTCTTTGGTGTGGGTCTTTAAGGTAGGCTTGCCAACGAGCTGCATGGCAGGTCAACATATGTCTGATCAAGCATGTGGTGCCCAAGCGGCTGATGTTTTGGCCACGCGATATACGCTTCAGACATATGTTGCAAACAGCAGCTGTGCGATCTGATGCACTCGCCTCAAAAAAGGCCCACACCAAAGAACTTTTTGAATGACGGGCAGAGGCAGCGCCCTGCACAGGCGGAGCTCTGCGGTGTGATTCCGTCGGTGTGCTGCCCATATGCTGGCCACTCAAGGGCATCCTGCCTCGTTGGAGATGTGCCTCCTCCTCATCCTCCTCCTCCTCCTCTCTCCTATTAGGCACCCACGTGGAGTCAGTGACCTCATCATCCCCTCCCTCCTCATCACTGGAGCCAATCTGGCAGTATGCTGCAGCTGCTGGAACATGACTGCCAGATTGGTGTCCTTCTTGAGCATCCCCTCTCTCTGCTCTCACGCTGCTGCCTTCCTCTAGCTGGGTATCATCATCAGATCTTTCCAAACGCTGGGCATCCTCCTGGAGCATGTACCCAACACTGTGCTGAAACAGTTCGGGGGACTCCTCAGGAGGAGGGCATGGTGGGTCTAGGGAAGGATTGACTAATGAAGATAATGATACCAGAGAAGAGGACGCTTTGGCAGCTGCTTTGCCAGTACCCTGAGCCTGGGTGAGAGAGGATGAGGAGGATGAGGTGGGCTTGGTCATCCACTCTACCAAGTCTTCGGCATGATGTGGCTCAACATGTCCAGCTGCCGAAAACAAGGACAAGCGTGTCCCATGGCCATGTGCTGATGACAATGCACCGCGTACACGACCAGCACTGTTGCTTCCAGACACAGAGCCTGCTTGCCCTCTTTTTTTGCCTCCTGACTGTCTGCCTCTCCTTGGTTGCCTTCCAGACATTTTAATGGATGGCCTGCAGGGAGATGGGAAAAACAGCAATAAGGGCTACCTTCAGGTGTATATTGTGCAGGAGGCTTAGCAACAATGACACTGACACTGTCCCCTGCCTATCCTTCTCTGTCCCTAAACACAAGGATTGAAAATATGGTTCAGCAAAAAAGTTTTAGAACAGAATAGCACACTGACACTTTCCCTCACTGTCCTACTCTGTCCCTCCCTACAAACAAGATTTAGCACAGAATAGCACACTGATAATTTCTACGAGTGTCCTTCTCTGTCCCTCAACTCAAGGATTGAAAATATGGAACAGCAAAATTGGTTTAGAACAGAATAGCACACTGTCAGTTTCACTCACTGTACCTCTCTGTCCCTCAACTCAAGGATTGAAAATATGGTTCAGCAAAATAGTTTTAGAACAGAATAGCACACTGTCAGTTTCCCTCACTGTACCTCTCTGTCCCTCAACTCAAGGATTGAAAATATGTAACAGCAAAATTGATTTAGAACAGAATAGCACACTGTCAGTTTCACTCACTGTACCTCTCTGTCCCTCAACTCAAGGATTGAAAATATGGTTCAGCAAAATAGTTTTAGAACAGAATAGCACACTGTCAGTTTCCCTCATTGTACCTCTCTGTCCCTCAACTCAAGGATTGAAAATATGGAACAGCAAAATTGATTTAGAACAGAATAGCACACTGTCAGTTTCACTCACTGTACCTCTCTGTCCCTCAACTCAAGGATTGAAAATATGGTTCAGCAAAATAGTTTTAGAACACAATAGCACACTGACACTTTCCCTCACTGTACCTCTCTGTCCCTCAACTCAAGGATTGAAAATATGGTTCAGCAAAATAGTTTTAGAACAGAACAGCACACTGTCAGTTTCCCTCACTGTACCTCTCTGTCCCTCAACTCAAGGATTGAAAATATGGAACAGCAAAATTGGTTTAGAACAGAATAGCACACTGTCAGTTTCACTCACTGTACCTCTCTGTCCCTCAACTCAAGGATTGAAAATATGGTTCAGCAAAATAGTTTTAGAACAGAATAGCACACTGTCAGTTTCCCTCACTGTACCTCTCTGTCCCTCAACTCAAGGATTGAAAATATGGAACAGCAAAATTGGTTTAGAACAGAATAGCACACTGTCAGTTTCACTCACTGTACCTCTCTGTCCCTCAACTCAAGGATTGAAAATATGGCTCAGCAAAATAGTTTTAGAACAGAATAGCACACTGTCAGTTTCACTCACTGTACCTCTCTGTCCCTCAACTCAAGGATTGAAAATATGGTTCAGCAAAATAGTTTTAGAACACAATAGCACACTGACACTTTCCCTCACTGTACCTCTCTGTCCCTCAACTCAAGGATTGAAAATATGGTTCAGCAAAATAGTTTTAGAACAGAATAGCACACTGACACTTTCCCTCACTGTACCTCTCTGTCCCTCAACTCAAGGATTGAAAATATGGAACAGCAAAATTGGTTTAGAACAGAATAGCACACTGTCAGTTTCACTCACTGTACCTCTCTGTCCCTCAACTCAAGGATTGAAAATATGGTTCAGCAAAATAGTTTTAGAACACAATAGCACACTGACACTTTCCCTCACTGTACCTCTCTGTCCCTCAACTCAAGGATTGAAAATATGGTTCAGCAAAATAGTTTTAGAACAGAATAACACACTGTCAGTTTCCCTCACTGTACCTCTCTGTCCCTCAACTCAAGGATTGAAAATATGGAACAGCAAAATTGGTTTAGAACAGAATAGCACACTGTCAGTTTCACTCACTGTACCTCTCTGTCCCTCAACTCAAGGATTGAAAATATGGTTCAGCAAAATAGTTTTAGAACACAATAGCACACTGACACTTTCCCTCACTGTACCTCTCTGTCCCTCAACTCAAGGATTGAAAATATGGAACAGCAAAATTGATTTAGAACAGAATAGCACACTGTCAGTTTCACTCACTGTACCTCTCTGTCCCTCAACTCAAGGATTGAAAATATGGTTCAGCAAAATAGTTTTAGAACACAATAGCACACTGACACTTTCCCTCACTGTACCTCTCTGTCCCTCAACTCAAGGATTGAAAATATGGTTCAGCAAAATAGTTTTAGAACACAATAGCACACTGACACTTTCCCTCACTTTACCTCTCTGTCCCTCAACTCAAGGATTGAAAATATGGTTCAGCAAAATAGTTTTAGAACACAATAGCACACTGACACTTTCCCTCACTGTACCTCTCTGTCCCTCAACTCAAGGATTGAAAATATGGTTCAGCAAAATAGTTTTAGAACAGAATAGCACACTGTCAGTTTCCCTCACTGTACCTCTCTGTCCCTACAAACAAGGATTAGCACAGAATAGCACACTGTCACTGACACTCTCCCTACCTATCCTTATTTGTCCCTAAACACAAGGAATCCAGGATTAGTAAAGGAAAAAAAATGACACTGTCCCTGCCTATGCTTCTCTTTCCCTGCTCCGGAACACACTACACAAGGCCGCCGCGCTGGCGGCCTTTTATAGTGTGGGGCGTGTACTAAACCCCATCAGCAATAATTGGCCACAGGCATCCTGCCTGTGGCCAATCATTGCTCTCCTCGCTGCCGGCGCTGTGATTGGCCAAGCATGCGGGGTCACAGTGCATGCTTGGCCAATCACAGCGCCTGGATGACACTGCGATGGCTAAGTGCATTGTGGGCCGTTTGCGTCACTCGAATTTGGCGCGAACGGCCCAAATCGTTCGATCTTCGTCGAACGATCGAACAGCCGATGTTCGAGTCGAACGTATGTTCGACTCGAACACGAAGCTCATCCCTACCCCCTATGTGTGTAATTATATGTCAGTGTTACCTTGTATATCCCTGTATGTTGTGGTTGTTCAGGTGCTTATCTAATAGTTTTTTGAATCTATCGATGCCCCCCGCTGAGACCACCACCTGTGGAAGGGAATTCCACATCCTTGCCGCTCTCACAGTAAAGAACTCTCTACATAGTTTAAGGTTAAACCTCTTTTCTTCTAATTCTAATGAGTGGCCACGTGTCTTGTTAAACTCCCTTCCGCAAAAAAGTTTTATCCCTATTGTGGGGTCACCAGTACGGTTTTTGTAAATTGAAATCAGATCCCCTCTCAAGTGTCTCTTCTCCAGAGAGAATAAGTTCAGTGCTCGCAACCTTTCTTCATAACTAATATCCTCCAGACCCTTTATTAGCTTTGTTGCCCTTCTTTGTACTCGTTCCATTTCCAGTACATCCTTTCTGAGGACTGGTGCCCAGAACTGGACAGCATACTCCAGGTGCGGCCAGACCAGAGTCTTGTAGAGTGGGAGAATTATCACTTTATCCCTGGAGTTAATCTCTTTTTTTAATGCATGCCAATATTCTGTTTGCTTTGTTAGCAGCAGTTTGGCATTGCATGCATTGCTGAGCCTATTATCTACTATCACCCCTAGGTCCTTTTCCATCCTAGATTCCCCCAGAAGTTCCCCCCTAGTGTATAGATTGCATTCATATTTTTAACACCCAAATGCATTATTTACATTTTTCTACATTAAACCTCATTTGCCATGTAGTTGCCCACCCCATTAATTTGTAAAGATCTTCTTGCAAGGTTTCCACATCCTGCGGAGAAGTTATTGCCCTGCTTAGCTTAGTATCATACACAAATATAGAGATTGAACTGTTTACTCCAGGTAGTTTATGAACAAATTAAATAGGATTGGTCCCAGCACAGAACCCTGTGGGACCCCACTACCCACCCCTGACCATTCCGAGTACTCCCCATTTATCACCACCCTCTGAACTCACCCTTGTAGCCAGTTTTCAATCCATGTACTCACCCTATGGTCCATGCCAATGGAACATATTTTGTACAGTAAACATTTATGGGGAACAGTGTCAAATGCTTTGGCAAAATCCAGATACCCCAGGTCTACGAGCCTTCCTTTATCTAGATGGCACCTCCTCATAGAAGGTTAATAGATTGGTTTGGCAAGAACGATTCTTCATGAATCCATGCTGATTACTGCTAATGATACCGTTTTCATTACTAAAATCTTGTATATAGTCCCTTATCATCCCCCCGACCCCAAGAGCTTGCATACTATTGATGTTAGGCTAACTGGTCTGTAATTCCCAGGAATGTATTTTGGGCCCTTTTTAAATATTGATGCTACATTGGCTTTTCTCCAATCCACTGGTACCATTCCAGTCAGTAAACTGTCAGTAAAAAATAGGAACAATGGTCTGGCAATTACTTCCTTAGTTCCTTAAGTACCCTCGGGTGCAAGCCAACCAGTCACAGTGATTTATTAATGTTACGTTTCCCAAGTCTAATTCTAATTCTGTCCTCTGTTAGCCATGAGGGTGCTTCCTGTGATGTGTCATGAGGATCAACACTGCAGTTTTGGTTACTGAAGCCCCCCGAATCCCTCGTGAAGACTGAGGAGAAGAATACATTTATTACCTTCGTCATCTCCCCATCCTTTGTATCCAGATGTCCTTCCTCATTCTTTATAGGGCCAATATGGTCTATCCTCCTTTTTTACTGTTTACATACTTAAAGAATTTCTTGGGATTTTTTTTTTCTCTTCTTCGCTATGTGTCTTTCGTGTTCTATCTTAGCCGCCCTAATTGCACCCTTACATTTCTTGTTGCATTCTATATAAAGTCTGAATGCTGATGATGATCCCTCAACCTTGAATTTTTTGAAGGCCTTCTCTTTTGCTTTTATATGCATTTCTACATTGGAGTTAAGCCATCCAGGACTTTTGTTTGCTATTTTAAATTTATTACCCAATGGGATGCACTGCGTAAGTATATTGCTTCCATAGTGCCTGGAAGGAGAAAGAAAAGATAAGGTGAGCCAGGAAATGAGGGATAGAAGGATAATAGCAAAAAGAAAGGGCCTCGGAATAGCTTCCCACTAGGCTCCCCAGTGACAAAGAGATGGGGACAGGCGTGTCTACCCCCACTCTAAAGCGTAACCATACAAGTGGCAGAACAACATCTGCCTTCAGGAGTGTCAACATTTGTCTCCCGAAGGCAGAGGGAGGAGCATAACTACTGCTCCGGCCAAAGCGAGTACCCGACACCAGGTTATAAAAATTAAATTCCATGTAGCATAACTTAACCGTGGTAATAATGAGCCTGGGAAACTCTTCCCCCTGAAGCAGAATCCCCCATCCGTAAACCCTCGGCAAGAGCTAGGCACCTCCTTGTCCTATATCAATTCTCTAATGTCACACAAGTGGGTGGGCTTGGTGCGCAGTGCTCTGCGCCCCGAGCCCACTCTTTTTGAAAGCTAATTAGAGCCTCAGGCTCTTATCATGTGCACCTTATATAGAAGAGGATAAACAATCTAAAGGTAGCAGAGAATCTGTCAGCATATACACAGATCATCAACTGAATTCTGTTGCTGCAGGGGTAGAAGACAGTTTTAAACACAATGGTACAGAGAACTTTTAGTGTGTGCTGTATAGCAGGAGCACAGGTCCAAGAGCTGAATCAGTTGAACCAACTCCTGGACATAGTGTTGGATTGTATTAATTCTACCACTAAATGCAGCCAGGGCCTGTAGAAGCCACTGATGGTGACTGTCATTTTAGATCAACATTATGTCAAACAGCCAATATTCGAGTGTCATTTTAAATCAGGACTTGGGACCCAAGTTGTAAATGTGTGCATTAGGTGTTTACCTTTGATCATTATTTCTTATGTGTGCATTAGGTGTTTACCTTTGATCATTATTTCTTATCACTTTCTATTTAGAGCTTTCAAATAACACTCTGCCATAGGAACAAGCAGATAAATTCTGGGAAGTAAACCCCTATGCCCCATTTCTTTATTTACTTCATTTGCAAGCAGCAGCCTTCACCAATGTATAAAGCCTTTCAGACAGATATCCTTCTCAGGACTGGCTGTTTTTGTGCAGTGAAACTTCCTAGACTTGTAAAGGTTCTTAGACCAAAAATGGAGACACTCAGACTATCACCCTATGCTAGTCTATTAGGGCACAGAGTGAATGTGCAGCCAGTGCAAAATAAATTTTCTGCAGAAATGTAAAGATCAGAGCAGCCCGGGCTTGTGCTTCTGAGGTAAGAAAGCAACTGGGACCCTAGATTTAAGTGTACTGTAGATTATTTCAGGCAGTCTAAACAGGCTGGGTTAGCATTAGATTGGCTAAAGGTACAGTTGTCTTTAGGGTAAAACAAAATATGTGTTTGACAGCACCATCTCGCTATTCTCAAGATAGATGCAATAAATACTTTTAGGAAGTACTCTGTAAAAACTAATGGAGAAAACATTTGCTTAGATTTTGTAAATTCACCTTCCGTAAACCCTTGGGGAGAGCTAGGCCCTCCAATCAGAGTGCAAAGCCTCCCTTCTCCAACTCCACGGGCTGGGGATCTGGCAACAACCAGGGTCCAATCTAGTAAATACAAGTAATACAGTTAGGGGACCAAAAGCCCCACTAAGTTGTCATTCTAAGAGGAAGAATATAGCTATCTGTGCTCCCAGGACGACCCGGGGCATTGTGGGAGAGAGATCCTCACCCTAAGCCCAAATTCCGAGTCCCCCTGGACATCAAGTAGGCTGGGTTAACGTAAGGCTAATGAGGGACAGGCCAAACATACTATTAAATAGGGATGAGCCGAACACCCCCCTGTTCGGTTCGCACCAGAACCTGCGAACAGACCTAAAGTTCGCGTGAACTTTAGAACCCTATTAAATACAATGGACTCGAACGGTCGAAATCTAAAGTGCTAATTATAAAGGCTAATATGCAAGTTATTGTCCTAAAAAGGGGGACATGTATCAATGCAAAAAAAGTTTTAAAAACGTCAGTTTTTTCGGGAGTAGTGATTTTAATAATGCATAAAGTGAAACAATAAAAAGTGAAATATTCCTTTAAATTTCCTACCTGGGGGGGTGTATAGTATGCCTGTAAAGCAGCGCTTGTTTCCCTTGCTTAGAACTGTCCCTGCACAAAATATAATTTTTGAAGGAAAAAAAGCCATTTAAAAACACTCTAATAATGAATAATGAATAAAACAGGCTATAATGAATTGTTGGCTCCCGGCAATACAGAGAAAAGTCATTGATAAAAAAAATAAAAAAAATGCGTGGGGGTCCCCCCAAATTCAATTACCAGGCCCTTCAGGTCTGGTATGGATATTAAGGAGAACCCTGCATCAAATAAAATAAAAAAAATGACACGGGGTTCCCCCCAAACATCCATACTAGACCCTTCAGGTCTGGTATGGATTTTAAGGGGAACTCCACCCCAAATTAAAAAAAAAATGGCGTGGCTTTCCACCCAAAAATCCATACCAGACCCTTTATCCGAGCACGCAACCTGGCAGGCCGCAGGAAAAGAGGGGCGGACGAGAGAGCGCCCCCACCCCTACTGAACTGTACCAGGCCACATGCCCTCAACATGGGGAGGATGTCCCCATGTTGATGGGGACAAGGGCCTCATCCCCACAACCCTTGCCTGGTGGTTGTGGGGGTCTGCGGGCAGGAGGCTTATCGGAATCTGGAAGACCCCTTTAACAAAGGGGACCCCCAGATCCCGGCCCCCCCTATGTGAACGTGTAAAAAAAATGTAAAAAAACCACACAGACACCTTGGAAAAGTCCTTTATTAAAAAAAAAAAACAACACATTCCAGCGATGTAATCCAGTGTCCCGCGGCGATCCGATGTCCAGCGCTGCAGTCTCCACTCAAAACGTCATTGGCTGAGCGGACCTACACTGCGGAGGAAGTTCCCCATCAGGTCCGCTCATCCAATGACGTAGGCGGGGTCTGAGGTACGAGGTACAATGTACCCCTTACCAATTCACATAGGGGGGGCGGGATCTGGGGGTCCCCTTTGTTAAAGGGGTCTTCCAGATTCTGATAAGCCCCCTGCCTGCAGACTCCCACAACCACCGGGCAAGGGATGTGGGGATGAGGCCCTTGTCCTCCCCATGTTGAGGGCATGTGGCCTGGTACGGTTCAGGAGGGGGGGAGGCGCTCTCTTGTCCCCCCCCCTCTTTTCCTGCGGCCTGCCAGGTTGCGTGCTCGGATAAAGGGTCTGGTATGAATTTTTGGGAAAACTCCACGCCATTTTGTTTTTAAATTTGGGGTGGAGTTCCCCTTAAAATCCATACCAGACCTGAAGGGCCTGGTATGGATACTTGAGGGGAACCCCACGCATTGTTTTTTTAAATTTGCGGCAGGGTTCCCCTTAATATCCATACCAGACCTGAAGGGCCTGGTAATTGAATTTGGGGGGACCCCCAAGCATTTTTTTTTTTATCAATGACTTTTCTATGTATTGCCAGGAGCCGACAATTCATTATAGCCACGAGTGAGTTTTAAATGACTTTTTTTCCTTCAGAAATGACACTTTGTGTAGGGACAGTTCTAAGCACGGGAAACAAGCGCGACTTTACAGGCATACTATACACACACCCCAGGTACGAAATTTAAAGGAATATTTCACTTTTATTGTTTTACTTTAAGCATTATTAAAGTCACTGCTCCCGAAAAAACTGCAGTTTTTAAAACTTTTTTTGCATTGATACATGTCCCCTGGGGCAGAACCCAAGTCCCCAAATACTTTTTATGACAATAACTTGCATATTAACCTTTAAAATTAGCTCTTTATATTTCTTCCATAGACTTTTAAAGGGTGCTTTTCGAATTTGCTGCAAACACCCCAAATTGTTCGCTGTTCGGCGAACGGGCGAATAGCCAATGTTCGAGTCAAACTCATGTTCGACTCAAACAGATAGCCCATCCCTAGTAGAGATCACGTTATTGACTCAGCCATTGCAGAATATACCACTTCTTTTCTTTCAAAAGCTCCTGGGTTGCTTTTGCAGTGTGTTTTGGATCATTGTCCATCTGTACTGAAGTGCCATCCAATCAAATCTCTAAACACTGCAGAATTCATCCGGCTGCTTCTGTCTTCTGTCACATCATCAATAAACACCAATGACCCAGTGCCACTGGAAGCCATGCATGCCCATGCCATCACCCTGCCTCCACCATGTTTTACGGATGACTTTGTGTGCTTTGGATCATGAGCTGTTCCAAGCCTCCTCCCCACTTTTTTCTTCATTCTGGTACAGACTAATCTTAGTTTTATCCATCCAAAGAATGCTTTTCCAAAATGGCCTGGCTTTTTTAGATGTTTTTTGGCAAAGTCTAATATGGCTTTTCTATTCTTCAGGCTTATGAAGTGTTTGTACTTTGTGGTGAACCCCCTGTATTTTCTCTTGTGAAGTCTTCTCTTGATTGTAGACTTTGACAATGATACGCCCACCTCCTGGAGAGTGTCCTTCACTTTTCTGGATGTTGTGAATGGGTTTTTCTTTACCACAGAGAGGATCCTGCAATCATCCACCACTATTGTCTTCTGTGGATGTCCAGGCCTTTTTATGTTGCTGAGCTCACCAGTGCATTCTTCTTTCCTCAGAATGTATCACACTGTTAATTTGGCTACTCCTAATGTTGCTGCTATCTCTCTGATGGATTTGTTTCATTTTTGAAGCCTCAGGCCTCGTACACACGACCGATTTTCTCGTCGTAAAAAAAACACGTCGTTTTTTTCAACGAGATTTTTGTTAAGCTTGTCGATTTTCTCATCAAGCTTTCTATGCGTACACACTGACATTTCCCAATTTCCTCGTTGTTCTCGGCGCTCACGTCCAGCACGTACGGCGGCACTATAAAGGGGAAGATCTTTTTTCTTGGCGCCACCCCTTGGGCTGCTTTTGCTGATCTCGTGTTACCGCGTGTGAAGTAAAAGTTTGGGAAGAGACGATTCGCGCTTTTCAGTCTTCGTACTTTTCAGATCGTTTTCTGCGGTTCAGTTTGTGCTTGTGGGTTCGTATCTTGACTTTCAGGGCATCTAGGCAGGTCGTATCTGTTTTACAGTGCGTTCTTGCCTGTTCGTTTCTGTTTTTCAGTTTGTTATTCATAGGCCTTGCTGTTCTAAAGTGCGTTCTGTTCTGTACGTTCTGATAAGACGACCGTTTCTTATTAGCCATGTCGCCTGGACGTTCTCGTCGTCGAGTTCGTGCTGTGCGTGCGCTTGGTGTTGGTCTGCTTGTTTTGGACCAAGACCAGTCCATGAATGTTGTGAGGAGGAGTTCATGGACCAAGAATTGGTTGCTCCAGCGGGACCAATTCTGCCATATGCCTCTGCTGCGGGAGATCGTTGAGAATAATCCTGAGGACTACAGGAATTTTCTGCGGATGTCTGATCCCTATTTCAGGAACTGTTGGCTTTGGTGTCCCCCTATATTACCAGGCAGGACACCGTTATGCGGGAAGCCATCAGTGCTGAGCAGAGGCTCATCGCCACGTTACGTTACCTGGCGACAGAGAGAAGTCTTCAGGACTTGAAGTTCACCACAGGCATCTCCCCCCAGGCTCTGGGCCTCATAATCCCAGACACCTGTTCTGCTATTATACAAGTCCTGCAGGAGGACTATATTAGGGTAAGTTTTCTCCATTAACATCACATTTTATGTATTACACGTATGCTAATGTATTGTATTTCTTTCATCCTTCCCTAATTACCATGATTGTAATATGCTGAGAATGTCCCCTTTGTCCCCATGCATGCTGGAAGCTTTAGATTGCCCCTTTTTTCTCCTCCATAAATATTTCCCTTCACTAACTTTTCCAGCAGGGGCGCCTGTTGCTCCAAATGTTTGGGGGTCCCACCGCAATTTATGAACTAAACTTCCTCCTTTTTTGCTCAGGTGCCTATTAAACGCCCCCAGTTGTCCCCTCTAATGCAGCCATTTGGTTCCCTCCAATGCAGCCATTTTCCCCCCAGCCCTGCACTTACCTTCTTGTGGTCAGCGCCATCCTTCTTCTGTCCTTGATGTCTTCTCCTTCCCTTGATGTTGCATCAGCCATGTTTAATGTTACCATTAAACAGACTTGGTGAACAGAGCAGCCTGCCAGTGTTTCCCCAAGGAATGCCCCCCCCCCTGTGTCCCCAATTTTACTTTTCGGAAGCCAATTACATCCCTCAGGTTGTAATGTGCAAGACTATTTTACTACCTGTTTCTGCTATGCAATTTGAACCCCCTAAATGCCGCAATTATTCATATGTCGGTCGCTAAACAAGAGGCCATCCACCTGAATAGTGGGCGGCATAGACAATACATAGGTTAATGCAACGCATGAACCTATGTATTGTTCTGAGTGATGGGCACAGGAGAGAGGGGGCAGTGCTCCAGCGCCCACTCTGGACGCACCGCCACTGCAATGCTATCCTGTGGCCAAACACATTTCCCCCCCCCCAAAATAATTTAGTAATGGCCCATCAGAGGGGGTGATGAATCTGATAAATGAGCCTTCCCGTATACTTATTTTAAACACCTTAATAAACGTAGAATTTGATTGATGTTGGCCTTGATTTTTTTATAATCAAATTTCTTTGTAATGTCTGACTTTGGTATTCTAATATTATTTCATCTTGTTTCACTCCACAGCTTCCTTCCACGCCACAGGAATGGCAGACTGTGGCATCGGAGTTTGCCACGCGGTGTGACTTCCCCAACTGCGGTGGTGCCATAGACGGGAAGCACGTCCGCATCGTGCCGCCACCCCGTTCTGGGTCCTACTACTACAATTACAAGGGGTTTCATAGCATTGTGCTGATGGCGGTGGTGTCAGCACGGTATGAATTCCTCTATGTTGATGTAGGGAAGAATGGCCGGATGTCCGATGGGGGATCCTTCATCCAGACGGAGTTTGCCCTCCGTCTCCAGAGTGACGACCTTGCATTGCCACCGGATGCAGGGAATATTGAAGGACTCCCCTTTGTTTTCTTGGCTGATGAAGCCTTCGGACTCGGACGGCATCTTATGAGGCCATTTCCACAGAGGACCCTGACCCCAGAGAAGAGGGTGTTCAATTACCGGCTGGCCAGGGGCCAAAGAGTTGTCGAAAATGCCTTTGGCATAATGGCCAGCCGGTTTCGCCTTTTTATGACTTCAATACACTTGGCGGACTACAAAATAAACTATGTCGTATTATGCTGCTGTGTGCTACACAACTTTCTGAGCCAAAAATCAAATTCCTATATGGCCTCAGTTTTGCCAGAGGCTGGACTTTCCCCTGCCGGGCCTGGAATCTGCCCGTCCTGGCTTGCCCTCCCAAAATGCCCGTGAGGTTCGGGACAAATACATGGAGTATTTCACGGGTAGGGGGGCAATTCCTATGCCAGCCTATGTCTAAGGATCCCAATAAAAAGCTTGTTTAAACCTTTAATTATTTGTTCTTTCCTGTCTCCTAGTTTGTCTTTGTGCATTTGTAGTGCCAAGTGTATTTTACTTTAGTAAATAACAACCATTTCACTATGTAACCTTACAAAATAACCAAATAAGCTTAGAGGGTATTATAAAAAGAAGCTACACGTTGTTTGTGGTCAAATATTTTACTCTGTGCACATTCTCACCATTTTTAGTTTTTTCTGTTTTTTTGGGTTGGCCTGGCCCCAACCCAGCAATTTTTTGCTTATGAAAATACAAAAATAACAGTTGCATTCCAAAAATTACAACATTGGATACCTCCGAGCAATCTGAGGCATTCACTTACACAAACTATGTCTCTATGTGCCCGTCCTAATATGGGGTCCTGCCACCCCTTGCCCAGGCAAAAATTGAATATGCACACATTTGGGATTTTTTTACATCTATGAAGTTTACAATCCTGATCCCTATTGTCAACATGTGCTATCTGCCATCAGGGGTGATCAATGGACGTGTTTTGGGGGTGCAACCCCTTCCTCAGTTCACCGACTTT
Organism: Rana muscosa; assembly: GCA_029206835.1. NCBI lineage: Eukaryota > Metazoa > Chordata > Amphibia > Anura > Ranidae > Rana > Rana muscosa. The sequence continues at coordinate 419,184,674 of CM055117.1, read as the reverse complement.
AGATACGAGGAAGGGGTTGCACCCACAAAAGACGTACATGGATATCCCCAGATAGCACATGTTGACACACTGTGTGCAGATTCAATTTTTGGCTGGTTTGATTGTCAAACAAATTCGAAAAGTTGCAAAAACAAACATGTAAAAACAAATGTGTTTGGATGGCTTATTGAATTCTCCCCAAAACATCGAGAATGTCTTTAAATGTTTGTTCCATTACATGGATTCTTTGTTTAATAAGGTCCAGTTCCATGCTACATTCCATCACTTGCTGGATGAGGCGGAGGGCACTGTCAGCAGAGAACCGTGTACTATCCTTCACAACATTTATATCCCCTAAAAACAAAAAAAAAGGTATTATAACTCTGCAGGCCTACATCTCTTACCTGAAGCTGTGGTGACAGATACTGACCTGTTGTGGTGACCAGATCCACAACGTCATCCACCTCTCCTTCCTGCACTTCTCCTTCCTCCACCTCAACTTCCTGCACATCTTTCGGTTGTGGGTCTTTGGGAGTTTGGGGTTGCTTGGAAGTTGTGGGGTGCATGTGCTCCCTGGAGTGTCCTCCTCCCAGTCTTCTCTCCCCTATGAGAAGCAAACAAAAGGTCAATTTATCACACTGTAAATCTCAATGTTAAAATAAAAACAGGCTAAATTGATTGGAAGTGTGGTACAAGTGTGTGTTTGGGCGGAATTTAAAGAAGAATGCATTATTTATGACCAAGAATATGCTTAGTATTCACCTTTGGATGTAATTTATTTGACATGGAGGCACCACAAAAATTCTCGTATGCACCTGTGTGGGACACCCAAAAAAGGCGGGTCTGGTGGCCCGCACTATAGTGCTCCAAAGTACAGATGTGGAAGCAGCTGCTGAGTGTCCTCTCCTTTACACTGATAAAAGTTTGCATTTCATTCTCTTTACAAACACATCATCTAGACGAAAAAATACGCCACAATTTTGGAGCAAAAATGGCAGATGTATAATTACTTTTGTGGCTCTAAAATAAGCCAAAACCGCGGATAGTGGCCGAACGAAGTGTCGGTAACGTAACGAACGATTACTGTGCCCAACCAAGTTCAAAATATTACATTTTGGAAGCGAGTCCAATATGAGAAACCAAAATAAAGAGCAACATGTCAGTTTAGAAAAAGGTTAATATCATAAAAGTCTACATTTTACTTACTTTTAGCGAGCATTCTCTTTATGCTCCTCAACTGCTCTGGCTCCCTCAGTTTGAGGTCTGACCACCTCTTTCTGAGCTGCTCATTTGAGCGTTTCACCCCGAAATTCGCCTTCAGACTCTTCACGACTTTTTTTTAATCAAAAAGGTTTTTATTGAACATCAGACAAATCACAACAGTTTCCAATGTACAAAAGTTAGCAAAGGTTTCCCTCTGCTGGCGAACTATGAAACACCACACAAGAACAGCACCACAGTCTAGTATTGATAAATACATTCATCCTAGGCTACTAGATTTCCAAGTTATTGAAAAAGTCGGGACATCACCAGCTCCCTGGGACTCAGGCCAGGGGCATCAAGCCATTGGGACCAAATCCTCTCAAACCTCCCCGGGCTGCCCCTGTGTTGATATATATATTTTTCCATTATAAGAGTATTCCCCATGTGTGCTATCCAGGAGGTGGTGGTAGGCGGTGAGGCCGACTTCCAGCCCATCAAAATAAGCTTCCTGGCTTGAAATAGGGCCCTAGAGACTGCGATCCTGGTCATTTCCCCAGGGGTCGCTTCCTCCAAGATCCCCAGCAGGCAACACTTAGGATCCACAGGAATCGTAATTTCAAATACTCTGTTTAGTGTACCTACCACCTCATTCCAATACCTGTGAAGCTTCGGGCATCTCCACAGGAGATGGATGAGATCGCCTTTGTGCCTCTGACATCTACCACACACAGGATCATCGAGCTTACCCATCTTATGTAATTTCAGCGGGGTGTAATGTACCCTTAATAATATATACAACTGTGACACCTTCTGCGCAACATTTAAGGAGCAAGTGGTGACTGACTGCCACGCCTCCTCCCATTGGTCCCCCGTCAGTGTACCTATGTCCTTCTCCCACAGGGACTCCGTCCTGCTCGGGAATGCACGTAGGTGACTTGACAGTAACATCTGGTAACATTGGGATATAAACCCTTTTGTTTCATTGCTAGTGTGCAACACACGGAACACTGGGGCGGGTGACTGAACCCATTCCACCGCATTCCCGTGTGCAGCCACTGCATGCCGGAGCTGCATATAGTAATAGTGCATATGAGCTGGGAGGCCAAATCTGGCCTGCAGTTCAGGAAAAGTGAGAAGACTGCCGTTAGCGAAGATGTGGGACAGCAGAGCCACACCATGGGCACGCCATCTGGGCCCCTGTTGCAGCTTCACCAACTCCACATATGACTTATTGTCCCATATTGGGCTGTCTTCCGTGAAACCCTGAACTCCCTGTAGTTGTCGGCCCTTGTTCCATACCTTTTGAATAAGTGAGAGCGTCGGGGTTTGCTTGTTAGATTTTAGGAACATTTGCGCCTCCAGGCCCATCGGGATAGTCTCAGCGCCAGTGGCCGAAAGCATCAGCCGTGCCGCTGAGCTCCCCGGGTCCTGGGACATAGATCCTATCAAGTGCTGCAACTGAGCCGCCAAGTAATACAGCCAGGGGTTGGGAACCGCCAACCCCCCACTGTCCTTGGCTCGCTGCAAGTGCTCCAATCTAATCCGAGGGGGCTTAGTATGCCATAGCAACCGTCGGAAAAGAGTGTTCACTATTCGAAAGATTTTCAGGTGTATCACTACAGGCGAGTTGTGCAGAAAATAAAGTAGTTGTGGCATTAAAATCATTTTGATCAGGTTGGCTTTACCTGCAAGTGACATTTTTAGGGTGTTCCAAGTGTTAATTTTATCTCTAAACCGGGATAGTAATGGGTGCACATTAAGGGAGCAGTAATCCCCCAGCCTGGGCGACACCTGCACCCCCAAGTACTTAAAGCTAGACACAACTGGGACGGGACAAGAGTCCGGCAGGGTAACCCCACCCACCTCATCCAACACCATCAGGGCGGATTTCGACCAGTTAATGGTCAGTCCTGAATATTGACTGAATTGCTCTATTATTGACATAACCCCTGGCATGGAGTGCGTGGGATGCTCCAGAAACAACAGCATGTCATCCGCGTACAACATGATTTTTTCCTGCAGTGGGCCATATTGGAATCCCCGGACACGGGCGCTAGCCTGAACCAGGGCCGCCAATGGCTCTATAGCGATTGCAAAGAGCAGGGGGGACAGGGGGCAACCCTGCCTCGTCCCCCTACCCAATGCAAAGGCGGGTGACATCCTATCCGCGACTCTGATGGTCGCTTGGGGGGACGCATATAGCAACCTGACCCAGTCTATGAATGTGTCCCCAAAGCCAAACTTGGCCAACGCCGCCCAAAGGAACCTCCAGCTGACACTATCGAATGCCTTGTTGGCATCAAAGGACAAGAGCGCCCTGTGGCCCCCATTGTCCGCCTGCACCTGCATGTTCAAAAACAGGCGCCTTAAATTGGTAGCAGTGGACTTCTGCGGCATGAAACCCGCCTGGTCCGGGTGTATAATAGACGAGATTATCCCGTTGACCCTGCGCGCCAAGACCTTAGCCAGGATTTTCACATCACTTTGTAGCAGCGAAATAGGTCTATAGGAGCCAGGGTCAACCGGATCCTTCCCCGGCTTTAATAATAAAATGACATTAGCCCTGGCCATAGAGTCGGGCAGCCTCCCACCCTCCAGTGCGGCGTTAAAGACTTTCAACAGTTCAGGTAACAGGTGCCCCCCAAACTGGGTGAACACCTCCATGGGCAGGCCATCCTCCCCAGGGGCTTTACATGTAGGAAAAGAGCCTGCCACCAGTTGCAACTCGTCCAGAGTAATGGGGGCATCTAATTGTTCTCTGGCTGATGTGGAAAGAGCGGGCAGATCAATACTAGCCATGTACTCCTCAAGGTCCTCATCCGAGTAGGCATCCCTCGACCCATAGAGGCCCTCATAGAAGGATGCCAGCTCGGACACAATGGCTTCAGGGGCGTTGACCACTTTACCTGTAGAGGCACGTATAGCACCAATGGTCGGGGATTGTGTTTGAGACCTTGCTATCTTGGCCAGTAAACACCCAGTTTGTTCCCCTTCCTCATAAAATGCAAGTTTTGTAAAGAATCTCTTCCGCTCTGCCTTTGAGGATCGGAGACGGTCCAGAGAGTCCTGGGCCACTCTTCACGACTTTAGTGAGGATTTTGGCCTTCCTTCTATTTGGTTTGCTATACGGCCCATGCTTGGCATCATAATCAGCCTTGAGCAAGATGTCCACCATCTCCGCCATCTCCGCCAAAGACATATTCGATGCCTTGAATCTCCTCCTTGATCGTGACGTTTCCTCGGTCTCCGGGCTTGTCTCCTCCTCGTTAGTTGCGGAATTATCAGACACCTGCTGTAACTCCGCCATATCTGTCTGCGCGCCGAAAGAGAAGGGGCGGGGAAAAGATGTTAGTTAGAACATCATGGGCGGGCGACGTGTGCGGAGTGACGTGTTCGTATTTTGACGCATGCGTGGTGTGTATATAGCAAACACACATGTGACTATAGTACGTTCGGTGTGCGGAGAGAGGAGTTCAAGTGACGGACGTGCGAACGAAGGTATGTGATTTTGTGACTTGTACAAATTGTTGGCCTATACTGTCTTGAGAATGTTGGAGGATATATATGGTGACTAGCATGTTAAGGAGGTTAGACTGTTTGCCTCACATTAGTTATATATAATTTATTTAACTTGCAGATACAATATGAATGTCTTTATAAGCGACAAGGATTTCCTGGCGGAATTTATTGACCGGGTAAGGGAGCTGCCCGCTCTGTGGGAGACGAAAAACCCCATCCACAAAAAAAGAGGGGTGAGAAAAGCAGCGCTGGAGAAGCTGCTCCCATTTGTGCATACCAAGGTGCCCACAGCCACAGCAAAACAAGTGGACACTAAAATTGGGAGCTTGAGAGGTACCTACAGGACTGAACGCTCTAAGGTGCTGGCTTCTCAGAGGTCAGGAGCAGCAGCAGATGATGTGTATGTCCCGATTTTGTGGTACTACAACAGGATGTCCTTCCTGGATGACCACATTGACACAAGGCCATCACTCTCCACTCTTCCCCCCAGACTTCCCTGCAGCCAACCTGAGCCTTCTCTGGAGCAAGAGGAGGCAGCCATCCTGGATGATCCTGATTTGGCCATCTGGAGCCAGGTATAGTATTTTTCGAAAATGTATTGGGATAAACTTAATGTTTGACAAATATGTCAAGATGACAAACATAAACTATTTTGGATTGCACAAGTGAAATCAAGATCTGTAGACATTATTCTGCACTTAATTGGGTGCTAAATAGTCAATCTGATGTAGTGTTAAATTTAAAGCAAGGATTTATGGATTGACATTCTAATTGCTTCAATCCGGATTACAAAGTTTGATGCAAAGATTAAACGAACATATTAAACTATGTCCCTTTTTCATACACAGGATGAAATCAGCCAGGAGGAGGGTCTGGAAACTGTCAGGCAGGAGGAGGAAGGGCCCAGTGGCAGCCAGGAGGTGGCAGGGCCCAGTGGCAGCCAGGAGGTGGCAGGGCCCAGTGGCAGACAGGAGGTGGCAGGGCAAAGGAGAAGAACCAGATCCCAGGTGCCTCCCATCCGGCTTCACAAAAGAGGCAGGAGGGACAGGAGCACGAGTGAGGCAGCAATGGCCCTTATTCGTGAGGCCCATGCCACCCTCCAGGAGCCCACATCCCCTGAAGAGGCCATTGCCGGCCTAGTGGAGGCTAAGTTCAAGGTGATGAGCATGGAGCAATGCCTCCTATGCGAGCCCCTGCTCATCACCTTGCTCAACAAGGGGGTGATGGAGAAAATTACCCCCAATACCGCCATATGTGAGGTGGCACAACTGACCCAACCTCAACCTCCACCTCCCCCTTCTTCTTCTGCCCCACCCCCTTCTGCTACACCTCCCCCTTCTTCTTCTGCCCCACCCCCTTCTGCTACACCTCCCCCTTCTTCTTCTGCCCCACCACCTTCTGCTACACCTCCCCCTTCTTCTTCTGCCCCACCCCCTTCTGCTACACCTCCCCCTTCTTCTTCTGCCCCAACCCCTTCTGCTACACCTCCCCCTTCTTCTTCTGCCCCACCCCCTTCTGCTACACCTCCACCTTCTTCTTCTGCCCCACCCCCTTCTGCTACACCTCCCCCTTCTTCTTCTTCTGCCCCACCCCCTTCTGCTACACCTCCACCTTCTTCTTCTGCCCCACCCCCTTCTGCTACATCTCCTCCTCCTCCTCCTGACAGGAGTACCCCTCCAGTGGGCCAGCCTCCAGCCAAACGAAGAAGGAAGGCTGCAGGGAAGGCTTCAGGGAAGATTGCAGGGAAGGTTGCCAGGAAGAAGAGGAAGTGATGGCCTTGCTTCATTGTGGTCGGACAGAAGGCAGCCTGTTGTAGTACCACAGACTTGGGACATATATCTCACCTGCTGCTGTTCCTGACCTCTGGGAGGCCAGCATCAGATTGTGTTCAGAAATGTTGGCCTTCTCAAGCTCCCAATTTTAGTGTCCACACAGGGTTGCTGTGAGCTCTGGGGTCCCTGGGATGCACAAATGGCAGCAGGTTCTCCAGCGCTGCCTTCTCTTTATTTTATTTTTAAACATGAATAAATGTGATTTTTGTTTACGTTCATACTTGACTATGTGTATTTGTAAAAATTAAAAATCTAGCTTTGGAGTAAGCAGATACATTTGACTGACAAAAAAAGGGACAGATAACAACCCCCCAAAAGAATAACTAAATCTGATTATCAAAAAAACATGGTGGGAAATTTAACTAATATAGAGTCCAAAATTAAATGGGAGATCACTACCAAAACATTGCGAAATTATAATTAACATCATTTTTAAAAATATTACCATTTAAATTATTCCTAAAAACTTGCACGATATAATACACATAAATCTTCTTAAGAGCAGCATGAAAAAGGTTAAAAAATAAGTCATAACTCTGTGTGAATATCAGCAGCAAAAGAAGGTCACTCGTTTTGATTAATGTAACATTCTAACGAAGATTTCAAGGCAGAACATTTAAACGATGCAATATTTTTGAGCGTGACGAATGTGCTCTCTCCATTACGAAGGCTTGTTTTACCAGAAGATGCGCTCCCGTCTCATAGTTGCTTGTGAGTATGCACACTTTTGGAAGAGTCGTAAAAGCATACACACGAACCATTTTCTCGTCACAAAACAGCCCGACGAGAAACACGACGAGGAAATCTGGAATCCTGAAGAGAAAATAGAGAGCAGGTTCTCTATTTTCTCGTCGAGATTCTCGGCAAATTTCTCGTCGTAAAACCATACACACGAACGTTTTTCTCGACAAAAAAGCTCTCGCGGCACATTTCTTGCCGGTTTTGGACGAGAAACTCGGTCGTGTGTACGAGGCTTTACAATTGCCTGCTTCACTTGCATGGACAGCTCCTTTGAACACATGATGTAGGTTCACAGCAATAGATTCCAAATGCAAACACCACATTTAGAATCAACTCCTTTTTACCTGCTTAATTGATGAAGAAATTCTGGAGTCTTAAAGGGCCAGTATACATTAACATCAGAAGCATTGTAAACTTTATCTGGAGGGTCCCTAGTGGACAGGAAGCTGGGAAATCATCTGTAGAGCAACAAACTTGATGGATGATGATAACTAGGTACAATATCTGATATATGAAGGTGAGAGTTTGGTGAGCACAGAGGTAGCAAAAGTTAATCTATATAGAAGTACTGAAATATATCAAGAGGTGTGGGACTTTTATGAGCACTAAAGAAACAATGGGGCTGATTTACGAAACGTTTGCGGCATGAGTATTGGCGCATCTGCGTGCACAACAGTTTTGGTATTTACGAAACATTAGCGCCTGTAACGCAGCGCTATTCCCCATTTACTATAGTGTTCTCGGCGCACGGGAGGAGGCGCTCAGTGCGCCACTATGGACCTGGCGCACGGCATCTTCAAATAAAAATATAAAATATAAAGAAGCTGGAAGTGCCAATATAATGGGGGTGACGTGGGGTGATGTGAGGAAGTTTTAGTGACAACTGCCCAAGTAACAAATATGCCCAAAATAGAATGAGAAAGTAACTTTTTCTGAACCAGCCTGCTGCGCCAGCAATTACGTTTATAACTGCGAGGAATCTTTTTCTGCTCTGTGCGGCAATTTTCCTCGTTCAAATGCGCCGGTTCACTGCGCTGGCAAAATCTTAGTAAATGTCAAGTCACGTAAATCAATTTGCATAAGTTGAACAGGTGCACCTCCTAAACTTGCCGTTATATAACAGTCCGACAGCAAAATGACATTTCTAAAGGAAAAAAAAAAAGGCGTTTAAAAGCACTCGCGGCTATAATGAATTGTCGGCTCCCGTCAATATAGAGAAAAGTCATTGAAAGTCTTTAAAAAAAGGCCCTTCAGGTCTGGTATGGATATTAAGGGGAAATCCGCGCCAATTTAAAAAAAAAATGACGTGCGGGTCCCCCTCAAAATCCGTACCAGGCCCTTCAGGTCTGGTATGGATTTTAAGGGGAACCACCGCGCCAAACTTAAAAAAAAATGGCGTGGAGTCCCCCTAAAAATCCACACCAGACCCTTATCCGAGCAGGCAACCTGGCAGGCAGCAGGAAAAGAGGGGGGGACGAGAGAGCGGCCCCCTCCCTCCTGAACTGTACCAGGCCACATGCCCTCAACATGGGGAGGATGTCCACATGTTGATGGGGACAAGGGCCTCATCCCCACAACCCTTGCCCGGTGGTTGTGGGGGTCTGCGGGCAGGGGGCTTATTGGAATCTGGAAGCCCCCTTTAACAAAGGGGACCCCCAGATCCCGCCCCCCTGTGTGAAATGGTAATGGGGTACCTACCATTTCACAAAGAAAAAGTGTCAAAAATGTTAAAAATGACAATAGCCGGTTTTTGAAAATTCATTTATTAATGTGTTCTCCTTTCTTCCATCTTCTTCCTTCTTCTTCTTCCACCTTCTTCTTCCATCTTCTTCTTTTCTCCATTCGAGTTTCTTTCTCCATCTTGTTCTTCATCTTCATCTTCATCTTCCTTCTTCCTTCGGTGTTCTCGTCCGCATCTTGCTCCGGCTTCTTGTTCCCTTCTTCTTTCTCCGGGCGCTCCGCTTGAATTTGAGGTTCCCGCTGTGTGACGCTTCAGTTCATCAGTTCTCCTCTGGGTCCGCTGCCACCCGGTGACCCCGCCCCCCTCTGACACCACGGGGAAAGTCCCCCTGAAATCCATGTGTGTCAGAGGGGGGCGGGGTCACCGGGTGGTAGCGGACCCAGAGGAAAACTGATGAACTGAAGTGTCACACAGTGGGAACCTTGAATTCAAGCGGAGCGGCCGGAGAAAGAAGAAGGGAACAAGAAGCCGGAGCAAGATGCGGACGAGAACACCGAAGGAAGAAGGAAGATGAAGAACAAGATGGAGGAAGAAACCCGAATGGAGAAAAGAAGAAGATGGAAGAAGAAGGCAGAAGAAGAAGAAGATGGAAGAAAGGAGAAGACATTAATAAAGGAATTGTCAAAAACCGGCTATTGTCATTTTTAAAATTGTTGACACTTTTTTGGGGAAACGGTAGGGGTACATTTGTACCCCATTACCATTTCACACAGGGGGCCTGGTTACGGATTTTGAGGGGAACCCACACACCTTTTTTTTTTTTATTTGGCGCGGAGTTCCCCTTAATATCCATACCAGACCTGAAGGGCCTGGTAATGGAATTTGGGGGAACCCCCACGCATTTTTTTTTTCAAAGACTTTCAATTACTTTTATCTGTATTGACAGGAACCAGCAATTCATTAGAGCCGCGAGTACTTTTAAATGACTATTATTTTACTTTGGAAATGTCATTTTGCTCTTGAACTGTTATAAACATGGAAAACATGCACTACTTACAGGCATACTATAGACACCCCCCAGGTATGATATTGAGGGCCAGTTCACACCAGACGCAGTTCCGTTCAGTTTTGTGCGCATCTTTTCTGCACTAAAAATGCATGCTCAGTGTTTTCCATGTATTCCAATGGCTCTTGTTGGCTCTAGTTCAGAAAAGTGCAGAAACTGACTGGAAACTGACTGCATGGTGTGAACTAGAGCCAACTAGAGCCATTGGAATACATGGAAAATGCTGTGCATGCATTTTGTGCAGAAAAAAAGCACATGGAACTGAACAGAACTGCGTCTGGTGTGAACTGGCCCTTAGGGCCAGTTCACACCGGATGCAGGGCAGTGTGTTTTTTTGATGTATGAAAAACGCAAATAAAGTTGATCACATTAATGCCAATGGCATAGTTCACACCACTGTAGTCCGTTCCAGTGCGTTTCAGAAAGGAAAAAAAAATTGGTCATGCTGCATTTTTTTTGTACAGAACTGTACTGGACCGCAGTAAAACACATCAAAAACGCTACGGAACGTACCAAAAACACACTGGAACGCGTCAAAAATGCGCATGCAGAAAAGCACGTGGAAAGCATCCAGACTTAGGGCCAGTTCACACCATAGAAACGCAATCCGCATGCGTTCCAGGTGCTTTTTTGCATGTGCGTTTTTGATGCGTTCCAGTGCATTTTTGTTACGTTTTTGATGCAGTCCAGTGCTTTTTTTCACTCCTCTTTTTATTAACCATAGATAAGGACAAGTGTGTTCCAGTGCGTTTTTGGTGCATTTAGGTGTGTTCCGGTGCGTTCCAGTGCGTTTTTGATGCGTTTTGCAGCATTCCAGTACAGTTCAGTGCAGGTAAAATGCAGCATGTTCTACTTTTTTTTTGTGGAACTGGAACGCACTGGAACAAACACTGCCATTTAGAACCATATAACCAACTTTCCATTCATTTTTGATGCATAAAAAAAGCAATGGACTGCATGTGGTGTGAAATGGCCCTTAAGCAATTTGGCATATTTAAAGGCACTTCTCCTGTTTTGTTTTTGCTGTTGTCCAAATTGGTGACATTGATATATGTCCCTTAGGGTGGGACCTGGGTCCCCATTTTAAGGCCAATAACTGGAAGAAAAGCCAGCCAAGTGGGGACTATCAAAATTAACAAGTCAGTTCCCATAGACTGCAATGGTATTTGTTGTATAACTTTTGCCCATGTTAGGCTCTTTGTTTGCCCCCCGGATCGACGAGTGCTTCTCCTGTCTCTAATTTTGTAGCATGCTGGATGATGTGCTTAATTTTGGACGGGGGGGGGGGGCTTATTTTCTGCTAGCTGCATTTGTGTTGGTCTCAGCATGCTCATAAACTTAGGTTTTTTTTAGTGCTTTTTGTGTGTGGACAGCACCTGGATATTTGTGGGTATGCTCAGAGAGAGTGTGTTTTTTGGGTTAGTAATTGAAGGACATCCTTAACAGGTGTACCCACTTTGAAGTTCAGTCTCTACATTGGGTGAACTTGCATTTTGGGTGTTTCATGGACTGTGCATGTATTTCCAATTGCCTCATTAGCACACAAACCTACAGTATGGCCTCGTACACACGACCGATTTTCTCGTCGTAAAAAACACGTCGTTTTTTTCGACGAGATTCTTGTTAAGCTTGTCGATTTTCTCGTCAAGCTTTCTATGCGTACACACTGTCATTTCCCAATTTCCTCGTGGTTCTCTGCGCTCACGTCCAGCACGTACGACGGCACTATAAAGGGGAAGATCTTTTTTCTTGGCGCCACCCCTTGGGCTGCTTTTGCTGATCTCGTGTTACCGTGTGTGAAGTAAAAGTTTGGGAAGAGACGATTCGCACTTTTCAGTCTTCGTGCTTTCAGTTCGTTTTAGCGTGACGAATGTGCTATCTCCTTTACGAAGGCTTGTTTTACCAGAAGATGCGCTCCCGTCTCATAGTTGCTTGTGAGCATGCGCGCTTTTGGAAGAGTCGTAAAAGCATACACACGAACCATTTTCTCGTCACAAAACAGGCCGACGAGAAACACGACGAGGAAATCTGGACTCCTGACGAGAAAATAGAGAGCAGGTTCTCTATTTTCTCGTCGAGATTCTCGTCAAGTTTCTCGTCGTAAAACCATACACACGAACGTTTTTCTAGACAAAAAAACTCTCGCGGCACTTTTCTTGACTGTTTACGACGAGAAAATCGGTCGTGTGTACGAGGCCTCAGTTATATAAAGCTTGCAGATAGCATTCTCTCCCTTGTCCTGAAAAGAGTCAAGATTGTGTGTGATTGTGGCCGGCCGGCAAAAATAACATTTTGGTGTCCTTATCAAGTTTGTAAAACACGCATTTTATTTGTTATGTCTTTGCAAAACAGATTTTTTTTTACTTTTGTTGATTGATTTTTTTTGTGTGGGGGATATTTTCCCCTGAAATATTTTTGATGTTGTTAATGTGTGTCGTTTGTTCACTTTGATTTAATTGTCTGTGCTGCATTATTTTGCTAAATCTTTCTCAAGATGTGACTAATGTTTCAAATCTACCTTCATGTCTTTTTTATTTATTTATTTTTTTGCTTCCCTTTGTTTTTTCCAAGTCCTATTTTGTTGACCAATAAAATTTGATGCAAAGTTTGATGTTTTTTTTGTTTTTGTTTTCTATGCAACAAATGTGACCGCTGTAGCTTAACTATGCTTATTGGTATGTCAAAACAAAACACGTGTGATTTGTCTACCCTGGTGCCTTCATGGTAGCATATGCATGTATTGTGTGCTGCCATGGATAGTCACCAGGAAATAAAAAATACAGAGCGGTAAGTATTCAATTTTCCTTTTTACTGCAGTGGTTCTCAGCCTCAGCCCTCAAGTACCCCCAACAGGACATGTTTTGGGAATTTATCTTATCAAGAATTGCTGTCAAATACCAAACCATTGACTGTGATTTAAAGCACATGTGCAAGATGAAGGAAAACCTGCAAACATGGCCTGTTGGGGGTACTTGAGAAGCACTGATTTAGAGCACTGCACTTAGAAATAGCTCAAGGCAATACGATTCTAATTGTGGCATTTTGAGGGAAACCAAGTAAGTGTTAGAACCCCTGCTTATTTTTTTAGTTTGGGCTTTGTGTCCCTTTGAGTAAAATTGTCTTCACTTCCTGTCACACAGCTAAACAGGAAGTGAAGGTATAACCCTACCAATGTCTTTTCTTGGGGACACACAGATCAATCTAACTAGTGTCCCCATTAAGCAAATTGCACTCTAGAACTTTGTTGTGTACCCCCCAAATCATTAGGTAGTTTGGGGTTTAGTAAAGGCAAATCCACTCTGCAGTACAAGTGTAGTTGCTGAAAATCTGAGGGGAAGCACTGTTGATTGTAACATCCAATCATGTAAAAGCAAAGATGGTGTTTTTTTTGTTTCCTTGCATGTCCCCCTCGGATATCCAGCAAGTGCACTTGTAGTGCAAAGTGGATTTGCCTTTAGTAAATAAACCCCAAAGTCCAAAATACCTAATAATTTGGGGTGTACCCTGCAAAATGCTGGAGTGCAATGTACATAATAGGGAAAGTATTTAGACTGACCTGTGTATTCCCACGGAAAGAAATTGGTAGGGATTTACCCTCACTTCCTGTGTGGCTATGTGACAGGAAGTGAATCATTTGGAAGGATAAAGTGGCCAAATTTGTGAGTTGTCTTCACCCTATCAGGGGTACAGACATCCCCAAAAACTGTCTAGACTTCTAATCCCTCTGCACTCTATCCCCAAGCAAAAATAAGAAAAAGGATTTCATTTAGTTTAACTTTGCAAAGACACATTCCTAAGTTGAATTGTGATGCAAGTCAATGGCCCATTTAGACCCTCTTTAACCACTTGAGATCAGCGCTATAACTGATGGACGGCCACAGCATGGTCCTCAATTGCCGGGAGTCCGTCAATAGACGTCCTCCCCTTCGCGCGCGCACGCTGTGGTCACCGAGTCACTGAGACTCGGGTGATGACAGATCCAAGTAAGGGGCCGATACCTGCCCTTTACCATGTGATCAGCTGTCAGCCAATGACAGCTGATCACGTGATGTAAACAAAAGCTCGGTAATGGTTTTTGTTTTCTCCTTGTGCTGACAGCGTGAGCATAAAAAAAGGCAATCACCGGCTTATGTGCAAGGGACATTGGGCCCGAAGAGGAAGAGGCAATTCTGCATCATCTGTGACAATAAGTAGCCCCTGCCAGTGCCACCTATCAATGGCCACCACTGGTGCCAATCAGTGCCACCTAGCAGTGCCACTTCTCAATGCCCACCAGTGCCAACTAGCAATGCCACCTCTCAGTGCCCACCCTTGCCACCTTATCGGTGCCCATCAGTGCAGCCTCATCAGTGTACATCAATGAAGGAGAAAAATTTTCGAACTAAATATTAACCACTTCCCTACCGCCCATCGTCAAATGACGTCCTTGACATTGTGCGGTGACATCTGAAAGATGCCTGCAGTTGCAGGCATCATTCAGATATCATTCTTTTCAGCCGGCAATTCTGTGCACGATAAAAATGATCATATTGGCAGTTCCACCGCTTGATCGTTCTTATAGGTGGCGGGAGGGGACGTTCCCCCCCCTCCCGCCGCCATCCGGTGCTTCTCCAGGCTCTCCCGTGCCATCGGGGGCCCAGAGAACGAATTGGCCGTCGCCGGATGGGAAGCATAGAGATGACTGGTGACCAGATGGTCACCAGTCATCTCTATGACCGTAGGAGGCCCGGGTGCGAAGTTATGACATCACGCCGGGTTCCCGTATGTAAAAAAAGCCGTGATATCGGCTGTCAGCATGAGATCGGTGATTTTTTTTTACCGATCTCATGCTTTCCAGCCTGGAGGAGAGATGTGGGGTCTTATTGACCCCGCATCTCTCCATAAAGAGGACCTGTCACAATAGATTCCTATTACAAGGGATGTTTACATTCCTTGTAATAGGAATAAAAGTGATCAAAAAAACAAAAAAGTAAAAAAAAAGTGTAAAAAAACAAAAAAAATTAAAATGCCCCTGTCCCCGGTAGCTCGCGCTCAGAAGCGAACACACATGTAAGTCCTGCTCACATATGTAAACACAGTTAAAACCACACATGTGAGGTATTGCTGCGTGCGTTAGAATTAGTGCAACAATTCTAGCACTAGACCTCCTCTGTAATGCGAAAATGGTAATGTGTAAAAAAATTTAAAACATCGCCTATGGAGATTTTTAAGTACTGAAGTTTGGTGTCATTCCATGAGTGTGCGCAATTTTAAAGCGTGACATGTTAGGTATCTATTTACTCAGCATAACAACATCTTTATACAAAAAAATTGGGCTAACTTTACTGTTTTGTAATTTTTTAATTCATGAAACCATTTTTTTTCCCAAAAAAAGGCGTTAGAAAATTTATTGCTCAAATACTGAGCGAGATATAAATTTGAAATGACTGCCATTTTATTCCCTAGGGTGTCTGCTAAAAAAACATTAATAATGTTTGGGGGTTCTAAGTAATTTTATAGCCATAAAATTATGATTTTTACATGAAGGAGAGAAGTGCCAGAATAGGCCCGGTTCTGAAGTGGTTAAAATATCCAATTTTAGTCGGTCTTTTGTAAATATATAAAAAAAAAAAAAACGCAGATGTGATCAAATAGCACCAAAAGAAAGCTCTATTTGTGTGCAAAAAATTATTACATTTTCATTGGGTTACAGTGTTGTATGAGCGCGCAATTGTCATTCAAAGTGCATCAGCGCTGAAAGTTGAAAATTGGTCTGGGCAGGAAGGGGGTTTAAGTGGCCAGTAAGCAAGTGGTTAATATAAGGCTACTTGCACACGGACGTTTTTCCAGCCGCTTGTTTGAGTGTTTTTTGCAGCTTAAAGCGGAAGTAAACCCATATATATATAAAAAAGTTTCATTTCTGGCAGGTGCCGAAAATGTAACACTCCCATTGGTTGTGCTCTCAACCAAACTGTCAAACCATCCAATGGCTGGTGTCTAAACTGATCACATGTGCAGCATCATGGCAGTTGTAGATTAAACTGAGGCAAAGATGGCAGCTTCCTTGGCTGAAAATGATAGGAGGGTTTACTTCCACTTTAAAAATGGCTCTCCATGTTAGCCTATGGCCTCGTGGCCACCATGGCGTTTTTGAGGTGTAAATGGCATAGCCGTTTTTAGGCCCCATGTACACTGGACGCTGGTGCAAAGTCTTCAGAACTAAGGTTGAAAGCGGCGTTTCTAAACTGTTTGGGGACCTGGGTCCTGCCCCAGGGGACATGTATCAATGCAAAAAAAAGTTTAATGCTTAAAGTGAAACAATAAAAGTGAAATATTCCTTTAAATTTCATACCTAGGTATAGTGTGCCTGTAAAGTCGTGCTTGTTTCCCGTGCTTAGAACTGTCCCTGCACAGTGTAATTTCTGAAGGAAAAAAAAGTAATTTAAAACTCACTCACGGCTATAATGAATTGTCGGCTCCCAGCAATACATAGAAAAGTCATTGGTTAAAAAAATAAATAAATGCGTGGGGGTCCCCCCAGATTCAATTACCAAGCCCTTCAGGTCTGGTATGGATATTAAGGGGAACCCTGCCGCAAATTTAAAAAAAAAATGCGTGGGGTTCCCCCAATTATCCATACCAGGCCCTTCAGGTCTGGTATGGATTTTAAGGGGAACTCCACCCCAAATAAAAAAAAAATGGCGTGGAGTTCCCCAAAAAATCCATACCAGACCCTTTATCCAAGCACGCAACCTGGCAGGCCGCAGGAAAAGAGGGGGGGATGTACCAGGCCACATGTCCTCAACATGGGGAGGATGTCCCCATGTTGATTGGGACAAGGGCCTCATCCCCACAACCCTTGCCCGGTGGTTGTGGGGGTCTGCGGGCAGGGGGCTTATCGTCGGAATCTGTAAGACCCCTTTAACAAAGGGGACCCCCAGATCCCGGCCCCCCACCATATGTGAATGAGTATGGGGTACATCGTACCCCTACCCATTCACCTGGTGGCAAAAAAAGTCAATAAAAAAACACAACACAGTGTAAAGTAATATAATAGTCAGCTCCGGGGGTCTTCTTCCGACTTCGGGGGTCTTCTTCCGGCTTCGGAGGTCTCTTCTTCTTGTCACAGATCAGCTGCGGAGCTGATCTGTGTCTTACCTATACTGCTGTAGGTCGGCTGGCACCTGTTGTTCCACAAGCTTGTGTTCAGCTCTGGCTGCACTCAGCAGATATGGGTGTCGCCGGCTTCACCTGTGGCTTAATATATCCTTCCTTCCTGCTACTTCCTGTCCAGCCTCCCATGTGCCTCACTATTTAAATTGTCGTGACCTGGGGTCAGCACGCAGCTAAGCCCAAACCCTCGTGAGGGGGTCCCTGGCGGAATACTGGCTGACCCTTAGATTCCACACCCTGGGGGATCTCGTGTCACCTGCTCGCCTGTGGGCTCACTTCAGTACCATTGTGACAGTTTGCTCAAGCCATGAGCTCCTCAGAGAGTCGGCCACTGACTGAGGACCAGATGCAACATCTAGTTCAGCGACTTAACTCCCAGCAAGCAAATCAAGAGCAAATAATACTGTTTCTACAAGACCTTGCCTCCCGCCTGGATCGCCTGCAAGTCGCTGCAACTTCAGCGCCTTCGGCTCCTGCTTCTGCCTCATCTGCTCCCGTGTTACCTGCCTCACCAGGCAATCCCTGCTTGCATCTGCCACCACCACCTCGTTTTTCTGGCGACCCTAAGGCTTGTCGTGACTTCATTAATCAGTGTTCCATCAACTTTGAACTTTCCAGCTACCATTTTCCAACTGATCGCACCAAAGTCGCATATATCATCTCTCTACTTTCTGGTGATGCCCTAGCTTGGGCCTCCCCACTCTGGGAACAACACGATTCTATCACCTCTGACCTCCAGGCCTTTTTGGATGCTTTCTGGAAAACTTTTGATGAGCCCAGCAGAGTGTCTTCTACTGCTGGGGCCTTCCTTCGTTTCCGTCAGCAAGGAATGACAGTCGGTCAATACGCGGTTCAATTCCGAACGCTAGCCGCTGAACTCAAATGAAATAATGAGGCTCTTACCGCTACCTTCTAGCAAGGCCTATCTGAGCGTGTAAAGGATGAACTCGCTGGACGCACCATTCCTACCACATTGGATGATTTAATCGCATTAAGCGTTCAAATAGACATTTGTTTCCAGGAGCGGGCCCTGGAGAGATCCAGATCCAGTCATCCCCCTGCTGGCCGTCCAGCACAGGCACTCCAAAGACACTTCAACCTCTCAAACGTTGGAGGAACCTATGCAGCTTGGGCAAACTCGCCTCACTCCAGAGGAACGTACCCGGCGCATGGGTTTGGGCTTGTGCCTTTATTGCGGCAATAAAGGACATCTCTTGAACTCCTGTCCAGTCCGTCCGGGACTCCAGGGTCTAGGTGATCTAGACCGTTCCTTTAATTCTGTCAGCCTATCTCGTTTGACCCTACCCGTGTCTATCCACTGGGCTCAAAATGCCTGCTCTCTGTATATGTGGACTCTGGAGCAGCCGGGAATTTCATTGAACAATCTTTGGCTTCCGAGTTGGGCATTTCCTTTGTTGCCCTGGCTATACCCCTCTCCGTGACTGCAGTAGATGGCTCCTTCTTGCCAATGAGCCCCATCCGGTTTAAAACCCCTCCTATGGCGTTACGCATTGGGGTTTTGCATGGTGAGGAAATCTCTTTCCTAATTCTGCCTAAATCCTCCAGTCCCATCATTCTGGGTCTTCCATGGTTGCAGAAACACTCCACGCATCTTGATTGGAACTCTGGACAAGTATTGGCTTGGGGTCCTCAGTGTCAGAAACAACGCGTTTCCAAGGTAATACCACCGCCTTCCATTCCTCTGGCTGAAACCTCCACAACTCCCATGTTGCCTTCCCAATATCAGTCCTTCCGAGATGTTTCCTGCAAAAAGGCCGCTGATCGCCTTCCTTCTCACAGAGACTATGACTGCTCCATTGATCTGTTACCAGGGACTAGGCTTGTGCACAACGGAAAAATTCGGTTAGTTTCGTTCGTTTCTTTTCGGTCCTGTTGATTCGTAATCATTCGTAATTTTGCTAGACGGGATTTTTCGTGTTCGGACTAATTCGTATTTTCGCTAGCGACATTTTTCGTTGAATTTTTAGTTGATTTATAATTCGTACTTTCGGTAGAGTACATTGTTTTTCGTTGATTCTGGACACAACTCCTACTTTCATAACTTTTTTTGGGTTCGTTGATTCGTAATTTTCTGTGTCTCTCTCACGACGACGCTGCCTATTATGCCTAATGTGCTTCGAATGGATTTGTACTTTTCTAAATACATAGCGGTTATTTGTAACGATTCGAAATCTCGTATTTTACTTTCGTTTTTTACATGCGGCTATAGCCTCCGCCCCTGTACACCATTTTGAGAGGGTTCAGCACGGTGAGGGAGAAGCAGAGAGCAGAGCAGAGTGTTATTGTGCTTCGAATGGATTCGAAATCTCGTATTTTACTTTCGTTTTTTACATGCGGCTATAGCCTCCGCCCCTGTACACCATTTTGAGAGGGAGTTCAGCACGGTGTGGGAGAAGCAGAGAGCAGAGCAGAGTGAGTGTTATTGTGCTTCGTATGGATTTGTACATTCATAACTTTTTCATAACGAATTATGCCGAAGACATTCGGGCATTCGCTATTTGCGGTATAATTTATTTCGGATTCGGTCTTATTCGTAATTGCTTTGTTCGGAAATTCGAATGCTTCCGAATGTCCAAAAGTTGCTAAATTCGGACGAATTTCGATTCGTTACGAAACGAATTGCACAAGCCTACCAGGGACCTCTCCTCCTCGAGGCCGAGTCTACCCTCTATCTATCCCAGAGACACAAGCCATGTCTGAATACATTCAGGAAAACCTGCAAAAGGGTTTCATCAGGAAATCCAACTCACCTGCCGGAGCCGGGTTTTTCTTTGTAGGGAAAAAAGATGGTTCACTCTGTCCATGCATCGACTACAGGGGCCTTAACGCCATCACCGTGAAGAACCGATACCCTTTTCCTTTAATTTCGGAACTCTTTGACAGACTGCGAGGTTCTCATGTTTTTACCAAATTGGATCTTAGAGGGGCCTACAATTTAATAAGAATCCGGGAAGGAGACGAGTGGAAGACTGCCTTTAACACCAGGGACGGACATTATGAATATCTTGTGATGCCCTTAGGCTTATGCAATGCCCCAGCTGTCTTCCAAAATTTGGTTAATGAGATCTTCCGCGACCTTCTGTATGTCTGTGTTATTGTATATCTGGATGATATTCTTATTTTCTCACCAGACTTACTCACCCATCGTCTCCATGTGAAAGCTGTGCTACAGCATCTATGGGACAATTGTCTATATGCTAATTTGGAGAAGTGCCTATTTGAACAAACACAAGTTCCATTTCTGGGCTACATAATCCCGTCACAGGGCCTCCTCATGGACCCAGCCATACTTCGGGCCATCTCTGAGTGACCCCAGCCCTCTGGTCTTAAAGCCACCCAACGATTTTTGGGCTTCACCAATTCATTCGTAACTACTCCACCTTGGTGGCCCATATTACATCTCTCACCCGCAAGGGTGTCAATGCCCGGCTCTGGTCCCCTGAAGCCATTGATGCTTTCCACAAACTCAAGGAAGCCTTCCTCTCCGCCCCAATTCTCCTACGTCTGGACATTACAAAACCCTTTTCTATGGAAGTTGATGCCTCCTCAGTAGTAGTCGGTGCCGTCCTACTCCAAGCTCTGAAGGGCAAGTCCCAGCCTTGCAGATTCTTTTCCAAGAAATTTTCTGATGCGGAGAAGAACTATACCATTGGGGACCGTGAGCTACTGGCTATTAAACTAGCTCTTCAAGAATGGCGACATCTTCTAGAGGGTTCTCCCCATTGCATTACCATCTATACTGATCATAAAAACCTGCAGTATTTACAATCCGCAAAACGCTTGAACCCACGCCAAGCTCGCTGGGCCCTCTTTTTCGCCTGCTTCATCTTCAATATTACCTTTCGTCCTGGTGTCAAAAACCTTTGTGCCGATGCCTTGTCCAGGTCCTTCGATGTCAATGATTCTGAGAATCCCCTCGATCCTGGTCCCATCATCGCTCCGCATCGAATTCTAGCCACTACTCAGCTCCGGTCTACGCAGCCTCCCCCAGGTAAAACTTTTGTAGTTCCTGCACTTCGTCCCAAACTCCTTGCGTGGGCTCATGACTCCAAGTTCTCTGGACATCCTGGTATACCTCGTACTTGTGACCTTCTTCAGCGTCATTACTGGTGGCCCTCTCTTCGTAAGGATGTCAAAGAGTACATTCAACCTCGTACGGTTTGTGTACTATCCAAGTCTTCCACATCCGCCCCAGCTGGGTTGCTTCTGCCCTTACCAGTTCCCGATATACCTTGTCGCTGTATTTCCATGGATTTTATCTCGGATCTGCCCCTCTCAACAGGTTCCACAGTCATCTGGGTAGTGGTGGATCGGTTCTCCAAAATGTGTCACTTGATCCCTCTTCCAGGCCTACCTTCTGCTCCCAGTCTTGCCACAACTTTCATCAAGGAGATCTTTCGTCTTCATGGGATGCCTTCACATATCGTCTCTGACAGAGGAGTTCAATTTACGGCTCGGTTTTGGAGAGCCTTGGCCAAATCCTTTGGGATTAAATTGGATTTTTCTTCTGCCTTTCATCCCCAGTCCAATGGGCAAACGGAACGTGTCAATCAAAATGTAGAACGTTTTCTCCGTGCCTACATCTCAGCCCACCAAGATGACTGGGTGGACCTTTTGCCCTGGGCAGAGTTTGCCTTAAACCAACACTCCAATGCCAGTTCTGGAAAATCTCCCTTCTTCACTGTTTACGGGCAGCATCCATCTGTTCCCTTCCCTGTTCCCATTTCTCCCCTTGTACCAGCAGCAGCTGAAACCCAAAGGACCTTCAACTCAATCTGGGCAGAAGTCTCTAAGAATCTTCACCTGGCTGCTTCCAGGCATAAAACGGCAGCAGATCGTCATTGCCGTCCGGCTCCTGAGTTCCTACCTGGCGATAGAGTCTGGCTCTCTACCAAGCACATCTGACTCCGGGTGCCCTCAATGAAATTTGCCCCTCGCTTCATTGGTCCCTTTCCCATTCTCTGTCAGATCAATCCAGTTTTTTCAAGCTCCGTCTGCCCTCTCATCTCAGGATCCCCAATGCTTTTCATGTTTCTCTGCTCAGGCCACTGGTCCTCAATCGCTTCTCTCGCCCTTCTTCTCGCCCCGCTCCTGTGGCCGATACCACGGATCAGTATGAGATTAAAGATATATTGGACTCCAAATACTCCAGAGGGAAACTACTCTATCTGATTGATTGGAAGGGCTATGGCCCGGAGGAGAGGTCTTGGGTTCCTGCTGCAGATGTCTCAGCCCCACGCTTGGTGACAAGATTCCATCGGAAATTTTCCTCCAAGCCAGCCCCCAGACGTGTAGGGGGACCTCGTAAGCAGGGGGGGGTACTGTCACAGATCAGCTGCGGAGCTGATCTGTGTCTTACCTATACTGCTGTAGGTCGGCTGGCACCTGTTGTTCCACAAGCTTGTGTTCAGCTCTGGCTGCACTCAGCAGCTATGGGTGTCGCCGGCTTCACTTGTGGCTTAATATATCCTTCCTTCCTGCTACTTCCTGTCCAGCCTCCCATGTGCCTCACTATTTAAATTGCACTCAGACCAGTTTCTGGTTGCTTGAGCAACACTTGTTTCAGAGCTCCCTGCCTGTAACCTACTTAACCAGACTTCTTGTGTACCGAATCGGCTAGTCCTCCTGTTTACGTTGTCTGCTGCCCGCCCCGACCTTAGCTCGATATCCGGCTCTCCTTTTGCTTTATCCATCCATCCCTCTGTGTCTTCTCGTTCTCTCCTCGCGAGCAGGGTGAACCTGGGGGTCGTGACCTGGGGTCAGCACGCAGCTAAGCCCAAACCCTCGTGAGGGGGTCCCTGGCGGAATACTGGCTGGCCCTTAGATTCCACGCCCTGGGGGATCCCGTGTCACCTGCTCGCCTGTGGGCTCACTTCAGTACCATTGTGACACTTCTGCTCTCCGGTGTCGTCTCCGCGCTCTCTGGTTCTTCTCCCGCTCTCCGGTGCCTTCTCCACGATCTCCGGTTCTTTCTGCCTTCTGCTAGGCGCCCCGCTATCTTCTTCCAGCTCTTTTGCTAGCGGGGTCCCGGTCTTCATCGTCGCCTTCTTCCCTCTTCTCTCTGCCGGATGTTGCCCCGTCGCTGTCTGCCGCTACAATGCTGTGTGCGTGGAGCGCAATGACTTATATTGGCATGGGGTGTGGTCACTGAGTGATGCCACCCGGTGACCCTGCCCCCGTATAACGTCACAGTCCCATCATTCCCTGAGACTGTGACGTCATACGGGGGGTGGGGTCACCGGGTGGCATGCCAATATAAGTCGTTACGCTACGCGCACACAGCATTGTAGCGGCAGACAGCGACGAGGCAACATCGGGCGGAGAGAAGAGGGAAGAAGACGACGATGAAGACCGGGACCCCGCTAGCAAAAGAGCTGGAAGAAGATAGCGGGGCGCCCAGCAGAAGGCAGAAAGAACCGGAGATCGTGGAGAAGGCACTAGAGAGCGGGAGAAGAACAAGAGAGAGCGGAGACGACACCGGAGAGCAGAAGAAGAGACCCCCGAAGTCGGAAGAAGACCCCCGAAGTTGGAAGAAGACCCCCGAAGTCAGAAGAAGTCCCCCGGAGCTGCCTAATAAATTACTTTAAAAACCTGTGTTGTGTTTTTTTATTGACTTTTTTTGCCACCAGGTGAATGGGTAGGGGTACGATGTACCCCATACTCATTCACATAGGGTGGGGGGCCCGGGTTCTGGGGGCCCCCTTATTAAAGGGGGCTCCCGGATTCCGATAAGCCCCCTGCCCGCAGACCCCGACAACCAACGGCCAGGTTTGTCTGGAAGAGGCCCTTTCTTGATAAACTTGGGAATTCATTTTTCCTTTGATGATAGCAATCCGTTCAGGCCCTGATGCAGCAAAGCAGCCCCAAACCATGATGCCCCCACCACCATACTTCACAGTTGGGATGAGGTTTTGATGTTGGTGTGCTGTGCCTATTTTTCTCCACACATAGTGTTGTGTGTTTCTTCCAAACAACTCAACTTTGTTTTCATCTGTCCACAGAATATTTTGCCAGTACTGCTGTGGAACATCCAGGTGCTCTTGTGCAAACTGTAAACGTGCAGCAATGTTTTTTTTTTGGACAGCAGTGGCTTCCTCTGTGGTATCCTCCCACATCCATTCTTGTTTAGTGTTTTACGTATCGTAGATTCACTAACAGGGATGTTAGCATATGCCAGACACTGTAGGATTCTTCTTCACCTCATTGAGCAGTCTGCGCTGTGCTCTTGCAGTCATCTTTACACTATGCCCACTCCTAGGGAGAGTAGCAGCAGTGCTGAACTTTCTCAATTTATAGACAATTTGTCTTACCATGGACTGATGAACAGCAAGGCTTTTGGAGATACTTTTATAACCCTTTCCAGCATTATGAAAGTCAACAATTCTTAATCGTAGGTCTTCTGAGAGCTCTTTTGTGTGAGGCATCATTCACATCATTCACATAGACTAAGTCATATGACTAAGCACTGTTTGTTAGTGTAAAACGCGTCAGTTCTTCTGTCCGTTCTGCTGTGGCATGTATTTTTTATTTAATTTTTTGAATAAAAGGCAAAAACTTTTTTGGAGTGCGGCTGTCCAGAACTTCTTCCTGTTTTATTGCTATATGCATTGCCAGCACCTGGGCTTCTAAACTGTTGGAGAGGTTTTCATCTTCGTTTGACCTACCTAGAGAGGTGATATCCCCTTCCCTATGGGGATACCACATATGTGAGACTTTTTCATAACCTAGCCACAAAGAGGGGTCCAAAATCTAGGGAGCACCCTCAGGTATTCTAGGGGCATCTAATTTTCTGACTACCGGTCACATTTTGGGAGGCCCTGAAGCACCAAGACAGTGGAAACACCCATAAAATGGCCACATTTCCAGTTTCCACTATTCCAGTGCCGGTTCGGGGACTGGAATAGAAAGTTAAGGATACCCCCAGATCGGTTTGCATATCGCAATGCAAACTGTGAATTCGGACAGGATTCTGGTGTGGACAAAAAAAAGGGTGCTGCACGATATTGGTCCGAATGCGATGTAAATTCAGCCATACAATCTGTACGGCTGAATTCGCGTTGCGCAGACATCGCATGTGATCTGTGTGATGCAAATGACATGCAATGTCTGATATCGCACAAGTGTGAACCGGCACTCAAAGCTCAAGGTTTTTTACCTTCTGTGTGCAGCAGCAACCCAGCCCTCATAAAACTTACCAGTCCCATCTCAATCTAATGATGTGCAGGAGAGCCTCGGCTCTCCCAAGTCTCTGCCTCCTCACTGGCTGAGACAGCAGTGGTAGCGATTGGCTCCCACTACTGTCACTCACAGCCAGTGAGCCAATGAGGATAGGAAGGGGGCCGGGTTAGGCCGTGGCTCTGTGTGTGAGTGGACACGCAGTCTGATCAGGTGCCCCCACTGCAAGTTGCTTGCTCTGGGGGCACTTGACAGGAGGAAGGGGCCTGAAGTGCCGGTGGGGGACCCAAGAAGAAAAGGACTGGAGATGCTCTGTGCACAACCAGTGCACAGAGCAGGTAAGTATAACATGTTTGTTATTAAAAAACAAAAACAAACCTTTTATATTACTTTAATTGTTGTTCCATGCTACAGGGTTAATTATTAAGCAATGTTGGAGGTTAATTTTTGTGCAGTGCTGGGGTTTAATATTGTGTCATGCCGGTGGTTAATTATTGTTCTGTGCTTGGAATTGATCATTGTGCTGTGCTGGGGACTAATTATTGTGCCAGGCAGGGGGTTATTTATTGTGCTTTGCTATCGATTTGTTAGTGTGCCATTCTGGGTATTTATTTTTGTTCCATGCTGTGGGTTAATTATTATGCTGGGAGTTATCATTGCTGGACCTTACACTTGCTGTGGGTTATTGCTGGCCCTGACACTTGCTAGGTGCTGTCAATTTCTGATCCTAATTGGGCTTATTTTATGCCAACAGTTACTTTTGTGTTCCCCAAAACATTATTTGGTCTAGACAAACGGAAAAGGTGACACACTACAGACTATGAAGAAGCATCCACTTTTGGACACAACGCTCCCACACCTATACTCCCAGCACATCTCCCTCAAAAAATGTCTGGAGCTGCCCTTGCTCCTCCTGTATAATAGCAGCAGCGGTGCACCACTACAGTATGTCATACAGAAATCCTATGCTGGAGATAAATGACTAATGAAACTCCAAATGGAATATATTGCAGCTTACCAGTCTTCAGAGGCGGCTCTAGGCTTTGTGAGGCCTTAGGCAAAACTTAGACATGAGTCCCTCTCACGCCCATAAGTGGAAAAATAATGAAACCGATAAAAATTAATACTACATTGCAATGTACAGTGTACAATTAACTAATACATATAGGAGGAAGTTGGCGCTGGTATCAAAGACAATGTGGGAACTAATGAAGGTAAGGGAAAGAGATTAAAACAAGGACACTAGATGAGAAATGGTACATTGGTGAATAAATGGATAATATTAAAAATTGTATAAAAAAACAATAAAAAGAAATTCACATAAGACTATAAAAGTCCTTTCAGTCCATTCTAAAACACCTAGAAGGCAGCCCTGTGAAGATGTGAAGCAAATCCTGGAAGAGCTGAGGGGAGAAGCACAAAAGCGCCACTCTAAGTGCAGTATTATTGATAAAATGTAATGTTTAAAATGGGGGGGGGGGGAGCATATATGTACTCACAAACATGAAGTAAAAATAAGCATGTAGACAGAGATCAAAGTCTTATCTGTAGGAGAGTGGTGCCACGGACCCAATGGCGCTGGTGAAAGCCGATGTATAGCAGTACCGCACTTCTGCTGATGCAGGCAAAAGCAAGATAAGAGGGATCCACAGCGGGCGGTGGGCTATGCTGCAAGCCGTGTCTCGTGATCGACTTCCAGGTGATTGCAGGCCGTGACTTGCGGTGAACTTCCGGGTAGTTGGAGGACCAATAGAATCCGGGTAGCTAAAAACCAATGGGTAAGCGCTTTCGGAGCATGTGCTCCTTCATCAGACCTAATCTGATGAACAATTAACTAATAGCAATCCACCCATGGCATGTCCTCAAAGATTCTAGCATGTTATTGGATCATATCACACCAGCGAGCTCACCCAGACAGTCCCCCCCCTTTCGCAGGCTATCCCCTGGGAGTGTCTTGTCAGCAGATTGGTATTTGTGTCACATAGAGATAACATTGCCAGCTCGAGGTGGCAGTGCCATCCTTCTTCCTGATGCTGGGCTCTCCCCCTCCAGTGGCGTAGCGTGGGTTGTCAGTGTTTGGGGCAAGGCAAGTAATTGAAGCCCCCTAACCTGTGGACTTGTAGCTCCAGTCTGGTCACATGATCCACTTTGTCAATCAGTGATGGCTGCAGGGGAGAGGAGAGAGCACTTGACAATCACTGGTAAAAAATAAAAAATTGTGCGCTAGTCTTAAATTTGAATAAAACACGAGAAGCAGCTGCAAAAAAATGTGACAAACATTTGAATAAAGTGATGATAAAAAATAAAGCGCTAAGTGTAAAAAAGGAGGCCTAGGATTGACCCTGGGTCTCGAAAATGTGCAAACCAAGTGTAGAAAAATTAAAGTTCACACAAACGTAATAATAATAAACAAATAATGTCCATAACGTGAATAATGAAAAAATGGATGGTGAAACAAAGTTGGAAACCATATGGACCATCAAATCTTCATAGAAGAGAATAGGTAAAATACTCTTACCAGAGCCGGTGGACCCACTTGTCAGCGACAGTGGATCTTTAGAGCATGAGATCCCCACGGGGCAAGCTGGAACTTTTCTGTAGACACGCACTCTCAATGATCATTCAAGCTCACAAAGTGCATTCACGATGTCGATTCAAGATGTCAGGAACAGAAGGAATACCAGCAAAGGACCCACCATGCGGTGGTCTCGACTCAGGCAATACACAAAGCAGTGTAGCGATACTTATCTGAGTCGTAGATAGCACAAGGGAGCCAAAACTTCCGAATGGTCGATTCACCATGTCATGGAAAAAAGACAAAAGGAGGGGAGGGCTCCAATAGTGTAAATCAGTTTGAGGGTTTATTGAACAAAACCGTCATTACATAAAAGTGATCACATGAAAAAAACGAATAAAATGAAGGCAACAAGTGGAGTGGTTGAACCAGCCATACGCGTTTCGTACGATTGTACTTCAACAGGGGCATCAACCAATCACTGGTAAAGCCTGGAGCAGTGACATCACCCACAGGTTCCCATGTCCCATCTGTTGTTGGTGGTTGTATTGTCACATACCTCAGAACCCCTAAACCTTAGGTGCTCCATTATGCAAATCTTGACCAGCCACTGTTGTAGAACGCTTGGGCCTGCACTCCACCTTACTGGTAAAGGAGGCCATCCATCAAAGTTATAAGCCAATAAAAACCATTGGAGCGTTACCACTTCCTCTGGCTGGTCTAGATCTGTATATGATAGAGTTCTTGGGGACTCAGGACTGTTGAATTTTCCACCAGGTAGGTAAGAGGAATGCAGCACCTATAGGGCTTTTTTTCATGCCCTGAGATAGTTAGGGGGGAGAGAGAATGGGGGGGGGGAACAGAGAGAGGGAGGGGAGGGAGAGAGGACAGAGAACGATAGGGGGAGAGAGGGCAGAAAGGGGGCAGAAAGGATGGGGAAAACAGAGAGGGAGGGGAAGGAGAGAGGACAGAGAGTAAACAGAGGGCAGAGAGGGGGAGGGGAGGAAAAGAGAAGAGAGGGAGGGGTAGAGGATAAAGAGAGGGGGGAGAGGAGAGAGTAGACAGAGGGAAGGGGGGATAGAGAGAGGTTGGGGGGATCAGAGCGGACAGAGAGATGTGGGAGAGGATAGAGAGAGGGGAGGGAGAGGAGAGAGTGAACAGAGGGAGGGGGAGAGGATAGAGAGAGGGGGAGGAGAGAGTGGGCAGAGGGAGGGGGAGAGGATAGAGAGGGGGAGGTGAGAGTGAACAGAGGGAGGAGAAGAGGATATAGAGAGTGGGCAGAGGGAGGGGAGATAGAGAGAGGGTGTGGGGGAGATCAGAGTGGACAGAGGAAGGTGGGAGAGGGTAGAGGAGACAGTGGACAGAGGGAGGGGAGAGAGAGAAGAGAGAGGGAGGGAGAGAGGAGAGAGAGAGAGGGGAAGGGGAGATAG
The DNA here is from genome assembly GCA_029206835.1 of Rana muscosa. Taxonomy (NCBI): domain Eukaryota; kingdom Metazoa; phylum Chordata; class Amphibia; order Anura; family Ranidae; genus Rana; species Rana muscosa. The sequence goes on along the minus strand of CM055117.1, from coordinate 419,155,360 downwards.
AGAGAGTGGGGGAGGTGAGAGAGAGGGGGGGACAGAGGGAGGGGAGAGGATAGAGAGAGGGCAGGGGGAGAGAATAGAGAGAGGGAGGGGTAGAGGAGAGAAAGGGAGGGGGCGAGAAGAGAGTAGACAGAGGGAGGGGGAGAGGATAGAGAGCGGGAAGGGGGAGAGGAGAAAGTGGACAGAGGGTGGGGGGAGAGGATAGAGGGAGGAGAGAGTGGACAGAGGGAGGGTGGATAGAGAGAGTGTGTGGGGGAGTTTAGAGTGGACAGGGGGAGGTGGGATAGAGAGAGGGAGGGGAGAGAGGATAGAAAGAGGGAGAGGGAGAGAGGAGAGAGTGGACAGAGGGGGGGAGAGGATAGAGAGAGGGGGAGGAGAGAGTGGGCAGAGGGAGGAGGAAAAGATATAGAGAGAGGGCAGAGGGAGGGGGGATAGAGAGAGGGTGTGAGGGTGATCAGATTGGACAGAGGGAGGTGGAAGAGGGTAGAGGAGACAGTGGACAGAGGGAGGGGAGGGGGAGAGAGGGAGGGGAGAGGAGAGAGGGAGGGGGAGAGGAGAGAGAGAGAGAGGGGAAGGAGAGAGAGAGTGGGGGTGGAGCGAGAGAGAGGGGCAACAGAGTTAGGGGGAGAGGATAGAGAGAGAGCAGGGGATAAGAAAAGAAAGAGGGAGGGGGAGAGGAGAGAAATGGAGGGGGAGAAAAGAGAGTAGACAGAGGAAGGGGGAGAGGATAGAGAGCGGGAAGGGGGAGAGGAGAAAGTGGACAGAGGGTGGGGGGAGGGGAGAGAGCGGACAGAGAGATGTGGGAGAGGATAGAGAGAGGGGAGGGAGAGGAGAGAGTGAACAGAGGGAGGGGGAGAGGATAGAGAGAGGGGGAGGAGAGAGTGGGCAGAGGGAGGGGGAGAGGATAGAGAGGGGGAGGTGAGAGTGAACAGAGGGAGGCGAAGAGGATATAGAGAGTGGGCAGAGGGAGGGGAGATAGAGAGAGGGTGTGGGGGAGATCAGAGTGGACAGAGGAAGGTGGGAGAGGGTAGAGGAGACAGTGGACAGAGGGAGGGGAGAGAGAGAAGAGAGAGGGAGGGAGAGAGGAGAGAGAGAGAGGGGAAGAGGAGATAGAGAGAGTGGGGGAGGTGAGAGAGAGGGGGGGGCAGAGGGAGGGGGAGAGGATAGAGAGAGGGCAGGGGGAGAGAATAGAGAGAGGGAGGGGTAGAGGAGAGAAAGGGAGGGGGGAGTTTAGAGTGGACAGGGGGAGGTGGGATAGAGAGAGGGAGGGGAGAGAGGATAGAAAGAGGGAGAGGGGGAGAGGATAGAAAGAGGGGGAGAGGATAGAAAGAGGGAGAGGAGAGGAGAGAGTGGACAGAGGGGGGGAGAGGATAGAGAGAGGGGGAGGAGAGAGTGGGCAGAGGGAGGAGGAAAAGATATAGAGAGAGGGCAGAGGGAGGGGGGATAGAGAGAGGGTGTGAGGGTGATCAGATTGGACAGAAGGAGGTGGGAGAGGGTAGAGAAGACAGTGGACAGAGGGAGGGGAGGGGGAGAGAGGGAGGGGGAGAGGAGAGAGGGAGGGGGAGAGGAGAGAGAGAGAGGGGAAGGAGAGAGAGAGTGGGGGTGGAGCGAGAGAGAGGGGCGACAGAGTTAGGGGGAGAGGATAGAGAGAGGGCAGGGGATAAGAAAAGAAAGAGGGAGGGGGAGAGGAGAGAAATGGAGGGGGAGAAAAAGAGTAGACAGAGGAAGGGGGGGGAGGATAGAGAGCGGGAAGGGGGAGAGGAGAAAGTGGACAGAGGGTGGGGGGAGGGGAGAGAGTGGACAGAGGGAGGGTGGATAGAGAGAGGGTATGGGGGAGCTCAGAGTGGACAGGGGGAGGTGGGATAGAGAAGGAGGGGAGAGAGGCTAGAAAGAGGGAGAGGGGGAGAGGATAGAAAGAGGGAGAGGAGAGAGAGGGAGAGGAGAGAGAGGGAGGGGGAGAGAAGAGCGTGGACAGAGGGAGGGGGAGAGGATAGGGAGAGGGGAGAGGAGAGAATGGGGAGAGGATAGAGAGGGCGGGGGAGAGGATAGAGAGAGGGAGGAGAGAGAGAGGAGAGAGAGGATAGAGGGAGGAGAGAGGGAGGGGAGAGGATACAGAGAGGGAGGGGTAGATAATAGAGAGAGTGGATAGGGATAGAGAAGGGGACAGAGGAGAGAGAGATGCTAGAAAGAGGGAGAGGGGGAGAGGATAGAAAGAGGGAGAGGAGAGAGAGGGAGAGGAGAGAGAGGGAGGGGGAGAGAAGAGCGTGGACAGAGGGAGGGGGAGAGGATAGGGTGAGGGGAGAGGAGAGAATGGGGAGAGGATAGAGAGGGCGGGGGAGAGGATAGAGAGAGGGAGGAGAGAGAGGAGAGAGAGGATAGAGGGAGGAGAGAGGGAGGGGGAGAGGATACAGAGAGGGAGGGGTAGATAATAGAGAGAGTGGATAGGGATAGAGAAGGGGACAGAGGGAGCGGGAGACGATAGAGCGAGGGAGGGGAGAGAGGAAGGGGGAGAGAGGATAGAGAGAGGGAGGGGAGAGAGGGAGAGAGGGAGGGGAGAGAGGGGGAGAGGGAGGGGAGAGAGGGGGAGAGGGGGGAGAGGAGGGGGGAGAGGGGGGGAGAGGAGAGAGGGAAGAGAGGATAGAGAGAGGGAGGGGTAGAGGAGAGAGAGGGATGGGGTAGAGGAGAGAGAGGGATGGGGAGGGAAGAGAGTAGACAGAGGGAGGGGGGGTGAGGATAGCCTGGACAGTAGGAGGGGGGAGAGGTGAGAGTAGACAGAGGGATGTAGGTAGAGAGGACAGAGGGGGGAGAGGACAGAGGGAGAGAGTGGATGGGGCAGGTGAGGAGAGAAGAGAAAGGGGGGTGAAGAAAATAATGGGGGAATGGAAGGGGGGAGATAAGAGGGCAGAGGGAGGGGAGATAAGAGGGCAGAGGGGGCAGAGGGGGGTAGAAGGAGGAGGGGGGCTGACACATGTGGTAATTGGAATATGTGGATACAGTGTATATATCAGGGTGTTCAGGGCTCCTCCTCACACTGCAAAGTCATACAGACACGTTATACTGAGAGTGGGACTGATACACTATGCTTCCCCCTCCAGCCTCACACTAAGTTAGTTGCTCGTCCTCCGCAGACATGCTGGATATTGTAGTCTCACTCCCACAGACTCCCCTCCACAATAGGGAACACAGACACGGCGATCTCGCCCAGCCTCCATTACACACTGATACACTATGCTTCCCCCTCCAGCCTCATGGGCGTCCGCTCCATAGGGTAAGGTGGGTCAATTGCCCCCCCCTGGAGACACACTATATTTATATGGACATGGAGTGAAGCGGATTTATCCTCAAGAGCTATTTCACACTGCCAGCTGGCCACGTTATCGGTAAAGCGCCGCTAGTTTTAGCGGCGCTTTACCATCGTTTTGGTGGCGCTATTCGGCCGCTAGAGGGGGGGGGTTTAAAAAAAATTGAAATTGCTAATCAGACAATGGCAGCTTGATCCTTCTATTAAGCTTTTGCATCAGGTTTCTCAAACCTTTGCATGCCTGCGATTTATGTCATAATGACTAAGCCCCTCCCCTTCATGACATTGTCAAAAAGGGACCGAGCATGGATGACCTTAAAATTATGCCCCCCCCCTGAAAAAAGTTCAGCGGACGCCCATGTCCAGCCTCACACTAAGTTAGTTGCTCGTCCTCCACAGACATGCTGGACATTGTAGTCCCACTCCCACAGACTCCCCTCCACAATGGGGCACACGGACACGGCTATCCCGCCCAGCCTCCGCCGCCTCTATTACACACAGATAGCCCTTCACTCACCGAGCATGTACTTCTTCCAGGGCTGCTCCAGAGTCCTGCTACACCCGCCCGCAGGTCCTGATCTCCTGTACCAGCACTTGATTGGATATGCCGTTGCGCTGAGGTGACTACGCTTGACAGGATAATGGGGCAGCCCACTGCAGCGATCTTACACCATGTTCAACATGGTCAGTAATGTTGCAGCTCCCGCGGTTGGCTGGGGCATCGGACCCAGGGACAGCGCGGGTCCACCGGCTGCCCACGCTACTCCAGTGCTCTCCCTCCTCCGGTAGGCAAATTAGGCGGCCTGCGAGGCCCCTTTGAGCGCAAGGCTTTAGACGACCGCCTAATTTGCCTAATTAAAGAGCTGCCTCTGCCAGTCTTTAAATGTGGAAGCAGTATTAATTTTCTTTTGTTCACACTGAAAACAGTTTCAGCAAATATAGAAAATATCTATTGATCTTGACAGAAATGCAGTGTCCTTGTGACTTCATGTCATCAACCTCCGCGTAATGGAGTTAAAGGCAGGCATTTTGAAATTTAGCCTAGGTGACAACCATGGCTGCCTCCATAGATACAGTGGAAAAAAAGAATGTAACCACCCTAGGACAGAAAGTATGTTATTTTAGCATTACCAGATGACTATAAAGGAAAGAAAACCTGAAAAAAGAACACCAAGTCAGCCACTATATCTATCTACAATCTGGTAAACTGCAATATTAGGTTAGCAGCAGCAGCCCTTGGATTTTTCTCAAGAACGGTTTACTTTAAGAATTTTTTTTTTTTTTATTATAGTACATTATAAGTAGTAGTAATGGAAATATGAAAGGTTTAGTTTTCCATAGAAAATAATGAGCTGCACTTTCCATATTGCTCAATGGGCAAAAATTAAATTAAATTGATATCATGAGCATCACACATATTATAGTAGAAAAACATACAAACAGTAATTATTTTAGTTTTGCTGAGTTATACATTTTACATGTTGTCTTACAGAGAGTGAGGCACATTGGTTTCTAGTCTCTTGCTTTTTCATTACTTTGGATTTCTTCCAAAAACGAAGTTATAAATTGTGAAGTGCCAAGTGCTTACAAGATCAGTGACCTTAAAATACAACTTGGATATACTGAAAGAAAACCTATGATATACAGAGAATATATGAAGGCTGCTAGAGTTGAACTCTCTTTTAAAAATTCTAGCTAAATTCAAATAAAAACTATATAGGTATATAAAAACATCATACAAATATAACACCATTTAACTAGTTAAAAAAAGCAGCATGAAAAAAGGCCGATATATAAAACCTTTTAAACATGTATATATAACTACTTAAAGTGAGACCCTCTTGTTGTATGCTCCTCCTGGGTTACAAAAAGCACTCAGTATGACCAGACATTAAGCTGAGAGGCAAACGAACACCATACTTGTATGGTACATTGTCTTGTTTACATTGTTTTGTGTGTCATTTGTAGATTTCATGTAACCCACCATACAGTAAAACCTTGGATTGCGAGAATAATTTGTTCCAGAAAAATGCATGTAATCCAAAGCACTTGTATATCAAAGCAAATTTCCCCATAAGAAATAACGGAAACTCAAATGATTTGTTCCACAACCATTTATTCATAGGTCCTTCAGTTTATAGTCCATATAAAAAGATTATAGCAATGTGACCAGGTTGTGTAACCATAAAATGTCCATCCACAAATGGCAGCCTCCTCAAGGGGATTTGAAGCAAAATCCAGCAGGAGCTACAGAGTATTAAAGAGAAGAGAGGCGCCTCTAAGTGTAGCAATATGTTGCTAAATGTTGTACCTTTATTAAATATGAACATATTGCTATACTTAGAGGTGCCTCTCTTCTCTTTTATACTTAGTTGTGACATGACGCTACTCTTATATCAAGACATTGCTTGTATATCAAGTCAAAATTTATTATAAAATTTAGCTTGTCTTGCAAAACGCTCTCAAACCAAGTTACTCTCGAACCAAGGTTTCACTGTACTTGTACTGCACAGTATCTTGTAAATATTGTGTGTTATATGTAAATATTATGTATCGCAACCAATAAGGGTCTGTTAACCCAGGGCCGATCCTAGGGTCACAGACGCCTGGGTGCAGAAATATTTCTGGCGCCCCCACGTGGGCATGGTCATCCTACAAACTCCTCCCCTTTACACGTTTCTATGGCAAGGATTCAAACACAGAGATGCTCCCCTAAGAAGTCGTCGTTACCCTAGGATCCTCCCATGATCCTTTAACAATAAAGAAAATACAGGAAGAGCGTACACTAATGAGACCTGGAGGGGAGTCTCTCTGATGCACACAGAGAGGGCTTCTGTTAGACAGTCTGTTAGGAAGAGCCCCCAGACATAGTACAAGAGATGGTCAGAGAGTGCAGACATATTACAGGTGACCGTCAGAGAGTGCAGACATGATACAAGAGACTGTCAGAGACTGCAGACATATTACAGGAGATGGTCGTAGAGTGCAGACATAGTACAGGAGACAGAGAGTGCAGACATAGTACAGGAGATAGTCAGAGGCTGCAGATATAAAACAGGAAATGATCAGAGACTGCAGACATAATACAGGAGATGATCAGAGAGTGCAGACATATTAGGCCCCTTTCACACTGGGGCGGTTTGCAGGCGCTATTTTGCTAAAAATAGCGCCTGCAAACCGAGCCTAAACAGCGGCTCCTTTCTCCCCAATGTGAAAGCCCCGAGGGCTTTCACACTGGAGCGGTGCGCTAACAGGACTTAAAAAAAGTCCTGCTAGCCGCATCTTTGGAGCGGTGAGAGGAGCGGTGTGTTTACCGCTCCTTCCCATTGAAATGAATGGGATACTGCGGTAATACCGCCCGCAAACCGCGGCTGTAGCCGCGGTTTGTGGGTGGTATTAACCCTTTTTCGGCCGCTAGCAGGGGTTAAAACCGCACCGCTAGCGGCCGAATACCTCTGCAATCGCGACGGTATAGCGCCGCTAAAAATAGCGCCGCTATACCGCCACCGCCCCCACCGCCCCAGTGTGAAACCAGCCTTACAGGAGACGGTCAGAGACTGCAGATATAATACAGGAGATGGTCAGAGACTGCAGACATAATATATATAATGGCTCTCACCTGACCCAGCGATACAGCAACAACGGTTCCTCTGATCAGGACTCAGCTCACTCTGAATTGCCCATAGTGACTCCACCGTGTCCAGATCTGTATTAAGTATAGACTCCCTACTAAGTATAAACCCCTCCCTCAATACAGACCCCCTCCATTAGTACAGACCCCCCAGGACAAACCACCCCCCTCCATTAGTACAGACCCCCCAGGACAAACCACCCCCTTCCATTAGTACAGACCCCCCCAAAAACCACCCCCCCATTAGTACAGACCACCCCCCCTCCATTAGTACAGACCCCCCACAAACCACCCCCCCATTAGTATAGACCCCCCACAAACCACCCCCCTCTATTAGTAAAGACCACCCCACAAACCATCCTCCCTCCATTAGTACAGACCCCCCTCAGGACAAACCACCCCCCTCCATTAGTAGATACCGATACCCCCCACAAACCACCCCCCTACATTAGTACAGACCCCCCTCAGGACAAACCACCCCCCTCCATTAGTACAGACCTCCCACAAAGCACCCTCCATTAGTACAGACCCCCCCACAAACCCCCCCATTAGTACAGACCCCCCCACAGACCACCCCCCCATTAGGACAGACCACCCCCCTCCATTAGTAGAGACCCCTCCATTAGTAGAGACCCCCCCACAAACCCCCTCCCATTAGTACAGACCACCCCCCATTAGTACAGAACACCCCCCCTCTATTAGTAGAGACCCCCACAAACCACCCCCCTCAATTATTACAGACCCCCCTCAGGACAAACCACCCCCATTAGTACAGACCCTCCACAAACCACCCCCCATTAGTACAGACCACCCCCTCCATTAGTAGAGACCCCCCACAAACCACCCGCCCATTAGTACAGACCCCCCACAAACCACCCCCCCATTAGTACAGATCCCCCCCACAAACCACCCCCCATTAGGACAGACCACCCCCCTCCATTAGTAGAGACCCCCCATTAGTACAGAACACCCCCCTCTATTAGTAGAGACCCCCACAAACCACCCCCCTCAATTAGTACAGACCCCCCCAGGACAAACCACCCCCCATTAGTACAGACCCCCACAAACCACCCCCCATTAGTACAGACCACCCCCCTCCATTAGTAGAGACCCCCCACAAACCACCCGCCCATTAGTACAGACTCCCCACAAACCATCCCCCCTCCATTAGTACAGACCCCCTACAAACCATCCCCCTTCCATTAGTACAGACCCCCCACAAACCATCCCCCTTTCATTAGTACAGACCCCTCACAAACCATCCCCCCTCCATTAGTACAGGCCCCCCTGGCCCCCACACACCAGACCCCCCCTGGCCCCCACAAACCATCCCCCCTCCATTAGTACAGACCCCCTGGCCCCCACAAACCACCCCCTTCCATTAGTACAGACCCCCCACAAACCATCCCCCCTCCATTAGTACAGACCCCCCACAAACCATCCCCCTTCCATTAGTACGGACCCCCTACAAACCATCCCCCCTCCATTAGTACAGACCCCCACAAACCATCCCCCTTCCATTAGTACAGACCCCCCCACAAACCATCCCCCCTCCATTAGTACAGACCCCCCCTGGCCCCCACACACCAACCCTCCTCCATTAGTACAGACCCCCCTGGCCCCCACAAACCATCCCCCCTCCATTAGTACAGACCTCCCTGGCCCCCACAAACCACCCCCTTCCATTAGTACAGACCCCCCCTGGCCCCCACACACCATCCCCCCTCCATTAGTACATACCCCCCACAAATTATCCCCCCTTCATTAGTACAGACCCCCCTCTGGACAAACGCAAACCCCACCTGGGCGGCAGCTGGAGAGGACAGTGTGCAGCCGCGCCGCCCAGGTGGAGAAGATCGTGACAGTGAGAACAAATGTCACGCTGATGCACTGCACTGCACCGCACGGACTGCCCCGCCCCCCCCACTATGTCACCACGGGTCTCTCTCAGTCTCCGAGCAGCAGCTCCAATCTCTGATCTCCTCTGACAGGAGGATGGAGGGGGGAGCAGGAAACAGCAGCGCCGCAGCGGCGATGATCAGCGGCAGTGAGCGGCGGAGAGAGCAGCCTCTGGATACCAATAAGGAGGAGGAGGAGGGAGGGGAACACTCTGGCACTTGAGCGCCCCCACCTCTGTGGCGCCTGGGTGAACTGCACCCCCTGCACCCCGTCTAGGATCGGCCCTGTGTTAACCACTTCCTTACCGGGCCATAGTAATATGACGCCGGCAGGAACCCTCTCTCCCTACGAGTGGATGACATATGACGTCCTGGACTTCACGGGCATCTAGGGTGCGCACGGTATCGCCCAGGACCCGGTGCGCGTGCCCGGTGGTCGCGATGTCCGCCGGGCACCCGCGATTGCCCGCGATCAGGGCAGGACCGTGGATCTGTGTGTGTAAACACACAGATCCACGTCCTGTCAGAGGAGAGGAGACCGATGTGTGTTCCCAGTACAGAGGAACACAGATCTGTGTCCTCCCCTTGTGAGTCCCCTCCCCCTACAGGTAGAATCACTCACTAGGGAACATATTAACCCCTTGATCACCCCCTAGTGTTAACCCCTTCCCTGCCAGCAGGGATGAGCCGAACACCCCCCTGTTCGGTTCGCACCAGAACCTGCGAACAGACAGAATGTTCGCGTGAACTTTAGAACCCTATTAAATACAATGGACTCGAACGTTCAAAATCTAAAGTGCTAATTATAAAGGCTTATATGCAAGTTATTGTCCTAAAAAGTGTTTGGGGACCCGGGTTCTGCCCCAGGGGACATGTATCAATGCAAAAAGAAGTTTTAAAAACGGCCGTTTTTTCGGGAGCAGTGATTTTAATAATGCTTAAAATTAAAAAATAAAAGTGAAATATTCCTTTAAATTTCGTAACCTGGGGGGTGTGTATGATATGCATGTAAAGTGGCGCATGTTTCCCGTGCTTAGAACTGTCCCTGCACAAAGTGTCATTTTTGAAGGAAAAAAAGTAATTTAAAACTCACTCGTGGCTATTAATGAATTGTCGGCTCCCGGCAATACATACAAACGTCATTGATAAAAAAAAAAAAAAGCGTGGGGGTCCCCCAGAATTCAATTACCAGGCCCTTCAGGTCTGGTATAGATATTAAGGGGAACCCCGCCGCAAATTTAAAACAATTTTAAAAAAAAATGCGTGCGGTTCCCCCAAATATCCATACCAGGCCCTTCAGATCTGGCATGGATTTTAAGGGGAACTCGACCCCAAATAAAAAAAAAATGGTGTGGAGTCCCCCCAAAAATCCATACCAGACCCTTATCCGAGCACGCAACCTGGCAGGCCGCAGGAAAAGAGGGGGGACGAGAGAGCGCCCCCCCCACCTGAACCTTACCAGGCCACATGCCCTCAACATGGGGAGGATGTCCCCATGTTGATGGGGACAAGGGCCTCATCCCCACAACCCTTGCCCGGTGGTTGTGGGGGTCTGCGGGCGGGGGGCTTATCGGAATCTGGAAGACCCCTTTAACAAAGGGGACCCCCAGATCCCGCCCCCCATGTGAATTGGTAAGGGGTACATTGTACCCCTACCATTTCACTAAGAAAGTGTCAAAAAATGTAAAAAAAAACACACAAACACCTTGGAAAAGTCCTTTATTAAAAAAAAACTAAAAAAAAAACATTCCAGCGATGAAATCCAGTGTCCCGTGGCGATCCGATGTCCAGCGCTGTCCGTCATTGGCTAAACCTGAGCGGACCTGATGGGGAACTTCCTCCGCAGTCTATTACATGTATAGACCCGCCACTTCTAAAGTTCCCCATCAGGTCCGCTCAGCCAATGACTCGGTGTAAGGCTGAGGACCTGATGCGGAACATGAGAAGGGGCGGGTCTATTCATGAATTACACAGTGAAGGAAGTTCCCCATCAGGTCCGCCCCCTCGGTATGTCAGACCGCGCCTACGTCATTGGCCTGAGCGGACCTGATGGGGAACTTCCTTCACTGTGTAAATTTAAATTACACAGTGAAGGAAGTTCCCGCTCAGGCCAATGACGTAGGCGCGGTCTGAGATACCGAGGGGGCGGACCTGATGTGGAACTTCCTTCACTGTGTAATACATGTATAGACCCACCCCTTCTCATGTTCCGCATCAGGTCCTCAGCCTTACACCTAGTCATTGGCTGAGCGGACCTGATGGGGAACTTTAGAAGGGGCGGGTCTATACATGTAATAGACTGCAGAGGAAGTTCCCCATCAGGTCCGCTCAGGCTCAGCCAATGACGAACAGCACTGGACATCGGATCGCCGCGGGACACTGGATTTCACCGCTGGAATGTTTTTGTTTTTTTTTCTTTTTAATAAAGGACTTTTCCGAGGTGTTGGTGTGTTTTTTTTAAACATTTTTTGACACTTTCTTTGTGAAATGGTAGGGGTACAATGTACCCCTTACCAATTCACATAGGGGGGGCGGGATCTGGGGTCCCCTTTGTTAAAGGGGTCTTCCAGATTCCGATAAGCCCCCCGCCCGCAGACCCCCACAACCACTGGGCAAGGGTTGTGGGGATGAGGCCCTTGTCCCCATCAACATGGGGACATCCTCCCCATGTTGAGGGCATGTGGCCTGGTACGGTTCAGGAGGGGGGGGCCCGCTCTCTCGTCCCCCCCTCTTTTGCTGCGGCCTGCCAGGTTGCGTGCTTGGATAAGGGTCTGGTATGGATTTTTGGGAGGACTCCACGCCATTTTTTTTTAATTTGCGGTGGAGTTCCCCTTAAAATCCATGCCAGATCTGAAGGGCCTGGTATGGATATTTGGGGGAACCGCACGCGTTTTTTTTTTTAATTTGCGGCGGTGTTCCCCTTAATATCTATACCAGACCTGAAGGGCCTGGTAATTGAATTCTGGGGGACCCCCACGGTTTTTTTGTTTTTTTTTATCAATGACTTTTGTATGTATTGCCAGGAGCCGACAATTTATTAATAGCCGCGAGTGAGTTTTAAATGACTTTTTTTTCTTTAAAAAATGACATTTTATGCAGGGACAGTTCTAAGCACGGGAAACATGCGCCACTTTACATGCATATCATACACACCCCCCAGGTACGAAATTTAAAGGAATATTTCACTTTTATTGTTTCACTTTAAGCATTATTAAAATCACTGCTCCCGAAAAACGGCCGTTTTTAAAACTTTTTTTTGCATTGATACATGTCCCCTAGGGCAGGACCCGGGTCCCCAAACACTTTTTATGACAATAACTTGCATATAAGCCTTTATAATTAGCACTTTAGATTTCTCCCATAGACTTTTCGATTTTGCCGCGAACACCCCAATTTGTTCGCTGTTCGGCGAACGGGCGAACAGGCAATGTTCAAGTCGAACATGAGTTCGACTTGAACTCGAAGCTCATCCCTACCTGCCAGTCACATTTACACAGTAATCAGTGCAGTTTTATAGCACTAATCACTGTATAAGTGTGAATGGTCCCAAAAACGTGTCAAAAGTGTCCAATATGTCCATTGCAATGTCACGTTAACAATAAAAATTGCAGATCGCCACTATTACTACTAAAAAAAAAAAAAAAATGCCATAAATCTATCCCCTATTTTGTAGACGCTATAACTTTTGTGCAAACCAATCAATATACGCTTGATTGTGTCCCATGTACAGCACAATGTTGGTGTGGAAAAATGCAGCTTATTTGAATTTTTCCCATTGCACTGCATAACACCACACCGCACTATTGCAGTGCAAAGACATGAATAAAGTGTCTTATGTGACACTTCAAATAAAGTAATAAATAAATACAATAAAAAGTGTGATGTACCAAAAAGCAACATCTCTTCTGGAGTTCCCACTTATACAGTGCCTTGAAAAAGTATTCATACCCGTTGAAATTTTACACATTTTGTCATGTTCCAACCAAAAACTTAAACATTTTTTGGGGATTTTATGTGATAGACCAACACAAAGTGGCACATAATTGGGAAGTAGAAGGAAAATAATACATGGTTTTCAATTTTTTAAATAAAAAAATATATGAAAAGTGTGGCGTGCATTTGTTTTCAGCCCCCTTTACTCTGATACCCCTAACTAAAATCTAGTGGAACCAATTGCCTTCAGAAGTCACCTACGGTAATTAGTAAATAGAGTCCACCTGTGTGTAATTTAATCTCAGTAATTTAATCTCAGAGGTTTGTTAGAGAACCTTGGTGAACAAACAGCATCATGAAGGCCAAGGAACACACCAGACAGGTCAGGGATAAAGTTGTGGAGAATTTAAAAGCACTGTTAGGTTATAAAAAAATATCCCAAGCTTTAAAATCTCACGGACCACTGTTCAATCCATCATCCGAAAATGGAAAGAGTATGGCAAAACTGCAAACCTACAAAGACATGGCCATCCACCTAAACTGACAGGCCAAGCAAGGAGAGCATTAATCAGAAAAGCAGCCAAGAGACCCAGCTCTGGAGGAGCTGCAGAGATCCACAGCTCAGGTGGGAGAATCTGTCCACAGAACAACTTTTAATTGTACACTCCAAAAATCTGGCCTTTATGGAAGAGTGGCAAGAAGAAAGCCGTTGTTGAAAGAAAGCCATAAGAAGTCCCATTTGTAGTTTGCGAGAAGCCATGTGGGGGACACAGCAAACATGTGGAAGAAGGTGTTTTGGTCAGATGAGAACAAAATTTTACTTTTTGGCCTAAAAGCAAAGCTCTATGTGTGGCGGAAAACTAACACTGCACATCACCCTGAACACACCATCAAGGTGGTGGCAGCATCATGTTGTGGGGATGCTTTTATTAAGCAGGGTTATGGAAGCTAGTCAAAATTGATGGAAAGATGGATAGAGCCAAATACAGGGCAATCTTAGAAGAAAACCTGTTAGAGTATGCAAAAGTCTTGGAACTGGGGTTCTGGCTGTTTCCTTAGGGTCATTGTCCTGCTGGAAGGTGAACTTCAAACTTCCAGCAGGACAACGACCCTAAGGAAACAGCCAGAACAACAATGGAATGGTTTAGCTTAAAGCATATTCATGTGTTAGAATGGCCCAGTCAAAGTCCAGACCTAAATCTAATTGAGCGTCTGTGGCAAGACTTGAAAATTGCTGTTTACAGACTCTTACCATCCAATCTGACAGAGGTTGAGGTATTTTGCATAGAAGAATGGGCAAAAATGTCACTCTCTAGATGTGCAAAGATGGTAGAGACATCCCCAAAAAGATTTGCAGCTGTAATTGCAGCAAAAGGTGGCTCTACAAAGTATTGGCTTGTGGGGCTGAATACAAATGCACACCACACTTTTCACATATTTATTTGTAAAAAATTTTGAAAACCACTTATAATTTTTCTTCCATTCCACAATTATGTGCCACTTTGTGTTGGTCTATCACATAAGATCCCAATAAAATACATTTACGTTTTTGGTTGTAACATGACAAAATGTGGAAAATGTCAAGGGGTATGAATACTTTTTCAAGGCGCTGTAGCTGCTCACATGGTAATGTTGCATTACACCATGCAGACTGGTGTGAACCAGGCCTAAATATATATACTGCTGTCTGAACCACTTATTTTGTCCAGGAATCCTCAAATCTACATGTCTTTATGTAAATATTCTTATAGTGATTGAAATATATTTACATATATACTGTACACTCAAGTGTGTCAAGAAAAAAAAAGCTGTATTTATATTTTATTCTATATTTTTATATTTGTATATATTTTTAAATAATTTTGTATACATTTGTGTATTTTCTAACCATATTCAGAAAATGTATGAGCCTGAAGAAGGGACCCAAGGCATCCTGAAAGTTTGCTTCTTAAATATGCTTGTTTAATAGGTTAAGTTAGCTAGTAATAGGCATTACTCAAATTCCAACTTATTCTTTACATTTACTGTATATACTCGAGTATAAGCCAAGTTTTTCAGCACATTTTTTGTGCTGAAAATGCCCCCCCTCGGCTTATACTCGAGTCACCTTTTTGCGCCTGATCTCCCGGACTTTGGGGACGGGGTACCGGCCGGCCGTAGGTCCCCTGGACCCCAAACTTGGCACACATGTAGCCCCACTCTTCCTCTACAAGTGTGCAAAGTTTTTGTCCGGGGGACCTAAGGCCAGGGAGCACTGATTTTTCAAAGCCGGGCACCCCTTCCATAGACTCCCATGTTAAACGGTAATTTCTCAAGTAAATTTGGGGACCCGGTACTGGCCGGCCATAGGTCCCCTGGACCCGAAACTTGGCACACATGTAGCCCCAGCTATTCTCTACAAGTGTGTAAAGTTTTCTGGGGGACCTACGGCCGGGGAGCACTGATCTTTCAAAGCCGGGCACCCCTTCCATATACTCCCATGTTAAACGTAAGTCTAGACATGGACACAGTGAGGCATGGGCACAGTGAGGCATGGGCACAGTGAGGCATACAGATGGACACCCTAGGCTTATACTGGAGTCAATACGTTTTCCCATTTTTTTGTGGTAAAATTAGGTGCCTCTGCTTATATTCAGGTCGGCTTATACTTGAGTATATACAGTGAGCTGAAATTAGGGGCAACAGGTTTACTGCAAAGCAAGTATCATAATTGGTGATGGGAAAATCTGCCCTGGTTTTATTTGTCAAGAGTTTGGTGAATACTGTTCAAAGTTTGGTAAACCCAACTTAGAGGCAACACCTGCTGAAGTCTATTGGAGGGGCCATTTTTAGAGCTAGAAGGCAAAACATTGCAAAAAAAAAAAGCTTGGGACACTGGGCACTGTCATGGGGGACATGTACTGATTGAAAAATACATATTGCACAGCAAGAAGTGGGTTTTTTCATGCAGCCTCGTGGCAATATTGAAGATACACAAAACCTTTGATTGTGGGATGCCCTAAAACTTTATATGGTGTTTCTCAGTACACTTTTTACAGATAGTCTCAGTAACCGCATTGTACAATTTTAAAACTTACTTGGCTTACATACAGTAGCAGCATCCCAATCTGATTAATTTCACTTTGAATTTTTTTTTTTTTCCCAGTAGTTTTAGCAGCAACAAATGATTATTCATCAAATTGTAATATATTTGCTTTGACTGGTAGGTAGAAATTGACCAGTGGTTCACTGTGGCTATCCCTATTTTCAGTGAAACAAAAGTGTCCTGGCCAATTTCTATCAAGCTCCTATTAGGAATTAACAAATAGCAGATGATTTAGCAGTGGAAAATTGTCCAGAAGCAAGCCATTTTTAATGAGGGGAAATAGGCTGAAATGTACTAGAAAAAAAAACACAGGCAGGAGACTGCAAATGATACAGCATTGTAAAATTAGCCGTGTGTGTCTGACTTTTATTTTATCTAATGGGATAAGGGATATATTTATAATTAAATATAAGTGATATAATGTGAGGTGGTTTAAATGCGAACTGTTTTTGAACTTTAGCTCCCAAAACAGAAAATGTTCCACTTTGAGAACCCCAAACTTAAAATGAAAAAGGAATAAAAAACCCAAAATACCTCCCCTAAACAGAAGTCCACTTTTTTATAGAAAAGCCTATAAATAAATAAATAATTACATGCGTACATTGTTTATTAAATAAGTAAATGCAGATAAACCTAAAATAAATTCATTATCAATATACAATAAAAACCAATATACTCCCGAAAACAACCACAAAATAACATGACAGACAAAAAAGCCTTCCAAAAAAGAAACAAAAAGACAACAAGGGGTTGTTTGCCCAATAAAATTCAAAGTACAGTATTCTTACAGACCCTAATCTCTTATGCAGTTTGTCAGCTTTCCCAATGCTTTCTCTGCAACGGCTTCCAATTCATTGACATTATGCCTTCTCCGTGTCCCCCTTCTTCTGTAATGAGTGGGCTGCCTTAACCAAAATCATTCTTATTGGCCCTTCTAAACCTGCTGGTCATAGTTCAAATACCATGCACTACATTATGGTTTGAAAAAAAAATTCTCCTGGATGAATCTGCACGTAAATTCTCCAGAACAGTGAATCTCAAACCCTCAGCATTCACCTCAAACCCCTAATTGTAACAGGATTCAACTTAGCTTCCCTGCCTTCCCTTGCCACTTGGTACTTGTTCTTATGAAAGAATATTTCCCTTGTCTTCCCATACTGCAGCTCAGTATTTTAGCAGACAGTATTCAGGCTGAACACAGTTTCATGGGATGAATAGGAGCTTGCAGGATCCTGTGGATATTTTCAGAGAGTAGAAACTTGCACAACAATACTGGTGAGTTCTGTAAAGCACAGGAAACATGAAAAAAGACTGTATGGGCAAAGTATTGGTTTGATTAATAAAGACAGAATACGTTGGTTATGCCCTGCATTTTATCATTAATACTCTAGGTGACAGTAGTGCTGCATCTTGATAACAAGAATTTGATTCTGTATACTATCAAGTCTATCACTGAAGTGAAAATTTCACTTTCTCTTCACAATATTCCAAAGCTAAAGTGAGTAAGTAACAAAGTAACACATAGGTTAATTAATTTTGTATGTTAGCACTACTATCTTTAGCATTTGTTAACTCTCTTGATTAAAGCACAGAGTTGAGCATTTGAGCATAACAGGATCATGAGAGAGGTATAGACCGAACAATATGAAAAGAACCCTACAATATAGTCAGAGAATCTATGACCATTTGTAACAAAAAAATAACTTTCAACAAACATTTCAGTATCTAGATTAAATAAAAGGATATCTGAAAGGTCTGATTTTGAAATATTAACTATTTCCTGGGGCACATGTGCGGAGCGGAGTGGACATGCCGCCTGAAGCTCTGCTCTCTGGGAGAACGGTAATGCCTAATAACGGCGGATGTTTGCAAAACACCCCCACATAAAATAGATATACCGGCACCCACAGCACTCCTGAACTAGAGGGATTCATTCCCAACTTTCTGGGACAAAATATTGGTCCAAAAATCAATAAAACAACCCAGCCTCACAGCACAGCTAAAACAGCGCCACAGCAGTCTGACTCAGGAACCTCCAGCTGCACTGATGTGCATTCTAAGGCATACACCGCATCAAGCCGCGTACACACGACCGAGAATCTCGTCGCCAAAAAAACATAGTTTTTCTCAACGGGTTTCTTGTCAAGCTTGACGAGATTCTTGTCAAGCTTTCCTTGCATACACACTGTCAATCCAAAATCTCGTTGTTTTAAAAGCACGGTGACGTACAACACGTACGACGGCAGTATAAAGGGGAAGTTCAATTCTCATGGCGCCACCCCTTGGGCTGCTTTTGCTAATCTCGTGTTGCCGCTTGTTAGTAAAAGTTTGGGAAGAGACGATTCACGCTTTTCAGACTTTGTGCTTTCAGATCGATTTCTGCGGTTCAGTTGGTGCTTGTGGGTTCGTATCTTGTCTTTCAGGGCGAGTAGTCAGGTCGTATCTGTTTTTCAGTGCGTTCTTGTCCACTCGTTTCTGATTTTCAGGTCGTTCTTCATAGGTCTTGCTGTACTTCAGTGCGTTCTGTTTAGTTCATTCTGATCAGACGACCGTTTTCTAGCCATGTTGCGGATACGTTCTCGTCGTAGAGATCGTGTTGTGCATCGTCTTTGTGTTTCTTTTGGTCTTCTTGTCCTGGACCAAGACGAGTCCATGAACAGGGTGAGGAGGAGTTCATGGACCAAGAATTGGTTGCTCCAGCGGGACCAATTCTCTCACATGCCTCTGCTGTGGGAGATCATGGAGAATAATCCTGAGGACTACAGGAATTTTCTGCGGATGTCTGACCCCGTTTTTCAGCATCTGTTGGCTTTGGTGTCCCCCTATATCACCAGGCAGGACACTGTTATTCGGGAAGCCATCAGTGCTGAGCAGAGGCTCATTGCCACCTTACGCTACCTGGCGACAGGGAGAAGTCTGCAGGACCTGAAGTTCTGCAGGATGACTATATGAGGGTAAGTTTACTCATTTAATATCACATTCTATGTATTTCATTTATGATAATGTATTTTATTTCTTTCATCCTTCCCTAATTACCATGATTGTAATATGCTGTGAATGTCCCCTTTGTCCCCATGCATGCTGTCATTTTGTAAGTCATTTTTTGACCTACATGCATATTTCCCTTCACTTACCTCTCCAGCATGCTCTCCTGGGCCCAAACTCATCTAGCCTAGTCTGTTAACAATGTATTTTGTCAGCTCCATTGTAGTGCACCCCCACCCCCCTCAAATGGTTTCTAAAGTCTACATTTTCCAGAATTAGATTTTTGGGGGGGTCCCAAACTCATCTAGCCCCCCCAAAAGAAAAACAATGGGCCATCAGAGGGGGGTGAGCAATGTGCTAATTGTGCTTTATATTTAAAATTTTAAATAATCCTTAAACAAAATGTTATACTGATGTTGGCCAAGAATGTTTTTGTATAATCTGCTAGCAATGTTATTTGCAAAAGTACTAATATTTTTGTTTCTTGTTTGATTCCCCAGCTTCCTTCCACGCCAAGGGAATGACAGACTGTGGCATTGGAGTTTGCCAGGAGGTGGGACTTCCCCAACTGCAGGGGAGCCATTGACGGGAAGCACATCCGCATCGTGCCACCACCCCGTTCGGGCTCCTTTTTTTACAACTACAAGGGGTTTCATAGTATCGTGCTAATGGCGGTGGTGTCAGCACAGTATGAATTTCTCTATGTGGATGTGGGGAAGAACGGACAGATGTCAGATGGGGGAGCCTTCGCACAGACGGAGTTTGCTGTTCATCTACAGAGTGATGACCTTGCATTGCCACCGGATGCAGGGAATGTGGAAGGACTCCCCTTTGTCTTTTTGGCTGATGAAGCCTTTGGTCTGGGTCCGCATCTCATGAGGCCTTTCCCCCAGAGGACACTCACCCCGGAGAGGAGGGTCTTCAACTACCGGCTGGCCAGAGCCCGAAGAGTTGTGGAGAATGCCTTTGGGATAATGGCCAGCCAGTTCCGCCTATTTTTAACAAGTATTCAAATGGCGGAGTACAAACTGAACTATATAGTATTTTGTTGCTGTGTTCTCCACAATTTTTTGCGCAAGCAATCACCAACTTATATGGCCACAGTTGGGCCCGAGGCCGGACTTGCAGAAGACAATGCCCTGCCGGGCCTCGAATATGTCCGTGCTGGCTTGCCCCCCCCAAAGTGCCCGTGCAATCCGGCAGAACTATGTGGACTATTTCATGGGTAGGGGGGCCCTTCCAATGCCAGCCAATCTTTGATAGTTTTTACTATTTACCCAAAAAATAATAAAAAAATCTGAACTTTCATTTTGTATATTTTCTTTGTTTTTAGTTTAGCTGTCTGGTATTTTTTCAAAGTGTACTTGTAGTGCCAAGTGTATTTTCCTTAGTAAAGACCAAACATTTCACTGGTAACAACAAAACTAAACCCAAAAAATGTTATAGTGGATTTAAAAAATAGAAGCCACACTTTTTTGGTATTTCCATGTTTTTTACTCTGTGCACAATCACACATGGTCTTTAGAACATTTTTTGTGTGTCTACTTTTTTTAAACACATTTTTTTAGATATGGGATATACTGCGCTGTGCAATGAGTGAACACAAAAATTAGCTGCCAACACAGCTGAGACAAAGCAAAAACGGGTGAATATGAAAAAGTGTAGCGCTTATTTTTGTGAAAGAGTCAGTTAACAAAACATAACAAATGTTGCAAACATGCATATATATTAATTTCAGTGACACCAAGTGACTGAGTGTGATCCGTGAAAAAAAAATATATTATATGTAAATAAATCAGAACAAAACAGTCCTCTATTGTGACCACACACAAATAACAGTCCAAAAGTGTAGAAAAAACTGCAAGGTTGAAAAAAAGAGTCCCACATGGATATGACCCTCTCTGTGAAAGGATAGAGACACCACCACCGATTATAAGGAGGAGGCTTACCAGATGGTATTGACTTGGTAAGGTGTATACCACCCAAGTCAAAACAGGCTTAAATAATCAGTCAGCAAGGTGTATCCAGCTGGTCCTGAATCCGCATATCAGTCGGCACCGCAAATTCCCGTAAACACCAGGAAGTGTGAATACATATAGTCTTGTTGGAGCCAGAGATACGGTAACCACATAACATGCGTAATGGGGAAAAAAACTCACATAGTGTGATACCGTACAAGGAAGTATTTATTTAAAAAAAGATTAAAAAATGTACACTCACATTTGGAAGAACATCATAGGCATATCACAAAATGCAAGAGCGATGTGTGTAAATGGGTCCACCGACGCGTTTCAACTAAAAAGTCATCATCTGACTTTTTAGTTGAAACGCGTCGGTGGACCCATTTACACACATCGCTCTTGCATTTTGTGATATGCCTATGATGTTCTTCCAAATGTGAGTGTACATTTTTTAATCTTTTTTTAAATAAATACTTCCTTGTACGGTATCACACTATGTGAGTTTTTTTCCCCATTACGCATGTTATGTGGTTACCGTATCTCTGGCTCCAACAAGACTATATGTATTCACACTTCCTGGTGTTTACGGGAATTTGCGGTGCCGACTGATATGCGGATTCAGGACCAGCTGGATACACCTTGCTGACTGATTATTTAAGCCTGTTTTGACTTGGGTGGTATACACCTTACCAAGTCAATACCATCTGGTAAGCCTCCTCCTTATAATCGGTGGTGGTGTCTCTATCCTTTCACAGAGAGGGTCATATCCATGTGGGACTCTTTTTTTCAACCTTGCAGTTTTTTCTACACTTTTAAACACATTTTTTTGCATAGGAATAAACTGGCAATTTTTTTTATTATGAAATTACAAAAATTCTCCTAAACATACCTCAAAATACAATGTAAACCCAGTCTAGGCAAGATCTCAGACCTCTGAATTTTCAAAAAAGGTCTATCTGCCCTTCATAAGATGGAGTGTTGTCACCCCTGGACAAGACAAAATTTGAAGATGCACACAATTTTTGGAGGGTAAAATAGGTTATTTTCTTCCTCATCCCTATTGTCAACATGTGCTATCCGCCATCATGGGGGATCAATCGACATGTTTTGGGGGGGCAACCCCTTCTTCCTTTCACTTACTTGAGTTGTGAGGAAGGGGTTGCACCCACAAAACACGTTCATGGAGATCCCGTGATTGCAGATAGCACATGTTGACCCACTGTGTGCATCTTCAAATTTTGGCTTTTACTAAAAGAGCTTAAAAAGTGAAAAAAGAAATCGACAAAAAAGGGGGGTTTTATTCTATTCGCCCCAACACATCAATGATGTCCTTAAATGTATTCTCCATAGCATTCATCCTTTTCTTCATGAAATCCAGTTGAGTACTACAATCCATTATTTGTTGGATGATTCTTTGTGCACTATCACTGGAGAATCGAGGAATTTCCTCAACATGTTCATCCCCTAAAATAAAAATAAAATCATAAAAATCTGCAGGCCTACATCTCTTACCTGAAGCTGTGGTGGCAGATACTAACCTGTTGTAGTGACAAGTTCCACCACCTCATCCACTTCTCCTTCCTCCACTTCTCCTTCCTCCACCTCTCCTTTATCCGCTTCTACTTCCTCCACATCCTCAGGTTGGGCTTGTTGGGGAGGTTCGTGTTCTTTAGAAGGTGTGGGGTTCCTGGGATCCAAGGAGTGGTGTCCTCCCAGTCTTCTCTCCCCCATGAGAATGAAACAAATGGTACACTTAACACAAACATATATGAAGTCATAAATAGGAATATGAAACATTGCTTGCAAGTGGGGTACAATTGTCTGTTTTGGCACAGTTCCAAGCTGAAGACAAGATTTTTGAACTTAACAAAGCTGGAATACTGACCTTTTTGTGTTAATTTTCTCACATGCCCCCCCTTCCCCCAGTACCCACTGTAGCACCTGTGTGGGACACCCAAAAAAGGTTGTTCTGGTGGCCCACACTATAGTGCTCCTGTGAGTGCAGATGTGTAAACAACTGCTGAGTGTCCTCTCCTTTACATTGATTCAAGTTTGCATTTCATTCTAGTTACAAACACATCATCTAGACAACAATATCATAACATTTATGGAATCGAAACAGACATTTTACCCAAAAATTTAAAACATGGATATTGACAAATCATCGTATGTAGTGTGCAAACAATGTGTCTGTATCGACCGATTACTGTGCCCACTAAATTTTTAAATATGTCATTTTAGAATGTACAATAGTAAAAATCCACAACATGGAGCAACATGCAAGTTGTGAAATACAACAATAGGGACACAGGAGAAGTACTTACTTTTTTTGAGCATTCTGTTAATGCTCCTTAACTGCTCCGGCTCCCTCAGTTTGAGGTCAGACCACCTCTTTCTGAGCTTCTCCTTTGATCTTTTCACACCAAAATTCTTTTTCAGACTTTTCACTACTTGCTTCATAATTTTGTCCTTCCTTAGATTAGGGTGGGAATACGGCCCATGCTTTGCATCATAATCATAATTGTTCAATATGGCCTTGTAGCGCCTCCTTGTTCGTGACGTTTCCCGCTCCGGGCTTGTCTCCTCATTAGAATTATCTGAATTCACAGACACCTGCTGTGACTCCGCCAGGTCGCCTGCGCGCCGAAAGAGAAGGGGCGGGGAAACATCGAGAAAGAACGTCATGGGCGGGTGACATGTGTCAGGCATGCGTAGTGTATATAAAGCTAACACACATGTGACGTACCTACGTTCTGTGTGCGGAGGAAGGAGTTAATAGCGCCGAACGTTAGTCCGAAGGTAATATTTTAACTTGGTACATCAGTGGCCTATAATGCATAGAGATTGAAGAGGCATATATGGGCATATAGATTACTCGAGTTTAGAGTGTGATTGACATTTGTATTTTTGTCTGGTGTTTTGTCTTGCAGAAACAATGAATGCTTTTCTTGAAAAATAATTTCTGGCCGATTTTATAGATCGATTAAGGGAGGTTCCCGCTCTGTGGGAGACCAAAAATCCAATCCACAAAAAAAAGGGGTAAGGAAATCAGCGATGGAGAGCCTGCTCCCATTTGTGCACACCAGGATGCCCAACGCAACCATTGAGCAGCTGGATACAAAAATTGGGACCTTGAGAGGCACATATAGGACTGAGCGCAATCGGGTCCTGGCTTCTC
Source organism: Rana muscosa (assembly GCA_029206835.1). Taxonomy (NCBI): domain Eukaryota; kingdom Metazoa; phylum Chordata; class Amphibia; order Anura; family Ranidae; genus Rana; species Rana muscosa. The sequence continues at coordinate 419,131,391 of CM055117.1, read as the reverse complement.
AGAGGTCAGGAGCAGCAGCAGGGAAGGTATATGTCCCACATTTGTGGTACTACGACAGGTTGGCCTTTCTGAATGACCACATTACACAGAGGGAATCACTTTCCAGTCTTCCCTCCAGCCTTCCCTCCAGCCTTCCCTCCAGCCAAGATGATCCTTCTCAGGATCAGGAGGAGCCTTCCATCCTGGATGAAGACCCAGATCTGTCCGTCTGGAGCCAGGTATAGTCTTTTCTAAACATTTATTGTGCAAAAATTCATGCAGTAAAATAGATGTTAAGATGGGAACAAATTTAGTCAATCAAGAAAAGGTGTTTGACATAGCAATAGACAGTAGTGGGCAAAAAAGTTTGGGAGATGAATGAAAAATGATGCGGGCATAATGAGAGTAATAAAAAATATTTAAAATTCTATTTGTAACAGTCAGGAGCTGAACATTGTGGGGGTTCTTTACTAAAAGCAAAGCCACTTTGCACTACAAGTGCTAACTACAAGTGCAAAATGCACTTCAAATTGCACTGAAAGTACACTTGGAAGTAAAGTCGCTGTAAATCTGAGGGGTAGATCTGAAATGAGGGGAAGCTCTGCTGATTTTATTATCCAATCATGTGCAAGCTAAATTTCGGATTTTTATTTTCCTTGCATGTCCCCCTCAGATCTACAGTGACTAAACTTCCAAGTACACTTTCAATGCAATTTCAAGTGCACTTGTAGTTTGCACTTGTAGTGCAAAGTGGATTTGCCTTTAGTAAATAACCCCCTGTGTGTGATTGATGAAACAAAACTCTAAAGATGTCCCTTTTTTTACACAGGATGAGAGGCAGGAAAATGTCAGGCAGGAGGAGGCTGGGGTTAGTGGCAGAGAGGAGGTGGCTGGTCCAAGTGGCAGAGAGGAGGTGGCTGATCCAAGTGGCAGTACAAGGTGTCAGGTGCCTCCCATCCGCATGCCACCAAGAAGAGCCAGGAGGGATAGGTCTGTGAGTCAGGCAGCACTGGCCCTGATTAAAGAGGCACATGCCACCCTCCAGCAGCCCCCAACCCCTGATGAGGGCTATGCGGCATTGGTCAGCATGAAAATGGGCCAGATGCCAACGGGACAACAGCTACTATGTGAGGCCCTGCTCATTTCCCTTTTAAATAAGGGGTTGATGGGGAAACTCACTGACACCACTGTCATTTGTGACCACGGCCATCCTCCTGCACCTTCTTCTTCTCAACCTCCTCCTTCTTCTTCTCCTCCACCTCCTTCTTCTCCACCACCACCTCCTTCTTCTCAACCTCCTCCTTCTTCTTCTCCTCCACCTCCTTCTTCTCCACCTCCACCTCCTTTTTCACAACCTCCTCCTTCTTCTTCTCCTCCACCTTCCACCTCCTCCTCCTGACATGAGTACGCCTTCAGAGGCACAGCCTCCAGCCAGGCGGACAAGGAAGGCTGAAGAGAAGGCTGCAGAGAAGGCTGCAAGGAATCCTACCAAGAAGGCTGCAGGGAAGCGGAGCAACAAGACCAGGAAGTGATTCCCTTGCTTCAATGTGGTCTGACAGAAGGCAGCCTGTTGTAGTTCCACAGACTTGGGACATGTATCTAACCTGCTGCTGTTCCTGACCTCTGGGAGTCCAAGACCAGATTGGGCTCACTAATGTTTGTGCTTCCCAAGGTCCCAATTTTTGTGTCCACACACAGTTGCACAAATTACAGCAGGCTCTCCAGCGCTGCCTTCTAGTTTGTTTATTCTTATTTTCTCTACCAGAATAAATGGCATTTATTTTTACAGTTAATACTTGCCTATGTATTTTTATTAAAGCAAATTATTTAGCTGGTGAGTAGGCATGTCGTTTTCTAAAATTCTAAAGCTAGATTTTAAATGGTTGGTGGATAGGCGGTTATACTATTCGATCTGACCAATGGGGGAATGGTGGTTTAGTGTGTGGGTATGTATCACTGCACATTACCACCGCCCCTATTTTTTGGCGGGCTTTTTAAATTATGTTTCATTGGCTTAGGGAATATCACTTCCGGGGTCAAACAAGCTGTGATAGCTGACCTGGGAGGGGTTTCTGCCTATGTTGCTTTTCTATTGGCTCTTGTTTGGAGGCTGCGAGTTTGATTGGGTAGCCAATCTGCTCTCCTCCAATCATAGATCCACAAGGTGGTAATCCACCTGATTGGTGGTTTCCTCTTTTAGTTTGGAGTGTTTTATGTATAAATATTTGAGCAATATGGGGGAGCAGGTTGATGCCCCAGTAGAAGTCTTATGTAGACGAAACGATTACGTTTTATGTTAATTTTTGTGGTTTTATTCCAATAAAACCGTATACTACCCTTTTGACCTGCACCATTGGAGCCTTGTCTCTTTCTTTCCTGCATGGGATTCGGAGAGGGCTTACCTGGAGTTACTCTGCATCATTTAGTTACCCCCTTCGGGGGTCTTTGGTGGTCGAATTTCTCCTATACCAATTGGAAACAGGGTGATACCCTAGGAGTCCAGGTTCGTTGTATCCATTGGGGATATCCATCCAAGGTTTGGATCTAAGGATTGTCGAGTCGTAACGGCCAAGATTCCAGCAGCTTAGGAGTCATCAGACAAGCCGACTGGTCCTGTGGCTGGATCTCCCATGCTTACATGATCTGCTACCTCGGTAGGCAGATCCACGGACTCTGGTAAGAGTGTTTAATCTGTCTCCTATAGTCGGAAGATGTTTTTTCCTTGATGACCTATAGCCTACATGTCCTTCCTTGCATTGTGCCTTCACGGGTTATTTTGACAGACACTGCACATGTTTTTCTTTTTCCTTCACGATTACACATGTTGTTTTTTTTTTTATGGATTTTATAGTGAACTTATACACATCCCTTTAGGTTGGTGTGATATTCATTTATTTTTCGCTATATATTCTGAGAGACATTTATTTGTTTTTTTCCTTAATTACCAGCGCTACTTTTTTATTCCTTTTAAATGGGACAGATAACAACAAAAAACTCCTTGAAGGTCAAAAAATAGAAGATAATTATTTTTAAATTGTGTTAAATTTACACATGAGAAAAAAAAATGGAGATCACTAGAAATTTAATAAGATTTTAAAATGCATATCTGAATTTTTTTTGGCAAAAGAAAAAAAAAAAGAAAAAAAAAAGAGATCTTCCTCGAGAAAATAAAATAACATATCATGAGATCTGCATTCAGAAATGTTGCAAAAAGTTAGTCAGAACTCTGTGTGAATATCTGCAGCCAAAAACAATCATTATTGTTCATTATTGTACCATTCAAAAGAAGATTTTAATGTGCAGCATTTAAACGATGCAAAAATTGTTAACGCGTGACGAATGTGCTATCTCCATTACGAACCCTAGTTTTACAAGAAGGTGCGCTTCCATCTCATACTTGAGTCTGACCATGCACAGTTTTTGAAGACTCGGAAAAGCATACACATGAACGGTTTTCTCGTCCAAAAACAGTCTGACGAGAATCACGCCGAGAAAAAATGAGACTCCGACGAGAAAAAAGACCGCAGGTCTTCTTTTTTCTCATCGAGATTTTGGCCAGTTTTCTCGACGAGAAAGCATACACAAGAACAAGAAAACCGGTCGTGTGTATGCGGCTTCACAGACTGTATCAAATGAACCTGAAATACATTGTGAGTATTTAGAAGATTCATTTCAGGATGAAATTACTTCACCAGTTATGCTGAAACAAATAGAAAGAATGCTGCAAAAAGCATTAAAAAGCACCTCTGACCATATCACTACTAGCCTTACCAAGGAAATAAGAGAGCTGGGTCAATGATTATCTACACTTGAAACCTGAGTAGACGACATAGAAATTAACACTATAAATTGCTACAATGAAATTGACAACCTCAAAGAAGATTTTAAAAGTATTTTAAGACCACTCGTGGCTATAATGAATTGTCGGCTCCCCGGCAATACAGATCAAAGTCATTAAAAAAATGGCAGGGGTCCCCCCCCACAGTCCATTACCAGGCCCTTTGGGTCTGGTATGAATATTAAGCAGAACCCCGAACCCAAAAAATAAAAAATAAAAACGTGGGGGTCCCCCCAAATTCCATATCAGGCCCTTCAGGTTTGGTATGGATATTAAGGGGAACCCCACACCAAATAAAAAAAAATGGCGTGGGGTCCCCCCAAAAATCCATACCAGACCCTTATCCGAGCATGCAACCTGGCAGGCTGCAGGAAAAGAGGGGGGACGAGGGAGCGCCACCCCCTCCTGAACCGTACCAGGCCACATGCCCTCAACATGGGGAGGCTGTCCTCATGTTGATGAGGACAAGGGCCTCATCCCCACAACCCTTGCCCGGTGGTTGTGGGGGACTGCAGGCGGGGGGCTCATCGAAATCTGGAAGCCACCTTTAACAAAGGGGAACTCCAGATCCCGCCCCCCTTATGTGAATTGGTAACGTACCCCTACCATTTCACAAAGAAAGTGTAAAAATGTGTAAAAAAACACACAGACACAGTTGGACAAGTCCTTTATTTAAAAAAAAAATAATTTATTCCAGCGATGTAATCCCGTCAATGTCCAATGATGATCCATTTTCCAGCAATGCTGCAGTCTCTCCTCTCCAGCAGGAACAAAACCCAATGATGCGTAAGAGGGGGCGGGGTCACCCGTCCTTATCATAGGGAACCCCGGGGTTCCCTATTAAAGGAATATGAACCAATGTGACTCCATTTTGTAGTCAGCATCCATCTTAGGATGGATTAGCTTACTTGGTATAAATTGTGTTTTGCACAGATATTTGTTTCATTTGTTATTAGTTCTCACAGAGTATGTAAGACCTCGAAGTGACATTAATACACTCCTTTCACATGTCTGTTCCCAGAATGTTATGGAACACTCTGTGTAGAGTCTCATAACCAAGGTTTGTTTATGGGGCACTCTGTGAGAGGTCTAACGCTCATATAAGATGTAATATTGTTTAGGTTGATTTCTGCATGTCCTCTTGTTGTTGTAATTTCCCATATAAGCTGTAAGAATTAAACTTATTAACAGACCACTCTGAGCAAAGAACACTGCCTGTCTGCGTGTCACAAATTTGTCCACTGTGGTCACCGAGCTCGTACTGAGACGGACAAATACTAATTGGTCAGATCTCGTACAGTCTATTGGGCTAAGGAGGCTCACCCCATCAACTGGCGTAGTCGGCAGGATAGTCGAGGCATCTGTCCGGTAAGTGACCTTGCTGTGACCTGTGTTCTTGACTATCCTTATTTTTAGGATCTGTGTAGGGGATAGACTTTAAAGTGTTCTAAGAACACAGGGGGGCTGATTTACTAATAACAGTGCGCTGCGCTGGTTCTAACCTTAATTGGTGCGCCGGATAACTCCTTCACTTGGCGCAGGAACCAGCGGCGCCCGGCAGAAAGACCCCCGAAGACGACGAGGAAGCCCGGGACCCCGCTAGCAAAAGAGCTGGAAGAAGATAGCGGGGCGCCCGGCAGGAAGACCCCCGAAGACGACGAGAAAGCCCGGGACCCCGCTAGCAAAAGAGCTGGAAGAAGATAGCGGGGCGCCCGGCAGGAAGACCCCCGGAGCTGCCTAATAAATTACTTTAAAAACCTGTGTTGTGTTTTTTATTACCTTTTTTTGCCACCAGGTGAATGGGTAGGGGTACGATGTACCCCATACTCATTCACATAGGGTGGGGGGCCGGGATCTGGGGGCCCCCTTATTAAAGGGGGCTCCCGGATTCCGATAAGCCCCCTGCCCGCAGACCCCGACAACCAACGGCCAGGGTTGTCGGTAAGAGGCCCTTGTCCCACATCCTCCCCATGTTGAGGGCATGTGGCCTGGTACGGTTCAGGAGGGAGGGGGGGCGCTCTCTCGTCCCCACCTCTTCCCCTGCGGCCTGCCAGGTTGCGTGCTCGGATAAAGGGTCTGGTGTGGATTTTTAGGGGGACCCCCACGCTTTTTTATTTTATTTGGCGGGGTTCCCCTTAAAATCCATACCAGACCTGAAGGGCCTGGTATGGATTTATAGGGGGATCCCCACGCATTTTTTTTTAAGTTTGGCGGGGTTCTCCTTAAAATCCATACCAGACCTGAAGGGCCTGGTATGGATTTTGGGGGGACCCCCACGCCATTTTTTTTCATTTTGGTGGGGGGGGTCCCCTTTGAATCCATACTAGACCCAAGGGCCTGGTATGGACCTGGGGGGGACCCCACGCTGTTTGTTTTTTTTAGAGCCGGAAATGTCTATTTCGTTTACATTTCCTTTAACAACCAGCTATAAGCAGGTTAAAAAAAAAAATGCCGCAAATTCGCGGTACTTGCGTTTTGGATGCGGGTCCATTGAATTCTATTACATCCAAAACACTGTTTTTGGCCTTGAAAAAAAAATCTGCAGTTGCGTTTAAACTCGTTTTTCACAAAGCCTAAAAATGCCTTCAGACGCCAAAGATTTACACGTTTCAGACGCGGGTACCGGCGTTTAGAAGCATTTTAGTTTAGAAGCGTTTTTAAAGGTGGCCTATTTTTTTACATTGATAAACTCAAAAATTAGGGCAAATGAGGAAAAACCATTAAAAATATATATATACCGGTATATCAAAACAATAATGCAATTGCTTCCATTGCATTGTGGACAATCCACAACTTGGGGCAGGTGATGTGGCAAGTGAACAATCCACAACTTGGGGCAGCTGACGTGGCAAGTGGACAATCCACAACTTGGGGCAGCTGACGTGGCAAGTGGACAATCCACAACTTGGAGCAAGTGACGTGGCAAGTGACACGCTAAATACAACTACACTGCTGCTCTCTCAGCTGCTGATACTCACTCTGGTCTCCAAAAATAGCTGAAATCATTAATAATACTGTTTTTGGAGCTTAGGGCTGCTCCTTATCATGTTTCCTAACTAAACGCGTATAGACGCAAATCTGGTAAAACGCGGCATGCAAACGCCACAAAGCGCGCCTTTCTAAACGCCGCTTTCAAACTTAGTTCTGAACACTTTGCACCAGCGTCCCGTGTACATGGGGCCTAAAAACACCTTTGCCATTTACAGCTCAAAAAAGCCATGGTGGCCATGAGGCCATAGGCTAACATGGAGAGACGTTTTTAAGCTGCAAAAAACGCTCAAACAAGCAGCTTGAAAAACGTCCGTGTGCATGTAGCCTTATATTAACCACTTGCGCACTGGCCACTTAAACCCCCTTCCTGCCCAGACCAATTTTCACACTTCAGCACTTTGAATGACAATTGAATGACAATTGCGCGCTCATACAACACTGTAACCCAATAAAAATGTATTATTTTTTGGCACACAAATAGAGCTTTCTTTTGGTGCTATTTGATCACCTCTGTGTTTTTTTTTTCTATAAATACAAAAGACTGAGTTAAAAAATAAAAAAATAGATATTTTAACCACTTCAGCACTGGGCCTATTCTGGCACTTCCCTCCTTCATGTAAAAATCATACATTTATGGCTATAAAATTACTTCAAAACCCCAAACATTATATATGTTTTTTAGCAGACACTCTAGGGAATAAGATGGCAGTCATTGCAAATTTTTATCTCGCTTGGTATTTACGGAAATTTTTTTCAAACGCCTTTTTTTGGGGAAATAAATGGTTTCATGAATGTAAAAAAAATTACAAAACAGTAAAGTTAGCCCAATTTTTAGGGATAATGTGAAAGATGTTGTTATGCTGAGTAAATAGATACCTAACATGTCACGCTTTAAAATTGTGCACACTCATGGAATAACACCAAACTTCAGTACTTAAAAATCTCCCTAGGCGATGCTTTAATTTTTTTTACACGTTACCATTTTGGCATTACAGAGGAGGTCTAGTGCTAGAATTGTTGCACTCATTCTAACGCACGCAGCAATACCTCACATTTGTGGTTTGAACGGCGTTTACATATGTGGGCGGGACTTACGTGTGTGTTCGCTTATGAGCGCGAGCTACCGGGGACATGGGTGTTTTTTCTTTTTTTTGATTATTTTTCTTTTTTTGTATTTCTTATTCTTTTTTTACCTTTTTTGTTTTTTGGATCACTTTTTTTCCTATTACAAGGAATGTAAACATCCCTTGTAATAGGAATCTATTGTGACAGGTCCTCTTTATGGAGAGATGCAGGGTCAATAAGACCCCACATCTCTCCTCCAGGCTGGAAAGCATGAGATCGGTCAAAAAAATTCACCAATCTCATGCTGACAGCCGAGATCACGGCTTGGATTACATACAGGAACCCGGCGTGATGTCATAAAGTCGCGCCCTGGCCTCCGACGGTCATAGAGATGACTGGTGACCATCTGGTCCCCATTCATCGCTATGCTTCCCATCCGGCGCCGGCCAATTTGTTCTCCGAGCCCCAGATGGCACGGGAGAGCCCGGAGAAGCACCGGATGGTGGCGGGAGGGGGGGACGTCCCCTCCCGCCGCCTATAAGAACGATCAAGTGGCGGAACTGCCGCTATGATCATTTTTATTGCGCACATAATCGCCGGATGAAAAGAATGATATCTGAATGATGCCTGCAACTGCAGGCATCATTCAGATGTCACTGCACAAAGCCAAGGACGTCATTTGACGGTGGGCGGTAGAAAAGTGGTTAATATTTCGAAAATTTAGACAAAAGGTAATTTTACTCCTTCATTGATGTACACTGATGAGACTGCACTGATGGGCTGCACTGATGGGCACCGATAAGTTGGCAAGGGTGGGCACTGAGAGGTGGCATTGCTAGTTGGCACTGGTGGGCATTGATAGGTGGCACTGGCAGGGGCTACGGATTGTCACAGATTACGCAGAATTGCCTCTTCCTTTTCGGGCCCGATGTCCCTTGCACATAAGCCGGTGATTTCCTTTTTTTATGCTCACGCTGTCAGCACAAGGAGAAAACAAAAACCATTATCCAGCTTTTGTTTACATCACGTGATCAGCTGTCATTGGCTGACAGCTGATCACATGGTAAAGGGCAGGGATCGGCCCCTTACTTGGATTTGTCATCACCCGAGTCTCAGTGACTCGGTGACCACAGCGCACGCGAAGGGGACGACGTTTGACGGACTCCCGCAATTGAGGACCGTGCTGTGGCTGGCGATCAGTTATATTGCTGATCTAAAGTGATTAAACAGGGTCTAAATGGGCCATTGACATGCATCACAATTCAACTTAGGAATGTGTCTTTGCAAAGTTAAACTAAATGAAATCCTTTCTTATTTTTGCTTGGGGATAGAGTGCAGAGGGATTACAAGTCTAGACAGTTTTTGGGGATGTCTGCACCCCTGATAGGGTGAAGACAACTCCCAAATTTGGCCACTTTATCCTTCCAAATAATTCACTTCCTGTCACATAGCCACACAGGAAGTGAGGGGAAATCCCTACCAATGTCTTTCCTTGGGGACACACAGGTCAATCTAAATACTTTCTCCATTATGTACATTGCACCCCAGCATTTTGCAGGTTACACCCCAAATTATTAGGTTTTTTGGACTTGGGGTTTATTTAATAAAGGCAAATCTACTTTGCACTACAAGTGCACTTGCTGGATATCCGAAAGGAAAATGCAAGCAAACAAAAAAAACACCATCTTTGCTTTTACATAATCACCAGTGATCCCTCAGATTTTCAGCAGCTACACTTTTATTGCAGAGTGGATTTGTCTTTACTAAACCCCAAACTACCCAATGATTTGGGGTGTACACAACAAAGTCCTAGAGTGCAATTTGCTTAATGGGGACACTAGTTAGATTGAGCTGTGTGTCCCCAAGAAAAGCCATTGGTAGGGTTTTACCTTCACTTCCTGTTTAGCTGTGTGACAGGAAGTGAAGCCAATTTTACTACAAGGGGACACAAAGCCCAACCTTTAAAAAAAAAAAAAAAACACAAGCAGGGGTTCTAACACTTACTTGGTTCTAACACTTAAGCCCTGTACACACGATCGGATAACCTATGGATTTTTGTCCGATGGATTTGTCCATCGGAAATCTGATGAAACTGTTTTTCATCAGTCTTGGCCACACACCATCAGTCTAAAAACCGACGGCAAGAAAACGACGGCACGTTCAAAACGTACGACGTGCTATAAAAGGGCCGAACAAATCTAATGACGCCACCCCTTGGGCTGCTTTTGCTGATTTCGTGTTACCGCGTTTTAGTAAAAGTTTGGTGAGAGCCGATTCGCGCTTTTCAGTCTCCTTGCTTTGCAGATCGTTTCCTGGTGTTCAGTTTGTGCTTGTGGGTTTGTATTTGTGATTCAGTGCATGCAGTCAGGTCGTTACTGCCTTGCAGTGCCTTCTTGGCCGTTCGTTTACTGTTTTTCAGATCGTTCTTCTCAGGCCTTGCTGTTCCACGGTGCGTTCTGTTTGAGTGCCTTCTGACCAGCCGACCGATTTAAAACCATGTTTGAAGTGCGTTCTCGTTCTCGAGCTCGTGCTGGCTTTGGGCTTGGTGTTGCAGTTAACACTGTAACCCGAGTTCAGTCTGTGAACAGGGTGAGGAGGAGTTCATGGACTAAGAATTGGTTGCTCCAGCGGGACCAATTCTCGCATATGCCTCTGCTGCGGGAAATCCATGAGAATAACCCTGATGATTTCAGGAATTATCTCAGGATGACGGACCCCGTATTTCACCGTCTGTTGGATTTGCTGTCCCCCTATATAACGAGGCAGGACACTGTGATGCGCCAGGCCATCACTGCCGAGCAGAGGCTTATTGCCACGTTGAGATACCTGGTGACTGGGAGAAGCTTGCAGGACCTCAAGTTCTCAACAGGCATCTCCCCCCAGGCTCTCGGGATCATTATCCCTGAGATGTGTTCGGCCATCATTCAGGTCCTGCAGAAGGACTATATGAAGGTAATTATGCTCCTTTAACCTCACATTATCTGTTTTTATTCTGTTGTTTTTTTCTTTTTTTTCCTCCTAACACAAATATGCCTGTTTGTAATATCCTGGTAATGTCCCCATTTTCCCCATGCCTTTTTTTACCTGTAAATCCCTTTTTGGGCCCTACATGCCTATTTCCCTTCACTAACCTCTCCAGCATGCTATCGTGGGCGCAAACCCAGCTAGCCTTCTATTTTCCTTTTCATTTTTGGGGGGTCATTGCCCTCGTAGTTTGACAACCCTCCCTCCCCCCCTAAAGATGTTAAAAAATTAGTAGTTCTCAATCAAGCTCAGCTGAGTGGTAGAGCCATTTTTGGGATCCGCCACAATCACCTTAGGCCCCCCCCCCGTTAGATTATTTTAGAATGTCCACTCAGCAGGGGTGAGTCATCTGCTAAGTGGGCCTTTGTTTATTGGTAGGAAACACTCCCTTAAATAATAATGATACTCAACAATGTTTTTGTGTGTAATCTGCTTGCACTGTAACCATAAACCGTACTAATGTCTTCTTTTTGTTTGACTCCACAGTTCCCTAGCACACCACAGGAATGGCTGACTGTGGCCTCCCAATTTGCCCAGCGGTGGGATTTCCCCAACTGCGGAGGGGCAATTGATGGGAAGCACGTCCACATAGTGCCGCCACCCCATTCGGGGTCATACTATTTCAACTATAAAGGTTTTAATAGCATAGTGTTAATGGCGGTGGTGTCGGCACAGTACGAGTTCCTGTATGTGGACGTGGGGAAGAACGGCCAGATGTCCGATGGCGGATCATTCGCGGAGACGGAGTTCGCTCACCGTCTGCAGGCTGGGGGTCTTGCACTGCCTCCAGATGCAGAGAACGTTGAAGGGCTCCCGTTCGTTTTTATTGCGGATGAGGCTTTTGGACTAGGACCACACCTGATGCGGCCGTTTCCCCAACGCACCCTCACCCCGGAGAGGAGGGTTTTTAATTACCGGCTGGCCAGAGCCCGGAGAGTTGTGGAGAATGCCTTCGGGATAATGGCCAGCCGGTTCCGCCTGTTCCAGACAGCGATACATTTGGCGGATTATAAACGGAACCACATCGTCTACTGCTGCTGCATCTTGCACAATTTTCTTCTGACCGGCCTCAGCACTGCCCGTACTGGCTTGGCCCCCCAAAGTGCCCATGAAGTACGCCAGAAATACGTAGAGTACTTCACGGGTAGGGGGGCCATCGCAATGCCAGACCACATCTGACCAAGTATTTAACCTTTTAAAAAAAAAAAATGGAATTCCTACAAACTTGTGTTGTCATTCTTGTATTTTGGGTTTATGTGTCTCCCAGGTTCTAGTAGTGCCAAGTGTAATTGTCCTTAGTAAATAGCCTCAAAACTCAGAGCAAAAAACTCGGTTTTTGCATCTTCAGAACTGCTCTTGAGCATAGAAAGAACAAGGCACACCTTTTTTAGACTTCCCAAATGTTTTTATTGTTTGCCACACATTTTTTTTTGGTTTTTAGAAATACTAGCCTTTTATTTTTCTGTGCGTCTTTTTTTGCAGAAACATGCATGGGTCGTAAGCCATTTTATTTAGTCTGAAAAAGTAATAAAATAACACTGTTAAAAATACCAACTGGAGATGGGGTGATGGTACCCCTGATCCATCCCAAATGTTAACAAACACACTTTCTTTTGGGGCTCAAATGAGTATCTTCAACAAGATCCCATGGCTAGGGTAAACATGTGCTATCTGCCATCATGGGGGATCAATGGCCGTGCTTTGGGGATGTAAACCCTTCCTCTACCCTACTTGAGGAGGGAGGAAGAGGTTGCACCCCCAAAACAGGGACATAGATATCCTGTGACGGCAGATAGCACATGTTGAGTCTTCAGTGTGTGCATCTTCACATTTGGGATGTTGGAAATCCCTGAGATAATTTCAGACGCATAACAAAACACACAAAAAGGGGGGGGGGTTCACACTATTCTCCCCAAAATATCTATCATGTTTTTATATTTTTGTATTTTTTATATTTTTGCTCAATCACAATCATTCTCTTTCTCATAATGTCCATTTCGCTACTGCATTCCATGATTTCCTGAATGATTATTTTGGCGCTGGCACTCGAGAATGGCGGATTTGGACTTCCTGACACACCCCCACGTTCAGTCCCTAAAACAAAAAAAAAGGTTTTACACTAGGCAGTCCTACATCTGTATTTACCTTGAAGTTGTGGTGACAGACACTGACCTGTTGTGCTGATAAGCTCCACCTCTCCTTCCTCCACCTCCCCTTCCTCCACCTCCGCTTCCTCCACCTCCGCTTCCTGAACCTGCTGATCTTGGTCTGCTTTGGGAGCTTCGGGGAGTTTCTGTGGTGTTGGGTTACTCGTCTCATGAGCATGGTGTGCTCCCAGTCTCCTCTCCCCTATGGGAATTTACAACAAAATGTATACTTTAGCACACAGACTTTTTTAAGTCCTGAAAAGGGATCCTCAATGTTTTGAAGTGGTGTACAATTGATATTTGGCCCTGAGTTCCAACATGAACATATGAGATCTTGCAAACTCAACAAAGCAACATGTTATTTTTGAGGACATTCACAAATACACTTGGATAACCACCAAGGTATCCACTGGACCACCTGTGTGTGACACCGTTAATAAATTTGATCATGTGGCCCAGAGTATAGTATCTTGATCAAGAACAAAAAAAAGTACACAACTGCTGGAGTGTCATCTCCTTTACCCAGAATACAGTTTATTCTTTCAGTCACATTCTAAATTTCCTTACAACACATCATCTAGCCAACAATGTGTAGATAAACATTGTTGAAGTAAAATGAGGCATGCCCACGTGTAGTTTACGTGGATATGTGCCAAACATGTTTGGGGGAAGAGCAGCAAGTTATTTGTCAAAACATTGGGCAAATAAGTGGACTCTCCACTTAACCTAAAAGATGAGATTTCAAAATGTGAACCCAGTCAAGCCAAGCACATGTTGAAAAACATGGAAGAATACATATTACAATGTGAAAGAACACAGTAAAATATACTTACTTTTTTCTATGCTTTTTATAAGCTTCTTATACTGCTCCGGCTCCCTGATCTTGAGGTCTGACCACCTTTTACGGAGTTGTTCCTTGGATCTCCTGACCCCATATTTTTTATAAGGAGTCTTTATCCATAATTTGTGACTTCCGGAGATTAGGGGTGTCGTATGGGCCATGCTTACCGTCGTAATCCTTCCTCCGCAGAATGTCCACCATCTCCGCCATCTCTGAAAAAGACATATTAGTCGCCTTGTATCTTTTTTTACAGGATCGGGACATTTCCGCCTCCGGGCTTTCCTCGTCGGTAAATTCAACTAAAGAAGCCACCTGTGTCTGCGACATGTCGCCGTCTCACACTGTGCGCCGATCGTTAAGGGGCGGGGAAATGCAGAAAAAGTCCGTCATGGGCGGGCGACGAGGGCGGAGTTACACGCATGCGCAGGGTATAAAAAGGGGAAAGAAGTTATTAGGGATGCGCGGAGTAAGGACGACCAGAAGTGAACCCACGAAGTGAACTAAGGTAAGAAGGGAACTCGGGCCTGCAGTGGCATATTAATGGGTCATGATTGTAAAGGGCAATATTGTGATAAGTTGAGGAGAATCAATTCTGATCCTTTTTTTTTTGTACTTGCTGATCCTTAATAGATGCATAAACTAAGAGAGCCAGAGGTGATGCTTTTTTTTATTGAAAAGTATAAGGAACAGCGCAACCTTTGGGAGCTCAAACACCCAGCGTATCACAAAAGTGATGTACGACGGGCAACTATTACCAAATTAGCCGAGGATATGAAGCCATGGATCCCAGATGCAGACTACACTATGATCAATAATAAAATCAACAACCTGCACAATTCTTATAAAAAAAAATTCAAGGAAGTGCGCCAGTCCAAGAGATCAGGAGCAGCAGCCGACGATGTAGTAAAGCCCAAGCTGTGGTACTACAGACATCTCCAATTTCTGGATGACCAGATCGAGGCCAGGGAATCTATTTCCAGCCTTCCCTCAACCCTTCCTTCCACCCTTCCCTCCAGCGTTGCTTCCACCCTTCCCTCCACCCCTGCAGAGGCGGAGGAGGAGCCTCCTGAGCTCGAAGAACCAGATCTTCGCATCTTCAGCCAGGTATAGTATTTTTGATGCTAATTATTGTCCACTAAGTAATATTGAGTTGAACTGTTTTGATTAGCCATAAATGATCCCACCCCCCCCAAAAAAAAAACAGTAATGAGATCAAAATTGTGTGTGATTGATTCCTCAAATAATAGAAATTTACATTTTATTATATAAACAGGATGAGGCAAGCCAGGAGGAAGAGGGTCAGGAGTGTGACAGGCAGGAGGAGGCAGGGCCCAGTGGGACTCAGCAGGTCCCCAGGCCTAGTGGCAGCACCGTCTCCCAAGTGGCTCCCCTCCACATCAGACCGCCAAAACAACGGCGGATGACACAAGTGGAGGAGGAGTCACTAAAGATGATTCAGGAGGCTGCTGCCATTATGAGGGCCCCCCTCAACCCTACGGAGGGGTTTAGCACCTATCTCTCAGATAAGCTGCTGAGAATGGAGGCAGGACAACGGGCCCTTTGTGAGCACCTTATCTACACGGCCGTACACATGGGGGCGAGGGGGCTGCTGACTGAGGCCACCCATATCTCACATCAGCCCAATCCCTCTCCTCCTTCTCCTCCTCCTCCTGCCACATCACCACCCACAGTGGCCCAGCCTGCAAGGGTGCCTGGACGGGGCCGTGGAGAGAACGCTGCAGAGAGGCATGGAAGGAAGGCTACAAGGAAGAGCAGGAGGTGATTCCCTGGCCTCGAGCTGCTCATCCAGAAATTGAAGGTTGATGGATTACCACAGCTTGGGATGATGTATGTCTTTGGCTGCTGCTCCTGCTTTCATGCTGTTGTTGATTTTATTATTGATCATAGTCAGGTCTGCATTTGGGATCTAATGACTTTATATTCTCTGCTAATTTGGGAATAGTTGCCCTTCGGTTTTTGATTTGTTTTTTTCCGAAATAAAGGGAAATTTGATTTCAGCCAACCTACATGCCTGATGTGTTTTTTTGAGAAGTAGCAATAAGATTGCATAAATACAATGTGTAATTAAGAACAAGGAACACCAACCTCCATGATTTTTCTAAAATTAAATATTATGTTCTGAGAAATTGACACACCAAAAAATGCACAACAAATTTTAAGAGTCAAAAAAAAAAATGTGTAATTTGTGAGGTCGGCCTTGAAGAATTTTACTAATTATTCCTAAGATCACTAGAAAAAAGAAAGACATACATTTGTCAGAACTCAGGAGAAAGTTCTGCTGCCAAAATGACATTTTAAAGACCGTTCGAAAGCAAAAAAACAGGCGCTGCATTAAACGAAGCAATAACTTGCAGAATGACGAATGTGCTCTCTCCATTAGGAACGCTAGTTTTACAAGAACGAGCGCTCCCGTCTCCTAATTCAGTCTGAGCATGCGTGGGTTTTTTAACCGATGGACTTGCCCATAGACGATCGGAAATTCCCATCGGTTTTTTATCCATCGGAAAATTTTAAAACAAGTTCTATTTTTTCCATCCGATGGAAAAAAGACCGATGGGTACCATACACGATCGGTTGGTCTGATAAAAACCATCCATTGGACGGTTTTCATCAGTTAAACCGATCGTGTGTACGGGGCTTTACTTTGTTTCCCTCAAAATGCCCACAATTAGAATTGTATTGCCTTGAGCTATTTTTAAGTGCAGTGCTCTAAATCAGTGCTTCTCAAGTACCCCCAACAGGCCATGTTTGCAGGTTTTCCTTCATCTTGCACATGTGCTTTAAATCACAGTCAATGGTTTGGTATTTTGGACAGCAATTCTCCATGAGATAAATTCACAAAACATGTCCTGTTGGGGGTACTTGAGGACTGAGGCTGAGAACCACTGCAGTAAAAAAGGAAAATTGAATACTTACCGCTCTGTAGTTTTCATTTCCTGGTGACTCTCCATGGCAGCACACAATAAAATACATGCATATGCTAGCATGAAGGCACCAAGGTAGACAAATCACACCTGTTGTTTTGACATGCCAATCAGCTGTCACATTTGTTGCAAAGAAAACGCAAAACAAACCTCAAAACTTTGCATCAAATTTTATTGGTCAACAAAACAAAGAATATTAAGAAATAAAAAATTAAAAAACAGGGTCAATTTGAAACAGTTACAGACTCACAACATCTTGATAAAGATTTGGCTAAATAGTGCAGCACAGACAATTAAATCAAAGTGAACAAACATTAACAACATCAAAATTATTTCAGGGGAACATTTCCCCCACACAAAAAAATACAATCCACAAAATAAACCAAACACCTGTTTTGCAAAGACATAACAAATAAAATGCATGTGTTACAATCTCGATAAGGACACCAAAATGTACACACACACACACGCCTCTTTTCAGGGCATGAGAGGGAATCTTAACTGTGAGCTTCATATAACCTATGTTTGTGAGCTAATGAGGCAATTGAAAACACATGCACAGTCCATGAAACACCCAAAATTGGCTACACCTGTTAAGGATGTCCTTCAATTACTAACCCATGAAAACACTCTCTGAGTGAGCATGCCCAGAAATATCCAGGCGCTATTCACACACAAAAAGCACCAAAAAAAATCTAACAGGCTGGGCATGCTCAGAAGAACTCAAATACAGCTAGCAGAAAATAACCCCCCCCATCCAAAATTAAGCACATCATCCAGCATGCTACAAAATTAGGGATGGGACAATCACCCCCCCCCCAACTTACCAACAAATAACATTGCAGTCTATGGGAACTGACTTGTTAATTTTGCTAGTCCCCACTTGGCTGGCTTTTCTTCTAGTTATTGGCCTTAAAATGGGGGCCCAGGTCCCACCTTAAGGGACATATATCAATGTCACCAATTTGGACAACACCAAAAACAAAACAAAGAGAAGTGCCTTTAAATATGCCAAATTGCTTAAGGGCCATTTCACACCACATGCAGTCCATTGTGTTTTTATGCATCAAAAATGCATGGAAAGTTGGTTATATGTTTCTAAATGGCAGTGTTTGTTCCAGTGCGTTCCAGTTCCCCAAAAAAAGTAGAACATGCTGCATTTTACCTGCACTGGACTGTACTGGAATGCAGCAAAACGCATCATAAATGCACTGAAACGCACAGGAACACACCTAAATGCACCAAAAACTCACTGGAACACACTTATCCTTCTCTTTGGTTAATAAAAAAGAGGGGTGAAAAAAAAGCACTGGACTGCATCAAAAACGTAACAAAAATGCACTGGAACGCATCAAAAACGTGCATGCAGAAAAGCACCTGGAACACATCCGGATTGCGTTTCTATGGTGTGAACTGGCCCTAGTTCACACCATAGAAACGCAGTCTGGATGCGTTCCAGGTGCTTTTCTGCATGCGCGTTTTTGACACGTTCCAGTGCATTTTTGTTACGTTTTTGATGCAGTCCAGTGCTTTTTTTCACCCCTCTTTTTTATTAACCAAAGAGAAGGACAAGTGTGTTCCAGTGCATTTTTGATGTGTTTTTGATGCAGTCCAGTGTTTTTTTCCCCCTCTTTTCACTTAGGACAAGTGTGTTGCAGTGCATCTTTGGTGCATTTTTGATGTGTTTTACTGCTGTCCAGTACAGTTCTGTACCTAAAAAATGCAGCATGACCATTTTTTTTTTTCCTTTATGAAACCCACTGGAATGGACTGCAGTGGTGTGACCTATGCCATTGGCATTAATGTGATCAACTTTCTTTGCGTTTTTCATGCATCAAAAAAACGCACTGCATCCGGTGTGAACTGGCCCTAAATATCATACCCGGGGGGGGGGGGGGGTCTATAGTATGCCTGTAAAGTAGCGCATGTTTTCCATGTTTATAACAGTTCGAGAGCAAAATGACATTTCTAAAGTAAAATAATAGTCATTTAAAAGTACTGTAATGAATTGCTGGTTCCCGTCAATACAGATAAAAGTCATTGAAAGTCTTTGAAAACAAAAAAAAAAGCGTGGGGGTCCCCCAAATTCAATTACCAGGCCCTTCAGGTCTGGAATGGATATTAAGGGGAACTCTGACGCAAATTTTAAAAAAATGTGTGCGGTTCCCCCAAATATCCATACCAGGCCCTTCAGATCTGGTATGGATTTTAAGGGGAACTCCACCCCATTTTTTTTTTTTAAATGGCGTGGAGTACCCCCAAAAATCCACACCAGACCCTTATCCGAGCACGCAACCTGGCAGGCCACAGGAAAAGAGGGGGGACGAGAGAGCGCCCCCCCTCCCTCCTGAACCGTACCAGGCCACATGCCCTCAACATGGGGAGGATGTCCCCATGTTGATGGGGACAAGGGCCTCATCCCCACAACCTTTGCCCGGTGGTTGTGGGGGTCTGCGGCAGGGGGCTTATCGGAAATCTGGAAGCCCCCTTTAACAAAGGGGACCCCCAGATCCCGGCCCCCCTGTGTGAAATGGTAATGGGGTACAAATGTACCCCTACCATTTCAAAAAGAAAGTGACAAAAATGTAAAAAATGACAAGAGCCGGTTTTTGACAATTCCTTTATTAATGTATTTTCCTTTCTTCCATCTTCTTCTTCCATCTTCTTCTTCCATCTTCTTCTTCTTCCATCTTCTTCTTCTTCCATCTTCTTCTTCCATCTTCTTCTGTTCTCCATTCGGGTTTCTTCCTCCATCTTGTTCTTCATCTTCATCTTTATCTTCATCTTCCTTCTTCCTTCGGTCTTCTCGTCCGCATCTTGCTCCGGCGTCTTCCCTTCTTCTTTCTTCGGCCGCTCCGTTTGAATTGGAGGTTTCCGCTGTGCGACGCTTCAGTTCTTCAGTTCTCCTCTGGCTCCGCTGCCACCCGGTGACCCCGCCCCCTCTGACGCACATGGATTTCACTGGGACTTTCCCCGTGGTGTCAGAGGGGGGCGGAGCCACCGGGTGGCAGCGGACCAAGAGGAGAACTGAAGCGTCGTACAGCGGGAACCTCCAATTCAAACGGAGCGGCCGAAGAAGAAAGAAGAAGCCGGAGCAAGATGCGGACGAGAAGACCGAAGGAAGAAGGAAGATGAAGATGAAGATAAAGATGAAGAGGAAGATGGAGGAAGAAACCCCAATGGAGAAAAGAAGAAGATGGAAGAAGAAGAAGGTGGAAGAAGATGGAAGAGAAGACATTAATAAAGGAATTGTCTAAAACCGGCTCTTGTTATTTTTTACATTTTGACACTTTCTTTGTGAAATGGTAGGGGTACAATGTACCCCTTACCAATTCACATAGGGGGGGCGGGATCTGGGGGTCCCCTTTGTTAAAGGGGTCTTCCAGATTCCGATAAGCCCCCCACCCGCAGACCCCTACAACAACCGGGCAAGGGTTGTGAGGATGAGGCCCTTGTCCCCATCAACATGGGGACATCCTCCCCATGTTGAGGGCATGTGGCCTGGTACGGTTCAGGAGGTAGGGGGAGCCTCTCTCTCGTCCCCCCCTCTTCCCCTGTGGCCGGCCAGGTTGTGTGCTCGGATAAAGGGTCTGGTGTGGATTTTTGAGGGGACTCCACGCCATTTTTTTTTAAATTTGGGCTGGAGTTCCCATTAAAATCCACACCAGATCTGAAGGGCCTGGTATGGATATTTAGGGGGAACCCCATGCCATTTTTTTTTTAAATTTGCGGCGGAGTTCCCTTAATATCCATTCCAGACCTGAAGGGCCTGGTAATGGAATTTGGGGGAACCCCCACGCTTTTTTTTTTTATCAATGACTTTCAATGACTTTTCTCTATATTGCCGGGAGCCGACAATTCATTATAGCCGCGGGTGCTTTTAAATGCCTTTTTTTTCCTTTAGAAATGTCATTTTGCTGGCGCACTGGGAAGTTCAGAGCTGCGCCTGTTCAACTTATGCAAATTGGTTTACGTGACTTGACATTTACTAAGATTTTGCCGGCGCAGTGTCTTGGCGCAAGAAAACAAGGAAAATTCCCGCGCTGAGCTCAAAAAAACCTCCCGCAGCTCGAATCGTACTTGCCGGCGCAGCGGGCTGGTTTTGAAAAAGTTACTTTCTCACTCTATTTTGGGCATATTAGTTATTTGGGCAGGTGTCCCTACACTTCCTCACATCACCCCCATTATATTCTCACTTCCAGCTTCTTTATATTTAGATTTTAACATGCTGTGCGCCAGGTCCATAGTGGCGCACTGAGCGCCTCCTCCCGTCCGCCGACAACACTATAGTAAATGGCAAATAGGGCTGCGCTACAGGCGCTAATGTTTTGTAAATACCAAAACAGCCATTGAGCACGCAGATGCGCCGATACTCATGTCGCAAACGTTTTGTAAATCAGCCCCAAGGTGTTTTAGAAACACGTATAGTATTAATAGTCCTAAGTGGCAATTACAGGTCCAGCGAGACCTAAAGTGTTCTAGGAACACATACAGGTTCTGGATGAGTCTAAAGTTAGTCCAGAGTGACTATTAAAGGTCCTACGAGACCTAAAGTGTTCTGGAAACACGTATAGTTAGATCCTGGATGGATCTAATAGTCCTGGGTGGCTATTTAAAGGGAATTTAAAGGTGTATACACAAAAGTAGACTGACAAGTTGTTCCGATATCTCAGGTCACTTTTGTTTATCTTTCTATCGCATAGAAGTGTAAGAATATTCTTGTATAGAAGTATAAGAACATTATTAATGTCTAATAGATGTTCTGAATGTGTTGTTACATAGTTACATAGTTACATAGTTAGTCAGGTTGAAAAAAGACACAAGTCCATCCAGTTCAACCATAAAAAAAATAAAATAAATAAATAAATAAATAAACATATATCGTACAATCCCATATACCCAATTCTATACCCACAGTTGATCCAGAGGAAGGCAAAAAAAACCCAGAAGAGCATGATCCAATTTGCTACAGCAGGGGAAAAAATTCCTTCCTGATCCCCCGAGAGGCAATCGGATATTCCCTGGATCAACTTTACCTATAAATGTCAGTACCCAGTTATATTATGTACATTTAAGAAAGAATCCAGGGACTTCTTAAAGCAATCTACTGAGCTGGCCAGAACCACCTCTGCAGGGAGTCTATTCCACATTTTCACAGCTCTTACTGTGAAAAAACCTTTCCGTATTTGGAGGTGAAATCTCTTTTCCTCTAGACGCAAAGAGTGCCCCCTTGTCCTTTGTGTTGACCGTAAAGTGAATAACTGAACACCAAGTTCACTATATGGACCCCTTATGTATTTGTACATGTTGATCATATCCCCCCTTAATCTCCTCTTCTCAAGAGAGAATAAATTCAGTTCCTCTAATCTCTCCTCATAGCTGAGCTCCTCCATGCCTCTTATCAGTTTGGTTGCCCTTCTCTGCACTTTCTCCAGTTCCCCAATATCCTTTTTGAGAACTGGGGCCCAAAACTGAACTGCATATTCCAGATGAGGTCTTACTAATGATTTGAACAGGGGCAAAATGATATCTCTCTCTCTGGAGACCATACCTCTCTTAATACAAGAAAGGACCTTGCTCGCTTTGGAAACCGCAGCTTGGCATTGCATGCCATTATTGAGCTTATGATCTACCAAAACCCCCAGATCCTTCTCCACTACGGATCCCCCCAGTTGTACTCCCCCTAGTATGTATGATGCATTCATATTATTAGCCCCCAAGTGCATAACTTTACATTTATCAACATTAAACCTCATCTGCCACATAGTCGCCCAATTAGACAGAGCATTGAGGTCGGCTTGTAAATTGGCGACATCCTGTAAGGACGTTATTCCACTGCATAGCTTGGTGTCATCTGCAAAGACAGAAATGTTACTTTTGATCTCAGGCCCAATATAATTTATAAACATATTAAAAAGTAAGGGTCCCAGCACTGAACCTTGGGGTACACCACTGATAACCTTGGACCATTCAGAGTAAGAATCATTAACCACTACTCTCTGAATTCTGTCTTTTAGCCAGTTTTCTATCCATTTACAAACTGATATTTCCAATCCTGTAGACTTTACC
Source organism: Rana muscosa (assembly GCA_029206835.1). Lineage (NCBI taxonomy): Eukaryota > Metazoa > Chordata > Amphibia > Anura > Ranidae > Rana > Rana muscosa. The sequence goes on along the minus strand of CM055117.1, from coordinate 419,108,492 downwards.
TTACACATGATCCGTGTGTGGGGAACTGTATCGAACGCTTTTGCAAAATCCAAGTATACCACGTCCACTGCCACCCCTCTGTCCAAGGTCTTACTTACCTCTTCATAAAAAGAAATCAGGTTTGTTTGACAACTTCTGTCTTTCATGAATCCATGCTGTCTGTTGCTTAAATAGTTTTTTTCCAGCAAGAACTCATCTATGTGGTCTTTTATTAATCTCTCCAGTATTTTCCCAACTATAGAAGTTAAACTAACAGGTCTATAGTTACTTGGTAAACACTTAATTCCCTTTTTAAATATAGGCACCACATTGGCCCTGCGCCAATCCAGTGGTACTATTCCTGTCATTAATGAGTCCCTAAAAATTAAATACAATGGCTTTGAAATTACAGAGCTCAATTCTTTTAGGATCCGTGGGTGTATGCCATCTGGTCCAGGTGCTTTATCCACCTTTATTCCATCTAAATATTTCTGGACCATATCACTTTTGAGCCATTGTGGATTTGGGGCTGTGTCACTACCCCCATTTTGGACATGAGCTCCCCCATGCTCCTTTGTATACACAGAACTGAAGAAAGTATTTAATAAATTAGCCTTCTCTTTGTCCCCAGTCACCCACTCTAGATTATTTTGTAAAGGGCCTACATGCTCAGACTTGACCTTTTTACTATTAATATATTTGAAGAATTTTTTGGGGTTTGTCCTACTATCTTTTGCAATCTGTCGTTCATTTTGAATTTTTGCATCCTTGATTTCCTTTTTACATATCCTGTTATATTCTTTGTAACATTTAAATGACACTAGTGTTCCCTCATTTTTATATTTTTTAAAAGCTCTATTCTTATAGTTTATAGCTTTTTTAACTTTGGCAGTGAGCCACATAGGTTTTATTTTTAGCCTTTTAAACTTATTGCCCATGGGAATATACTTTGCAGTGAGTTCACAAACAGTCTTTTTGAAGAATTCCCATTTCTGTTCTGTGCCCATTGATGCCAATATTCCTTCCCAGTCTAAGTCCTGGAGAGCAGCACTCATCCTTGGAAAATTTTCTCTCTTGAAATTAAGTGTTTTTATCTTTCCTGTATGTGATTTTTGCTTACAACTAACATCAAATGAAATCATGTTATGGTCACTGCTACCCAGGTGTTCCTTTATCTGAACATTAGTAATACGCTCTGCATGGTTTGAGATTACCAGGTCCAACAGAGCATCATTCCTAGTTGGGGCCTCAATAAACTGGACCATAAAATTGTCCTGCAATAGGTTTATAAATTTTTGCCCTTTAACTGTCCCAGCAGTTCCATTACTCCAGTCAATTTCTGGGTAGTTAAAATCCCCCATTATTATCACCGTCCCAGCCCTTGCAGCCCTTTCCATCTGTGCAAGGAGCTGAGTCTCTAACTCCTCATTAACATTGGGTGGTCTATAACAAACTCCAATGATTAGCTTTGAACTACGCACATCTGTATGCAGTTCCACCCATAATGCTTCAGACTCATCACACTCTCCATCCACCAGGTCCTCTTTCACACTCGCTTTGAGATCACTTCTCACATAGAGACAGACCCCTCCACCCTTCCTTTTTACCCTGTCTTTCCGAAAGAGTGCATAGCCAGGAATATTAATAGCCCAGTCATGTGAGGAATGAAGCCAAGTTTCAGCAATACCGATTACATCATAGCTCTCCTCATGCACCAGAGCTTCCAACTCACCTATTTTGCTTGGCAGACTTCTGGCGTTGGTGAACAGACACTTTAATGCATTAATATTATTTGACCGGTCACATACTATCCTCTTGGGTGTTCCCAGATTGCAACTAGGACTTGCTACTATACTTACCTTGGGTTTATGTTCTTTGGTTACCCTACCACTAATGCCCCTAATACTACCCTTTAGAATATGTTCCCCGCTGACTCTCACTATCTCTGGACCCTCCCCCCTGTCACCTAGTTTAAAAACCCCTCTAACTTTTTGGCCATCCTTATTCCCAGCTGATCTGCACCCTCCTCATTTAGGTGCAGTCCGTCCCTTCTATAGTACTGGTTATCGACTGAGAAGTCGGCCCAGTCCTCCAGGAACCCAAACCCCTCCTTACTACACCAGCTCTTCAGCCACTTGTTCACTTCCCTAATCTCCCTCTGCCTTTCTGGTGTGGCTCGATGTACCGGTAGTATTCCCGAGAATACTACCTTGGAGGTCCTTTTCCTCAATTTAGCTCCTAAGTCCCTAAAATCGTTCTTTAGGACACTCCATCTGCCTCTGACTTTGTCATTGGTGCCAACGTGCACCATGACAGCTGAGTCTTCCCCAGCCCCTCCCAGTAATCTGTCCACCAGATCCGTGATGTGCCGAACTGGGTTTACTGTTTTGTTATCACAGTAATCAGACATATTTTTAGAGTATTAAGAACTGTATTAATGTCGGGCAAGTGTCCAGATTGTGTTGTTGGAGTCTTATTACCCTCACCCTATTACCCAAAATTGACAGTACCAGCTCAGCCCCCACCTCACCAGGGTTATTCAAAGGGAGACAGACTTTCTGGCTGCAGCAGTTTATCAGACCCAGCCCATGACAAGTAGACCGCCAGCTCTAGACCAACAAGCACTAGCGCAGCCCCCCACAGTACAGCAGGATAATATTCAAAATATCACCATGGGGATGCCAATAAGGACACCAGTAAAGACACATCCCCTGGCAGCAGAAAGAGACCCTGGGTTAGTAAGTATAAGCACTGACACAGAGCCTGAAAGAGGGGCGAAGGGGGGGGGTCTGACACACAAATGACACCCACAGCCGCACCTAAGTACATAAAACAGTTAGAAATAGTGGAAATAAGGGGAGAAGGGGGAACAGAAGGTCGCTACGATCTCCGGGATAGGGTAGATAAAGTAGGAACACAATTTTATTCAGGGAACACAAACCAACAATACCCTTTCTTAATGGTGGGCGATGTATTAGTATTAAAAGTATTAGAGTGACATGAAATCAATGATATTGTCCGGAACTGTCCCAAACCCACTGTTGCACCGGGAGGGACTTTTTCACCTACCTAAAAAAAAAAAAGGCATGTAGGGGCAGAAATTTTTCACAAGAGGATATGAGGCTAATTATACATAGGAACAGTATTTACGGGCACGCGCTTTTTAGAAACAGACTTCACAAAGGAAGTAGAAGACATCAATTTTGAATAAATCATCTGTTAAAAGATGAGCCAAGCTGGTCAGGACAGAGACAAGTCTATGGGGCTGATTTACTAATAACAGTGCGCTGCGCCAGAGGCGTAGCGTGGGGGGGCAGGGGGGGCCGTGGCCCCGGGCGCAACATTGGGGGGGGGTGCGAAATCCCGCACCAGTTAGTTTCTATCACTTCTCAATTCTGTGTCCCCGGTCCCTGTGTCACTGTTTCCCGGCCGCCATGTTGCGGCAGCTGGCGCCCTCTGATTGGGCGAATGTGATCATGTGCTGCGGCAGGGCTGGCCAGTCCTTAAACGCGGGCGGCGCATTCGCGAAGGCTGCTCCTGGAGGAGTTCCGCCCGCACTTCTGTAATCTTCTCCTCCACCCTTCCTCCTAACCGCGCCGGATCTGGAAGTACGCAGTGGACTTCATCTGGCACTCGGCAGTGTGGCATACCGATGGACAACAGAAAAAGGAGGTGAGTCACGAGTGAGCCTGTGAGGGAGGCCGGGAGCCATCTCAGATCAGAGCAGCCAGTTAGTTAGAGTCACGCCACCCGCGCCATGCCACTTGTTAGCCACTTGTTAGTGCACTGCAATTGCCAGCCAGCAAGAACACACAGTACAGACAGTTACATGCCAAAAGCCCCCTCCAAGCCCCCCCCTCCTGCTGCAGGAATCGGAGTAATCATTTATTGAGCTTCATGGTGTATTCCCAGGGCTTTCAGCATGTAAGGGGTTAAATGGTTAAATGAATGTAATGTATGGGGTGGGCAGTGTAGTGTAAGTGGGGTGTGTAGTGTAGTTGGGGGCATTGTAGTGTTGGTGGGGTGGGCATTGCAGTGTAGTGGGGTGGGCATTGTAATGTAAGTGGGGTGGGCATTGTAATGTAAGTGGGGTGGGCATTGTAATGTAAGTGGGGTGGACATTGTAGTGTAGTGGGGTGGGCAGTGTAGTGTAAGTGGGGTAGACATTATAGAGTAGTGAAGTTTAGTGGACAGTGTAGTGGGGTGGGCATTGTAGTGGGGTGTGGGGTGGGCATTGTAGTGTAGTGGGGTAGGCAGTGTAGTGTAGTGGGCAGTGTTGTGGGGTGGACAATGTAGTGTTAGTGGGGTGGGCATTGTAGTGTAAGTGTAAGTGGGGTGTGGGGTGGGCATTGTAGTGCAGTGTAAGTGGGGTGGGCATTGTAGTGTAAGTGGGGTGGGCAGTGTAGTGTAAGTGGGGTGGACATTGTAGTGTAGTGGGGTGGGCAGTGTAGTGGGGTGGGTAGTGTAGAGTAGTGAAGTTTAGTGGACAGTGTAGTGGGGTAGGCAGTGTAGTGTAGTGGGGTAGGCAGTATAGTGTGGTGGGTAGTGCAGTGTAGTGGAGTTTAGTGGGCAGTGTGATGTAGTGGAGTTTAGTGGGCAGTGTGGTGTAGTGGAGTTTAGTGGGCAATGTAGTGGGGTGGAGTTTAGTGGGCAGTGTAGTGGAGTTTAGTGGGAAATGTAGTGGGGTGGAGTTTAGTGGGCAGTGTAGTGTAGTGGAGTTTAGTGGGCAGTGTGATGTAGTGGAGTTTAGTGGGCAGAGTGGTGTAGTGGAGTTTAGTGGGCAATGTAGTGGGGTGGAGTTTAGTGGGCAATGTATTGGGGTGGAGTTTAGTGGGCAGTGTAGTGTAGTGGAGTTTAGTGGGCAGTGTAGTGTAGTGAAGTTTAGTGGGCAGTGTAGTGGAGTTTAGTGGGCAATGTAGTGGGGTGGAGTTTAGTGGGCAGTGTAGTGTAGTGGAGTTTAGTGGGCAGTGTGATGTAGTGGAGTTTAGTGGGCAGTGTGGTGTAGTGGAGTTTAGTGGGCAATGTAGTGGGGTGGAGTTTAGTGGGCAATGTAGTGGGGTGGAGTTTAGTGGGCAGTGTAGTGTAGTGGAGTTTAGTGGGCAGTGTAGTGTAGTGAAGTTTAGTGGGCAGTGTAGTGGAGTTTAGTGAGTAGTGGGGTGGGCAATGTAGTGTGGTGGGGTGGGTAGTGTAGTGTAGTTTAGTGGGCAGTGTGATGGGGTGGGCAGTGTAGTGGGGTTCAGTTGGCAGTGTAGTGTAGTGCAGTTTAGTGGACATTGTAGTGTAGTGGGGTGGGCAGGATAGGAATCAGGTTGGTCAGTGTAGTGGTCGGCGAAGGAATCAGGTTGGTCGGTGTAGGAATCGGATAGGTTAGTGTAGTGGTCAGTGTAGAAATCAGGTTGGTCAGTACTATTGTAGGAAAGGAAGGGACTCGGGGAGTGCTAAAAGTCTGCAGGTTGGGGGGGGGGCGCAGATTACTTGCCTTGCCCCGGGCGCTGACAACCCACGCTACGCCACTGCGCTGCGCTGGTTCTAACCTTAATTGGTGCGCCAGATAACTCCTTCACTGGGCGCAGGAACCAGCGGCGCACTGTTATAGTAAATCCAAATGTCAGCGGCGCTCTATTGAAAATGAATGGTTCCCTATAGGAGCCCATTGATTTGAATAGAGGTCGCCCGGGAAGTCGGATGAAGCGGATCCGACTCGCGGGGCGACTCGTGTGCCGGCTGACACAGGGACAGCGCGACTTTGCGAGGAGACTTGAACATGACCTGAGCACGTGAAGCAGCCGCTCAAGTCGTGTCCTAGAGGCGACTAGCCGGCCGAGAATGTCTCCAGCGCGATGTCATCGCGCTGGTCCTCGGCAGCCTCGCTGTCCCGTGTTTGGTATGAATCATGAAGGGGAACTCCAGGCCAAATTTTAATGAAAAAAACGGCATGGGTTCCCCTCCAGGAGCATACCAGGCCCTTAGGTCTGGTCTGGATTTTAAGGTGAACCCCCTAGGCCGAAAAACGGCGTGGGGGTCCCCCCAAAGTCCAAACCAGACCCTTAGGTCTGGTCTGGATTTTAAGGGGAACCCCCTAAGCCGAAAAGCGTCGTGGGGGTCCCCTCAAAATCCAAACCAGACCCTTATCCGAGCACGCAACCTGGCAGGCCGCAGGGGAAAAGGGGGGGCCGAGAGAGCGCCCCCCCTCCCTCCTGAACCGTACCAGGCTGCATGCCCTCAACATGGGGGGTTTGGTGCTTCGGGGACAAGGGCCTCTTCCTGACAACCCTGGCTGTTGGTTGTCAGGGTATGCGGGCGGGGGGCTTTTCGGAATCCGGGAGCCCCCTTTAAAAAGGGGCCCCCAGATGCCGGCCCCCCACCCTATGTGAATGAGTATGGGGTACATCGTACCATTACCCATTCACCTGGTGGCAAAATAAGTCAATAAAAAAGACAACACAGGTTTGAAAAGTAATTTATTGGGCAGCTCCGGGGGTCTTCTTCCGACTTCGGGGGTCTTTCTGCCGGACGCCCCGCTATCTTCTGCCAGCTCTTTTGCTAGCGGGGGTCCCGGGCTTCCTCGCCGTCTTCTTCCGACTTGGGGGGTCTTTCTGCCGGGCGCCCCGCTATCTTCTGCCAGCTCTTTTGCTAGCAGGGGTCCCGGGCTTCCACGCCGTCTTCTTCCGACTTCGGGGGTCTTTCTGCCGGGCGCCCCGCTATCTTCTGCCAGCTCTTTTGCTAGCGGGTGTCCCGGGCTTCCTCGCCATCTTCTCCCGCTCTCCGGTGCCTTCTCCACGATCTCCGGTTCTTCTCCCGCTCTCCGGTGCCTTCTCCACGATCTCCGGTTCTTCTCCCGCTCTCCAGTGTCTTCTCCACGATCTCCGGTTCTTTCTGCCTTCTGCCGGTCGCCCCGCTATCTTCTGCCAGCTCTTTTGCTAGCAGGGGTCCTGGGCTTCCACGCCGTCTTCTTCCGACTTCGGGGGTCTTTCTGCCGGGCGCCCCGCTATCTTCTGCCAGCTCTTTTGCTAGCGGGGGTCCCGGGCTTCCTCGCCATCTTCTCCCGCTCTCCGGTGCCTTCTCCACGATCTCCGGTTCTTCTCCCGCTCTCCGGTGCCTTCTCCACGATCTCCGGTGTCTTCTCCACGATCTCCGGTTCTTTCTGCCTTCTGCCGGGTGCCCCGCTATCTTCTTCCAGCTCTTTTGCTAGCGGGGGCCGGTCTTCTTCGTCGCCTTCTTCCCTTTTCTCTTCGCCCGATGTTGCCTCGTAGCTGTCCACCGCTGCAATGCTCTGTCCGAGCAGCGGTGCCACTTTTATTGGCATGGGGCGTGGTCACCGGCTGATGCCACCACTGACCCCGCCCCCGTATGATGTCACAGTCCCGGGGAATGATGGGACTGTGACGTGAAATGGGGGCGGGGTCAGCGGTGGCATCAGCTGGTGACCACGCCCCATGCCAATATAAGTGGCACTGCTACTCGGACAGAGCATTGTAGCGGTGGACAGCGATGAGGCAACATCGGGCGAAGAGAAGAGGGAAGAAGGCGACGAATAAGACCGGCCCCCGCTAGCAAAACAGCTGGAAGAAGATAGCGGGGCGCCCGGCAGAAGGCAGAAAGAACCGGAGATCGTGAAGAAGGCACCGGAGAGCGGGAGAAGAACCGGAGAACAGAACAAGAGACCCCCGAAGTCAGAAGAGGACGGCGAGGAAGCCCGGGACCCCCGCTAGCAAAAGAGCTGGCAGAAGATAGCGGGGCGCCCGGCAGAAAGACCCCCGAAGTCGGAAGAAGACGGCGAGGAAGCCCGGGACCCCGCTAGCAAAAGAGCTGGCAGAAGATAGCGGGGCACCCGGCAGAAAGACCCCCGAAGTTGGAAGAAGACCCCCGGAGCTGCCCAATAAAATACTTTTCATACCTGTGTTGTCTTTTTTATTGACTTATTTTGCCACCAGGTGAATGGGTAGGGGTACGATGTACCCCATACTCATTCACATAGGGTGGGGGGGCAGGTATCTGGGGTCCCCCTTATTAAAGGGGGCTCCCGGATTCCGATAAGCCCCCCGCCCGCAGACCCCGACAACCAACGGCCAGGGTTGTCGGGAAGAGGCCCTTGTCCCCATCAACACCAAACCCCCCATGTTGAGGGCACGCGGCCTGGTACGGTTCAGGAGGAAGGGGGGCCGCTCTCTTGTCCCCCCCTCTTCCCCTGCGGCCTGCCAGGTTGAGTGCTCGGATAAAGGGTCTGGTGTGTATTTTTAGGGGACCCCACGCTAATTTTTTTCTATTTTTTTTTTTTTTTTGAACCGGCATTTTTTTTTTTTACATTTCCTTTAACAACCAGCTATAAACAGGTAAAACAAAAAATTGCCGCAAAATTGCAGTACTTGCGATTTGGATGCGGGTCCATCGAATTCTATTACATCCAAAACACTGTTTTTGGCCTGGCCAAAAAAATCTGCAGTTGCGTTTAAAATCGTTTTTCACAAAGCCTAAAAATGCCTTCAGACGCCAAAGATTTCCACGTTTCAGACGCGGTACCAGCGTTTAGCCGCATTTTAGTTTAGAAGCGTTTTTAAAGGTGACCTATTTTTTTACATTGATAAACTCCAAATTTATGGCAAATGAGGAAAAACCATAAAAAAATATATATATATATATATATATATATATAAAAATGAAATTGCTTCCATTGCATTGTGGACAATCCACAACTTGGGGCAGCTGACGTGGCAAGTGGACAATCCACAACTTGTGGCAAGTGATGTGGCAAGTGACACGCTAAATACAACTACACTGCTGCTCTCAGCTGCTGATATCACTCTGGTCTCACAAAATAGCTGAAATCGTAAATAATACTGTTTTTGGAGCTTAGGGCGGCTCCTTATCATATACACGCAAATGTGGTAAAACACGGCATGCAAACGCCACAAAGCGCACCTTTCTAAACGCCACTTTCAACCTTAGTTCTGAACACTTTGCACCAGCGTCCCATCTACATGGGGCCTAAAAACACATATGCCATTTACAGCTCAAAAACGCCATGGTGGCCATGAGGCCATAGGCTAACATGGAGAGATGTATTTAAGCTGCAAAAAACGCTCAAACAAGCGGCTTGAAAAACGTCCGTGTGCAGGTAGCCTTATATTAACCACTTGCGCACTGCCCAGACCAAGTTTCACATTTCAGCGCTGATGCACTTTCAATGACAATTGCGCGCTCATACAACACTGTAACCCAATGAAAATGTATTATTTGTTGGCACACAAATAGAGCTTGCTTTTGGTGCTATTTGATCACCTTTGTGTTTTTTTTTTTTCTATAAATACAAAAGACCGAGTTTAAAAAATAAATAAATGGATATTTTAACCACTTCAGCACTGGGCCTATTCTGGCACTTCTCTCCTTCATGTAAAAATCATAAATTTATGGCTATAAAATTACTTCAAAACAGCAAACATTATATATGTTTTTGGAGCAGACACCCTAAGGAATAAGATGGCGGTCATTGCAAATTTTTATCTCGCTCGGTATTTGCGCAATAAATTTTCAAACGCCTTTTTTTTGCTAAAAATATTACAAAACAGTAAAGTTAGGCCAATTTTTTGGTATAATGTGAAAGATGTTGTAATGCTGAGTAAATAGATACCTAACACGTCACACTTTAAAATTGCGCACACTCATGGAATGACACCAAACTTCAGTAATTAAAAATCTCCCTAGGCGATGCTTTAAATTTTTTTACACGTTACCATTTTGGCATTACAGAGGAGGTCTAGTGCTAGAATTGTTGCACTCATTCTAACGCACGCAGCAATAACTCACATGTGTGGTTTGAACGGCGTTTACATATGTGGGCGGGACTTACGTGTGTGTTCGCTTCTGAGCACGAGCTACCGGGGACATGGGCGTTTTTTCTTATTTTTGCTTTTTTTTTTTTATTTCGTTTTTTTACTTTTTTGTATTTCTTACTCTTTTTTTTACTTTTTTTTTTTTTGGATCACTTTTATTCCTATTACAAGGAATGTAAACATCCCTTGTAATAGGAATGTGTGTGACAGGTCCTCTTTATGGAGAGATGCGGGGTCAATAAGACCCCGCATCTCTCCTCCAGGCTGGAAAGCATGATATTGGTCCAAAAAAATCACCAATCTCATGCTGACAGCCGAGATCACGGCTTGGTTAACATACAGGAACACGGCGTGATGTCATAACGTCGCGCCCGGGCCTCCGACGGTCATAGAGATGACTGGTGACCATCTGGTCACCAGTCATCTCCAAATCGTTCTCCAAGCCCAAGATGGCACGGGAGAGCCCGGAGAAGCACCGGATGGCGGCAAGAGGGGGGGGAACGTCCCCTCCCGCCGCCTATAAGAACGATCAAGCGGCGGAACTGCCACTATGATCATTTTTATTGTGCACAGAATCGCCGGCTGAAAAGAATGATATCTGAATGATGCCTGCAACTGCAGACATCATTCAGATGTCACCGCACAAACCCAAGGATGTCATTTGACGGTGGGCAGTAGGAAACTGGTTAATATTTTAAAAAAAGGTAATTTTTCTTCTTCATTGATGTACACTGATGAGACTGCACTGATGGGCACCGATAAGGTGGCAAGGGTGGGCACAGAGGTGGCATTGCTAGTTGGCACTGGTGGGCAGTGAGAAGTGGCACTGCTAGGTGGCAATGATAGCTGGCAGTGATGGGCACTGATAGGCAGCACTGCTAGGTGGCACTGATTGGCACCAGTGGTGGGCATTGATAGGTGGCACTGGCAGGGGCTACTAATTGTCACAGATGACGCAGAATTGCCTCTTCCTCTTCGGGCCGATGTCCCTTGCACATAAGCTGGTGATTGCCTTTTTTTTATGCTCATGCTGTCAGCACAAGGAGAAAACAAAAACCATTACCCAGCTTTTGTTTACATCACGTGATCAGCTGTCATTTGCTGACAGCTGATCACATGGTAAAGGGCAGGGATCGGCCCCTTACTCGGATCTGTCATCACCCGAGTCTCAGTGACTCTGTGACCACAGCGCGTGCAAAGGGGAGGACGTTTATTGACGGACTCCCGGCAATTGAGGACCATGCTGTGGCCGTCGATCAGTTATAGCGCTGATATCAAGTGATTAAAGAGGGTCTAAATGGGCCATTGACATGCATCACAATTCAACTCAGGAATGAGTCTTTGAAAAGTTAAACTAAATAATTTGGCCACTTTATCCTTCCAAATAATTCACTTCCTGTCACATAGCCACACAGGAAGTGAGAGAAAATCCCTCCCAATGTCTTTCCTTGGGGCACACAGGTCAGTCTAAATACTTTCCCCATTATGCACTCCAGCATATTGCGGGGTACAACACAAATTATTAGGTAGTTTGGACTTTGGGGTTTATTTACTAAAGGCAAATCTACTTTGCACTATAAGTGCACTTGCTGTATATCTGAGGGGGACATGCAAGCAAAAAAAAAAAAACACCATCTTTGCTTTTACATGATTGTAACATCCAATCACCAGTACTTTCCCTCAGATTTTCAGCAGCTACACTTTTACTGCAGAGTGGATTTGTCTTTACTAAACCCCAAACTATACAATGATTTGGGGTGTACACTACAAAGTGCTAGAGTGCAATTTTCTTAATGGGGACACTAGTTAGATTGATCTGTGTGTCCCCAAGAAAAGACATTGGTAGGGTTTTACCTTCACTTCCTGTTTAGCTGTGTGACAGGAAGTGAAGCCAATTTTAAGAAAAGGAGACACAAAGGCCAAACTACATAAAAAAATAAAAAAAACACACACGCAGGGGTTCTAACACTTACTTTGCTTCCCTCAAAATGCCCACAATTAGAATTGTATGGCCTTGAGCTATTTTTAAGTGCAGTGCTCTAAATCAGTGCTTCTCAAGTACCCCCAACAGGCCATGTTTGCAGGTTTTCCTTCATCTTGCACATGTGCTTTAAATCACAGTCAATGGTTTTGATTTTTGGACAGCAATTCTCCATGAGATAAATTCACAAAACATGTCCTATTGGGGGTACTTGAGGACTGAGGCTGAGAACCACTGCAATAAAAAAGGAAAATTGAATACTTACCGCTCTGTATTTTTCATTTCCTGGTGACGCTCCATGGCAGCACACAATACATGCATATGCTAGCATGAAGGCACCAGGGTAGACAAATCACACCTGTTTTGTTTTGACATGCCAATCAGCTGTCACATTTGTTGCAAAGAAAACACAAAACAAACATTAAAACTTTGCATCAAATTTTATTGGTCAACAAAACAAAAGGGAAGGCAAAATAAAAAACATGGTCAATTTGAAACAGTTACAGACTCAACATCTTGAGAAATATTTGGCCAAAAAAAATGCAGCACAGACATTTAAATCAAATTGAACAAACAACACACATTAACAACATCAGAATTATTTCAGGGGAACATATTCCCCACAAAAAAAAATACAATCCACAAAAGTTAACCAATCACCTGTTTTGCAAAGACATAACAAATAAAATACATGTGTTACAAACTCGATAAGGACACGAACATGTACATTTTACACACACACACACACACACACACACACACACACACACACACACACACACACACACACACACACACACACACACACACACACACACACACACACACACACTTGCCTCTTCTCAGGGCAAGCGAACAAATGCTCCCTGCGAGCTTTATATAACATATGTTTGTGTGCTAATGAGGCAATTGAAAACACATGCACAGTCCATGAAACACCCAAAATGCAAGTTCTCCCAATGTAGAGACTGAAATTCAAAGTGGCTACACCTGTTAAGGATGTCCTTCAATTACTAACCCATAAAAACACTCTCTGAGTGAGCATGCCCTGAAATATCCAGGCGCTGTTCACACACAAAAAGCACCCAAAAAAACTAACTGGCTGGGCATGTGCAGAACAACACCAATGCAGCTAGCAAAAAATAACCCCTCCCCCCATCCAAAATTAAGCACATCATCCAGCATGCTACAAAATTAGAGATGGGACAATCACCCCCCCCACCAACAAATACCATTGCAGTCTATGGGAACTGACATGTTAATTTTGCTAGCCCCCACTTGGCTGGCTTATCTTCTAGTTATTGGCCTTAAAATGGGGGCCCAGGTCCCACCCTAAGGGACATATATCAATGTCACCAATTTGGAAAACACCAAAAACAAAACAAGGAGAAGTGCCTTTAAATATGCCAAATTGTTTAAGGGCCATTTCACACCACATGCAGTGCATTGCGTTTTTTATGAATCCAAAATGCATGGAAAGTTGGTTATATGGTTCTAAATGGCAGTGTTTGTTCCAGTACGTTCCAGTTCCCCAAAAAAAGTAGTCCATGCTGCATTTTACCTGCACTGGACTGTACTGGAACGCAGCAAAACGCATCATAAACACACTGGAACGCACAGGAACACACCTAAATGCACCAAAAACGCACTGGAACACACTTGTCCTTATCTATGGTTAATAAAAAAGAGGGGTGAAAAAAAAGCACTGGACTGCATCAAAAACTTACCAAAAATGCACTGGAACGCATGAAAAACGTGCATGCAGAAAATCATCTGGAACGCATCCGGATTGCATTTCTATGGTGTGAACTGGCCCTAGTTCACACTATAGAAATGCAGTCTGGGTGCGTTCCAGGTGCTTTTCTGCATGCGTGTTTTTGACACATTCCAGTGCATTTTTGATGCAGTCCAGTGTTTTTTTCCCCCTCTTTTCACTTAGGACAAGTGTGTTGCAGTGCGTCTTTGGTGCATTTAGGTGCGTTACGGTGCATTCCAGTGCATTTTTGGTACGTTCCGTTGCGTTTTTGATGTGTTTTACTGCGGTCCAGTACAGTTTTGTGCCTAAAAAATGCAGCATGACCAATTTTTTTTTTTGCTTTCTAAAACGCACTGGAACGGACTGCAGTGGTGTGAACTATTCCATTGGCATTAATGTGATCAACTTTCTTTGCGTTTTTCATGCATCAAAAAAACGCACTGCACTGCATCCGGTGTGAACTGGCCCTAAATATCATACATGGGGGGTGTCTATAGTATGCCTGTAAAGTAGCACATGTTTTCCATGTTTATAACAGTTGGAGAGCAAAATGACCTTTCTAAAGTAAAATAATAGTCTTTTAAAAGTCCTTGCGGCTGTAATGAATTGCTGGTTCCTGTCAATACAGATAAGAGTCATTGAAAGTCTTTGATAACACAAAAAACAAAAGCATTGCAAACACAGAGAGAGGTGAGGAGAAGCCTGGAAGCACTTCAGGCAACCCCACAGAGTCCTCTAGTACATACAGTGGTGGCGGGAAGACTGCTCCAGCAGTGTGAGGATATGGAGCCTATGAACTTAAAAATAGAAGAGCTAAGAATGCTTATACAGGCTCTCCCCTCTAGAGCTGATATTGAAGCACTCATGGTAAACGTAGAGGAAACACATAAAAAAAGATCTGCAACAGGTGCGTACAGAGGTACAAGTTCTAGCTGAACGGGTTACAGATGAAGAGGTAGCTACACAGGCTTTGGAGCAAAGAGTATCGGATCTGGAGAAAGATAGACTGATCCATAATGAACAAACGGTGGCACTCCAGCTACAGATCGAAGACCTCGAGGACCGAAGTCAACAAAACAATGTGCGCCTCCGGGGTAACCCCGAAACTACGGAACAAGAAAACCCGCAGGACACGGTAAAAACTATTTTTCAATTTTTTTTAGAAGATGTTACCCCTTTGAATTTTGAGCTCGATAGAGTTCATAGAGCCCTAGGACCTAAATCCAAAGACCCAAATCGTCCGCGGGACGTAATATGCCGCTTACCTTACTTTAGGCATAGAGAAGTCATACTAAAGAAAGCATGGGAAGTAGGAGGGATAGACTTTCAGGGGGTACAGATAAAAATCTTACCTGACCTCTCAAGGGCCACAATGCAACGTAGAGCATTGTTACGCCCGGTGCTGGAACGGATACGAGACTGTGGCAGTACATATCGTTGGAGATTCCCGATTTCCGTTTTAGTGCGAAAAGGGGGTACATCATTTTGGCTCCGGTCTAAAATAGACCTACCAGATTTTTTTCAGTTCTTAGGTAGTGAACCATTCCCAATTCAAGATTGGTTACAGGTATTAACGAGGAGATAATGAGGAGAGAAAAGGGAAAAAAAAGACAAAAAAATATACGAGAACTTGGACTGCACAGTATAATTTAAAACAGGAAGAGAAGAGTGAACTGTAATATGAGTTATTTTTTTCCCCCTTTCTCTACAGGGGGGAGAGACACTATTTTTGGATGGGTTTGGGTTTGGGGTTATCTTTTTTGTGTGGTGTTTTTTTTTTTTTTTTTTGGGCTTGGGGTCCCTTTTTTTTTTAGGAAGGGGAGGGGGGTGGATTTTTGATGAATTGATAAGTAAATGGGCTGTGTCAGGGAGAGGGGGGGTGGAGGGAAGAAGTAATAAATGTAATTTTTTTGGGGGTCGGAAATGAATAATGAACGAAAAATGAAATGGCAATATGATATGAATATGATATGAAATGGAAATATATTGTATTAAATATGGTACCAAATGTCAAAGAGGGGGAGGGAGGAGGGGGAGGGAAGGGGGGGAGGGAAGATAGATGGAAGAAATGTATGAATATATGTGTATGTTAATACTGGTGAGGGGAGGGGGAGGACTATGCACCGAATTTCAAACTTTTTGCGGTTCACCTCTTCACGGCTTCCCTTCATTGCTGATTTTTGATGGGACTTATTTAGGATATATTCATTTTTACAGGACACATTCATTGTTATCACTGTTGGACTTCATTTATTCAATATATGTGTGGATTCATAATTTTGATTATTAGTCAATTCACATTAGCGCACTTGTTCCTTTTTATTCTTTTGAGGACTATGAGAAGGTTGGTCAAGAGGATAGGAAAGACGCTTTATCTTGTGGTGCTGATCCCCCCCCCCCCCCCATCTCCCCCTAATAGCTCTCTTTTTTCCTTTCTTCTCTCTTTCCCTTATTTATTTTTATTTTTCTAACTTGTTAGAGTGACCACTTACGAAAAGGAGATATCACTTATTAAGCAAGCTGACTGGCTTAAATTGCTTTCAATAAAATAATTGATATAGGAGAGGTGCCCCCCCCCCCCTTATTTATTTTTTTCCCCCTCAGCTTGTGAAGATAAGCTTAAATATTGGAATTTTAAGTTTAGACTTGGAAATATAAGATGGATCCCCCTCGATTTCGTCTCTCCTCTCCCAACCAGCTAGGGATATTAGTAGATGTGGATACTGGAGAAATAAAATTACACATATACACATAGATAGTCACAATCACAGAAAAGGGAAGAGGGGAGAAAGAGGGGGGAAGGGGAAGGGAAAGAAGGGAATTCTTTTCCTCCCCTTTTTTTTTGTTGTTCTGGGGAAAGAGAGGGAAGGGAGGGGATTATGAGGGTATAGAAATAAAGAGGGGACCATAGAGGTTCAAGGGGACACTCAATATAAAGAAAGGACAAAAAGGGGAGGGCACAGATACAAAATATAATAAAACACACTAAGGATTGAGTAAGGACTAATATAGTCCAACACACTAATACACTAAACACATTATATGGATATCGGGATATAGGGATTGGAGAGAGGGAGGGGGAGGAGAGAGGAGATATGAGGGGGGGGAGGGACAGATAAATGGGTTAAAGATTAAAGATTAGTTAAACATTAGATATAAGTAATTGATAATGATTGGAGCAACTGGAGCAACATAAAGATCTATGGGGGGACAGGGGGGGAGTGGGGGGGGGTGAGGGAGAGAAAGGGGAACAGGGGGAGGGGAGAGGAGGAAACCCCACCTTCCCCTTTTTTTCCCTGCTTATTGATGCTATTAAATAATATTGAGTATCTTCTCTATACGAAAGGATCTCAGCAGGATCCAAAGGGACTTCTCGGTCTAGAAAGGGGGGAGGGAATCAGGGTAAAAGAGAAGGAACATAGAGACTTAAGTCTAGATATAAGCCTTTTTTTTTTTAGCTTTCCCTGCCCCCCCCCCCTTTTATTTTAAGGAGGAGCTTGGGGTGGACTCGGGGGCCACTCTTTTTTTGGTTTTCGATTTTTTGTTTTTCTTCTTCTGTTGATGTCCCTGGTCATGCTTAACCACTCCCCTAAATAGGTCAGCACTCTCAGAGTAGATAGAGTGCATAAAGCAAATTGCTTTGATACCACTGGAACCACTACAGGGGTATATAGTTACATTTGGGTAGTGAAGCCCATTTCGATTTGTTTTTCCTTGTTGTGTTTTGTTTTTTCTGTTTTTTTGTTTTGTTTTGTTTTGTTGGTACTCTTGCTAAATATGATGTCAGATGGTATAGTAGTGATGTCCCTGAATGCTAAGGGTCTTAATATACCTGAGAAACGACATATGCTGCTACAGGACTTAAAACGCTCTGGTACTGACATAGCTTTCATTCAAGAGACACATTTTAAGATAGACAGATCCCAATATCTGCAAAATAGATTTTATCCATGGACTTACCATTCTATTAATCCGACAGCTAAATCAAAAGGTGTTTCAATATTAATTTCTAGTAAAATCCCATGGCAATATCAAAGCTCGGAGATAGATCCTATGGGCCGATACCTTTATATTAAGGGACTCCTGGGGAATAGACAGATGACATTAGCAACAATTTATGCTCCCAATAAAAATCAGGCATCTTTTCTGGATGAGGTATTGAGGAAACTCTTAGATTTTATGGAGGGGCAGTTGATACTCGGAGGGGACTTTAATATACCTTTGATACCATCAATAGATACCTCTACGGGTAAATCATCTATCCCCCCGAGGCAATCCAAACGGATGACAAAATTGCTACATAGGACCCAGTTAATTGACGTTTGGCGATTACAACATTCCGGAGAAAGAGATTATTCATTTTATTCTACTCCACATAAAATCGACTCCAGAATCGATTATTTTATGGTTCCCCATACCTATCTACATGCGGTTGGAGCCACACATATAGGCAATATCACATGGTCAGATCACGCACCTGTGTTCATGACGTATGACCTAGCGGGAACACAATCATCTACACATCGTTTTTGGCGACTGAATGAAAGCCTCTTGCAGATACCGGAAGTTTTAGAAGATGTGACTAAAGAGCTGACATCATATTTTCAGATGAATGACTTACCAGACTGTGACCCAGGAGTCCTATGGGAAGCACATAAATCAGTCCTTAGAGGTATTTTGATTAAATATGGTGCGCGAATTAAACGGGAGCGAAAGAAACAACTTTCCGAATTACTGAGCAAACTAGCAAAGGTGGAACTTAGGCATAAACATGCCCCTAGTCAGACCTTAGAAATAGAACTCACAGGACTTAGGAAACAAATTACGGATCTGCTTCATTATAAAGCAAAAGAAGCACTACAGTTCTGCCGCAAGACGAACTATGAACTAGGCGATAAATGTGGAAAAGTACTTGCAAGAAGGGTCAAGGAACATAAGTTAGCAACATACATACCTCAAGTTGTTAATAGCGCTGGTCAAAAGATAACATTACCAACACATATCACTCAGGAATTTAAAGAGTACTATGTACACCTATATGATCTATCATTACCCATACCATCTCGATCAGCCATAGATGAATATATTCAAGTGTCCCAAATGCCTTACTAGTGCAGTAAAGGAGGAACTAGATGCCCCCATATCTTTAGCGGAATATCAACAAGCATTAAACTCTATGAAAACATGGAAAACCCACGGGCCCTGATGGGTTTACGGTACAATATTATAGAACGTTATCAACAATACTAGGCCCGCGCTTGATTAATCTATTTAATGCAATAGATTCCGGATGCTCATTTGCTAGGGATACCCTGGGAGCTCACATTCCCTAATACACAAAGAGGGGAAAGATCCTACTTCATGTGGCAGTTACAGGCCTATCTCATTACTAAATGTAGATCTCAAATTGTATACTAAAATTCTAGCTACCCGTCTGGCTAACTATCTACAAAAATTGATCCATTTGGATCAAGTTGGATTTATTCCCACACGGGAAGCAAGGGATAGCACATCTAAAGTGTTAAACTTACTCTATGTAACTCAGTCTACAAATACCCCTTGTATATTGTTAAATACTGATGCGGAGAAGGCATTCGACCGGGTAAATTGGTCATTTATGTTTTCTGTACTCAGACATATTGGGTTAGGAGAAGTAATGATAGGCCGGATAGCCAGAATATATTCAAACCCGACCGCACAAGTGAAAGCAAATGGTGTGCTCTCAGAGTCGTTTTCAATTAAGAATGGTACTAGACAGGGATGTCCCTTGTCCCCCCTTTTATATGCTTTAACTTTAGAACCTTTTCTTTCCATAATAAGGCTAAACTCTGATATACAAGGAGTGATGGTAGGTAACAAACAATATAAGGTCTCGGCTTATGCTGATGACCTGTTATTTTCTTTAACAAACCCAATAGTCTCATTACCAAATCTCCTTAAACAATTTGAGTTGTATGGAGCTCTATCCAATTTAAAAATACATTTTTTGAAGTCAGAGGCGATGGGGGTTGGGTTACCTCCACGAATCCTGGAACAATTACGAGGGGGTTTTCATCTCAAATGGACTTCATCGGCATTAAATTACCTAGGTACAAATATCTCAACAAGTATAATTCATACTTATGAGCTAAATTTCCCTCCTTTGCTTATAAAAGCTAGGCTATTACTGGAAAAGTGGCATATAAATTTTCACTCGTGGTTCGGTAGATGTAATTTAATAAAAATGTGTATCTTGCCTAAATTCCTGTACCTATTTCAGGCTCTACCGATATGGATACCGCTATTTTATTTTAAACAAGTACAGACAATGTTCACACGATTCGTTTGGGCCCATAAGAAACCACGCCTGTCTCGTATCTTATTAACACTGCCGAAGCAATACGGGGGCCTGGCATTGCCAGATATTCGGCGATATTATCAAGCAGTACACCTTAGCAGAGTAATAGACTGGCAATGCAATAATGACCTGAAGCTATGGGTGCAAATAGAACAGCATCAATCCCCCATACCATTAGAGAGAGCATTATGGTGTTGGGAACATGTACCATCAGAGTTGAAATCACACCCCCTGATAGGGAACACCTTGAAACAATGCTCACAAGCTATTCTACATGCGGGCCAAACGACTAAAACATCCCCTTTGACCCCGATTATTGGAAATCCTAAATTTCTACCAGGTCTTTCAATGACACAATTTTCGACGTTACGAGAGACTGAGCAAATGAGCACATCACAATTTGTGAGAGGAAATAGGTGGGCCACCATGGAGGAGCTGACAAACTCCATGGGTCCATATAGACTCACATTTTGGAATGCAGCTCAGCTATACCACTTTCTGCAGACCATACCAGATCCGCAGGCATATACTAGGCAACTAACCAAATATGAGGAGCTTTGCTCTGGAACAGAATCACTACCTCATATTCTTTCTAAGACATATGCGTTACTTAATTCCCCACGAGAACAGCCAGAGTTAACATGTATATTAAAATGGGGTGAAGATTTACATTGTACATTTACTGCAATACAAGTTCAATCTATGATTGGTCTCTTTTATAAATCTTCAATTTGTACTAAGGTACAAGAGACCAACTATAAAATATTAACGAGGTGGTATATGACGCCCAGTCGACTCCATACAATGTTTCCTGATACATCAGAATATTGTTGGAGATGTGGCAAAGACAGAGGAACGATGTTACACATATTCTGGATGTGCCCTAAGTTAACGGCCTTTTGGACAATGGTCCGTACCATATCTCAGAAGTTCAGTGATTTTCAGATCCCAAACGATCCGGCTTTATTTCTATTACATGTCTCTACCATATCAATCAAAAATTACAAAAAGTCTATTCTGTGTCATCTACTAAATGCAGCTAAATCTTGCATTCCTCTATTATGGAAACAAAAGACCCCCCCGACCATAGCTTTATGGCTGAGGAAGGTAGAAGACATTAGAAGAATGGAAGATCTGATTTTGACAGCATCTGATAGACAGGAGGTGTATAGAGAGACCTGGACATCTTGGAATCTATTTATCCAATCAGAGGAGGGGATATCCCTTCTAGGGACATAAAATAGCTACAGGAATTTGGGCTATGGGAAGTGGCAGACGCGTGGTTCAATAGTAGCATATATATTCAGGTGACATCTTTGTTGATATATTTATTTATCTATTCATTTTTTTGTTTTTTTTTGTTTTTGTGTTCTGTTTTTGGCTTAGCTTAATTTGATTTTGTTTTAACCTAAAGTATAGGGAATGAGGAGGGGAGTTATATTATATAAGGTGGTATGAAGAAGGAGATAAAAGTTAGTGCGATAAGAGGATATTCTTGTATTAAATTTAGTATATGTTATATCTGTAATCTAATTAATGTTATGTGTATAAGTGAATCAACTTAGAGAGTTAATAACCACCTATTGATAAATTATGTAATGTTATGTTAACCCTGTTCATTTCTGAAAAAAACTAATAAAATTCATATTTGAAAAAAAAAAGAATGTTCGGTCTAGCAAGATGAGCATTTCTACCTGCTTTCTAACAGAAACAAGTGAGATAGGGGACAAGGAAAAGAGGCAGGATATGCCGAGACCTCACTGTATGTACAGTAGTACTCATCCAATGTACACCCTATAAAGCCACGCAAAAAATCATAGGTGGGGTCCAATAAAAAATAATTGGCAGGATGCCAAATGGGTATATCTCTTAACCACTTCAACACTGGGCTTTTTGTACCACTTCAATACCGGGCCTATTCTAGCACTTCTCTCCTACATGTACAAATCATCACTTTTTTGCTAGAAAATTACTCAGAACCCCCAAAAATTATATATGTTTTTTTAGCAGACACCCCAGGGAATAAAATGACGGTCTTTGCAACTTTTTTTCTTGCACGATATTTGCACAATAATTTTTAAAACACCTGTTTTAAAAAAAAAAATGGTTTCATGAGTTAAAAAATAACAAAACAGTAAAGTTAGCCCAATTTTTGGGGAAAATATGAAAGATGATGTTACGCCAAGTAAATAGATACCTAACATGTCACGCTTTAAAATTGCGCACACTCATGGAATGGCGCCAAACTTCGGGACTTAAAAATCTCCATAGGCGACGCTTTCATTTTTTTTAGACGTTACCATTTTGGCATTACAGAGGAGGTCTAGTGCTAGAATTGTTGCACGCACTCTAACGCACGCAGCGATACCTCACATGTGTGGTTTGAACAGCGTTTACATATGTGGGCGACTTACATGTGCATTCGCTTCTGATCGCGAGCTACCAGGGACAGGGGCATTTTAATTTTAAATTTTTTATTTTTTATTTATTTTTTTAACTTATTTATTTATTTTTTTACAATTATTTTACTTTTTTTTTATCACTTTTATTCCTATTACAAGGAATGTAAACATCCCTTGTAATAGGAATGTGTGTGACAGGTCCTCTTTATTGAGAGATGTGGGGTCAATAAGACCCCACATCTCTCCTCCAGGCTGGAAAGCATGAGATCAGTGAAAATTTGTTCACTGATCTCATACTTACAGCCGCAATGGTGGCTTTGTTTACATCTGGTCACCAGTCATCTCTATGCTCGTCACGTGACCCACCAACGGCGCCGGAAGATTCGCTCCGGATCCCTGATCGCACGGGAGAGCCCGGAGAAGCACCGGATGGTGGCGGGAGGGGGGGGGATGTCCCCTCCCGCCGCCTATAAGAACGATCAAGCGGTGGACAGCCGCTATGATCGTTCTTATGGTGCACAGAATCGCCGGCACTTTAAATGGATATCTGAATGATGCCTCTAGCTGCAGGCATCATTCAGATATCCCCCTACAAAGCTACAAAGCCAGGACGTCATATGATGTCCACCCAGGATGGGAGATCCCATCTGTGGACGTAATTTGACTATGGCTGGGTAGGGAAGTGGTTAGCAAAAGGTTTATTTTGAAAAATAGATTTTTGCACATTGACCCCCACGTAACGGGGTATCTCTGTGCAAAATATTGCCATTTGGCATTTGGCCAAAAAAATTCGGAGTTTTATAAAACATGACATCTTAAAGGAACATAACACTTTAAACACTTATTAAGCCTAATCTGTGTATTGGTGAACGAGTGTAGTAGTGTTGATAGTTTCAGTGTTCTGAGGCATAATCAAAAAATGTATAATTTATAAATTTCTAGAAGAGGGGATAGAGATCACCCTACAACACCTCTACAACACCTCTATAAACCCTGTATAGTAAGCTGATGGAACTTACCGCTTTATACAGGACTTGAGGGAAATTAACAGTTTAGTTATACCTAGAGCACCGGTTATATCTGATGTGCCATGCCACAGCCATACCATCCGATGTTACCCACTTCACTTCATAATGATTGGTTTAGAAAATGCGTTTTAGAGTCCTGGTGGACGAGGGGAGGGCATCCCCTTGTGGACACAGCCCATCTTTTCATTTATCCTCCACGGCCGGTGACTAGAGATGGCCTTGCGGTTCGCCCAGCGGTCGGTTCGCGGCGAATTTTGCGCATTCGCGGTTCGCAAAACCGGCGGACATATGGCGCTATTCGCGGCCGGTTCGCGGCCACCATATTCTTTTACATTGTGGAACTTTGACCTATGACAAAACCATCATGTGGTACAGGACAGCCAATGAGACATTTCAGCAGATGGACATACCCCCTACCTTATAAATAGACCTGATCTGGCTGCCATTTTACATTCTGTTATTTGTCAGCGTAGGGACAGGTTGCTGTGTGGAGCAGGGACAGACTGTAATCCTAGCTATTAGGTCCACAAAAGTCCTTTTAAGGACTGGTATAGGTGTACAATTGTTTTGTGTGCAGTATATAGGGGTGTAATACACTTTTAGTTCATTTCAATTGTGCAGCATTGGGACTGCAGTGCTGAGCGGTTCTGCAGCTGTCTTTAGTCAGTGTAGGAAGGTTGCTGTGTGTGTACTAGCAGGGACAGACTCTACTAAAACAAAAGTCCTTCTAAGGACTGGTATAGGTGTACAGTCCACAAAAGTCCTTTTAAGGACTGGTATAGGTGTACTATTTTGTTTGCAGTAAATAGGGGTGTACTACACGCATAAAATACTCTAGGAAGAATAGTATAGTGCGGTTCTGCAGCTGTCTTTAGTCAGTGTAGGAAGGTTGCTGTGTGTGTACTAGCAGGGACAGACTCTACTAAAACAAAAGTCCTTCTAAGGACTGGTATAGATGTAGAGTCCACAAAAGTCCTTTTACGGACTGGTATAGGTGTACTATTTTGTGTGCAGTAAATAGGGGTGTACTACACTCATAAAATACTCTAGGAAGAATAGTATAGTGCGGTTCTACTGTGCAGCTTCTGAGCGGTTCTGCTGCAGCTCTTTTCTCGGTTTAGGTACAAGTTGCCGCTGTGTGTCGCAGGCACAGACTAGCGACTAAAATCGCTAACCAATAAAGCTCCACAAAAGTTCATTTTAAGGACTGGTATAGGT
The DNA here is from genome assembly GCA_029206835.1 of Rana muscosa. Taxonomy (NCBI): domain Eukaryota; kingdom Metazoa; phylum Chordata; class Amphibia; order Anura; family Ranidae; genus Rana; species Rana muscosa. The sequence goes on along the minus strand of CM055117.1, from coordinate 419,083,961 downwards.
GTACTATTTGGTGTGCAGTATATAGGGGTCTAATACACGCATAAAAAACTTTCAAACATACTATATAATATATACTATATACTATACTATATAATATATAGTGCATTTCAACTGTGCAGCATTTCTACTGTGCAGCTTCTGAGCGGTTCTGCTGCAGCTCTTTTCTCGGTTTAGGTACAAGTTGCCGCTGTGTGTCGCAGGCACAGACTAGCGACTAAAATTGCTAACCAATAAAGCTCCACAAAAGTTCATTTTAAGGACTGGTATAGGTGTACTATTTGGTGTGCAGTATATAGGGGTCTAATACACGCATAAAAAACTTTCACATATAGGAAGAATAGTATAGCGCATTTCTACTGTGCAGCATTGTGACTGCTGAGAGTTTCCGCAGCGATACTACAAAGAGTGACAAACGCAATTCGAAAAAAGTATTATAACTGCTGTGATAGACCAGTGACCCCCGAAAACGACAGTTTGAAGCGGGGTGTTATATACCTTCTTCCACATATACTGCCCTTCTCTACAGCCTTTTGTCACAGGGTCATTTAAAAAGATGACAGGCAGAGGAAGAGGCAGGCCCTTCCGCAGGGGTGGTAGGGGTAGGGCAGGAGCACCAGGCCGGAGCCAAAGTGGGAAGTTGCAGAAGGTGCGTTCGATTACGTCACAGGACGCACCAGACTTGGTTGAGTGGCTCACTCAGCCTTACTCTTCTGCACCCTCCTCATCCTCTCTATCTGCACCCTCTTCACTCTCTGCTGTGTGCACCCCCAAAGACACTACCACCAACACCACCGCCACCATATACCCTCCGCTTGAGTCACAGGAATTATTTTCCGATTCATCACAAGAATTCTCTGATGCGCAGGAATTCTTGACATTGGATCAGGAAGAGGAGGTAGCAACAACCGCCACTCAGCAGTCTGACGACAGTACCCAGATCAGCCCAAGGATGTTGGTCCCTGCTGTTGCTGCCTACTCCGAGATCTCTAATGTTAGTGGTGGGGAAGGTGACGTAGATGATGTTGTGTCTATGGACGTCACGTGGGTGCCCACAAGAGAGGACCAGGAGGGGAGTTCAGAGGGAGAGATGGACCAGCAGATAGGGAGGAGAGGCAGGCGGAATTTACATTGCACAGGAGGGACAAACAAGACTGCTAATTTATCAGGACTCAGAGCGAGCCATCAACCATGTACGGTCACATCTGCCACTCCCAGGACGCCGGCACATGGCTCCGCAGTGTGGGCTTTTTTTAACGTGTCCGCTGCTGACAATAGTGTTGCCATATGCAGCCTTTGCAGTCAACGCATAAATCGCGGTAAGCCCAACACTCACCTAGGGACGACCGCCTTAAGAAGGCACATGAAATCCCAACACCGAGCCCAGTGGGAGCAACGCTGTCAGAAACCACAAAGCCAAACTCCAGGCTCTCACCGTCCAGCCTCTTCTACTACTTCTCCTCTCTCTTCACAGTTGTCATCCACTCCACCTTCCATCATCCAGTCCGCAAGTTTATCTGGAAAAAGGCAGGCTTCCATGGGCCAAATGTTCGAGCGTAAAAGAATGATGACGCCGGATAACCCTCTTGCCCAACGGTTGACCGCTGGCTTGTCAGAACTCCTAGCCCGCCAACTACTGCCATATAAACTGGTGGACTCGGAGGCCTTTCGAAAATTTGTGGCCATTGGAACACCACAATGGAAGGTCCCAGGAAGGAAATATTTCTCCCAGAAGGGCATCCCAGAGCTATATGGCCATGTTCAGTGGCAAGTGAATGTATCTCTGGCACACAGTGTCGGTGCCAAGATACATCTGACCACAGACACGTGGTCTAGCAAACACGGGCAGGGAAGGTATATTACTTTTACTGCCCACTGGGTGAACCTTCTGATGGCCGTCAAGCATGTAACCCGTGGCACCCGTGTAGATTTGGTTTTACCGCCACGGATTGCATGCAGGCATGCCTCTTCTTCTCCTCCTCCTCCTCCTACTCCATCCTCCCTCTCCTCCTCGGCTGACTCCTCCTCTTCCTCTGCTACCATCTCTTCCGCTGCGCCGCCCAAGATCCCCAGAACCTATTCGACAAGCCAGGTGAGACGTTGCCATGCTGTGCTGCGTCTGTTGTGCCTGGAAGCCAAGAGCCACACTGGCCCTGCACTCCTTTCAGCTTTGCGTTCACAGGCAGATCAGTGGCTAACACCGCTCAATTTGACAGTTGGTAAAGTGGTGTGCGACAACGGTGCCAATCTGCTGAGCGTGTTGAAACAGGGCAAAATCACACACGTGCCATGCATGGCACACGTCTTGAACTTGGTCGTGCAGCGATTCGTTGTCAAATACCCTGGGGTCCAGGACGTCTTGCGGCAGGCAAGGAAAATCTCGGCCCATTTCAGAAGATCTTACACGGCCATGGCTCGCCTTGCTGACATTCAGCGGCGACACAATCTGCCGGTCAAACGTCTTATTTGTGACTGCCCGGCGCGATGGAACTCAACCTTGTATATGCTTGATAGGCTGCTCCAGCAGAAACGTGCAGTTAATGACTACCTGTACGAACTCTGCGCCAGAACAGGTTCTGGGGATCTTGTTTTTTTTTCACCGCGTCAGTGGCTGCTCATGCGCGACGCATGCAGACTTTTGCAGCCATTTGATGAGATCACCAAACTGGTCAGTCACAGCCATGGTGCCATCAGTGACATCGTACCTTATGCCTTCTTTATGGAGCATGCATTGCGTTGTGTCATTGATCAAGCCGTTGAGGAGCAGGAGCAGGAAGATGAGGAAGTCGCAATGCTGGATGAATTCCCAGGGGGGGCTACTCTATCTGAGACAAGTCAACAACAGGAGTCTGAAGAGGAGTCAGAGGAGGATGGTGCCGGGGCGGATGAGGAGGAGCAAGAAGAGCATGCTTTAAACCTTTCTGGTATCCCTGCTGTTGTTGTTCGTGGATGGGGGGAGGAGATCGAGGACGACATTATCCTGGATGATGACGAGCAGGAGCCAGGCCACCACACTTCTTCCAGTTTAGTGCAAATGGGGGCCTTCATGCTCCAGTGTTTTAAGAGGGACCCCCGTATAAAAAGCATAAAGGGCAAGGACCATTACTGGGTGGCAACGTACTTGGACCCCCGGTACAAACAAAAAATGGCAGAAATGTTACCACCATCACAGAGGGCTGTCAGAATGAAGCACTTCCAGGCCTTGCTTCGAGAAATGCTGCATTCTGCTTTTGCGTGTGCTGGCAGAGGAATTTCCACTCCCAGAGGAACAGTTGTGGATACCAATCCAACAGCGCCTGCAAGAAGAGGGCGGTTTGAAGATGTCTTGGTCACTTCTGATATGAGATCATTCTTTCAGCCGACCCATCGACAGGTCTCATCCGGATCCAGCATCAGGGAACACCTAGACCGACAGGTGTCCGACTACATCGGATTAACGGCCGATGTGGATGCTCTGAGAAGTGATGAACCCCTGGACTACTGGGTGGGCAGGCTTGACCTCTGGCCAGAGCTTGCACAATTTGCAATGGAACTGTTGGCTTGCCCCTCATCCAGTGTCCTGTCCAAAAGGACGTTCAGCGCAGCAGGGGGGATCGTGACCGATAAGCGCACTCGCCTAGCTCACGACAGTGTTGACTACCTCACATTTATAAAAATGAATGAGGCATGGATCTCTGAGGAATTCAACACATGTGACCAGTAGACCATGTTTCATTCAAATTCCTCATGACAGGCCACAAATATCCACCACCACCTATAACAATTATTCATGGTCCCTGTCTTCTTGGGTAAATACAGCGGCATAAAAGGCCTTTTATGTCCGTTGAATGCCTAATTTTTGGGGCCTGTAGTGCCCGAAATGTATTTATCCTGTGAATGCCTAATGTACCTCCAGCCACAGAATGCAAAGTTCTTTGCTGTCAGATAAATGCCTGTTGGCTAATTTTTGGGGCCTGTACTGGCCGACACTTACTTCTTTATCCAGGCGGTGAATGCCTAATTTTTCAGACTGGAATTGAAAATCAATTCCGCTAAATTGTGGAACGGATGCGGACCCATTTTACAGACGTGTGAATGGACCCTATATGTATTTGACATGTATTTACCGGCTGCTGTCAGTTCTGGCTGATTTAGGCCGAGCTATTCCTAATAAAACCGAGCAATATTAATATTAAAAAAACAAAACATTTATGGCAACTTTTCCAATAGCAGGATCATCTCCTGCACCCCCTTCATAGCCTGGCCTTGCGTCTCTTCCATGGCCTTCATGCGCTCCTGAATTGACAAAAAAATTCAGATAAAAAAAGAATGCTTGTCGTTGTCAATCTCAAATTTGCTTAATACTTCTGTTATGTCATTGTCCATGTTGTGGGACTATGTGTGCACAGCTAGTAATTATTTTGTGGCTGCAAATATGACCTGGAGGTTTTTAATGTTCGCCTCCCATTGAAATGAATGGGGCCCGCCGCGAACCCGCGGTTCGCGAACATTTACCCGCGTTTGCGCGATCGCGTTCGCGAAGCGTCCCGGGAGATGTTCGTCCATCCCTACCGGTGACTAACCTGGTGGATGATATCCTCAGGGTTATGTACCCTTTGTTGTCTACACAATTATGCTCAAGACCACATTGCGAGCCCACCTGCGAGACCACACCTACACATAGATCGGTCCAGCTACAGTATGTAAAAAACTCTTTGGAGGCCGGTTAAATGGACGGGTTGATTTTGCACCCAGAAGGACACTCTGTATTCAGAGTCATTGGATCCTTTATTCGGGTCGTTGGATATATTTATATAGATAGAGAGATAGAGGGTTTTTTGGTTTAATTTTAGGGCCAGAAGGTTGTTTCACTTCGGCAGGTAAACCAATCAAGCAATAGGTTAAATTGATTGGCTGTTTTCAGCTTTCCAGGTTCTTGCTGAGGTAGCCATCCTAGCATTTGAGACTCACATATGGACGCAGACCAAGCGGCCAAGGATGCTGCATTACAGCCTCGGACACTTGATGGGTCTGTGCAACTCACAGATTCCACCTAGTTCTGGCCCAGTATAGCTGGGATTAATAATTCAACTTTAAGGACCCCAGAGCGAGAAGAACAAGTGGTCCAAAGGGGGCAACTTCTTATGAAACAAGACTTTGGAATCAATGTGATCTTTTATTTCTGCCAGCCAATCTGACCCCTCCACAGCCCTATTCCCTCCAGCTTGACACATGAAATGTGTCTTCAGTCACAAGCAGTTATGGCTGCCCTAGTAAATGAACATGGGATAGATACAGGGTTCACCACAGTTGGTTTTATAATATACCACTTCTTGTTTTACCTGTTACCAAAAGTGTTGCCAAATGCTGAATCTCCCTTCCGGTGATATAAAAAGATATATCCGGGTGCCCAAGTAAAGGTATCTGAAAAGTGCTCTTGGTTGTAGCACCCAGACTTGGCCTCCTCGATAGAAAATAATGTTTTATTTGTATTCAAAGGACAATGTTAAGACTATGACAGGTGTCCTCGCCAAAAAACATGGTGGAGAACTGCGCCCTGTAGGTTTTTTTTCCCAAAGATGGTCCCAGTTCAAGTTCAAGGCATGCCTAAGTGCCTCTGAGCATTAGCATCCTGTGCGATGGTAGTCAGGAGGGCAACATCATTTACCCTGGGCAGACCCACTACTTTACCCACCACTCGCAATGTGACAATGTTACTTAAAATATTCACACCCAGCCTGATTTTAATGCCTTTTTAGTATTAAATAGGAGAGCAGGGTGAGGTAGTACCACAACATGACTGTATACACATTGCTCAATGGGACACTTCTCCCAGGTCATTTATGACTTCCACTGTTTTACCTGATGTACACAAGAGTTTTGTAGATTCTGCTGTTATTAGAGTGCATTTGCAGAGTCAGCTGCTAGAGCAGCCAGCACATTTCCAAATGCTAGTACTAATACTTGAAATAGCACTGCTAGATCATACATTATTAGATCTCCAGACACATACCACAGAGATAAATTTGAAGGATTGGGCGGGGGATGACTTGGAAAAGACCATAAATGGACTTTTCCTCAAAGAGGGGAAGCCATGCATCCCCGCAGCTAGTGCATCTTTGGCCTAATACTACGATAGGCCATAAGGGATGGCGGAATGCATGTGAAGTTTTACTGAAAGATTATTTTTCTTTTAGGCCTACCTAAACTTGTTAAAGCTTATGTGTCACGGTGCATCACATAATAGCCCAAACACACCACACAAAGTGAAACATGGACACCTTCCATATCCTACTACACCTTTCACTCTTTCCCAGCCTTTACATCAAAAATCTGTCGAAGAGTTAGTGGGAGCACTTAAAATACAGTGGAAATTTCACATCCCCTATCACTTCCAAAGTTAGTGGAAAGAATTAATAGAACCATCAGAGATAAACTTAGGAAAGCCACAGGGGAAATTTCCATAAATGGGATAAAATGTTACCAGTGGTTCTTGCCGAGATCAGAATGATCCCCGGTAAAACCACAGGGTACTCTCCATTCGAGATTATTATTAGGGATGAACCGAACACCCCCGGGTTTGGTTCGCACCAGAACCTGCGAACGGACGGAAAGTTTGTGCGAACTTTCGAACCCTATTAAATACAATGGACGCGAATGTTCGAAATCTAAAGCGCTAATTATAACGGCTAATATGCATGTTATTGTCCTAAAAAGAATTTGGGGACCCGGGTTCTGCCCCAGGGAACATGTATCAATGCAAAACGAAGTTTTAAAAATGGCCGTTTTTCGGGAGCAGTCATTTTAATGATGCATAAAGTGAAAAAAAAAAGTGAAATATTCCTTTAAATATCATACCTGGGGGGTGTCTAAAGTATACCTGTGAAGTGGCACGTGTTTCCCGTGTTTAGAACTGTCCCTGCACAAAATGACAATTCTAAAGGAAAAAAAGCCATTTAAAACTGCTTGCGGCTTTAATGTCATGTCTGGTCCCGGTAATATGGATGAAAATCTTTGAGAAAAATGGCATGGCTACCCCATCAGCCCCCCCCCCCCCCTACCCCAGCCCATTACCAGCCCCTTTGGGTCTTGTATGGATATTAAGGGGAACCCCGCACACAAAATAAAAAAGGCCCTATATACTCTGAACAGCAGTATACAGGCGGTGAAAACAAGACAAGGACTGTAGGTTTGTTCATAAGTAGAATCTGTTTGTAATTTTGAACACGTACATTGTTTAAGTGTATCTCCAGACAAAAAATCTATTTTTTAAGCTTTTTTGAAAACATAGGGAAGGGTTATCACCCCTGTAACATTTGTTTTGCTGTCTGTGCCCCTGTTCAGAACATTTCACCTCACTTTCCGTCCCAATGACAACTGTTTTTGAAAAGTGGGGTTTTTATTGAAACAAGGATTGGTGATAAAGCATCAGTAGAGAGGAGACACCTTTTTCCCATATTAACTCTTACAGGAGAGAATTTCCCTTCCTAGGGGTAGATTTCCTCTCACTTCCTGTTGTCTCCTTCCGTTTGCAAGTAGGAGTCGTTTGTAAGTTGGATGTTTGAAAGTATGGGCCTGCCGCATATACTCTGCAGAAATTGACCCTTTAGGTGTTGGTGTTGGCACAACACTGTAAGCACTCACAGTTACTCTTGGTGGGCGCTGGAACGCCCTGCTGTCAACTATTATATCAGGAATTGTAATTACATGCCATTGTTGAACAGTGGTAGGAAAAATTGGGCCTTTGATGGTGGTGCTGGTGGTGTTGGTGGTGGTGGTGTTGTCACAACACTGTAAGCCCTCACATTTACTCTTGGTGGGCGCATTAATGGGCCCTGCTGTGAATTATTAGATCAATAATTGTAATTGCATGCCCCTGTTGAACAGGGGCTGAAAAATTGGGCCTTTGGTGGTGGTGTTGGTGGTGTTGGTGTTGTCACAACACTGTAAGCCCTCACATTTACTCTTGGTGGGCGCATGAATGGGCCCTGCTGTGAATTATTAGATCAAGAATTGTAATTGCATGCCCCTGTTGAACAGGGGCTGAAAAATTGGGCCTTTGGTGGTGGTGTTGGTGGTGTTGGTGGTGTTGGTGGTGGTGGTGTTGTCACAACACTGTAATCCCTCACATTTACTCTTGGTGGGCGCATGAATGGGCCCTGCTGTGAATTATTAGATCAAGAATTGTAATTGCATGCCCCTGTTGAACAGGGGCTGAAAAATTGGGCCTTTGGTGCTGGTGTTGGTGGTGGTGGTGTTGTGACAACACTGTAAGCCCTCACATTTACTCTTGGTGGGCGCATGAATGGGCCCTGCTGTGAATTATTAGATCAATAATTGTAATTGCATGCCCCTGTTGAACAGGGGCTGAAAAATTGGGCCTTTGGTGGTGGTGTTGGTGGTGGTGGTGTTGTCACAACACTGTAAGCCCTCACATTTAATCTTGGTGGGCGCATGAATGGGCCCTGCTGTGAATTATTAGATCAATAATTGTAATTGCATGCCCCTGTTGAACAGGGGCTGAAAAATTGGGCCTTTGGTGGTGGTGTTGTTGTCACAACACTGTAAGCCCTCACAGTTACTCTTGGTGGGCGCAGGAATGGGCCCTGCTGTGAATTATTAAATCAAGTATTTTAATTACATGCCCCTGTAGAACAGGGGCTGAAAAATTGGGCCTTAGCCACTGATACCACAACACTGCAACCCCTCACAGATGAAGAAAGAAAAGTCTTCTGGACGCAGCACTCTGGTTAAAAAGCCTTTATTCCAAAAAAAGGTTCAGGAAACCAAAACACACTGCACAACACAACAAACTGATCAGTGATCAGTTTGCTGTGTTGTGCAGTGTGTTTTGGTTTCCTGAACCTTTTTTTGGAATAAAGGCTTTTTAACCGGAGTGCTGCGTCCAGAAGACTTTTCTTTCTTCAATTGCATTTGCATTTGCCTGCACCCTTGGTTGCTGGGAGGAGGTAATTCCAGGGACTTCCACACCTGAGCGGCTTCCTTTCTTCCATCAACCCCTCACAGATACTGTACTTGGAGCACAGTAATGAGCCCTGTTGCAAAGTATTGCATCAAAAATTGTAATTACACGCCCCTGTTAAACAGGGGCAGAAAAATTGGGCCTTAGCCACTGGTGCCACAACACTGCAACCCCTCACAGATACTGTACTTGGAGCACAGTAATGAGCCCTGTTGCAAAGTATTGCATCAAAAATTTTAATTACACGCCCCTGTTAAACAGGGGCAGAAAAACTGGGTCTTAGCCACTGGTGCCACAACACTGCAACCCGTCACAGATACTGTACTTGGAGCACAGTAATGAGCCCTGTTGCAAAGTATTGCATCAAAAATTGTAATTACATGCCCCTGTTAAACAGGGGCTGAAAAATTGGGCCTTAGCCACTGGTGGCGGCACCCAGAAACAAAAATGTTTTTCCAAGATATCATCATGAATCGGATCATTGAGAAGGAGGATGATAGTCAGTCAACATAACAGGACAGTCACTCAGTCAGAACCAGCATCAGTCTTGAAGGGATGTGACATTTGAAAATAAATTATTCTGTTATTTCAGCTTCAGGTGCTTGGTAGCTGGTGGTGATCCAAGACTGGTTCATCTTTATGAAGGTCAGTCGATCAACCGAATCGGTGGACAGGCGCACCCTATGATCCGTGACAAATCCTCCAGCAGCACTGAATGTGCGTTCCGAAAGAACGCTGGATGCAGGACAGGCCAGTAGCTCAATTGCGTACTGTGCAAGCTCTGGCCAGTGATCCATCCTTAAGACTAGGGATGAGCTTCGTGTTCGAGTCGAACATACGTTCGACTCGAACATCGGCTGTTCGATCGTTCGACGAAGATCGAACGATTTGGGCCGTTCGCGCCAAATTCGAGTGACGCGAACGGCCCACAATGCACTACGCCATCGCAATGTCATCCAGGCGCTGTGATTGGCCAAGCATGCACTGTGACCCCGCATGCTTGGCCAATCACAGCGCCGGCAGCGAGGAGAGCAATGATTGGCCACAGGCAGGATGCCTGTGGCCAATTATTGCTGAGGGTGTTTAGTACACGCCCCACACTATAAAAGGCCGCCAGCACGGCGGCCTAGTGTAGTGTGTTCCGGAGCAGGGAAAGACAAGCATAGGCAGGGACAGTGACATTTATTTCTTTCTTGCTTAACCTGGATTCCTTTAGTTTAGGGAAAGAGAAGGATAGGTAGGGAGAGTGTCAGTGTGTTTTACTGTGCGAGTCCTTGTTTCTAGGGACAAAGAAGGAAAGTGAGGGGATTTCTCCTTGTGCTATAGTGTGCTTTAAAAAAACATTTTTTCTAGGGACAGAAAACTGTAGGTAGGGAGAGTGTCAGTTTCTTTCACTGTGCCAGTCCTTGTTTCTAGGGACAAAGAAGGAAAGTGAGGGGATTTCTCCTTGTGCTATAGTGTGCTTTAAAAAAACATTTTTTCTAGGGACAGAAAACTGTAGGTAGGGAGAGTGTCAGTTTCTTTCACTGTGCCAGTCCTTGTTTCTAGGGACAAAGAAGGAAAGTGAGGGGAATTCTCCTTGTGCTATAGTGTGCTTTAAAAAAACATTTTTTCTAGGGACAGAAAACTGTAGGTAGGGAGAGTGTCAGTTTCTTTCACTGTGCCAGTCCTTGTTTCTAGGGACAAAGAAGGAAAGTGAGGGGATTTCTCCTTGTGCTATAGTGTGCTTTAAAAAAACATTTTTTCTAGGGACAGAAAACTGTAGGTAGGGAGAGTGTCAGTTTCTTTCACTGTGCCAGTCCTTGTTTCTAGGGACAAAGAAGGAAAGTGAGGGGAATTCTCCTTGTGCTATAGTGTGCTTTAAAAAAACATTTTTTCTAGGGACAGAAAACTGTAGGTAGGGAGAGTGTCAGTTTCTTTCACTGTGCCAGTCCTTGTTTCTAGTGACAAAGAAGGAAAGTGAGGGGAATTCTCCTTGTGCTATAGTGTGCTTTAAAAAAACATTTTTTCTAGGGACAGAAAACTGTAGGTAGGGAGAGTGTCAGTTTCTTTCACTGTGCCAGTCCTTGTTTCTAGGGACAAAGAAGGAAAGTGAGGGGATTTCTCCTTGTGCTATAGTGTGCTTTAAAAAAACATTTTTTCTAGGGACAGAAAACTGTAGGTAGGGAGAGTGTCAGTTTCTTTCACTGTGCCAGTCCTTGTTTCTAGGGACAAAGAAGGAAAGTGAGGAGATTTCTCCTTGTGCTATAGTGTGCTTTAAAAAAACATTTTTTCTAGGGACAGAAAAATGTAGGTAGGGAGAGTGTCAGTTTCTTTCACTGTGCCAGTCCTTGTTTCTAGGGACAAAGAAGGAAAGTGAGGGGAATTCTCCTTGTGCTATAGTGTGCTTTAAAAAAACATTTTTTCTAGGGACAGAAAACTGTAGGTAGGGAGAGTGTCAGTTTCTTTCACTGTGCCAGTCCTTGTTTCTAGGGACAAAGAAGGAAAGTGAGGGGATTTCTCCTTGTGCTATAGTGTGCTTTAAAAAAACATTTTTTCTAGGGACAGAAAACTGTAGGTAGGGAGAGTGTCAGTTTCTTTCACTGTGCCAGTCCTTGTTTCTAGGGACAAAGAAGGAAAGTGAGGGGATTTCTCCTTGTGCTATAGTGTGCTTTAAAAAAACATTTTTTCTAGGGACAGAAAACTGTAGGTAGGGAGAGTGTCAGTTTCTTTCACTGTGCCAGTCCTTGTTTCTAGGGACAAAGAAGGAAAGTGAGGGGATTTCTCCTTGTGCTATAGTGTGCTTTAAAAAAACATTTTTTCTAGGGACAGAAAACTGTAGGTAGGGAGAGTGTCAGTTTCTTTCACTGTGCCAGTCCTTGTTTCTAGGGACAAAGAAGGAAAGTGAGGGGATTTCTCCTTGTGCTATAGTGTGCTTTAAAAAAACATTTTTTCTAGGGACAGAAAACTGTAGGTAGGGAGAGTGTCAGTTTCTTTCACTGTGCCAGTCCTTGTTTCTAGGGACAAAGAAGGAAAGTGAGGGGATTTCTCCTTGTGCTATAGTGTGCTTTAAAAAAACATTTTTTCTAGGGACAGAAAACTGTAGGTAGGGAGAGTGTCAGTTTCTTTCACTGTGCCAGTCCTTGTTTCTAGGGACAAAGAAGGAAAGTGAGGGGAATTCTCCTTGTGCTATAGTGTGCTTTAAAAAAACATTTTTTCTAGGGACAGAAAACTGTAGGTAGGGAGAGTGTCAGTTTCTTTCACTGTGCCAGTCCTTGTTTCTAGGGACAAAGAAGGAAAGTGAGGGGAATTCTCCTTGTGCTATAGTGTGCCAAAGCATTCCTCATCAACCATCTTTGAAATCCTTGTTTTTTGGACAGTCAGGGAAATTGTCGTTGTGCTATTCTGTGCAAAAGCAATAATCCTCAACCATATTTAGAAATCCTTAAGTAAAGGGACAGAGAAGGACACCTGAAGGTAGCCCTTATTGCTTTTTTCCCATCTCCCTGCAGGCCATCTATTAGAATGTCTGGAAGGCAAACAAGGAGAGGCAGACAGTCAGGAGGCAATAAAAGAGGGCAAGCAGGCTCTGTGTCTGGGGGCAACAGTGCTGGTCGTGGACGCGGTGCATTGTCATCAGCACATGGCCATGGGACACGCTTGTCCTTCTTTTCGGCAGCTGGACATGTTGAGCCACATCATGCCGAAGACTTGGTAGAGTGGATGACCAAGCCCTCCTCCTCCTCCTCATCCTCTCTCACCCAGGCTCAGGGTACTGGCAAAGCAGCTGCCAAAGCGTCCTCTTCCCTGGTATCAATGTCAGACTCATCATCAGTCACTCCTTCCCTAGACCCACCATGTCCTCCTCCTGAGGAGTCCCCCGAACTGTTTGAGCACAGTGTTGGGTACATGCTCCAGGAGGATGCCCAGCGTTTCGAAGGGTCTGATGATGAAACCCAGCTACAGGAAGGCAGTAGCGTGAGAGCAGACAGAGGGGATGCTCAAGAAGGACACCAATCTGGCAGTCATGTTCCAGCAGCTGCAGCATACTGCCAGATTGGCTCCAGTGATGAGGAGGGAGGGGATGATGAGGTCACTGACTCCACGTGGGTGCCTAATAGGAGAGAGGAGGAGGAGGAGGATGAGGAGGAGGCACATCTCCAACGAGGCAGGATGCCCTTTGGTGGCCAGCGTAAGGGCAGTACACCGACGGAATCACACCGCAGAGCTCCGCCTGTGCAGGGCGCTGCCTCTGCCCGTCATTCAAAAAGTTCTTTGGTGTGGGCCTTTTTTGAGGCTAGTGCATCAGATCGCACAGCTGCTGTTTGCAACATATGTCTCAAGCGTATAAGAACAAAGCGGACCTCTCCTTGCACCGCATCAGCTGGGATCTCCAACCCCACTATAACTTCAGTCCTCTCTGAAACATGCACTGAGAGGAATGAAGGTGTAGAATTAGGTGTGTCACAGCCAAGTACTTGCGGCCACTCTGCTAGCAGTACACCGACGTCCGATTCTAGCAGGCAAATTTCCCTGCCCCAGCTGCTGGACCGTCGAAAGAAGTTCACTCCCAGCCATCCACATGCCCAGCGGTTGAATGCTAGCTTGGCTAAATTGCTAGCGCTTCAACTGCTGCCTTTTCAGTTGGTAGACTCGGCCCCCTTCCGTGAGTTTGTGCAATGTGCGGTTCCTCAGTGGCAGGTTCCCAAACGCCACTTTTTCTCACGGAAGGCTATTCCGGCTCTCTACCGGCATGTGGAAGGCAATGTCTTGGCCTCGCTGGACAGGGCGGTCAGCGGTAAGGTGCATATTACCGCTGACTCATGGTCCAGCAGGCATGGACAGGGACGTTACCTTTCTTTCACGGCCCATTGGGTCACTCTTTTGGCAGCTGGGAAGGATGCAGGACAAGGTGCAGTAGTGTTGGAGGTTGTTCCACCGCCACGCCTCCAAAATGCTACTACTGGTTGTGACACACCTCTCTCCTCCACCCCCTCCTCTTCTTCTTCCTCCATGGCCTCTTCCTGTGGTTTGTCCTATGAACCAGCGGTGCTCCGTAGCCGTTCACGGGGCTACGCAAGTACGCAGGCAAAAAGATGCCATGCCGTGCTTGCGCTGGTGTGTTTGGGGGACAGAAGCCACACTGGGGCAGAGGTCCTGTCTGCTCTGCAGGGCCAGGCCGAGAGGTGGTTGACGCCACGCCAGCTTAAGCCAGGAATGGTGGTTTGCGACAATGGCACCAACCTCCTCTCCGCCCTCCGACAGGGACAACTGACCCATGTGCCCTGTGTGGCTCACGTCCTTAACCTGGTGGTGCAGCGGTTCTTGGGCAGGTACCCGGGCTTACAGGATGTCCTGAGGCAGGCCAGGAAAATCTGTGTGCATTTCCGCAGATCTTATAATGCCAGTGCTCGCCTGGCTGAGCTGCAAAAGGAGTTGAACCTGCCCAAGAACCGCCTTATATGTGACATGCCCACCAGGTGGAACTCAACGTTGGCCATGCTGCAGCGGCTGCACACGCAGCAGAGGGCCATCAATGAGTACCTGTGCGACTACGGCACCAGGACAGGGTCAGGGGAGCTTGTTTTTTTTTCTCCACGCCAGTGGGGCATGATCAGGGATGCATGCACTGTCCTGGCACCATTTGAGGAGGCCACGAGGATGGTGAGCAGTGACAGTGCATGCATCAGTGACACTGTACCTCTTGTCCACCTGTTGGAGCACACGCTGCGTGGAATAATGGACAGGGCACTTGAGGCAGAACAGAGGCAGGAAGAGGAGGACTTCCTTGCCTCTCAAGGCCCCCTTTACCCAGACAGTGTTCCTTCTGTCCCACCCATCGCACAGGAAGAGGAAGAGGAGGAGGAGGAGGAGGAGGATTGTGTCAGCATGGAGGTGGAGGCTGGCACTCAGCATCATCAGCAGCAGTCTTTTAGGGATGATTTACAGTCCCAAGAAACCAGTGGACTTGTACGTGGCTGGGAGGAGGTGGCTGCGGATCATGTCGTCCTTAGTGACCCAGAGGACTCCGGAGCGAATGCCTCAGCAAACCTACGCTGCATGGCCTCCCTGATCCTGCAAAGTCTGCGGAAGGATCCTCGTATTCTTCGGATCAAGGAGAGGGACCATTACTGGCTGGCCACTCTCCTTGATCCACGGTACAAGGGTAAGGTTGCGGACCTTATGTTACCTTCGCAGAGGGAGCAGAGGATGAGACAACTCCGGGAGGCCTTGCAGAAAGGTCTGTGCAACGCGTTCCCAGAGACTGGGAGGTTACAAACTCCTGGTCCTGGACAACGAGTTGCTGAGGCTTCGGCCAGTCAAAAAAGGAGCGGTGGGGAAGGTGGCCGTCTGACCGATGCGTTCAGACAATTCTTTAGTCCGCAGCCCCAAAGTATGATCGGTTCCAGCAACCATCGCCAGCGTCTGATAAACATGGTGCAGGAATATCTAGGGGCAAGGTCAGACTTGGACACCTTCCCCACCGAAAATCCTCTGGCTTACTGGGTCTTGAGGATGGATCACTGGCCAGAGCTTGCACAGTATGCAATTGAGCTACTGGCCTGTCCTGCATCCAGCGTTCTTTCGGAACGCACATTCAGTGCTGCTGGAGGATTTGTCACGGATCACAGGGTGCGCCTGTCCACCGACTCGGTTGATCGACTGACTTTCATCAAGATGAACCAGTCTTGGATCACTACCAGCTACCACACACCTGATGCTGATATAACAGACTAATTGATTTTAACATGTCACATCCCTTCAAGACTGATGCTGATGCTGAGTGCCTGTGCTGTTATGTTGACTGGCTATCCTCCTCCTCCGAGTCCTCAATGATACGATTGATGATGATAGCTTGGAAGATCATTTTTGTTTATGGGTGCCGCCACCAGTGGCTAAGGCCCAATTTTTCAGCCCCTGTTTTACAGGGGCGTGTAATTACAATTTTTTTAGCAATAATTTGCCATAGGGCTCATTGCTGTGCTCCAAGTACAGTATCTGTGAGGGGTTGGAGTGTTGTGGCACCAGTGCCTAAGGCCCAATTTTTCAGCCCCTGTTTAACAGGGGCGTGTCATTACAATTTTTGAAGCAATACTTTGCAACAGGGCTCATTGCTGTGCTCCAAGTAACGTATCTGTGAGGGGTTGTAGTGTTGTGCCACCAGTGCCTAAGGCCCAATTTTTCAGCCCCTGTTCAACAGGGGCATGCAATTACAATTCTTGATCTAATAATTCACAGCAGGGCCCATTGCTGCACCCACCAAGAGTAACTGTCAGGGCTTACAGTGTTGTGGCACCAGCACCACCATCAAAGGCCCAATTTTTACTACCACTGTTCAACAATTATATGTAATTAAAATTCCTGATATAATAGTTGACAGCAGGGCGTTCCAGCACCAACCAAGAGTAACTGTGAGTGCTTACAGTGTTGTGCCAACACCAACAACTAAGGGGCCTATTTCTGCAGAGTATATACGGCAGGTCCCTACTTTCAAACATCCAACTTACAAACGACTCCTACTTGCAAACGCAAGAAGACAACAGGAAGTGAGAGGAAATCTACCCCTAGGAAGGAAAATTCTCTCCTGTAAGAATAAATATGGGAGAAAGGTGTCTCCTCTGTACTGATGCTTTATCAGCAATCCTTGTTTCAAGAAAAACACCACATTTCAAAAACAGTTGACATTGGGACGGAAAGTGAGGTGAAATGTTCTGAACAGGGGCACAGACAGCAAAACAAATGTTACAGGGGTGATAACCCTTACCTATGTTTTCCAAAAAGTTTAAAAATAGATTTTTGGGCTGGAGCTACACTTCAACAATGTACCTGTTCAAAATTACAAACAGATTCTACATAAGAACAAACCTACAGTCCCTGTCTTGTATGCACCGCCTGTATACGGCTGTTCAGAGTATATAGGGCCTTTTTTATTTTATGTGCGGGGTTCCCCTTAATATCCATACAAGACCCAAAGGGGCTGGTAATGGGCTGGGGTAGGGGGGGGGGGGGGTCATGGGGTAGCTATGCCATTTTTCTTAAAGATTTTCATCCATATTACCGGGACCAGACATTACATTAAAGCCGCAAGCAGTTTTAAATGGCTTTTTTTTCCTTTAGAAGTGTCATTTTGTGCAGGGACAGTTCTAAACACGGGAAACACGTGGCACTTCACAGGCATACTTTAGACACTCCCCAGGTACGATATTTAAAGGAATATTTGACTTTTTTTTTTCACTTTATGCATCATTAAAATGACTGCTCCCGAAAAACGACCGTTTTTAAAACTTCTTTTTGTATTGATACATGTCCCCTGGTGCAGAACCCGGGTTCCCAAACCCTTTTTAGGACAATAACATGCATAATAGTTGTTATAATTAGCACTTTAGAATTCGAACGTTCGCATCCATTGTATTTAATAGGGTTCTAATATTCGTACGAACTTTCGGTCCGTTCGCGGGTTCTGGTGCGAACCGAACCCGGGGGTGTTCGGCTCATCACTACTTAAGACCCAGTAAGCCAGAGGATTTTCGGTGGGAAAGATGTCCAAATCTGACCTTGCCCCTAGGTATTCCTGCACCATGTATATCAGACGCTGGCGATAGTTGCTGGAACCGATCATACCTTGGGGCTGCGGACTAAAGAATTGTCTGAACGCATCGGTCAGACGGCCACCTTCCCCACCGCTCCTTCTTTGACTGACCGAAGCCTCAGCAACTCGTTGTCCCAGACCAGGAGTTTGTAACCTCCCAGTCTCTCGGAACGCGTTGCACAGACCTTTCTGCAAGGCCTCCCGGAGTTGTCTCATCCTCTGCTCCCTCTGCGGTAAGATAAGCCTTGTACCGTGGATCAAGGAGTGTGGCCAGCCAGTAATGGTCCCTCTCCTTGATCCGAAGAATACGAGGATCCTTCCGCAGACTTTGCAGGATCAGGGAGGCCATGCAGCGTAGGTTAGCTGAGGCATTAGGTCTGGAGTCTTCTGGGTCACTAAGGACGACATGATCCGCAGCCACCTTCTCCCAGCCACGTACAAGTCCACGGGTTTCTTGGGACTGTAAATCATCCCTAAAAGACTGCTGCTGTTGATGCTGCTGAGTGTCAGGCTCCATCTCCATGCTGACACAATCCTTCTCCTCCTCCTCGTCCTCTTCCTGTACGATGGGTGGGACAGAAGGAACACTGTCTGGGTAAAGGGGGCCTTGAGAGGCAAGGAAGTCCTCCTCTTCCTGCCTCTGTTCTGCCTCAAGTGCCCTGTCCATTATTCCATGCAGCGTGTGCTCCAACAGGTGGACAAGAGGTACAGTGTCACTGATGCATGCACTGTCACTGCTCACCATCCTCATGGCCTCCTCAAATGGTGCCAGGACAGTGCATGCATCCCTGATCATGCCCCACTGGCGTGGTGAAAAAAACCGAGCTCCCCTGACCCTGTCCTGGTGCCGTAGTCGCACAGGTACTCATTGATGGCCCTCTGCTGCGTGTGCAGCCGCTGCAGCATGGCCAACGTTGAGTTCCACCTGGTGGGCATGTCACATATAAGGCGGTTCTTGGGCAGGTTCAACTCCTTTTGCAGCACAGCCAGGCGAGCACTGGCATTATAAGATCTGCGGAAATGCACACAGACTTTCCTGGCCTGCCTCAGGACATCCTGTAAGCCCGGGTTAAGGACGTGAGCCACACAGGGCACATGGGTCAGTTGTCCCTGTCGGAGGGCGGGGAGGAGGTTGGTGCCATTGTCGCAAACCACAATTCCTGCCTTAAGCTGGCGTGGCATCAACCACCTCTCGGCCTGCCCCTGCAGAGCAGACAGAACCTCTGCCCCAGTGTGGCTCCTGTCCCCCAAACACACCAGCGCAAGCACGGCATGGCATCTTTTTGCCTGCGTACTTGCGTAGCCCCTTGAACGCCTACGGAGCACCGCTGGTTCCGAGGACAAAGCACAGGAAGAGGCCATGGAGGAAGAAGAAGAGGAGGGGGTGGAGGAGAGAGGTGTGTCACAACCAGTAGTAGCATTTTGGAGGCGTGGCGGCGGAACAACCTCCAACACTACTGCACCTTGTCCTGCAACCTTCCCAGCTGCCAAAAGAGTGACCTAATGGGCCGTGAAAGAAAGGTAACGTCCCTGTCCATGCCTGCTGGACCACGAGTCAGCGGTAATATGCACCTTACCGCTGACCGCCCTGTCCAGCGAGGCCAAGACATTGCCTTCCAGATGCCGGTAGAGAGTCGGAATCGCCTTCCGTGAGAAAAAGTGGCGTTTGGGAACCTGCCACTGAGGAACCGCACATTGCACAAACTCATGGAAGGGGCCGAGTCTACCAACTGAAAAGGCAGCAGTTGACGCGCTAGCAATTTAGCCAAGCTAGCATTCAACCGCTGGGCATGTGGATGGTTGGGAGTGAACTTCTTTTGACGGTCCAGCAGCTGGGGCAGGGAAATTTGCCTGCTAGAATTGGACGTTGGTGTACTGCTAGCAGAGTGCCCGCAAGTACTTGGCTGTGACACACCTAATTCTACACCTTCATTCCTCTCAGTGCAGGTTTCAGAGAGGACTGAAGGTATAGTGGGGTTGGAGATCCCAGCTGATGCGGTGCAAGGAGAGGTCCGCTTTGTTCTTTGTTGTGGATCTTTAAGGTAGGCTTGCCAACGAGCTGCATGGCAGGTCAACATATGTCTGGTCAAGCATGTGGTGCCCAAGCGGCTGATGTTTTGGCCACGCGATATACGCTTGAGACATATGTTGCAAACAGCAGCTGTGTGATCTGATTCACTCGATTCAAAAAAGGCTCACACCAAAGAACTTTTTGAATAATGGGCAGAGGCAGCGCCCTGCACAGGCAGAGCTCTGCGGTGTGATTCAGTCGGTGTGCTGCTCTTACGCTGGCCCCCCGAGGGCATCATGCCTCGTTGGAGATGTGCCTCCTCCTCATCCTCCTCCTCCTCCTCCTCTCTCCTATTAGGCACCCACGTGGAGTCAGTGACCTCATCATCCCCTCCCTCCTCATCACTGGAGCCAATCTGGCAGTATGCTGCAGCTGCTGGAACATGACTGCCAGATTGGTGTCCTTCTTGAGCATCCCCTCTCTCTGCTTTCACGCTACTGCCTTCCTCTAGCTGGGTATCATTATCATCAGACCCTTCAAAATGCTGGGCATCCTCCTGGAGCATGTACTCAATACTGTGCTCAAACAGTTCGGGGGACTCCTTAGGAGGACATGGTGGGTCTAGGGAAGGAGTGACTGATGATGACATTGATACCAGGGAAGAGGACACTTTGGCAGCTGCTTTGCCAGTACCCTGAGCCTGGGTGAGAGAGGATGAGGAGGATGAGGAGGGCTTGGTCATCCACTCTACCAAGTCTTCGGCATGATGCGGCTCAACACGTCCAGCTGCCGAAAAGAAGGACAAGCGTGTCCCATGGCCACGTGCTGATGAAGATGCACCGCGTCCACGACCAGCACTGTTGTCTCTAGACACAGAGCCTGCTTGCTCTCTTTTATTTGCTCCTGACTGTCTGCCTCTCCTTGTTTACCTTCCAGACATTCTAATGGCCTGCAGGGAGATGGGAAAACCAGCAATAAGGGGTAGCTTCAGGTGTATAATATGCAGGAGGCACACTACGCCCGCTGTAAGTGCTGCAAATGCCTGTTAGTGTAACACACTAGGAAAACACAGCAATAAGGCCTAGCTTCAGGAGTATATTTAGCAGGAAGCACACTACGCCCGCTGTAAGTGCTGCAAATGCCTGTTAGTGTAACACACTAGGAAAACACAGCAATAAGGCCTAGCTTCAGGAGTATATTTAGCAGGAAGCACACTACGCCCGCTGTAAGTGCTGCAAATGCCTGTTAGTGTAACACACTAGGAAAACACAGCAATAAGGCCTAGCTTCAGGAGTATATTTAGCAGGAAGCACACTACGCCCGCTGTAAGTGCTGCAAATGCCTGTTAGTGTAACACACTAGGAAAACACAGCAATAATACCTAGCTTCAGGAGTATATTTAGCAGGAAGCACACTATGCCCGCTGTAAGTGCTGCAAATGACTGTTAGTGTAACACACTAGGAAAACACAGAAATAAGGCCTAGCTTCAGGAGTATATTTAGCAGGAAGCACACTACGCCCACTGTAAGTGCTGCAAATGCCTGTTAGTGTAACACACCAGGAAAACACAGCAATACGGGCTAGCTTCAGGTGTATAATGTGCAGGAGGCACACTACGCCCGCTGTAAATTTTTGTTTATTTTGAAAACTACTGCCGATATTTATAGTATATACAAAAAGAAATAACAAATACATTAAAGAAACCCTAGGCTAACACATCAAACTAACACATATTTACAAAAACTCACCACCACCACCCTTACCCATTGACCGACCACCCACACGTGGGTCTCACATTATATACATATCCAAAATCCTAAAATACAAGAAGAAAAACACATCACCCACTAATCCTACAAAAATCCTAATACTAACACACATCAAACCTAACACTAACACCAAACCTAACACTAACACCGACCACCCATCGGCTACTTACAGGCGAGAACGCAAACGAGGTCTAGAATGCCTGCAAGCCCTACAAAAAAAAAAAAAAACTCAAAATCTAAGGGGGTAAAAAGGACAGAAAGAACCACCCCCCGAAAGGAAAAAGGCCCAGAGCCTCAAGGAGGCCGGAAGGAGAAACCCCTCCACAGCCGGGCACTCCTATTGGCTCCGACCCTCTCCCTCTCAAGACTCCTCACCTTCACCAACTCCTGGAAGATATCACCCACCACCTCATGCGTGGACAGGACTTTGCCCCTAGTGGACACCAAACACTGAGCGTGCCATGTGTAATAGAGAGCCACTAAACTAGCTAAATAAAGTGACGATAACTCAAACCCTCTGTGAACCCTGAAGTCGCCGTACACCACCTCAGAGTAAGTCAAGGACGAGAGTCGGGGATAACCGATGGATTCCCCTGCCCCCTCGAGAACCTCAATGTTGAAGGGGCATTCGACCAAAAAATGGTCCATGGTCTCCAATGCCCCCCCACATTCTGCACAAGGACAACCTCTGTCCCCTAGGTTCCTGTGCTTTAGGTTTCCACGGACATAGAGGCGTCCGTTGAAGGCCCTCCACGCAAGATCCCAAAACTTGCTTTGGATTCTTGGGGAATTCAGAAGGGCTAGTCCCTTCTCAAGGACTCTCTCCGGACAATCCCTTAAAGACAGGGGCTTCAAAATGTCCAAGGCCATGACTCTTGAGTACAGCTCACGCCGACCCGAAGAGCCCACCTCAAGGGCAGTTATCCGCCACTGCCTCAGTACCTTTAAAGCTTGGGGAACATAGGACGGGAGATACCCGTGTGATCTGCGAAGATCACCGGGCCGACCCCCATCCTCCCACCTACTCAGGAACAGCAAGAGCCAGTTCTTGCATGAGTGCTCCCACAGAGTAGGCAGGTCCACAAAGATGGACTGCAGGTTGAACTTCACAAATAAGGTGATGAAAAACACCACCGGATTGATCATATCCAACCCACCGTGCCTCCTCTGTCGGTACGTGACTTCCCTCTTGATCAGATTTAGCCTGTTTCCCCACAACAGCAGGAAAAACAGGCCAGAAATCCCGGCATAGAGAGATGCAGGCAAAATACAAACGTAGCTGACATAGAGGAATTCTGGCAATAGGTATGTTTTTACCAGGCTTACCCTTTCCCTCAATGACAGCTTCCAGCCCTTCCAGGCGTTCACCTTCCGAGATGCACCGACCAGTCTGCGCTCCCAATTTAGCTTGGGGTAATCACCCGGGCCAAATAGGATGCCAAGGATTTTAACTTCTGGCTGGGGCTGAGGAAATACGTCCGGAAGAGCGAACTGCTCGCCTTCCCTCCCCAACCAGAGAACTTCGCTCTTGCTCCAATTGACCAATGAACCAGATGCCTCGGAGTAGCTCCCAATCTGCGTTTCCACAAAGAGGGCCTCCTCGCGGCTGGACACCACCACCGAGACATCGTCCGCGTAGGCCACCACCCTCACTGCCGGATCCGGACCAATGCAAGGCTCCACCGGAATCCCCCTCAAACGCTCACAGTCGAGCCTTCTCACAAAGGGATTGACGGCAAAGACGTAGAGAAGGGGGCTCAACGGGCAACCCTGCCTGATCCCAGAGTCCACAGCAAAGGAAGGACCCACCCAACCATTGACAAGAGGGAAGCTCACCGCCCCCCTGTACAATACTTTCAGACAATTCACAAATTGCTCAGGCAAACCGTACTTTCTCAGAAGAAGCCAGGTACTCATGGTTCACCCGGTCAAAAGCCTTGGCCTGGTCTAATGCCAGCAGATACCGCCCATCCCCCGTTGCCCTGCACCTTTCCACGGCCTCCCGGACGCTCAGGACGGCACTAAAGGTGCTCCGACCAGGAATTGCGCAGTGCTGGGAGACAGAAAGCATCTCGTCAGCGACTGCTGACATACGCAAAAAGAGTATTTTCGCCAACAACTTCCTATCTGTAGTGAGAAGGGCGATCGGGCGCCAGTTCTCAATCACAGTCGGATCTTTCCCCTTTGACAGCAGAATCAAGGCTGACCTTCTCATTGAGGGAGGGAGCAGGCCATTGGCCAAACACTCATTGAAAACCTCCCTCAAGTGAGGAGCTAAAAGACTCTTAAAGGTTTTATAAAATTCAGCCGTAAGCCCATCGGGCCCCGGCGACTTTTTTAAGGACAAAGAGTCGATGGCCTGCTCGATTTCTGCAACCGAGATTTCCGCTATCAGAGAGTCCGGGAGATCAGGCCCCGCACGAAGCGGGGTCTCATCAAGAAACGCCCTGGCTTTCTCCATATCCAAAGGCTTCCTTCGAAGGAGGTCTGAAAAATGGTCCCTGATGATGCTCAGGATACCCGGTCTGGACCAGACCAGGGACCCCGAGGCATCCTTCAAGCCATGTATGACCTTCGAACTCACCGCCTTACCACAGCTCCTGTAGGGATCCGGGGAGGAAAACTTCCCGTAATCCCTTTCAAGGACCAGGGAGGCAAGACGGTCATACTGACACCCCTTCATCTGAAGCTTCAGATCGGATATCTGTTCCTGAGGGCCCCCAGCTGAAACCAGGCGGTCTAACTGCCTGCGCAACTTCTGGTAGGCCAGGTACTTGGATGTCGCCCGGTACCTAGAGATCCTGCGGAAAAAGCCCTCCGACCTCTTCTTCACCACTTCCCACCATTCCTGGCGGGAGCAGCCGCTCTCAAGGAGCGAGGCCTGATCCGCAAGGAAGATCTCATAGGCCTCACTAACCTCGAGGTCCTCGAGCAGCGATCCATTAAGACGCCAGAGACCTCGACCCTTCTGAGGGGTGTCGGCCACATTCAGGGTCACAGAAACCATACAGTGATCGGAGAACTCTACTGCCTACAACACAGGTGCCACAAAGGCAGAGTCCCCCCTTAAAAAAAACTATCTAACCTACTCCTACTTCTACCTCGGGCATAGGTGAACCCAGTGTGTTTGGGGAGGCGCTGAACATGCGCATCCACCAACACAGCTTCCCTTACTATACTATTCAAGAAAATGCTATCATATCCCAGGGGGCCTGAGGCGCCTGCCCGATCCTTTGATCTGGTGACCATGTTGTAGTCACCACCAAAGACCACCAGCTGGGACGTAAACAGGTAGGGCTTGACCATCGTGAGGAGGCTCTTCCTGTCCCTCCTGGTCTGAGGGCCATAGAAGTTGATCAGCCTAAGGAATTGCCCCCTCACGACGGCGTCCACTACCAGGCACCTACTGACCTCTACCTCAATCACTCGTCGACAAGCCACCGGACCAGTCTTAAAAAGGACTGCAACTCCACTGCAGGGCTCGGCCGCAAGAGACCAAAGGGAGGGCCCGCACCTCCACTCCCTCTTTGCTAGATGCATCTCTGCCACCGATGCCAGCCAGGTCTCTTGCAAAAACAAAATGTCAGCTTCAACTCGGCTGAGAAAATCAAAGGCCATGAAACGAGCCGCCGCAGAACGCACACTTGCGACATTAATGGTCGCAACGCATATTGGAGAGGGTACCGCCATCCTTAGTGATTTTGGCCTGCATTCTCCTCTGCGTTTTTGCCTACACCCTGGGGTCCTCCTCCGAATCGGAGAGGACCCCATACATATTTCCCAGGATCACTGGGGGGGCCCCTAGGGTCCCTACTAGGGACAACCCAGGGTACAGAAACCCCAACCTGCCCAGGACCCTTCTTTTTTACTTTTTTCTTAACTTTCTTTTGCAGTCAGCCCTCCTGGGTCTGGCCGCCCACATTGTCGTCAGAGTGCCCGCTAGAGGCATCCTTGGGCCTCTTGTGCAAGCCCTTTGATGACTCAGCCACCTCCATACCCTCCCCCCCTGAATCCTGGAGACACAAAAGGGGATCCAGGATGGGACGGGAAGGGGACGGAGGCGAAGAGGGAGGGGGGAGGGGAGAGGGAGAATAGGGGGAAGGGGGAAAAGGAGGGGGAAAGGGGGGGAGGAGGGGAAAAGGAGGGGGGGAAGAGAGGGGGCAGAAGGAGGAGGAGGCGTAGAAGAAAGAGGGGGAGGGGGACGGCCCTCAGCAGAGGGCCCCCCACCCCCCGACCCCTCACCCCCACTGGGCCTGGCGCTGGCGCACCCGGCCCCCCAGAGACAAGTCCCGAGGGACCAGGCACATTCCCAGCAGGGGCCCCCACTCCACCGCGCCTACGCCCGGACCTCTGCCTCTGCGGCAAAGGCCCCTCTGGGCCACCAGCCCCAGGCCCATCACCTGGGCCCGCTTGAGGCGCTTGGGGTGGGAGACCCACTCCCTCCGGTGCGTCATCTGGGCCTGGCCCATCCCCATCAGCCGCATGCCCCCGAAAAGCCTTGGGGCAGCGGCTGAATGGGTGGCCGGACACCCCACAGAGGTTGCAGACAATTAGTCTGCAAGTCTCCGAAGAGTGCCCAGGCCTGTTGCACCTGACGCACCGGGGCGTTGTGCAATCCGCACTCAAATGGGTGGGGCTCCCACACTTGAAGCAGCGACGGGGCTGACCGGGGTAAAAGACCAGGATCCTATCTCTTCCAATAAACGCGCTACCAGGGACATGGGTCACACTGGTCCCCTGGCGCTTGAGACGGATCCTGGCCAGCCACGCCCCGGTCCAGACCCCGCGCTCATCCAGGTTTTTGCGGAGGGGAGACTGCAGCTGCCCATACCTCCCCAACCAGGTGGCAATGTCCTCAGGTGGGAGGGATTCGTTCCTGACCAAAATGGTCAGGGACTTTATATCTTCCTGCCTGGACGGGGGGACCACGCTAAAGAACTTCCAAGGCTCCGACCTCTTCAGGAGCTCATAGACGGTGAGAAAGAGCTCCATTAGCACCAAGGAGGAAAAACTGACATCAAACTCCTTGGTGCCTGTGGGATGGATCACTGCGAAGAGGTCGGCTACCTTGAAGTTGGCCCCCTTCAGCAGAAGATCCACTACCTGCTGGGGCACTGTCCAGGTCCCTCCCACCGCAGCTGCACGACATTGCGCCTGCGCCTCTCCGGACCCCCTGTACCCCTCGACCACGGGTTCACCCCCTGGAGCTGGTCTGCGGGGGGAACCCGGAAGTTTGGACGCCAAACTGGCTGTACAGAGGGGCCAAAGGGACGCTGGTCCCTGCCACCCGGGCAAAAGACCTGGTCTCCCTAAGCGCCTCAAGCAGCTCTGCCTCCTGGGCCTGCCCCAAAATACCCCCAGCCTGAGCGCCAGTAGAGCCCTCCGCCGCATCACCAGTGGCACCCTCGGAGGGCACCCCAGCACCCATGGCTGACACACCAACCGGGGGAACCCCCCGGCCTAATCCTGCCGGGGGGGTCCCTCCCATCCACCGCCCCCCCGGAGCAAGCCACACCCACAACATCCCTCCTCCTAACACTAGGAGGAGGGTCTACCACTGGGGGCCCACTGGATCTGCAGGCAGGAGCCCCAGATGGCTCCTCCCCCTGCGGCCGTGGCTGCTCCTTCCCCTTTGACTGTCCCCCCTGAGACTCCATATCTCTGATAAAGGCCAAGGCTGGGTGATCCCCAAGAAGTTCCCCAGCCTCGGCCTCGCTCCACCTGCCCACCCTCTGGGCTGGGCTCGGGTCCCCTGTGGAATCTAACGCCATAATATCCCCACACATTTTCCCTTCCCCACATACCTCCATCCCATCTCCTTCAGGGCCATCAGCGGCCGCAGACCGGAAGTCCCCGACCACTTCCGGTTCAGGACTTACTTCCTGGTCAACCCCCCCGCCCACTTCCAGGTCAGGCCGACCAGGAAAACCGGAAGTGGCCGCACGG
Source organism: Rana muscosa (assembly GCA_029206835.1). Lineage (NCBI taxonomy): Eukaryota > Metazoa > Chordata > Amphibia > Anura > Ranidae > Rana > Rana muscosa. The sequence continues at coordinate 419,056,706 of CM055117.1, read as the reverse complement.
ACGCCGCTAGCCCCTCCCACTTCCTCTTGCCGTCCAGACTCCAGCCCCAGCTCCTCCCCCTGCCCCCCCAGCCCGCCCAGGCTCCGTCCACTGGCCACGCCCCCACTGTCAGCAGTGGAAGCCGCACATCCCGGCGCCATAGCGTCCAATGCTTGTGAGCTGTTTGCAGCATCCAGTCCTCCTCCATCTTCACCAGAAAATGGCACCCCCCCACCCTCACCAACAACCTCCCCCACATCCACTGCAACCACCACCCCAACACCACTAGTCTTTTCACCCCCAAACACCGGCACACTTGTAGTCTTTGCTGTTTCTGCCTTCATAGTCTCTCCTGCAGCCTTTGTGGTAATGATTTCCATGGCAGTCTCTGTCTGCATGGCGGACCCCTCTCCCTCCTCCACAACACGTGCAGTTTTTATGCCACATGTGGGATTCACAGGGGTCCTGGGGTCCCGCCATCTTGCCTGGCCGTATCCTTCCTCCCTGCCTCTGACCTAGTCCCCGGGAGTGGCGTTAGGACCACCACCGCAACTCCCCCCAACTTTCCTGCTCCCGCAGTGCTCCCATCCTGGCCTTTCCTGGCTGCATCATGGGGTACCCTACCCGGGTCTGCCTGCGTGCTGGCAGTTTTTCCTGGCCGCAACACAGCATGGACCTGGGGACCCTCCACAGCCAAGACCACAGGGACCGCACTTCCCAGGGAGGGGGGGATGGGGAGGGGGGAGGTCTTTCACCGTCACCGGGACTTACCACCTCCACAGGCTCTTTAGGCTGCAGATGGTCCTGCAGGTTTTTCTGGCTGCTACGTCTGGCAGCCTAGGAGTCCTCCTTACTCGCTCTCCGGAGTTCAGTCCTCACTTCTAGGAGGAATTCTGTCTCCCCTCGGCCTCTCTCACATAGCCCACCAAGCAGGGTCCATAGGTCACCGCTCTGGCCCTTTAAAAGGCCAATGGCCTCGGCATACTCGCCTCTTCTGAAACTGCTGGCCCGGTCTCTCCTGTTCCTTAGGTCCGTCAGGACTGCCATCTTCCCACAGAAGGCCCGACTGGCCTTCTGGATCAGGTCCTTGACCCTCACGATCCTCCCCTGTAATTTTGCCGGACCCTCCCCAGGCTGGGGCAAGGTCCAGTCCATTAGTTCCCCTTGGGTCCGTAAAAAGAGCATCTCCTCCCTAGATAGGTCCTTAATCCCCAGGGAGGAGGCAGCAGCATCAGGCCGGGAAAGCTGCCCCGGTCCTGGGCTGGAGGAGGCCATCACACCCCCTCCTCCTGGAGCTCCAGGAGCTCCCTACAGGCACGTCCTCTCACTCCAAATGTCTCACAGAAACTGACACACTCCGCCCGCTGTAAGTGCTGCAAATGCCTGTTAGTGTAACACACTAGGAAAACACAGCAATAAGGCCTAGCTTCAGGAGTATATTTAGCAGGAAGCACACTACGCCCGCTGTAAGTGCTGCAAATGCCTGTTAGTGTAACACACTAGGAAAACACAGCAATAAGGCCTAGCTTCAGGAGTATATTTAGCAGGAAGCACACTACGCCCGCTGTAAGTGCTGCAAATGCCTGTTAGTGTAACACACTAGGAAAACACAGCAATAAGGCCTAGCTTCAGGAGTATATTTAGCAGGAAGCACACTACGCCCGCTGTAAGTGCTGCAAATGCCTGTTAGTGTAACACACCAGGAAAACACAGCAATACGGGCTAGCTTCAGGTGTATAATGTGCAGGAGGGAAAATACGCCCGCTGTAAGTGCTGCAAATGCCTGTTAGTGTAACACACTAGGAAAACACAGCAATAAGGCCTAGTTTCAGGAGTATATTTAGCAGGAAGCACACTACGCCCGCTGTAAGTGCTGCAAATGCCTGTTAGTGTAACACACTAGGAAAACACAGCAATAAGGCCTAGCTTCAGTAGTATATTTAGTAGGAAGCACACTACGCCCGCTGTAAGTGCTGCAAATGCCTGTTAGTGTAACACACTAGGAAAACACAGCAATAGGGCCTAGCTTCAGGAGTATATTTAGCAAGAAGCACACTACGCCCGCTGTAAGTGCTGCAAATGCCTGTTAGTGTAACACACTAGGAAAACACAGCAATAAGGCCTAGCTTCAGGAGTATATTTAGCAGGAAGCACACTACGCCCGCTGTAAGTGCTGCAAATGCCTGTTAGTGTAACACACTAGGAAAACACAGCAATAAGGCCTAGCTTCAGGAGTATATTTAGCAGGAAGCACACTACGCCCACTGTAAATGCTGCAAATGCCTGTTAGTGTAACACACCAGGAAAACACAGCAATACGGGCTAGCTTCAGGTGTATAATGTGCAGGAGGGAAAATACGCCCGCTGTAAGTGCTGCAAATGCCTGTTAGTGTAACACACTAGGAAAACACAGCAATAAGGCCTAGTGCAGGAGGCTTAGCAACAATGACACTGACACTGTCCCCTGCCTAGGGATGAGCTTCGAGTTCTAATCGAACTCATGTTCGACTCGAACATTGCCTGTTCGCCCGTTCGCCGAACAACGAACAATTTGGGGTGTTCGCGGCAAATTCGAAAAGTCTATGGGAGAAATCTAAAGTGCTAATTATAAAGGCTTATATGCAAGTTATTGTCCTAAAAAGTGTTTGGGGACCTGGGTCCTGCCCCAGGGGACATGTATCAATGCAAAAAAAAGTTTTAAAAGCGTCCGTTTTTTTAGGAGCAGTGATTTTAATAATGCTTAAAATGAAAAAATAAAAGTGAAATATTCCTTTACATTTCGTACCTGGGGGGTGTGTATGATATGCATGTAAAGTGGCGCATGTTTCCCGTGCTTAGAACTGTCTCTGCACAAAGTGTCATTTTTGAAGGAAAAAAAGTCATTTAAAACTCACTCGCGGCTATTAATGATTTGTCGGCTTTTATCAATACATAGAAAAGTCATTGATAAAAAATAAAAAAAAAAGCGTGGGGGTTCCCCCAAATTAAATTACCAGGCCCTTTAGGTCTGGAATGGATATTAAGGGGAACCCCGACGCAAATTTAAAAAAAAAATGGCGTGGGGTTCCCCCTAAATATCCATACCAGGCCCTTGAGATCTGGCATGGATTTTAAGGGGAACTCCACCCCAATTTTTTTTAAAAATGGTGTGGAGTCCCCCCAAAAATCCATACCAGACCCTTATCCGAGCACGCAACCTGGCCGGCCGCAGGGGAAGAGGGGGGGACGAGAGAGCGGCCCCCCTCCCTCCTGAACCGTACCAGGCCACATGCCCTCAACATGGAGAGGTTGTCCCCATGTTGATGGGGACAAGGGCCTCATCCCCACAACCCTTGCCCGGTGGTTGTGGGGGTCTGCGGGCGGGGGGCTTATCGGAATCTGGAAGACCCCTTTAACAAAGGGGACCCCCAGATCCCGGCCCCCCCATGTGAATTGGTAAGGGGTACATTGTACCCCTACCATTACACGAAGAAAGTGTCAAAAAATGTAAATAAAAAAACACACACCTTGGGAAAGTCCTTTATTAAAAAAAAAGATATATAAAAAAAAAAAAACATTCCAGCGATGAAATCCAGTGTTCCGCGGCGATCCCGATGTCCAGCGCTGTCCATCATTGGTTGTGCCTGTGCAGACCTGATGGGGAACTTCCTCCGCTGTGTTTTAAATGTATAGACCCGCCCCTTCTAAAGTTCCCCATCAGGTCCGCTCAGCGGACCACATGCGAAACATGAGAAGGGGCGGGTCTATACAAGTATTACACAGCGAATGAAGTTCCCCATCAGGTCCGCCCCCTCGGTATGTCCGACCCCGCCTACGTCATTGGCCTGAGCGGGGAACTTCCTTCACTGTGTAATTTAAATTTACACAGTGAAGGAAGTTTCCCGCTCAGGCCAATGACGTAGGCGGGGTCCGACATACCGAGGGGGCGGACCTGATGGGGAACTTCGTTCGCTGTGTAATACATGAATAGACCCGCCCCTTCTCTCGTTCCCCATCAGGTCCGCTCAGCGGACCAGATGCTGAACATGAGAAGGGGCGGGTCTATACATGTATTACAAAGTGAGAGAAGTTCCCCATCAGGTCCGCCCCCTCGGTATGTCGGACCCCGCCTACGTCATTGGCCTGAGCGGGAAACTTCCTTCACTGTGTAAATGGGGGCATGTGGCCTGGTACGGTTCAGGAGGGAGGGGGGGCGCTCTCTCGTCCCCCCCCTCTTCCCCTGCGGCCGGCCAGGTTGCGTGCTCGGATAAGGGTCTGGTATGGATTTTTGGGGGGACTCCACGCCATTTTTTTTTTCATTTGGGGTGGAGTTCCCCTTAAAATCCATGCCAGATCTCAAGGGCCTGGTATGGATATTTAGGGGGAACCCCACGTCATTTTTTTTTAAATTTGCGGCGGGGTTCCCCTTAATATCCATTCCAGACCTAAAGGGCCTGGTAATTGAACTTGGGGGAACCCCCACGCTTTTTTTTTTTTTTATCAATGACTTTTCTATGTATTGATAAAAGCCGACAATTTATTAATTGCCGCGAGTGAGTTTTAAATGACTTTTTTTCCTTCAAAAATGACACTTTGTGCAGGGACAGTTCTAAGCACGGGAAACATGCGCCACTTTACATGCATATCATGCACACCCCCCAGGTACGAAATTTAAAGGAATATTTCACTTTTATTTTTTCATTTTAAGCATTATTAAAATCACCGCTCCCGTAAAAACTTCTATTTTTTAAACCTTTTTTTGCATTGATACATGTCCCCTGGGGCAGGACCCGGGTCCCCAAACACTTTTTAGGACAATAACTTGCATATAAGCCTTTATAATTAGCACTTTAGATTTCGAACGTTCGAGTCCATTGTATTTAATAGGGTTCTAAAGTTCACACGAACATTCTGTCTGTTCACAGGTTCTGGTGCGAACCGAACAGGGGGGTGTTAGGCTCATCCCTGCCCCTGCCTAACCTTCGCTCTCCCTGCACACATGGTTTAGCAAAGAATATGACACTGACACTCTCCCTGCCTATCCTTCTCTCTCCCTGCACACAAGGTTTAGCAAAGAATATGACACTGACACTCTCCCTGCCTATCCTTCTCTCTCCCTGCACACAAGGTTTAGCAAAGAATATGACACTGACACTGTCCCCTGCCTATCCTTCTCTCTCCCTGCATACAAGGTTTAGCAAAGAATATGACACTGACACTCTCCCTGCCTATCATTCTCTCTCCCTGCACACAAGGTTTAGCAAAGAATATGACACTGACACTCTCTCTGCCTATCCTTCTCTCTCCCTACACACAAGGTTTAGCAAAGAATAGCACAATGACACTGTCCCTGCCTATCCTTCTCTTTCCCTGCGCCGGAATACACTACACAAGGCTGCCGCGCTGGCGGCCTTTTATAGTGTGGGGCGTGTGCTATACCCCCTGAGCTATAATTGGCCACAGGCAACCTGCCTGTGGCCAATTATGGCTCTCCTAGCTGCCGGCGCTGTGATTGGCCAAGCATGCGGGGTCACAGTGCATGCTTGTCCAATCACAGCGCCAGGATTGCACTGTGATGGCGCAGTGTATTGTGGGCCGTTCGCGTCACTCGAATTTGGCGCGAACGGCCCAAACATCCGATGTTCGGGTCGAACGTATGTTCAACTCGAACACCGAGCTCATCCCTAATTATTATGGGTAGACCCTTTCCCACCCCTTGGGCTAAGAACACCCCTTATCTTGGAAGCAGAAGATCTTGATCAGATAAGGGAGGAAAAATGTCAGAAAGTTAATTGAAACTTTAGACCAAGTTTAAAGAAATGTTGCTCGCACATCTCTTCCTTTTCTTCACAGAAACCAAAACATCCCTTTCGAGTAGAGGTCGAAGTAGGAGTAGGACCAAAAGCAGGAATATCCCCTTGGACCTCCTACCACAGTAGTCGCGTTGACCCAGACAGCCATCCTAGTGGAGAATTCCCAAGCCTGGATCCATGCCAGTCGAGTAAAAAAGGTCAAGGTGGATTGTGCGAAGCAAGACAAAGACGCAGATAAAGCTTCAGTTCCTGGACCAATGAGGTGAAGCAGGTGTTGTAAATCCTCGAAAAGCGAATACAGCAAATTGACTTTGTTTACTGCTCAGGATTCTGAGAAACTTTGGACACTCCTGGGGGTGACCACACTTTCAGTGTTTCCCCCAACATGGATCAAAGCTCTAGCCACACTAAAAGACATGCTAAAGTGAAAAGAGAGATCGGTGAAAGTTTTACAGACAAAATGTCATTGTTAAAGTTTAAATATGCTTATGCTAGGAAATCAGGATATGACAAATGTTGAATATGTAGTAAACTCCACCCGGGTACCACTAGAATCCCTTTAATGGCGGTGCCTTTAAGGCTTCACTCCTCTTCTAAAAGGGTACCCCACCTATTCCCACCTATTTGTCTTACTGATGTCACAAGGACATTTTCAAACAACACTTTTGTGTTCCAAACCATGGGTAGAAGCCACTCCCCAGATTTGTGCTTTAAGTTAGGTAATTCCACAAGAGGTTTTTATAACCGAGGTCGGAAACCCCCATGACGCGTTAGAGGGGGCGGGGTGACCTGAAGGGCCTGGAAATTGAATTTGGGGGGACCCCCACGCATTTTTTTTGAATCAATGACTTTTAATGACTGTTCTCTGTATTGCCGGGAGCTGACAATTCATTATAGCCGCGAGTGCTTTTAAATGACTTTTTTTCCTTCAGAAATGACACTTTGTGCAGGGACAGTTCTAAGCACGGGAAACAAGTGCTACTTTACAGGCATACTATACACCCCCCCCCCCCGGTATGAAATTTAAAGGAATATTTCACTTTTATTGTTTCACTTTAAGCATTATTAAAATCGCTGCTCCCGAACAAACTGCCGTTTTTAAAACTTTTATTTGCATTGATACATGTCCCCTGGGGCAGGCCCCAGGTCCCCAAATAATTTGTATGACAATAACTTGCATATTAACCTTTAAAATTAGCACTTTTGATTTCTCCCATAGACATTTAACGGTGTTCCGCGGCTTTTCAAAATTGGCGCGAACACCCCAAATTGTTCGCTGTTCGCCGAACGGGCCAATGTTCGAGTCAAACTCATGTTCGACTCGAACATAAAGCTCATCCCTACTCTCAACTTCCAAGGAAATAATTACCAGCTTTTTGCAGACTTGTCCCAACTTACAATCAATAAAAGAATGCCTTTAAAACCACTACTGCAAGTATTACAACTTAATCAAAATACGTATCAATGGGGTTTTCCCTTCTCAGTACGTTTCACATTCCAAGGCTCCAAATTTACATGTCGTTCTGCAAACGACCTTCAAGCTACTCTTCAAAACATGCACCTGCTGAACCCAACGCAAAATCAGGAAACCACAAGATGTAGATCAACATCATCTTCTCCAAATAAATCCTTTGCGTTGCCAAGGAGAAATGAACACCAGAGCTCACACGAAATAGGCCAATATGCATCACCTGACCAAGTCCCGGAGGATTCTATGGACTGAAGAATATTATATACTCATATTTCTCTTTCTAATTTCTGGAGAAATCCACCAACCCTTACTATCTATTTTACATTTGACCTCATATTAGTTTTTACCATATTTAGACGCATTGAGTTACGTTAATATGAAAATGTGTTGTTTTTCTCATTTTCTTATCTCCATACTTTTTTGATACATTTTCCATCTATCTCTGGTCCAAAAAGGCAACTGATCAGTTCTAGTATCTTTTTATCTTTTCTATAGTCATTCATCACCTTAATGAGGTTCTTTAAGTATCATAGTTCTTAATATAACGTATTATAATTACTGCTCTACTTCAGATCCAAGATAAATGTTTTAATGATCAATTGGATCACTTGTTAGTAGTAATGTTTCTTTTCCATTAGTCAAAAATGAGGGGAGCAAGAGGTTGGGACTTTACATGAAGCACGTGATTGTAAAAAAGTAGATTTGGTGAACATATAGGAAGTTTATTGATTGTTATATAGTATAAACATAATTATATTTGTAATATCAAATATAGACGATAAAATGGTAATAACAATAAACATAATAATAACATTGGTATCTCATGATTAGTGTTGAGCGGACCCGAACTGTAAAGTTCGGGTCCGTACCGAATTTTGGCGTTTTCCCGACCCCGGACCCGGACCCGGATTTTGCGCTAAAGTCCGGGTTCGGGTTCGGATTCGGGAATTTAATGGCGCAGTTAGAAATGCTTCAGGGGCCAGCCAATCACCATTTGATTAGCTGGTGTGCCCTTAGAAGCCATCATAGCCATGCCTACTAATGGCATGGCTGTAATTGGTCAGTGCAACATGTGACCCAGCATGTGACCAGCTTCTATATAAGAAAGAGGCACACAGCACAGATCGTCACTCTGCTTTTAGACAGTGTAGGGAAAGGATCCTGGCTGCTGTTGCTGTGAGGGAGAGAATAGGAGTTAGTCCTGATTCTGCAATCTACTGATAGAAAAGATAGGGAGACAGTGTAGTGTAGTGTAGTGTAGGGGCAGGATCCTGTTTGTGCTTTCAGGGAGAGAGATTTAGATAGGAGTCCAGATTGAGAGATATAATAGCTCAGCGATCTGCATAGGTTTATCTGTTTGTGTTGCAAGCTCAGTGCACCAGCACTGCATTACGTTGAGTGATACACCTATTCCATACTGTGGCTGTATTGTGCTCTTGCTAAAAGACCTATTTTGGTCAGAAAAAAAAAAAAAAAGGCACTTTATTGTGCTTTTGCTAAAAAGACCCATTTTTGGGCCCCAAAAAAAAAAAAAGGCACTTTATTGTGCTGTTGCAAAAAAAAAAAAGGCACTTTGTTGTGCGCAAAAAAGACCTATTTTTGGGCAAAAAAAATATTTTGCAGTGTATATCTCTAGTGTGAAATAACCAATTTCTATATATTTTTCTTGTACTATGCTATACTAAAAAAAAAACAAAAACTTTTTTTTGAATAGCATTCTCTGCAGCTGTGCGATTCAGCGGTTATTGACTGTGGTTGTGTTGTGCTCTTTCAAAAAACGCCATTTAGGGCCACAGAAAATATTTTGCAGTGTGAAATACACATGTGGAGGTGTGTAAAATAAACAATTTCTATATATTGTACAGTGCTATACTAAAAAAAACAACATTTTTTTTGAATAGCATTCTCTGCACTTCTATAGCTGTGTGATTCAGTGGTTAAATACTGTGGTTGTGTTGTGCTCTTTCAAAAAACGCCATTTAGGGCCACAGAAAATATTTTGCAGTGTGAAATACACATGTGGAGGTGTGTAAAATAAACAATTTCTATATATTGTACAGTGCTATACTACAAAAAACAAAATTTTTTTTGAATAGCATTCTCTGCACTTCTATAGCTGTGCGATTCAGTGGTTAAATACTGTGGTTGTGTTGTGCTCTTTCAAAAAACGCCATTTAGGGCCACAGAAAATATTTTGCAGTGTATATCTCTAGTTGTGTGAAATAACCAATTTCTATATATTTTTCTTGTACTATGCTATACTAAAAAAAAAAAAAAAAACTTTTTTTTGAATAGCATTCTCTGCAGCTGTGCGATTCAGCGGTTATATACTGTGGTTGTGTTGTGCTCTTTCAAAAAACGCCATTTAGGGCCACAGAAAATATTTTGCAGTGTGAAATACACATGTGGAGGTGTGTAAAATAAACAATTTCTATATATTTTCCTTGTACTGTGCTATACTAAAAAAAACAACCTTTTTTTTTGAATAGCATTTTCTGTAGCTGTGCGATTCAGCGGTTACGTGCTGTGGGTGTGTTGTGGTCTGGCAAAAAACGCCATTTAGGGCCACAGAAAATATTTTGCAGTGTGAAATACACATCTGGAGGTGTGTGTAAAAAAACAATTTATATATATTTTCCTTGTACTGTGCTATACTAAAAAAAAAAACCTTTTTTTTTTTAATAGCATTTTCTGCAGTTCTGTAGCTGTGCGTTTCAGCCATTACGTACTGTGGGTGTGTTGTGGTCTTCCAAAAAACGCCATTTAGGGCAAGATCCTAAATTTGGAAAATATGAGGGGAAGGTCAAAGGGACGTGGTGGCCCCGGTCGTGGTGCTGCTGGTGGAGCTCCTGTTGCAGGGAGAGGATGTGGTGGATCTGTGCCAGCTACACGCACAAGTGAAACACCTTCCTCAGGTGCGAGTAGGCGACCGAGCCTGCGGCGGTATTTTGTCACGCCTAATGAGGCTGTACCAATGTTTAGGCCAGGACAAGTACAGGCGATAGTAGATTGGGTTGCTGACAGTGCCTCGGGTTCCTTCACATTGTCTCCCACCCACTCTTCTGCTGAAAGATCAGAGTTGGCACCTGAAGCCCATGTCCATCAGTCTTTCACCCCACCCCCTTGCAAATCAGCCAAGCAGTCTGAGCCCCAAATCATGCAGCAGTCTCTTCTGCTTTTAGATGACTCTGTTAGCAGGGTTTCCCAGGGCCATCCACCTAGCCCTGCCCCAGAAGTGGAAGAGATTGAGTGCACCGATGCCCAACCACTTATGTTTCATGATGGGTACATGGGAGGACCATCGCAGCACATCTCGGATGATGACGAAACACAGGTGCCAACTGCTGCTGCTTTCGCAATTGTGCAGACAGACATGGAGGGCAGGGGTGAAGACTGGGTGGAAGATGATGTGGAGGACGATAAGGTCCTCGACCCCACATGGAATCAACGTTATGCAGGTGACCAGTGTAGTTCGGAGGAAGAGGCGGTGGTCGCACAGAGCCACCAGCACAGCAGAAGAGGGAGCAGGGTGCAAAAACGGAGCATTCGTCCCCTAGACAGTACATCTGCTACTGCCCAACGCAGCAAGGGACCGAGCACACCAAAGCCAGGTCCAAGGACTTCCCTAGCGTGGCAGTTCTTCACACAGTGTGTTGATGACAAGACACGAGTGGTTTGCACGCTGTGCAATCAGAGCCTGAAGCGAGGCATAAACGTTCTCAACCTGAGCACAAGCTGCATGACCAGGCATCTAAGTGCAAAGCACGAGCTGCAGTGGAGTAGACACCTCAGAAACCAAGAAAGGTCTCTGGCTCCTCCTGCTTCCTCTTCTGCTGCAGTCTCGGCCTCTTCATCCACCTCTGTAGTGACAGTGGCACCTGTCACCCCGCAAACAGAGGATCTGCCAGCAACACTACCACCTGGGTCACCGACCATCTCCACAATGTCCCATGGAAGCGTTCAGCTCTCTATCTCCCAAACATTGGAGCGGAAGAGGAAGTACCCCCCTAGCCACCCGCGATCCCTGGCCCTGAATGCCAGCATTTCAAAATTCCTGGCCTTTGAAATGCTGTCATTCCGTCTGGTGGAGACGCAGAGTTTTAAAAGCCTGATGGCATTGGCTGTCCCGCAGTACGTCGTGCCCAGCCGCCACTACTTTTCCAGGCGAGCCATCCCTTCCCTGCACAACCAGGTGGGGGACAAAATCAGGTGTGCACTGCGCAACGCCATCTGTGGCAAGGTCCACCTAACTACGGATGCGTGGACCAGTAAGCATGGTCAGGGACGTTATATCTCCCTAACAGCACACTGGGTAAATGCAGTGGCTGCTGGGCCTGAGGCAGATAGCGGTTTGGCGCATGTCCTTCCACCACCGAGGATTGCAGGGCGCTTTAGTTTGCCTCCTGTTGCTAACTCCTCCTTCTCCGCTTCCTCATCCTCTACCGCCTCCTCATCCATTCAGCGTAACACCTTCACCACCAACTTCAGCACAGCCAGGGGTAAACGACAGCAGGCAGTTTTAAAACTTTCCTGTTTGGGGGAAAATCCCCACACCGCGCAGGAGTTGTGGAGGGACATGGAACAACAGACCGATGAGTGGTTGCTGTCAGTGAGCCTCAAGCCCGGCCTGGTGGTGTGCGATAATGGGCGAAATCTCGTAGCAGCTCTGGGTCTAGCCGGTTTGACGCACATCCCTTGCCTGGCGCATGTGCTGAACTTGGTGGTCCAGAGGTTCCTTAAAAATTACCCCAATATGCCAGAGCTGCTGCAGAAAGTGCGGGCTGTGTGTGCGCACTTTCGGCGTTCTCACCCTGCTGCTGCTCGCCTGTCAGCGCTGCAGCGTAACTTCGGCCTTCCAGCTCACCGCCTCATATGTGACGTGCCCACAAGGTGGAACTCCACCTTGCACATGCTGGCCAGACTGTGCGAGCAGCAGCAGGCAATAGTGGAGTTTCAGCTGCAGCAATCACGCGTGAGTCGCTCTGCGGAACAGCACCACTTCACCACCAATAACTGGGCCTCCATGCGAGACCTGTGTGCCTTGTTGCGCTGTTTCGAGTACTCCACCAACATGGCCAGTGCCAATGACGCCGTTCTCAGCGTTACTATCCCAGTTCTATGCCTCCTTGAAAAAACGCTTCGTGCGATGATGGAAGAGGATGTGGCACAGGAGGATGAGGAGGAGGAGGAGGAAGCGGGATCATTTCAAAGGCTTTCAGGGCAGTCTTTCACAAGTGGCTACGAGGGTGGGTTCCTGCACCAACAAACGCCAGGTACACAATTGTCCGGCAGAAAGGGCACAGTTCTGGAGGATGACGAGGTGGAGGAGGAGATGGAGGAGGAGGAGGAGGAGGAGGAGCCATGTTCACAGCAGGGTGGCACTCAGACCAGCTCATGGCCATTACTGGTGCGTGGCTGGGGGGATACAGAGGACACAGACGATACACCTCACACAGAGGACAGCTTTTCTTTGCCTCTGGGCAGCCCGGCACACATGAGCGATTACATGCTGCAGTGTTTCCGCAACGACAGCCGAGTTGCCCACATTTTAACTGGTGCTGATTACTGGGTGGCCACCCTGCTGGATCCCCGTTACAAGGACAACGTACCGTCCTTAATTCCCTCACTGGAGCGGGATCGTAAGATGCGCGAGTACAAGCGCACGCTGGTAGACGCGCTGCTGGTGGCATTCCCACCTGACAGCGGGCGTACGGTGGAAGCACAAGGCGAAGGCAGAGGAGGAGGAAGAGGTCGCCAACGCAGCCGGGGCACCGGCAGCACCTCAGAAGGCAGGGTTAGCATGGCCGAAATGTGGAAAAGCTTTGTCAGCACGCCACAACAACCAGCACCACCAGCTGAGATGGAACGTCTTAGCAGGAGGCAGCATTTCACCAACATGGTTGAGCAGTATGTGTCCACAGGCCTACACGTACTGGATGACGGGTCTGCCCCCTTTAACTTCTGGGTCTCCAAATTGGGCACATGGCCTGAGCTTGCCGTTTATGCCTTGGAGGTGCTGGCCTGCCCTGCAGCCAGTGTATTATCTGAACGTGTATTTAGCACGGCAGGGGGCGTTATCACAGACAAGCGCAGCCGCCTGTCCAGAGCCAATGTGGACAAGCTCACGTTCATTAAAATGAACCAGGCATGGATCCCACAGGACTTGTCCGTACCTTGTGCAGAATAGACATGTATACCGGTGTTGTGACAAAAACTGTCCGGCCATCGGATTGTGCCCGGCCCGTACTGCGCAGGCGCAGCGCTTGCGCAGTACAGAGGACAAGGAGATTCACAAAATCTCCGAAGATGAACGGCGCCTGCGCTGTGAGTGCAGGTTCAAGCCCCACCATCCAAGAGGACATACGGTAGCACATAGTAACAGGGCCCCTCACGGGCTCGCTTCGATCGCGGCCTTGCTTGGCTCGGCTTGAACCACGGATGGTGTGGCCTTCACCTGAACTCAACACGCAGGCGCCGTTAGTCTTGGGAGATTTTTGAAATCCCCTTGTCCTACATACTCAGCAAGCGCAGTACAGGGCGGACACTATTCGACAGGGGACAGAATTCGACACATCACCGGCCTTACCCAGCCATTGTTGTATTTTTGAACCAGTGTTGGCTACCTCGTCCTCCTCCACCGCCGCTTCCACCTACACAGCCACATCCACCGCCACCTCAACCTCCTACTCCATATGGACCTTGTCCTGCTAGGCCAAGATTAAAATTTTTATTTTATTTTTTTGTAGCGCACAGATCCTTTCCCCCTTACCTGCCTTTATGTTGTTGGCTCTTCGCAGGAGGGGGAAAGGCACACCGCACTACCAGCCCGTATCCTCCTATATAAAGAGGTTGAGCGGTGTACTTGACGGGCCGTGTCCACAGCCGGAGTCAAAACTCCTCCAGAGGATGATTCTCACCTCTACTGTAGGTAGAGGCAAGTCCTTTAATTGCCAGTAAAGTCAATGTCCACACCAGCTGAAACTCCAACTCTTATTCTCTCATGGCAAAATAAACTGTACTCAGATAGAAAAGGTTAGAGCAAAGAAACAGGACAGCTTAAGGTGTGGAGGAGGTCCAGGCACAAACGTAGCACATTCACTTCACTGCTTAGGTTTCTCAAACAGTTTTTGGCGCACGGTCTCTGCCACAGACATTGAGGTTGGTCTCTGCCACAGACCGGGTGTACAAGGCCCCTGCCACGGGCCTGGAGAACTTTGGTCTCAGCCACAGACCAGGGTGTATAAGGCCCCTGCCACGGGCCGGTTGAATAAGGCCTCTGATACAGTCAAGGTGACCTTGAGCTTCTCCTTCTACGAACCTAGCCCATATCAAGGGGAAGACATCTCTCCAGGGAGTCAACAGACCATTCCTTCACCGTGACTCCCGCATCGGTCCATCAGAATGATCCTCCCTTCCCTGGAACAGGGTCCCCTACACGAGGCGGCTCTGGACTCCAGGCTTTACTCCCGCCCCTAGGCCTCCATACCCAGGGCAGCAAGAACTCCAGGATAGTACCTCACCCCGGGCTAAAGGTGCCCGAGATGGAACAGGAACACATGCACCCAGGCCGAAGGCACCTGGGCGCGGACCCCACTGGACATCAGCCCCCAGGCCAAAGGTCTGCCCCTTTTATATGCTCTCCCGGCATGCACAGCAGGTTCCCCGCCCCGCTGTACTACTGCCAAGAGGGGACACAAAAGGCGCCACCTGTAGGCCGCAGGGAACTGCACACCAATACTGTCCCCCGAGGACAAAATGGTCCATGAATCCTACAGAATTAGGGTATTTGAGCCTATTTACCACTCAAACACTTTCCTTAAATTTAGCACCCCGCTACATTTTTATTTCAAAGTATTTTATTTTCCCACTAGCTTATCCATTAAATTAAATAATTTATTCCAGAAAGGGCGTATTCTGGGGCATTCCCACCATATGTGTGGCATTGTGCCGTTGAGTTTCTGAGGTTCTTAATGACTTCCTGTACCTCTTCTGCTGAAAAGGGGGCCTCCAGCATATTTTTTTATTTTTTAATTTTTTTTATGTTCTTTTAAGTTATTTCCTATCCACATTTGTTTGCAGAGCACTTGCCATGTTCTTAACAACATTTTGCTGCCATTTGCAGCCCTCTAGCCCTTTCCATTACTTTTTTAGAGCCTTTTTAGTCGTCAGAAGTCCGGGTCCCCATTGACTTTAATGGGGTCCGGGTCCGGGTTCGGGTTAAAGTTCGGTCCCGAATCCGAACTTTTTTCCGAAGTTCGGCCGAACCCGCCGGACCCGAATATCCAGCTACCCGCTCAACTCTACTCATGATTAAGGATGAGCTTTATGTTCGAGTTGAACTCATGTTTGACTTGAACATTGGCTTTTTGCCCGTTTGGCGAACAGCGAACAATTTGGGGTGTTTGCGGCAAATTCGAAAAGCCGCGGAACACCCATTAAAAGTCTATGGGAGAAATATAAAGTGCTAATTTTAAAGGTTAATATGCAAGTTATTGTCATAAAAAGTGTTTGGGGACCTGGGTCCTGCCCCAGGGGACATGAATCAATGCAAATTTTTTTTTAAAAACTGCCGTTTTTTCAGGAGCAGTGATTTTAATAATGCTTAAAGTGAAACAATAAAAGTGAAATATTCCTTTAAACTTCGTACCTGGGGGGTGTCTAAATTATGCCTTTAAAGTAGCGCATGTTTCCCGTGTTTAGAACAGTCTCTGCACAAAATGTAATTTCTGAAGGAAAAAAAGTAATTTAAAAGCACTCGCGGCTATAATGAATTGTCGGTCCCGGCAATACAAAGAAAAGTCATTGAAAGTCATTGAAAAATAAAAAATAAAATGCGTGGGGGTCCCCCCAAATTCAATTACCAGGCCCTTCAGGTCTGGTATGAATATTAAGGGAAAGCCTGCGTCAAATAAAAAAAAATGACGTGGGGTTCCCCCCAAATATCCATACCAGGCCCTTCCAGATTCTGATAAGCCCCCCGTCCGCAGACCCCCACAACCACCGGGCAAGGGTTGTGGGGATGAGGCCCTTGTCCCCATCAACATGGGGACATGGTGCTTTGAGGGGTCACAGACCCCCAAAGCATCCTCCCCATGTTTACGGCATGTGGCCTGGTACGGTTCAGGAGGGGGGCGCTCTCTCATCCCCCCTCTTTTCCTGCTGCCTGCCAGGTTGCGTGCTCGGATAAAGGGTCAGGTACGAATTTTTTGGGGGAACTTCACGCAATTTTTTTTTATTTGCCGTGGAGTTCCCCCGGAAGGGCCTGGTATGGATATTTGGGGGGAACCCCACATCATTTTTTTTTCCCCTTAATATCCATACCAGACCTGAAGGGCCTGGTAATTGAATTTGGGGGGACCCCCACGCATTTTTATATTTTTTATCAATGACTTTTAATGACTGTTCTCTGTATTGCCGGGAGCCGACAATTCATTATAGCCGCGAGTGCTTTTAAATTACTTTTTTTCCTTCAGAAATGACACTTTGTGCATGGGAAACAAGCGCTACTTTACAGGCATATTATACACCCCCCGGTATGAAATTTAAAGGAATATTTCACTTTTATTGTTTCACTTTAAGCATTAATAAAATCACTGTTCCCGAAAAAACGTCAGTTTTTAAAACTTTTTTTTGCATTGATACATGTCCCCTGGGGCAGGACTCGGGTCCCCAAACACTTTTTATGACAATAACTTGCATATAAGACTTTAAAATGAGCACTTTAGATTTTTCCTGTTCGAGTCCCATAGACTTTAATGGTGTTCGGAGGTTCGAACAAATTTATTGCCTATTCGCATATTCTGATGCGAACCGAAATGGGGGGTTTTCGGCTCATCCCTACTCATGATATAAGCACAATAATATTCCACAGTTCATCATGAGCAAGGTTATATAAATGTCAGGAATCGGATGTGATCAGAACTATGTGGACTGCAACAGAGGAAACCGCAAACAGAAATAGGTTAAGTAAATCGTTTATTTAAGATAAATAAATATAAATGTGAATACACCAACAGTACAAAAGTGAACAACCAAACAACCAAACAGTGACAATAACCAACCAGCATAAGTAGTAAAGGGGGAACCAGAATCGTAGTCAAGCCAGGCCAGAATCATTAACGGGAGATCAGCAGATGGGGGGCCAGGAGTGGACAGACAGGGACAAGCAGAGGGCAATCAGGCTGAAGTGCAAGGATCCAGGGATAAGGAACAGAAACAACAGGTTCAGGTCCAGGTTTAGGTTCAGGTTCAGGAGAAAGGAGTCAGGGTTCAGGTAGACAGGCTGCAGGTCAGGGCACGAGGACGATACCAGGGAAGTGTATGTGTGCACTTGCCGGGTATTTATACTATACCTGCAAACAGGCTCAGGTGACCCCTGATTGCAGGAAGTAACATCTGCACCACACTGCCAGGATCCATCCGCTGGTGGATGCCGGTACTGCGGCCCAAGGATGACATAACACCAGCGGAGAGAAGTTCCCCTGACAGTTCAAAACTGCCAGGAGACACCTGCTGTTGGACCTCAGTACCCGCGCGCCAGATGATAGATATTACCAGCGGATGGAACCTTTTCTTACAATAAAACCATAAAAGTGGGGTAGTGCCTGCAGGACCTGTGGCCTCACTAGTCCTGTAAAGGTAGGTAATGCATAGCAACTGTAGAGATTGCGGTAAATATTGGTAGAAACACAGCATGTAGTAGCTCTACGCGTTTCATGGCTTTTTAGCCACTCGTCAGGAATAAGAGTGTGATGTGTCTAGAATGAAAACTATTATATATGAATAGTCTAGTATATAAAAACATGAACAGGGGTAGGGTAAAGGGGACCCCACACCAAGTGCATGCTTACATACTGTAGTTTGTGTGTTGGTGCCGCTCTAAGGGATAAGAGGGTACCTGAACATGGTGATAACAAAATGGTTAAAGCTAAAACTGATATGTTTGAAAAAACTCATGATGAAAATGGGTTATTGCAGTCTGGCTATGACAGGTGTGAAGGTGTTCATGCGTTTAATGAAGCGCCACCAGAGCAAGGTGGTGAGAGTGTGGTATTGCAGCCTGCTCTGGTTTAAAATGTATTTACACAGTCTGATTTGAACAAAAGTAACATGTGCAATGTGTCTGTTGCTGAGCCATTCTATACCTCTGGGTCTCTTCGTGCAGTTGGAGCCATACTGTGTGATACCTCTGGGGGCCCAGAGATAACAGACTGGGACAGGTGGGCAAAAGACCTGTTGGCTTTGTTGGAAAAGGCCTCTGTTGGTAAGAGTGGAGCAGACATGATTTCTGCAGTGCCAGATGAAGGACCTGCAGAGCAACTTATATGCAATGATGCACTTGCTGCTGCAGATGATGTTGCTCCTGAGATGGAAGCGCCAAGTAAGGGCGAATGCACAGAGGAGGTCATGTCTGTGATCCACAAAGGGTCTAATGATGTGGTAATGGTTGATGCCGTGCCAAATGAACTAGTGTTAGTGGAAGTGCCAGATGGCACAGCAATAAATGAAGTGATTGTAGTCACAGGTCCAAATTTTATTTTATGCGATGATGGTCAGGGGTCAGGACAGTTGCTGGCAGAGGATCTCATGCCAATGGGGTTTGTGTACAGTGAAGCTGCCATAGACAACCACTCTGCTGGGTGCAGTTCCTCTCCAGACACTGCCCTGCCAAACATGGGTGAAATGAAATATGACAAACGCATTGATATTTCTGACCATAATGGAAAATGCAGCGCATTGGCAATTTTTGATAGTTTGATTACCATGGGTGACAAAAATGATGGCAGACCTGATGGTCAAGGTGATGCGGTTGCTGCTAATCCAAAAAAATGTGTGGCAATAAATGGTGTGACTGACTTAGAAGAGGTAAAAGGTACAGCAGAATTAGGCCCCCTACAGGTTCAGGAGGGTAATTCTTAGGAAGGTTTCCTGGGGTTTGAAGAACTTCTAGGATCTGAGAAGGATCCTAGTAAACAATGGTCGGAAGGAAATAGTCCAAAGCGCAGCAAGGTGTCACATGACTTAGAAATCTCAGAGTGGCAAGACAGTCAGGATGTCCTTCAGAGGGAGACTTAGACGAGGCTGCAGTCTTATGAGGATGTTAGTGATGAAACTGCCAGAATGAAGCATGCAATGTACATGGGGAAACAAGTGACGTTAAGTTTGGACAGTAAGGGGGTGCCCGTGCATAGAGCTCAGAGAGAAACCAGTGTCACCTCAATAAAAGAGCCCCCGCTTATCACTAAACAAGTGTTTAAAAATCTGATCCCTTCCAAATTAAATAAAGGGAAAAGGGGTGGTCTCTCGGAAATTGAGGGAGCTCTTGGTAACCTCAATGGTATCGGACCCTTAAAGCTCAGAAATCAACCTCGGGTGCAAAAAGGCGCCAAGAGTAGTAAACTCCCTACTGATAAGATGGCTAGTGTAGGTCCAAGGGAAATAAAAAGACATCGCTTTTGGAAGCGAACACGCAAAAAGATATGGGAGTGTCTTTGCAGAGCCCGAGTAAACGTAGCAGGGGGATGTGGAGAAAGTCACCTGATGGGACAAGATTTGGCCCATGTGGGTGGTAGCTGGCATGGTCATGCCAAAGTGAGGAGGTTGGACTGGTGTGTTCTGCCCTCTGGGTCAAGACAGGAGGGGTATGTGGTAGTGTGGTACCCCACCAGTGTAGTGACCCAGAATTCTCAACTGGACGGGTTGAGGGGCTCCAGGAAGCTTATAATGTACAGAGGAAACGGGCGTTTCGGTTTCCTCATTATTTTATAAAGTCCACTTTGGGATCTGGAGCTTGGGGATTTCGTAGAGATCCGGGTGGGATGAAATCCCCAGTCCTGGGTCCAGATTTTGGGATTTACCAGCACACTGACTGGTCAGGTGTGTGCTGGCCTATTTGTAGACACCTGACCATGGTTCTGGGCTCCACCCTCCCGAGGAGACCAGGCTTGCAAGGGAGAACCCAGAGTGTGCAGGTGTCCACTGAAGTAGCTAGAGAAGCTGGAGTAGCTAGAGAGTGCAGTCTGCACTGTGAAACCCAGAGACCTGAGTCTGAGGTTGCTGACAGGTGTCCGGAGGGCTCCATGTGGGAGCCTGAGCAGTGGGGCTGCTGCTGAAGAGAGCCAGGCGGCTCTGTATTTTCATTTGCACTTTTGCATGTGTGAGCCAGGAGGCTGAACATACAACTGTTTAATGTTGATGGTAAAAACGCCTGCGAGGGAAACCACATTTGTTTTCATTTCTGGAACTTTGTTTGAATTTCTTTAATAAAAGTGGGCCAACAAGCCCTCAAAAGGAAACATTTGTGTGGGACTGTTCTCGCTAGTGGGTGCTACACTTGAGCTAACAACCCCCAACATTACAAGGGGAAAAAAGGACAAGAGATCGAAGTGCGTGGAGTCCGGGGTGCAGAGACTCTTGAGTGCCAGAACCGCCCAGGGAGACGCTCATATAAGTATAAACACCACCACGGGGACAGCCCACCAAAGTCAAGCCGCGTAGCGGAGGGGGAGGAGGGGCGCTGTCAAATGGGCAATGGTGTGCCCGGCCAACCAGCATAATTATCTCTCCCGTTTGGCTTGTGAGCGTGGAAACCATCTGCACAGGCGCGTCAGCATCCAAAGGGCGCCGCACATCCAGCGTGGACTGCGTGAGGTTGACGCGCAGTGATGATGCATCCGCCCCCCCAGGCGTGCAGAGGTGGGGGAAGAGAGGAGGCCCATCAGGCGCGTCACAGCTCCCGGCAAAGAGGACAATCAAACAGACGGCATGGCAACCCGACCACACACACCACCAACAACGACAACAAACCAGAGTAAATACCAAAAGTAAACGATATAAGTTGTAAAAATATTGATGAGTAACATGATACTACTGGTAAAAAAATTGATCAAATACAACAGGAGAGGCCAGCATTAGGTCAATTGAATGCAAGGGGTGTAATAAAGCTAAGATGATAGCGCATAGCCACGTGCTTCCATCCCTATTAAATTGAAAAAATGGAGGAGATTTTTGGGACTTTACGTGAAGCCATGGCCTGGTAAGGCCAAGTATTTCCATCCCTGGTGACTTTGAATGAAACCATGGCCCGGTAAGGTCATGCATTTCCATCCCTATTGAAGTAAAAAATTAGGGGAGCAAAAAGGTGGGACTTTAAATGAAGCACGTGGTTGCAATCAGGTAGATTTGGTGAACATATAGAAAGTTTATTGATTGTTATATAGTATAAAAACAATTAGACTTCTAATATCAAATATAGACGATAAAATGGTAATAACAATAAACATAGTAATAACATTGGTATCTCATGATATAAGCACAATAACATTCCACAGTTCACCATGAGCAAGGTTATATAAAACCATAAAAGTGGGGTAGTGCCTGCAGGACTTATGGCATCACTAGTCCTGTAAAGATAGCTAATGCAAAGCGACTGTAGAGATCTAGGTAAATATTGGTAGAAACACGGCATGTAGTAGCTCTACGCATTTTGTGGCTTTTTAGCCACTCGTCAGGAGCAAGCGATTGATGTGTCTAGAATGAAAAGTATTATATATGAATAGTCTATTATATACAAACATGAACAGGGGTAGGGTAAAGGGGACCCCACACCAAGTGCTCCCCTCATTTTTTACTTCAATAGAGATGGAAATACATGACCTTACCGGGCCATGGTTTCATTCAAAATCCCCAGGGGTGGAAATATTTGGCCTTACCAGGCCATGGCTTTACAAAAGGTCCCCAAAATCTCCTCCATTTTTCCATTATTGGACCCCCAGTTCCTGCTAGGGCAATCATATTCTAGTTCCAAATATAATTATGAAATCTTGATACTAGTGGGCTTTACTGTTCTTTCAGGAATGTTCCTTGCGCTTCCTCTTTGCTACTGTCGGTTTGTTCATTACTACAGTGAATAATTGACAGTGGCCAATGTACCCTTGGGGGGAGTATTTTGCAACCCCCCCATGGATGTGTTATAAGATTATGTAGGTTTTATTTACTATTCAACTGAATAAAATTTGTGTTCAATTATTAGATCTTCTACCCTTTCCTTTCCTATCCTTCATTACCCCCCCTCCGGAGGCAAACCTATCCACACTAAGTTTTGGAATACATGATAACATATCGTATGCATTATTGACCCTATGGCTCCGTCAAATATATTATTCCTGAATGTTCAGGGCTTGAACATCCCACAAAAATGAACTAAAAACAAACCAAAACCTTTTGTTCTTTTGCCACTAGAAAAGCACATATTTCACTCCCGCTTGTCGGTTGCGATTTCAGCCGCAATTTCAGAGACATCTGTGCAGGTTTCTGCTGGCCGAAATTGCAAAAAGTAGTACAAAAACTACTTTTTAAAATCGGTGCAACGCCGTAGATGTGGCATTGCACCGATTAGGATGGTGCCATTGCCGGCAATTGAGGGCAAATGCCACTGATTTGACAAGTCAAATCGCATGTCAAAACGCACCAGTGTGAACCAGGGCTGAAAGAGATTAAAGACCCGGAAGGGCGCTACTTACTTCTAACAGGACATTTACATAATACTGCCATAACAGTAGTTTCATATTATGCCCCCAACAATAGCCCTACTTCTTTCCTTCCTCACCTTTTACAGGTAATCAAATCACACAAAATAGGAACTCTTTCCCTTTCTAGACAAATCACCTATATCCCAGTCAAATATCCCTGACATTCTTTTTCACAACTTATTACAAAACATAATTTAGTAGACTCCTGGCATGTACTAAATCCAACTAAAAGACAATTTACTCATTACTCACATCCCCATGGCTCATTCTCACGAATAGACCACATATTTTTAACTACAGGTATGGTGCCTGAAATTCTAACATCCAAAAGATTGCCAATCCCATGGTCAGATCAAAGTGCAATATTTACCGTTATAGCCTCTTTCATTACAAAAGCACATGATCCGACCTGGCTTCTTAGAGACTACCTGCTTAAAAATCTGACACATAAACTTAATTTCTTTCTCGTACATCACGGGACACAGAGCGACATAGTCATTACTAATGGGTTATATAGTTACCGTCAGGTGCTGGCACTGGCAACTTCCAAAACCGGAAGTACCCTCCCCTATATAAGCCCCTCCCATCCGGGAGCACCTCAGTTTTTTGCCAGTGTCTAAGGTGTTGGCCAAGAAGAAACATGTGTTTTTCACTGAGCTTGCGTACAGGTTCTTTTGGGCCTCAGTAAGCTATTCCGGATCCGACCAAAAAAGCTTCATAGCTAAACGGTCGGTACCCGGGCCTTGCAGAGAAGAGCAAGGTTCTGCCTGTAATGCTTCTCTTAGGAGAGCTGGACCCTGGGATCCAGAGCTCTGGTCATACCCACGACCAAGATGTTTTCTGTGCAGGGTGCTATACAGGTCCAGGGGAGTCGAATCCTTGGGAACCCGGTCCCTGAAGGTTTGATTACAATGCCTGCCGTGATAGGTGAAGTTTGGGCTTTTGTGGACCAAACAAAGTCCTGCGGCGGGGAACAGGTAAGTGGGGGCCCCCAGGAACTTGGTTCTATTGGGGGACCCCCAAGCCTAATTTGTCTTTCTGTCTGTTACCTAATGGTATTCCCGCAAGATTCTGTGCATGCCTGTAACTACTAAAAAAATGTAATAATTTTTAATGGTGGTCAAGAAAAAAAAAAAAAAAATGTTTTTTATATATATTTAGTATATTAGACTGCGGTACCTGTGTTTGTCCACTAGAGGCCGCTGTGGAATGTTTTTCTTGTCATGTGGACTAGTTTCTTCTCAGAGAGCAAAGTCCAGGCAGCTGGTGAGTTCTCCTATAGGAAACTGTTTCCTCTGCCATGTTGCAGTGTTCGTCCATCCCCCGGCCTGCGGCAAAGAGGGGCCCTGGCTCCTGTCCCTGGTTCCATGTTTGAAATTAGCGCCGAGGGCGCACGTGGCCGCGCGCGTGCGCGTGCACGCGCCTCTATATATAGAGGTGGCCGGAAAAGGGGGCGGAGCTTGGGGGATGACGCTCTGTGCGCGCCGCAGCGCTTCTGCGCATGTGCGGGCGTCCCAGCAGGTTTTAAAAAAAGCCACATTATTGTAGTAAGCTGGCTATGAAGTACAGAGACAGAGCTGGCAACATTTAAAGGCATACAGCAAGCGGTTGATACAGGCATCCCCTAGAAAGGCACATTAGTAGACACCAACTGTTTATTATAGCAGCATTTATGCTAGACTATTATCAGTAACTGGTGTATTTTCGGCTGGAATACCTCAGCTTTGTGGCTTAGGAATATGCCGTCTAAAAACTCCGGGACTAGAAATTCCAGGAGGAATAGGGGGTCTCCATCGGGCTCTGAGGATCTTGGGCATGCTTTGGCTGCACCAGTCTCCCCTGAAGAATCAGAGGTTAGTGACCGTAGGGCACCCCCAGGAGTACCTGGTACTGTGGCTGTCCTCAGTTCACCTGCTCCTGTGTATGTAACAGAGGAGGTTTTTTCCTCAGCTCTGGGAGGGCTGGAAGAGAGATTGTCAGCACTAATTGCTGCTTCCCTGTCACAGGAGAAAAGTGCTCGATCTCCGTCTCCTCCCTCAGAGTGCCTGTTAACAGAGCAACAGTCCCATACAGAGGTCGACCTACCTGAGGGGGATCAGGATGAGGTTGATTCGGTTGTAGAGGAATCAACAGTGGAAGAGCCGTTCTCAGCATCACATGCTGAGAGGTTATGGGTTCAGTCCCTGACTAATATGGTCCGATCAGCATTTAAAATGCCACTTGCGGAGCCATCCTCCTCTTCTGTCTCCTCGTTGGGGTCGCTAAAAGCTCCCCAGACTGTTTGTTCCTTTCCGATCCATCCTTTACTGGAGGGGCTCATTTACCAGGATTGGGAGCATCCTGACAAAATATTTACTCCCCCCAAGAGATTTCCGGTGGTCTATCCTATGGAGGATAAGTTCGTCAGAAAATGGAAGGTCCCTACAGTGGACGCAGCCATCTCTTGTGTGAATAAATCACTGACATGTCCGGTGGAAAATGTCCAAATGTTCAAGGACCCAATAGATAAAAAATTGGAGTCCTTATTGAAATCTGCTTTTTCTACAGCAGGATTGGTGACACAACCAGCAGTGGCAGCTATTGGGGTCTGCCAAGCAGTGAAGGATCAGTTGAAACAGGTCTTAAGGGACGTGCCAGATCAGCAGGCTCTTGCTCTAGCTGATCTACCTAGAGCCTTATGCTTTGCGGTGGACGCTATAAAGGATTCAATCCATCAGGCCTCCCGCCTTACGCTGTCTGTAGTACATATGCGCAGACTTCTATGGCTCAAAAACTGGTATCCTGAAGCTCCCTGTAAAAAATTGCTGGTCAGCTTCCCATTTCATGGGGAGCGCTTATTCGGGGAAGACCTGGACAAGTATATCCAGAGAATTTCCAGCGGTAAAAGTACACTTTTGCCGGTCAAAAATAGAGTTAGAGGTCCCTCTTTTAAGAGGCCGGCTTCTCCAGTCCCTAGGACATCGGCTGTGAAACAGTTCCGACGGCCTCCCCGGTCAAATCCCGGAGGTAAAAATCAGGGACAGTTGCAGGGTAACAAGAAGCCCTGGAGCAGGAGAGGTACAAAACCTCCCCCAAAGTCAAATGCATGAAGGGTTGCCCCCACCCAATCGGGTGGGGGGAAGACTTCAGTTGTTCACAGAAACCTGGCGGGACACGATCCGAGACAGATGGGTGCTCTCCGCAGTAAATCTGGGATACAAATTGGAGTTAAAAAACTCCCCTCCTTCCCGCTTTATAAGGTCGAACGTGCCAAGGGATCCCCAGAAGAGAGGATCCCTCCTGTTGGCACTGGAACAATTATTGCTTCAAGCAGTAATTATAGAGGTCCCCCTGGAAGAATAGGGGTTCGGGTTTTACTCAAACCTCTTTACAGTTCCGAAGCCAAACGGGGACGTGAGGCCCATATTAAATCTAAAAGGGCTAAACAAATTCCTACATATCAGGACTTTCCGGATGGAGTCGATCCGATCGGTAGCCACTGCCCTACAAGGGGAGGAATGGTTAGCCTCGATCGACATCAAAGATGCTTATTTGCACATCCCCATCTTTCCAGCCCACCAAAAATTTCTACGCTTTACGGTAGAAGGGCGCCATTTTCAGTTCAGAGCCTTACCCTTCGGTCTGGCCACAGCACCAAGAGTGTTCACAAAAATTCTGGCCCCATTATTGGCCAATCTAAGAACACGAGGTGTAACGATAATGGCATATCTAGACGACTTGTTGCTGATAGACCACTCAGTGGAAAAACTAGAAGTGGTTGTTCACGAGACAATCAAGTATCTGGAATATCACGGTTGGATTATCAACCGAGACAAGTCAGCCCTAAAACCAGTCAAAAGTCTGGAATACTTGGGGCAAAGGCTGGATTCAGACCAGAGAAAGATTTTCTTGCCTCAAGAAAAGGGGTCGTCCTTGAGAGATTTGATCCACTTAGTGGGTTCAAAAAGACAGCCATCCATACGCCTCTGCATGAGGCTGCTGGGAAAAATGGTGGCATCATTCGAAGCAGTACCCTACGGTCAATTCCATTCAAGGAAGTTGCAAAGGGCCATACTGTCAGCCTGGAACAAAAAAGTTCAGGCTCTGGACTTACCAATATCCTTGTCCCCTTCCGTTCGCAAGAGCCTCCGCTGGTGGTTGGTTCCCCAGAATCTGGAAAGAGGGAAATCCTTCAGTCCGATTTCCTGGAAGGTGGTCACTACAGATGCCAGCCTTATAGGCTGGGGAGCAGTACTGGAGCAATGGTCTCTCCAGGGCAAGTGGTCAGAAGCAGAAAAGGCCCTGCCCATCAATCTCTTAGAGATACGAGCAGCCCGGTATGCCCTAGTAGCATGGACATCCAAACTCCAAGGGTCCCCTGTCAGAGTTCAATCAGACAATGCCACAGCAGTGGCATATATCAATCGTCAGGGGGGCACCAGGAGTCGTGCAGCCCAAAGGGAAGTAAATTACATCCTGAGATGGGCAGAAAGATATGTCCCAGCCATATCTGCGGTATTCATTCCAGGGGTGGAGAATTGGAAGGCGGACTTTCTAAGTCGCCAACAATTATGCCCAGGGGAATGGTCCCTTCATCCCGAGGTTTTCCGGACAATATGTCAGCGGTGGGGAACACCGGATGTAGATCTGCTAGCATCCAGGTTCAACACGAAAGTGGACAGGTTTGTCTCTTGGACAAGGGATCCCCTAGCGTGCGGCTCGGATGCCCTAGTGTTCCCTTGGGATCAGTTCAAGCTGATATATGCATTCCCACCGCCACAATTGTTACCTCGATTACTCCGCAGAATCAGGGTAGAAAAGAAACCAGTGATTCTGGTGGCTCCAGCGTGGCCCCGAAGAGCATGGTACGCGGAGATCGTAAAAATGTCTGTGGGGAGTCCTTGGACCCTCCCACATCGTCCGGACCTGCTTTCGCAGGGACCGATATACCACCCTTCCTTACCAGCCCTAGGTTTGACGGCCTGGCTATTGAAGCCCACATTCTAAAAAAGAGAGGGCTCTCTAATGCTGTGGTATCTACCATGATCAATGCCAGGAAGCCGGTATCCAGGCAGATCTACTATAGAATCTGGAAGGCGTACATCGCCTGGTGTGAAGCCAAGAAATGGCATCCACGTAAGTACGTAATAGGTAGGAGTCTGGACTTCCTACAATGGGCTGTAGATAGGAAGCTTGCCTTGAGTACTATCAAGGGTCAGATTTCGGCCTTGTCAGTATTTTTTCAAAGGCCCTTGGCTTCGCATTCACTAGTCAAAGCCTTTATACAAGGAGTGATGCGTATTAGTCCTCCGGTTAATATTCCCATATGTCCATGGGATCTAAACTTGGTTCTGTCAGTTCTACAGAAACAACCATTTGAACCATTACAGCATATTTCCTTGGTGCTTCTCACCAGGAAATTGATTTTTCTAGTAGCCATTTGTTCGGCTAAAAGAGTATCGGAATTAGCAGCTATGTCCTGTAAGGAGCCATATCTGGTTATCCATAAGGACAGAGTAGTGTTACGTCCTCATCCAGCCTTTCTTCCTAAGGTGGTATCGAGTTTTCATTTGAACCAAGATGTGGTTCTTCCTTCTTTTTTCCCCAAGCCTACTTCGGTAGAGGAAAAGTTATTGCATTCTTTGGATGTAGTAAGAGCAGTTAAAGCTTATCTAAAAGCCACTGCTCAGATTCGCAGAACGGATACTTTGTTTATTCTGCCGGAAGGCCCCAGAAAGGGTCAGGCAGCGTCAAAATCTACTTTAGCCAAGTGGATTCGACAGGTCATAATACAAGCCTATAGCTTGAGAAGTAGACCGCCTCCGTTCAAAGTTAGGGCGCACTCCACGAGAGCAGTTGGAACTTCATGGGCAGTGCATCACCAGGCCTCCCTGGCTCAAATCTGTAAGGCCGCAACATGGTCTTCGGTACACACGTTTACTAGGTTCTACCAGGTGGACGTTAGAAGTCAGGAGGATGTCGCCTTTGGGCGCAGTGTGTTGCAGGCCGCAAAAGATCCTCATGTCTGATAGCGCTCAGCTTATATATGGTGTATCCCCCCCCTCATTTGGCATTGCTTTAGGACATCCCATTAGTAATGACTATGTCGCTCTGTGTCCCGTGATGTACGAGAAAGAAAATAGGATTTTTATAACAGCTTACCTGTAAAATCCTTTTCTTGGAGTACATCACGGGACACAGAGCTCCCGCCCCTCTTTGGGGACACTTATTGCTTTGCTACAAAACTGAGGTGCTCCCGGATGGGAGGGGCTTATATAGGGGAGGGTACTTCCGGTTTTGGAAGTTGCCAGTGCCAGCACCTGACGGTAACTATATAACCCATTAGTAATGACTATGTCGCTCTGTGTCCCGTGATGTACTCCAAGAAAAGGATTTTACAGGTAAGCTGTTATAAAAATCCTATTATTGAACTTTCACTGAAAAAATACATTGAAGACAACTCCACCCCTGATATATCTCCACTCACTCTGTGGAAAGCTCACAAACCATTTCTACGTGGTATATGTATAAGACAAGCTGCTCTATTTAACCGAGAACGTAGAGCTTTATATAAACAAATTAGAAACAAATTTTAACTCTTGCTATATAGCATTTCAAACCAATCGTTCCCCTTCATTACAATTGCAATTAGATAAGGCTAAACTTGAATTTGATTTGTTTCTCACAGAAGAAGCAGACAAAACTATTAATCGATCACGCCACAATTTTTACATGAAAGCTAATAAACCAGAAACTCTATTAGTCCGCACGCTCAAATCTCACAACTCTCCCACTAAACCTATTTGCCTCAAAATATCTAAAGATGTATGTTCCAATAACCCAATGAAAATACTTCAAAAGTTCAAGACACACTTAAATACCGTATATTCATCTGACACTGAGCTGGATACATCCAAGGCAGATGAGTTTTTTTCCCACATTATCCACAACACAGTTAGAGCTATTGGAGAATCCTGTATCGGCTGAAGAGGTGTCCAATGCTATCAAAACACTGAAAATAAACAAAAGACCTGGCCCTGATGGATTTTCTGCACTATATTATCGTACATATATTGAAACATTATCACCCACTTTAACTAATGCCTTCAATTCTCTACTATCAGGACACTCATTTAGACAGGAAACATTGACAGCAATTATTTGTATGCTTCCCAAACCTAACACTGATGATAACATATGTTCAAACTATCGTCCTATCTCCTTACTAAATATAGATATCAAAATATTAGCCAAAATTCTTGCTACTAGACTTAATACATTCATTGGCAAAATTATACATAAAGATCAAGTAGGATTTATCCCTATCCGACAAGCTAGTGATAATATTAGACGTGCCACCTTTTTATCACATGCTGTTAAATTACGTCGCATCCCAGCCTGTTTCCTCTCATTGGATATAAAAAAGGCATTCAATTCCATTTCATGTTCCTATATGCACTATACTCTTAGTAAATGGGGTTTCGGTCCTCATTTTTTACAATGGATCTCAGCACTTTACCACAAACCTAAAGCTTACATTAAATACGCAGGATACAAATCTTAAACATTCAACATTCAACATAGAGAGGGGCACGCGTCAAGAATGCCCACTCTCACCTCTATTGTTTGCACTGCTTATTGAGCCTTTAGCACAGAGAATAAGAATGGAGCCTTCTATAACAGGCATAGAAATGGGAGGTTGTCACCACAAGTTATGCTTACTGTATTTGCGGATGAAATCCTTCTATTTTTGCCTTCACCTCAAATTTAAGCTCCTAACTAGGGATGAGCTTTATGTTCGGGTCAAACATGAACTTGAGTCGAACATCTGGTGTTCGCCCGTTCATCGAAAACTAACATTATGGGGCGTCCGCTGCAAATTCGAGCGCCGCGTAACGCCCCATAATGCACTGCGAGATCGCAGTGAATTGCTTTATGATGATTGGCCAAAGCATGCACCATGACCTGCATGATTTGGCCAATCCCAGTGCCCTCAGCTAAGAGAGACACAATTGACCTTCAGGCAGGCAGGTTATTCAGTTAGCTGCAGTATATTAAATATATATATACAGTCAGTCTCGTATATATATATACACTGTATTTATTGGCATATAACACTCACTTTTTTACCCTGAAAATAGAGAGTAAAGTGTGCCTGTGTGTTATACGCAGGGGGCTGTTTTTTCCTGAAAGTTCCCTCTTAAAGTTAGGGTGCGTGTTATACGCCTGTGCGTGTTATACGCCTTTAAATAAGGTATATATATATATATATATATATATATTGTGACAGCAGGAAGGTAAAGTCACCTGGTTGCATCCAGGGGGGTAGATATATTTCGCCCAGATTCAGGCTTTACGCCGATTTATACAGCTAGGTGGAGAGTTGTATAAGCCCAGCTGAGACTAGTGGGCTCATTGATGACTCATACCTCTAGGGAGAGGGCTGGGCGTCGTGCAGGCAGGGAGTTGATGAGACCAGCTGAACCTTGTCAGCTCAATTAGGCCTCTATAAGAAATCCCAGCTTCATTAGATGTTAGCTCATGCCTGGAAGCAGACCTGTGTGGACTGTCTAGGGAGAGTGAACCCCTGTGCGGTGAGAGAAAGCCTGTGTGGCTATATTTTGCTTGGACATTTAAAACCAGGGACTAGGACAGCACTAAGCTGATCCCAGTTGTTAGTTAGGAAACCTGTATGTTTAGTCAGAGGTCAAGTTGACCAGGATTTATTTTGTTTGTTTCTTTTGCTTTGCTGTGTTTTTGTCACTGTAAATAGAAAATAAACGGCACCTTTTTGATTTTGAAAACCACAACCTCCGTCTGCTGGGCCTGTTTTTGTGTGGGGAGCCCATCCCGGGGGTCACACACACCCGCTGCCGAGCTAACCCCCTCACAGTTGGTGGAGAACCAGTGGCAGTTTTTTTTTAAGCCAGCATGGAGGAGATACTGAAACAGCTGGCTCTAGCAAATGCCAATCAACAGCAGACAAATGCAGGTTTGCAAAAGAGCCTTGCAGCTCAACAACAGAACTTCGCAGCCCAGCAGCAAGCTCATCAACAGAGCCTTGCAGCCCAGCAGCAAGCTCACCAACAGAGTCTGGAAGCTCAGCAACAAGCCCAGCAACGATCTGAGGCCCGCTTCATAGACCTATTACAGAAGCAAGAGCAGAGACTACAACAAATGGAAGCAGTAATGCAGCAACGTCCGCAGACCAGTGAGGAAAGCCGTCCCACTAATACCGCGTCCTTTGGGGTGAGTCGTTTATTGACAAAAATGACTGGAGAGGATGATCCAGAGGTATTTTTGACCACGTTTGAAAGGACTGCTGAAAGAGAAAAGTGGCCTGAGGAGCAGTGGGCTGGACTGGTGGCTCCTCTGTTAACGGGTGAATCGCAGAAAGCTTACTATGACCTAGAGCCTGACCAAGCAAAAGACTATGTGATGCTAAAAGCTGAAATATTGGCAAGGCTGGGTGTCACCCTGGCTGTCCGGGCTCAGCGTGTGCATAACTGGACTTTCCAGCTTGGAAAACCCCCCAGGTCTCAAATGTATGATCTCATTCACCTGAGCAGAAAGTGGCTACAGCCAGAGACTTTGTCCGCACCAAAGATTGTGGAACGTGTTGTAATGGATCGGTTTTTGAGAGCTCTTCCTACTGCCATCCAAAAGTGGGTAAGCCATGGAGACCCAGAGACGGCCGATGGTCTTGTGGATCGTGTGGAGAAATACTTGGCTACAGAGAACCTGACGGCCTCTTCCAGAGACACTCGGACTTTCCACCCTAAGACCAGACCATCCCCAGGGGCGGATAAGATGATTCCAAGGGGTAAGGGTGGAGAGAGTGAGAGGGTGGGAGCTCTACCCCAAGTTTGGCGAGAACAGCCTGGGAAATCAGCGGCTCAAGAGGCGGCAAGAAGGATCATTTGCTACCGCTGCCGGCAAGCGGGACATATTGCAGCAAATTGCCCGGTTTTGGAGGAACCCATGCAGTGTGACTTTCTGACGGGCAGACGTCAGTCGCTGTGTGCGACAGTCGCATGCACTGCCATTCGGGGAACTGAGAAACATTTATGCAAAATGTGTATTAATGGTAGAAATGTTGTGGTATTGCTGGATTCAGGTAGCCTTGTGACCCTGATAAAGGCTGAATTAGTTAAAACAGAGGTCTCTGGGAATAGCAAGGTAGCTGTTATTTGTGTGCATGGGGACACCCGAGAGTATCCAGTGACTACAGTGTGTTTCGAGACCCCCAAAGGTACCCTTTCTCATCCAGTGGGCTTAGTGTCTCAGTTACCGCATGACGCCATTGTGGGAAGGGATTTTCCGAAGTTCTGGGAACTGTGGGATGATCCTGAGCCCCCCACTGGTGCCCCTATGTACCAGGAATATGATAGCCAGAACTCCTCTGAGAGTGGTGAGGACTCTCCCGAATTTCCCTTGTCAGTATTGGCAGGGGAGACTCAAGAAACTGGAGAGGAGCCCACCTCCTCAGACGAAAACCTACCGTCTGTGGAGTTTTCTGATCTTGAGGTTCACAGGGAAAACTTTGCCACAGAACAGTTGAAAGACCCCGCCCTAATAAAGGCACGGGAAAACGTAGTGAAAATAGATGGCGAGTTAGTGAACCCAGATAATACCTGCACTTACCCATACTTCAGCGTAGAGAAGGACCTACTGTATCGGGTGGCAAAAAGGGCAGAAGAAACCGTTGAGCAGCTTGTGGTGCCCAAACCTTACAGGAAGTTGGTGTTGGAGTTGGCCCATGGGCACATTCTTGGAGGTCATCTGGGGACAGAGAAAACCCGAGAGAGGGTATTACAGAGATTCTATTGGCCTGGGGTGATGAAGGACATAGAAAATTATTGTTCCTCCTGCCCTGTGTGTCAGAGGTCGGCCCCGATGCCACACTTCCGTAGCCCGCTGGTCCCTCTACCCATCATTGAGGTCCCGTTTGAGAGAATCGCAATGGATTTGGTAGGTCCTATAATCAAGTCCGCTAGGGGGCACCAGTACATATTGGTTATAATGGACTATGCCACCCGTTATCCAGAAGCGATCCCTCTCAGAAATACCTCGGCCAAAACCATAGCCAAAGAGCTATCTCTTGTTTTTAGCCGGGTGGGTATTTGTAAAGAACTGCTTACGGACCAAGGTACACCCTTTATGTCCCGGGTTATGAAGGAGCTGTGTAAATTGTTCAAAGTGACGCAATTACGTACATCTGTGTATCACCCCCAAACCGATGGGCTGGTTGAAAGATTCAACAAAACCCTAAAACAAATGTTGAAGAAAGTGGTGGATAGGGATGGAAAGGATTGGGACTGTCTACTTCCTTATTTGATGTTTGCTATTAGGGAGGTGCCCCAATCCTCTACGGGATTCTCCCCCTTTGAGTTACTGTATGGGAGACACCCAAGAGGGCTGTTGGATATTGCCAAGGAAACTTGGGAAAGTGAGAGTTCTCCCCACAGGAGTGTGATTGAGCATGTCGCCCTGATGCAAGATCGAATTGCACAGGTAATGCCCATCGTGAAGGAACATTTGGCCCAAGCGCAGTTGGCACAGCAGAGAGTGTACAACCGTGGAGCCAAGACCCGTACCTTTTCCCCGGGGGATAGGATATTGGTACTTGTCCCTACGGTTGAAAGTAAATTCCTTGCCAAATGGCAAGGCCCCTACGAGATAATGGAAAAAGTGAGCGAAGTGAATTACAAGGTCAGACAACCAGGAAGGCGAAAGCCCGAACAGATCTATCACGTTAATCTGTTGAAAGCCTGGAGGGATAGAGAGTCCCTAGTCGCAGACACTTGGTCACCAGCTCAAACTGGTTGCGTGATTCCTGAGGTTGGAATCGCAGCCACCTTGTCACAACCCCAACAACAGGAGGTTAAGGAGTTTGTGCTTCGCAACAAGGAGGTATTCTCTGAGCTGCCGGGACAAACATCTGGGGTAGAGCATGACATTATTACCCCGCCCGGTGAAAGGGTGAAGTTAAAACCCTATCGGATCCCAGAGGCCCGACGGGAGGCAATACGGGAGGAAGTACAGAAAATGCTGAACTTAGGGGTGATAGAGGAGTCCCAAAGTGATTGGTCTAGTCCCATTGTGTTGGTGCCTAAACCGGATGGGAGCTGGCGATTTTGTAACGATTTTCGTCAGTTGAACAAAGTTACAAAATTTGACACCTACCCCATGCCACGTATAGATGAGTTGATCGACCGGCTGGGAACAGCCCGATACATGACGACTCTTGACCTCACAAAAGGGTATTGGCAAATCCCCCTGGCCAAGTCAGCCAAAGAGAAAACCGCATTTGTAACCCCAGACGGGGCGTTCCAATATAAAAGAATGCCGTTCGGGTTACAGAATGCGCCGGCCACATTCCAGCGGAAAATGGACCAGATGCTGAGGCCCCATCGGAAGTATGCTGCGGCTTACCTGGATGACGTAATTGTCCATAGCACAGATTGGGCCTCACATCTGCCAAAAGTGCAAGCAGTCCTGGACTCTGTTCGGGAAGCAGGGTTTACGGCTAACCCCAAGAAGTGTACCATTGGGCAGGAGGAGGCCAAATATCTTGGGTACACCATTGGGAGGGGAGTAATAAAACCCCAACTCAACAAAGTCGAGGCCATCCAGAGTTGGCCACGTCCCAACAGCAAGAAGCAGGTACGAGCCTTTCTGGGAATCGCTGGGTATTATCGGCGATTCATTCCCCACTTTGCTTCTAAGGCTGTGCCCCTAACCAACCTGACGAAGGGGAAAGGGTCGGTCATGATTAAATGGACCCCCGAGGCTGAGGCAGCATTCCAATTCTTGAAACAAGCCTTATGTAGCCAGCCAGTGTTGTACTCACCCGACTTCTCTAAAGACTTTGTCGTACAAAGTGATGCGTCAGATGTGGGGTTAGGAGCAGTATTGTCCCAGGTCTGGAACGGGGAAGAGCACCCAGTCATTTACCTCAGCAGGAAGTTGAAGTCCCATGAGGTAAATTACGCCACCGTTGAAAAGGAGTGTTTAGCGGTGAAGTGGGCTCTAGATTCCCTTCGGTACTACCTGCTAGGTAGGCACTTTGACATGGTTACGGATCACGCTCCGTTAAAGTGGATGGCTCAAAACAAGGAAACAAATAGAAGAGTGAATAGGTGGTTCCTGGCCCTCCAGGAATTCAACTTCACAGTAAAGCATCGCCCTGGCGTTCAAATGGGGAATGTGGATGCTTTGTCTCGAGTACATGAATGCCTGATTGCTGGTGTTCCAACCCCGAGGTTAAAACAAGAGGGGGGGGGTATGTGACAGCAGGAAGGTAAAGTCACCTGGTTGCATCCAGGGGGGTAGATATATTTCGCCCAGATTCAGGCTTTACGCCGATTTATACAGCTAGGTGGAGAGTTGTATAAGCCCAGCTGAGACTAGTGGGCTCATTGATGACTCATACCTCTAGGGAGAGGGCTGGGCGTCGTGCAGGCAGGGAGTTGATGAGACCAGCTGAACCTTGTCAGCTCAATTAGGCCTCTATAAGAAATCCCAGCTTCATTAGATGTTAGCTCATGCCTGGAAGCAGACCTGTGTGGACTGTCTAGGGAGAGTGAACCCCTGTGCGGTGAGAGAAAGCCTGTGTGGCTATATTTTGCTTGGACATTTAAAACCAGGGACTAGGACAGCACTAAGCTGATCCCAGTTGTTAGTTAGGAAACCTGTATGTTTAGTCAGAGGTCAAGTTGACCAGGATTTATTTTGTTTGTTTCTTTTGCTTTGCTGTGTTTTTGTCACTGTAAATAGAAAATAAACGGCACCTTTTTGATTTTGAAAACCACAACCTCCGTCTGCTGGGCCTGTTTTTGTGTGGGGAGCCCATCCCGGGGGTCACACACACCCGCTGCCGAGCTAACCCCCTCACAATATATATATATATATATACACTGCATCCAGTGTAGCCAAGCCTATGTCTGACTGCAGGCCATTCCTGGTGTACTTTTTCTAATATAATTCAGGCGGGCAGGTTATTCAGTTAGCTGCAGTGTATTAAATATATTTATACAGTCAGTCTAGTATATATATATATATATATATATATATATATATATATATATATATATACACTGCATCCAGTGTAGCCTATATCTGACTGCAGGCCAGTCCTTGTGTACTTTTTCTAATATACTTCAGGCGGTGTACACAGTACACAGTACCGTGCACCCGTAGTGCAGTTGCTACTTCTTTTCTGGTGGTGTACACAGTACAGTGCACCCATAATTGCTGTTAGACTTCTGGTGGTGTACAAAATACCGTGCACCCCTAGTGCAGTTTCTACTAATTTTCTGGTGGTGTACACAGTACACAATACCGTGCACCCATAGTTGTTATATCACTTCTGGTGGTGTACACAGTACCATGCATCCATAGTGCAGTTGCTACTACTTTTCTGGTGGTGTACACAGTACACAATACATACAGTGCACCCATAGTTACTATTAGACTTCTGGTGGTGTACACAATATCGTGCACCCATAGTGCAGTTGCTACTACTTTTTTGGTGGTGTACACAGTACACAATACAGTGCACCCATAGTTGCTATTACACTTCTGATGGTGTACACAGTACCGTGCACCACTAGTGCAGCTGCTACTACTTTTCATGTGGTGTACACAGTACACAATACAGTGTAGTGTGGTTTTGATAAACAAAAATTACAGCATGTCCGGAAGGCCGCCAAGGAGAGGCTGACGCTCACAGGCCACTGAAAGAGGGCAAGCAGGCTCTGTATCTACAGTCAACAGTGCTGGTCGACACGGTGCATCCTCAGCACGTGGCCGTGGGGCATGCGTGTCCTTTTTTTCTGAAGCTATAGTTATTGGGCCACAACATGCAGAAGAGTTGGTGGAATGGATAACAAAGCCGTCCTCATCCTCCTCATCCTCTGTCACCCAGGCTCAGAGTAGTTTGACTGCCAACCCAGCTGCCAAAGTGGCCTATTCCATCGGCTCCATGTCAACAGTCACTCCTTCCCTAGCCCCACCATCATGCACAGAGAAGTCCCCCGAACTATTCGACCACAGTGTCAGGTACATGCTACAGGAGGGTGCGCAGCGATTTGAAGGCTCCGATGATGGTACCCAGGTTGAGGAAGGGAGTAACGTGAGCCTAGTATGAGGGGGTGCCCAAGAAGGACAAGAAACTGGCAGTCATGTTCCCCCAGCTGCAGCATACTGCCAAGTTTGCTCCATTGACGAGGAGGGAGGAGATGATGAGGTCACTGACTCTACTTGGGTGCCTGATAGAAGAGAGGAGGAGGAGGAGGCACATCTCCAATGAGGCAGGATGCCCTCCAGGGGGCAGCTTAAGGGCAGCCACCATATTGCATCACACCACAGAGCTAAGCAGGTGCAGGGCGCTACAGACTCCCCGCATATTTTGAAAAGTTCTTTGGTGTGGGCCTTTTTTGACACATGTGCAGCAGATCGCACCGTTGCTGTTTGCAACATATGTCTGAAGCGTATCAAGCATGGCCAAAACAGCAGCCGCTTGGGTACCACATGTGTAACTGTCCGCCTGTCGCTTTAAATCTTTGTTCAGCACTAACTGACAGGTAGAACCTTTATTGCCTTACTTTTGTTCCCCATGGGAATGTTTTAATCACCAGACACTTCCTCCTTCCTCTAGTTTGAGAGAAAGGAGGCCCTCATTGTTCCAGCATTTACAGGCAAGCTAGCAGTACCTCGTAGGAAGGTGATTGTTCATGGAAGTTTTCTAAAGTTTAACAGTTGCACCCCTTGGCAAGCGGAGTAAGGTAATGCAGTAAAGGTGCATTGTCATTGTTAGTATATATGTTTTAGGCAGAAAAAGTGTCCATGCTGTTATTTAAAAGACATGCTGTAGACAATCCACATGTTTTGAACATATAGTCATGTTTCTTTAGATGTTTAATGTTTAATGTTAATTTAAATATATGTGTGTAGATAATTGAACACCACTTTGTAACTCCACATTTGTAATTCTGTTGTAACCCCCTTTTTGGTGATCTCTGTAAACGAATGTATTGTATGTCATTTTACAGTTTTCACAGTGTAAATGGTGCTTATGGTGCTTATGGTGTTTAAGGAGTTAAAAGATTAACCTCTGTGGTGTTCAACCTTAATGAACACCTTTGAGGCAAAATAAATAAAAGTACTGCACCCGTCAGAAGCTCTCCTCTAGTTATTTACTTAAAGCCAATGGGGCCGCTACAACATGCTTGACCAGACATATGACAACCTCCCATGCAGTTCGTTGGCAACAGCACTTAAAAGACCCACATCAAAGAACATGGACCTCTCGTTGCTCCTCATCAGCTGGGATATACAGTACAACCCCACTATACTTCCAGTCCTCTCATAAACCTGCACTGAGAGGAATGAAGGTATAGAAATAGGTGTCCCAAGTACTTGCGGCCAGTCTGCTAGCGGTACACCAACATCCAATTTTAGCAGGCAAATTTCCCTACCCCAGTTGCTAAACTGTCTAAAGAAGATCGGTCCCAGCCATCCACATGCTCAGCGTCTGAATGCTAGCTTGGCCAAATTGCTAGCACTGCAACTGCTGCCTTTTCAGCTGGTAGACTCTGCCCCCTTTCGTGAATTTGTGGAATGTGCAGTGCCTTGGTGGCAGGTTCCCAAACACCATTTCTTTTCACGGAAAGCCATTCCGGCTCTCTACCAGAATGTGGAAGGCAATGTCTTGGCCTCGTTGGACAGGGCAGTCAGCAGTAAGGTGCATATTACCGCTGACTCATGGTCCAGCAGGCATGGACAGGGACGTTACCTTTCTTTCACGGCGCACTGGGTAACTCTGCTGGCAGCTGGGAAGGATGCAGGACAGGGTTCAGTATTGTTGGAGCTTGTTCCGCCACCACGCCTCCAAAATGCTAGTGGTGATTCTGCCACAGCTCTCTCCTGCACCCCCTCCTATTCTTCTTCCACTATGGCCTCTTCCTCTTCAGATTTGTCCTCTGAACCAGCGGTGCTCCATAGGCGTTCAAGGGGCTACGCAAGCACTCAGGCAAAAAGATGCCATGCGGTGCTTGAGTTGGTCTGCTTAGGGGACAGGAGCCACACTGGGGCAATGATTCTGTCAGCTCTGCAGGGGCAGGCTCAGAGGTGGTTGATGCCACTCCAGCTTCAGCCAGGAATGGTTGTAAGCGACATTGGCACCAACCTCCTCTCCGCCCTCCGACAGGGACTCTTGACCCATGTTCCCTGTTTGGCTCACATCCTGAATTTGGTGGTGCAGCGGTTCTTGAGCAGGTACCCGGGCTTACATCTCCTTACTATCTCCTTAGGCAGGCCAGGAAAGTCTGTGGTCATTTCCACCGTCCATATTATGCCAGTGCTCAGCTGGCTGACCTTTAAAGAGAATGCAACTTGCCCAAGAACCGCCTCATTTGTGACATGCCCACCAGGTGGAACTCAACTTTGGCAATGCTACAGCAGCTGCACATGCAGCAGAGGGCCATAAATGAGTACCTGTGTGAGTATGGCACCAGGACAGGGTCAGGGGAGCTTGGCTTGCATGCACTGTCCTGTCACCATTTGAGGAGGCCACGAGGATGGTGAGCAGTGACAGTGCATGCATTAGTGATACTGTCCCTCTTGTGTTCCTGTTGGAGCACACGCTTCGTGGAATAATGGACAGGGCACTTGAGGCAGAACAGCGGGAGGAAGAGGAGGACTTCCTTACCTCTCAAGGCCCCCTTTATCCAGATAGTATTCCTGCGGGCCCGCCGATCACACAGAAAGAAGAAGAGGAGGAGAAGGAGGATTGTGTCAGCATGGAGGTGGAGGATAACACTCAGCATCAGCAGCAGTCTTCAAGGGATCGTTTTCAGTCCCCAGAAACCCATGGAGTTGTACGTAGCTGGGAGGAGGTGGTTGCGGATCATGTGATCTTTAGTGACCCAGAGGACTCAGGATCGAATAACTCTGCAAACTTACGCTGCATGGCCTCCCTGATCCTGCAAAGCCTGCGACCATAGGATTCATGGTATCAAGGAGAGGGATTATTACTAGCTGCTTGCAACCCTTCTTGATCCACGTTACAAGGGTAAGGTTGCAGAACTTATCCAGACTTCGCAGAGGAAGCAGAGGATGAAACATCTACGGAAGGCCTTACAGAAAGGTTTGTGCAATGCGTTTCCAGAGTCTGGGAGGTTACAATTTCCTGGTGCTGGACAACGTGTTGCTGAGGCTTCGTTCAGTAACAGAAAGAGCGGTGGAGAAGGTGGCCGGCTGACCGATGCCTTCAGACAATTCTTCAGTCCTCAGCGCCAAGGTCTGATCGGTTCCAGCAACCATCGCCAGCGTCTGAATTACATGGTGCAGGAATATATAGGGGCAAGATCAGACTTGGAGACCTTTTCAACAGAACATCCACTGGGTTACTGGGTCTTGAGGATGGACCACTGGACAGAGCTTGCTCAATATGCAATTGAGCTACTGGCCTGTCCTGCCTCCAACGTTCTTTCTGAACGCACATTCAGTGCTGCTGGAGGCTTTGTAACTGATCATAGAGTGCGCCTGTCCACAGACTCTGTTGATCGGCTCACATTCATAAAAATGAATCAGTCTTGGATCACCAGCTACCAAGCACCTGATGCTAATGTAACCAATTGATTTTTCTATGGTTATGAGATCCCTTGAAGACTGCCTATGCTGAGTGACTATCCTATTATGCTGAGTGACTATCCTATTCCTCCTCAATCTTCATGATGATAGTTTCTAAGAATATTTTTGGTTCAGGGCACCACCACCACTGCCTATGGCCCAATTTTTCTGCCCATGTTTAACAGGGGTGCGTAATTACAATTTTTGATCCAATATTTCACAGCAGGGCCCGTTCCTGCGCTCAAGAAGAGTATCTGTGAGGCTTTACAGTGTTGTGCCACCACCACCACCTAAGGCCCAATTTTTCTGCCCCTGTTTAACAGGGGCATGTAATTAAAATTTTTGCTGTAATATTTTACAGCAGGGCTCGTTCCTGCGTTCAACAAGAGAATCTGTGAGGGGTTACAGTGTTGTGGCACCACCACCACTGTCTAAGATACAATTTTTCTGCCCCTGTTTAACAAGGCCGTGTAATTAATATTTTTGATCTAATATTTCACAGCAGGGCCCGTTCCTGCGCCCACCAAGAGTAACTGTGAGGGCTTACAGTGTTGTGGCACCACCAGCACCACCAAAGGCACAATTTTTCTGCCCCTGTTTAACAGGGGCATGTAATTAAAAAATGTTATATAATATTTCACAGCAGGGCCCGTTCCAGCACCCACCAAGAGTAACTGTGAGGGCTTACAGTGTTCTGGTACTACCAACACCTAAGGCCCAATTTTACGCAGAGTATATAGGGCAGGCTGTATAGTATATACAGGCGGTCCCCTATTTTCAAACATCTGACTTACAAACGACTCCTACTTACCAACGGAGGGAGACAACAGGAAGTGAGAGGAAATCTACCCCTAGGAAGGAAAATTCTCTTCTTTAAGAGTTAATATGGGAAAAAGGTGTCTCCACTGATGCTTTTTCACCAATCCTTGTTTCCCTAATAACCCAAAATTTTCAAAATCCAATTGTCATTGGGACAGAAAGTGAGGTGAAATCTTCTGAACTGGAGCTCAGACAGCAAAACAAATGTTACAGGGGTGATAACCATTCCCTATGTTATCCAAAAAGCTTAAAAATAGATTTTTTGGCTGGAGCT
The DNA here is from genome assembly GCA_029206835.1 of Rana muscosa. Classification (NCBI taxonomy): domain Eukaryota; kingdom Metazoa; phylum Chordata; class Amphibia; order Anura; family Ranidae; genus Rana; species Rana muscosa. Next base: position 419,014,226 of record CM055117.1, on the reverse strand, counting down.
ACACTTAAAAAATGTATCTGTTCCAAATTACAAACAGATTCAACTTAAGAAAAAACCTACAGTCCCTATCTTGTTTGTAACCCGGGGACTGCCTGTATACTGCTGCTCAGAGTATAAAGGGCCTGGGGGCCCCACGCCTTTTTTTTTATTTGGGTGCGGGGTTCCCCTTAATATTCTTACCAGACCCAAAGGGCCTGGTAATGGACTAGGGAAGGAACCCATGCCGTTTTTTTCAATGACTTTTATCTGTATTGCTGGACCCGACAATTCATTACAGCCGCGAGCAGTTTTAAATGACTTTTTTCCTTTAAAAATGTCATTTTTCGCAGGGACTGTTCTAAAGACGGGAAAAATGCGCTAATTTACAGGCATACTATAGACACCCCCCAGGTATAAAATTTAAAGGAATATTTCACTTTTATTGTTTCACTTTAAGCATTATTAAAATCACTGCTCCTTAAAAACAGTTGTTTTTAAAACTTTTTTTGCATTGATACATGTCCCCTGGGGCAGGACCCGGGTCCCCAAACACTTTTTATGACAACAATTTGCATATTAGCCTTTAAAATTAGCACTTTTGATTTTTCACGTTCGGGTCCCATAGACTTTAACGGTGTTCGCGTGTTGACACAAACATTTTGTCAGTTTGCATGTTCTGCCACGAACCGAACTGCGGGGGGGGGTTTGGCTAATCCCTACTCCTAACCTTATGATTATACTAAAAAACAATTCCATAATTTCAGGCCTTACGGTTAATACTCAAAAATCTACAGCATTGAACATCTCATTAACCATTGCTGAAGGATTAGCTGTTCAAGAATTATTACCCTTTAAATGAACTACACATAGCATTCCTTATCTGGGTACCCAGCTCACTGACAATCACTTAGATTTGTTTTCCGCCAACTATCCTACTTTACAAAAATTAACTACAAACTTGCTTTTAACCACTTGCCGACCAGCCGCCGCAGTTTTATTGGGGCAGCATGGCACGGCTGGGCTAAATAACGTTATGTTACGTCGCTTTGCCCTGTGGCCACTAGGGGTCGCGTGCCTATGCGAGTGCCTGGCGGGCGTGATTCCCGCCGGGCACCGGCGATCGCTCGTGACACAGCAAGAATCGGGATCTGTGTGTGTAAACACACAGATCCCGGTTCTTTCAGGGGAGAAATGACTGATCGTAGACTGAACACAGTTAACCCCTTGATCGCCCTCTAGTGTTAACCCCTTCCCTGCCAGTGACATTGTTACAGCAATCAGTGCATTTTTATAGCACTGATCGCTGTAAAATTGTCAATGGTCCCAAAAATGTGTCAAAAGTGTCCGATCTGTCTGCCATAATGTCGCAGTTCCAATAAAAATAGCAGATTGCCGCCATTACTAGTAAAAAAATAAAAAATATAGCAATGTGTGCTTTGTTCAGATTTCATGTCTGAGGTTTACAACCACTTTATGTATTGTTACATTGTGTAGTTATATATGGTATACTAATAAAAAACTTGTGATACAATAAAAAACAACAATACTGCGCTCACAAGCTTGACTGACTCAGTGGGTGTACACTCATCTGGGTCCAGTCTTTCTGGTAAGCCTTTTCGACTTACGGTGGTGGATCTTCCAGCAAAATTTCCTCTATTTTCAAACACTAGTAGACTGTGATTTCACTCACTATTTGGATTTTAATATATTCACATGTGTTTTCATCATGGTGGACACAAGATGGTGTTTATTTTTATATATTGTATATTATCAGTCATCTGATTATTTGTCACTTTCAGCGCTGCACTTCTTTCTTTTCTCTGTTTATTGTAAATTTTGATCTTTTTTGAAAGATTTAATAAAATTGGATTACTTAATGGAAAATATAAATTTTACTGTTGTACTTAATGTTATGTACTTTTGTACTGTTGTACAAACAAGTCCGATGGACTGATCGTGTGTGGGCCCCATCTGACATTGGCCTAAACTTAAAAAGTTTTTTTTTTAAATGTGGGATATTTATTATAACAAAAAGTTAAAGATATTGTGTTTTTTTCAAAATTGTCGCTGTTCTTTTGTTTATAGCGCAAAAAATAAAACCGCAGAGGTGATCAAATACCACCAAAAGAAAGCTCTATTTATGGGAAAAAAAGGACGCAAATTTTGTTCAGGTACAGTGTCGCATGACCGCGCAGCTGTCAGTTAAAGCGACGCAGTGCCAAATTGTAAAAAGTGCTCTGGTCAGGAAGTGGGTAAAATCTTCCGGGAGTGAAGTGGTTAAAATGGTCATCCTTACCAATTTCATGGGTTGGGAAAATCAATATAATATAAATGGCCATACTTCCTAAATTCTTGTACCTTTTCAGAGTTCTTCCAATACACATCCCAGCTTATTTCCTAAGAATTATACAACAAAAATTAATAAAATTTACTTGGGGGAAACTCAAAGATCTAGAGAAACTTTATTCCTTCCCAAAATTCATGGTGGCCGAGGATTTCCAAACATTTAATTATATTATAAAACCGCTCAACTAGCACAATAAACAAATTATGACTCCAAAACAGAAATTCCCTTGTGGGTTACCATCGAAGCAATAAATTGTGACCCTCTCTCTATACACAATATTTTATGGTTACGTCCCAAAGATCGTAACATTTTAAAGAACCCAATCACTAAACATTCACTAGCTATATGGGATAGAGTCAAAATTTCCCATGGTCTGCAATCCAAACATAATCCACTTCTACTGTATCTTTTCTAAAAAACCTAGCTTTTTATCCAGCATGGATTTATCCTAGATCTTTTTAGGCCTGGTCTAAATTAGGTCGAACATGTTTACATCACATTATTTTAAATACAACAATCCGTCCCTTCCCAGACTTATGCAAATCTTTTGGGCTTTACCAATCAGAAATATTTTGTTACCTTCAAATTAAGAACTTTTGTATTCCTTTCCTAAGCATTGATGGATCCGTAGATAATTTTTCTAAATTTGAACATATATGCATGAAAGACCCTCATGCCAGAGGTCTCATATCAACAATATACTCCACATTGCTTGTTAAATCAGATGTTAAATTATCATCATATGTGGTTAAATGGGAAAAAAGATCTTGATCGAACTATAGATAAAGCAGAATGGTCTGCAAATTGGGCCAACATTAAATCTTTGTGATAGATATTGAAACTGCCTACAAAGTACTTTCACGCTGGTATTTGGTTCCTGCTACAATAGCTAAATTTATGCCTGATTATTCAGGTCTCTGCTTTTGTGGCTGTTTGGAACAAAGTACATATATACACATGTGGTGGAATTGTTCTATTATACAAAAATTCTGGAAAAGGGTACTCGCTTCAGAAATGTTTGAAATCACAATTACGCCAGATCCAGAAATTGCCCTTTTAAATATAAAACCTGATTTCATGACTTGTAAACAAGCTATTGTTCAAGCTATTCATACAACTTATGACTGCCGCGAAACAGACGATAACTAAAGCATGGAAAACACCTTTACTAAATAAAGCAGAAACCAAACACAGGATGAATCGGTCATTGTTACATGCAAAGATGGAAGCCTTAGATAAAGAACTTTTGAAATAATTTGAAGTTCTATGGAAACCATGGGTCACACATTGTTTACCTACAAACTTTGAACACCAGGTACTCCTGTCATGATAATTAACATTTCCTGACAGACTCCATAGCAGCCTAAATGTGGGTTAACCCCGCCTCCTCTCCAATGCTATAGGACCCCATTTCCATAAATGTGAACTCACCGCTAGGTACTGCGTTCCTTTTTTGTCCTCCTCCAATGGACCTACTTCACGATGGTTCCTGTTTTGGCGTCCAGTCAGGATGTTTTCCGAAGTCTGGCATACCCTTCATGTGGTGCAGCTCAGGGCCCAGCCACGGGCGGGCGAGTAGCTTTTTACTTTCAAAGTTTTTATTATTTTCAAAAACGAAAAACAAGAGACATGCGATACATCAAAAACAAGATGCAATGTACCAGATCATAACAAAAAATAAAATATATAATAAAAATGCCTCCCATATGCATACTCATTTACAGATATGAAAAACAATTGTGATATGTTCAGGGTACAAATTCCTAGGTGGTTCAGAGTGTATCTCACAATGCACCTGCCCGGCTATACCTGGTTCCAGAAGCCTCAGGAAGCTCCCCCGACACCCCTAAAGGGATCTTACTGTGCCGGGACAGCCACCCCGGGACTCATGGAGTGTATCCAATATCTCAGGTGGGCAGAGAGTACTGCGAGCGTGGAGTTAAAATGTACGCTCAACCCATGATCCCCTAGGGTGGAGCTCTGAGCCTTGAGAGCCTGGAGGCAATTGAACATCATTGACTAGCGGAGCGTAACATAAGGCCACATCGTACCTAAGCAAGGTGGGTCAAAAAAAAAAGAAAAAAAGAAAAGGGAAATAGAAGAAGAAGATGGGGGGGTGGGAAGAGGGGGAGAAAGAACGAGGGTCCATTCAGCATGAAGTGGGTTGGAGGGTAAGTGTTGAAGTTTACTGGTTATGCTTGCATCCCGGGGATGAGGGAAATACCCACATGTTTGGCCCAAGATTCCCAGGTGGATTCAAACTGTGCTTTAGAGTCTAGCAAAACACTAGTCAATTTCTCTTGGGACATCATCCAAGAAATGTTCTGCTTGGCAGCTGAGAAAGAGACCCGGGTTGTTTCCAGGCCTTGGCAATTGTCAGCTTAGCACCCAAAAGAATGAAGTGGATTAATTTGTGATTTCCTTTAGTAGTCTTTGAGATTCTATCATTCAGGAGGGCAACTGTGGGGATTTTAGGTATCTGGAGGCCCGTCACAGTGTGGATGAGGTTGAACATTCTCTTCCAGAATGGCCTGATTTTGGGGCATTACCACCAGATGTGGGCCATGGAGCCATTCATTTTGCATCCCCTAAACCCTAAAGCACTGTGGGTTTGCAGAAGGATACAAGTGGGCCAATTTAGTAGGTGTGAGATACCATCTGGTCATCACTTTGAGGTTAGATTATATTAGGGAAATTTTCTTTATCCTACATGCAACCTGTCATTCATTACCATCACTGTGGACTATATTATCAATTTAAAATAGTTCCTATTGATCCGGATATTTGAAGACCAGTTTGTGAATCCTTATCTAGTTGTCACTTATTGAGAATTTATTTCCTTAATTTCTGGGATCAGCTGTGTCTAATTAGTTTGGACACTTTCAACTGGGTTGTTGAGTGTGCATTGTTTTATATAGTGTGCACCGTTTTTGACACATCAGCCCCTGGATGTTTATATAATCATTGGACTTTTTATTGGCGCAGCTCACCGATTTTAGTTTGTTCATTTTGTGTTTTATCCCACTAGTGCTGCTGCCTTTTTTGCTTTATATCTAAGCACAGTTTTTCTTGTTTTATTTGTCTGGAAAGGATGTTTGACATTTTTCAAGATCCAATTGAATTTGGAGATCGTTTTCCCAAGCTGACATGTAAGGGGTTTTGCCTGCCTGCTGGGCTAGTGATTGGTATATAACAGAGATTCACCCCTCTGATCCAAGGCTTGTCCTGACCATAACTCATATGGAGTGAATCTAGGCGGGATGGGTTTTCCTTTCCATATTTTGTGGAGAAAGTGTTGTATTTGGTGAAACCTGAATTGCTCCTCTCTCGGGATTTCCAGTTGTTGCTCACAGAATTTCATAGTTATTGGGCCTGTTGCAGTAAAGAAGTGACCGATCCAATACAACCCCTTGTCCAACCACCATTTAAAGGATTTGATGTCTTGGCCAGGAGCGAAGTCTGGGTTGTTAAAAATGTGGGCCAGGGGATGGCTTTTGGAGGTTAAGGAGGTATGGGTTTTCAAGGTATCCCAGAGCGTTAGGGATTGCAAAAGGATCAGTGACAGTATGGGGGGTCTTTCCCTGGAGGGGATCCATAGTAAATAGTCAAGGGTGTAATTTGGGGCCGCCTGTCTCTCTATTTGGATCCAGTCTGGCTGTAGAGAGTTGAGCCAATCTCGCCGCCTGATAGTACCATGGTAGTCTTGGCAGCCCCAACCCATCCTGTGTACGCTGTCAGTATAGAGTGTTTCTTGGTAACCTGTGTCCAGCTCCCCGACAGATAAACTTGACGATTTTTCTTTGGAGAGATAGCAAGTGATCTTTCCTTAGAGTAATCGGGATGGCTCGAAAGAGGTATAGCAGTCTGGGGAGGAGTGTCATTTTTATTGAGTGGACCCTACCCAGCCAGGAAAGTCCTTTACTGGCCCAGGTCTTCAGCTCCGATTCAAGTCTCTGGTAGGTGGGTGGGAAGTTTGCTGAATACAGTTGGTCTATTTTAGCGGTAAGATTAATTCCTCTATGGAAGAGGCGTTCTATCAAAATTTAAAAGAGCTTTGCAGCATCTCCACTGTGGCTGGTTTCAGAGATATGTTTAGGGCATGGGATTTGTCATAGTTTAACCTGAGGCTCGATACCTTAGCAAAATCGTTAAGGAGTTTACAGAGGTTGGGGAGGGACGTGATATGGGAAGTTATGAAAAGTAGCATATCATCTGCGAAGAGGCCGCACTTGTGTATTAGTGATCCACAAGAAATTCCTTGGATATTTGGGATTGGAACGAATCGCAGCTGCCAGTGTCTCAATGGCTATGGCGAATATTAACGGGGATAGGGGGCATCCCTGTCTAGTGCCTCTTGCAATGTTGAAGGGTTTCGAGTGGTGCCCGCTGAGGCGAATCAGTGCTGTTGGTGTAGAGTAGAGGGAGTGTAGAATGCCCATAAAGCAATTTTCGAATCCCCATCGCTCTAGTAAAGCGAATAGATAAGGCCATTCGACCGTGTCGAAGGCCTTGTGAAGATCTAGGGATAAAATCATCCCTTCTTGTTTGGGGCCCCTGTCCCAACCGGATTTGGAGAAGGGAGACAAGATCAATGACCCTCCTGATTTGGTCAGGCCCCTGTCTGCCTGGAATGAACCCTACTTGATCTTTATGGACATATCGATTTATAAAGGAGGATAAGCAGTTGGCAAGGATTTTCATCAAAATCTTGAGGTCATTATTGATGAGGGAGATCGGTCTATAATTTTCAACTTTTTCGGGGTTCTTATTGGTTTTGGGGATAACCGTTACGTAGGCAGTATTGAGTTGAGGGTCTAAGGGAGATCCCTGTGCCTTTGCGTTAAAGAATTTTGCCATGTGAGGTGCTAATGTGTCTGCAAAAGCTTTGTAATATGGTACAGATAAGCCGTCAGTCCCAGGAGCTGAGCCCGTCTTGAGGCTTTTAATGACCTTCCTTATTTCCTCAACAGAGATGCTTGCCTCCATAACATCCTTGTGTTCAGCGGTTAGGGAAGGTCACGGAGAAAGCTGGATATCAAGGGGTCCTTATTCGAGGGGGACATGCTATAGAGGTTGGTGTAGAAACCTCAAAAGGCCTCTAGTACCTTGGTGGGATTAGCAGAGGGAGGATTGCCTGCTACTCTAATCCTGGGTAAGCAGTGGGAATGTGGCCTTGGGGAAAGCTTAGAGGCCAGCATCGGTCCGATTTGATCTTTTTGGTGGTAGAATCTAGCTCCACTCCAGCGGATATGTTTTTCCGCTTTGACCGTTGGGGCTAAATTGAATTTCAACCTGACTTCTTGTGTTGGATTTTGATGGCGGCAAAAGTCTTTGAGTTTTTTAATGTCTATTAGTCTTTCTTTCTTTAGTTAAGTGGCTATACCGATGATTTTGCCCCTGATGGTGGCCTTGTGGGCAGCCCAAAGGGTCTCGGGTGAGATGTCTTCTACATTGTTGAGGAGGAAGTATTCCTGCAGGGATTTCTCTATTTCGGCGGTTAGAATGGGGTCACTCAGGATGGATTTGTTTAGTCGCCAGTGAGATCCCATCGGCCTAGTGAGGGAGTCTTGCATAGTAAGGAGGACTAGTGAATGGTCTGACCAGACAATGTCGATTATGGTTGCCTTCTGTGTCGATGGTATAAGGGTAGGGGGTACCAGAATATGATCTATTCTGGCGTATGACTGATGGGGGCCTGAGAAGTAGCTTTTTCGAGGGATTAAGTTCCCTCCATATGTCGACCAGACCGTGAGAGTTAAGGGATTTCGCTATGTTCAGGCTGGCTTTGGTGGGGCGTGTCAGTTGGGCCTTTTGGGGTTTCGATTTGTCGAGTCCCTGGTCGAAAGCTATGTTTGAGTCCCCTCCAAAGATGACCTTACCTTCTACGAGAGGTAAGAGGGTTTTGAGGAGTGTTTGGAAGAATTTGGTTTGGCCTTTATTGGGGGCATAGTAAGAGATTATGGAGTAAATGTTACCTTCAATAGTACCTTTGACTAGGATAAATCTACCTTTAGGGTCTCTGTGGTCAGAGATGTAGGAGAACTTGCTATTCTTCAAGAACAGGATCGCTACTCCTTTAGTTTTGTTTGCGGCGTTTGCTAGATAGAATGTTGGGTAGTGCGAGTGTAGGAATTTGGGGTTGTATCGGATCGGAAAATGTGTCTCCTGGACTAAAACTATGTCTATTTTCAGGGATCGGTAATTTTCAAAAGCTTTTCTACGTTTACAGGGGGAGTTCAAACCCTGTGCATTGTGTGTGGTAATTCTGATATCCTTCCCTGACATGGTCACCTTAGACATTTGGACAGAGGGGTGGAATGCTGTTGTTGTAGCCGTCACTTACCCTTTGATGTCTTCTCCTAAGGGGCCGGGGATGTTGACGAAGCTTTATTCGGACCGATTTCGGGGTCTGGCTCGTCAAACTTCCTGCTGAATGGCTTGAGAAAGGTGAGAGGTTAGGAAGGGAGGGGGAGGGAGAAAAAAAGCAAAACAGAGAGCGGCGTCTTCTGGGAAGACGATCGGTGCCTTGCGTGGGAGAGTCCCACCAGGTACCATCCAATAGGCATCGGCAGCCTCTATCAAGTGGCCAATGAAACAAAACACAGAGGGGAAGGATTCACATCTATGGAATGGGTGGAGGTGCAAGGGTGTCACCCCTAAACCTTGCTTCTATGTTAAACTTAATAAAAAGACAAACTAACACAGCATAAAGTCAACATTTTGAATAAACAATGGAAGAATATAAAGTGAACTGAGATCAAAATGTACGGCCTGTATGGGGGTCCACCGCCGAGGTCATCCCCCCTGCCCCAGCCCTCCCATTTAGGAGGGCAGGGAGGGGGGAACACCCTCGGAAAATGGGAGCCGTTAAGTGTCATTCCAGTCGCCCAGGTCGGGACTCTAAGCTGTATCCAACCGGAGATCCCCGAGCGCAGATAGTTCTGAGCATCTGGATTCCTCTGGTAGAATTCCCTGGGAAGAGGTGAAGTGTCTGTAGAGAGGGAACCCAGATAGCTAATGTGAAAAGTCCTGAAAGTCTTTTTCTGGCTTGCAGGTCAGACTTGAAATGTCCCAGTATTCAAGGACTAGTGTCTCTGATATTACCAACATATGGCTTAAAAAAATTAACTGGTGTGCAACAATGAACTTGGAGGTGATATGTAGGAAGGCCTAGTGATCGGCAACAAAGGATAGGTTTGGAGCCCCGGGCTCCATCAACAGAGGGGACTACTGTCCCGGAACGGGGTGCCCTAATGAGGGCGAAGTGAAGAAAAATGTTTCTGAGAGCGTCTTATGGGGGTCTGCCATCCCTGGACTTCTTGGTTTTGCCTTTGTTCCAGGTTGGGGAAGCCGGGCTTGTTGGAGGGGGTCTCTTGGTGGATCCTCCTGGTGCCGAAGTGAAGTCCATGGGTGCTTCCTGGGAAATTAGCTTGAGCTGGAGAAAGAGTTTCTCACCCTCTGTGAGGGTGGAGAAGGAGTTAACTTTGCCTTGGATGGTGAATTTCACTCCAAAGGGGAAGGCCCATCAATATTTGATGTCCTGTTGGGACAGTACTGTTAGGAGCGGTTTGAGGGTTCTGCGTTTTTGGATGGTTGAGTGGGCCAAATCCGTGAAGATTTGTATTTGGTGTCCTCGGCAAGTGACTTGTTTGAAGCAGGATTGTCTCATGACTTCCTCCTTTACGGCATAGAAGTGGGGCTTGACAATTACATCCCTCGGGGAGCCATCTTTCCTGAGGGGGCCGAGGGCTCTGTGGGCCCTGTCCAACTCTAGGCGGTGAGGGGGCGTGTTAGATATTAGTTCCTTGATGAGGTCTTGTATCGCAGGGGGATATCCGTGATGTTTTCCGGAAGGCCTCGGACTCGGAAGTTATATCTCCTGAACCTGTTCTCAAGGTCATCTATCCTGGAAAGGGCAGTGTCCAGTTGTTCCTGGAGGACCTGGATATGGGCAGCATTCTGGTTGGTGTGTGAGACAATAACGTCTAGTTTGGTTTCTATGGCTTCCATTCTAGAGCCGAGGTTGGCAAAGTCAGATTTCATGTCTCTGGTGATTTGGGCAGCAGTGTTAGCCAGACCCCGCTCCAATAGGGCAGAGAATTTAAGAAATAGGTCATCCTGTGGTAAAGACAGGTCCTGGTCCGGCATGCTGGGGGTGGGGGTAGCAGGAAAATATGGAGGAGTAGGCCCAGCTGGAGACATGTTGTATTGTATTCCCCCATCACTCTGCTCAGCAGGGATTCAGTGGATGCTGGGGAGAGAGCTAGAGGGTATTGTGGGGTTCCCTGGGCCACTTGGGAGTATGTCAGAGTGGCTGTAGGAATCACTTGCCTCATATCCTGAGCCATGTCCCCATAGGCTGCGTGTGGCTGTGCTGAGGTGGGTGCGGTGGCCATCTTGGTACACCCGCCGTGGCCTGCTATTTCGAGTTCCGGACCCAGGTCGCGTCTGGCGGCCGGACCGGACATCCAGGGGGGTCCCGGGGGTATCCTGGCAATGGATGGGTCACTTGTGTCTCGTTTAGGGACGTTCTGAGTCCGCTGTGGCGATCGCGGGACGGGGGTGATGCGGAGCTCCTTACTCAGTCAGCCATCTCGGAGCTCCCGCGCATGCGCACACGCGAGTAGCTTTTTAAAGGCACTTAGTTCCCCAGTGGTGGAGGGGAGGTTGCCTCTGTATACCTGAAGATGTACGCATCAACGGCTGGCAAGGTCTAAAGTTTCTCTCTTTTTTCTTTCGCATGGCAGCTACCTCTTTGTTTATGTGTCCGTTTGTTTATTTTTGTTACTTTTTTAGTCTTTTTCGGCCACTGTAACCCTCTGTACCCCTTGTTGTCCCCCTCATGGGGTCTGGAATGCTTCTGCATTCCAGGCCGCCACAGTGCTTCCGGGTCGTGGCGCCGTCATCATTGGGCGGTGATGTCACGCAGGCGGGGGATTTAAAGAGCTGCTAGCTCCTGTTTGGTCTGGGATTCCCGCAGACAGTGAGCAGCAGCAGTAGCATAACAGCAGCTTCCCCCAGCCTTGTCTGCATCTCTCCTACATAGGTGAGCGTTCTGGGAATGCCTGTCTTTTCCCTTAAAGGGGGGGTGGGAAGGGAATTTATTAATAATGGAATAATTAATAAAAATTCTGGGGAATATCATATTGATAATGCATTCTATATACAAAGATAACTTAAAAAAAAAAAAAGGAAAATATATATATACATACAGTATGTATACAGTGGGGATCGAAAGTTTGGGCACCCCAGGTAAAAATGTGTATTAATGTGCATAACGAAGCCAAGGAAAGATGGAAAAATCTCCAAATGGCATCAAATTACAGATTAGACATTCTTATAATATGTTAAAAAAAGTTTGATTTTATTTCCATCATTTACACCTTCAAAATTACAGAAAACAAAAAAATGGCGTCTGCAAAAGTTTGGGCACCCCGCAGAATTTATAGCATTCACTGCCCCCTTTGCAAAGCTGAGACCTGCCAGTGTCATGGATCGTTCTCAATCATCGTCTGGGAAGACCAGGTGATGTCAGTCTCAAAGGTTTTAAATGGCCAGACTCATCTGACCTTGCCCCAACAATCAGCACCATGGGATCTTCTAAGCAGTTGTCTAGAAAACTGAAACTGAAAATAGTTGACGCTCACAAAGCTGGAGAAGGCTATAAGAAGATAGCAAAGCGTTTTCAGATGTCAATATCCTCTGTTCGGAATGTAATTAAGAAATGGCAGTCATCAGGAAAAGTGGAAGTTAAAGCAAAATCTGGAAGACCAAGAAAAATATCAGACAGAACAGCTCGCAGGAGTGTGAGAAAAGCAATTCAAAACCCACGTTTGACTGCACGATCCCTCCAGAAAGATCTGGCAGACACTGGAGTTGTGGTACACTATTCCACTATAAAGAGATACTTGTACAAATATGGTCTTCATGGAAGAGTCATCAGAAGAAAACCTCTTCTACGTCCTCACCACAAAAACCAGCGTTTGAACTTTGCAAATGAACATATAGACAAGCCTGAGGCATTTTGGAAACAAGTTCTGTGGACCGATGAGGTAAAAATAGAACTTTTTGGCCGGAATGAGCAAAGGTACGTTTGGAGAAGAAAGGGCACAGAATTTAATGAAAAGAACCTCTGTCCAACTGTTAAGCATGGGGGTGGATCAATCATGCATTGGGGTTGTATTGCAGCCAGTAGCACAGGGAACATTTCACGAGTAGAAGGAAAAATTGATTCAATAAAATTTCAGCAAATTTTGGATGGTAACTTGATGCCATCTGTGAAAAAGCTGAAGTTAAAGAGAGGATGGCTTCTACAAATGGATAATGATCCTAAACACACCTCAAAATCCACGGGGGATTACATCAAGAGGCGTAAACTGAAGGTTTTGCCATGGCCTTCACAGTCTCCTGACCTCAACATTATTGAAAACCTATGGATAGACCTTAAAAGAACAGTGCGTGACAGACAGCCCAGAAATCTCAAAGAACTGGAAGACATTTGTAAGGAAGAATGGGCAAAGATACCTCAAACAAGAATTGAAAGACTCTTGGCTGGCTACAAAAAGCGTTTACAAGCTGTGATACTTGCCAAAGGGGGCAGTACAAGATATTAACTCTGCAGGGTGCCCAAACTTTTGCAGACGCCATTTTTTTGTTTTCTGTAATTTTGAAAGTGTAAATGATGGAAATAAAATCTAACTTTTTTTTGACATATTATAAGAATGTCTAATCTGTGGGGGGCGTGGCGACCAAGCTCCAAGATGGACGTGTGAGCTGAGAGCTCCGCTCGGCCGCCGGAGAGAATCTGACATCATTCGTGCCCATCGGCAACTTCCAAGGACACACTTGCCTTCATCTGACCGCTGAGCCCTGCTGCACGTTCCGGTATGCCTAGGAACAGAAAACGCCCGCAATTACCGCGAAAACTACCAGACTTTTTCAAAGCGCGCAAGCTCCAACAAAATGGCGGCGATGCGAGCATGAAAGGGCAGAACAACAAGACAGCCTCCTATAACGGCAGTAAGGGAGCCTTACTGCAGCGTAATCGAGCCTTAACGAGCAGCGGGTCATCCTCCGGGACATCCAGCCCGTCCATCAGAAGGCCGGCCAAACAAAAGCTGAGGATTACATCACCACAGAGGCCGCTGGACGACCCGACAATGGAGGTGAGCGGGCCTAACAATGCAGGCAGCACCACGCAACAGCCGGCCAATGACCCTATTGCGGCATACCCCACGTCTGACAGACCTGTGTCTGAAACTGTCCTTAAGGACATGCTGTTGTCCCTAATGGCTTCACTTCACTCAGACACGACTGCTGGGATTAACAACTGCCAGAGGGAGGTCCAGGCCCTGGGTGGCAGGGTGGATCATGTGGAGCAAAAACTGGGAGAATACACTACCTCCTTTAACACACTAGTGGAGGCTCATGCTTCCCATTATGAGGAGCTGACATGGCTGAAAAACAAGGTGTCCGATTTAGAAGACAGGTCCAGACGGAACAAGATCAGAGGGATCCCTGAAACCATTCCGGCCACCCAATTACTCCAATACACACAAGCTTTATTTTCCACACTTGTTCCCAATTTAACGGCTCAGGACCTCATAGTGGATAGGATCCATAGGATCCCTAAACCATTGTTCCTTCCGGATACCACCCCCAGGGATGTACTGATGAGAGTGCATTACTACCATGTTAAGGAACAAATCCTGATAGCATCCCGCAGGAATGAAAACAAACACCCCCAGTATGCAGAAATACAACTACTTCCTGATCTATCCAAACACACCCTCCAACAACGCCGCAATCTGGCGACCATAACAAAAGCCCTAAGAAATCATGGAATTCTTCACAAGTGGAAGTACCCTGCGAAGCTGTCGGTCACCCACAATGGGAACACCACCCTGATTTCTAACCTGGAGGAGGGTATTGTGGCCCTGCGCCAATGGGGCATACTGCCTCCTCAAGAGCTCCAGGTACACCAAAACCCACAACCCAGATCCCCTCAGGATGATTGGCAAGTAGTCTCCCGAAAACGCTCTGCAAAAAAAAAACGCCGGTGGACCAACATGAACGAACTGTTCAATCCACCATACACTTCTCTCCGGACACGGGGATACCAATTCAATCCCTGTTCTTACCCTCCTAGTTGCTAAGCAGTTACGCCTGCACATGGATCGGTTCAAAGATCCTATTCTTAATATTTTCTATACAGTTCTACTATTAACTTTATTTTTCTACTTTTGTTCTATAAGCACCATGTTTGCGACATGCATTGAAGAAATGACTTTGACACGACCTCACCCTACAGACGTCCCACCCACCTGGATTGGAAAGGGCGAAAGATCACCACCCCTGAAAAACCGATATGGACACAGTGAGTACAATGCTAATCAGCATACCCTAAACCGACAAAATGACCATAACATGCTTATCCATTAACGCCAGGGGACTTAATCACCCCGCAAAAAGACTCTCCATGTGGTCTGAGGCCCGGAAACATAAGGCGGATATTCTGTGCGTACAGGAAACCCATTTCCAAACGGACAAACATCCAAAATGCTCACACAGAGACTTCCCCCATGTGTTTTTGGCGTCCACGCCTGGACATAAGAAAGGAGGTGTGCTGCTAGCGCTAAGGAACATCCTAGCCTTCCAGCACAAGGAAACCATAACAGCCGATAACGGCCGATACATTATTGTAAAAGGAGACATAAACTCGAAACCGTACATGATAGTATCAGTGTACGCTCCAAACTCACACCAAATCAGATTCTTGAGCAGACTATTCAACAAAGTCAGATCTACACAATATGGTAATCTCGTTATATGCGGTGACTTTAACCTAATTGTGGACCCCAAGATGGACACTTCCGCCCACAAGAATAACAACAACTCTTACCTGAACAAGGTGCTGCATAACGCTGAACTTTTCGATGCGTGGAGATGCTTCCATGCAAATGAAAGGGACTACACCTTTTTTTCACACAGGCATTATACATAACCCCGTATTGACATGTTTTTGACGGATAAACGAACTTTACAATGCATACGATCTACACAGATCCATGATATTACGTGGTCAGACCACGCTGCCATTTCAATGTCAATTGAAGAGAAGGGTGTCTCCTCTTCCCCACCCATCTGGCGCAGTAATGTCAAACTCGTACAAGAACCAAAAATTTCTAAAGAGGTATCCCACCACCTGAATTTTTTTTTCCTAGACAACGAAAATTCTGTAGAAGACCCATTCACACTCTGGAATGCCCATAAGGCATACATGAGGGGCATACTAATTCAATTGGGGCTAGAGAAAAAAAACGCTATACATCAGACCTAGACTCTACCCTTTCCGAGATCCGCAAATTAGAAGCACTAAACAAAGCCTCACCAACTACACACCTTGCACATAAACTCTCACAGCTAAGGGACAAATTACGAGAGCTCCTCTCCCAACAGTATGATATACACCTCAGACACTTACGTCTAAACTTTTATGCCAATGCCAATAGAGCGGGCAAATACTTGGCCAGTAGAATTAAAGCAACCCACACTAAAACTAGAATAGCACATTTGATACACCCTACCCTCAAACACAAAATCATAAACCCACAAGACATTGCAAATCAATTTGCTACTTACTACAGCGATTTGTATAATCTACATAAGGACACGTTTACCGCCCAACCAACATCATCAAATATTCAACAATTCTTACATGACCTAAACCTACCGTCACTCTCGGGAAAATCAAATACAAATCCTGAACACCCCATTCACAACACTGGAAATAGAGAAAATCATCACCACACTACCCAATGGCAAATCCCCTGGCCCAGACGGATTTGCTAATGAATATTTCAAAATATTCCAACACACTCTTGCTCCACACTTGCAAATGGTCTTTACTAAAGCGGCAAGAGAAGCAACATTTCCCCCAGAAATGCTTAAGGCATACATTGTCACACTACCCAAACCCGGGAAAGACTCTACAACACCTGGTAATTTTAGGCCTATTTCTCTGTTAAATACAGACATTAAAGTATATGCTAAATTAATCGCCAAAAGATTAGCAGATTTCATACCCTCTCTAATTCTACGCGACCAGATGGGCTTCATGAAGAGGAGACAAACCTCGGACGCCACTAGGCGAATCATAAATATTATTCACCATGCTGAACACACCAAAACGCCTTCTCTGCTACTTTCTATAGACGCAGAGAAGGCGTTTGATAGAGTGCATTGGTCATACATGAGGGAAGTGTTGTCTAAATTTGGTTTCTGCGAACATATTCTGAATGCTATTCTGGCTCTGTACTCGTGTCCATCAGCTCAGGTATACACATCAGGAATGTGGTCTACTCCCTTTTGCATCACTAATGGTACCCGCCAGGGATGCCCACTATCCCCTACAATCTTCAACCTCATGATAGAGCCCCTGGCGGAGGCCATTAGAACACAAACTAGCATTTCTGGCTTTCAGTTTGGATCAAAATTACACGTTGTCAACCTCTTTGCAGATGATGTTATTCTACTGCTATCCAATCCACGCACTTCACTCCCCGCAGCTCATGAAATTTAAAAAAATTTTGGAGAGATCTCATACTATAAGGTCAATTTCACCAAATCCCTGATCCTTGACTTGGGAACGTCACAAACCGACAGAGAAGCATTGCTAAATTCTCTCCCGTATAGTTGGGACGATAGAGGCATACCATACTTGGGTATAATCCTAACTAGCACCACAAAATCATTAGCCAACTCCAACTTAAAACCCCTACTGGCCAAAATAGAAGCACAAACTAAAGAGTTAGCAAAAAAAGAAATGTCCTGGATGGGTAGACTAGCGACGTATAAGATGATAATACTCCCACAAATCCTATATGTATTTAGAGCACTACCGATCCCCATTCCAAACCACTTTCTTAAATCCCTATCCACTCTAATGTGGAGATTCCTATGGGGGGCAAAGAAAGCACACTGCTCGCCGAAAAGCTTAATCCCACATAAACGTATAGGAGGCGCAGGACTAGTTGACATTTATGACTACATGTGGGTGACCAGACTGGACCAACTTAAACATTGGTTTGTCGATGACGGTACTCCACTATGGGTGGAAATTTAAAAGAGCATAGCACCTATTTCTGACCTCACGGCTTTACTTATGGGGGATATATGGCTGGCATGGGATAAACGCAATATTCCTCCCACTATACAAACCTCCCTATTAGCATGGAGATACTTCCTGAACCAGCATCTCAAAAATTCTATTTCTATTGACTATCAATTTCCCTTGAACCTAATAGAAGCTAAAATTCCAATGTTATCTTTACAGCAATTCCCCCCATACGGGATACACATAGTACAAGACCTACTCACCAATAACAAACCACTGTCGAGTGATCAAATAATGGACACTTATAATCTGCCAAAGCACATGTTATTCACCTGCATCCGGATTGTACATTTCCTAAATGTCAACCCACTTCCAATGATCAGATTGCCACCTACCGCCTGTCAATACCTCACACAAACACAACCTGAATGCAAAGGCATTTCCATATTCTATAACCTCCTACAGGACAAGAGATCCTTTCAGAAAACCAAAGCGATGGATAAATGGGAATTAGACATGGGTTCCACATTTACGGAGGACCAATGGCAGTCAGCATTCCACACGATCCAAAAGACATCACACTGTATAAGCCACTGGGAAATGACAGTCAGAGTGACTAACAGGTGGCAATTCACCCCATGCAGACTGACAAAATTCTTCAGGCACGCCTCACCGATGTGCTGGAGGAACTGCGGCCACAAAGGTCACCTTATGCACATGTTCTGGGAATGTCCAAGCCTGACCAGTTTCTGGAACTAAGTATTCCAGCTGATATCATCCACTACGGGTATAATCACACCCCACAATCCGGCGCTAGCAATTCTCCACATAGATATACACAAATTCCCATCCGACATGAGACATGTGGTGTCCCACATACTCCTAACGGCCCGATCCCTGGTGCTATGAAATTGGAAAACTACCTTGACCGTAAACATAACAGACGTAGCAAGGATAGTCCAACAAAATTACACCTTTGAACGCATGCTGGCAATCAATTCTCTGAACTGTGAGAAGTTTGACAAATTCTGGGATATATGGACCGCTACACACAAAAAGTCATAAATGTATACTACTGATATGTCGTACTTTATTTAAATTACTACTCAATACGATCTAGTCAACCAAACTTGATGTGCACAAACCTGAGTGCTTATTGTTTATACTTTACTTTGCTTTCTTATTTTTTTATAATCTTGTACTATATTCTTTTTTTCTAAGTTTATTCAATCTTTTCCTGTTATGTTGATAAACCTCAATAAAAAACTTGAATGTCTAATCTGTAATTTGATGCCATTTGGAGATTTTTCCATCTTTCCTTGGCTTCGTTATGCACATTAATACACATTTTTACCTGGGGTGCCCAAACCTTCGATCCCCACTGTATATATATATATATATATATATATATATATATATATATATATATAAAGGGAATATATGAAATAAATGATGTGCTTAATATATATATGATCCTTTTTTTATGGTGCTTCCTTGGTACGTTTGGCTGTTTGGGCCGTCTGCAGACCGTCTGTTTGCGTTTGAAGCTCCATTCATAGGTCATGGACAAGTCACCGCCTTCATGCGGCCAGCCCTCACGCACAAGGTACGTGCAGGTGTGGGGAGGGGTTGAGTTTACAGTCTCAAGCTTTTTGAGTATGTTTGATTTCATATCTCGCACCCCCCCCCTCATTTTTTCTTTCCAGCCCTTCCAGATCGGACCCTCAAATCATGGTCCAGGACGAAAGAGACCTTGCCAGGCCACAACATTACCACTCATCATCCAGGTCCAGACGTGATTCTCCACCCAGGACCCAACAGAGGAGATGTTCCCATTCCTGTTCCAAGCAGGGGAGATGTTCTCATTCCTCCTCCAGTCACCGCACCCACCGTCATGACAGCCACTCTGACCGCAGAGCCTGCTGGAGATGTGGGACACGACTCCCGGAGGGCAAGTCTCTTTGTGACCGATGTTATGCCCCGGCGGTTGGGGAAAAAGAGACGAGAACCAACATATGGGGGGTGATTTACTAATAACAGTGCGCTGCGCTGGTTGATCCCTTAATTGGTGCGCCGGATAACTCCTTCATTGGGCGCAGGAACCGGCGGCGCACTGTTATAGTAAATACAAATGTCAGCGGTGCTCTATTGATAATGAATGGTTCCCTATGGGAGCCCATTGATTTGAATAGAAGTCGCCCGGGAAGTCGGATGAAGCCAGGACAGGGACAGCGCGACTTTGCGAGGCAACTTGGACACGACCTGAGCGTGAAGCAGTCGCTCAAGTCGTGTCCTAGAGGCGACTAGCTGGCCGAGAATGTCTCCAGCGCGATGGCATGGCGCTGGTTCTCGGCAGCCTCGCTGTCCCGTGTTTGATATGAATTATGAAGGGGAACTCCAGGCCAAATTTTGATGAAAAAACCAGCATGGGTTCCCCTCCAGTAGCATACCAGGCCCTTAGGCCTGGTATGGATTTTAAGGGGAACCCCCTAAGCCGAAAAAACGGCATGGGGTTCCCCCCAAAGATCCATACCAGGCCCTTAGGTCTGGTATGGATTTCAAGGGGAACCCCTAAGCCGAAAAAACGGCGTGGGGGTTCCCCCAAAATCCATACCAGACCCTTATCCGAGCACGCAACCTGGCAGGCCGCAGGGGAAGAGGGGGGGTCGAGAGTGGTCCCCCCTCCCTCCTGAACCATACCAGGCCGCATGCCCTCAACATGGGGGGGTGGGTGCTTTGGGGCAGGGGGGCAACCTACGGCCCCCCCACCCCACAGCACCCTGCCCCCATGTTGATGGGGACAAGGGCCTCTTCCCGACAACCCTGGCCGTTGGTTGTCGGGGTCTGCGGGCGGCGGGCTTTTCGGAATCCGTGAGCCCCCTTTAATAAGGGGGCTCCCAGATGCTGGCCCCCCACCCTATGTGAATGAGTATGATGTACATCGTACCCCTACCCATTCACCTGGTGGCATAAAAAATACAACACAGGTTTTTAAAGTAATTTATTAGGCAGCTCCGGGGGTCTTCCTGCCGGACGCCCCGCTATCTTCTTCCAGCTCTTTTGCTAGCGGGGGTCCCGGGCTTCAGTGTCGTCTTCTTCCGACTTCGGGGGTCTTCCTGCCGGGCGCCCCGCTATCTTCTTCCAGCTCTTTTGCTAGCGGGGTCCCGGGCTTCAGCCCCCGTAGTACGTCACAGTCCCATCATTCCCCGGGACTGTGACATCATACGGGGGTGGGGTCAGCGGTGGCATCACCCGGTGATCTCGCCCCATGCCAATATAAGTGGGTGCGCTCCGCGGCCAGAGCATTGTAACAACGGACAGCGACAAGGCAACATCGGGCGGAGAGAAGCGGGAAGAAGACGACGTTGAAGCCCGGGACCCCGCTAGCAAAAGAGCTGGAAGAAGATAGCGGGGCGCCCGGCAGAAGGCACAAAGAACCGGAGATCGTGGAGAAGGCACCGGAGAGCGGGAGAAGAACCGGAGAGTGCGGAGACGACACCGGAGAACAGAACAAGAGACCCCCGAAGTCGGAAGAAGACGACGCTGAAGCCCGGGACCCCGCTAGCAAAAGAGATGGAAGAAGATAGCGGGGCGCCCGGCAGGAAGACCCCCGAAGTCGGAAGAAGACGACGAGGAAGCCCGGGACCCAGCTAGCAAAAGAGCTGGAAGAAGATAGCGGGGCGCCCGGCAGGAAGACCCCCGGAGCTGCCTAATAAATTACTTTAAAAACCTGTGTTGTGTTTTTTTTTTTTTGCCACCAGGTGAATGGGTACGATGTACCCCATACTCATTCACATAGGGTGGGGGGCCGGAATCTGGGGCCCCCTTATTAAAGGGGGCTCCTGGATTCCGATAAGCCCCCCGCCCGCAGACCCCGACAACCAACGGCCAGGGTTGTCAGGAAGAGGCCCTTGTCCCCATCAACATGGGGACATCCTCCCCATGTTGAGGGCATGTGGCCTGGTACGGTTCAGGAGGTAGGTGGGGCCGCTCTCGCCCCCCCCTCTTCCCCTGCGGTCTGCCAGGTTGCGTGCTCGGATAAAGGGTTTGGTGTGGATTTTTACGGAACCCCACGCTTTTTTTTTCCATTTGGCGCGGGGTTCCCCTTAAAATCCATACCAGACCTGAAGGGCCTGGTATGGATTTTTAGGGGGACCCCCACACTATTTTATTTTTTTTAAGTTTGGCACGGGGTTCCCCTTAAAATCCATACCAGATCTGAAGGGCCTGGTATGGATTTTGGGGGGACCCCCACGCCATTTTTTTTTAAAGTTTGGTGGGGGGGTCCCCTTTGAATCCATACTAGACTCAAGGGCCTGGCATGGACCTGGGGGGTGACCCCACGCTGTTTTTTTTCTCGTTTTTTTTTTTAGAGCCGGCAATGTTTATTTTTATTACATTTCCTTTAACAACCAGCTATAAACAGGTTAAAAAGAAATAAAAAATTGCCACAAATTCGCGGTACTTGCGTTTTGGATGCGGGTCCATTGAATTCTCTTACATCCAAAACACTGTTTTTGGCCTGACAAAAAAAATCTGCAGTTGCGTTTAAACTCGTTTTTCACAAAGCCTAAAAATGCCTTCAGACTCCAAAGATTTCCACGTTTCAGACGCGGTACCGGCGTTTAGCAGCATTTTAGTTTAGAAGCGTTTTTAAAGGTGACCTATTTTTTTACATTGATAAACTCAAAAATTATGGCAATTTAGGAAAAACCCTTAAAAATATATATATATATATCTCTATCAAAAAATAAATGAAATTGCTTCCATTGCATTGTGGACAATCCACAACTTGGGGCAGCTGACGTGGCA
This sequence comes from Rana muscosa, assembly GCA_029206835.1. Lineage (NCBI taxonomy): Eukaryota > Metazoa > Chordata > Amphibia > Anura > Ranidae > Rana > Rana muscosa. Next base: position 418,991,973 of record CM055117.1, on the reverse strand, counting down.
AGTGAACAATCCACAACTTGGGGCAGCTGATGTGGCAAGTGAACAATCCACAACTTGGGGCAGCTGACGTGGCAAGTGGACAATCCACAACTTGGGGCAAGTGATGTGGCAAGTGACACGCTAAATACAACTACACTGCTGCTCTCTCAGCTGCTGATACTCACTCTGGTCTCACAAAATAGCTGAAATCATGTTTCCTAACGAAACGCATATAGACGCAAATGTGGTAAAACACGGCATGCAAACGCGTCAAAACGCGCCTTTCTAAACGCCGCTTTCAACCTTAGTTCTGAACACTTTGCACCAGCCTCCCGTGTACATGGGGCCTAAAAACGCCTATGCCATTTACAGCTCAAAAACGCCATGGTGGCCATGAGGCCATAGGCTAACATGGAGAGGCGTTTTTAAGCTGCAAAAAATGCTCAAACAAGCGGCTGGAAAAACGTCCGTGTGCATGCAGCCTTATATTAACCACTTGCGCACTGGCCACTTAAACCCCCTTCCTGCCCAGACCAATTTTCACATTTCAGCGCTGATGCACTTTGAATGACAATTGCGCGCTCATACAACACTGTAACCCAATGAAAATGTATTATTTTTTGGCACACAAATAGAGCTTTCTTTTGGTGCTATTTGATCACCTCTGCGTTTTTTTGTTTTCTATAAATACAAAAGACAGAGTTAAAAAAAAAAACATTGATATTTTAACCACTTCAGCACTGGGTCTATTCTGGCACTTCTCTCCTTCATGCAAAAATCATACATTTATGGCTATAAAATTACTTCAAAACCCCAAACATTATATATGTTTTTTTAGCAGACACCCTAGGGAATAAGATGGCGGTCATTGCAAATTTTTATCTCGCTCGGTATTTGCGCAATAAATTTTCAAAAGCCTTTTTTTGAGTTTCATGAATGTGAAAGCCCAATTTTTGGGGATAATGTGAAAGATGTTGTTATGATGAGTAAATAGATACCGAACATGTCACGCTTTAAAATTGCGCACACTCATGGAATGACACCAAACTTCAGTACTTAAAAATCTCCCTAGGCGATGCTTTAAAAATTTTTACACGTTACCATTTTCTCATTACAGAGGAGGTCTAGTGCTAGAATTGTTGCACTTGTTCTAATGCACGCAGCAATACCTCACATGTGTGGTTTGAACAGCGTTTACATAAGTGGGCGGGACTTACGTATGTGTTCGCTTCTGAGGGCGAGTTACCGGGCACATGGGCGTTTTTTCTTTATTTTTTTTTATTTTTATTTTTTTACTTTTTTGTATTTCTTACTCTTTTTTTTACTTTTTTGTGTTTTGGATCACTTTTATTCCTATTGTAAACATCCCTTGTAATAGGAATCTATTATGACAGGTCCTCTTTATGGAGAGATGCAGGGTCAATAAGACCCCACATCTCTCCTCCAGGCTGGAAAGCATGAGATCGGTCAAAAAAATTCACCAATCTCATGCTGACAGCCGAGATCACGGCTTGGTTTACATACGGGAACTCGGCGTGATGTCATAACGTCGCGCCCGGGCCTCCGACGGTCATAGAGATGACTGGTGACCATCTGGTCACCAGTCATCTCTATGCTTCCCATCCGGCGCCAGCCAAATCGTTCTCTGAGCCCAAGATGGCACGGGAGAGCCCGGAGAAGCACCGGATGGTGGCGGGAGGGGGGGGGACGTCCCCTCCCGCCGCCTATAAGAACAATCAAGCGGCAGGACTGCCGCTATGATCGTTTTTAGCGTGCACAGAGTCGCCGGCTGAAAAGAATGATATCTGAATGATGCCTGCAACTGCAGGCATCATTCAGATGTCACCGCACATAGCCAAGGACGTCATTTGACGGTGGGCGGTAGGAAAGTGGTTAATATGTCGAAAATTTCGACAAAAGGTAATTTTTGTCCTTCATTGATGTACACTGATGAGACTGCACTGATGGGCTGCACTGATGGGCACTGATAAGGTGGCAAGGGTGGGCACTGAGAGGTTGCATTACTAGTTGGCACTGGTGGGCATTGAGAAGTGGCACTGCTAGGTGGCAATGATAGTTGGCAGTGATGGGCACTGATAGGCAGCACTGCTAGGTGGCACTGATTGGCACCAGTGGTGGGCATTGATAGGTGGCACTGGCAGGGGCTACTGATTGTCACAGATGACACAGAATTGCCTCTTCCTCTTCGGGCCCGATGTCCCTTGCACATGAGCCGGTGATTGCCTTTTTTTTGTGCTCACGCTGTCAGCACAAGGAGAAAACAAAAACCATTACCCAGCTTTTGTTTACATCACGTGATCAGCTGTCATTGGCTGACAGCTGATCACATGGTAAAGGGCAGGTATCGGCCCCTTACTTGGATCTGTCATCACCCGAGTCTCAGTGACTCGGTGACCACAGCGCGCGCGAAGGGGAGGACGTTTATTGACGGACTCCCGGCAATTGAGGACCATGCTGTGGCCGTTGATCAGTTATAGCGCTGATCTCAAGTGATTAAAGAGGGTCTAAATGGGCCATTGACATGCATCACAATTCAACTTAGGAATGTGTCTTTGCAAAGTTAAACTAAATGAAATCCTTTCTTATTTTTGCTTGGGGATAGAGTGCAGAGGGATTACAAGTCTGGACAGTTTTTGGGGATGTCTGCACCCCTGATAGGGTGAAGACAACTCCCAAATTTGGCCACTTTATCCTTTCAAATAATTCACTTCCTGTCACATAGCCACACAGGAAGTGAGGGGAAATCCCTACCAATGTCTTTCCTTCGGGACACACAGGTCAATCTAAATACTTTCCCAATTATGTACATTGCACTCCAGCATTTTGCGGGGTACACCCCAAATTATTAGGTATTTTGGACTTTGGGGTTTATTTACTAAAGGCAAATCTACTTTGCACTACAAGTGCACTTGCTGGATATCCGAGGGGGACATGCAAGCAAACCAAAAAAACATTGCTTTTACATGATTGGATGTTACAATCACCAGTGATCCCTCAGATTTTCAGCAGCTGCACTTTTACTGCAGAGTGGATTTGTCTTTACTAAACCCCAAACTACCCAATGATTTGGGGTGTACACAACAAAGTGCTAGAGTGCAATTTTCTTAATGGGGACACTAGTTAGATTGATCTGTGTGTCCCCAAGAAAAGACATTGGTAGGGTTTTACCTTCACTTCCTGTTTAGCTGTGTGACAGGAAGTGAAGCCAATTTTACTAAAAGGGGGACACAAAGCCCAACCTAAAAAAAAAATAAACACAAGCAGGGGTTCTAACACTTACTTGGTTTCCCTCAAAATGCCCAATTAGAATTGTATTGCCTTGAGCCATTTTTAAGTGCAGTGCTCTAAATCTGTGCTTCTCAAGTACCCCCAACAGGCCATGTTTGCAGGTTTTCTTTCATTTTGCACAAGTGCTTAAAATCACAGTCAATGGTTTGGTATTTTGGACAGCAATTCTCCATAAGATAAATTCACAAAACATGTCCTGTTGGGGCTACTTGAGGACTGAGGCTGAGAACCACTGCAGTAAAAAAGGAAAATTGAATACTTACCGCTCTGTATTTTTCATTTCCTGGTGATTTTCCATGGCAGCACACAATACATGCATATGCTAGCATAAAGGCACCAGGGTAGACAAAATCACACCTGTTGTTTTGACATGCCAATCAGCTGTCACATTTGTTGCAAAGAAAACGCAAAACAAACCTCAAAACTTTGCATCAAATTTTATTGGTCAACAAAACAAAGAATAATAAAAATAAATAAATAAAAAAATAAAAAAACAGGGTCAATTTGAAACAGTTACAGACTCACAACATCTTGAAAGATTTGGCAAAGTAATGCAGCACAGACAATTAAATCAAAGTGGACAAACATTAACAACATCAAAATTATTTCAGGGGAACATTTCCCCCACACAAAAAAATACAATCCACAAAAGTAAACCAAACATCCTGTTTTGCAAAGACATACCAAATAAAATACATTTGTTACAAACTCGATAAGGACACCAAAATGTACATTACACACACACACACACACACACACACACGCCTCTTTTCAGGGCAAGGGTGAGGATGCTATCTGCTAGCTTTATATAACCTATGTTTGTGTGCTAATGAGGCAATTGAAAACACATGCACAGTCCATGAAACACCCAAAATGCAAGTTCACCCAATGTAGAGACTGAACTTCAAACCCATAAAAACACTCTCTGAGCATGTCCAGAAATGTCCAGGTGCTGTTCACACACAAAAAGCACCAACAAAAAAATCTAACAGGCATGCTCAGAGGAACTCAAATGCAGCTAGCAGAAAATAACCCCCCCCCCTGTCCAAAATTAAGCACATCATCCAGCATGCTACAAAATTAGAGATGGGACAATCACTCCCCCCCTACCAACAAATACCATTGCAGTCTATGGGAACTGATTTGTTAATTTTGCTAATCCCCACTTGGCTGGATTATCTTCTAGGTATTGGCCTTAAAATGGGGGCCCAGGTCCCACCCTGAAGCCTCGTACACACGATCAGTTTGACTGATGAAAACCGTCCGATGGATGGTTTTCATCAGACCAACCGATCGTGTATGGTACCCATCGGTCTTTTTTCCATCGGTTGTAAAAAATAGAACTTGTTTTAAAATTTTCCGATGGATAAAAAACCGATGGGAATTTCCGATCGTCTATGGGCAAGTCCATCGGTTAAAAAACCCACGCATGCTTAGACTCAAGTCGATGCATGCTCAGAAGCATTAAACTTCATTTTTCTCGGCTCATCGGAGTGTTTTACGTCACCGCGTTTGGAACGGTCGGTTTTTTGACTGATGGTGTGTGGCCAAGACTGATGAAAAACTGTGTCATCGGATTTCCGATGGACAAAGCCATCGGACGAAAATCCATAGGTTATCCGATCGTGTGTACGGGGCTTGAGGGACATATATCAATGTCACCAATTTGGACAACACCAAAAACAAAACAAGGAGAAGTGCCTTTAAATATGCCAAATTGCTTAAGGGCCATTTCACACCACATGCAGTCCATTGCGCTTTTTATGCATCAAAAATGCATGGAAAGTTGGTTATATGGTTCTAAATGGCAGTGTTTGTTCCAGTGCGTTCCAGTTCCACAAAAAAAGTAGAACATGCTGCATTTTACCTGCACTGGACTGTACTGGAACGCAGCAAAACGCATCATAAACGCACTGAAACGCACAGGAACACACCTAAATGCACCAAAAACGCACTGGAATGCACTTGTCCTTATCTATGGTTAATAAAAAAGAGGGGTGAAAAAAAAGCACTTGACTGCATCAAAAACGTACCAAAAATGCACTGGAACGCATCAAAAACGTGCATGCAGAAAAGCACCTGGAACGCATCCGGATTGTGTTTCTATGGTGTGGACTGATCCTAGTTCACACCATAGAAACGCAGTCTGGATGCGTTCCAGGTGCTTTTCTGCATGCACGTTTTTGACACGTTTCAGTGCATTTTTGATGCGTTTTTGATACAGTCCAGTGTTTTTTCCCCCCTCTTTTCACTTAGGACAAGTCTGTTGCAGTGCGTCTTTGGTGCATTTAGGTGCGTTCCGGTGCATTCCAGTGCGTTTTTGGTACGTTCCGTTGCATTTTTGATGTGTTTTACTGCGGTCCAGTACAATTCTGTACCTAAAAAATGCAGCATGACCAATTTTTTTTTGCCTTTCTGAAACGCACTGGAACGGACTGCAGTGGTGTGAACTATGCCATTGGCATTAATGTGATCAACTTTCTTTGCGTTTTTCATGCATCAAAAAAACTCACTGCACTGCATCCGGTGTGAACTGGCCCTAAATATCATACCTGGGGGGTGTCTATAGTATGCCTGTAAAGTAGCGCATGTTTTCCATGTTTATAACAGTTCGAGAGGAAAATTACATTTCTAAAGTAAAATAATAGTCATTTAGAAGTACTCGCGGCTGTAATGAATTGCTGGTTCCTGTCAATACAGATAAAAGTCATTGAAAGTCTATGATAACGAAAAAAAAAAACCGTGGGGGTCCCCCCAAATTCCATTACCAGGCCCTTCAGGTCTGGAATGGATATTAATGGGAACTCTGCCGCAAATTTAAAAAAAAATGCGTGGAGTTCCCCCAAATATCCATACCAGGCCCTTTAGATCTGGTATGGATTTTAAGGGGAACTCCACCCCAAATTGAAAAAAAAATGGCGTGGAGTCCCCCCAAAATTACACACCAGACCCTTATCCGAGCACACAACCTGGCAGGCTGCAGGAAAAGAGGGGGAAGAGAGAGCGCCCCCCCCCTCCCTCCTGAACCGTACCAGGCCACATTCCCTCAACATGGGGAGGATGTTCCCATGTTGATGGGGACAAGGGCCTCATCCCCACAACCCTTGCCCGGTGGTTGTGGGGGTCTGCGGGCGGGGGGCTTATCGGAATCTGGAAGACCCCTTTAACAAAGCGGACCCCCAGATCCCGCCCCCCCGTATGAAATGGTAATGGGGTACAAATGTACCCCTACCATTTCACAAAGAAAGTGTAAAAAAATTTAAAAATGACAATAGCCGGTTTTTGACAATTCCTTTATTAATGTCTTCTCTTTTCTTCCATCTTCTTCCATCTTCTTCTTCCATCTTCTTTTCTCCATTCGGGTTTCTTCCTCCATCTTGTTCTTCATCTTCATCTTCCTCTTCCTCTTTATCTTCATCTTCCATCTTCTCGTCCGCATCTTGCTCCGGCTTCTTCTTTCTTCTTCGGCCGCTCCGTTTGAATTGGTGGTTCCCGCTGTGCGACGCTTCAGTTCTACAGTTCTCCTCTGGGTCCGCTGCCACCTGGTGACCCCGCCCCCCTCTGACGCACATGGACTTCACTGGGACTTTCCCTGTGGTGTCAGAGGGGGGCGGAGCCACCGGGTGGCAGCGGACCAAGAGGCGAACTGAATCGTCACACAGCGGGAACCTCCAATTCAAACGGAGCAGCCGAAGAAGAAAGAAGAAGCCGGAGCAAGATGCGGACGAGAAGACCGAAGGAAGAAGGAAGATGAAGATAAAGATGAAGAGGAAGAGGAAGATGAAGAGGAAGATGGAGGAAGAAACCCGAATGGAGAACAGAAGAAGATGGAAGAAGATGGAAGAAAAGAGAAGACATTAATAAAGGAATTGTCAAAAACCGGCTCTTGTCATTTTTTACATTTTTTACACTTTGGGGGGGGGGGCAGGATCTGGGGGTCCCCTTTGTTAAAGGGGTCTTCCAGATTCCGATAAGCCCCCCGCCCGCAGACCCCCACAACCACCAGGCAAGGGTTGTGGGGATGAGGCCCTTGTCCCCATCAACATGGGGACATCCTCCCCATGTTGAGGGCATGTGGCCTGGTATGGTTCAGGAGGGGTGGGGGCGCTCTCTCGTCCGCCCCTCTTTTCCTGCGGCCTGCCAGGTTGCGTGCTCGGATAAAGGGTCTGGTGTGGATTTTTGGGGGGAACTCCACGCCATTTTTTTTTTAAATTTGGGGTGGAGTTCCCCTTAAAATCCATTCCAGATCTGAAGGGCCTGGTATGGATATTTGGGGGAACCGCACGCATTTTTTTTAAAAAATTTGCGGCGGAGTTCCCCTTAATATCCATTCCAGACCTGAAGGGCCTGGTAATGGAATTTGGGGGGACCCCCCACGCTTTTTTTTTATTTTTATCAATGACTTTCAATGACTTTTCTCTATATTGCCGGGAGCCGACAATTCATTATAGCCGTGGGTGCTTTTAAATGCCTTTTTTTTCCTTTAGAAATGTCATTTTGCTGGCGGACTGGGAAGTTCAGAGCTGCGCCTGTTCAACTTATGCAAATTGGTTTACGTGACTTGACATTTACTAAGATTTTGCCGGCGCAGTGTCTTGGCGCAAGAAAACAAGGAAAATTGCCGCGCTGAGCTCAAAAAAACCTCCCGCAGCTAGAATCGTTCTTGCCGGCGCAGCGGGCTGGTTTTGAAAAAGTTACTTTCTCACTCTATTTTGGGGATATTAGTTATTTGGGCAGGTGTCACTACACTTCCTCACATCACCCCACATCACCCCCATTATATTCTCACTTCCAGCTTCTTTATATTTATATTTTAACATGCTGTGCGCCAGGTCCATAGTGGCGCACTGAGCGCCTCCTCCCGTCCGCCGACAACACTATAGTAAATGGGAAATAGGGCTGCGATACCGGCGCTAATGTTTTGTAAATACCAAAACAGCCATTGCGCGCACAGATGCGCCGATACTCATGGCGCAAACGTTTTGTAAATCAGCCCCCTGGAGTCACTTGTGAAACGTGTGGTGCAGCAATCCCTGAAGGAATAGGATACATCAGACACACAGAGCCAGTCCACCACCTATCTGGCTCGTTGGCTGACGAGGCCCAAGAGGTTTCGGGTCCTTCCCTACCCTACGCTACTTCTCCGGATCCTTCAGGCAGTGAGCCGGAAGATGACAAAGGTGTCGGAGGCTTTGACTTCTCTCTGGTTTCACCACTAAGCGTTTAAGCGGCCAAAGCGGTTAAGGAAGCCCTTAAGTGGGAAGACCCTTCCACCGCCCCCAGCTAAGCAGAAGAAGTTCTTTAAACACCTGGGGAAAGAACATCCCAACTTTCCGCTCCTTGCTCAATTGAAGGATATCATTGATGAGGACTGGAGCAAAGTAGACAAGAAAACTTCTATGTCAAATAAAACCTCCAGATTATACCCCTTCAAGGCAGAAGAAGTGAAGTATCTGGAAAACACTCCCCTCGTAGATGCAGCACTGATGCGGATGGCCAAATATGTCACTCTTCCTTTTAGAAGATGCCGTGTCCTTCAAGGACGGTCTGGAGAGAAGGATAGATCAAGACCTCAAAATAATTCATGGGCTTGCAGGTATGGCTTGTAAACCTGCCCTAGCTTTAGCAGCTATGTCTAAAGCTATGGAAGTCTGGACAGAAAACGTGGAATCCGTACTCAGGGGCGTTTTGGAGGAGTTAGCCAGAAGCTCAGCAGTCGAGGAGCTGAAGCTGGCAGAAGCCTTCTTGGGGGAGGCATCTATCGATCTGATCCGCCTGTTGGCTCGGACCATGTTATCATCTGTCACGGCTAAGCGGGCCTTGTGGTTACGCCCTTGGCTCGCCGATCCGGGGTCCAAGTAAACCTGGTGTAGGATCCCCTTTGAAGGGTCCTCATTATTTGGCAACAAGCTGGATGATGCTATAACCCGGGCCACAGGCAGGAAATCAGGCTTCCTTCCCCAGGATAGGCGTCTGCTTGGTCGGAAAAGACCCCAGTATAGGAGATGCAGTGCAGAACGCTCAAGAGAAGCACGCTCTTACAGACCTGGCTGGGACTTCAAAAAGACTGGAACAGAGGACAAGCATCCTTCCATAAGCCCGCTAAGAGCCAGGCATCTGGTGGAAGTCTTTTTGAGATTGCGCCCACCCAGGGGGGTCGGGTGGGGGGCTCGTCTGCTCCTCTTCTGTCACATATGGGTGGCCTCAATCTCGGACTACTGGACCATCAAGACAGTTTTGTCAAGCCACACATGGTCCTTCACCAGCACTCCTCCCCCCAGATTTATCTCCACCCTGCTACCTCGGTCAGAAGAACAGAAGCAGGTGTTACTGTCCTACATAGATTTGTTGAAGATTCTGGGAGCAGCAGTGCTCATCCCAAAGGATGAAGAACTTCATGGGTGTACTCCCCCTATTCTTTGTTCAAAAGAAAAACGGGGCATGGTGCCTAGTGATAGATCTGACTTATCTAAACAAATATATAAAATATGAAAGATTCAAAATGGAGACTCTGTCGACCATCCAACAGGCCGTACAGCTGGGCAATTGGCTAATTTTAAACAACTTAAAGGACACTTACTTCCACGTCCCGGTGGCAAGGGAGTTTCTCAAATACCTCCGGTTCCAAGTCAGGCAAGAACATCTTCAGTTCACCTGCCTCCCTTTCGGGATAACAACCACACCCCGAATCTTTTCAAAAGTTCTTTTGGCCATATTGGCCCTCATCAGAAGGAAAGGAATACGTCTTTATCACTACCTCGACCACCTCTTACTACTGTCCCAAGACAAAGTGCAATTGCTGGCCCACAGGGAGCAGGTGATCTCCACTTTGACCAGTTTTGGATGGCTTCTAAACCTAGAACCAGTCCAGCTATATAGTCCTGATATACTTAGGGGCCCAGTTCGATACAGAAAGGCACCATCTCTCTGCCACTGGAGAAGATCCCAGTCATCAAGGAGATAATTTCACAGGCTCTGAACTCCTCACGACTGAGGGCCTCACAATGCCTAAAAATTATCGTCACAATGCTCTCTACGACCCCCATGGTCAAATGGTCCCTGTGGAGGTTATTCCCTTTCCAGTCAGGGTTCCTTCACCAATGAAAATCAGGGGACAACAGTCAACTTATTAACATATCATCAACAATGAGGAACAGCCTCTTCTGGTGGCTTCAGCACAAAAATCTGCTCAATTTCCACTCCATTGCCTCCATCTCATGGGTCACGGTCACGACCGATGTCAGCGGGGCCGGTTGGGGAGCCCTGTGCAGATCGGAACTTGCTCAAGGCAAGTGGGATACTCTCCTTCTCAAACTGGGCTCGAACGTCCTAGAACTTTGGGCAGCCTGGTTTGCCCTTCAGTCCTCCTCTCATCTCCTGAAGGGAGAATCAGTTTTGTTAAGGATGGACAATACCACAGCAGTCTCCTATGTGAAGAGGCAAGGGGGCACCAGGAGCGCCACACTACTCCGAGAGGTCGAGCCCATCATGTCTTTGGCCCAGAAGAATCTGACCAATATCTCGGCAACCTTCATCCCCGGAGTCCAGAACGTCCAAGCGGACTTCCTGTCACGCACTCAGTAAGACAACAACGAGTGGTCTCTACATGTGCAGAAGTGGAACTATTTGCCTCTCCCTGCAACTGCAAGCTGGAGAAGTATTACACTTGGGGCTGCTGCAGCCAGGCCTTCGGAATAGATGCTCTGACAGATCGATGGAATTTCAAGAGGGCATACGCCTTTCCACCACTCCTAGTCATCCTCAGGTTCCTACGGAGACTTCAAGCAGAAGCAGTTAAGGTGGTGATAATAGCACCCTACTGGCTGAACAGGCCTTGGTTTCCCCTCCTGACCCAGCTCAGCTTCTGGGATCCGGTGCTTCTTCCTCTCAGGCCGGACCTTCTTTCTCAGGGGCAGTCCTGCACCCTTGTCCGGCATTACTGAGACTGATGGTCTGGTTCTTGAGAGGGAGAGGCTAAAATCTCTTGTGTGCACTTCAAGGGTAATCTCCACTCTCATGAGCTCTAGGAAGTCGAGCACGAAGTTTATGGAAGAATATGGGCCAAGTTCATTGAATTCTCATACTATACGAATAGATCATTCAGAAATCCAGAAGTTCAGGATATCCTCAGCTTCCCTCAATCCGGCCTATCTTAAAATCCAAGTTTCAGCTTTGTCTGCCTTCTCCGGAACTTTGTGGGCTGTTCACCCCTTAATCCGGCAGTTCTTCTGTGGAGCGTCAAGACTCAGGCCCAAAAAAAGGCCAAGATTCCCCAAATGGGATCTTCCCCTTGTTCTGGACTCACTGTCTGGCCTCAGTACCACGGGGTCCTCCCCGCTTTCCGTTAAAGACTTCTCTGCAAAAGTAGCCTTTCTAGTGGCCATCACCTCGGCCAAAAGGGTCTCTGAGATCGGGTCCCTAGGCCATAAAGAACCTTTCCTGACGTTCTTCCCAGACCGGGTGGTCCTTATCCCTATGCTGGGCTCAAATCTGAAAAGTTACTTCAGTGTTCTATGAGAACCAAGAGATCGTCCTACCTACGTTCAGGACCGAGGGGTCCACTGAAGCTCACCCTCTGGATGTGGGCAAAATTCTGAAGGAATACCTGCAATTTACTTCCTCCTTTAGACATTCTGACTACTTGTTCATCCTGCAATCCGGCAGCAATAAAGGGAAGCAAGCTTTAACCAGGACAATTGCAGCTTCGATCGTACAGACCATCCAGCAGACTTACAGGGCTAAGGGCTTGGCTCCTCCAAAGGCGGTGACAGCACACTCCACCAAGGGAATGGCGGCTTCATGGGCAGCAGCCCAGCATGTGGCTCCAGATGTCTTCTGCAAAGCGGCCTCTTGGGCCTCTATCAATACCTTTGTGTCTCATTACTGCATAGAGCCGGCGTCATTGTCCTCTGTAAACTTTGGTCTAAAAATCCTGTCGGTTGACGGGACAATTTTAAATTATTTTCTGTTCAGCATACCCACCCTTGTGGTCTGGCTAGTTTTTTCCCACACGTAGACTGCCATGGAGTCTTTCAGGAAAACGGAAAATTTATTTTCCTTTTCCGATGGACTCCATGGCAGACGGAGTCCCCACCCATCGGTCAAAGAGTTGGCTAGTTAAGAAACGCAGTACCTAGCGGTGAGTTCACATTTATGGGAATGGGGTCCTATAGCATTGGAGAGGAGGCGAGGTTAACCCACATGTAGGCTTCCATGGAGTCCATCAGGAAAGGAAAATTACTGTAAGTATTTGATAATAAATTTTCCATGCGACAATGATAATACTACAAGAATAGGTTATGCCTCCGTAACACCCCATGCCCTCTGTCCCCCTCACCTTTCCCACTCTTTTTTCTTCTTTTTCTTATTCGCTTTTTATTATCATTTATTATCATTTCATAATAGCAACAGGTAATATGGTAATAGGTAATGATAGCAACAGGTATTATGGAATATATTTAAAATATCACACTCAGTAGTTTTATAAATATACTTTATTCAATTGTTTAACACTCATAAGAATTCAGACACAAAAAAATACTTTTCTTCCATATGATCGATAATGATCCTCCAACTAATGATGTGAGCTAATACCAAAATACTCTGAAAATTCTGTATCATTATTAGGGATGAGCTTTATGTTCGGGTCGAACATGAGTTCGACTTAAACATTGGCTGTTTGCCCGTTCGCCGAATAGCGAACAATTGGGCTTTCGAATTTGCCACGAACACCCTTTAAAAGTCTATGGGAGAAGTCAAAAATGCTAATTTTAAAGGTTAATATGCAAGTTATTGTCATAAAAAGTGTTTGGGGACCTGGGTCGTGTCCCATAGACTTTAACGGTGTTCGAGTGTTCGAACAAATATTTTGCCTGTTCGCATGTGCTGCTGCGAACCGAACCGGGGGTGTTCGGCTCATCCCTAATCAAATAGGGAACATATCTAACCATCATTTTACCATCTGTGTGTTATATCAATACAATGTTTTTTTTTTTTTACGAAAGGCAAATCCACTTTGCACTACAAGTGCAAACTACAAGTGCAGATTGCACGTGAAAGTGCACTGAAAGTGCACTTGGAAGTTCAGTCGCTGTAGATCCGAGGGGGACATGCAAGGAAAATAAAAAACAGCATTTTATCTTGCACATGATTGGATGATAAAATCAGCGGAGCTTCTCCTCATTTCAGATCTTCCCCTCAGATCTACAGCAACTGCACTTCCAAGTGCACTTTCAGTGCAATTTTAAGTGCACTTTGCACTTGTAGTTTGCACTTGTAGTGCAAAGTGGATTTGCCTTTCGTAAATAACCCCCATTGTCTTAACCTGTATCTTTATTTCACATGTGACTGCTAAAATACTTTTAATTGATACATTATAATTGTTATTATCTGTTGATCTTTCAATAAAAACCTTTGAACAATAAATATTGACTATTTCTAGGACCTCAAAACTAGGGATGAGCTTCGAGTTTGAGTCAAACTCATGTTCGACTCGAACATTGCCTGTTCGCCTGTTCGCCGAACAGCGAACAAATTGGGGTGTTCGCGGCAAATTCGAAAAATCTATGGGAGAAATCTAAAGTGCTAATTATAAAGGCTTATATGCAAGTTATTGTCCTAAAAAGTGTTTGGGGACCCGGGTCCTGCCCCAGGGGACATGTATCAATGCAAAAAGAAGTTTTAAAAACGGCCGTTTTTTCGGGAGCAGTGATTTTAATAATGCTTAAAATGAAAAAATAAAAGTGAAATATTCCTTTAAATTTCGTACCTGGGTGGTGTGTATGATATGCATGTAAAGTGGCGCATGTTTCCCATGCTTAGAACTGTCCCTGCAAAAAATGTCATTTTTGAAGGAAAAAAAGTCATTTAAAACTCACTCGCGGCTATTAATGAATTGTCGGCTCCCGGCAATACATACAAAAGTCATTGATAAAAAAAAAAAAAAAAAAAAAGCGTGGGTTTTCCCCAGAATTCAATTACCAGGCCCTTCAGGTCTGGAATGGATATTAAGGGGAACCCCGCCGCAAATTTAAAAAAAAATGACGTGGGGTTCCCCCAAATATCCATACCAGGCCCTTCAGATCTGGCATGGATTTTAAGGGGAACTCCACCCCAAATTTAAAAAAAAATGTTGTGGAGTCCCCCTAAAAATCCATACCAGACCCTTATCCGAGCACGCAACCTGGCTGGCCGCAGGGGAAGAGGGGGGGACGAGAGAGCAGCCCCCCCTCCCTCCTGAACCGTACCAGGCCACATGCCCTCAACATGGGGAGGATGTCCCCATGTTGATGGGGACAAGGGCCTCATCCCCACAACCCTTGCCCGGTGGTTGTGGGGGTCTGCAGGCAGGGGGCTTATTGGAATCTGGAAGACCCCTTTAACAAAGGGGACCCCAGATCCCGGCCCCCCCCTATGTGAATTGGTAAGGGGTACATTTAACAAAAATGTTAAAAAAACACACAAACACCTTGAAAAAGTCCTTTATTAAAAAAAAAAAAAAAAAACATTCCAGCGGTGAAATCCAGTGTCCCGCGGTGATCCCGATGTCCAGCGCTGTCCGTCATTGGTTTTGCCTGAGCGGACCTGATGGGGAACTTCCTCCGCTGTGTTTTAAATGTATAGACCCGCCCCTTCTAAAGTTCCCCATCAGGTCCGCTCAGCGGACCAGATGCGGAACATGAGAAGGGGCGGGTCTATACATGTATTACACAGTGAAGGAAGTTCCCCATCAGGTCCGCCCCCTCGGTATGTCAGTCCCCGCCTACTTCATTGGTCTGAGCGGGGAAACTTCCTTCACTGTGTAAATTTAAATTACACAGTGAAGGAAGTTCCCCGCTCAGGCCAATGACGTAGGTGGGTCCGACATACCGAGGGGGCGGACCTGATGGGGAACTTCTCTCACTTTGGTAATACATGTATAGCGGACCAGATGTGGAACATGAGAAGGGGCGGGTCTATACATTTAAAACACTGAGGAGGTAGTTCCCCATCAGGTCCGCTCAGGCACAACCAATGACGGACAGCGCTGGATATCGGGATCGCCACGGGACACTGGATTTCACCGCTGGAATGTTTTTTGTTTTTTGTTTTTAATAAAGGACTTTTCCAAGGTGTTTGTGTGTTTTTTTTAACATTTTTTTACGCTTTCTTCGTGAAATGGTAGGGGTACAATGTACCCCTTACCAATTCACATAGGGGGGGTGGGATCTGGGGGTCCCCTTTGTTAAAGGGGTCTTCCAGATTCCGATAAGCCCCCTGCCCGCAGACCCCCACAACCACCGGGCAAGGGTTGTGGGGATGAGGCCCTTGTCCCCATCAACATGGGGACATCCTCCCCATGTTGAGGGCATGTGGCCTGGTACGGTTCAGGAGGGAGGGGGGCGCTCTATCGTCCCCCCCTCTTCCCCTGCGGCCGGCCAGGTTGCGTGCTCGGATAAGGGTCTGGTATGGATTTTTAGGGGGACTCCACGCCATTTTTTTTTTAATTTGGGGTGGAGTTCCCCTTAAAATCCATTCCAGATCTGAAGGGCCTGGTATGGATATTTCGGGGAACCCCACGTCATTTTTTTTTTATTTGCGGCGGCGTTCCCCTTAATATCCATTCCAGACCTGAAGGGCCTGGTAATTGAATTCTGGGGAACCCCCACGCTTTTTTTTTATTTTTTATTAATGACTTTTGTATGTATTGCCGGGAGCCGACAATTCATTAATAGCCGTGATTGAGTTTTAAATGACTTTTTTTCTTTCAAAAATGAAATTTTTTGCAGGAACAGTTCTAAGCACGGGAAACATGCGCCACTTTACATGCATATCATACACACCCCCCAGGTACGAAATTTAAAAGGAATATTTCACTTTTATTTTTTCATTTTAAGCATTATTAAAATCACTGCTCCCGAAAAAACAGCAGTTTTTAAAACTTTTTTTTGCATTGATACATGTCCCCTGGGGCAGGACACGGGTCCCCAAACACTTTTTAGGACAATAACTTGCATATTAGCCTTTATAATTAGCACTTTAGATTTCGAATGTTCGAGTCCATTGTATTTAATAGGGTTCTAAAGTTCACACGAACATTTTGTCTGTTCGCAGGTTCTGGTGCGAACCGTACAGGGGGGTGTTCGGCTCATCCCTGCTCAAAACTATCTTGGTTTGTGGACTGTATGTAGTGGTTGTGACAGTGGGGTCACTTTGGACACAGGGTGAATAAAAGAAACCCCCGATATGGTCTGTGATAGCCATATTCAAGGCTGTATATACATTGTATATAGATTGGATGTATACTGTATGTGGGGGTTAAGTATCATTGCTGTGAGGAATTAAGTTGTTTTGCATTTCTGTTGTTCATTTAAGTCTGTCCTTGTGTGTATTGTAAAGTGCCAGACAGACTGGCTGCCAACCCTTTGTGAAAAGATGTGTATTGGAGATCGTATATTCTATTGTGTTGGGATCTTTTGAAGCCTAGCAGACGTCAGGATGAGGTGTTGAGTCTTGGGATGTGTGGGTGGAGCTGGGCCCTTGTTCATGTTAAATCATGTGCCTTGAATTGTGTATAAAGTTACAATGTTTCTCAATAATAAATGCATTCCTACTACAGAAGAGACAGAGTGCGTCTCGTCTTCTTCCAGAGGGGTCGGCTCCTATAGGAAAGGGTCGTTTAGCTGTGGATATCGGTAGCGAGTGGATGTGTGTCTAGGAGAGGGAACATCGTAAATGGCGTTAATACCCCTTGAGATTGGGGTGCCGTTACATTGGTTGGCAGCAGCGGGATTTTCCCTCCAGTTCCTGGGACACTCCAAGCCACCACAGTGAATGACCAAGCTATGCAGCCTGCAGGAAAGTCACGCTAAAAGACTTACTTGAGAGCCGAGATGAACCAGAGGAATGGTGATGCAGGACCCCGGTCAGTTGAAGATTTGTTTCAGCAACGAGTTCGAGAGCGCTTGGCATTATATGGTGCTAACCCATCAGAGACCACCATACAGGAAGCCATTAGAGAAATCGAGCGGCAGGATGAGCGACAACATGAGCATAGAATGGCGGAAATACGGCAATCAGAGACAACACCTAAAAAAGCAGCACCAACTGAAAGGAGAGGAGAGATACAGATACCAGCCGACATGGAAAAGGAATTCAGAAGGAGGTTGCGAGAGATGCAGATACAGCATAGAGGACCAGTATCAGAGGAGGTCCTGCTGGGATGGTCGGATTCGATCCGCTGCGAACTCTGGAAGAAAGTGCTAGCCCTCGAGCAGCAACACCAGGGAAAAGTTCTCCCCTCCATCCATGTAAGGTACTGGTCGCAGTATGAAGTACGAATGCTGTTATTGGGGGAACAACCGAAGCAGGAGTGGACAGCTGAGTTAAGCAGGCTGATCCGGGCAGAGATGCGGTTGGACGAGAGCTACAGAGCCCTCCGGTGGTATGTAGCCCAAGAGTGCCCATGGTCAGCGGATGACAGCCCCACGGAAGGCTTTGACTATAATGGCCTGGGATTGTTGTATTGGAGGCTGTCCGAGGACCCTGACTTTGGGAGTAATCAGGAGTGGCGTTTGGAGGAAATAATGGAGCACAGAGAACAAAGACTGAATGTCTCGGAAGGGCACTGGGCACAGGAAGATTTGGAGTTTCTGGCCGTTCAGGAATGGGAGCTGGAGATTGCCTACAAACAGCTGCTAGACTCTTCTCAGCAGCAGGTTGGGGCTCCCTTTGCCTGGGACTATCAGGAATTACCAGTTGACAACTATGAAATCCTGGCTGAAGAATCAGCAGTGGAAAATCTGAAGATTGCCCTCCCTAAAGCCGAAGTGAATGATACAGAGTTCCAGGGAGCTAGCCTGGCTGAAGAATCGGCAGTGGAAAAGATGAAGATTGCCCTCCCTAAAGCCGAAGTGGATGATATGGAGTTCCAGGGAGCTAGGGCAGTTGGCTCATCTCCCCAGCCACAGATTACAGAAGGTATGGACTTAATGGACTGTGCAGAGGATGTTATGAATTATGCATCGCCCGCTCAAGTACTGGCAGCAGGACAAAGTACTGCAGACCCCTGCTCTACACCCGTGGCAGTGTTGGAGGCCCGAGTTGAGAAGGTGATGGTTCCTCTTTCTGAGTGGATTTCAGAGATGCAGAGAGGAGAAGCAGCCATTTTCCCTCCCCAACAGGTAGCCAGAGCAGATGGTGTGGAGTCCCCAGCAGGAGTACTGGCAACAGGGCAGAGTGATAGCAACCTGTGCTGCCCAGCACCGGAAACAACTGTGGAGTTTCAGGGAGCCGGGGCAGTTGGCCCCTCTCTCCAGCAACAAGCTGGGGTGGTAAAGCTTTTACCCCCAGCTGAATCACTGGCAGCAGGGCAGAATGCTACTGGCCGCTGCACACAACTGCCACTTGAGCGGATATCGGTGGATGGGACTGCGGTCTCCACTCACAGCAACACAGCAGAAGAGCTGGCAACAGAGCCGAGTGCCACGGGCCTCGGCTCTCAACTAACAGAAGAGGGAGTTCCTGTGGTATTGGATGGGACTTCAGTCCTCACTGACACAACCCCAGAAAATGGTGTGACACTGAGACAGGAGGATGTCAGCCTTGCTTTGCAAGTACTGGGGGACTTCTACCTACCACAAGTGGATGGGACTTCAGTCTCCTCTTGTATACCCCAGGGATGCCGGGCAGTCGACCCAGATCCCCAACAGCATGACGGACTGAGCCCAGTCACCCTGTCTTCTCCCCAGCGGCGGGTATGTTCTCTGAGAGAGGCAGAGGTTGGCTGGGTAAGTAATGCTCTGCTTGAAGCAATTCATTTGTGGTACTGGGTGGATACCAGCATTGGAAGAATGGACCCATGGACTAACTTCGGAGTAGACCCGTCTGGGGTCCCCTCCTCTGTTAGTCCCCTGCCGAAAGGGGAGATGTGTGACAGTGGGGTCACTTTGGACACAGGGTGAATAAAAGAAACCCCCGATATGGTCTGTGATAGCCATATTCAAGGCTGTATATACATTGTATATAGATTGGATGTATACTGTATGTGGGGGTTAAGTATCATTGCTGTGAGGAATTAAGTTGTTTTGCATTTCTATTGTTCATTTAAGTCTGTCCTTGTGTGTATTGTAAAGTGCCAGACAGACTGGCTGCCAACCCTTTGTGAAAAGATGTGTATTGGAGATCGTATATTCTATTGTGTTGGGATCTTTTGAAGCCTAGCAGACGTCAGGATGAGGTGTTGAGTCTTGGGATGTGTGGGTGGAGCTGGGCCCTTGTTCATGTTAAATCATGTGCCTTGAATTGTGTATAAAGTTACAATGTTTCTCAATAATAAATGCATTCCTACTACAGAAGAGACAGAGTGCGTCTCGTCTTCTTCCAGAGGGGTCGGCTCCTATAGGAAAGGGTCGTTTAGCTGTGGATATCGGTAGCGAGTGGATGTGTGTCTAGGAGAGGGAACATCGTAAACGGCGTTAATACCCCTTGAGATTGGGGTGCCGTTACAGTGGTAAAGTGCTGCAAGGAAAGCCTGTAGCCTTTGTCCCATATACACAACTGAGAATTTGACTTTGATGTAAGAGAATTTTGATGCCCGCTATAACTGCTTAGTAAGGTAAGAGCCGCAAAAAGTAAAGGGTCACTTTATATTGTAGGAATGTTGAGCTAAGCTTAAAATCATGTAGCTTTCAGTTGTCCTACATTGCTCTTGACCATGGTTAATGAACACTTTCCATTTCATGTGGATCTTGAAATCAGATCATGAACTGTTGAACAACAGCTCCTAATTCTGCTTCTTTTAATGGTGGATCAAAAATGCTTCTCCAGAACTACTAATTTGCTGCACTGGAATAAGTTCAAACACAATGCATTTAACTAGTTACCGACCACCCGCGGCAGTTGTACTCCGGCAAGTTGTCCCCCATGCGCAAATCGCCGTTATTGTATGTCGGGTGCATACACAGAGATTTGTGGGCGTGCGCACACCGCCGGAGTCACGCGCACTTGCCCATTCACGATCAGGGAAGCCAACCAGCGGGTCTGGTGGACTCGATGTCTGCTGGCCACCCGTGATCGCTCCAGAAACAGGCAGAACAGGGATCTGTCAGTGTAAACTAACAGGTCCCCATTCTGTCAGTGGAGGAGAGACAGATCGTCTGTTCCTAGTGATTAGGAACAACGATCTCTCTCCTCCTCCAGTCAGACCAGCCCTGATACAGTTAGAAACACCACCGTAGGGAACACTTAACCCCTTGATCGCACCCTAGTGTTAACTCCTTCCCTGCCAGTGACATTTTTACAGTAATCAGTGGCTTTTTTTTTAGCTCTGATCACTGTATAAATGTCAATGGTCCCAAAAATGTGTCAAAAGTGTCCGATCTGTCCGCCGCAATGTCGCAGTCCCGCTAAAAATTGCAGATCACCGCCATTACTAGTAAAAAAATAAAAATAATAATAAAAATGCAATAAATCTATCCCATAGTTTGTAAATGCTATAACTTTTGTGCAAACCAATCAATATACGCTTATTGCGATTTTTTACCAGAAATATGTAGCAGAATGCATATTGGCCTAAATATATATATATATATATATATATATATATATATATATATATATATATATATATAAAACAAAATATATATATAGCAAAAAGTAAAAAAAATTGTTGTTTTTTTCAAAATTATAAAACAAATTTCTATCAGCGCAAATAATAATATCCTTAGTCACTAAATAGTGATATGTGTAATGGGTGATTTAACAAAATCCCACCCAAAAAAAAAACAAGAAATACAATTTTTGAAAAAATAACCCCCCCCCCCCCCCCCGCTACCTGGCTGCTGCACACACAGTAAATGTGTTCACTTCACATGTAGAATATACAAAACAAAACAGTTTTGCGCTTCCTAAATATAAAATAACTCCCCAAAAATCCTTAAATGAGAATAAGTGATTAACTTGCAATGTAGCAAGATACTGAGTGCACAATCAAATATTCTTGTTCCCTAACTGGGAATAGTGAACCAAAACAATAATGAAAAATACGTGGTCCCTAAATGGGAATAGTGAACAATAAACAATACAATAAAGTCCATACACTCAAAAGAAATTAAGAGTCCAAATGCACAAATATAGTCCTCAGAGTCTTATGCATAAAAACGCACATCACACCACTAGTGCCTGAATGTTGAAAATGCAAGTACTCTCCTCCACCTCTATATCCTAGCCGCTCACCTCACGTTCTGACCCCTGTTTCACCAGAAGGTCAGAAAAAGCAAGTTCCCTCTCAGGGATATAAACAAATCAGCTGGTCATGGAGCTCCTATTCCGCTGCCTCCGGCTGATTAGAAGGATACTAGCCAGTAGGGATGAGCTTCGTGTTCGAGTCGAACATACGTTCGACTCGAACATTGGCTGTTCGATCGTTCGACGAAGATCGAACGATTTGGGCCGTTCGCGCCAAATTCGAGTGACGCGAACGGCCCACAATGCACTACGCCATCGCAGTGTCATCCAGGCGCTGTGATTGGCCAAGCATGCACTGTGACCCCGCATGCTTGGCCAATCACAGCGCCGGCAGCGAGGAGAGCAATGATTGGCCACAGGCAGGATGCCTGTGGCCAATTATTGCTGAGGGTGTTTAGTACACGCCCCACACTATAAAAGGCCGCCAGCACGGCGGCCTAGTGTAGTGTGTTCCGGAGCAGGGATAGAGTAGCATAGGCAGGGACAGTGACTGTTATTTCTTTCTTGCTTAACCTGGATTCCTTTAGTTTAGGGAAAGAGAAGGATAGGTAGGGAGAGTGTCAGTGTGTTTTGTGCTTCTGCTATAGTGTGCTTAAAAAAAACATTTATTCTAGGGACAGAAAACTCTAGGTAGGGACAGTGTCAGTTTCTTTCACTCTGCAAGTCCTTGTTTCCAGGGACCTGTAAGGACAGTGAGTTAATTGTCCTTGTGCTATATTGTGCTTAAAAAAAACATTTATTCTAGGGACAGAAAACTCTAGGTAGGGACAGTGTCAGTTTCTTTCACTCTGCAAGTCCTTGTTTCCAGGGACCTGTAAGGACAGTGAGTTAATTGTCCTTGTGCTATATTGTGATTAAAAAAAACATTTATTCTAGGGACAGAAAACTCTAGGTAGGGACAGTGTCAGTTTCTTTCACTCTGCAAGTCCTTGTTTCCAGGGACCTGTAAGGACAGTGAGTTAATTTTCCTTGTGCTATATTGTGATTAAAAAAAACATTTTTTCTAGGGACAGAAAACTGTAGGTAGGGAGAGTGTTTTTTTTCTTTCACTCTGCAAGTCCTTGTTTCCAGGGACCTGTAAGGACAGTGAGTTAATTGTCCTTGTGCTATATTGTGCTTAAAAAAAACATTTATTCTAGGGACAGAAAACTCTAGGTAGGGACAGTGTCAGTTTCTTTCACTCTGCAAGTCCTTGTTTCCAGGGACCTGTAAGGACAGTGAGTTAATTTTCCTTGTGCTATATTGTGATTAAAAAAAACATTTTTTCTAGGGACAGAAAACTGTAGGTAGGGAGAGTGTTTTTTTTCTTTCACTCTGCAAGTCCTTGTTTCCAGGGACCTGTAAGGACAGTGAGTTAATTTTCCTTGTGCTATATTGTGATTAAAAAAAACATTTTTTCTAGGGACAGAAAACTCTAGGTAGGGAGAGTGTTTTTTTTCTTTCACTCTGCAAGTCCTTGTTTCCAGGGACCTGTAAGGACAGTGAGTTAATTGTCCTTGTGCTATATTGTGCTTAAAAAAAACATTTATTCTAGGGACAGAAAACTCTAGGTAGGGACAGTGTCAGTTTCTTTCACTCTGCAAGTCCTTGTTTCCAGGGACCTGTAAGGACAGTGAGTTAATTTTCCTTGTGCTATATTGTGATTAAAAAAAACATTTATTCTAGGGACAGAAAACTCTAGGTAGGGACAGTGTCAATTTCTTTCACTCTGCAAGTCCTTGTTTCCAGGGACCTGTAAGGACAGTGAGTTAATTTTCCTTGTGCTATATTGTGATTAAAAAAAACATTTATTCTAGGGACAGAAAACTCTAGGTAGGGACAGTGTCAGTTTCTTTCACTCTGCAAGTCCTTGTTTCCAGGGACCTGTAAGGACAGTGAGTTAATTTTCCTTGTGCTATATTGTGATTAAAAAAAACATTTATTCTAGGGACAGAAAACTCTAGGTAGGGACAGTGTCAGTTTCTTTCACTCTGCAAGTCCTTGTTTCCAGGGACCTGTAAGGACAGTGAGTTAATTTTCCTTGTGCTATATTGTGATTAAAAAAAACATTTTTTCTAGGGACAGAAAACTGTAGGTAGGGAGAGTGTTTTTTTTCTTTCACTCTGCAAGTCCTTGTTTCCAGGGACCTGTAAGGACAGTGAGTTAATTTTCCTTGTGCTATATTGTGATTAAAAAAAACATTTTTTCTAGGGACAGAAAACTCTAGGTAGGGAGAGTGTTTTTTTTCTTTCACTCTGCAAGTCCTTGTTTCCAGGGACCTGTAAGGACAGTGAGTTAATTTTCCTTGTGCTATATTGTGATTAAAAAAAACATTTTTTCTAGGGACAGAAAACTCTAGGTAGGGAGAGTGTTTTTTTTCTTTCACTCTGCAAGTCCTTGTTTCCAGGGACCTGTAAGGACAGTGAGTTAATTGTCCTTGTGCTATATTGTGCTTAAAAAAAACATTTTTTCTAGGGACAGAAAACTCTAGGTAGGGAGAGTGTTTTTTTTTTTTCACTCTGCAAGTCCTTGTTTCCAGGGACCTGTAAGGACAGTGAGTTAATTGTCCTTGTGCTATATTGTGCTTAAAAAAAACATTTATTCTAGGGACAGAAAACTCTAGGTAGGGACAGTGTCAGTTTCTTTCACTCTGCAAGTCCTTGTTTCCAGGGACCTGTAAGGACAGTGAGTTAATTTTCCTTGTGCTATATTGTGATTAAAAAAAACATTTTTTCTAGGGACAGAAAACTGTAGGTAGGGAGAGTGTTTTTTTTCTTTCACTCTGCAAGTCCTTGTTTCCAGGGACCTGTAAGGACAGTGAGTTAATTTTCCTTGTGCTATATTGTGATTAAAAAAAACATTTTTTCTAGGGACAGAAAACTCTAGGTAGGGAGAGTGTTTTTTTTCTTTCACTCTGCAAGTCCTTGTTTCCAGGGACCTGTAAGGACAGTGAGTTAATTTTCCTTGTGCTATATTGTGATTAAAAAAAACATTTTTTCTAGGGACAGAAAACTCTAGGTAGGGAGAGTGTTTTTTTTCTTTCACTCTGCAAGTCCTTGTTTCCAGGGACCTGTAAGGACAGTGAGTTAATTGTCCTTGTGCTATATTGTGCTTAAAAAAAACATTTATTCTAGGGACAGAAAACTCTAGGTAGGGACAGTGTCAGTTTCTTTCACTCTGCAAGTCCTTGTTTCCAGGGACCAGTAAGGACAGTGAGTTAATTGTCCTTGTGCTATATTGTGCTTAAAAAAAACATTTATTCTAGGGACAGAAAACTCTAGGTAGGGACAGTGTCAGTTTCTTTCACTCTGCAAGTCCTTGTTTCCAGGGACCTGTAAGGACAGTGAGTTAATTTTCCTTGTGCTATATTGTGATTAAAAAAAACATTTATTCTAGGGACAGAAAACTCTAGGTAGGGACAGTGTCAGTTTCTTTCACTCTGCAAGTCCTTGTTTCCAGGGACCTGTAAGGACAGTGAGTTAATTTTCCTTGTGCTATATTGTGATTAAAAAAAACATTTTTTCTAGGGACAGAAAACTGTAGGTAGGGAGAGTGTTTTTTTTCTTTCACTCTGCAAGTCCTTGTTTCCAGGGACCTGTAAGGACAGTGAGTTAATTTTCCTTGTGCTATATTGTGATTAAAAAAAACATTTTTTCTAGGGACAGAAAACTCTAGGTAGGGAGAGTGTTTTTTTTCTTTCACTCTGCAAGTCCTTGTTTCCAGGGACCTGTAAGGACAGTGAGTTAATTTTCCTTGTGCTATATTGTGATTAAAAAAAACATTTTTTCTAGGGACAGAAAACTGTAGGTAGGGAGAGTGTTTTTTTTCTTTCACTCTGCAAGTCCTTGTTTCCAGGGACCTGTAAGGACAGTGAGTTAATTGTCCTTGTGCTATATTGTGCTTAAAAAAAACATTTATTCTAGGGACAGAAAACTCTAGGTAGGGACAGTGTCAGTTTCTTTCACTCTGCAAGTCCTTGTTTCCAGGGACCTGTAAGGACAGTGAGTTAATTTTCCTTGTGCTATATTGTGATTAAAAAAAACATTTATTCTAGGGACAGAAAACTCTAGGTAGGGACAGTGTCAGTTTCTTTCACTCTGCAAGTCCTTGTTTCCAGGGACCTGTAAGGACAGTGAGTTAATTTTCCTTGTGCTATATTGTGATTAAAAAAAACATTTTTTCTAGGGACAGAAAACTGTAGGTAGGGAGAGTGTTTTTTTTCTTTCACTCTGCAAGTCCTTGTTTCCAGGGACCTGTAAGGACAGTGAGTTAATTTTCCTTGTGCTATATTGTGATTAAAAAAAACATTTTTTCTAGGGACAGAAAACTCTAGGTAGGGAGAGTGTTTTTTTTCTTTCACTCTGCAAGTCCTTGTTTCCAGGGACCTGTAAGGACAGTGAGTTAATTTTCCTTGTGCTATATTGTGATTAAAAAAAACATTTTTTCTAGGACAGAAAACTGTAGGTAGGGAGAGTGTTTTTTTTCTTTCACTCTGCAAGTCCTTGTTTCCAGGGACCTGTAAGGACAGTGAGTTAATTGTCCTTGTGCTATATTGTGCTTAAAAAAAACATTTATTCTAGGGACAGAAAACTCTAGGTAGGGACAGTGTCAGTTTCTTTCACTCTGCAAGTCCTTGTTTCCAGGGACCAGTAAGGACAGTGAGTTAATTGTCCTTGTGCTATATTGTGCTTAAAAAAAACATTTATTCTAGGGACAGAAAACTCTAGGTAGGGACAGTGTCAGTTTCTTTCACTCTGCAAGTCCTTGTTTCCAGGGACCTGTAAGGACAGTGAGTTAATTTTCCTTGTGCTATATTGTGATTAAAAAAAACATTTATTCTAGGGACAGAAAACTCTAGGTAGGGACAGTGTCAGTTTCTTTCACTCTGCAAGTCCTTGTTTCCAGGGACCTGTAAGGACAGTGAGTTAATTTTCCTTGTGCTATATTGTGATTAAAAAAAACATTTTTTCTAGGGACAGAAAACTGTAGGTAGGGAGAGTGTTTTTTTTCTTTCACTCTGCAAGTCCTTGTTTCCAGGGACCTGTAAGGACAGTGAGTTAATTTTCCTTGTGCTATATTGTGATTAAAAAAAACATTTTTTCTAGGGACAGAAAACTCTAGGTAGGGAGAGTGTTTTTTTTCTTTCACTCTGCAAGTCCTTGTTTCCAGGGACCTGTAAGGACAGTGAGTTAATTTTCCTTGTGCTATATTGTGATTAAAAAAAACATTTTTTCTAGGGACAGAAAACTGTAGGTAGGGAGAGTGTTTTTTTTCTTTCACTCTGCAAGTCCTTGTTTCCAGGGACCTGTAAGGACAGTGAGTTAATTGTCCTTGTGCTATATTGTGCTTAAAAAAAACATTTATTCTAGGGACAGAAAACTCTAGGTAGGGACAGTGTCAGTTTCTTTCACTCTGCAAGTCCTTGTTTCCAGGGACCTGTAAGGACAGTGAGTTAATTTTCCTTGTGCTATATTGTGATTAAAAAAAACATTTATTCTAGGGACAGAAAACTCTAGGTAGGGACAGTGTCAGTTTCTTTCACTCTGCAAGTCCTTGTTTCCAGGGACCTGTAAGGACAGTGAGTTAATTTTCCTTGTGCTATATTGTGATTAAAAAAAACATTTTTTCTAGGGACAGAAAACTCTAGGTAGGGAGAGTGTTTTTTTTCTTTCACTCTGCAAGTCCTTGTTTCCAGGGACCTGTAAGGACAGCGAGTTAATTGTCCTTGTGCTATATTGTGCTTAAAAAAAACATTTTTTCTAGGGACAGAAAACTCTAGGTAGGGAGAGTGTTTTTTTTTTTCACTCTGCAAGTCCTTGTTTCCAGGGACCTGTAAGGACAGTGAGTTAATTTTCCTTGTGCTATATTGTGATTAAAAAAAACATTTATTCTAGGGACAGAAAACTCTAGGTAGGGACAGTGTCAGTTTCTTTCACTCTGCAAGTCCTTGTTTCCAGGGACCTGTAAGGACAGTGAGTTAATTTTCCTTGTGCTATATTGTGATTAAAAAAAACATTTTTTCTAGGGACAGAAAACTGTAGGTAGGGAGAGTGTTTTTTTTCTTTCACTCTGCAAGTCCTTGTTTCCAGGGACCTGTAAGGACAGTGAGTTAATTGTCCTTGTGCTATATTGTGCTTAAAAAAAACATTTATTCTAGGGACAGAAAACTCTAGGTAGGGACAGTGTCAGTTTCTTTCACTCTGCAAGTACTTGTTTCCAGGGACCTGTAAGGACAGTGAGTTAATTGTCCTTGTGCTATATTGTGCTTAAAAAAAACATTTATTCTAGGGACAGAAAACTCTAGGTAGGGACAGTGTCAGTTTCTTTCACTCTGCAAGTCCTTGTTTCCAGGGACCTGTAAGGACAGTGAGTTAATTTTCCTTGTGCTATATTGTGATTAAAAAAAACATTTATTCTAGGGACAGAAAACTCTAGGTAGGGACAGTGTCAGTTTCTTTCACTCTGCAAGTCCTTGTTTCCAGGGACCTGTAAGGACAGTGAGTTAATTTTCCTTGTGCTATATTGTGATTAAAAAAAACATTTTTTCTAGGGACAGAAAACTGTAGGTAGGGAGAGTGTTTTTTTTCTTTCACTCTGCAAGTCCTTGTTTCCAGGGACCTGTAAGGACAGTGAGTTAATTGTCCTTGTGCTATATTGTGCTTAAAAAAAACATTTTTTCTAGGGACAGAAAACTGTAGGTAGGGAGAGTGTTTTTTTTTTTTCACTCTGCAAGTCCTTGTTTCCAGGGACCTGTAAGGACAGTGAGTTAATTGTCCTTGTGCTATATTGTGCTTAAAAAAAACATTTATTCTAGGGACAGAAAACTCTAGGTAGGGACAGTGTCAGTTTCTTTCACTCTGCAAGTCCTTGTTTCCAGGGACCTGGAGAGACATTGAGTGAATTGTCCTTGTGCTATATTGTGATTAAAAAAAACATTTATTCTAGGGACAGAAAACTCTAGGTAGGGACAGTGTCAGTTTCTTTCACTGTGAAAGTCCTTGTTTCAAGGGACAGAGGACACCTGAAGGTAGCCCTTATTGCTTTTTTCCCATCTCCCTGCAGGCCATCTATTAGAATGTCTGGAAGGCAAACAAGGAGAGGCAGACAGTCAGGAGGCAATAAAAGAGGGCAAGCAGGCTCTGTGTCTGGGGGCAACAGTGCTGGTCGTGGACGCGGTGCATTGTCATCAGCACATGGCCATGGGACACGCTTGTCCTTCTTTTCGGCAGCTGGACATGTTGAGCCACATCATGCCGAAGACTTGGTAGAGTGGATGACCAAGCCCTCCTCCTCCTCCTCATCCTCTCTCACCCAGGCTCAGGGTACTGGAAAAGCAGCTGCCAAAGCGTCGTCTTCCCTGGTATCAATGTCAGACAAATCATCAGTCACTCCTTCCCTAGACCCACCATGTCCTCCTCCTGAGGAGTCCCCCGAACTGTTTCAGCACAGTGTTGGGTACATGCTCCAGGAGGATGCCCAGCGTTTCGAAGGGTCTGATGATGAAACCCAGCTAGAGGAAGGCAGTAGCGTGAGAGCAGACAGAGGGGATGCTCAAGAAGGACACCAATCTGGCAGTCATGTTCCAGCAGCTGCAGCATACTGCCAGATTGGCTCCAGTGATGAGGAGGGAGGGGATGATGAGGTCAATGACTCCACGTGGGTGCCTAATAGGAGAGAGGAGGAGGAGGAGGATGAGGAGGAGGCACATCTCCAACGAGGCAGGATGCCCTTTGGTGGCCAGCGTAAGGGCAGTACACCGACGGAATCACACCGCAGAGCTCCGCCTGTGCAGGGCGCTGCCTCTGCCCGTCATTCAAAAAGTTCTTTGGTGTGGGCCTTTTTTGAGGCTAGTGCATCAGATCGCACAGCTGCTGTTTGCAACATATGTCTCAAGCGTATATCGCGTGGCCAAAACATCAGCCGCTTGGGTACCACATGCCTGACCAGACATATGTTGACCTGCCATGCAGCTCGTTGGCAAGCCTACCTCAAAGACCCACACCAAAGAACAAAGCGGACCTCTCCTTGCACCGCATCAGCTGGGATCTCCAACCCCACTATAACTTCAGTCCTCTCTGAAACATGCACTGAGAGGAATGAAGGTGTAGAATTAGGTGTGTCACAGCCAAGTACTTGCGCCCACTCTGCTAGCAGTACACCGACGTCCGATTCTAGCAGGCAAATTTCCCTGCCCCAGCTGCTGGACCGTCGAAAGAAGTTCACTCCCAGCCATCCACATGCCCAGCGGTTGAATGCTAGCTTGGCTAAATTGCTAGCGCTTCAACTGCTGCCTTTTCAGTTGGTAGACTCGGCCCCCTTCCGTGAGTTTGTGCAATGTGCGGTTCCTCAGTGGCAGGTTCCCAAACGCCACTTTTTCTCACGGAAGGCTATTCCGGCTCTCTACCGGCATGTGGAAGGCAATGTCTTGGCCTCGCTGGACAGGGCGGTCAGCGGTAAGGTGCATATTACCGCTGACTCATGGTCCAGCAGGCATGGACAGGGACGTTACCTTTCTTTCACGGCCCATTGGGTCACTCTTTTGGCAGCTGGGAAGGATTCAGGACAAGGTGCAGTAGTGTTGGAGGTTGTCCCACCGCCACGCCTCCAAAATGCTACTACTGGTTGTGACACACCTCTCTCCTCCACCCCCTCCTCTTCTTCTTCCTCCATGGCCTCTTCCTGTGGTTTGTCCTATGAACCAGCGGTGCTCCGTAGCCGTTCACGGGGCTACGCAAGTACGCAGGCAAAAAGATGCCATGCCGTGCTTGCGCTGGTGTGTTTGGGGGACAGAAGCCACACTGGGGCAGAGGTCCTGTCTGCTCTGCAGGGCCAGGCCGAGAGGTGGTTGACGCCACGCCAGCTTAAGCCAGGAATGGTGGTTTGCGACAATGGCACCAACCTCCTCTCCGCCCTCCGACAGGGACAACTGACCCATGTGCCCTGTGTGGCTCACGTCCTTAACCTGGTGGTGCAGCGCTTCTTGGGCAGGTACCCGGGCTTACAGGATGTCCTGAGGCAGGCCAGGAAAGTCTGTGTGCATTTCCGCAGATCTTATAATGCCAGTGCTCGCCTGGCTGAGCTGCAAAAGGAGTTGAACCTGCCCAAGAACCGCCTTATATGTGACATGCCCACCAGGTGGAACTCAACGTTGGCCATGCTGCAGCGGCTGCACACGCAGCAGAGGGCCATCAATGAGTACCTGTGCGACTACGGCACCAGGACAGGGTCAGGGGAGCTTGGTTTTTTTTCTCCACGCCAGTGGGGCATGATCAGGGATGCATGCACTGTCCTGGCACCATTTGAGGAGGCCACGAGGATGGTGAGCAGTGACAGTGCATGCATCAGTGACACTGTACCTCTTGTCCACCTGTTGGAGCACACGCTGCGTGGAATAATGGACAGGGCACTTGAGGCAGAACAGAGGCAGGAAGAGGAGGACTTCCTTGCCTCTCAAGGCCCCCTTTACCCAGACAGTGTTCCTTCTGTCCCACCCATCGCACAGGAAGAGGAGGAGGAGGAGGAGGAGGAGGAGGAGGAGGATTGTGTCAGCATGGAGGTGGAGGCTGGCACTCAGCATCATCAGCAGCAGTCTTTTAGGGATGATTTACAGTCCCAAGAAACCAGTGGACTTGTACGTGGCTGGGAGGAGGTGGCTGCGGATCATGTCGTCCTTAGTGACCCAGAGGACTCCGGAGCGAATGCCTCAGCAAACCTACGCTGCATGGCCTCCCTGATCCTGCAAAGTCTGCGGAAGGATCCTCGTATTCTTCGGATCAAGGAGAGGGACCATTACTGGCTGGCCACTCTCCTTGATCCACGGTACAAGGGTAAGGTTGCGGACCTTATGTTACCGTCGCAGAGGGAGCAGAGGATGAGACAACTCCGGGAGGCCTTGCAGAAAGGTCTGTGCAACGCGTTCCCAGAGACTGGGAGGTTGCAAACTCCTGGTCCTGGACAACGAGTTGCTGAGGCTTCGGCCAGTCAAAGAAGGAGCGGTGGGGAAGGTGGCCGTCTGACCGATGCGTTCAGACAATTCTTTAGTCCGCAGCCCCAAAGTATGATCGGTTCCAGCAACCATCGCCAGCGTCTGATAAACATGGTGCAGGAATATCTAGGGGAAAGGTCAGACTTGGACACCTTCCCCACCGAAAATCCTCTGGCTTACTGGGTCTTGAGGATGGATCACTGGCCAGAGCTTGCACAGTATGCAATTGAGCTACTGGCCTGTCCTGCATCCAGCGTTCTTTCGGAACGCACATTCAGTGCTGCTGGAGGATTTGTCACGGATCACAGGGTGCGCCTGTCCACCGACTCGGTTGATCGACTGACTTTCATCAAGATGAACCAGTCTTGGATCACCACCAGCTACCACACACCTGATGCTGATATAACAGACTAATTGATTTTAAAATGTCACATCCCTTCAAGACTGATGCTGATGCTGAGTGCCTGTGCTGTTATGTTGACTGGCTATCCTCCTCCTCCGAGTCCTCAATGATACGATTGATGATGATAGCTTGGAAGATCATTTTTGTTTATGGGTGCCGCCACCAGTGCCTAACGCCCAATTTTTCAGCCCCTGTTTAACAGGGGCGTGTAATTACAATTTTTGAAGCAATACTTTGCAACAGGGCTCATTGCTGTGCTCCAAGTACAGTATCTGTGAGGAGTTGCAGTGTTGTGCCACCAGTGCCTAAGGCCCAATTTTTCAGCCCCTGTTTAACAGGGGCGTGTCATTACAATTTTTGAAGCAATACTTTGCAACAGGGCTCATTGCTGTGCTCCAAGTACAGTATCTGTGAAGGGTTGCAGTGTTGTGCCACCAGTGCCTAAGGCCCAATTTTTCAGCCCCTGTTCAACAGGGGCATGTAATTACAATTCTTGATCTAATAATTCACAGCAGGGCCCATTGCTGCACCCACCAAGAGTAACTGTCAGGGCTTACAGTGTTGTGGCACCAGCACCACCATCAAAGGCCCAATTTTTACTACCACTGTTCAACAATTATATGTAATTAAAATTCCTGATATAATAGTTGACAGCAGGGCGTTCCAGCACCAACCAAGAGTAACTGTGAGTGCTTACAGTGTTGTGCCAACACCAACAACTAAGGGGCCTATTTCTGCAGAGTATATACGGCAGGTCCCTACTTTCAAACATCCAACTTACAAACGACTCCTACTTGCAAACGCAAGAAGACAACAGGAAGTGAGAGGAAATCTACCACTAGGAAGGAAAATTCTCTCCTGTAAGAATAAATATGGGAGAAAGGTGTCTCCTCTGTACTGATGCTTTATCAGCAATCCTTGTTTCAAGAAAAACACCACATTTCAAAAACAGTTGTCATTAGGACGGAAAGTGAGGTGAAATGTTCTGAACAGGGGCACAGACAGCAAAACAAATGTTACAGGGGTGATAACCCTTACCTATGTTTTCCAAAAAGTTTAAAAATAGATTTTTGGTCTGGAGCTACACTTCAACAATGTACCTGTTCAAAATTACAAACAGATTCTACATAAGAACAAACCTACAGTCCCTGTCTTGTATGCACCGCCTGTATACGGCTGTTCAGAGTATATAGGGCCTTTTTTATTTTATGTGCGGGGTTCCCCTTAATATCCATACAAGACCCAAAGGGGCTGGTAATGGGCTGGGGTAGGGGGGGGGTCATGGGGTAGCTATGCCATTTTTCTTAAAGATTTTCATCCATATTACCGGGACCAGACATTACATTAAAGCCGCAAGCAGTTTTAAATGGCTTTTTTTTCCTTTAGAAGTGTCATTTTGTGCAGGGACAGTTCTAAACACGGGAAACACGTGGCACTTCACAGGCATACTTTAGACACCCCCCAGGTACGATATTTAAAGGAATATTTGACTTTTTTTTTTTCACTTTATGCATCATTAAAATGACTGCTCCCGGAAAACGACCGTTTTTAAAACTTATTTTTGCATTGATACATGTCCCCTGGTGCAGAACCCGGGTTCCCAAACCCTTTTTAGGACAATAACATGCATAATAGTTTTTATAATTAGCACTTTAGAATTCGAACGTTCGCATCCATTGTATTTAATAGGGTTCTAATGTTCGTTCGAACTTTCGGTCCGTTCGCGGGTTCTGGTGCGAACCGAACCCGGGGGTGTTCGGCTCATCACTACTAGCCAGTACAGATTTCCTCAATGGGGTCCGGTGCACATAGGAATAGAAAAGGCAAAATCTAGTGCTCTCTGGATATCAAAACAGTTTATTTGCTCATTAAAACTTTAAAACATTACTCACAAACATAGCACTTAAGCAGTGCGGGCTCAGAATGCATAGAAACAACAAGATGCTTGCGGGATGACGTACCCACTGCGAAGCAGTCATGTGGTTTATTTTACCACTTAGCAATATCTGCAAAAATGTCCAAACTCAGGAGGTAGAAACCTGCATGGACATTCACCTGTTGACAACTGGCACTTTAAATATAGCTAAGTCAAAGGTTGACACACTCAGTATGATTTTATAAGGCATGTACTAGTCTATACAACAATAAAGGACACTTCTTGGTAGCTCAGTATTTGAAGAAGTTGTCCATGTTTGTTCTGGGTGTCTGTGATATCTATGAGTCTAATTGCAGTTGCATATACTGTATGCACAAGAACTGTGTGTAATTGCATACATATGGTATATGTGAAATACCCTCCAAAGAACCAGGCACAACATATACAGTATATACAGGCACAACAGACACTTGGAACTCCAAAATATAAAATATTAAAAATTGTACTTTATTACAAAACAACTATAAATATATAGAAAATACTATAAAATGATTGTGGCTTATATACAGTGTACATGAACAAAACAGTCATATTTGTAAATTGGGTTCTTGACCATGATAAACAGACTATAGAGACATCCAATGCGTTTCGACGATAGAAATTTTTGTTCTTCTTCAGGGATGCTCATATATAATTACAAGGATGTTCTATAATACAAAGACAGCATTAGGTCTTGTATATATATTCATATAGCAATACACATGACACATAGTTATCAAAGTGTACTCAAGAGATAAAAACATACCGCAAGAGATAAAAACATACCGCAAGAGATAAAAACAAAGTGGGAGTATGTTGCTGCTTCCCAATAAGTCCCCCGCACAGTGCATTATATGCCCCGATTGGGCAAAACGTTGCTTAATCAGGGCACACTGAAAGCTGGTTGTTAAGGAGCGGGGCCGGGAAGCTGGCCGCCGCTTCCTTAACAACTGATGAGTCATCAGCTGTCAATGTGTAGTGTGAGTACCTGAGTGTTGTCTGAGTAGTGTGTGTGGATCGTTAGTACTTGTGTATTGTGGGTGCACGTAGGTCTGCGAGTGCACCTAGGTCTGCGAGTGCACGTAGGT
This sequence comes from Rana muscosa, assembly GCA_029206835.1. Classification (NCBI taxonomy): domain Eukaryota; kingdom Metazoa; phylum Chordata; class Amphibia; order Anura; family Ranidae; genus Rana; species Rana muscosa. Next base: position 418,957,090 of record CM055117.1, on the reverse strand, counting down.
CCGTTGGTCTGCTAGTGCACGTAGGTCCGTTGGTCTGCTAGTGCACGTAGGTCTGTTGGACTGTGAGTGCATGTAGGTCTGCGAGTGCACGTAGGTCCGTTGGTCTGCGAGTGCACGTAGGTCTGCGAGTGCATGTAGGTCCATTTGTCTGCGAGTGCACATAGATCTGCGAGTGCATGTAGGTCCGTTGGTCTGTGAGTGCACGTAGGTCTGCGAGTGCACGTAGGTCCGTAGGTCAGCGAGTGCACATAGGTCTGCGAGTGCACATTGGTCCATTGGTCTATGAGTTCACGTAGGTCTGTAAGTGCACATGGGTCCATAGGTCTGCACGTGCACGTAGGTCTGCGAGTGCACATAGGTCCGTTGGTCTGTGAGTTTACGTAGGTCTGCGAGAGCACGTAGGTCTGCGAGTGCACGTATGTCCGTTGGTCTGCGAGTGCACGTAGGTCCGTTGGTCTGTGAGTGCACGTAGGTCCGTTGGTCTGCGAGTGCACGTAGGTCCGTTGGTCTGCGAGTGCACGTAGGTCCGTTGGTCTGTGGGTGCACATAGGTCCATTGGTCTGCGGGTGCACAAAGGACTGCGAGTACCTGTGTATTGTCCTGTTGAGTACCTGTGTATTGTCTTGTTGAGTATTAGAGTCAGGAATAGGGATGAGCCGAACACCCCCCGGTTCGGTTTGCACCAGAACCTGTGAACGGACCGAAAGTTTGCGCAAACTTTAGAACCCTATTAAATACAATGGACATGAACGTTCAAAATCAAAAGTACTAATTATCAAGGCTAATATGCAAGTTATTGTCCTAAAAAGGGTTTGGGGACCCGGGTCCTGCCCCAGGGGACATGTATCAATGCAAAAAAAAGTTTTAAAACTGACGTTTTTTCGGGAGCAGTGATTTTAACCCCTTCCATACCGGGCTATAGCAAAATTATGCCGGCAGGAACCCTCTCTTCCTCTGGGTGGACGTCATATGATGTCCTGGGTTTGAGGGGGGATATCTTAATGATGCCTGCAGCTAGAGGCATCATTCAGATATCCTTGTTTGTAGCCGGCAATCCTGCGCACCATAAGAATGATCATAGCGGCGGTTCCACCGCTTGATCGTTCTTATAGGCCGCGGGAGGGGACATCCCCCCTCCCGCCGCCATCCGGCGCTTCTCCGGGCTCTCCCGTGCGATCGGGGACCCGGAGATAATCATCGGCACCGGTGGTGGGTCACGTGATGAGCATAGAGATGAATGGTGACCAGATGGTCACCAGTCATCTCTATGATCGTCGGAGGCCCGGGCGCGATGTGATGACGTCACGCCCGGGTCCTCAAATGTAAACAAAGCCGCCATTGCGGCTGTAAGTATGAGATCGTGAAAAAAAATTCACTGATCTCATGCGTTCCAGCCTGGAGGAGAGATGTGGGGTCTTATTGACCCTGCATCTCTCCATAAAGAGGACCTGTCACACAAATTCCTATTACAAGGGATGTTTACATTCCTTGTAATAGGAATAAAAGTGATCAAAAAAAAAAAAAAAGTGTAAAAAAAAGTACAAATAAAAAAAAATCAGTAAAATAACAAAAAAATAATATATATTTTTTTTAAAACGCCCGTCCCCAATAGCTTGCGCTTAGAAGCGAACACACACGTAAGTCCCGCCCGCATATGTAAACGCTGTTCAAACCACACATATGAGGTATCGCCGCGTGCGTTAGAGCGCGTGCAACAATTCTAGCTCTAGACCTACGCTGTAACTCTAACCTGGTAACCTGTAAAAATTTTCAAAGCGTCGCCTATGGAGATTTTTAAGTAAAGAAGTTTGGCGCCATTCCATGAGTGTGCGCAATTTTAAAGTGTGACATGTTAGGTATCTTTTTACTCGGCGTAACATAAGCTTTCATATTTTACAAAAAAATTGGGCTAACTTTACTGTTTTGTTATTTTTTAATTCATGAAACCATTTTTTTTCCCGGAAAAAAGGCGTTTGAAAAATTATTGCGCAAATACCGTGCAAGATAAAAAGTTGCAACGACCGTTATTTTATTCCCTAGGGTGTCTGCTAAAAAAAACATATATAATGTTTCGGGGTTATGAGTAATTTTCTAGAAAAAGAATGATGATTTGTACATGTAGGAGAGAAGTGCCAGAATAGGCCCGGTATTGAAGTGGTATAAAAGTCCTGTATGGAAGTGGTTAACCACTTGACCACTGGGCACTTAAACCCCCTTAATAACCAGACCAATTTTCAGCTTTCGGTGCTCTCACATTTTGAATGACAATTACTCAGTCATACAACACTGTACCCATATTAATTTTTTGTCCTTTTTTTCACACAAATAGAGCTTTCTTTTGGTGGTATTTAATCACCGCTGGGTTTTTTTTTTTTTTTGCGCTATAAGAGAAAAAAGACTAAAGATTCTGTAAATTTTTTTATTTTTTTTCGTTTCTGTTATAAAATTTTGCAAATTACAATTTTTTCTTCATAAATTTTGGCCAAAATTTATACTGCTACATATCTTTGGTAATAATAAGTACAAATTGGTGCATATTATTTGGTCTTTGTGAAAGTTATAGAGTCCACAAACTATGGTGCCAATATCTGAAAATTGATCACACCTGAAGTACTGACGGCCTATCTCATTTCTTGAGACCCTAATATGCCAGAAAAGTACAAATACCCCCCAAATGACCCCTTTTTGGAAAGAAGACATTCCAAGGTATTTAGAAAGAGGCATTGTGAGTTTTTTGAAGTTGTCATTTTTTCCCACAATTCTTTGCAAAATCAAGATTTTTTTTTCCTCTTTTTTTTTTTTCCACAAAATTGTCATATTAGCAGGTTATTTCTCACTCACAGCATATGCATACCACAAATTACACCCCAAAACACATTCTGCTATTACTCCCAAGTATGGCGATACCACATGTGTGAGACTTTTACACAGCGTGGCCACATACAGAGGCCCAACATGCAGGGAGCACCATCAGGCGTTCTGGAGCACCCAGGCCAATTCTGACATTTCTCTCCTACATGTAAAAATCATCATTTGCTTGCTAGAAAATTACATAGAACCCCAAAACATTATATATGTTTTTTTAGCAAAGACCTTAGAGAATATAATGGTGGTCGTTGCAACTTTTTATCTTGCACGATATTTGCGCAGCAATTTTTTTAACGCGTTTTTTACGGAAAAAAAATGTTTTGTGCTTAAAAAAAAAAGTAAAGTTAGCCCAATGTTTTTGCATAATATGAAAGATAAAGTTACGCCGAGTAAATAGATACCTAACATGTCACCCTTAAAAATTGCACACGGTCGTGGAATGGCGCCAAACTTCACTACTTAAAAATCCCCATAGGCGACGCTTTAAATATTTTTATTGGTTACATGTTTTGAGTTACAGAGGAGGTCTAGGGCCAAAATTATTGCTCTCGCTCTAACGTTCACAGACATACCTCACATGTGTGGTTTGAAAACCGTTTTCATATGTGGGCAGGACTTACGTATGCGTTTGCTTCTGTATGCGAGCTCACGGGGACAGGGGCGCTTTAAAAAAAAATATTTTTTTTTATTGTTCATTTTACTTTATTTATTTTAGTTTGACATGTTTTTCCGCCCCCCAAAATTTTTTGATCACTTTTATACCTATTACAAGGAATGTAAACATCCCTTGTAATAGGAATATGGCATGACAGGTCCTCTTTACAGTGAGATATGGGGTCAATAAGACCCCACATCTCACCTCTTGGCTGGGAAGCCTGAAAAAAACAAAAACAATCCTGGCTTTGATCGTAGCGGTGAGTTGGTAGAAGCACCGGTGGGCGGCGGGGGGGGGGACATCCCCTCTCGCCTCCCGTAAGAATGATCAAGCGGCGGAAAAGCCGCTATGATTGTTGTTATGGTGTAGGGAATCGCCGGCTGAAAAAGCTAATATCTGAATGATGCCTGTAGCTGCTCCCATCATTCAGATATCCCCCCACAAAGCCCAGGACGTCATATGATGGCCGGCGGGCGGGAAGTGGTTATTGCGGAGTATTGCCGGGCATTGCGGAGTATTGCCAGGCATTGCAGAGTATTGCCAGGCATTGCAGAGTATTGCAGGGCATTGCGGAGTATTGCAGGGCATTGCGGAGTATGGCAGGGTATTGCGGAGTATGGCAGGGTATTGCGGAGTATGGCAGGGTATTGCACAGGGTATTGCACAGGGTGTATTGCGCAGGGTATTGCAGAGTATTGCGCAGGGTATTGCAGAGTATTGCACAGGGTGTATTGTGCAGGGTATTGCAGAGTATTGCGCAGGGTATTGCAGAGTATTGCACAGGGTGTATTGTGCAGGGTATTGCAGAGTATTGTGCAGGGTATTGCAGAGTATTGCGCAGGGTATTGCAGAGTATTTTGCAGAGTATTGCGCAGGGTATTGCAGAGTATTGCGCAGGATATTGCAGAGTATTGTGCAGGATATTGCAGAGTATTGTGCAGGATATTGCAGAGTATTGTGCAGGGTATTGCACAGTATTTTGCAGAGTATTGCACAGTATTTTGCAGAGTATTGAGCAGGGTATTGCAGAGTATTGGCAGGGTATTGCAGAATATTGCGCAGGGTATTGCAGAATATTTTGCAGAGTATTGCGCAGGGTATTGCAGAATATTGTGCAGGGTATTGCAGAATATTGTGCAGGATATTGCAGAGTATTGCGCAGGGTATTGCAGAGTATTGCACAGGGTATTGAAGAGTATTGCGCAGGGTATTGCAGAGTATTGTGCAGGGTATTGCAGAGTAATTTGCAGAGTATTGCGCAGGGTATTGCAGAGTATTTTGCAGAGTATTGCAGAGTATTGCGCAGGGTATTTTGCAGAGTATTGCAGAGTATTTTGCATAGTATTGCACAGGGTATTTTGCAGAGTATTGCGCAGGGTATTGCACAGGGATGGCTGAGCAGGGATGGATGGATGGCTGGATCTGTGACTGCAATTGTCACAGATCCAGCCCACAGCGCTGCTGCCATGATCCGCTCTCTCCCCCTCTCCTCTCACACTGTACCGATCTGTACAGAGAGGGGAGAGAGGAACCGGCGTCATCACATGACGCCGGTCTGTTTACAAGTGATTGCTCCGTCATTTGACGGAGCGATCACGTGGTAAACGGCCGCTATCAGCGGCGATTTATCGCAATTTTCCCCGTGTGCGCGCCCCAGGGGGCGCGCGGGAACGCGATTCTGGGAGGACGTTATATAACGTCCTCCCAGAGTTAAGCAACCACCTTGTCGACGTTATTTGTCGGCAGGTGGTTGCCAAGTGGTTAATGATGCTTAAAGTAAAAAAAAAAAAAGTGAAATATTCCTTTAAATATCGTACCTGGGGGGTGTCTAAAGTATGCCTGTGAAGTGGCATGTGTTTCCCGTTTTTATTACTGTCCCTGCACAAAATGACATTTCTAAGGGAAAAAAAGTAATTTAAAACTGCTTGCGGCTTTAATGTAATGTCTGGTCCCGGCAATATGGATGAAAATCATTGAGAAAAATGGCATGGGTACCCCCCCCCCAGCCCACTACCAGCCCCTTTGGGTCTTGTATGGATATTAAGGGGAACCCCGCACCCAAATTAAAAAAAGGCCCTATATTCTCTGAACAGCAGTATACAGGCGGTGCAAACAGGCGGTGCAAACATGACAGGGACTGTAGGTTTGTTCTTAAATATAATCTGTTTGTAATTTGTAAAGTAAATTTTTTAAGTGTAGCTCCAGCCCAAAAATCTATTTTTAAGCTTTTTGGAAAACATAGGGAAGGGTTATCACCCCTGTAACATTTGTTTTGCTGTCTGTGCAGTGTGCACCTGTTCAGAAAATTTCACCTCACTTTCCGACCCAATGACAAATGTTTTTTGAAAATTTGTTTTTTTTATTGAAACAAGGATTGGTGATAAAGCATCAGTGGAGAGGAAACACTTTTTTCCCCATATTAACTCTTACAGGAGAGAATTTCCCTTCCTAGGGGTAGATTTCCTCTCACTTCCTGTTGTCCCCTTCCGTTTGCAAGTAGGAGTCGTTTGTAAGTTGGATGTTTGAAAGTAGGGGCCTGCCGTATATACTCTGCAGAAATTTGGCCCTTAGGTGTTGGTGTTGCCACAACACTGTAAGCCCTCACAGTTACTCTTGGTGGGCGCTGGAATGGGCCCTGCTGTGAATTATTAGATCAAGAATTGTAATTACATGCCCCTGTTAAACAGGGGCATAACAATTGGGCCTTAGGCACTGGTGCCACAACACTGCAACCGCTCACAGATACTGTACTTGGAGCGCAGCAATGAGCCCTGCTGCAAAGTATTGCATCAAAAATTTTAATTACAAGCCCCTGTTAAACAGGGGCAGAAAAATTAGGCCTTAGGCACTGGTGCCACAACACTGCAACCCCTCACAGATACTGTACTTGGAGTGCAGCAATAAGCCCTGCTGCAAAGTTGTCACGTACCTTTGGTGTGAGCCTGACGTGCAGAGGGAGACCTCCCGTACAACCCCGGCTCGGAGACCACTGGAGTGGGGACAGTGGTGGTAAGAGCGCGGTGAGGTAAGGGTGCCTGCTTGGTCCTCTTGGCTGGGTGTAGTAAAGCCAAGCGAAAGCTGGAACAGCTGGAACTGGGAGCAGCGGATGCAGGTCAGCAGGTGCAGGTATGCAGAGCAGCAGATGCAGGTCAGCAGGTGCAGGTATGCAGAGCAGTGGATGCAGGTCAGCAGGTGCAGGTATGCAGAGCAGTGGATGCAGGTCAGCAGGTGCAGGTGTGCGGGACCGCGGATGCAGGTCAGCAGGTGTAGGTATGCAGAGCAGCGCAGTCAGGCAAGCCAGGTCATTCACATCAGGGTAAACAGCATAAACGGCAGGCAGAGAGTAGTCAGAGTCCAGGCTGGGTCTTGGCAACAGATGATCAGACAGGTAACTTAGCAGGGTCAAACAAGCCAGAGTCAGGACTGGAGATAGGAGGGAGGTCAGGAAGCCAGGTCAAACACAGGAACACGATACAGGCACAGAGTCAGGAACAGAAGCAGATCAAACCGCAAGGGGCAACATCTCTGGAACGTCTTTTATAGGAAGTTCATGGGAGGAGCAAGGGGTTCAGGGTTCAACATCAATCAAGACACCAAGCAGAGTAGTCTAATCCATTAGATAGGTTATCCAGCAGATCAGGCAGGGAACTGTCCAGCATCCCAGATAGCTCAGTGGGAAGAGTCAATGCCAGACACAGACGAGGTCCCAGGTTCAAGCCCAGTATGTCCCTGACAGTGCCCCCCCCTTAAGGGCAACCTCCGGGTGCCCAAGAGAGCTCTTTTCTGGGGGTGACTGCGAAAAAATGCCTGGATTAACTCTCGGGCATGAATGTTCCGTTGGGGTTCCCAGGAGTTCTCCTCCAGACCATACCCCTTCCACTTAATCAGGAATTGAAGTTGGTTCCCCCTTCTTCTACAGTCCAAGACGGCCTCCACCTCGAACTCTTCATCCCCGTCAACCATTACAGGTTCAGGCGGTCCTGATCCCCTGTTTGGGAAGGGATCCGGCACTGTAGGTTTCAGTAGTGACACGTGAAACACTGGGTGAACCTTCAATGAATCTGGTAAAGAAAGTTCATAGGAGACTTCATTTAATCTCCGTTTTACTGGGAAGGGGCCGATGAACTTGGGTGCCAGTTTCCTTGCGGGGCAGGTCATCCTAAGGTTGGCGGTAGACAGCCATACTTGATCGCCTTGTTGAAGGCATAATTCCCCTCTCCTCTTTCTGTCAAACATCCTTTTATTGGTTGCCTGCGCCTTGGTCAAGGCTTCCTGTAATATTTTGTTGTTACGGGTCAGGAAATCAACGGTACTCTGGACTGCTGGGACTGTTGAATCAGAAATTAGATCAGGTAGGAAGGTCGGGTGGAACCCGTAGTTGGAGAAAAACGGAGACTGACCTGTAGCCGAGTGACTGGCATTATTAAAGGCAAACTCCGCCAGGGGTAGTAGTGTTACCCAGTCATCTTGAACAAAGGTGGTAAAGCATCGGAGATATTGCTCGAGCGTTTGGTTCGTCCTCTCGGTTTGCCCATTGGTCTGAGGGTGATAGGCAGAGGACATGGACAGCTCGATCTTCAGGACCTTGCACAAAGCCTTCCAGAAGCGAGAGGTGAACTGCACCCCTCTGTCTGAAACAATGTCTGTTGGAACCCCATGTAACCTTACTATCTCTTTTATGAAGACCTGGGCAGTTTCCATGGCAGATGGCGTGCTCTTCAGTGGCACGAAGTGGGCCATTTTAGATAGACGGTCGACCACTACAAAAATGGCTGAGCAACCTTCTGACGGGGGAAGTTCCACTATGAAGTCCATAGCAATCCTTTGCCAGGGTCGATCAGGAACTGGTAAGGGTCTGAGCAGACCCCAGGCCTTGCTTCTAGCGGTCTTACTACGGGTACAGGTGGCACATGAATTTACATACTCCCTGCAGTTCCTTTCAAGATCCGGCCACCAAAATGTGCGTTGAATTAGTTCCTGGGTTTTATGCATTCCGAAGTGGCCGGCCAGGGGATGATCATGGCACAGATTTAATACTGTTACTCTGACATCTTCTGGTACAAAGATCTTGTTGTCTTTCCATAGTAACCCATCCTTGGGTAACAGGGTAATCCCAGGAGGCCCTGACATATTTGCTGAAGCTTGTTTCAAGCCGGACATTAGATTTGTTTGCAAGAGTAGAAAGTTACCTTCCGATAGAATGGTATCAGGGGCTGACACTTCTTTCGGATCATCGAACATGCGAGAAAGGGCGTCTGGTTTGGTGTTCTTTGAGCCGGGCCGGTAAGTTATGTGAAATGAAAACCTAGAGAAGAATAAGGCCCATCGTGCCTGGCGTGGTCTCAGACGCTTGGCAGCTCTCAAATACTCCAGGTTCTTGTGGTCTGTATAAATGAGTATAGGATGCGCTGCTCCTTCCAACAGATACCTCCATTCTTCAAGGGTGGACTTGATGGCCAGGAGCTCCCGGTCCCCCACGTCATAGTTCTTTTCGGCCGGAGTAAGCTTACGAGAGAAGAAGGCTATTGGGTGCATCAAGTCCTTGAGACCCTGGCGTTGAGAGATAACGGCTCCTAACGCTGTCTCTGAGGCATCTACCTCGAGTAGATAAGGTAGAGCAGGGTCAGGGTGACTCAGAATAGGAGCTGACGTGAACAGTCCTTTTAAATTTGTGAAGGCAGCCTGTGCCTCAGGATTCCAACAAAACCGGACATTCTGCTTGGTCAGCTGCGTAATCGGGGAAATAATAGCGGAGAATCCCTTGATGAACCTCCGGTAGAAGTTGGCGAAGCCAACGAAGCGCTGCACCCCCTTCTTGTCTGAAGGTGCAGGCCAATCCAGAATAGCTGAAACCTTTTGCGGATCCATCTTGAATCCCTCTGTTGAAATTACCAAGCCGAGGAACTGAATACTCTGTCGCTCGAATTCGCATTTTTCTGGTTTTGCGTACAGTCCATGTTGACGGAGTCGACAGAGTACAGCCTTGACATGTTCCCGGTGCTGCTCAATTGAAGTGGAAAAAATCAAAATATCGTCTAGATAGACAATTACGTAAATGTCCAGGCAGTCCCTAAAAATGTCGTTGACTAGATGCTGAAAAGTAGCAGGGGCATTACATAGGCCAAAGGGCATTACTAGGTATTCGTAATGGCCGAACCTGGTCCGAAAAGCAGTCTTCCATTCATCCCCTGCGCGGATGCGGACCAGGTTGTACGCCCCCCGCAGGTCTAGCTTGGTAAACACAGAAGAGGTCCTAAGCCTCTGAAAGAGTTCGGGTACCAGGGGCAGAGGGTACCGATTCTTGACTGTAATTTTATTTAATTCCCGGTAGTCCACACAGGGCCGGAGAGAATGGTCCTTTTTCTCCACAAAAAAGATTCCCGCCCCTGCTGGAGAAGTGGAAGGACGGATGAACCCCCTCTTTAGGTTTTCATCAACATACTCTTTCAGAACCTCTAGCTCCCGTTCAGATAAGAGGAAGATCCGTCCAAAGGGAATTTCAGCCCCAGGGAGAAGCTCGATTGGACAATCGTATGGACGATGAGGCGGAAGGGTCTCAGCTCCCCGTTTGCTGAAAACGTCCAGGAATCCATGGTATTGTTTGGGCACAGCTGCGCGTACATCTGAATCCGGCTCCAGGCATAACAGAGGACCAGAAGTGCTGAGACATGGAGGCATGCAGTGGTGTTGGCAATAAGGTGACTGGAACCTAATACTCCCGGACCCCCAATCGATCTGTGGGTTATGGGCCTGAAGCCAGGGTAGACCCAAGATGACTGGAAACAGAGGGGATGCAATGGCATTCAGGCTTAATAGTTCCTTATGATCTGTAGAGGTGGTTACAAGCAAAGGAGGGGTTTCTTGAGTCACTACTCCTGACTTAATACGGGACCCGTCTGCTAAAAAGATGGAAAGTCCCTGGGTCTTTGGCTGGAGTGGGATGTGCTGTTGTGCTGCAAAGTTAAGATCGATGAAACAATTACATGCTCCTGAGTCAATTATCGCGGTGACTGGTATTGTCCTTCCTGGCAATTGGAACGAGATAGGTAGGGCCAGGTGGGTGGTGTTGGCAGAGGGAGGTGGACCACTTGGAGAAGGGGTAGCTGGGACCTTGCGCAGCTTAGCAGGACATGAGGAAACGTAATGGCCGGCTCCTCCACAATATAAACAAAGATCATTCTGTCGCCGGCGAAGTCGTTCTTCGGCCGACAGGGAAGGTCTCATCAGTCCAAGCTGTCTCGGCTTTATGGTAACAGAAGTCTGATTGGCAGGTAAGGAGTTAACTGGAACTGAACTGGCAACAGCAGGAGATACACGGGGTAGCATCCAGGCCGGACGGAGCTGCTGAGTAGCCCTCTCTGTTCTGCGCTCCCGAAGTCGTCGGTCTATCTGAATAGACAGGGTGATTAAAGTCTCTAGGGCATCAGGAACACCGACCCGGGCTAACTCGTCTGCCTATCCACTTGAACATAACTGCCTTGTAGAGACTTCACGACCCGGGTGAGGGCTGCGAGGTGCTGACTGACGTCATCCATAGGCGAGGTCCCTCTTGCAGGCTCAGACATGGCGGTTTGATACTGTCACGTACCTTTGGTGTGAGCCTGACGTGCAGAGGGAGACCTCCCGTACAACCCCGGCTCGGAGACCACTGGAGTGGGGACAGTGGTGGTAAGAGCGCGGTGAGGTAAGGGTGCCTGCTTGGTCCTCTTGGCTGGGTGTAGTAAAGCCAAGCGAAAGCTGGAACAGCTGGAACTGGGAGCAGCGGATGCAGGTCAGCAGGTGCAGGTATGCAGAGCAGCGGATGCAGGTCAGCAGGTGCAGGTATGCAGAGCAGTGGATGCAGGTCAGCAGGTGCAGGTATGCAGAGCAGTGGATGCAGGTCAGCAGGTGCAGGTGTGCGGGACCGCGGATGCAGGTCAGCAGGTGTAGGTATGCAGAGCAGCGCAGTCAGGCAAGCCAGGTCATTCTCATCAGGGTAAACAGCATAAACGGCAGGCAGAGAGTAGTCAGAGTCCAGGCTGGGTCTTGGCAACAGATGATCAGACAGGTAACTTAGCAGGGTCAAACAAGCCAGAGTCAGGACTGGAGATAGGAGGGAGGTCAGGAAGCCAGGTCAAACACAGGAACACGATACAGGCACAGAGTCAGGAACAGAAGCAGATCAAACCGCAAGGGGCAACATCTCTGGAACGTCTTTTATAGGAAGTTCATGGGAGGAGCAAGGGGTTCAGGGTTCAACATCAATCAAGACACCAAGCAGAGTAGTCTAATCCATTAGATAGGTTATCCAGCAGATCAGGCAGGGAACTGTCCAGCATCCCAGATAGCTCAGTGGGAAGAGTCAATGCCAGACACAGACGAGGTCCCAGGTTCAAGCCCAGTATGTCCCTGACAGTGCCCCCCCCTTAAGGGCAACCTCCGGGTGCCCAAGAGAGCTCTTTTCTGGGGGTGACTGCGAAAAAATGCCTGGATTAACTCTCGGGCATGAATGTTCCGTTGGGGTTCCCAGGAGTTCTCCTCCAGACCATACCCCTTCCACTTAATCAGGAATTGAAGTTGGTTCCCCCTTCTTCTACAGTCCAAGACGGCCTCCACCTCGAACTCTTCATCCCCGTCAACCATTACAGGTTCAGGCGGTCCTGATCCCCTGTTTGGGAAGGGATCCGGCACTGTAGGTTTCAGTAGTGACACGTGAAACACTGGGTGAACCTTCAATGAATCTGGTAAAGAAAGTTCATAGGAGACTTCATTTAATCTCCGTTTTACTGGGAAGGGGCCGATGAACTTGGGTGCCAGTTTCCTTGCGGGGCAGGTCATCCTAAGGTTGGCGGTAGACAGCCATACTTGATCGCCTTGTTGAAGGCATAATTCCCCTCTCCTCTTTCTGTCAAACATCCTTTTATTGGTTGCCTGCGCCTTGGTCAAGGCTTCCTGTAATATTTTGTTGTTACGGGTCAGGAAATCAACGGTACTCTGGACTGCTGGGACTGTTGAATCAGAAATTAGATCAGGTAGGAAGGTCGGGTGGAACCCGTAGTTGGAGAAAAACGGAGACTGACCTGTAGCCGAGTGACTGGCATTATTAAAGGCAAACTCCGCCAGGGGTAGTAGTGTTACCCAGTCATCTTGAACAAAGGTGGTAAAGCATCGGAGATATTGCTCGAGCGTTTGGTTCGTCCTCTCGGTTTGCCCATTGGTCTGAGGGTGATAGGCAGAGGACATGGACAGCTCGATCTTCAGGACCTTGCACAAAGCCTTCCAGAAGCGAGAGGTGAACTGCACCCCTCTGTCTGAAACAATGTCTGTTGGAACCCCATGTAACCTTACTATCTCTTTTATGAAGACCTGGGCAGTTTCCATGGCAGATGGCGTGCTCTTCAGTGGCACGAAGTGGGCCATTTTAGATAGACGGTCGACCACTACAAAAATGGCTGAGCAACCTTCTGACGGGGGAAGTTCCACTATGAAGTCCATAGCAATCCTTTGCCAGGGTCGATCAGGAACTGGTAAGGGTCTGAGCAGACCCCAGGCCTTGCTTCTAGCGGTCTTACTACGGGTACAGGTGGCACATGAATTTACATACTCCCTGCAGTTCCTTTCAAGATCCGGCCACCAAAATGTGCGTTGAATTAGTTCCTGGGTTTTATGCATTCCGAAGTGGCCGGCCAGGGGATGATCATGGCACAGATTTAATACTGTTACTCTGACATCTTCTGGTACAAAGATCTTGTTGTCTTTCCATAGTAACCCATCCTTGGGTAACAGGGTAATCCCAGGAGGCCCTGACATATTTGCTGAAGCTTGTTTCAAGCCGGACATTAGATTTGTTTGCAAGAGTAGAAAGTTACCTTCCGATAGAATGGTATCAGGGGCTGACACTTCTTTCGGATCATCGAACATGCGAGAAAGGGCGTCTGGTTTGGTGTTCTTTGAGCCGGGCCGGTAAGTTATGTGAAATGAAAACCTAGAGAAGAATAAGGCCCATCGTGCCTGGCGTGGTCTCAGACGCTTGGCAGCTCTCAAATACTCCAGGTTCTTGTGGTCTGTATAAATGAGTATAGGATGCGCTGCTCCTTCCAACAGATACCTCCATTCTTCAAGGGTGGACTTGATGGCCAGGAGCTCCCGGTCCCCCACGTCATAGTTCTTTTCGGCCGGAGTAAGCTTACGAGAGAAGAAGGCTATTGGGTGCATCAAGTCCTTGAGACCCTGGCGTTGAGAGATAACGGCTCCTAACGCTGTCTCTGAGGCATCTACCTCGAGTAGATAAGGTAGAGCAGGGTCAGGGTGACTCAGAATAGGAGCTGACGTGAACAGTCCTTTTAAATTTGTGAAGGCAGCCTGTGCCTCAGGATTCCAACAAAACCGGACATTCTGCTTGGTCAGCTGCGTAATCGGGGAAATAATAGCGGAGAATCCCTTGATGAACCTCCGGTAGAAGTTGGCGAAGCCAACGAAGCGCTGCACCCCCTTCTTGTCTGAAGGTGCAGGCCAATCCAGAATAGCTGAAACCTTTTGCGGATCCATCTTGAATCCCTCTGTTGAAATTACCAAGCCGAGGAACTGAATACTCTGTCGCTCGAATTCGCATTTTTCTGGTTTTGCGTACAGTCCATGTTGACGGAGTCGACAGAGTACAGCCTTGACATGTTCCCGGTGCTGCTCAATTGAAGTGGAAAAAATCAAAATATCGTCTAGATAGACAATTACGTAAATGTCCAGGCAGTCCCTAAAAATGTCGTTGACTAGATGCTGAAAAGTAGCAGGGGCATTACATAGGCCAAAGGGCATTACTAGGTATTCGTAATGGCCGAACCTGGTCCGAAAAGCAGTCTTCCATTCATCCCCTGCGCGGATGCGGACCAGGTTGTACGCCCCCCGCAGGTCTAGCTTGGTAAACACAGAAGAGGTCCTAAGCCTCTGAAAGAGTTCGGGTACCAGGGGCAGAGGGTACCGATTCTTGACTGTAATTTTATTTAATTCCCGGTAGTCCACACAGGGCCGGAGAGAATGGTCCTTTTTCTCCACAAAAAAGATTCCCGCCCCTGCTGGAGAAGTGGAAGGACGGATGAACCCCCTCTTTAGGTTTTCATCAACATACTCTTTCAGAACCTCTAGCTCCCGTTCAGATAAGAGGAAGATCCGTCCAAAGGGAATTTCAGCCCCAGGGAGAAGCTCGATTGGACAATCGTATGGACGATGAGGCGGAAGGGTCTCAGCTCCCCGTTTGCTGAAAACGTCCAGGAATCCATGGTATTGTTTGGGCACAGCTGCGCGTACATCTGAATCCGGCTCCAGGCATAACAGAGGACCAGAAGTGCTGAGACATGGAGGCATGCAGTGGTGTTGGCAATAAGGTGACTGGAACCTAATACTCCCGGACCCCCAATCGATCTGTGGGTTATGGGCCTGAAGCCAGGGTAGACCCAAGATGACTGGAAACAGAGGGGATGCAATGGCATTCAGGCTTAATAGTTCCTTATGATCTGTAGAGGTGGTTACAAGCAAAGGAGGGGTTTCTTGAGTCACTACTCCTGACTTAATACGGGACCCGTCTGCTAAAAAGATGGAAAGTCCCTGGGTCTTTGGCTGGAGTGGGATGTGCTGTTGTGCTGCAAAGTTAAGATCGATGAAACAATTACATGCTCCTGAGTCAATTATCGCGGTGACTGGTATTGTCCTTCCTGGCAATTGGAACGAGATAGGTAGGGCCAGGTGGGTGGTGTTGGCAGAGGGAGGTGGACCACTTGGAGAAGGGGTAGCTGGGACCTTGCGCAGCTTAGCAGGACATGAGGAAACGTAATGGCCGGCTCCTCCACAATATAAACAAAGATCATTCTGTCGCCGGCGAAGTCGTTCTTCGGCCGACAGGGAAGGTCTCATCAGTCCAAGCTGTCTCGGCTTTATGGTAACAGAAGTCTGATTGGCAGGTAAGGAGTTAACTGGAACTGAACTGGCAACAGCAGGAGATACACGGGGTAGCATCCAGGCCGGACGGAGCTGCTGAGTAGCCCTCTCTGTTCTGCGCTCCCGAAGTCGTCGGTCTATCTGAATAGACAGGGTGATTAAAGTCTCTAGGGCATCAGGAACACCGACCCGGGCTAACTCGTCTGCCTATCCACTTGAACATAACTGCCTTGTAGAGACTTCACGACCCGGGTGAGGGCTGCGAGGTGCTGACTGACGTCATCCATAGGCGAGGTCCCTCTTGCAGGCTCAGACATGGCGGTTTGATACTGTCACGTACCTTTGGTGTGAGCCTGACGTGCAGAGGGAGACCTCCCGTACAACCCCGGCTCGGAGACCACTGGAGTGGGGACAGTGGTGGTAAGAGCGCGGTGAGGTAAGGGTGCCTGCTTGGTCCTCTTGGCTGGGTGTAGTAAAGCCAAGCGAAAGCTGGAACAGCTGGAACTGGGAGCAGCGGATGCAGGTCAGCAGGTGCAGGTATGCAGAGCAGCGGATGCAGGTCAGCAGGTGCAGGTATGCAGAGCAGTGGATGCAGGTCAGCAGGTGCAGGTATGCAGAGCAGTGGATGCAGGTCAGCAGGTGCAGGTGTGCGGGACCGCGGATGCAGGTCAGCAGGTGTAGGTATGCAGAGCAGCGCAGTCAGGCAAGCCAGGTCATTCTCATCAGGGTAAACAGCATAAACGGCAGGCAGAGAGTAGTCAGAGTCCAGGCTGGGTCTTGGCAACAGATGATCAGACAGGTAACTTAGCAGGGTCAAACAAGCCAGAGTCAGGACTGGAGATAGGAGGGAGGTCAGGAAGCCAGGTCAAACACAGGAACACGATACAGGCACAGAGTCAGGAACAGAAGCAGATCAAACCGCAAGGGGCAACATCTCTGGAACGTCTTTTATAGGAAGTTCATGGGAGGAGCAAGGGGTTCAGGGTTCAACATCAGTCAAGACACCAAGCAGAGTAGTCTAATCCATTAGATAGGTTATCCAGCAGATCAGGCAGGGAACTGTCCAGCATCCCAGATAGCTCAGTGGGAAGAGTCAATGCCAGACACAGACGAGGTCCCAGGTTCAAGCCCAGTATGTCCCTGACAAAAGTATTGCATCAAAAAATTTAATTACACGCCCCTGTTAAACAGGGGCTGAAAAATTGGGCCTTAGCCACTGGTGGCGGTGCCCAGAACCAAAACTATTCTTACAAGCTATCAGCATGATCATTGAGGAGGAAGAGGATAGTCACTCAGCATAACATGATAGTCACTCAGCATCAGTATAGGCAGTCTTGAAGGGATCTGACATTTAAAAAAAAAAAAATATTTGGGGGGGCGTGGCCAACCGGCAGAGAAGATGGATGCCTAAGCACTGAGCTCATCAACCCAGGGGACAACACGCAACGACTACGGTCCTCCAACGCAGTGATCCACATCCATCCTTACTCCAGAGAAGCCCTAGAACCTAACAGAGATGTCTCGGAAGAGATTTACCGAGTATAAACCAATGAGGCTCACGGAGTTTGCTTTCAAACCGGCGGAGAAGGTCAGTGATAATAAAGATGGCGCCGGCCCGCCCGCGCCATGGGATTCGCGGGACTCATACACTGACTTACCGGATGAAATTCCGAATGAATCGTCCGTCCCAGTGTCCCCAGACATCCCCGTTCATCCTCCAGAACATGATCCCCTCACCAGAAGCCCTGCGAAAGCTAGGATGCGCATGGACACGCCGCCGCGTCCACTAATTGAGGCCCCGGCTTTCAATCCCCTCACATCCAACCAGGCCCTGCACTCCTCTATGGCCTCCTTCCCCACTTCTGGCCAGCCTGTGCTGGATTCAACTTTAAAAGACATGCTACTATCCCTGCAGTCCTCGCTTATGACGGACTTATCCTCTCTCTTTCAAAAGGTCACTTCTGACATACATTCACTGGACAACAGGGTGACGCGCATAGAGGGAAGTATGTCAGAGTGTGTATCCACAGTTAACGGTGTCATAGATGTCTATGAGGACATCAGAGAGGAGCAAAAATGGATGCGCACTAAGCTGGCCGATTTTGAGGACAGATCTCGCAGGAACAATGTTAAGCTGAGAGGAGTGCCAGAAACCATTTTACCTGCTGATCTGCCCAAGTTTGCAAAAGAGCTGATGCATGTTATCCTACCAGATGCTGCTACCAGAGACCTCATAGTAGACAGAATCCACAGGATTGCTAAGCCATCCCACCTTGCAGCCTCTGTCCCCAGAGATATTCTCATGAGGGTGCACTTTTTCCATATTAAGGAGCGGTTCATGTACGGGGTCAAAGCTATATCACCCCTCCCAGCACCCTTTACTGGTGTCCAATTCTTTCCAGACCTATCTAAGTTCACTTTACAAATGCGGAGACAGCTGAGCCCAGTGACCAAAGGACTCCTAAACCATAAAGTCCAATACAAATGGAGACACCCTGCTACAATTCTGATCACCAAAAATGGCAAATCACATACAGTCAGTGATCTGCAAACGGGGTTAGCCCTACTCCACACTTGGGGTATTCTACCGGAACCACCTGCCCCGCTACCACCACGGAGCGACCCCACCTCCGCCCGCCGCAAACTTGATCAAAACCAAACTCCAAAGACCTAAATGTTCCAACTATTTGGAGGGCCATCTAACTAATCCTACACTCCCCTGGGATCTGATAGAGTGTATATCTTGTTGAAATACTTCTTCTCGAGTTGAACTTTTTTTCCCCAGAAAGAGGTCGCAGCATTGTTTTGCTCCACCTCCGATCCTCAGCCTCTACATTTAAGCTAAATACCTGTTCTTATATAAGTGCATGTACACCTCGGTTTTTTTTTTTTGTTTTTTTTTATCTGTTCCTTTTCTCTAGCATTTTTTCTTTCGAATCACTACAGATTGCTCTGTTCACGGCTCTAGTAACTTGACAGGACATTTCTGGAATTCCTCTGTACCTCCACAATAGCAATTTCAGCATCTCTGGATACAAACGGTACTACATCTAACTGTGAGTAATACCTACACACATTGCCCACTTCAAGACACCAGCATGTCGCTCAAAATTATATCACTCAACGCCAATGGGCTCAACCACCCTGCTAAACGACATTCACTCTGGAAATCAGTTAAGAATCTCCACAGTGATGTAATCTGCATACAGGAGACACATCTCCTTCAAGCTGACTGGAAGCTATGTGTTAACAGCCACTTCCCTCATATCTTTCATGCATGTCATGACTCCAAAACTAGAGGAGTTATGATAGCGATCCACGCCAAACTTGAATTCCAACTCTCTAACGTAACCCTCGATCCGGAAGGTAGATTCATAATTTTGGTATGTTCCATCGACAAAACGGACTACACTCTGGTCAACTTATACGCCCCAAACGACCATCAAACCCCTTTTCTGCGCAGGATCCTCAAACTATCCAGATCACTGCAGAGGGGCCACCTCTTAGTGTGCGGGGACTTTAACCTAGTTCCTGATGTCTCTATAGACTCTACATCCGCAGCTAAGAGAAGACCATCCCCACTGCAGAATCTTCTTTCAACATATGGACTGTATGATATTTGGAGATGCCACCAGCCCACCACGGCACTGAGAAAGACTACACCTTCTTCTCCCCCAGACATAACACCTATTCGCGTATAGATTTATTTTTATCAGACAAATGGTTATTGCAAAACATTTCGGCTTCCGCAATCCACAGCGCCACATGGTCGGATCATGCTCCCATTTCAATTTCAATTGGAGACTCCAAGAGCATCCCCAACTCCCACATATGGAGAGTTAACAGCTACATTTTGCAACACAAAGACTATGCCCCAGAAATTGCGAAACATATTGAAGAATTTTTTCAGATAAACTTGGGTTCGGTATCTGACCATGGGGTGCTGTGGTGCGCACATAAAGCCTATATGAGAGGTATTCTGATGAAAGTGAGTGCTGTACACAAACGAAGGAGGACGCAGCGAATAGATGAAATTTCATCCCAAATTGCTGCCCTAGAAAACCATCACAAAGCCAATCCTCAATCCCAACTCCCCGACCAACTGGTGACATTACGACAGGAACTCAGATCCTTACTCCTCCACTCCTACGAGCACCTTCAGAGAAGTCTTAAAGCTAACACGTACTCCACCTCTAACAAGGCTGGAAAGAGCCTGGCGCAACGTCTCAAAGACAAGCGTACAAAAACGAAAATAACCAAGCTATTCCACCCCCATGACCAATATCCTATATCTAACCCCAAGGAAATTGCTAACGCATTTAGTGACTATTACAGGGACCTGTACAACCTAAAAAATGACCCTCTTACTCCCCAACCCACTCTAAATGACATTAACCAATTCCTGCTCAACCTACATCTACCTACCCTGACCGAGGACCAATGCTCAGCACTGAATGCCCCTTTCACAGAACAGGAGATTCGGAAGACAATTAAGTCCCTCCCCCTTAACAAAGCCCCTGGGCCGGATGGCCTGTCAGGAGAATACTACAACCAATTTTCAAGCCAGCTAACCCCCCATTTAGTAAATGTTTTTAATGCCGCTGTCTCCTCCTCGCATTTCCGACCCGAAATGTTGAGCGCTCTTATTATTACTATTCCGACACCAGGGAAGGAGCCAAACGTACCCCAAAACTTTCGCCCGATTTCTCTACTGAATCTTGACGTCAAACTATATGCTAAAACAATAGCAATAAGATTATTAGACATAATGCCCACCCTAATACATAGAGACCAAACTGGCTTCACCAAAGGCAGACAAGCATCAGATGCCACCAGACGTTTAATAGATCTGATCCACCACGCGGAATCAACCGGAGCGCCTTCTCTGCTCCTTTCATTAGATGCAGAGAAGGCGTTCGATAGAGTGCACTGGTCTTATCTAAGAGCAGTCCTCCAAAAATTTGGATTCTCTGGGCCCATATTAGGAGCCATCATGGCACTATATTCCACTCCTTCGGCCCTGGTATATACTGAAAACATGACCTCCTGTCAATTCCCAATTACCAATGGCACTCGTCAAGGTTGCCCCCTATCCCCCCTTATTTTTATTCTTCTTATGGAGCCTTTAGCGACACATGTCAGAAACCACCCTTCCATATCAGGTATCCAAATAGGTCAATCATCACACAAAATTAGTCTGTTCGCGGATGACGTGATTCTCATTCTCACTAACCCGGCTTCTTCCCTGGCGGAGGTAAATAAATTACTTAATTGGTTCAGCGAAACTTCATACTATAAGGTAAACACTACAAAATCATATATTCTTGATATCAACTTAGACTCCACTACAAAGAATCTCTTACAACTCCAATATAAATTCAAATGGGCTGAAAAGGAACTTTCCTATTTAGGAATTAAACTAACCAGATCAACCAAATCTCTGTTCTCTGCCAACTTTTTACCCTTACTGCTAAAAAATCAAAATGAGTCCCACCAAATTATGAAACACGAACTTTCCTGGTCAGGTAGATTAGCGGCCTTCAAAATGTTATGCCTGCCACAGATTCTCTACTTTTTCCGAACCCTACCCATCCCGCTACCTGTGTCATATTTCAGATCCCTTCACTCGGTTCTCAACACTTATCTTTGGAAAGGGAAGAAACCCAGAAGTGCCCATTCCAATCTAATTAAAAACAAACTAGTAGGTGGAGCGGGTTCCATTGCCTTTGAAGACTACTACTTAGCTTCCATTCTCGCCCAACTACGTGAGTGGTTTCGCCCCCATCCAATCACACCGTGGGGACAGATAGAAAACGCTACCCTTCGTCGCTCCAACCTAAAGACATGGATAATGAGTATTCCTTTGGGAGCGACCGTACCGGCCTCTTTCCCTCCTACCATGAAGGCCTCGGCCTCTTCATGGAAGAAACTACTTACACTGATAGAATACCCCTCCCCGTCACCAAAACATCAAATACCACTAGAAACCCTCCACTTTCTAGCCCCTGATCTTAATATATCACATTGGTCCACCAAGGGAATGCAGTCTCTCCAATGCCTTCTCCTAAACTCTCTACCCAAACCCTTCCCTATACTTCAAAAGGAGTTCAACCTCCCTACATCAGATTTCTATACCCACATGCAAGTTTCCCATTGTCTAAAAGAAGTGCCCCTGCCACTATACTCCATCCCTACAAAGTCATGGAATTACCTCACGGACAGCCTTACCAAATACAAGGGTATCTCCCATTTTTACAACCTCCTCCACGGTAAACAACAACTCCACAAACTGCCGGCCCACCGCCAGTGGGAAGTAGATCTTTCCTCTTCATACTCAGAGGATCAATGGTCCTTAGCTTTCAGATCTATATATAGATCCACACAATGTTCCGCTCTTTGGGAACTTACGCAGAAAATTTCCTTACGCTGGTATATGACCCCAACGAGACTAGCTACCTTCAACTCCCAATCTTCCAACCTCTGCTGAAGGTGTAATGCCTCCAAAGGAGATATGCTACACATCTTCTGGTCATGCCCACGCATCATACAATTCTGGAAGGACGTATTCACGCTCCTTTCGAATACTATTAATGGCAATATTACTCCCTCCCCTGAATTGGCGATACTGAACCTAACAATAGAGAATGTATCCCCCCAATTTAGATACGTTCTGTCTCACATACTTCTAGCTTCCAGATTGTGTATAACTAGACTGTGGAGATCAGAGGAACCACCGGTAATTGCACAAACTATTGATCTAGTGAACCTACACCATTGCTACGAATCAATAATGGCTGCCAGTAATGGTCGAGCCGAAAAAACCCGGAAAGCTTGGTATCCCTGGGCCTCCGGTTCTAGAGCAGTGCCAATACTTTAAGATGGAAGAATATACTACATATATTATCTGTCTTTTTTTCTTGAATGAGCAATCTCTCTTTAAAACATTTACAAGTTTAAGTAAGTTTAAGTAATACTAGTTAACTATTCTGAAGAGACCAATCCAGAAGTGAGAGTAATTCCCTCACAAGGTGCAGAAACTCGGAGCTGCTTTCCTCTTGGGATACAGAATGGTCCCAAATGGGGTGTTCCAAGAGGAGACAGATCCATGACAACAGGTCACCTACTATATGAATATATTTTCTGTAAATCGATTTATTTTGTTATAGCTACTATATATGTATTTTTTCTCTCATGTACCAAGTATATCGTGCTAGAGTCGTTGCAGGACATATGAACAATGTCAGAAACATTACTCTGTTACTTGCAAATCCTTAATAAAAATTATTTTCAAAAAAAATAAATAAAAATTATTTGGTTAGATCAGCATCAGGTGCTTGTTAGCTGGTGGTGATCCAAGACTGATTCATTTTTATGAAGGTCAGTCGATAGACCGAGTCGGTGGACAGGCGCACCCTGTAATCGGTTACAAAGCCTCCAGCAGCACTGAATGTGCGCTCAATTGCATACTGTGCAATCTCTGGCCAGTGATCCATCCTCAAGACCCAGTAACCCAGAGGATTTTTGGTGGGAAAGGTGTCCAAGTCTGATCTTGCCCCTAGGTATTCCTGCACCATGTAAACCAGACGCTTGCGATGGTTGCTGGAACCGATCATACCTTGGGGCTGCGTACTTAAAAAAAATCTAAACTTATCGCTCAGATGGGCACCTTCTCCACCGCTCCTTCTTTGACTGACCGAAGACTCAGCAAAACGTTGTCCAGGACCAGGAATTTGTAACCTCCCAGTCTCTGGGAACGCGTTGCACAGACCTTTCTGCAAGGCCTTCCGAAGATGCTTCATCCTCTGCTCCCTCTGCGACGGCAAGATAAGGTCCGCAACCTTACCCTTGTAACGTGGATCAAGGAGGGTTGCCAGCCAGTAATGATCCCTCTCCTTGAACACAGGCATACGAGGATACCCTCCGCAGGCTTTGCAGGATCAGGGAGGCCATGCAGCGTAGGTTTGCTGAGGCATTTGGTCCGGAGTCCTCTGGGTCACTCAGGACGACATGATCCGCAGTCACCTCCTCCCAGCCACGTACAAGTCCATGGGTGTCTTGGGACTGTAATTGATCCCTTGAAGACTGCTGCTGATGCTGAGTGCTAGGCTCCACCTCCATGCTGACACAATCCTCCTCTTCCTCCTCCTCCTCCTCTTCCTGTGTGATAGGCAGGCCAGCAGGAACACTGTCTGAATAAAGGGGGCCTTGAGAGGTAAGGAAGTCTT
The DNA here is from genome assembly GCA_029206835.1 of Rana muscosa. NCBI lineage: Eukaryota > Metazoa > Chordata > Amphibia > Anura > Ranidae > Rana > Rana muscosa. The sequence goes on along the minus strand of CM055117.1, from coordinate 418,933,435 downwards.
CCTCTTCCTGCCTCTGTTCTGCCTCAAGTGCCCTGTCCATTATTCCACGCAGCGTGTGCTCCAACAGGTGGACAAGAGGGACAGTGTCACTAATGCATGCACTGTCACTGCTCACCATCCTCGTGGCCTCCTCAAATGGTTCCAGGACAGTACATGCATCCCTGATCATGGCCCACTGACGTGGGAAAAAAATCCAAGCTCCTCTGACCCTGTCCTGGTGCCATATTGCAACAGACACTCATTGATGGCCCTCTGCTGCATTTGCAGCCGCTGCAGCATGGCCAACATAGAGTTCCACCTGGTGGGCATGTCACAGATTAGGCGGTTCTTGGGCAGGTTGGATTTCTTTTGCAGGTCAGCCAGCCAAGCACTGGCATTATATGACCGGCGGAAATGCCCACAGAGTTTCCTGGCCTGCTTCAGGACCTCCTGTAAGCCCGGGTACCTGCCCAAGAACCGCTGCACCACCAAGTTAAGGACGTGAGCAAAACAGGGCACATGGGTCAGTTGTCCCTGTCGGAAGAGCGGAGAGGAGGTTGGTGCCATTGTCGCAAACCACCTTTCCTGGCTTAAGCTGGCATGGCGTTGTAATAGATTGCCTCTGGCCCAATACCAGAATACTATTCTTTATTCTGCCGCTGATCCAAATCTATGATTATGTGAGGGCATGCATGCTTAAAGAATTACACTGAAAACAGACTTGTCAGTATAGGTTCTCCCTCATTTCTGGCCCAACAGGAAGCTCTTTATTCCGTTACAGCCCTTTATAGACAAAGTGACATAAGCAATCATCATCACAAATGTGTACGTTTCTCATCTTCACTCTGGGATCAATAATTCAGTCTCTTTTACCTTTCAGTCAAGGAAAATAATACCGTATATACTCGAGTATAAGCCGAGATTTTCAGCCCTTTTTTTTGGGCTGAAAGTCCCCCCCTCGGCTTATACTCGAGTCAGCAAAAATGTTTACATTGAAAATAGTACCCGTAAAGACGTTGCGGCTGCGGAGTCCATCGTTCGAATTCCGCGGTCTCTTCCTGTTCCTTCCGTGATAGGAGATTCTCATCAGACACTCTCAGCCTATCACGATCATTCTCTCATCCTCAGTTTCCAAGCAGACGTCTGTGATTGGCGGAGAACCCAACACAGTGTCTGCTGGGAAACTGAGGATGAGAGAATGATCGTGATAGGCGGAGAGTGTCTGATGAGAATCGCCTATCACGGAAGGAACAGGAAGAGACCGCGGAATTCGAACGATGGACGCCGCAGCCGCAACTTCTTTACAGGTACTATTCACAATGTAAAATAGCGAGCTAAGGAACAGTGAGGATAGGAGAACAGTGAGGATAGGAGAACAGTGAGGATAGGAACAGTAAGGATGACCCTCGGCTTATACTCGAGTCAGTAAGTTTTCCCAGTTTTTGAGGCAACATTAGGTACCTCGGCTTATACTAGAGTCGGCTTATACTCGAGTATATATGGTACTAATGTTTTCTAATTTTGTTACATGAATACTAGAACACACACACATGATAATACTCTTCGGGTTCCCAATATGAACATCAATAAGTTTCTTATTGTATAAATATATCTTAGTGTGTGTGTGTGTGTGTGTGTCTATTGTTCCTTGCAAATATATCCCTCACAAGGGTGGGGGCTATTTACCCTAAAATTCCTAAGCATGGGGCTGTGAACCATGTGAGCAGCTGAATACAAGAATCATTTAACCTGCACTAAATTTCTGAACCAATATAACAAAACATAATGAAAGAAAGAAATAATAAAAATAATAAAGAATAAAAGAGAATACCAATATTTGAGTGGATAATAGAGAGAGACTACATAGACATAAAATAATAATTTTATTAACTCCATCACAGTCCCCCCTTAAAATGACTATTTTATCAGTACTGTCCCTATACTATATGACCTTACTTGGCTCTCTCAACATCAGAATATTTTCTTTTGCATCTTGCACAGAAGTGTCAGGTCACCTGAGCACAGATGACAGATGCACACCGTTGAGGTCAGGAGTGCACCTCCACGGTAGTAGATCCTACGGCTGACTACTGTGAATGGAACTCTGGGTGCTTAAGAAAGGCAGGTCCACCAGAGAACCAACACAGATCACACAGGGAGCTAGAGCATAAGATTCCCCAGGGCGCAAAGTCTAAGAGCTAACAGATGTTCACCTGAGCCTCTAGTGGTGAGGATGGCCTGGGCTGCAGCTAGCTCCAGGTCGCGGTCCCCAGAGTTACCCAGCTCACGCTCTTAGTAGGCTACAGGAGGACAGTAAAAGAATAAGCCAAAGGTCAGGGTAACCAGCAGACAAGGATAAACATAGGACACTATTCTTTCCCTTATCATTTTAGAATGTTGTAAGTATTTTTAACAGGTAAGGACTGCAATGGAGCATACAGTCCCTCTTCCTCTTCCTTTATTGGATCTCTAATATCAAAATACAGCAAACCACTATCGCAGCTAATGTAAGCAGCATCAAATTTGCTATGCCTATTTGAGTACAAATGCGTTGCCATCCACTCATCCACCCAAAATACTGATCCCAGGGATCGGTCAGTCCCGAATTTCTTTTTAACTCTTTTGAGAGATCCTATAATTTCTTAATGGCCAAGGTTACCTTACCATTTGGGCCTGTATTGTCTGGAATATACGTACAACATGTACTTGTCCCAGGCAACATTTTACACACACCCCCCCTTCTCAGCTAAAATCATGTCTAAGGCCATACGACTTTGGAAAGTCATTTGTGAAGTGGCCTCTAGTTGTTCAGCTAAACCCAGGAGTGCATCCCTGGTATAGTTAACGAACCTCTGTTGGTTATAGTAGATATAATTAATCCAATCTACATTCTTGTTTATAGTGATCATAGGAATCAGGGACTCAAAACCTGTTTTTACTTGATTTCTTGCTTTGAATTCATCTGGGACCCCCCTTGGGACTCCTATGGCATCTATATCTGTTAACTTAGTCCTAATCTTCATGTCCCCACAGATCCAATACACGTCTCCCAAAGACTGAGTTTGATTCTGCACCAGATCTGTGGATACACTACTGTAGGAGTCACAGTGTCCCATAGAGAAGTTTCCTAAGAACTTCCCTGTTCCCTGGTAGTTCCCATAACATGTGTATTTACCGGGATATATAGTAATACCCTCCCCGGGCTTAGATGTCTTAGTTACTATGGGATATTCTCTTTTCCATGTTTCGCACTGGGAGTAATCAGTGGAAGTATTGGTGAACAGGCTCAGAAAGCACTCCTGTTTAGGGTTGAGTGGACCCGAACTGTAAAGTTTGGGTCCGTACCAAACTTTTGGGTTTTGGGGTCCCGGACCCGAACCCGAACAATTGTCTGTATGTTCTGGTTCGGGTCCGTGTTCAGCAATATGCATGTAAAATCGCGCTTTTTTCCCGTGCCTAGAACTGTACCTGCACAAAGTGTCATTTCTGAAGGAAAAAAAGTCATTTAAAACTCACTCGCGGCTATAATGAATTGTCGGCTCCCGGCAATACATAGAAAAGTCATTGATAAAAAAAAAAAAAGCGTGGGGGTTCCCCCAAATTCAATTAACAGGCCCTTTAGGTCTGGTATGGATATTAAGGGGAACCCTGCCCCAAATTTAGAAAAAAAATGCGTGTGGTTCCCCCAAATATCCATACCAGGCCCTTCAGGTTTGGTATGGATTTTAAGAGGAACTCCACCCCAAATAAAAAAAGAATGGCGTGGAGTACCCCCAAAAATCCAGACCAGACCCTTTATCTGAGCACGCAACCTGACAGTCCGCAGGAAAAGAGGGGGGGTCGAGAGAGCGCCCCCCCTCCTGAACCATACCAGGCCACATGTCCTCAACATGGGGAGGATGTCCCCATGTTGATGGGGACAAGGGCCTCATCCCCACAACCCTTTCCTGGTGGTTGTGGGGGTCTGCGGGCGGGGGGCTTATCAGAATCTGGAAGACCCCTTTAACAAAGGGGACCCCAGATCCTGCCCCCCCCCCTAAAGTGTAAAAAATGTAAAAAATGACAAGAGCCGGTTTTTGACAATTCCTTTATTAATGTCTTCTCTTTTCTTCCATCTTCTTCCATCTTCTTCTGTTCTCCATTTGGGTTTCTTCCTCCATCTTCCTCTTCCTCTTCCTCGTTATCGTTATCGTTATCGTTATCGTTATCTTTATCTTTATCTTTATCTTCCTTCTTCCTTCTTCCTTCGGTCTTCTCGTCCGCATCTTGCTCCGGCTTCTTCTTTCTTCTTCGGCTGCTCCGTTTGAATTGGAGGTTCCCGCTGTGTGACGATTCAGTTCTCCTCTTGGTCCGCTGCCACCCGGTGGCTCCGCCCCCCTCTGACACCACAGGGCAAGTCCCCGTGAAATCCATGTGCGTCAGAGGGGGCGGGGTCACCAGGTGGCAGCGGACCCAGAGGAGAACTGTAGAACTGAAGCGTCGCACAGCGGGAACCTCCAATTCAAACGGAGCGGCCGAAGAAGAAAGAAGAAGCCGGAGCAAGATGCGGACGAGAAGATAGAAGGAAGATGAAGATGAAGATAAAGAGGAAGAGGAAGAGGAAGATGAAGAACAAGATGGAGGAAGAAACCAGAATGGAGAAAAGAAGAAGATGGAAGAAGAAGATGGAAGAAGATGGAAGAAAAGAGAAGACATTAATAAAGGAATTGTCAAAAACCGGCTATTGTCATTCTTAAAAATTTTTACACTTTCTTTGTGAAATGGTAGGGGTACATTTGTACCCCATTACCATTTCATACAGGGGGGGGTGGGATCTGGGGGTCCCCTTTGTTAAAGGGGTCTTCCAGATTCCGATAAGCCCCCCGCCCGCAGACCCCCACAACCACCGGGCAAGGGTTGTAGGGATGAGGCCCTTGTCCCCCTATGTGAATTGGTAATGGGGTACATTGTACCCCTACCATTTCACAAAGAAAGTGTAAAAAATTGTAAAAAAAATACACAGACACCATTGGGAAAGTCCTTTATAAAAAATAACTTTAAAAAAAAAAACATTCCAGCGATGAAATGTGTCCCGCGGCGATCCCGATGTCCAGCACTGTCCAGACGAAATGTCATTGGCTGAGCCTGAGCGAACCTGTTGGGGAACTTCCTCGGCAGTGTATTAAATTAATAGACCCGCCCCTTCTAAAGTTCCCCATCAGGTCCGCTCAGCCAATGACGTAGTGTAAGGCTGAGGACCCAATGCGGAACGTGAGAAAGGGCGGGTCTATTCATGTATTATACTGCGGAGGAATTTCTTCATCAGGTCCGCTCATCCAATGATGTAGGCGGGGTCTGACATACGAGGGGGCGGACCTGATGGGGAACTTCATCCACAGTTTAATACATGAATAGAACCGCCCCTTCTCACGTTCCTTACACCTACGTCATTGGCTGAGCAGACCTGATGGGGAAATTTAGAAGGGGCGGGTCTATTAATTTAATACACTGCCGAGGAAGTTCCCCATCAGGTCCGCTCAGTCTCAGCCAATGACATTTTGTCTGGACAGCGCTGGACATCGGGATTTCATCGCTGGAATGTTTTTTTGTTTTTTTTTAATAAAGGACTTTCCCAATGGTGTCTGTGTATTTATTTTACAATTTTTTACACTTTCTTTGTGAAATGGTAGGGGTATAATGTACTCCATTACCAATTCACATAGGGGGGGCGGGATCTGGGGGTCCTCTTTGTTAAAGGGGTCTTCCAGATTACGATAAGCCCCCCGCCTGCAGACCCCCACAACCACCGGGCAAAGGTTGTGGGGATGAGGCCCTTGTCCCTATTAACATGGGGACATCCTCCCCATGTTGAGGGCATGTGGCCTGGTACAGTTCAGGAGGGGGGGCACTCTCGTCCCCCACTCTTTTCCTGCGGCCTGCCAGGTTGCGTGCTCGGATAAAGGGTCTGGTCTGGATTTTTGGGGGTACTCCACGCCATTTTTTTTAAAATTTGGGGTGGAGTTCCCCTTAAAATCCATACCAGACCTGAAGGGCCTGGTATGGATATTTGGGGGAACCACACGCATTTTTTTTTAAATTTGCGGCAGGGTTCCCCTTAATATCCATACCAGACCTGAAGGGCCTGGTAATTGAATTTGGGGGAACCCCCACGCTTTTTTTTATCAATGACTTTTCTATGTATTGCCGAGAGGCGACAATTCATTATAGCCGCGAGTTTTAAATGACTTTTTTTCCTTCAGAAATGACACTTTGTGCAGGTACAGTTCTAAGCACGGGAAACAAGCGCGAATAGTCCTTAGAAGTTTGGGTCCCCATTGACTTCAATGGGGTTCGGGGTCAAGTTCGGGTCAAGTTCGGTCCCGAACTCGAACTTTTTTCCGAAGTTCGGCCGAACCCATCGAACCCAAACATCCAGGTGTCCGCTCAACTCTACTCCTGTTGAGTGGGAGGTATGTTTAATGGCACTGTTCCCAGCTGGGGTCTAGCTCCACCACACACATAACAGTTGGACCTGTTATATGTCCCTGCATTATACCTCATCCATTCAAGCCACAGGTTGAAATCCGAGAAACCAGTCTCTGCTGCCATCGTGTCTTCGAATGTGGGATTAGCTATGGCCACCATATCTCCTAGAGTGCGCATATGTACATGTGGTTTAAGGGGGTCACTTGCTGTTTGAAGGGCCTCCCATTCAGATGAATTATACATGTCTTTAAGTTGAAACTGTCCACTTGGTCCCCTATTCTCTCCATCATACTGTACCCCCATAACATATGTGCCTGCATCCATAGGACTGGGATTCCTTATGGTTAGGGTGAGTTTCGTGCTATATCTCTTCTTCCCATTACTTGACCATGTGCCTGTTTTTAATAAGGTCAGTCTGCTGAGTAATGACTCTCCATATTTGTCTTTCTTGTTCAGGGCACTCTGTGGCTTATATCCCCAGTCATCCCCTGTATTCCAACCCACAGATTCCCAGTGGTCACAGTCTGCTCTGTGACATATATATATATTTCTGGAGGTAATCTGCGTCCAGAACAAGTTACACTGCCAGTTAAATTGAGGGGGAAAGATTATAGTACAGAAGTCAAATATGAAGGTAGCTACATGTGTGTCTGATGAATTATACCAGAATTGTGTTACACCATCTACTTGTTTGATAGCCACCTCCTGTGTGTGTACAGTTGCAATAAGAAAAAAGATATATAGTTTCATTCTGATGCGGGTGGTGCACGGTCCTCAGGAACTGAAGCCTTTTTGCATATCTTGGCTCCAGGGAATGCTTTCGGAGGAACGTCTTAATCATCACCCAATCACCAGGAAGTATATTGTAAGTACCGGTATCTAGATCAGGATCTGTAATGGAAGAAAATACTCGCACTTGGATGTTAGTTAATTCTTTTGCAAGTATCAGACTGCAATTGCAACTGTTGTGGGTAATAACAACCTAACAGGGTGATAAGGTGTGTGAAACACTAATGTGGTACCTAGGGCCAACCATATTTCTTTTGTGACTGTAGCAGTGAACGCAGGGCCTTGATCACTCTCTATCACCTCAGGTACCCCATATCTGCAAACCACCTCCAAAAGCAATTTCTTAGCCCTGGTTTTCGCTGTCTGATTTGCGACTGGATAAGCCTCGGACCATCCTGAGAACATGTCTACCACCACCAGGGCATACTCAAATCTACCACTCTTTGGCATTTGTATGTGATCAATCTGTATCCTCTGGAAGCGGTCTAGCTGAGTGTTTTGGGGGTGGTTTCTCTAGCCTTCCGGGGTTGCATACTAGGCAAGTGTGGCAGGGCTTGCAGTATTGATTAGTTAAAGTAGTTATTCCTGGAGCTACATAATGTTTGTTTATAAGTGAGTTCATCAAAGTCTTTGAGAGATGGGTTGCTCCATGGGCCCATTGCACCACAGCTGGGTACAAAGCTCTGGGGAGACATGGGCGGGTTCCTACAGTCCAAAGATTATCCATCTTCATCTAGGGTAGGAGCTGGTAGGTCTGCGTTCTCTTCTTCCTGTTTGTCCAAAGACATGTCATGACACCCCCCTTGGACAAGAGGAAGGAGAGTAGCAGGGTTAAAGTTGTTGGCATCGAAGTAGAGTCACATAGTCAGGCATGAGCAGATTGCATTGCAACCAGAGGTGGCAGGCAGAGGATAAATGCTTGGGTTGCACCTGATTCAGAATGGCAGAGATATCGTGAGGGGCTAGCAGCATAAGGGGATGGGCCAGAACAAGATCTGAAGTTTTGTCCAGCAGGGCCTGGGCAGCAAAAACTGCTCAGAGACATGATGGGCCTCCTCTGGCAACTGGGTCCAGGTGGGATGATTAGCAACCGATGGGGCGGTTACGGAGTCCATGACTTTGTGTCAACATCCCTGAGGCGTGGCCCTGTGTCTCAGATATGAACAGGCAAAAGGGCTTTCCATAATCAGTGAACCGAGTGCAGGAGCAGTGCTGATTGCCTGTTTCAAAAGGTCAAAGTTAGTGAGCGCATCTTCGGACAGTGCAAAGGGGTCACATGGCAGGTTGTCATACAGGGGTTGCAGGAGAAGGGAAGCCGCAGGTATCCAGGCTCTGCAGTAAGAGATCAGTCTCAAAAATGCATGTAGGGCCTTAGCATTACCAGGGAGCGGAATGGCCTGTATGGCCTCAGCACATGCTAAATCTATGACAGCGAAAAACTTTGCAGACAGGGGCACCCCAGACAGAGGAGTGTGTAGAGGATGGCCTCGTTCACTGCTATAAGGTCCTGTACTACGCTGGTCGGGCCACTATCAGCCCAATCCGTATCGGTTCTCTCAAACCCGCTACAAAAGCACTTGATAGCATGCGATAATGCTCTTTTGTTATGTAACCTGGTATTGAAGGCATCACTGGGGCAATGACCGGTGGGCAGTAAAAGCAGCCATCTGCATTCAATACTGGGCACAGGGGGTAAAGGGGTTGGGATGGTTGGGATGATGAGGCAGTAGGAAGGCCAGTAGGAAGGCCTGTTTGCAAGGGGAGGAACTTCTGTAGGAGGTCCTCCAACTTACAACTACATTTGGGGGAGAGCCCTGGGCGGTCAGGGTGTGGGAGTCTGGACCTCCCACATTCCTCACACACCCACTTATGGCTACCATGATAGGGTGGAGGCAGGCTTTGTCCTCGTACAGATAATATGTACATACATTTCTATGCAAGCTCTATTTTACAAGACATATGCACAGTTCAATACTTAAATGGTACTTGTACTGTTAAAACTTGGGAACTCTTGTCAAATGTCTTTCCGGTACTTCATGGAAGGTAAGGGCTCTTGATTAATTTGACACAATGTTATCGTTCTCAAGACAAACAGATCTCTTTACCCTCTTAAAATGCATAAACAAAAATGTTACATTATGCACACAGTGTGATGACTCAAACAATACTTATGTTAAATTCAGAATGAATCAATGGTTCAACATATCCTATAATTAGGGTTGAGCGAACCCGAACTGTAAATTGCGTGTATGTTCGGGTTCGGGTCCGGTGTTCGGCGATGTAATGGCGCATTTAGAAAAGCTTCAGGGGGCAGCCAATCACCTTTTGTTTAGCTGGTGTGCCCTTAGAAGCCATCATAGCCATGCTTACTAATGGCATGGCTGTGATTAGCCAGTGCAGCATGTGACCCAGCTCAGTGCAGCATGTGACCCAGCTTCTATATAAGCTAGAGGCACACAGCACAGCACGTCACTCTGCTTTAGACAGGATAGGGAGAGGTTCCTGGCTGCTGTTGCTTATTAGGGAGAGATTGAAATACATGAGTTAGTCCTGATTCTGCAATCTGAGAGAAAAGATAGAGAGACAGTGTAGCAGAAGGTTCCTGATGGTGCTTTCAGGGAGAGAGATTTAAATAGGAGTCCAGGTTCAGAGATCTAATAACTCAGCGATCTGCATAGGTTTACCTGTTTGTGTTGCAGTGCACAGTCTTTGTACACTGCCATGAGCCCAGTGTCAGAGAAAATCTAACTTTTATCTGCAAGCTCAGAGCACCAGCATTGCATATGTTACGTTGAGAGATACACTGTTTCCATACTGTGGGTGTATTGTGCTCTTGCAAAAAGACCCATTTAGAGCAAGAAAAATAAAAATAAAAAATTGCAGTGTTTTCTGCATATATGCAAGTGTGAGATTTACAAATTTATATATTTTTCTTGTATTGAGCTATTCCAAAAAATTTTTTTTAGGGCAAAACATTTTTTTTTCATAGCATTTTCTGTATTGCTGTAGGTGTGGGATACACTGTTTCCATACTGTGGGTGTATTGTGCTCTTTCAAAAAGACCCATTTAGGGAAAAAAAAAATTGCAGTGTTTTCTGCATATATGCAAGTGTGAGATTTACAAATTTATATATTTTTCTTGTATTGTGCTATTTCAAAAATTTTTTTTTAGGGCAAAAACTTTTTTTTTTAATAGCATTTTCTGTATTGCTGTAGGTGTGAGATACACCGTTTCCATACTGTGGGTGTATTGTGCTCTTGCAAAAAGACCCATTTAGAGCAAAAAAATATTTTGCAGTGTTTTCTGCATATCTGGTGCTGTGTGAACTAAACAATTTCTATATATTTTTCTTCTACTGTGCTATCCTAAAAAAAAAAAAAAAATTTGAATAGCATTTTCTGCAGTTCTGTAGCTGTGAGATACACTGTTTACGTACTGTGGGTGTGTTGTGCTCTTCCAAAAACACCCATTTAGGGCCACAAAATATATTTTGCAGTGTTTTTTGCATATCTGGAGGTGTGTGAACTAAACAATTTCTATATATTTTTCTTCTACTGTGCTATCCTAAAAAAATAAAAAAAAATGTGAATAGCATTTTATGCAGTTCTGTAGCTGTGAGATACAGCGTTTACGTACTGTCGGTGAGTTGTGCTCTTCCAAAAACACCCATTTAGGGCAAGTTCCTAAATTAGGAAAATATGAGGAGAACGTCAAAGGTGGCCCCGGTCGTGGTGCTGCTGGTGGAGCTCCTGTTGCAGGGAGAGGACGTGGTCGATCTGTGCCAGCTACACGCACAAGTGAAACACCTTCCTCAGGTGTGAGTAGGCGACCTAGCCTGCGGCGGTATTTTGACGCGCCTAATGAGGCTGTACGAATGTTGAGGCCAGGACAAGTACAAGGCGATAGTAGATTGGGTTGCTGACAGTGCCTCGGGTTCCTTCATATTGTCTCCCACCCACTCTTCTGATGAAAGATCAGAGTTGGCACCTGAAGCCCATGTCCATCAGTCTTTCACCTCACCCCCTTGCAAATCAGCCAAGAAGTCTGAGCCCCAAATCATGCAGCAGTCTCTTCTGCTTTTCGATGACTCTGTTAGCAGGGTTTCCCAGGGCCATCCACCTAGCCCTGCCCCAGAAGTGGAATAGATTGAGTGCACCGATGCCCAACCACTTATGTTTCATGATGAGTACATGGGAGGACCATCGCAGCACGTCTCGGATGATGACGAAACACAGGTGCCAACTGCTGCTGCTTTCGCAATTATGCAGACAGACAAGGAGGGCAGGGGTGAAGACTGGGTGGAAGATGATGTGGAGGACGATGAGGTCCTCGACCCCACATGGAATCAACGTTATGCAGGTGACCACCAGTGTAGTTCGGAGGAAGAGGCGGTGGTCGCACAGAGCCACCAGCACAGCAGAAGAGGGAGCAGGGTGCAAAAGCGGAGCGTCCGTCCCCTAGACAGTACGTCTGCTACTGCCCAACGCAGCAAGGGACCAAGCACACCAAAGCCAGGTCCAAGGAGTTCCCTAGCGTGGCAGTTCTTCACACAATGTGCTGATGACAAGACACGAGTGGTCTGCACTCTGTGCAATCAGAGCCTGAAGCGAGGCATAAACGTTCTCAACCTGAACACAACCTGCATGACCAGGCATCTAAGTGCAAAGCACGAGCTGCAGTGGAGTAGACACCTCCAAAACAAAGAAAGGTCTCTGGCTCCTCCTGCTTCCTCTTCTGCTGCAGTCTCGGCCACTTCATCCACCTCTGTAGTGACAGTAGCACCTGCCAACCCGCAAACAGAGCATCTGCCAGCAACATTACCACCTGGGTCACCAACCATCTCCACAATGTCCCATGGAAGCATTCAGCTCTCTATCTCCCAAACACTGGAGCGGAAGAGGAAGTACCCCCCTAGCCACCCGCGATCCCTGGCCCTGAATGCCAGCATTTCAAAATTCCTCGCCTTTGAAATACTGTCATTCCGTCTGGTGGAGACGCAGAGTTTTAAAAGCCTGATGGCATTGGCTGTCCCACAGTACGTCGTGCCCAGCCGCCACTACTTTTCCAGGCGAGCCATCCCTCCCCTGCACAACCGAGTGGGGGACAAAATCAGGTGTGCACTGCGCAACACCATCTGTGGCAAGGTCCACCTAACTACGGATGTGTGGACCAGTAAGCACGGTCAGGGACGTTATATCTCCCTAACAGCACACTGGGTAAATGCAGTGGCGGCTGGGCCTGAGGCAGATAGCAGTTTGGCGCATGTCCTTCCACCACCGAGGATTGCAGGGCGCTTCAGTTTGCCTCCTGTTGCTAACTCCTCCTACTCCACTTCCTCATCCTCTACTGCCTCCTCATCCGGTCAGCGTAACACCTTCACCACCAACTTCAGCACAGCCAGGGGTAAACGACAGCAGGCAGTTTTAAAACTTTCCTGTTTGGGGGAAAAACCCCACACCGCGCAGGAGTTGTGGAGGGACATGGAACAACAGACCGATGAGTGGTTGCTGTCAGTGAGCCTCAAGCCCGGTCTGGTGGTGTGCGATAATGGGTGAAATCTCGTAGCAGCTCTGGGCCTAGCCAATTTGACACACATCCCTTGCCTGGCGCATGTGCTGAGCTTGGTGGTCCAGAGGTTCCTGAAAAATTACCCCAATATGCCAGAGCTGCTGCAGAAAGTGCGGGCCATCTGTGCGCACTTTCGGCGTTCTCACCCTGCTGCTGCTCGCCTGTCAGCGCTGCAGCGTAACTTCGGCCTTCCCGCTCACCGCCTCATATGTGACGTGCCCACAAGGTGGAACTCCACCTTGCACACACTGGCCAGACTGTGCGAGCAGCAGCAGGCGATAGTGGAGTTTCAGCTGCAGCAATCACGCGTGAGTCACTCTGCGGAACAGCACCACTTCACCACCAATAACTGGGCCTCAATGCGAGACCTGTGTGCCTTGTTGCGCTGTTTCGAGTACTCCACCAACATGGCCAGTGCCAATGACGCCATTCTCAGCGTTACTATCCCAGTTCTATGCCTCCTTGAAAAAACGCTTCGGGCGATGATGGAAGAGGATGTGGCACAGGAGGAGGAGGAGGAGGAGGAGGAGGAGGGGGAGGCAGGATCATTTCAAAGGCTTTCAGGGCATTCTTTCACAAGTGGCTACGAGGGTGGGTTCCTGAACCAACAAACGCCAGGTACACAATTGTCCGGCAGCAAGGGCACAGTTCTGGAGGATGACGAGGTGGAGGATGAGGAGGAGGAGATGGAGGAGGAGGAACCAGGTTCACAGCAGAGTGGCACCCAGACCAGCTCATGGCCATCACTGGTGCGTGGCTGGGGGGATACAGAGGACACAGGCGATACACCTCCCACAGAGGACAGCTTTTCTTTGCCTCTGGGCAGCCTGGCACACATGAGCGATTACATGCTGCAGTGTTTCCGCAATGACCGCCGAGTTGCCCACATTTTAACTGGTGCTGATTACTGGGTGTCCACCCTGCTGGATCCCCATTACAAGGACAACGTACCGTCCTTAATTCCCTCACTGGAGCAGGATCGTAAGATGCGTGAGTACAAGCGCACGCTGGTAGATGCGCTGCTGGTGGCATTATCACCTGACAGCGGGCATATGGTGGAAGCACAAGGCGAAGGCAGAGGAGGAGGAATAGGTCGCCAACGCAGCCGGGGTACCGCCAGCACCTCAGAAGGCAGGGTTAGCATGGCCAAAATGTGGAAAAGCTTTGTCAGCACGCCACAACAACCAGCACCACCAGCTGAGATGGAACGTCTTAGCAGGAGGCAGCATTTCACCAACATGGTTGAGCAGTATGTGTGTACAGGCCTACACGTACTGGATGACGGGTCTGCCCCCTTCAACTTCTGGGTCTCCAAATTGGGCACATGGCCTGAGCTTGCCCTTTACGCCTTGGAGGTGCTGGCCTGCCCTGCAGCCAGTGTATTATCTGAACGTGTATTTAGCACAGCTGGGGGCGTTATCACAGACAAGCGCAGACGCCTGTCCAGAGCCAATGTGGACAAGCTCACGTTCATTAAAATGAACCAGGTATGGATCCCACAGGACTTGTCCGTACCTTGTGCAGAATAGACATGTGTACCGGTGTTCTGACAAAAAATGTCCGGCCATCGGATTGTGTCCGGCCCGTACTGCTTAGGGCGCAGCCCTTGCGCAGTACGGAGGACAAGGAGATTCACAAAATTTCTGAAGATGAACGGCGCCTGCGCCGTGAGTGCAGGTTCAAGCCCCTCCATCCAAGTGGACATACGGTAGCACGTATAAATATACAAAAAGGTGTAGCGCTGGATGAGCAAAACTGTGTATGGCTATACAGTGAAAAAAATGGGAAAAAGTATCAAAAACATGAGTGAATACTACAAATAAACAATTTAAAGTTCATATGTGTCAGTGAAAAATATATGAAATCTTCTCCTCTATTTAAAGATGATAAGAGTTCTACAGAGTGCAGGTATCCGATGAAAATCATAGGCAAAATGCTCCAACACTTAGTAAAGATCCCGCCACCAAGGTGAAGAATGAAGGCTTACCAGACAGCCTGCGACCACCCTTCTCAGGGGGGTCAAAACAGGCTCAGTAGAGTGATGTTTTACTCCATGGAAGGCAGAATGATTCTGCAGGAACGCTTCATCCACAGTGGGAGAGTCTCCAGAGACGTTGATTGAACACCTGGCCAGAACTGGGAGTAGACACACTCTTGGCAGATCAGAGTGGATGTTCCTCAGTAAGTAGGATAAAATCCAAAAGAGAAAGAAAAACTTTCCATAGTGTAGCGTTCATCCGTAAAAAAGGGGGTTTATTTTCACAAAGTATGCAATACAGAACCTCAAAGAAACAAGTCCTGAGATATTAAAATGCTGGTTAAAAAACTGGTTAAAAAACTCCTTGCAAGGAATAAAAGCTCCGTATTCTGTCAATCAAACGACCGTTCGCGCGTGCGCAATGCGTGCACGTGTCGCCCTACGTCGTTTTGTCAAATCTGACATCATCAGGGGCATGCCCACGCAAGCGCGCCCACGCTATTTATAGCCAAAGGGCCCGCAAAGGGTTCTCTCATTGGTTGGAATTCTCAATGCAGAGGTCTATACATAGACAACAATCACATCCTGACACCCGGTGGAACCTCCGGATATTGCACCTATTTGAATCTGTTCCACACAACGCCATCTTGTGGGTCATGATGTAACTGTTTACAAAAAGAGGGATTTGTAAAGTCCCAATTATAACAAATTAATATACATTACATATATATATATATAAAATCAATAAAAAACCTCTATTACATATACTAATTAATCAAAATTCAGAAATGTTATCCATAAACTAAAGCCCAGATCGAAAATACACAAAAGGTAAGAAAGTGAAAAATGGATAAAGATTATTGGAAGGGACATCAAAATAATAAATCACCCATTATTAATAAAGCAATTTATGTCCCATTACACATTAAGGCCTCCCGGTGTGTGACAGCCTAATTTATGTATCCAGCTGGTTTCAGATCTGGATTTGCTTCTTCTACCATTTCCACCTCTCCAATGGGGCACATATTTTTCCAGACCAATAAAGATAGTACCTTTTGGGTTTCTATTGTGTACAAGATCATAATGTTTTGACACATTATGTTTGTCAAAACCATTTTTTATGTTGGTAATGTGCTCCCCCAATCTTATACTGAGTTTCCTAATAGTCCGTCCGACATATTCCAACCCGCATGGGCACCGCAAGAGGTACACCACGCATTTAGTAGTGCAGGTTATAAGGGACCTAATGGGATATGTCACTCCTGTTCCAGATGAAGTGAAATCAGTAATTCTTCTACCCTGGAGAGCATTGACCCTACAAACTTTACATCTCCTACAGGGATAGAATCCCTTCAGATCCCCCAAAAAAGTCGGACGAGTTGGGGGATCAGGTACGTTTGGTGCTATTGAATGTCTGAGGTTGGAAGCACCTCTGAAGAGCACTCTTGGGCTGTTGGACAACAGAGGCCCCAACACTCGGTCATTCTTTAACACCGACCAATGTTTTTTAATGATTCTTTTAATGGCCCAGTGTTGGCTTGAATATGTGGTCAGAAAGGCTAGGCCACAATCCTCCCTGTTTTCCACCTCTGGGGGTCTGTCACACAGAAGAATCTGTCTATCTCTGAGACCAACCTCAGCAATGATAAAATCCAGTTTAGCAATATCATAACCTTTAACTATGAATCTAGATCTAAGGATTTGTGCCTCCTTATGATATTGCTCCAAATCGGTACAGTTGCGCTTTAAGCGCAAAAACTGACCCTTTGGAACCACCGACAGCCAGGAACTATGATGACAAGAGTCCAGTGGTATGTAACCGTTCCTGTCCGTCGGTTTAAAAAAGGTGGACGTGACAATCCTATTGTCCTCTATTGAAATATTGAGATCCAGAAAATGAATCTGAATGGGACTAATCTCATAACTAAGAATAATTCCCCTGTCACTACTATTTAAGAAAGACAGATAGGAATTGACTGATTCAGTGTCACCATCCCAGACAAATAGGATGTCATCAATAAATCTTTTCCAAAAAATAAGATTAGGTGACCTATCACAAAGTACCACATTCTCTTCCCACTTTGCCATGAAGAGGTTGGCCATACTGGGGGCAAAATTGGCCCCCATGGCCACACCCCTAATCTGGAGATAGTGAGTACCACTATGCCAGAAATTATTATGCTTCATCGCAAAGTTTAGCAGTTCCATCATGAAGTTGCACTGCGTGACAGAAATGCCGGAGTCGCGATAAAGTCGCGATAAACTCACTATCTCCAGATTAGGGGTGTGGCCATGGGGGCCAAGTTTGCCCCCAGTATGGCCAACCTCTTCATGGATGTGATTGTTGTCTATGTATAGACCTCTGCATTGAGAATTCAATGCACAGGTCCACTCTATCCACTCCGTCTGTCAATCTGAGGCCTAACCAATGAGAGAACCCTTTGCGGGCCCTTTGGCTATAAATAGCGTGTGCGCGCTTGCGTGGGCATGCCCCTGATGACGTCAGATTTGACAAAATGACGTAGGGCGACACGTGCACGCATTGCGCACGCGTGAACAGTCGTTTGATTGACAGAATACGGAGCTTTTATTCCTTGCAAGGAGTTTTTTAACCAGTTTTTTAACCAGCATTTTAATATCTCAGGACTTGTTTCTTTGAGGTTCTGTATTGCATACTTTGTGAAAATAAACCCCCTTTTTTATGGATGAACGCTACACTATGGAAAGTTTTTCTTTCTCTTTTGGATTTTATCCTACTTACTGAGGAACATCCACTCTGATCTGCCAAGAGTGTGTCTACTCCCAGTTCTGACCAGGTGTTCAATCAACGTCTCTGGAGACTCTCCCACTGTGGATGAAGCGTTCCTGCAGAATCATTCTGCCTTCCATGGAGTAAAACATCACTCTACTGAGCCTGTTTTGACCCCCCTGAGAAGGGAGGTCGCAGGCTGCCTGGTAAGCCTTCATTCTTCACCTTGGTGGCGGGATCTTTACTAAGTGTTGGAGCATTTTGCCTATGATTTTCATTGGATACCTGCACTCTGTAGAACTCTTATCATCTTTAAATAGAGGAGAAGATTTCATATATTTTTCACTGACACATATGAACTTTAAATTGTTTATTTGTAGTATTCACTCATGTTTTTGATACTTTTTCCCATTTTTTTCACTGTATAGCCATACACAGTTTTGCTCATCCAGCGCTACACCTTTTTGTATATTTATATTTGTTGTAACTTATATCAAGGTTTTTTTTGGTGTTTAGCAGCAGGTTTTCCTTTAGGGATTTATTCATTTATTGCACTTTAATAATTCGCATCTAGTGCAAATTTTTCTTTTATAACTACATACGGTAGCACATAGTAACAGGGCCCCTCACGGGCTTGCTTTGATCGCCACGCTTCGGGCACGGCCTCGCTTGGCTCGGCTTGAACCTCGGATGGTGTGGCTTGAACCTGGACTCACCACGCAGGCGCCGTTCGTCTTGTGAGATTTTCGAAATCCCCTTGTCCTACGTACTGAGCAAGCGCAGTACAGGGCGGACACTATCCGACGGGGGACAGAATTCGGCACATCACCGGTCTTACCCAGCCATTGTTTTACTTTTGAACCAGTGTTGGCTACCTCGTCCTCCTCCACCGCCGCTTCCACCTACACAGCCACATCCACCGCCACCTCAACCTTCTACTCCATATGGACCTCGTCCTCCTAGATCAAGATTATAATTTTTATTTTATTTTTTTGTAGCGCACAGATCCTTTCCCCCTTACCTGCCTTAATGTTGTTGGCTCCTCGCAGGAGGGAGAAAGGCGCACCGCACTACCAGCCCGTACCCTCCTGTATAAAGAGGTTGAGCAGTGTACTTGATGGGCCGTGTCCACAGCCATAGTCAAAACTCCTCCAGAGGATGATTCTCACCTCTACTGCAGGTAGAGGCAAGTCCTTGAATTTCCCAGTAAAGTCAATGTCCACACCAGCTGAAACTACAACTCTGAGTTTATTCTCTCATGGCAAAATAAACTGTACTCGGATAGAAAAGGTTAGAGCAAAGAAACAGGACAGCTTAAGGTGTGGAGGAGGTCCAGGCACAAACGTAGCACATTCACTTCACTGCTTAGGTTTCTCAAACAGTTTTAGGTCCACGGTCTCTGCCACAGACCGTGAGGTTAGTCTATGCCACAGACCGGGTGTACAAGGCCCCTGCCACGGACCTGGAGAACTTTGGTCTCTGCCACAGACCAGGGTGTATAAGGCCCCTGCCACGGGCCGGGTGAATAAGGCCTCCGATACAGTCAGGATGACCTTGAGCTTCTCCTTCTAAGAACTAGCCCATATCAAGGGGAAGACATCTCTCCAGGGAGTCAACAGACCCTTCCTTCACTGTGCCTCCAGCATCGGGCCATCGGAAGGTTCCTCCCTTCCCTGGAACAGGGTCCCCTACACAAGGCGGCACCCAAAGACTCCTCGACCCTTAGCGGACTCCAGACGAAGGCTCTGGACCCCAGGCTTTACTCCTGCCCCTAGGCCTCCATACCCAGGGCAGCAGGAACTCCAGGATAGTACCTCACCACGGGCTAAAGGTGCCTGAGATGGAACAGGAACACGTGCACCCAGGCTGAAGGCACCTGGGCGCAGACCCCACTGGACATCAGCCCCCAGGCCAAAGGTGCCTGGGGCTCGGACCCCGATCAGGAGGCATCTGCCCCTTTTATATCCTCTCCCGGCATGCACAGCAGGTTCCCCGCCCCGCTGTACTACTGCCAAGAGGGGACACAAAAGGCACAGCACTGTATCGGCGGTTCAACCCTAGCCTACCATGGCAGCACCACCTGTAGGCCGCAGAGAACTGCACACCAATACTGTTCCCCAAGGACAAAATGGTCCATGAATCCTACAGAATTAGGGTGTTTGAGCCTATTTACCACTCAAACACTTCCCTTAAATTTAGCACCCCGCTACATTTTTATTTCAAAGTATTTTTTTTTCCCACTAGCTTATCCATTAAATTGAATAATGTTTTCCAGAAAGGGCGTATTCTGGGGCATTCCCACCATATGTGTGGCATTGTGACGTTGAGTTTCTGAGGTTCTTAATGACTTCCTGTACCTTTTCTGCTGAAAAGAGGGCCTCCAGCATATTTTTTTTATTTTTTTATGTTATTTTAAGTTGTTTCCCTATCCACATTTGTTCGCAGAGCACTTGCCATGCTCTTAACAACATTTTGCTGCCATTTGCTACCCTCTAGCCCTTTCCATTACCTTTTTAGAGCCTTTTTAGTCCTCAGAAGTTCGGGTCCCCATTGACTTCATTGGGGTTCGGGGTAAAGTTCGGGTCAAGTTCGGTCTCGAACTCAAACTTTTTTCCGAAGTTCGGCCGAACCCGTCAAACCCGAACATCTAGGGGTCCGCTCAACTCTACCTATAATCAATCCAATTCCAAGACTTAAAGTCAATGTCAGGAGATATGACAAAATATATCTCACCCTTGTTCAAGAAGTGAATCAATACATACTGCAGTTAGTACTAATGTCACTCCAAAACAGATGTAGTTTGGATTAGTCAAGCATATGGTCAACCATACTTCATTTACCTAAATGGTAAAAACTAAAAGACTAGTAGTCAAGAGGTCTGCCAACCCTTATTTCTGTTCAGTCTCTGCTATCCACCCTTCCCACCACGCAACATTAACGTGTGAAGAGTTTTAAATAGCTACGTAGCAAAGGCTCAACCTAAAAATAAACAGCAAATCTAAAAACTCCAGACCTCTTAATTAAAAGGTAAACTCAGGGTTAAAAATTAGCCATAGGCTATCAGGGGCGTTGAAGAGTTAAACGTCTTGGAAAAAGAACAACAGCAGTACGTTTAAAAAACATTCCCTGTTTTTTTTTTTTCCTTGTGCCACAGCAGGAGCAGCAGCCCCCCCCTGAACAAAAGTGGGAGGAGATTGATTTGTCTTTTCAGACAGGCAAGCTAACAAGCAAGGCTTAGGAATTTGTTCATTTAGCATACACAGGGTTAATCTGCCATCTTTAAGTTAGAAGCACACCAGCCCCCACCAGTAGAGAAAAGGGGGAGGGAAATCTGACCCCTTCTACACAGCATAGCCTGGGAGGCAGCCGACAAACAAGGCTTAGGAATGCCTTTCAGCCTAAAACAAAAAAGGAGGGGGTCCCAGCTCACTCCCAGCTCCCGTCCCATCCAACTTCACACACAAACATGAATCCACATACACATTTAAGAATATGACACGCTATTTCAGCCCTGCTGTCTGTATGGAGGTAAAATTCAACCCCGAACCTACCTGGTTCGTACTAAATATATATATATATATACAGTATATGCATGCAGTCATCCTCTTCTAACTTTTAATCCAGCAAATTACGGACACTTAGCAAGGAATCCAGTGACTCCATACACACATATATATGTAACCTGGGGAGGAATTATAGTGTACCGGACACCTCTCTCTGCAAACCAGAAAACCCCAGACACCTCTCTATTAATCAGAGTCTTCCTAAAGAAACGGACAAGGAAATACTGTGTCAATACCTATATCCAGACACCTCTCTCTGCGAATCAAAGGCCGGCTAAACACCTCTCTCTGCGAACCAAGGCCCGCCCTGGCGAGGAATTATTGTGTCAATACCTCCGGAGCCCTGACGAGGAATTATTGTGTCTCCCCTGCACATACAGACATTCGTAAAAATAGCCACATTCAAGTCAACACAGAACAAAACATAACATAAATATCAGCCGGCAGAATAGGTCGACAGGTTCTTATTAAATCGACTTTTGGACAAGAAATCACCCGTCTTATTGTGGCCTGAAGCAGCAGACGGTCAGTAAGCGAAATCGAGGGTGAAGAGGCAGAAAAACACAGGTAAGGAATATAACAGTCTCCTCTTACCATGTTTGCGAAGTTGATCAGGCCTCGATCCGCCAAGCACACCTCAATTCGCTGGCAGTCACATCTAGGTTGGCTACGACAGCTCACAGTCCGAAAAGTCCATGTTGATGTGCCAAATTGTAATAGATTGCATCTGACCCAATACCAGAATACTATTTTTTATTCTGCTGCTGATCCAAATCTATGATTATGTGAGGGCATGCATGCTTAAAGAATTACACTGAAAACAGTCTTGTTAGTATAGGTCCTCCCTCATCTCTGGCCCAACAGGAAGCTCTTTATTCCGTTACAGCCCTTTATAGACAAAGTGACATAAGCAATCGTCATCACAAATGTGTACATATCATTGGCTCATTCCATATATGGTTCTTCTCTTGTGACGTCTGCTTCTTCCACGTGTCTGCATTCCAGAGCTCATGGGGGCCATTTTAGCTTAGACGATGGGTTGGGCCGGAAGGAGGGAGTTGAAGGAGTGAATCAAGGAGTGGGGGAGTGCAAGAGACATCTGTTTCTCATCTTCACTCTAGGATCAATAATTCAGTCTCTTTTAATATTCAATCAAGGAAAATAATACTAATGTTTTCTCATTTTGTTACATGAATACTAGAACACACACACATGATAATACTCTTCGGGTTCCCAATGTGAACATCAATACGTTTCTTATTGTATAAATATATCTTAGTGTGTGTGTGTGTGTGTGTCTATTGTTCCTTGCAAATATATCCCTCACAAGGGTGGGGGCTATTTACCCTAAAATTCCTAAGGATGGGGCTGTGAACCATGTGAGCAGCTGAATACAAGAATCATTTAACCTGCACTAAATTTCTGAACCAATATACCAAAACATAATGAAAGAAAGAAATAATAATAATAATAAAGAATAAAAGAGAATACCAATATTTGAGTGGATAATAGGGAGAGACTACATAGACATAAAATAATAATTTTATCAACTCCATCACAGCATCAACCACCTCTAAACCTGCCCCTGCAGAGCTGACAGAATCTCTGCCCCAGTGTGGCTCCTGTCCCCCAAGCACACCAGCTCAAGCACCGCATGGCATCTTTTTTGCCTGCGTACTTGCGTAGGCCCTTGAACGCCTACGGAGCACCGCTGGTTACGAGGACAAAGCACAGGTAGAGGCCATGGAGGAAGAAGAAGAGGAGGGGGTGGAGGAGAGAGGTGTGTCAGAATCACCAGTAGTAACCTTGTCCTGCATCCTTCCCAGCTGGCAGCAGAGTCACCCAATGCACCGTGAAAGATAGGTAACGTCCCTGTCCATGCCTGCTGGACCATGAGTCAGCGGTAATATGCACCTTACCACTGACCACCCTGTCCAGCGAGGCCAAGACATTGCCTTCCACATGCCGGTAGTGAGCCAGAATCACCTTCCGTGAGAAAAAGTGGCGTTTAGGAACCTGCCACTGAGGAGCCGCACATTCCACAAACTCACGGAAGGGGGCAGAGTCTACCAACTGAAAAGGCAGCAGTTGAAGTGCTAGCAATTTAGCCAAGCTACTGTAGCATTCAACCGCTGGGCATGTGGATGGCTGGGAGCGAACTTCTTTTGGCGGTGCAGCATCTGGGGCAGGGAAATTTGCCTGGTACAATCGGACATTGGTGTACCGATAGCAGATTGCACACAAGTACTTGGCTGTGACACACCTAATTCTACACCTTCATTCCTCTCAGTGCAGGTTTCAGAGAGGACTGAAGGTATAGTGGGGTTGGAGATTCCAGCTGATGAGGAGAAAGGAGAGGTCCACTGTGTTCTTTGGTGTGGGTCTTTTAGGTACGCTTGCCAATGAACTGCATGGCAGGTCGACATATGTCTGGTCAAGCATGTGGTGCCCAAGCGGCTGATGTTTTGGCCACGCGAGATACGCTTCAGACATATGTTGCAAATGGCAATGGTGCGATCTGCTGCACACGTCTGAAAAAAGGCCCACACCAAAGAACTTTTGGATAACGCGCAGAGACAGCAGCGCCCTGCACATGCAGAGCTCTGCGGTGTGATGCAGTTGGTGTGCTGCCCTTAAGCTGGCCCCTTGAGGGCATCCTGCCTCGTTGGAGATGTGCCTCCTCTTCCTCTTCCTCCTCCTCCTCCTCCTCCTCTCTCCTATCAGGCACCCACGTGGAGTCAGTGACCTCATCATCCCCTCCCCCCTCATCACTGGAGCAAATCTGGCAGTATGCTGCAGCTGGGGGAACATGACTGCCAGATAGCTGTCCTTGTTGGGCACCCCCTCTCTCTGGGCTCACGTTATTACCCCCTCTCTCTGGGCTCACGTTACTGCCTTCCTCTAGCTGGGTTCCATCATCAGAGCCTTCAAAGCGCTGGGCATCCTCCTGGAGCATGTACCCAAAACTGTGGTCAAACAGTTCGGGGGACTCCTCAGGAAGACATGGTGGGGCTAGGGAAGGAGTGACTGATGCCATTGAGCCGAGGGAAGAGGCCGCTTTGGCAGCTGCTTTGCCAGACAAAGTACCCTGAGCCTGGGTGAGAGAGGATGAGGAGGAGGACGGCTTGGTCATCCACTCTACTAAGTCTTGGGCATGTTGTGGCTCAACATGGCCAGCTGCCGAAAAGAAGGACAAGCGTGCCCCATGGCCACGTGCTGATGAGGATGCACCGTTTCCACGACCAGCACTGTTGCCTCTAGACACAGAGCCTGCTTGCCCTCTTTTATTGCCTTGTGACTGTCTGCCTCTCCTTGTTTGCCTTCCAGACATACTAATGACCTGCAGTGAGATGTAGCTGCACAAAGGTGGGATGTATATATATATATATATATATATATATATCTGTACTAATTATAATGCAGCTACTACCAGAATCAACTGCCTGCTGTGGTATTAGTATGAGAAAAGCAGTAATTGTCTTCAGTTAGTTTTAGGTGAACACTGTGCAGAGGACACAGTACACTAACTGAAAATACTTGCAGCACTCTGCCTGTGGTTTTATTATGAGAACAGAACACCACAAATTGTATTCAGGTTCCTATAAGTGAATGCTTAAAGGACAGAAGTACTGCAGTACACTAAATGAAATTAATGCAGCTCCCTACCTGTGGTTTTATTATGAGAACACCACTAATTGTATTCAGGTAAGCTTTAGGTGAACGCTATGCAAAGCACACAGTACACTAAGTGCAGCTAGCACAATCACCTGCCTGCCTGTCACAATATAGAGAATAACAGGAACGTATCTAGCTAAATTGAATACAGTGTATAAATATATATACAACACCTAAGATGCATATATATCCTCTACACACTGGAACTGCAGCTAACTGACTCGCCTGCCTGCTCTATCTAACTAAATATAAACGGCACTGTCTCTCTCTCTCTCTGTAAGCTCTCTCTTTAACTACTGCAACACACTACACAAGGCCGCCACAGAGGCGGCCTTATATAGGGTGGGGCGTGTACTAAACCCCCTGAAACATAACTGGCCAAAGCCACCCTGGCTTTGGCCAATTATGGCTCTCCGTTTTTTGCGCGCTGTGATTGGCCAAAGCATGCGGGTCATAGTGCATGCTTGGCCAATCATCAGCCAGCAATGCACTGTGATGCCGCAGTGAATTATGGGCCGTGACGTGCCACTCGAATTTGGCGCAAACGGCCCATAATGTTCACAATTCAGCGAACAGCCGAACAGCCGATGTTCGAGTCAAACATGGGTTTGACTCGAACACGAAGCTCATCCCTAGTCAGGAAGCTAGTTGTTAGGTAATTTAGACAGGGTATAATCCCCAATCCTTATTAAATTAGTAGGTACGATGCCCGGCGGGTGTGGAGAGGCGACTCGGTGTACATCTTGCGGCATGTATGCGTTCCTTGATCATCCGATCGAGGACGACTACTGCTGTGCAAAATGTAAGCACATTGTTTCCCTGGAAGCCCAGGTTCTGAATCTGGGGAAGCAACTGTCAGCACTGAGAAGACCCTCCACACTAAAGGAGAGCTGGGAATGTATCCGGAAGGTGACGGCAGGAGCCAGCACAGAGGTGGGTGGAGACAAAGATGTGCAGGCACTAGAAAATAGTAGATGGGTTACAGTCAGGAAGGGTAGAGGGGGAAGTGCCAGGGAGGCCAATCCAGGTCTGGAGCATCCCAATAAGCTGCTGGGGGAAGAACTTCTCCAGTGAGAGTGGGGGGGGAGCGAAGGGAAAGGAAAGACAGATTCTGGTGGTAGAGGACTCAATTCTTAAAAGGACAGAGAGGGCAATCTGTAACAAAGACCTGAAGCTCGGAACTGCATTCTGTCTACGGGGCGCTCATGTTCAGCAGATCACGGATCTGGTGAACAGATTACTGGGAGGGGCTGGGGAAGACCCAGCTGTCATGGTGCACATTGGAACCAATGACAAAGTCAGAGGCAGATGGAGTGTCCTAAAGAACGATTTTAGGGACTTGGGAGCTAAATTGAGGAAAAGGACCTCCAAGGTAGTATTCTCAGGAATACTTCCGGTATATCGAGCCACACCAAAAAGGAAGAGGGAGATTAGGGAAGTAAACAAGTGGATAAGGAGCTGGTGTAGTAAGGAGGTGTTTGGGTTCCTGGAGGACTGGGCTGACTTCTCAGTCGATAACCAGTACTATAGAAGGGATGGACTGCACCTAAATGAGGAGGGTGCAGATCAGCTGGGAATGAAGATGGCCAAAAAGTTAGAAGGGTTTTTAAACTAGGCAATGGGGGGAGGGTCCAGAGGTAGAGATAGTCAGCATGGAACATATTCCAGAGGGTAGTATTGGTGGCATTAGTGGTAGGGTAACCAAAACACATAAACCCAAGGTAAGTATAGTAGCAAGTCCTAGTTGCAATCTCGGAAAACCCAATAAGAGGATAGTATGCGACCGGTCTAAACTACGTAGCATGTTCACCAATGCCAGGAGCCTGGCGGACAAGATGGGTGAACTTGAGATACTGTTGTACGAGGAGGATTTGGATTTTGTGGGAATTTCAGAGACCTGGTTCAACAGCTCTCATGATTGGCTGGCAACACTTCAAGGGTATACCCTTTATCGCAAGGATAGAGAGAGTAAAAAAGGGGGAGGGGTATGCCTATATATCAAGAATAATGTACAAGTGAATGTGAGAGATGACATCACTAAAGGAGCTAGGGAGGAGGTGGAATCCTTATGGATAGAGCTCCAAAGGGATGAAGCTAAGGGGAAAATAATACTGGGAGTATGCTATAGGCCCCCTAACCGGAGGGAGAAGGGGGAGACAGATCTCCTATCACAATTTGGATTAGCAGAAAGGATGGGAAGTGTTATCATAATGGGGGATTTTAATTATCCAGACATAGACTGGGCAGAGGGAACCACACATTCATCTAAGGCTCGCCAGTTCCTAAATGTCTTGCAGGACAATTCTATAGGTCAGATGGTAGATGCACCAACTAGAAATAAAGCGTTACTGGATCTACTGATTACCAACAATACAGACCTGATCACAGATGTAAAAATATAGGGCAATTTAGGTAACAGTGATCACAGGTCAATTGGCTTCAGTATAAATCACACAAATAGGAAACATAAGGGGAATACAAAGACATTGAATTTCAAAAGAGCCAACTTCCCTAAACTACAAACTATACTAGAAGGCATAAATTGGGATAAAATCTTAGGAATAAAGAACACAGAGGAGAGATGGGTTTGCTTTAAGAGCATATTAAATAAGGGCATTAGCCAATGCATCCCATTTGGTAATACATTTTAATGTGAGCAAAAGTCCTGGATGGCTTAACTCCAATGTAAAAATGCATATAAAAGCAAAGAAGAAGGCCTTCAAAAAATACAAGGTTGAGGGATCATCATCAGCATTCAGATTTTATAAAGAATGCAACAAGAAATGTAAGGGTGCAATTAGGGCGGCTAAGATAGAACATGAAAGACACAAGAAATTGTTTAAGTATGTAAACAGGAAAAAAGGGAGGCCAGACCATATTGGCCCCATAAAGAATGAGGAAGGACATCTGGTTACAAAGGATGAGGGTGGCTTTATAGTGGGGGGATGGGAGAGATAACAATATAGGGCACATTCTATTCTCTTTTTCCGATATTTAGCCCCAACTCCATCTTCATTAGTATTCGGCTTTAATTTCAGTAATTCCCTCCAAGTTAACTGGATTCCCATGTGCCCATATATCTATGAGGTTATGTCTGTTAGTCTGTTCCCCTTTTCCCTTTCTTTCCCCCTTTTTTTCAATCATTGGAGGTATCCTGCTGATATCATTTATCAGGTATGTTTGCTTTTTTCTTTATTCCCATATGTGTATAGTACATATTTGTGTTATGGTTTAGTGCTGTATCTTCAATTTGTATATATACTTTTTTGCTTATTTGTGTAAAGGATAAGTCTGGTATATGATATTGGTTTTATAATATTATGATGTAAACTCCATATGTTGTGGAAGTCTATGCAAATGTTGCTGTCTTCTGCTTTCTCCCCAGCTTGGGGAGACCTGCCCTCCTCTTTGTTGCTTCCGGGGCCTGCTTGGCTGCCTGGTGCACAGGGGCTGTATTTCCTGCTTCTTGTTTGGAGTGGAGAGTGGCGGCTCTTGTCTCGGCCAATGACATGGAGGGGCTTGTCCATCTTGCAGTTGAGGCTTGGTTTCAACCTCGCTTCAACCTGGCTTCCTGCTTGTGCTTCCTGCTTGTGCTGCTTCTGTGTGCCAGTGGCCTAACGACATGTGACGTCATTGTGCCAATAAGCATGGGTTACGTTGCACACCACGGGATCAGTGGGGTGGCTGGGCTGCCTATTTGGAACTAATTGGCGGTTTGCCACTGTGACAGGGGGTCACTTTGGAGCACAGGGTGAGCAATGAAATAATGGACATTGAGAATATGTATGGGATTGTTTTAAAATGGGTCTGTAACATTATTCAGCAATATTGCCCAGGATCTGTAAATAGTTATTCTGTTGGTGCTGAACTCAACAGGTTAAATTAAGAAAGGCTGATGTGTCTCCTGTCTCCTTGTGTAATGCTAATGAGCCTCACCTATGCTACAGGCCCTTTCATTGTGATGATGTTGATTGGAGCTTGGTAGACCGGCTGGCTCCATATTATGGGATGTGGAAGTGTCTTCTGTGAGGGGGGGGGGGGAATCAACCCTTCTGCCTAAGACTGTTTATCAAAGGAGAAGTTTGAACACACCTGACCTGTATCACCAATGTCATTGGACAGTTTAACCCGCCCTGTTCCCCAAAGGATGGGAGAGGAGGGTTTTGAAGAGAAATGTGTTACCATGTGTTTTGAAAATAAAGTCATTCCCTGTTTTGGAACTTGAATACAGAGCGTTGTCTCGTATCTGGGGGGAGAATCATTCGTATGGGGTCTTATTCGGCTGGTTGGAGTGTCTGGTGGCTTTCGTGTGGTTGGAAAGGGAATATCCTAACGGTGTTAACCCCTTTCATACTTGGGGTGTCGTTACAATTGTTGGCAAGCAGTGGGATTGATCCCCACAGCCGGAAGGACAGCTACAAGAGGACACAGGCCAATGGAAGCACAGTATGAACGGCTAAAGCGTTCTACCCTCAAAGACTTACTGGAGAACCGGGG
Source organism: Rana muscosa (assembly GCA_029206835.1). Classification (NCBI taxonomy): domain Eukaryota; kingdom Metazoa; phylum Chordata; class Amphibia; order Anura; family Ranidae; genus Rana; species Rana muscosa. The sequence goes on along the minus strand of CM055117.1, from coordinate 418,904,171 downwards.
AAGACCGGCCAACAACCGTAAGAAGAGGGACATTATCAGAGAACTAGTCGAAATGGATGGAGCTGAAAGGTCCAACATAACCGAAAGGCCCAGCGTAACAGACAGGACACCCGAAGAGGCAAGTTTTGATCGGGCTGTTAACATAAGATTGGCACATTATGGTCCTAACCCTACAGCGGAGATCATAGACCGAGTTATAGCGGCTGTTGACATAAATTTGCTTCAGCAAAGAGGTTCTGCAGCAGCAGAAGTCACAGCAGCACCAACTGAAAGGAGAAAGATACATTTTATTGCTTTTAAAAATTTCATTGAAACTGAAGGGGAGATTGATGGGTACCTTGCTGATTTTGAACGGCAATGTGCCCTACACCGGGTGCCCACAGAGGAATGGGTTACCATTTTGTCTGGGAAACTGTCTGGCCGGGCCAGTGAAGCGTTCAGGGCCATCCCAGACGAGGATATTATGAACAATGGACTGGTAAGAGAAACACTGTTGGCCAGGTATGCCGTCACACCGGAGGCATACCGGAGGTGGTTCCGAGAGACAAGCAAGCAGACTGGAGACTCGTATACCGAGTGGGCATGCCGCCTACACCGAACGGCCTCTCACTGGGTTGCTGGGTGCCAAGCAGAATCTGGGGAAGAGGTGCTGCAGGTGTTCCTGCTGGAGCACTTCTTTGACAAACTGTCCCTGGAAGTCAGAGAGTGGGTCCGGGACCGAAAACCTTTCACCTTGCCTGAAGCAGCTCGCTTGGCAGATGAATACACAGACGCCCGCAAACTGGATACCCCTGTGGTCAAGGCAACAGCTCGGGTGGATTATCGATCAGCGGCACCCCCTCTGGCTATCGCCTACCAACCACAGTCGTACCGCCCTACAGCACCACCTCCAGCGGCCACTTATTCTCAGCAGCCCAGGTTCAACTCCCAGGACTACTCACAACCCATCAGGTGTTTCGAGTGTAAACAGCTAGGGCACAAAAAGCCAGACTGTCCATTGAATCCAGCCAGGCAGTCCCAGTCATGGAGACAGCCAGCAAGGGGGAACCGCAACACATCCATGCCTGCGGCCCACTGCGTTGAGGAGGAAGAACATTGGGGCGTCCTGCACGAGGCTGATCCAATACAAGCCGCTAACCGGGACAACAGGCAGCAACACAGGCAGACGGTCCGGGTTAATGGAACGGTAGCCAATGGCTTACGTGATAGTGGCGCTACCATGACCCTACTACAGAAGAACCTCATCCCAGAGAGCCAACACACCGGAGACACTGTAGCCGTAAGAGTAGCGGGAGGTACCGTCTTCCGGCTACCTGTTGCCCATGTTCACCTGGATTGGGGGGTTGGTTCGGGACACGTGAATGTGGGGGTGATGAAGGATTTGCTAGCAGATGTACTACTGGGGAATGATTTGAGCCCCCTCCTTTCTGCTTACGCCCCGATGGGCCCCGATGAAGTCAACCCCGTGACTACCCGTGCCCAGACACGTACTGCTGGAACCGGCCCGCTTGCTGCTGAGACACAGGTGAGACTACCTTCCCCGACACGTACCTTAGATCAGGCGCTCTTAGGCTGGGATACCCCAGAAGCATTTGGGAGGGAAACTCGGGAGGACCCGACCTTACACAAGTATAGGGCTAAGGCAGATACTCAGGAAAGGGGAATAGATGGGGAGCTTTTTGAATGGGTGGGGGATAGACTGTATAGGATCCCTAAGCCAGCTCGGAGAAGTAAGGCCCATTCGCAGAAACGACAGCTGGTGGTACCTAAGAAATACCAGCTGGAGATTCTGCGAATCGGGCATGATGTACCGCTAGCAGGACATCTAGGGTTCCGTCGTACAGCCCATAGGATCACACAGAATTTCTTCTGGCCCAATTTTAGCCAGGATGTGCGACAATACTGCAAAACGTGTGACACATGTCAACGGATAGGTAAGAGGGGGGACCACCCTAAGGCTAAACTCATGTCCATGCCTATTATTGGGGAGCCCTTTTACCGCATAGCCGTTGACATTGTGGGTCCCCTGGCCAGGCCTAGTCCATCCGGGAAGAAGTATATTCTCACCGTGGTGGACTACGCCACCCGTTACCCAGAGGCAGTGGCTATGTCTAACATTTAAGCAGAGACAGTAGCTGATGCCCTGGTTAAGATTTTTACCAGAGTGGGGTTCCCTAAGGAGATTCTCTCTGACCAGGGAACCCAGTTTACTGCGGTGCTCACCCAGCAGTTGTGGAAGGTGTGCAATATTAAGCCCTTGCAGAGCTCACCTTACCACCCCCAGACTAATGGTCTCTGCGAACGCTTTAACGGGACCCTCAAGCAAATGCTGAGGACCTTTTCGGACGCTTGCAGAGACTGGGAGAGATTCCTGCCTCACCTGTTATTTGCGTACAGAGAGGTACCCCAGGAATCTACGGGGTTCTCGCCCTTCGAGTTGCTCTATGGGAGAAGGGTCCGTGGACCCCTCGACCTCATCAGAGGACACTGGGAGGGAGAGACAGAGCAAGAAGGGACCCCCATAGTGCCCTACGTTCTGGAACTCCGGGACCACATGGAGCAACTGTCTCTGATGGTAAGGGAGAATCTCCAGGCGGCCCAGGGAAGACAGAAGAGATGGTACGATCGGGGGGCCCGACAGCGTATCTTCCAGGTTGGGCAGAAGGTCTTAGTGCTCAAACCTGTGAAGACCGACAAGATGCAGGCATCTTGGCAGGGCCCGTATAAAGTAGTAGCCCAGGTATGTGATACTACCTATGTTATTGCCAGCTGTGCAGATGAAAGAATCCAGCGAACCTTTCATGTGAACATGCGGAAGGAGTATCAGGAACGGCAGGAGGATGTTGCTGCAGTATGTGCCCCTGCTGCGGACGACTCAGAAGGTTTACCCCTCCCTGACTTACTAGAGAGAGAGCCCCAGACTGACCTCATTAGCCTTGTGCAGCTAGGAGACCGGTTAAGCCCCACAAAGAAGGAACAGGCTAAGCGGCTTCTGGGGGAGAAACAGGCGACGTTCTCCCAAAAACCGGGCTATACGACCCTAGCTGTGCATAAGGTAGAGACCCCTGGACAAGCACCCCTTCGACAGCCCCCTACCGTATCCCTGAAGCAGTCCGAGAAGAAATGCGGAAGGAGATACAGGAGATGATTCAGTTAGGAGTCATTGAGCCTTCTGACAGCCCTTGGGCCTCGCCTGTAGTCCTGGTGCCTAAGAAAGACGGAACTACCCGGTTCTGCGTGGACTACAGGCGACTCAATGAGAAGACCACCACCGATGCCTACCCGATGCCCAGGGTAGACGAACTGCTAGATCGGATATCCAGGGGACGTTATTTAACTACAATAGACCTGTGTAAAGGTTATTGGCAGATCCCCCTGGCCGAGGATGCTATCCCCAAGTCGGCATTTGTTACCCCATTTGGCCTGTACCAGTCTAGGGTCATGCCATTTGGGATGAAAAATGCCCCGGCCACCTTCCAACGTATGGTGGATAGGCTCCTCGATGGCTTCCAGGATTTTGCATGTGCATACCTGGATGACATTGCGATCTACAGTGGGTCTTGGGAGGAGCACCTGGTGCACGTAGGGGTGGTTCTGGACAAAATTCGGGCCGCAGGTCTGACCTTGAAACCAGACAGGTGCCATCTAGGTATGGCGGAGGTGCAGTACCTGGGACACCGAGTGGGGTGTGGGAATCAGAGACCAGAGCCAGCCAAGGTAGAGGCAGTAGCTAACTGGCCCACGCCCCGTACTAAGACCCAGGTATTAGCCTTCTTGGGAACTGCAGGGTACTACTGACGTTTTGTGCCTAATTATAGTGCTATCGCCAAACCCCTGACGGACCTGACGAAAAATAATTTACCTAGGCAGGTCCTGTGGTCTCCAGCTTGTGAAACCGCGTTTCTAGCCCTCAAGCAAGCACTTGTAAATGCTCCTGTCTTGGCTGCCCCAGTACCTAACAAACGCTTTCTTGTCCACACAGATGCTTCCATGTTTGGACTGGGGGCTGTGCTGAGCCAAGTTGGGGAGGATGGAGGAGAACACCCTGTCGCATACCTGAGTAGAAAGCTATTACCCCGGGAAGTGAGCTATGCGGCAGTGGAGAAGGAATGTTTGGCCCTGGTCTGGGCCCTTAAAAAGTTGAACCCTTACTTATACGGACAGGAATTTTCACTGGTCACCGACCACAACTCATTGGTCTGGCTTAACCGGGTCTCAGGAGACAATGGCAGGTTGTTGCGGTGGAGCCTAGCCCTACAACCTTACAATTTCACCATCAGCTACCGACCCGGTAAGCAAAATGGCAATGCTGATGGGTTGTCCTGGCAAACAGACGTCATCTCGGGCCCCTAGTGGTGATGGGTTGTCCAGACATTAGAAGAATGGAACTATGGACTAACTTCTAACTTCGGAATCAACCCGTCTGGGGTCCCCTCCTCTGTTAGTCTCCTGCCGAAAGGGGAGATGTGTGACAGGGGGTCACTTTGGAGCACAGGGTGAGCAATGAAATAATGGACATTGAGAATATGTATGGGATTGTTTTAAAATGGGTCTGTAACATTATTCCCCAATATTGCCCAGGATCTGTAAATAGTTATTCTGTTGGTGCTGAACTCAACAGGTTAAATTAAGAGAGGCTGATGTGTCTCCTGTCTCCTTGTGTAATGCTAATGAGCCTCACCTATGCTACAGGCCCTTTCATTGTGATGATGTTGATTGGAGCTTGGTAGACCGGCTGGCTCCATATTATGGGATGTGGAAGTGTCTTCTGTGAGGAGGGGGGGGGGGATCAACCCTTCTGCCTAAGACTGTTTATCAAAGGAGAAGTTTGAACACACCTGACCTGTATCACCATTGTCATTGGACAGTTTAACCCGCCCTGTTCCCCAAAGGATGGGAGGGGAGGGTTTTGAAGAGAAATGTGTTACCATGTGTTTTGAAAATAAAGTAATTCCCTGTTTTGGAACTTGAATACAGAGCGTTGTCTCGTATCTGGGGGGAGAATCATTCGTATGGGGTCTTATTCGGCTGGTTGGAGTGTCTGGTGGCTTTCGTGTGGTTGGAAAGGGAATATCCTAACGGCGTTAACCCCTTTCATACTTGGGGTGCCGTTACAGCCACTTTGTGCTCCGCCCCCTCCACCTAATTGGTGTAATTTTGATCCACTGCTGCCCTTAAATTACACCCAGCCAGGAAGGCTTATTTTCATCCAGGGAGTCCAGCTTTATGACTGCTGTTTAACATGCTGGTATGTAAAATTTGTATTTTCAAATCTCTTTGGAATAAGCAGTGTCTGCTACTTTTTTAACGTTTGGCTTCTAATCTCCTTCTTTTTTTTTTACTCAGATTAAACTGCTAGTAAGCCACTGCAGTACTGCTTTAGCTGCTTTCCAGCCAGTCCCAGCATTTTTTGTTGAATAACTTCAGCACTCATTCCAGTCTCTTGAACACCTCCTCTGGTAAATTATTTAATGTAAGACCCTGTTATATATGCTTTCTGCATGTTGGGTATGTGTATGTTGAGCCCAAAGGACAAAATATATTCTCTAATATTATTATATGCTACTTTTCTATGCACCTTTGTGGTGTTGAACTTGTGATTCCCTCAGTCCTTTGGTGATCCCAGTTGCCTTGCAGGCCCAGGTTTGGCGGTCTTCTCCGCCTGCTGGGGGCTTATTGGGAAGCAGCAACATACTCCTACTTTGATTTTATCTCTTGCTGAGTATGTTGATAACTTTGATAACTATGTGTTATGTGCTTTGCTGTATGAATATATATACAAGACCTATGCTGTCTTTGTATTATAGAACATCCTTGTACTTATATATGAGCATCCTTGAAGAAAACAAAAATCTCTATTGTCAAAATGCGTTGGAGTCTCTATAGTCTGTTTATTATAGTCAATGACCCAATTTAAAAGCATTACTGTGTACACTGTTTATAAGCTGCAATAATTTTATGGTCTTTTCTATATATATTTTTTTATATCTGTCTTGTAATAAAGTACATTTTTTCATATTTTATATTTTGGAGTTTCAATTGTGCTCTATATTAGCCTGGTTCTTTGGAGGGTATTATCAGTATTGGGATAATGACAGTCCCATAGCACTTCCCCATGCCTGTGTATGATATGGTATATGTTTACACCCATTTACCTTGCTGTGACTATATTTGAGATATTTGGTTATGATGGTTTACGTGTATTTGTGCGTTGCTTAATATTTTAGGTCAATGAACCAACTCCATTATTTATATTTACAGAAAAAGTCACCTAACCTCCAAGTATCCTGATACCAAGTTTATGAACCTCTGCTTTTCTCTACTATGGTACTGATGAGAAAGCAATTAATATTCAAATCCTGTACCTCACTTGGCAAAATATATACGTTTGCCCTGCCCCACTACTTTAGCTACAAGCTAATTCAATACTGAATGAAATTACAGTGATAAAGCAGGAAAGAGACCTGTGGAAGCTTTTGCTCTGTAGACCTACACCTGGCCCATACCCACAACTGTGCAATTTGCTTCATTCTGAATTATTTTTTTGCCGAAATTTGACAAATTTGTTAATTCGGAAATATTTGAATTAACTAAAACCTTTTTAACAATTTTTTCCGAAAATACAAAATTCGAAAATCATAAAATTCAAAAGAACAAAAATGTGAAATTCAAAAATCCAAAATTTTTAAATCCGAAAATTCAAAAATAAGAAGGAAAATCCGACAATTTAAAAGAACGAAAATCCGAAAATAAGAACGAAAATTTGAAAATTCGAAAACCCGAAAATTTCCAAAATAATAATAACTAACTAACTAAATAATAACAACTATTACTAACTATTAAATTATAGGTATTGGGATTTCCTTTCAAATTTGGCTTTTAGTAAACGTAACGAATACGAATTTATCCAAAGTTATAAATTATCTGAAATAACGAATGCTGCATCTAAACGAATGGAACCTAGCAAATTAATAATAATGAATAATAATAATAATAAAAATGTATTATTATTATTCATTTGTTATGTTCCATTCGTTTAAATGCGGCATTTGTTATTTTAGATAATTTGTAACTTTGGATAAATTATTATTTGTTTCATTCACTAACAGACAAATTTGAAAGGAAATTCAAATACCTATAATCTAATAGTTAATTATTATTATTAGTTAGTTAGTTATTATTTCAGATTTTCATGTTTTTTGTTCTTTCGACTTAGTTCTTTCCTATTTTCGAACTTTCAAATTATCAGATTTTCAAATTTTCAGATTTTCAAATTTTTGGATTTTCTAATTTCAGATTTTTACAAATTATCGAAATAATGAATACCCAATTTCGATCATAACAAATGAAACAAAAGCAAAAACAAACAAATTTTTCAGCAGTGCACATGCCTAGTAACTGACAGCCTTACTCACAGCTATTTTTTATAACCACAATGTAACCCAAACAGATACTTTTACCTCTATTATGGTACAAGAGTCTTTTCTTTTGGAAATAGTTGCACTTAGTTTTAGAGATCTTAATGAATGTTAAAGAGAACCAACTGCACTTCAAATAGGATGTAGTTCTAGAAAAATATGCTTTTTATAAAAGACTATCAGGGTAAAAAGAGATTCATGGCTTATAAGAATGTTATAGGAATGTCATATTTTGAAGAAAAATGTGTGGTATGGACAACTGTTTTGATAGAGAAAGCTACACTTACCATTCTGTTCTGATCAAAAAATACATTTACAACAGTCTAGTAGAATAAATGAAAAGTACTCCAAGCATCCATATCCCCACCACAGGTATGTCAGGTGCTCATCCAAGAGCATGTCTCTCTACCAGAAGAGCAACGGGCCACACACCAATGATGTCACTTAAGTTAAAACCAAGTTTATTGCAGTCTTACAAATATGCTGCCAAAGTCCCATCTTAAGACGATCCTGCTCTAATGCATTTCACCCTAATGCCGCGTACACACGATCATTTTTCCCGTCGGGAAAAATGTCATTTTTTTTTTTCGCCGAGAAAAACGATCGTCTGTGGGCTTTATGCCGTTTTTCTCGTTGAGAAAAACGGCAGGAAAAACGACGAGAAAAATTAGAACATGTTCTAAATTTTCTCATCGTTTTTTCCATCATTTTTTTCCGCGGCAGTTTTCCCATAGGGAGACACTGCCGCGGAGCCCACAGACGGTCGTTTTTCTCGACAAAGAAAAAAATGACGGGAAAAACGGTCGTGTGTGGGGGAAAATGCCGTTCCCTCGTTTTTCATTTAATTTCATGTCGTGATTCACGGCGGTGTTTTCACCGCCGTGAATCACGATCGTGTGTACGTGGCATTACAAGCTTATTTGTGGGGAACTTCAGGTGTATGTGAGCAGCTAGTAAATATAAACACTCAGATGAGGAAAATGTGGTTTGTGCATGGGTTGAGGATGTTCAAAGAGCCAATAACTCACTATCTGGGTTGCCATCCTCCACACATCTAGCTTAGAGATAAAAGAACCTAGGATAACTCCACTTTACTCAGAAAAAAATAGAAAATAAAAAAAATGATATATAGTATAGGATTATGACATAAGTCATATTGTGATTGAATGTTATTAACCGCTTGCTGACCAGCTGCCATCATTATGCTGCGGCCCGTTGGCACGTTCCCGCGAATCACCGTACCGGTATGTCGGCCCTTTAACCACTTCCCGCCCGGTCAATAGGGAATTGACGTCCGGGATTCGGGAAGTGGTTCTGTTATCCTGACTGGACGTCTATTGATGTCCAGCAGGATAACATGCCTGCGCGTGCCCGTGGGGGGCACGCATCATGGCGATCGCGAGTGCGGCGTGTCAGTCTGACACCCCGCATCTCCGATCATGATAAGAAGCCTCTGTCAGAGGCTTCTTACCACGTGATCAGCTGTGACCGCTAAACGGCATTTCTCGGTTCACGCTGACAGGGAGAGCCGATCGGCGGCTCTCCCTGTCAGAGGGGGGAATCTGTGCTGATAATCAGCACATTGATTAACAACACAGCCCCCTCAAATGTAAAAGATCACCTGCCAACCAGTTCCCCCATAATAAAGGATGCCAGTGCCCACCACAGTGCTAATCCCTGCCCACCACAGTGCAAATCACTGCCCACCAGTGCCAATCACTGCCCACCACATTGCCAATCACTGCCCACCACAGTGGCAATAACTGCCCAGCAGTAACACCTGCCAGTACCTCATCATCAGTGCTGCCCATCAGTGCCACCTGTCTGTGCCAATCAGTACCGCCTATGAGTGCCAATCAGTGCTGCCTGTCAGTGCCCATAACAGCCGCCTGTCAGTGCCCATCACAGCCGCCTGTTAGTGCCCATCAGTGCTGCCTGTCAGTGCCCATCAGTGCCACCTATCAGTGCCGATCAGTGGTGCCTATCAGTGCCCATCAGTGCTGCATATCAGTGCCACCTATTGGTGCCTATCAGTGCTGCATATCAGTGCCCATCAATTCTACATATCAGTGCCTCCTCATCAGTGCCCATCAGTGCCACTTTATCAGTGCCGCCTCATCAGTGCCCATCAGTGCTGCCTCATCAGTGCCTGACAGAAACTAAAAAAAAAAAAAAATCAAAAACTTTGGTATTTTTTAGTTTGTTTAGCAAAAAATAAAAAACGCAGAGGTGATCAAATACCACCAAAAGAAAGCTCTATTTGTGGGAAGAAAATTATAAAAATGTAGTTTGGGTACAGCATTGTATGACCGCGCAATTGTCATTCAAAGTGTGACAGTGCTGAAAGCTGAAAATTGTCCTGGGCAGGAAGGGGCATAAGTGCATGGTATTGAAGTGGTTAAACAGCTCTAGCAGGCATGCTCGCTGCACGGCGGGGGACACGATGCGCATGGCCGGCGGCAGAGATGTCCGCCGGCCACGTGTGATCACGGGCTCAAGAGCCAGAACGGGGATGTGTGTGTTTAAACACACACATCCCCATTCTGTCAGGAGAGACAGATCATGTGTTCCTACTAAGTAGGAACAGCGATCTGGCTCCTTCTCTAGTAAGTCACATCTCCACACAGTTAGAAACACCTAGCAAGGAACACATTTAATCCCTTGATCACCACCTAGTGTTAACCCCTTCCCTACCAGTGTACCAGTGACATTTACACAGTCACACAGTAATCAGTGCATTTTTATAGCGGTATTCGGTACACTGTATCGCTGTATGCATGTCTATTAACTAAGATTAAAAAAATAAAAATAAAACTTTTGTCTAATAAAGCAGGGTAAAAAAAAACTCTCGCTAGTGATAGTAATGTGTCTATGTAGAGTATTTTTTTAAAGCTGACATTTGTTTTTTAAAGCCCTGGTTTGTCTCTGCTGCAGTTAAGCAACACTTAAAATCTGAGCCTCTCTGTCACTCTGCTCTCTCCTTCTATCAGCATTATCCTTGTAGCACATGAGAATTGCAGTACACCTGATTGGCTCCTTGTGCTGCTTATTGGTCTCTCAGTCTGAGCCCTGCTGTTTAGAAATTGCTAGAGGCTAAAACAAAAAAATATTTGGTATTTACACTGCTTGCAAAAAACAATACATTTGTATTTATGAATATAGAACTGCATTTATTTATGTCTTTTGTTTCAATATTTCTTTATTGAGGATAAGATGAAGGACGAAATAGTGATACATTGTTTTTTTTATTTTTATATCTTTTTATTGTTTTTTTTAACAACACATCACATAATTTACAATACAGTACATAGGACACATACACACTCTCAATATTTCCAGACAGCAACAAAAAAAAACAAAAAAAAAAAACACAATACTCTACACTCCTATATATAAAAGGCCCGGCCATGAAATCTCCCAACGCCTAGGGGAATCAAGGCTGGGCGGGAGAGAGGGCAAGGAGTAATCAGAAATAGAAACAGAGCAGTGAGGAAGGGAGAGAGATAAGGGAGAGAGATAAAGAGGGGGGAGAAAAAAAAAAACTTCTACCTACTAACAAAAAGACAAGTATTAGAACCTGATATAGGCTATGTAAATAAAAAAGTGTCAATACCTATGTGTAGAGACAAAAAATGACCAGGATGTGGAGGGGGAAGGAAAAAAAAAAGGGGGGGGAAAGGGAAAAGAATTAAGAAAAAAGGGAAGGGAAAGTGTCAATACCTATGTGTAGAGACAAAAAGTGACCAGGATGTGGAGGGGGAGAAAAAGAAAAAAAAAAGGGGAAAACACTTCTTCATACTAACAAAAAGACAGGTATTAAAACCTGATATAGGCCAAATGAATGACAAAGTGACAGAACATATGTGTATAGTCATAAAGTGAACAGCCAAAAAAAAAAACTTCTACCTACTAACAAAAAAGACTTATAAGTGATACTCTGATATGGGTGCTCTTTAATATAAACACTTCTACTAACTAAAAACCTAGTGTTAGAGAAAAAAAAAATTCTACCTACTAACAAAAAAAACTTATAAGTGATACTCTGATATGGGTGCTCTTTAATATAAACACTTCTACTAACTAAAAACCTAGTGTTAGAGAAAAAAAAAAAGAGGGGGGGGGGGGAAGGGAAGAGAATTAAGAAAAAGGGGAGGGAAGGGAAAGGGGAGTAATATTATTTTCTCCCCGGTGTCTTATAAGTGATACTCTGGTATAGGTGCTCTTTAAAATGGGATAGTTCCAGACATTTCTACTAACTAAAAACCTAGTGTTAAAATCTGCCAAAAAAAAAGGAAAAAAAGGGGGAGGGGGGTGAAAGGGAGAGGGGAGTAGGGTCCACCTTATTCTCACCCCAATATCTTATGTGGTGAAACTCCAATATTAGTGCCTTTTATGGTGAAGTGATTCCAAAAACTACCTCAAACTAAAAGTCTAGTGTTAGGGTCCACTCAACACAACAAAAAAAACAAAAAAAACAAAACCCCCCCCCCCTCCTCTCTGTGTTCGTTAATTTTACAGTGTGTATCTCCTTCCTCATTGTTATTTAACTATTCTCTCCTGAATAATTTATCTTAGCTTCACTTGAGGTCCCTCTCGGAGCATACAAATATAAGAAAAAAAATAAAATAATAAATAAATAAAAATAAAAAAAAGGAGGGGGGGAAGAGGGGATAATTGGGAAAAGGGACAGAGGAAAAATAGGAAAGAGAAAAAAGGGAAAAATAGGCCGGCTTGCATGGTGTCTAGCGATATATATATAGCTCCATATAATTTATAGTCTCTTAAGGAATAGGCCCATCAGTACCCCAAATAGCTCGATCTTAAACTCTAAGTAACTTATTCAGTATGTATATGTTAAGTCTTAGTGAAGTTGTGCCATTATTTCCCTATAAGTTGAGGTGTCCTTAAACTCCATCCACAGAGTCCAAATTGAGATGTGTCATTGATAAGTGTCCTTGTTATAATGGGTAATATCTTCCATGAGATGGACCTCTGATATTTTTTGGAACCACTTTTTCATGGATGGAGTCTCAGGTTGGCCCCAAAGGGTAGGTATTAGTGCTTTGGCCGTATTAAGCAGATATGGTACTAGAGAACATTTATATTTTCTGACAGGTTTCTTAGTAGCATGGAAAAGAATGGTCCATGCATCCATAGGGAGATTAATATTGGTTATTTGTTGAATAATTTGAATAATGCTAAACCAGTAAGAGCGAATATGTGGGCACGACCACCATATATGTGCGTGGGTTGCTCTGTTCCCACAGTTCCTCCAGCACAGTGGGGAATTGGCGGGGAACATCTGATGGAGCCTTGATGGAGTATAGTGCCATCTAGTTAGCAATTTATAATTAACCTCAGCCGACTTAGATGCAATTGAAGAAATATGAGTCAACTGCAGAACTTTATCTTTTTGACTATCTGGGATACAGGATTCCAAATCTGTCTCCCACTTATCAAGAAAAGGAGGATAAGTGTCTTCTTGGAGTTTACTAAGTGATTTATAAAATGCAGAGATACTATGTTCAGGTAATTCCGTTGAGTTGAAAACTTCCTCAATGCTGTTTAGGTCCTGTATACCTTTGAGCGGCTGAGGCAAAGTTCTAAGAAACGCCTGCATTTGGGTGTATCTCCATTTGTCAAGAAACGTAATCGGCTTATGGTCAAGGATTTCCTTAAGGGGCTTGGGAGCATTTGCTCGCAGGACCTGGTGTAATAAAAGGGGTCCTTCTGGCGACCATGTCTTATATCCCGGATCTAATAGACCGGGTAAGAAATAATCATGTTCCAAAAGCGGTAGCAGAGGAGAAGCATACGACCACGAAATCTTCCTATGTAAAGCATCCCACACATCAAGGGTGGATGTGGTTAATATAGAGGTACTTGAGGCAAGGTGCCTATGTGTGCGTGGTAACCAGGGTATAGTTGCTAGATCTGTTTTACTCAGATCGTATTCCAAACTCACCCATAGTTTGGTTTTAGCAGCATATTTCCATTCAACAATTCTAGATAAGATAACAGCCTGGTAATACCTCTTGAAATTTGGGAGGGCCAGCCCCCCAGCTTCCTTGGAGCGAAATAACACTTCCTTAGATACTCTGGGGTGGCTGTTCTTCCAGATAAAGCGGGAGACCATGGTCTGTACTAATGAAAAAAAACCTATGGGCACACCCAATGGGATCATTTGAAAAAAAAAAAGAACTCTGGGTAGAATATTCATTTTGACTATACTTACTTTACCCAGCCATGAATGTGTCAGCGAACTCCACTTTTGTAGATCCTTTCTAATATTATTCAATAATGGAATATAATTATATTTAAAGAGGGACTGGGTATGAGGTGTCAAATTCACTCCCAGATATTTCATACTGCATTGAACCCATCTGAAAGGGAAGAGGGGTTTTAACCTTTCCGCCTCTCTTCCTGGTAGATTAATATTTAGAATTTCAGACTTAGTAAGGTTAATTTTAAAGTTAGAAAATGTCTGAAAAGTGGAGAAGGCTGTCATTAAATTAGGAAGCGATATGCGGGGCTGCTGGATAAAGAATAATATGTCGTCCGCATATGCCGCATATTTGTGTATTTTATTTTCTACTTGAATCCCATGTATATTTGAATTATGTCTTACAGTTGCCAAAAAAGGTTCAAGTGTAAGGGCAAATAAAAGGGGCGACAGGGGACAACCCTGTCTAGTCCCATTAAATAGTTGAAATGACTCACTCAAAGTGCCGTTGATGCGAATTTGTGCCGTAGGATTAGTATAAAGGGAGGTGATACGGTGGAGCGTCCTGGGTCCCAACCCAAAATGTTGCAGGGTCATTTTTAAGTATTCCCAGTCCACCCTATCAAACGCTTTTTCTGCGTCTGTGGATACAAATAGGGTGGGCTGGGACGTCTTTTGAACGTGTTGTATAAGAGATATCGCCCGGAGAGAATTATCCTTGGCTTCTCTATATGGCATGAAACCTGTCTGGTCTGTAGAGATCCATCTAGGTACCAGAGGGAGTAGTCTGTTAGCTTTAGCAATATGGGGAGTCGCATAGACTATGTTTCCATTAGATAATTTTATTTTAGGGATAAATGATCTAGTCTGTTTTTCTTTAAGGGATCTTGCTAATTGTCTACTGGGTTTATCCCCCCACTCATAAAGTTTTTGCGAGTAGCGTTGAAATCTCCGAGTTGTGTCTAAGTTAAGCAGGTTTTTCAACTCTTCTCGCTTCAACGTAAGAGCTTCTAAATGGGATATATGTAAAGTAAGTTTGTGTTGTTTAACCAGTTCAGTTATTTGATGAAGAACCTGCTCCAGACGTTGACCATGCTCTCTCTTTTTCCTTGCCCCAAGTTCTATAAATCGCCCTCTCATAGTTGCCTTGTGTGCTTCCCATATAATAGCAGGAGGTGTTTCAGATGGTTTGTTGTCTCTAAAGTATTGTGATATATGTGAGGCAAACGTTGCAACCTCTGTTGCATTAGATAAAAGGGAATCATTAAGTTTCCAATTACTGGAGCGTTGAGGCAGAGTGGGCATGGTCATAGTCATCGACACAGGTGCATGGTCTGATATTGTTGCTGTGCCTATATCCGCCGATTTTAATAATGGAAGATGATGATGGTCTAAAAAAATATTATCTATTCAAGAATAGGACTGATGAGTCTTCGAAAAATGAGAGAAGTCTTTTTCTTTTGGGTGTAAAATACGCCATACGTCTATTAATTGCCAGTCTGTTAGTTTTTTTTTAACAGTAGACAGACGTTTAAAAGAGATATTAGAACGACCATGGGATGTATCTAAAGCAGGGTCTAGAGACATGTTTATATCCCCTGCCAGTATAATTAATCCCTCAGCAAAATGTGATAGATCAGTGAGAGTTTGAGAAAAGAAAATAGTTTGATTTTGGTTCGGACAATATATGTTTGCTAGAGTACATTGGGTAGTGCCCAGATAGCCCTTTATAAAAAGAAAACGGCCATGGTCATCCGCTTGCATATCTAAAAAGCGAAAAGGTACGCTAGCACTAAGACCAATAGCCACACCCTTAGCCTTATTCGTATCTGAAAGACCGTAGTACCACTGGGGAAAATATACGGAATTCAATTTGACCTGTGTCGTATGGGTTAAATGTGTTTCTTGAAGATACACAATGGAAGAAGACAACTTCCGTAATTCACGGGTAACCTGATGGCATTTAGCCGCCACGTTTAGACCCCTAACATTATAGGAGGTGACTTTAAGTGTGGCCATCATCTCTGTGGAGCGTAACTCCTGCGCCTATTTCTCCATGCATACCGGCCTCGAGGGGGGGGGGGAAAGAATAAAAATAAAACAGGTATATATTGAGAGACAAAAACACAGAAAACAAACAAATTTGCATAAACAGCAATAACGCCCATCAGGGCGCATGTGGGAAATTTTAATTTGTCACGCAGATATCTGCGGTGGTCCCTGTGGGGTGAGGGAGGGCAGGCAGCCGTCCAGAGCTCCCTAGGGAGGACGGGACCGAGAATTACTCGAAGGCTACCCACTCTCTCCAGCCCCAAAAGGAAAAAAGGGAGGGGGAACATGTCGTATGAAGGACACTTGGGGGCATTATGCTCCACCCGCATTCAGCTGTGCAACTGGCAATATGCCAAATAAAAAATACTTTTTACTCCAACATAACTTTTTTTTTTTTTTTTACGGTTGAACTGGATGGACTTGTGTCTTTTTTCAACCTGACTAACTATGTAACTATGTAACTATGTATAACTCAATAAACTATAAGCAATAGACCTTCTTAGAATCAATATTCTCTAACTGCTAAATCTTATTTCATTTCGTTAAACATAGTAGCTTGAAAGCGTGTTATATCAGGGAGGAAACAAACACATGGATCCAAATACTCTTTACTCATCTATGTTGTTGTTCAATGTCTCGTGTAGAAGAACGTCCTTTTTTAGTAATAGGTTTTTGCCAATGAGAGTCCTGGATATGTGAGACCTTAGGGATCGGGTCATGCCAACCCGGAAGGTCCATTGATGGAAGATCAAGGACCTTTAGAAATTGTGGTAATTCCTCTGGGAACTGAAGAGTGTGTGAACGACCATTTTTGGTGGCAATAAGGCACGCCGGGAAACCCCATCTATTAGTGATTCCATTAGAACGTAAATGTTCCAAAAGTGGTTTTAGGCCTCTACGGCGGTCTAAAGTTTCTTTGGACAAATCTGAGAAAATAGTGAGAGTCGCTCCATCGAAATCAATGTTGGGGATACTTCTCATCTTGTCCATTATGGCGTTCTTATCTGAAAAATAATGTAATCGGCATATTACATCCCTAGGTTGCTCAGTAACAATATTGCGTGGCCTGTAGGCTCGGTGTACTCGGTCAAAGCGTAGTAGATCAGTGGGTGCCTTTCCCAACACTGAATTAAATATACCAGTGATCGATGGCTCCAGGTCCTTATCACCAGTAGCTTCAGGTAAACCTCGAATTCGCAGATTATTTCTGCGATTTCTATTCTCGAGATCCTCGAGCTTATATAGTGAGACGCGGTGAGCAAGAGCTATCTGTGTGACCGCCTGTTGTAATTCTCTTATAGCGTTTTCATGAGTATCTTGTCTCTTTTCTGTATCTTCCACCCTGTCAAGAATATGTGCCATATCTGTTCTTACCCCTGCTATTTCCTTTTTTATTGATGTTTCAAGACCATAGAACATCCCGGCTAGTTCTTTTCTAATGCCACTCAGTAGGGACGACATGTCTGAGGCTGTAGGGGATTCAGGTTCTTCCATGAGGTCTGAGCAGTAAGATGATGTAGGCAAGTTTTTTCTCTCAAAGGTTGCTAATGAAGCGAGAGATGTGGTGCGTCTCGTGCACCTCGTTTGGCCGCAACTAGCGTTGGGGCTAATTCCGCTGGTAACCAGGAAACGCTGTATAGAACTAGTAGCAGCTTGATTAATCGCTATTTCTTTATTATGTTTTTTAGTCAAGCTAGAGCGATTTTTTTTGGATGTCTTTATTGGCATATTTAGGACTTTAGAGCTTCAAGGCTGCATGCTGGGTAGAGCCCCCCTCAGTCTCATCTACTCAGCAGCATAAGCAACACATGGCATAGAGCATATGGTTATTCCAAACCATTTCAAACATACAGTCCTATTGGTCTTATTTCTGTTAGATATGTTTTTTCTAGCAATTTTAAAATAACAACCACTGGATATTATATCACGGTTCAATAATAAAGCTATCCAGCATCCTCATATATCAGCAGCCAAGCAAAAACACCACCAGATATTTTTCTCCACCGTATATCTCCTTACTTTGTTGTCTGTCAATGTCTCATATTCACTTAGAGAGTAAGAGATTGATGTTAACTGGCACTAAGTCATAGTTCATCTAGTTCAACTAGAGAGGCTGAGGATGTTTCCAGGAGAGGGGCACATATACTGGGCCTTCACCTAGAGCTTATAGGGGGATAGCTAGGTGTCCGGGGGGCTGATATCGGGGGCTGGTTGGCTGGGTGGCTGGTGATTTGGGTCTGGGTGTAGCAAGATGGCCGCCGACTTCCAGATGTAGGCCGAAGCCGCGGCCTTTTCTAACACAATCCCCGGCCCGAGAAAAACTGTTTTTTCAGGTATTGAGCCTTTAAAGCAGCCCCCACCTGGCACCCAGACTGTCCGCCGCTACAAGGGGTGCAAATACTGGGAGCAGAATGTACCTGAGTGGTGGGGATGCGGGCGTCCTGTCGGGCCTTCAAATGGTGTCGGGCCGGGATGAATGTTTTATCTCTCCAGTAGATTCCCGACTGTACAATTGATTTCCCTTTAACTCTCCGTCTCCACCGCTCACTCCCAGTGATACATTGTTAAACATATCAATACCAGTAACAAGTAGGTGTAAAACCATAACATATAATTGAGTATGAAGGGATACATATTGACCAGAAATGGCCTAGAGAAGGCCTGGGGGGGGGGGGAACAGAGAAGAAACAGAGGGAAGGGGAGGTAAGAGGAGAGGGGATGATGTATTTTATGGAGTTCAGATTTAATTAGTTAGTTTTAAAGACCACATCATTTATGTTTTACATCCTTTTATTGATAGATCTCAGTCCACCAACAGATGGTAGATAATCAGGAAAAGTATAACTGATCACCTTCGGATTTCCATCATCTAATGCCAGGGTCATTAGAGTGCAATATATAAATATGGGAAATTAATAAAACATGGTACATCTATGGTGCACATTTATTCGGCACTCATAAGCTTTAAAAAGGATCAATGTATCTGATTTCAATCAACCAAAATTAATCTACAATGTCTAAGCAGACAATGATAAAAAATAATTGGATATAATCTTTGAAACTGCCATTACCTCTAGCACATGTCACATACTGCCACCCTGCCATCAGTCCGTCTCAGGCCAGTCAATTGCAGATTAGAGGGCAGGGCTTACTGATTGGGATATACCCTGTTATTTTAAAGTAATTCTTACTTCTTAGTGACTAGTAAAAATGTGAGTACCAATGGGAAAACACTGCCTTTGCATAACATTAAAGAGCTTTAATTTTGACTGAAGATGTTAATACTAACATCTCTTTCTAGCTATATAGGTTGAAATAGACTTTACAGCTTGAAGTTCATTTTTCTTTCTTGAACATTTAAGACCCATTTGAACTTTTCTGTTAGTTAAAATAATTACAATGGGGCTAATAGCAGAGTAACAAGAATCAAAGAAAATACGTGCATCAGTAAATCGTGGAGATAGTGGAAAAGTACAGAGAGTAAGGATCCAAAACAAGTTGTCTAGACCAAAACTGACTATGTACATCATGACTAATGTAAAGACAGCTTTGGCAGCACGAATCTCTGCATGTTTGGTGTTCAGCGTTGAAATACATTTGACCTGTTTACCATGCTGGAAGAAAACATAAAGCAGATAACCGCTGGATAGCATCATTAGACTCAAAAAGAACAAATCCCGAACAACATAGATTACTCCATTCCCTAAGTAAATCAGATAATTTGGAAAGATCACAAAGCAGAAATTGTAACTCATAATGTATCTGGAAGTAACGTTCTGGATAGAGGCTGTAGAGTAGGCCAGCCGGGGTACTACTTATGATGAGATTGAAAGTCCATAGAAAGAGCATTATTGGGAACAGAGAGTCAAGGAGCTTCTTCTTTGTATTCATCCAACGTTGGTGGGTTGGAGTGATAGAAATACACTGATAACATCCTAGCAAGGAAGTAATGCTGACAGACATGGCTCTTCCTACACAGTAAAGATAAAGGCTTATCTGGCAGGATAAATCACCAAATACCACATACTTTCCAGTAGACTGTAGGGTGATTGGAAGCCCCCATGTCAGTATCACTAGCAAATTAGCTAAAGCCAGTTTACCGAGGATAATTTCTCCAGTGGTTACTCTGCCATGGTTGTGAAAGGTGTGCACAAAAGCAAATAAAATGATGAGATTGCCAGGGATTCCTATCATGTCTAATGAAATATAACTAATTATATCAAGGACAAGCCAAGTCCCCATTGTGTGCTTTACGGCAGGACTTCTTTACAGGTCAGTATCTGTAAGATAAATATATTACATTACTGATTACAATATATTTATTTCAAATTCATCAAGTTTAATCTGTTACAAACTCAAAGGGCTTTGGTCCAGAGACACTAAATCAAACTGCTCCAAGGCACTATGGAAATATTGTGGTTTATTTACTAAAACTGGTGAGTGCAAAATCTGGTGCAGTTCTGCATATAAACCAATCAGCTTCCAATTTGATTTGTCAAAGCTTAATTGAACAAGCTGAATTAGAAGCGGATTGGCTGCCATGCACAGCTGCACCAGATTTTGCACTTTCCAGTTTTAGTAAATCAACCCCATTGTGCCACACAGGAAAAAAAAAACACTCAATCGCCCATCATATTAGTAAATATAACTTTTCATACAATTAGTTATAAAACATTTCTCAAAATCTTTTTTTAATAAATTCAGCTGATTTTCTCATTACATTCGTAAAACATTCAACAGCCTGTTTACTCTTGCTGTAGAAAACATCTTCCTGTATTGATGGCATAATCTAATTTTGTTCACACATCACACATCTCCTTGTCTTTTGTACAGTTCTTTGGAAAAAAGTCTCTACACTGACCTTGGATATATTTTCACAAATTGAATACATCACTGTTACATTTTTTAACTTCCAAGGCACGATTATTCTAACCTTTTTTTTTTTAGTAATGCTTCTTCTTATCTTTATTCATTTGATTGTTTGCCTTTGTACCCTCTTTAAATTCCCTACTTCCTTCCATAAGCAGGGTTATTTATACAGGAATAGCATTAGACCTCATGCACACTGGATGTTTTTAACTCTGCTGTTAGCGGCATCTGGCTTTTTTTATTTCTTTCTCTAAACGCCCCTGCATGTTAGCCTATGTATCCATGCACACATAGGTGTTTGGAGGACTTTAGCGGCAGGGGCATTTAGAGGCTGAAAAAAATCCCACTGCCAGCATGTCCAGGAGCAGCAGCATTTTGGCAGAAAAAACTCTTGATGCATGTAAGTGCATCTAAATGCACCTTTATGCTAGGCGCATTTAACACTTGAGGGTTTATTCAGTTCAATGGGCAGAATATATATTTTTTTTAGCCACAGAATTGACTGTCCAAGCGCTATTCACCCTGTTCACCCAATTCAACCTGAAAATGATTTTATTGATTTTTTTATGTATTTTATCCAAAGTACTGCACACCTTTTCCTGACAAAGTAGCCACTAAAGATTCATGAAATACATTAATGGTGTTTTTTACCTGTTCTTTGTTTAAAAAAAAGGCCAACCTTCCTGTAGAATCCATTTGGCAGCACCTTTTTATTCAATGGGCACCTCTGCTGACCACACATTGGTTCCATTTTCTGGCATCATTCCTTCTACCAGTGTTCACCAGAACCTGATCATAGCCTAGCATATTGCAGGAATCTCCAGAAAAACCCAAGCTAGCAGGGATTGTGACCACCTACTTTCTGTGTGGGACAGTCATATTCTCCACATGTGCTAAAAATAGGTTGCTTGACTTAAAGGGAGGGTATCCAGCAACATGAGATAACGCACCACACTTTTTGCAACACTTTCCATATAAATACATTTTAAAGCCCCATACACACGGTCGGACTTTTGCCCAACAAACTTCGTTTTAAGCAAGTTGGACCAACAATCCGACCGTGTGTACGCTCCATCGGACAAACTTTTTTCGTTTGGTTTTGGATTTCATCGGACAAAAGTTGGGTCTGCAAACGGACAAACTTTTGCCCAACAAAAGTCAGATGGAGCAAAGTCCGACCGTGTGTACAGAAAACCATCGGACTTTAGTCCGATGGACAAAACAACTAATGTTAAAATCAACCAACAATAGCAGAAGTTGACCAAAGGGTGGCAGTAAAGTTCAGAAAAGAGCAGAAAAAACACGTGATGTTGTAAGAAGTTTTAAGAAAGTTTGCAGAAAAGTCCGAGCGTGTGTATGCCACGGGTGTTCCCAACCAACTCCGTTCGGACAAAAAACCACGGAAAAGTCAGATGGAAGTCCGACCGTGTGTACGAGGCTTTAGAAGGATCTCTGTTGCTGCTTTTTATCATTGTCTCTGCCCAAGTGGAGCACCATTGATCTTAGTATAAATGCTGTACAGTTACCACTCTTGTAACTGAGCACAATGAGGTTGATTTTCTAAATTAATAGAAGCTATTCCGTTAGAGAAATGCATGCTTATTTTACAACGTGAACCGATGTTATCTTTGAATGCCCAGTCATGTGTAAGGAAAACAAAAAAAACAAAACAGGATTTTTGCTAGCATATGACTTGTTGATTGAAGTAAACATAGCTTCATCTTATTTACTTGGTTGAGTGAACATTAATTTTGCTAAGTAAATAGTATTTGTTTAGGGAATCCACTATAATGTTTTAATTTAATTCATTAAGACACCTAATGAAAGGCATATTTTAATAAAGTACATTTTATTTCTTGAACCATTTTGTTATTGTGTGCTCACTTCTCTCTTCTGTAAGCATGTGAATAGTTGTACTATACTTGTGATCCTATATTATATAATACAATTGCTAGTTAAAGTGAAGTATGTAAATTGTGACCACATCCCTAAATAATATAGAACAACAAAGGAACCCCCTCCATTGTTGTTCTATATACTTGTGATTCTAGTACATGCTCTGGCACCATGCTGGATTGAAAGAAGCAGAGCCACATTACTAAATAATATTAAAATACCCAATTAATGCTTAATAGAAATACAGTAAAAAATAAAAAAGGCTTGTATGACAGATCTTTATATTAAATAACTTAATCTCTCCAAAATAAACTAGTTATTTGTAGCTACAAACCAAGTTCTCTGAGCATTTGTCTATTCATACGTGTGACAAATGATTACTTTTATTATTATTATCATCCTTTATTTACAAAGTGGTAACATATTATAAAGTGACACACTGCATGGATGGCAATTACTAACGTCAAACAAAAGTGCAAAAACATTACACAATAACATCTAAGCTTAATACAATCTATAAAGGTGCAATTCAATTTATGTCATGTGTCCATTTAAAATGTAAAATAATATGTCAAGGACTCCCACACAAAAGGAAAACACTTGTGTGATATAATTTGCCATTGATGCCAACTGTTATTGGAGTGACTTTGTAGAATTGATTTATTATAAAATAACATTTTTACTTAGCACATTAAAGCTACAGTGCTGTGAAAAAGTATTTGCCCCTTCCTGAGTTTTTATTTTTTTGCATATTTGTCCCACTTAAATGATTCAGATCATTAAACAATTTTTTTAATTATACAAAGATAACCCAAGTAAATACAAAATGCAGTTTTTAAATGATGATTTCATTTATTAAAGGGAAAAAAAGCTGTCCAAACCTTCCTGGCCCTATGTGAAAAAGTAATTGCCCCATAAACCTAATAACTGGTTGTGCCACCCTTGGCGGCAACAACTGCAATCAAGCATTTGCAATAAATGGCAGTGAGTCTTTCACAACATTGTGGAGGAATTTTGGCTCACTCTTCTTTGCAGAATTGTTTTAATTTGGCCACATTGGAGGATTTTTAAGCATGTATGCCGTTTAAGTTTATGCCATGGCATCTCAATTGGATTTAAGTCCGGACTTTGACTAGGTCACTCAAAAACCTTAATTTTTTTTTTGAGCCATTCAGAGGTGGACTTCCGGTGTGTTTCGGATCATTGTCTTGTGGCATAACCCTAGTGGGCTTGAGCGTGAGGTCACGAGCTGATGGCCGGACATTCTCCTTCAGGCTTTTCTGGTAGAGCGCAGAATTCATGGTTCTATCAATTATGGCAAGTTGTTCAAGTCCTGAAGCTGCAAAGCAGCCTCAAACCATAAAACTACCACCACCATATTTTACTGTTGGTATGATGTTCTTTTTATAAAATGCTGTGTTTGTTTTACGCCAGATGTAATGGGACACACACCTTCTAAAAATTTAAACTTTTGTCTCATATGTTCATAGAATATTTGCCCAAAAGTCTTGGGGATAATCAAGGTGTTTTTTGGAAAATGTAAGGCAATTTGAACCTTTGTGTTCTTTTTGGTCAGCAGTGGCTTTCACCTTGGAACTCTCCCGTGAATGCCATTTTTGCCCAGTCTCTTTCTGACCTTAACTGAGGCAAGTGAGACCTGCAGTTCTTTAGATGTTGTTCTGGGTTCTTTTATGACTGCCTGGATGAGTTGTCGTCATACTCTAATGGTAGGCTGGCCACTCCTGGGAAGGTTCACCACTGTTCCATGTTTTCTTAATTTGTGGATAATGGCTCTCCCTGTGGTTCGCTGGAGTCCCAAAGCCTTAGAAATGTCTTTGTAACCCTTTCCAGACTGATAAATGTCAATTACTTTATTGCTCACCTGTTCTTAAATTCCTTTGGATCGTGGCATGATGTGTTGCCTTTTTAGATCTTTTAGCATGCTTTAGACAGCTTCTATTTAAGTGGATTCTTGATGCAATAGGAAATTTAACTTAGTTTTCAAAAAAATGTTCATTCATGATTTAGCAAGGGGGGGGGGGGGGGGGTACAATTACTTTTTCGCATAGTGTCAGGCAGGTTTGAACAGCTTTTTTCCCTTAATAAATAATCATAATTTAAAAACTGAATTTTGTATTTACTCGGGTTATCTTTGTGTAATATGACTAAAGATTCATGAAATACATTAATGGTGTTTTTTACCTGTTCTTTGTTTAAAAAAAAAGGCCAACCTTCCTGTAGAATCCATTTGGCAGCACCTTTTTATTCAATGGGCACCTCTGCTGACCACACATTGGTTCCATTTTCTGGCATCATTCCTTCTACCAGTGTTCACCAGAACCTGATCATAGCCTAGCATATTGCAGGAATCTCCAGAAAAACCCAAGCTAGCAGGGATTGTGACCACCTACTTTCTGTGTGGGACAGTCATATTCTCCACATGTCCTAAAAATTGGTTGCTTGACTTAAAGGGAGGGTATCCAGCAACATGAGATAACGCACCACACTTTTTGCAACACTTTCCATATAAATACATTTTAAAGCCCCATACACACGGTCGGACTTTTGCCCAACAAACTTCGTTTTAAGCAAGTTGGACCAACAATCCGACCGTGTGTACGCTCCATCGGACAAACTTTTTTCGTTTGGTTTTGGATTTCATCGGACAAAAGTTGGGTCTGCAAACGGACAAACTTTTGCCCAACAAAAGTCCGATGGAGCAAAGTCCGACCGTGTGTACAGATAACCATCGGACTTTAGTCCGATGGACAAAACAACTAATGTTAAAATCAACCAACAATAGCAGAAGTTGACCAAAGGGTGGCAGTAAAGATCAGAAAAGAGCAGAAAAAACACGTGATGTTGTAAGAAGTTTTAAGAAAGTTTGCAGAAAAGTCAGAGCGTGTGTATGCCACGGGTGTTCCCAACCAACTCCGTTCGGACAAAAAACCACGGAAAAGCCAGATGGAAGTCCGCGCGTGTGTGTACGAGGCTTTAGAAGGATCTCTGTTGCTGCTTTTTATCATTGTCTCTGCCCAAGTGGAGCACCATTGATCTTAGTATAAATGCTGTACAGTTACCACTCTTGTAACTGAGCACAATGAGGTTGATTTTCTAAATTAATAGAAGCTATTCCGTTAGAGAAATGCATGCTTATTTTACAACGTGAACCGATGTTATCTTTGAATGCCCAATCATGTGTAAGGAAAACAAAAAAAACAAAACAGGATTTTTGCTAGCATATGACTGGTTGATTGAAGTAAACATAGCTTCATCTTATTTACTTGGTTGAGTGAACATTAATTTTGCTAAGTAAATAGTATTTGTTTAGGGAATCCACTATAATGTTTTAATTTAATTCATTAAGACACCTAATGAAAGGCATATTTTAATAAAGTACATTTTATTTCTTGAACCATTTTGTTATTGTGTGCTCACTTCTCACTTCTGTAAGCATGTGAATAGTTGTACTATACTTGTGATCCTATATTATATAATACAATTGCTAGTTAAAGTGAAGTATGTAAATTGTGCCCACATCCCTAAATAATATAGAACAACAAAGGAACCCCCTCCATTGTTGTTCTATATACTTGTGATTCTAGTACATGCTCTGGCACCATGCTGGATTGAAAGAAGCAGAGCCACATTACTAAATAATATTAAAATAGCCAATTAATGCTTAATAGAAATACAGTAAAAAATAAAAAAGGCTTGTATGACAGATCTTTATATTAAATAACTTAATCTCTCCAAAATAAACTAGTTATTTGTAGCTACAAACCAAGTTCTCTGAGCATTTGTCTATTCATACGTGTGACAAATGATTACTTTTATTATTATTATCATCCTTTATTTACAAAGTGGTAACATATTATAAAGTGACACACTGCATGGATGGCAATTACTAACGTCAAACAAAAGTGCAAAAACATTACACAATAACATCTAAGCTTAATACAATCTATAAAGGTGCAATTCAATTTATGTCATGTGTCCATTTAAAATGTAAAATAATATGTCAAGGACTCCCACACAAAAGGAAAACACTTGTGTGATATAATTTGCCATTGATGCCAACTGTTATTGGAGTGACTTTGTAGAATTGATTTATTATAAAATAACATTTTTACTTAGCACATTAAAGCTACAGTGCTGTGAAAAAGTATTTGCCCCTTCCTGAGTTTTTATTTTTTTGCATATTTGTCCCACTTAAATGATTCAGATCATTAAACAATTTTTTTAATTATACAAAGATAACCCAAGTAAAGTCAAAATGCAGTTTTTAAATGATGATTTCATTTATTAAAGGGAAAAAAAGCTGTCCAAACCTTCCTGGCCCTATGTGAAAAAGTAATTGCCCCATAAACCTAATAACTGGTTGTGCCACCCTTGGCGGCAACAACTGCAATCAAGCATTTGCAATAACTGGCAGTGAGTCTTTCACAACATTGTGGAGGAATTTTGGCTCACTCTTCTTTGCAGAATTGTTTTAATTTGGCCACATTGGAGGATTATTAACCACTTCAATACCATGCACTTGTGCACCTTCCCGCCCAGACCAATTTTCAGCTTTCAGTACTCTCACACTTTGAATGACAATTACTTAGTCATGCTACACTGTATCCAAACAAAATTGTTATCATTTTCTTCTCACAAATAGAGCTTTCTTTTGGTGGTATTTAATCGCCACTGGGTTTTTTATTTTTTGCGATATAAGCAAAAAAAACAGCAATTTTTTTTAAAAAAAAAACACTTTTTTTTAGTTTCTATTGTAAAATTTTGCAAATAAGTAATTTTTCTTCATAAATTTGTGCCAAAATGTATACTGCTACATATCTTTGGTAAAATGAACCCAAATTAGTTTATATTATTTGGTCTTTGTGAAAGTTATAGAGTCTACAAACTATGGTGGCAATCACTGAAAATGTATCACATCTGATCACGCCTGATGTACTGAAGGGATATCTCATTTCTTGAGACACTAACAAGCGAGGAAAGTACAAATACCCCAAAATTACCCCTTTTTGGGAAGTAGACAGTCCAAGGTATTTACTAAGAGGTGTGGTGAGTTTTTTGAAGTTGTATTTTTTTCCCACAATTCTTGGGAAAATTTAATTTTTTTTTTTTTTTTTTTTTTACACAAACTGGTCATATTAACAGTTTTTTTCTCTCACACAGCATATGCATAATTGCAACTACACCCCAAAATACATTCTGCTACTCCTCCTGAGTGTAGCGATACCACATGTGTGAGACTTTTACACAGCCTGGCCATATACAGAGGCCCAACATTGAAGTAGCACTTTCAGGCGTTCTACAAGCATAAATCGCACATATCCTTTCTCAACCACCTATTACACTTTTGAAGGCCCTGGAGCACCAGGACAATGGGATTTTCCACAAAATGACCCCATTTTGGAAAGCACACACCCCAACGTATAATCTATGAAGCATTATGAGTCTTTTGAACGGTTCATTTTTTTCCAGAAGGTTTTGGAAAATGTGGAGAAAAAATGAAAATGCATTTTTTTTACACAAAGTTGTCCATTTATAAGATATTTCTAATGCATAGCATATACATAGCAAAAATGACACCCCAAAATGCATTCTGCTACTCCTCCTGAGTATAGCGATACCACATGTGTGAGACTTTTACACAGCCTGGCCATATACAGAGGCCCAACATTGAAGTAGCACTTTCAGGCATTCTACAAGCATAAATCGCATATATCCTTTTTCAACCACCTATTACAATTTTGAAGGCCCTGGAGCACCAGGACAATAGAATTTTCCACAAAATGACCCAATTTTGGAAAGCACACACCCCAACGTATAATCTATGAAGCATTATGAGTCTTTTGAACGGTTCATTTTTTTCCAGAAGGTTTTGGAAAATGTGGAGAAAAAATGAAAATGCATTTTTTTTACACAAAGTTGTCCATTTATAAGATATTTCTAACGCATAGCATATACATAGCAAAAATAACACCCCAAAATGCATTCTTCTACTCCTCCTGAGTATAGCGATACCACATGTGTGAGACTTTTACACAGCCTGGCCATATACAGAGGCCCAACATTGAAGTAGCACTTTCAGGCGTTCTACAAGCATAAATCGCACATATCCTTTCTCAACCACCTATTACAATTTTGAAGGCCCTGGAGCACCAGGACAATAGAATTTTCCACAAAATGACCCCATTTTTGAAAGCACACACCCCAACGTATAATCTATGAGGCATTATGAGTCTTTTGAACGGTTCATTTTTTTCCAGAAGGTTTTGGAAAATGTGGAGAAAAAATTAAAATGCATTTTTTTTACACAAAGTTGTCAATTTATAAGATATTTCTAACACATAATATGTACATAGCAAAAATTACACCCCAAAATGCATTCTGATACTCCTCCTGAGTATGGCGATACCACATGTTTGAGACTTTTACACAGCCTGGCCACATACAGAGGCCCAACATCCAAGTAGCACCTCCAGGCATTCTAGCAGCATTAATTGCACATATCATTTTCTGACTACCGATCACATTTTTGAAGGCCCTTCATATATCTAACACATAGCAGGTACATACCAAATAACAAAAGATTACCTGTGGTTTTAGAAGTGCAGTGGTCCACAGAGGAGAGCATCGGTCCAGGCAGCAGGCAGGGATGAGGTCAGCGACAGCAAAAGCAATCATCCAGGCAGCAGGCAGGAATACTGTCCATAGTTCGCACAGGCAGAGATACTGTCAGCACAGCCAGAGCACAGCCAAAGCACAGGTCCAGGTAGCAGGCAGAGGTGTCCTATCCTATCCTATCGATGATATCTTCGATATATTGGAGGTAGTGGAGTCGGTGATTTTGAGTTGCTTTTTGGTAGCAGACAAACAAATTAAAAAGGGCCATATGAAACAGGTGAAACGCAACTTTTTTGTGCCAATAATGGGACTTTCTGGTTGATAAGTAGGGCTTTAGCATCTGGTCGTTTAAATCCACCCCCCCCATGTACAAATTGTAGTCGTGGACACATTCAGGCTTTACAATGGAGCCGCGTCTTCTTGGGATCTCCACCATGGTGTCATTGTGGATCGTAGAGAGGATGTGGACATCTTTCTTGTCCCTCCACTTCATGGCCAACACCTCCTCGTTCCTCATGGATGCCGATTCTCCAGGTCGCAATTTTTTTGTCAATAAATTTTGTGGGAATCCCTTCCGTTTTTTTTTTTAAGGTACCGCAGGCCGGGGTTTGTTTACTGTAAAGGTGGCGAAAAAGGGGCAGGCTGGTATAATAATTATCAACATATAAATGGTAACCTTTTCCGAACGGGGGTATGCCAACTCCCAGACAATTTTCCCACTGGTTCCAATATATGTGGGGCAATCACGGGGCTGGAGCTGGGAGTCTTTGCCTTTGTAGATCCTGAATTTGCAGACGTATCCAGTGGCTCGATCACATAATTTATTTAATTTTAACCCATACCTGGCTCTCTTGCTTGGTATGTACTGCTTGAATTGCAGTCGGCCGGTGAAATGTACGAGGGACTCGTCCACACAAATTTTTTGGTCTGGGATGAAAACTTCTTCAAATCGCTGGGAAAAGGCATTGATTAGGGGGCGTATCTTGTACAATTTGTCGTAGTTGGGATGATCTCGGGGAGGGCACTGTGAATTGTCATTGAAGTGGAGAAAGCGCATAATCATGTCGTATCTTTTCCTGGACAAGACAGCGGAATATATGGGCATGTGTTGGATGGGGCGTTTGGACCAATATGAATGGACTTCGTTCTTTTTTGTAAGCCCCATATTGAACATAAGGCCCAAAAATAATTTAAATTCCTCCAATGTTAGACGCCGCCACTGGAACATGCGGGCGTAGGAAGAATCGGGGTTGGCAGCAATAAATTGGGATGCATACAGATTCGTTTGATCCACTATATTCTGCAGCAAATCCTGTGGGAAAAATAAACAAAAATAATCAAATTTAGAAAAATTTGTAGTGTCGGGCTGCACACCTGGCTGTGCGGTGAAAGGGGGGATGATAGCGGATCCTGAGTTGGCAGGCAACCATAAGGGGTTTGCCAGGGCATCTGGAAGGTAGGATTGGGGCTGGATTCTTCGGGTTGGGCATGCATTTCCATTGCTTGTACTGGGCTCCTCTTCCTGGGGTATGGCGCTGCTGGTGGTGGGCAGTTCTCCTGATCTTGGTGCTGATCTTGGTGCCGATCGCATTCTTTTGGGAGGGACGGTTTCCTCCGGGGACTCGGACTCTGAGCCACTATCCTCCACTGGCTCGTATTCCGAACCAGAATCGGATAATGGGAGCTCCCCGCTGCTCTCATCATCCGACATGGCAAGAATGGCATATGCCTCCTCAGGTGTGTACACCCTTTGGGACATTATGGCAGTGCTTATTGGTGGGCCTGTGTAATGGTACTGCTGGTGGTAGTGGTGGCGGTCTGTGTGGTAGTACCGATGGAGGTATTAGTGGTGGGCCTGTGTGGTGGTACCGATGGCGGTATGGGTGGTGGTGGAACCAATGGCGGTACAGGTGGTGGTGGTACCGATGGCGGTACGGGTGGTGGTGGTGGCGGCGGTACCGATGGCGGTACAGGTGGCGGTACGGGTGGTGGTGGTAGCGATGGCGGTATGGGTGGTGGTGGTACCGATGGCGGTACAGGTGGTGGTGGTACCGATGGCGGTACAGGTGGTGGTGGTACGGGTGGTGATGTTACCGATGGCGGTACAGGTGGTGGTACAGGTGGTGGTGGCACTACCGACGGTGGTATGGGTGGTGGTACTGGTGGTGGTACCGATGGCGGCACTAGTGGTGATACTGGTAGCGGGCCTGTGTGGCAGTATAGATGCTGGGCCTGGTGGCGGTACTGGTGGTGGTACTGGTACCGATGGCGGTACTGGTAGCCTGTGTGGCGGTGCCAATGGCGGTACCGATGGAGGTGGGCCTGTGACAGATGATTGACAGATGGGCTGATTGATTGACAGATGGGCTGATTGATTGATTGACAGATGGGTTGATTGATTGACAGATGGGGTGATTGATTGACAGGTGGGGTGATTGATTGACAGATGGGCTGATTGATTGACAGATGGGCTGATTGATTGACAGATGGGCTGATTGACAGATGGGCTGATTGACAGATGGGCTGATTGATTGACAGATGGGCTGATTGATTGACAGATGGGCTGATTGATTGATTGACAGATGGGTTGATTGATTGACAGATGGGCTGATTGACAGATGGGCTGATTGGCTGGGCTGATTGATGTGCTGGGCTGTGTGACAGGTCCTCTTTATGGGGGGGGGCGTGTTGTGCACTGTAAACTTATGTAGACAAACTACACTGAGCTAACTTACTGATCTCTTCTCTCTCCTCACAGATCGGTGTGTGAGGAGAGAGCAGGGATCAGGTAGTAACTCCTGTGGAGTTTGTTTACATTTGTGACCGGCTGTGATTGGACACAGCCGGTCACGTGGTAAACAGCCAATTCATTGGCTGTTTACTCTGATCGGGGACGCGCTGTGTCCAAGGGACACTCGCCTTCCCCGATCCCCGCTCTGCAAGCCTGTGGCGGCGCGCACGGAGCGCGCCGCCGAGTTTGTTTTGACAGGTGATCGGCTGTGACTTTGACACAGCCGATCACATGGTAAACAGCCAATGAAATTGGCTGTTTACCGTGATCGGGGAAGCGCTGTGTCCGAGGGACACATGCCGTCCCCGATCACCGCGCTGCGCGCCCCCGCGGGCGCGCGCAAGGCAATATCCTGCAGGACGTCATATGACGTCCAGTATCGATATTGCAACCACTTCCCGGACGTCAATTCGCTATTGACTGGGCGGGAAGTGGTTAAGCATGTATGCCGTTTAAGTTTATGCCATGGCATCTCAATTGGATTTAAGTCCGGACTTTGACTAGGTCACTCAAAAACCTTAATTTTTTTTTTGAGCCATTCAGAGGTGGACTTCCGGTGTGTTTCGGATCATTGTCTTGTGGCATAACCCTAGTGGGCTTGAGCGTGAGGTCACGAGCTGATGGCCGGACATTCTCCTTCAGGCTTTTCTGGTAGAGCGCAGAATTCATGGTTCTATCAATTATGGCAAGTTGTTCAAGTCCTGAAGCTGCAAAGCAGCCTCAAACCATAAAACTACCACCACCATATTTTACTGTTGGTATGATGTTCTTTTTATAAAATGCTGTGTTCGTTTTACGCCAGATGTAATGGGACACACACCTTCTAAAAATTTTAACTTTTGTCTCATATGTTCATAGAATATTTGCCCAAAAGTCTTGGGGATAATCAAGGTGTTTTTTGGAAAATGTAAGGCAATTTGAACCTTTGTGTTCTTTTTGGTCAGCAGTGGCTTTCACCTTGGAACTCTCCCGTGAATGCCATTTTTGCCCAGTCTCTTTCTGACCTTAACTGAGGCAAGTGAGACCTGCAGTTCTTTAGATGTTGTTCTGGGTTCTTTTATGACTGCCTGGATGAGTTGTCGTCATACTCTAATGGTAGGCTGGCCACTCCTGGGAAGGTTCACCACTGTTCCAAGTTTTCTTAATTTGTGGATAATGGCTCTCCCTGTGGTTCGCTGGAGTCCCAAAGCCTTATGCCGCGTACACACGATCATTATTCACGGCGGTTAAAAAACCGCCGTGAATAATGACAGGAAAAACGAGGGAACCGCTTGGTTCCCTACACACGGTCGTTTTTCCCGTCATTTTTTCTCTTGACGAGAAAAACGACCGTCTGTGGGCTCCGCGGCAGTGTTTCCCTATGGGAAAACTGCCGCGGAAAAAAATGCTGGAAAAAACGACGAGAAAATTTAGAACATGTTCTAATTTTTCTCGTCGTTTTTTATGCCGTTTTTCTCGACGAGAAAAACGACATAAAGCCCACAGACGATCGTTTTTCTCGGCGAAAAGAAAAAATGCAGTTTTTCTCGTCGAGAAAAGCGGTCGTGTGTACGCGGCATTAGAAATGTCTTTGTAACCCTTTCCAGACTGATAAATGTCAATTACTTTATTGCTCACCTGTTCTTAAATTCCTTTGGATCGTGGCATGATGTGTTGCCTTTTTAGATCTTTTAGCATGCTTTAGACAGCTTCTATTTAAGTGGATTCTTGATGCAATAGGAAATTTAACTTAGTTTTCAAAAAAATGTTCATTCATGATTTAGCAAGGGGGGGGGGGGGTACAATTACTTTTTCGCATAGTGTCAGGCAGGTTTGAACAGCTTTTTTCCCTTAATAAATAATCATAATTTAAAAACTGAATTTTGTATTTACTCGGGTTATCTTTGTGTAATATTACAATTTGTTTTATGATCTGAATCATTTAAGTGTGACAAATATGCAAAAAATAATAATCAGGAAGGAGCAAACACTTTTTCACAGCACTGTAAGTTCACTCTAATCATCCAATCATGTACCAAGAAATTCATATTTTTAAATTCTCTGCATATAATTGGGTATTTAACCAGTTGTCCACCGCCCACCGTCAAATGACGGCGGGCGGAAGACACTCTCGTTCTGACCGGACGTCATATGACGTTGGCCCTTTAAACAGGCGCGTGCGCGCATCCCTGTACTGTCGGTGGCGGCGTGTCACTGAGACACCCATCGTCACTGACAGGGGTGAACAGCCGCCGGCAAGTGCGGTTTACTACGTGATCACGGATGGTAATGCCCCATTTAACACATCGCATGCGCACGATCGCGCTGCGCGTGTCCGTCGGTGGCAGCGTCTTCCCGGGAACACTGCTCGTCACTGACGATAGTACACAGCCATTGGTCAGGGCTGTGTACCATGTGATCGGCTGTGATCCATTCACAGTCTGATTACTAACTATAAACAAAGATTTGTAACTAACTGTTGCCAGCTCTTCTCTCCTCACACACCGTTTCCAGTGTGAGGAGATAAGAGCCAGGAGCAGTGAGTTACAGATCTATGTTTAGTAGTGTCTGCACCAACACCACACCTGTCCATCGCCCCCCCCCCAATTGTTATCTGTCACCCAACAGTCACCCCATAAGTGCACCTGTCACATAAGAGACTGCCATCAGTGACCATCAGCGGTGCACCCGTCACCCATCAGTGACCATGCCCTGTCACCCGTCACCCATCAGTGACCGTGCCCTGTCACCCGTCACCCATCAGTGACCATACCCTGTCACCCATCAGTGATCGTACCCTGTCACACATCACCTGTCACATAGGAGACTGCCATCAGTGACCATCAGCGGTGCAACTGTCACCATCAGTGACCGTACCCTGTCACCCATCTGTAACCGTACCCTGTCACCCGTCACCCATCAGTGACCGTACCCTGTCACACATCACCTGTCACATAAGAGACTGCCATCAGTGACCATCACCCATCAGTGACCGTGGCCTGTCAACCGTCATCCATCAGTGACCGTGCCCTGTCACCCGTCACCCATCAGTGACCGTACCCTGTCACACATCACCTGTCACATAAGAGACTGCCATCAGTGACCATCAGCGGTGCAACCATCACCCATCAGTGACCGTGCCCTGTCACCCATCACCTGTCACCCATCAGTGACCGTGCCCTGTAACACGTCACCCATCAGTGACCATCAGCGGTGCACCCATCATCCATCAGTGACCGTGGCCTGTCACCCATCTGTAACCATCACCCGTCACCGTCCGTAGCCTGTCACCCATCAGTGACCATCGCTTGTCACCCATCAGTGACCATCTCCCGTCACACCATCACCTATCAGTGAACGGCACCTGCCACCCATCGCACAACCCATCAGTGACCGTTATCTGCCACCCATCTGTCACCTGTCGCACAGCTACCCGCTACACAGCCATGTCCAAAAGAGTATATACCAGTGAGGAGGGGTTCCAGATCCTCTCCATGACTGATGAGAGCACCGGGGAGTTCTCATCAGATTCCAATTCTGATTCCGAATCAAATTCGGAATTTGAACCGATCGAATACAGTAACGATTCGGATGAAGAATGGGTCCCTCCTAAAAGGCCACGGCACTCTGGAAGCCAGCAACCAGGATTATATTCCCAGGCCCAGTACCAGCGCTGCCACCAGCAATAGGCCCCGGGAACAAAGGCCCAGTACCAGCGCTGCCGCCAGCAATAGGCCCCAGGAACAAAGGCCCAGTACCAGTGCTGCCGCCAGTGAAAGGCCCCGCGAACAAATGCCCAGGGCCAGTACCGGTGCCAGTACCCCAACTACTGGAGTGTCACGTCCCCCAAGAGCCAGGGCTACATACATGCCAGATGGTCTTGCCAACCCAACATGGCTGCCTTCTGACTCGGGATCACCAATTATTCTCCCTTTCACAGCACAGCCAGGTGTGCAGGCCAACACACAAAATTTCAAAGAGATTGATTATTTTAAACTTTTTTTGCCTGACACTATTCTGCAGTTCATTGTGGACCAGACAAACTTATATGCCCAGCAGTATATTGCCAACAACCCCGAATCATCTTATGCCTGTCCATTTGAGTGGAGAGATTTGAATTTGGAGGAGTTAAAATTGTTTATGGGCCTCACCATAAACATGGGACTTACAAAAAAAAATCAAGGACATGCTTATTGGTCCATCAAACCCATCTACCACATGCCCATGTATTCTTACGTAATGCCCAGGACCCGATATGAGATGATAATGAGATTCTTTCATTTTAATGACAACACCCAGTGCCCTCCCCGCAATCATCCAGATTCCGATAAGCTGTATAAACTTTGCCCACTGATACATTTCCTTTCCAATCGATTTGCAGAACTCTATGTCCCCGAGAAACATATATGTGTGGATGAGTCCCTGGTACCCTTTTCAGGCTGGCTAGGAATAAAACAATATATTCCTAGCAAAAAGGTCAAATATGGAGTAAAATTTTAAAAACTATGTGAGAGAGCCACGGGATATCTTTATGCGTTCCGCATATATGAAGGAAGAGATTCCCAGCTCCAGCCCCCTGAGTGCCCGGCCTACATGGGCACAGCTGGAAAAATTGTATGGGACCTGGCTTACCCACTTCTAAAAAAAGGATATCATATATACCATGACAACTTTTATACCAGCCTGCCCCTTTTCAGACACTTGTACCTCGGAAAAACCCTGGCCTGCGGAACCTCCAGGAAAAATAGGAAGGGCTTCCCACAATCAATTGTGAACAAAAAGCTGCGAAGGGAAAGAGCAACACTGAGGTGCGTTGAAGTGCTGGCCTTGAAGTGGAAGGATAACAGGGACGTGCACATGATGTCCACCATTCATGATGACACTTCAGTTGTAGTTCAGCGAAGATGACGAGGTCCCATTGAAAAGCCGACATGTGTCCAGGACTATATTCTCTACATGGGGGGGGGGGGGGTGGATTTCAATGACCAAATGATTCAGCCCTATTTGTCCATTAGGAGGTCCCAATTCTGGTACAAGAAGGTAGCAATTTATCTCATCCATTTGGCCATTTATAATTCCTACATAATCTACACCAAATCCACAGACAACCCAGCCCCCTTCCTACTATTCTCAGAAGAATTAGTCACGTCCCTCATCTATCAACAAAGAACCCCCCCCCCCCCAGAAAAACTTCGCTCTGATGCTGTTAGCAGACTTCATGAACGGCGCTTCCCGTACAGCATCCCACCATCTGAAGCAGGCCGAAGACGCCTAAAATATTAGCCCCTATTTTTAACCATTTCCCCCCCATTTTCATGATCTGTGCTGACCATTTTCCATGCTTCCCCAAATAACCATGCCACTGCCTTCCACGTGAACTGATCCTGGCATGCTTTTTGACTATGCCTCTGCCTACTGTTTGGACTGCTTCCACGTAAACTGACCCTGGCCTGTTTTGTTACTATGCCGCTGCCTACCGTTTGGACTGCTTCCACGTGAACTGACCCTGGCCTGTTTTGTGATTATGCCTCTGCCTACCGTTTGGACTGCTTCCACGTGAACTGACCCTGGCCTGTTTTGTGACTATGCTTCTGCCTACCGATTGGACTGCTTGCACGTGAACTGACCCTGGCCTGTTTTATGGACTATGCTTTTGCCTACCGCTTGGACTGATCTGTTGCCCTGCTTCTGTAGTACACAGGGGTCTCACATATGTGAGGGGCTCCAGAATAGTTTTTCCGGATGTAGAAAACTATTTTTTTGTTTTCTCCGGGTTTAATTTCCGGATTAGGGTCTGGAGTCCGGAGGCTTCATAGAGATTTGGGTGGGTCGAAGCCTCTACCCCTGTGCCCCTGTGCACAGGTCTTACCCGATTGCCGCCCTCAGCCTGCTGCTGACTTACTGCCATCATGCCTTTGCCTGCCGAATGAATGGACCACACCACTGCCTACTACCTGGACTATGCAAATAATTAGCTGTAGCAAGAGGCAGTATGTTTATGAAGGGCTGGAGAGCAGTACAATAATGAGTGTCTGCAGGTAACGGTGAGCCAGGACCAATAAAATGGCTGTGCTGGCTGTCTCTGCCTGGACAATTTCTATGGACAAATGCTTTGGCTGTGCTGACAATATCCTTGTGCTGACCATAGACAACATTCCTGCCTGCTGCCTGGATAATTACTATTTCTGTCGCTAAGCACATCCCCGACTGCTGCCTGGACCAGTGCTCTCTTCTGTGGACACTACTAAAAGCACAGGTAATACTTTTTTTTTACCCTTTCCGCAATAGAATTTATTTTGGATTGTAATTCTTGGTATGTACATGCTATGTGTTAAAAATATGAAGGGCCTTCAAAAATGATAGGTTGCCAGGAAATTATATATGTAATTTATGCTCGTAGATCGCCTGATGGTGCTACTTCAATGTTGGGCCTTTGTATGTGGCCAGGCTGTGTAAAAGTCCCACACATGTGGTATCCCCATACTCAGGAGGAGTAGCAGAATGTATTTTGGGGTGTAATTTTTGCTATGTATTTGCTATGTGTTGGAAATATCTTATAAATGGACAACTTTGTGTAAATAAAATGCGTTTTCATTTTTTTTCCACATTTTCCAATAACCGTTCAAGAGACTCATTATGCCTCATAGATTATATGTTGGGGTGTTAGCTTTCCAAAATGTGGTCATTTTGTGGGCAATTCCATTGTCCTGGTGCTCCAGGGCCTTCAAAAATGTAATAGGTGGTTGAGAAATGAGATGTGCAATTTATGCTCGTAGATTGCCTGATGGTGCTACTTCAATGATGGGCCTTTGTATGTGGCCAGGCTGTGTAAAAGTTCCACACATGTGGTATCCCCATACTCAAGAGGAGTAGCAGAATGTATTTTGTGGTGTAATTTGTTGCATGCATATGCTCTGTGAGAGAAATAACCAGTTTTGTAAAAAATAAAAAAAAATCTTAATTTTGCAAAGAATTGTGGGAAAAAAATACAACTTAAAAACACTCACCATGCTACTTACTTAATACCTTGGAATGTCCATGTAGCGATACCCCCAGTTAAGAGGGCTGCTGTATGATTTTTGGGCCCTGTAGTGCACCGGTGTCAACCCCTGGCAATCGGCTCTAACCTCCCTTGGCACAGTTAGTTGGGGATGATAGGATCGTGCGGCCTGTAACTCACAGCGGCACAATCCTATGACAAGAACACACAGCAAGGCTCTAAAACTTCCTTTACCTATTTCTTTTGTAAAGTAAAGAACACAGACACCAATATGCTTATCCCTTGTCTGTTTACTTAGAATAGTGGGTAAGCAGTAAAACAGGTGAGTACACGTCATCATAAGCAGAGCCCTGCAATAAACAGTGTTAACAAGCAAACAGGTATTCAACGTTATGCAACTCTAACAGTCCCCTTTGCGGCTACTTCCCCTCGTGGGCAATATGGCGCCCAGGAATGTCTATGCTACCCAGTCAGGCCTGACTGATTTAAAGTGGAAGTCCTGTAGGGAAATCTTCGCTAGCATCGGTGGTGCACTTGAAGAACAGAATTTGTAATCCACCAAGGTAACAAAAGTACTGTGTCTATTTATGAGCAGGTGCTCTCTCACCCAACCGGACCAGTCCGCATCCGTTTCTTCCGCTACGGTGCCTAAACACACCGATCCCTCGACATCCGGGTCTTCGGTCCTCCTGGCAAAGGTGCAGGACAAAGGAGAGACGTCCCTCAGGTTACTCAGTGCGCGCGGAAGGTTCTTTGGAGAAAACGGCCAGGCTTCTGGCCTAAAGTCACAGGAGTTCAGACAGCAGTTCAGCTTGCTGGGCGGGCGGTGTCCAAAGAGAAAAAACTGGGCCCCGCCTCTCCCTTATAAAGTATACCCCAGCAGTCCAAAGTGTACTGGGAAAAGTAGTCTCTGAGGAATTTAAAGAGCAATACCCCGCTACATCTACTTTCTAAAAAGGGGTCATTTGGGGGGTATTTGTACTTTTATGACTTGTTAGTATCTCAAGAAATTAGATAGGCAGTCAGTACTTCAGGTGTGATCAGAGTGATCAATTTTCAGGGATTGGCACCATAGTTAGTAGACTCTATAACTTTCACAAAGACCAAATAATATACACTAATTTGGGTTATTTTTACCAAAGATATGTAGCAGTATAAATTTTGGCCAAAATTTATGAAGAAAAATTACTATTTTGCTAGCTTTTATGACAGAAACAAAGAAAAAGGCAAATTTTCTCCAAATTTACGGTATTTTTTTATTTATAACACAAAAAATAAAAAACCCACTAGTGATTAAATACCACCAAAAGAAAGCTCTATGTATGTGACAAAAAGGACGCAAATTTTATTTGGGTACAGTGTTGCATGACTGAGTACAGTAATTGTCATTCAAAGTGTGAGAGCACTGAAAGCTGAAAATTGGTCTGGGTAAGAAGGGGGTTTAAGTGCACAGTATTGAAGTGGTTAAAGTTAACTGTAGTTAGTCAGGTTGGAAAAAGACACTAGTCCATTTAGTTTACACACAAATAGAAAACCTCCATCTACACCATCCTATACCTTCTATTCCCACAGTTTATCCATCCTCTATATCCCTGGTGTTATTACCTCTAAAAAATAGTATTCAGTTATAACTTGTGAATTTAAAAATGCATTTAGCTCTTTTTAAAACAATCTACTGAGCTGACTAGAACTTGTTCTTGAGGAAGTCTATTCCACATTTTCACAGCCATATTGTGAAGAAGCTTTTCTGTATGTGAAGATTAAATCTTTTTTTCTCCAGATGTAAAGAGTGACTCTGTGTCCTCTGTAATGACCTGAAAGTAAATAACTTTACAACAAGTTCACTGCATGGACCACTTACAGTATGTATGATAATTTCACCCCTTAATTGCAGAGAGAGAGAGAATAAATTCAGATGAGCTAATCTTTCCTCATAGCTGAGGCCCTCCATGCCTCTTATCACTTAGGTTGCCCTTTTCTGAATTTTCTCCAGTTCTCTAAAATCTTTCTGCGAACTGGTGCCCAAACTGGAACTGCAAATTCCAAATGAGCACTTACCAGTGATTTGTACAGGGGCAACATTATGTCTCTCTCTTTCTCTGTAGTCTATACCTCTTTTAATACAAGAAAGTATTTTGCTAGAAACTGCAGCCTGGCATTGCATGCTATTATTATGTCTATGATCTACCAGAACACCCAGATCCTTCTCCACCATTGACTCCCCCAGCTGTTCTCCTCCTAGTATGTATGATGCATGTATTATGTATATTTTTAGCCCCTGAGTGCATGACTTTACATTTATCAATAAAACTTAATTTCCCACATAGTTGGAGACATCCTGTAAGGATGTAATTCCACTGCATAGGCTGGTGTCATCTGTAAACACTGAAATGGTACTTTTAATCCCAGATCTATATAATTTATAAATATGTCAGAAAGTAAAGGTCCCAACACTGAATCTTGGAGTACACAACTAATAACCTGAGACCATTTAGAGTATGAATCATAAATCACTACTTACACATTAGCCGTGTGTAGGGATGCTTGGCAAAATCCAAGTATACTATGTGCTTACCTCCTCATAAAAATAAATCTGATTTGTTTGACAACTTCAGTCTTTTGTGAATCCATGCTGACTGTTACTTAAAATATTATTATCTGGCAGAAAATCTCCCATATTGTCTTTTATTAACCACTTAAGGACCGCTCACAGCATATATACGTCGGCAGAATGGCACGTACAGGCACAATCACGTACCTGTACTTCCCCTTTAACTGCCTGCCGTGTGGTCGCGTGCACGCTGGCGGCGGCGCGCTCGCGACCCTGCAGTCATCCCGTGAGTCGGACCGTAGGTCCCGCGGACTCGATCGCCGTGGGGATCCCCGCAATCGTTTTACGGAGGGATGGATCAGGGAGATGTTAGTGTAAACACAACATCTCCCCGCTCGCCAACTGACACTGTCCCCGATCTCCGCTCTGTGTAATCAGAGTAGAGATCGGTGACGTGTCACTCATAGCCACGCCCCCCTCAGTTAGAAACACGCCCCTAGGCACATATAACCCCTTCAGCGCCCTTAGTGGTTAACCCCTTCACTGCCAGTGTAATTTTTACAGTAACCAGTGCATTTTTATTGCACTGATCGCTGTAAAAATGCCAATGGTCCCACAAATGTGTCAAAGGTGTCTGATGTGTCCGCCATAATGTCGCAGTCACGAAAAAAATCGCTGATCGCCGCCAATACTAGTAAAAAAAAAAAAAAATTATAAAAATGCCATAAAACTATCCCCTATTTTGTAAACGCTATAATTTTTGTGCAAACCAATAAATAAACGCTGATTACGATTTTTTTTTTAACCAAAAATATGTAGAAGAATATGTATCGGCCTAAACTGAGGAAAAAAAAAGTTTTTCTATATATTTTTTGGGGATATTTATTATAGCAAAAAGTTAAAAATATTGAATTTTTTTCAAAATTGTCGCTCTATTTTTGTTTGTAGCGCAAAAAATAAAAACCGCAGAAGTGATCAAATACCACCAAAAGAAATCTCTATTTGTGAGAAAAAAGGACATCAATTTTGTTTGGGAGCCACGTCGCATGACCGCGCAATTGTCAGTTAAAGCGACGCAGTGCCGAATCGCAAAAAGGGGCCTGGTCTTTATGCTGCGTATTGGTCCGGGGCTTAAGTGGTTAAACTCTCAAGTATCTTCCCAACTATAGAAGTTAAACTAAACTGTTTGTAGTTACTTGATAAAGACTTTGATCCCTTTTTAAATATAAGCATCACATAAGCCTTACGCAATTCTAAAAATTAGAAACACTGGCTATTTGAGGCCCCCTGGGTTTAGCCATCTGGCCCAAGTGCTTTATTCACTTTTATTTTGTCTAAATGTTTCTGGACCATGTCAATTTTGAGCCATTGTGGATCATGTGGGGATATGTCAATACCATCCCCATTAATTGAGCTTCCCCATTTTCCTTTGTAAACACAGAGCTGAAGAAGGTATTTAATAAATTTGTATTTCCTGTTTCCCCAGTAATCAACTCAAATCGATCTAGTAAATGATCTACATGTTCAGACCTGACCTTTTTACTATTAATGTACTGTATATATAGAATGTTTGGGGGTTTGCAACCTGTCAGTCATTTTCAATTTTTGCAGCCTTGATTACCCTTTTACATATTCTGTTATATTCTTTGTAACATTTAAATAATGATAGGACTACCTTAATTTTCATAGTTTTTAAAGGCTCTTTTCTTATTATTTATAGCTATTAACTTTGAACGTGAGCCACATAGGTTTTATATTTAGCCTTTGAAACATATTGCCCTTGTGAATAAATTTTGCAGTGTGTTTGTATACAGTTGATTTGAAACTTTTCCATTTCTGTTCTGTGTTTTTTAGCCACTTGCCTACTCGTCTTTTTTACCATCTTCCTGACCAGGCCAATTTTCTGCTTTCAGCGCTGTCGCACTTTGAATGACAATTGCACGGACATGCAATACTGCACCCTTATGAAATTTTTATCATTTTTTTCACACAAATAGAACTTTATTTCAGTGGTATTTAGTCACCACTTTTTTGCAAAAAAAAAAAAAGACTGAACATTTTGGGCACTGATAGCGGCACTGATATGGGGCACAGATGGGCACTGATATGGGGCACTGATGGGCATTGATATAGGGCACCAATGGGCATTGATAGGCGGCACAGATGGGTACTGATGGGCAGCACTGATGGACACTAATATGCAGCACTAATAGGCACTGATAGGCAGCACTGATGGGCACTGATTGGCACTGATAAAGCTGCACTGATAATCAGGGCACATGGGGTGGGGGGGGGTCTATTTAACTTCAGGTAAATAGAAGCACATTTTTGTACATATTGAAGAAGTCTTTAAGTGCACATTAAACATTTAAAAAAATTGGAGTTGGTAGTTGTTAGCAAATTAATTTAGACCATTTTTTCTAAAATTGGAGCACTCAGAATCTGGTGTAGCTGTGTATAGTAGCCAATCAGCCTCTAACTTCAGCTTGTTTAATAAAGCTTTGACAATAACACCTGAAACCTGATTGGTTTCTATGTAGACCTGCACCAGATTTTTCATACTCCAGTTTTACTAAA
The DNA here is from genome assembly GCA_029206835.1 of Rana muscosa. NCBI lineage: Eukaryota > Metazoa > Chordata > Amphibia > Anura > Ranidae > Rana > Rana muscosa. Next base: position 418,860,179 of record CM055117.1, on the reverse strand, counting down.
TCTCCCCCATTCTGATATCTTTATTTGCATTTTTGCTCTGTCCTAATAAATTAGAAAGTATTGAAGCCATTAGATCAGCATGATAGCCAGGAAACTAGCATTTAAAAAAATGAGAGGTCAGCAGTGGCAGTCTCCATGTTTCTCAAAGTATAAGAATATTAAGAGTGGATCTATTAATAAAAGTACACACTTTGTGTGAGCTAGTAGAGCATACTGTATGTCAGCATTGAAAAAGTACCTCTGTGTTGCCATAAATTAGAAAATACCATATTTACTGCATTTTTAAATGGTATGATAAACCTCATACCAACATTTAAGACCACTAGATGCACTGTAAATTTCAGATGTCATTAGAGACTGCAGAGAGTCTATTTTCGACAATAAAGAACTTAACAGTGAGATAAGGTCAGCTAAAAGGAAAACATGTTTATACAATATGCATATATGATTGTCCCGATGCTCTTAGATAACCATAAATTATACCAAAAAAAAACAACAACGTTTTACATCATTGCAATTGGATTACAATTTTTTTCATTGTGTTGACCTTACATGTTTATCTAAAAACAATAAAATGGCTTTAGGCCCTTCTTAGGGCATTGCAAGTTATTATAAATATTTATCTGTGACTACAACACAATCCTTGTTGCTTTTTTCTATCTACAGATATACCTTATTAATTAAGTACATGAAGCGTTTAGCAGCCATTGTAAAAGCAATAATTAACACTGTTGCCTCTTACCTTTAGAAATGGGAGTAGCTTCTGTGTATCATCTAGAATACATTAGGGTTTTATAGTACTGCCCTCATCCACTTGGGACACACATTGTTAAGGGTGATGAGATGTAATACTACCCAAGATATTACAGCAGACATATCTCACTGAATCATCAAAATATCATCTATTGCTACATATTGCTTAATATTTCTAACATATTACAATAATGTGTTAAATTTTTGAAATTAGGGTTTTCCAGATTTAATGGACATATGCTCAGTTTAGTTTACAGAGATGATCTCAAAGAAGAACTCTAAAATAATAAAAACGTATCTATAATTTGTACTTGCAGAAGAGATTTGATTCTTAAATGGAAAATTTTGTGACATGCCGTTTTGTATCTTTTTATAAAACCAACATGGCTGTGAATATGAATATTAAATTATATGCTATATATACCTCAAATAATTACCTGCTTTAGGATCACTGTTAATTATTGTGTAGCGGGGTTCTACTGTTATGGACTATTGTTATGTGTGTACACCCCAAACTTCCTTCTATGTTCCAGTTACAACTTTATAGACTATTGTTTACTTATGTTCAGTAATGCGTGTGGAAGATCTGTGTACCGAGACACAGCAGTGGAAGATACGGACACGGACTGGTCCAATTGGGTGAGAAAGCACCTGCTCAGAAAATTATATAGGATCTCTAGGCCCAATAACTGTTATCCGGAGTTATCACCAGTTGTTTGCCGCTGTGTGCCGGAGAGACAGTGCATCGGAGTAACTTTAGAGATTTGTTCTTAATTCACCATGTAATCCAAACTCCTTTTACCCTGTGGATTACAGTTTATTTCTTCAAAAGTGCACCACCGTTTGCTAGCGAAGATTTTCCCCTACAGAACTTCTACACAGTACAGTCAGGCCTGACTTAGCGTAGACATTTCTGGGCGCCATTGGAGGATAGCTGCAGCGGGGACTGTTAGTGTTATGCATAGTACTGTATACCTATCTGTTTGTTGAGATACTCTTTTATTGCAGGGCTCTGCACATGATATGTACACTGTTGATTACATGCTTACCCAACAATCTGAGTAAAAGTGCAAGGGTTAAGTATACTGGTGTTTGTGTCATTTACTTTGCAGAAGAGACGGTTAAGGATAGCTATACTCTATTGCTGTGTGTTTTATTATAGGATTGTGTCTCCGTGAGTTGCAGGCCAAACAGTCCTATCATCCCCTACTAACTGTGCCAAGGGAGGTTAGGGCTAATTACCTGGGGTTGACAGCGGTGCATTACAAGGCCCAAAAATTATACCAGCAGCCCTCTTAGCTGGGGGTATCGCTACACGTGGGGGCTCGAGTTCGGGATTCCTGCACGCTGCAATCAAGCCTGCCAGAAGCACCGGCATGGACCCGCTAGTAGTGACACGGCGCCAACCCAACCATGGCGGTAGTTATTGAGCTCCTGGGAGAAAACTGTCCGGAAGAGAAGGTAAAGCGGCTCATACTGTCGCTGTCTCCAAGCCAGAAGGCATGGGTGATGGATTTAAAGCCAGATCCAGAGACCTACGCATTAGTGGAATGGAGAAACGGGATACCAGAAGACTTTAGAGGTCAGAACATACAGGCCATAGATAACCGGATATACTGCTTGGCGCATACAGAGGTCGTGAAGGGGGGAACCTCTACAAACCCCCCTGTCATCACCCCCGCCATTGTCTCCACCACTATCTCCTAAAGCAGAAAAGTCTCAGGAGACGATAACCTCGGGGACACCCCTGGCCGCTATAGGGCCTGAACTGTTGAATGCTCTGGGAGACTTTGTCACAAAGTGCCAGAAGAGTAATACGGTAACATGTGGAAGCCGGGTATCGGAAGCTTAGGATTTTCTCTGGGAAACAACCAGTCCCCCTCGGAGAAGAAGACTTTGACACCTGGATTGAGCAAGCGATGCAGGCTGTAGAGGAATGGGAAGGACCAGAAAGCCAGAAGAAGCAGCGCATAAGCGAAAGCTTGAAGGGTGCTGCTGCTGAAGCTGTAATGAATCTTAGGTTTAGCAATGCTGCTTGTACTGCTTATGATTATCTGGCTATGTTACATGAAGAATTTGGCCAGCTGGAAAAGGTGGCTGAACTAGTATACCAGCTTGAGCATACCCTTCAACAGCCGGGAGAGAGACTGTCTGAATACGTCCGGAGGTTAAATAAGATGCTCTGCCAAATTGTTCTTAAAAAGGGGACGCTGCCACAAGTCATAGACGCAACTAGGATGAAGCAGATCCTGAGGGGAGCATTGCGTTCAGATCCAGTCTGGCTCCACTTGAAGACCTCTGAAGGGATGAAGAAGCTCTGTTGAAGGACCAACAGGCGGTCGAGAAAACCACACCCCCCCTCAGTGGGAGTCAGATCAGCCATAGCCACTGAACGGGATTCGGAAGTGGAGATCTTAAAGTCTCAGATGAGTCAAGTGCTGGATCTTTGGACCTCTCTAATGGCCAAGAACTCAGGAGTCAATGAAAAAGAGGAAAGCAGGAAAGAACCGTACCAGAGCGCCTCAACACCAACCTCCCCAAGAAAGAGAGGATAAACTGTCTGCTTCAACTGTGGAGGAGTTGGCCACTTTGGGCGAGTGTGTCCCAGTCCAAGGAAGAACTGAGGCCCCTATCATCAGCCGGCGGAAAACTTCAGTGGGCCTCGGTGAAGGAGTCAGCCGGGTGCCCACAATTTGCAGAAAGCTCCACTAAAATCCTAAAGTCAGAATAGATGAGGGAGAAGGGAAACAATGCCCCTCCCAAAATACTCAACACCACTTGTTGGGAGTTAAAACCACAAAACCTGCAAGAAATCAATGCATACCAGGCCCAACAGGGATTAAGATCAGAAAAAGGTGGAAAAAGAAGAAAACCCCGAAGGGAAAGTCTGTGAGTCCAAAGAAAGAGACCTCCCCGAGGAGTTTTCCAGCCAAGTTGGTGGGACCCTCCCCTGTGGTCCCCATTCAAGTGGAGGGAGTCTACACGAGGGCCATCCTGGACACAGGGGCCCAAGTAACCCTTCTATACCGAGACTTTTATCAAAGACACCTGAGTTATTTGCCCCTGCAGAAACTGGAAGACCTGGAAATATGGGGAATTGGCACCCAAAGCTTTCCCTACGACGGTTATATTTCCATCAGACTTGCCTTCGCCCCCTCTGTAGCAGGAAAGACAGAGGTCTTTGACACCCTGGCAGTAGTTTGCCCTCGCCCACCAGGAGCCAACAAGAGTTCCCTGATTATAGGGACCAATACTGACCTGGTCAGGAGAATACTGGCTCCCCTAGCACAGGAGCAGGGTACTTCAGCAGCCAGGATCCACCCAATGTTACAGTTAGTCTACCGGTGATTGGTCCTGGAACAAAAGGCCCCGGAAGAGGGGGTAGGGAAAGTATGGAGACTGTCCAAGAAGGAGAGAGTGTTGCAACCTGGTGAAATGACCTGTCTGAAGGCTACTGTGAAACTCTCGTGGGAGCAACCTGGCCCCTTTGTGATTCTGGAACCAGACCCCTTAGACGACCACCCAGGATTGGAAGTGATCCCCGAGGTGGTCCTGCTGAGGGCGTTGAAGAAGGCGAATGGCCGGATACCAGTGAGCATCAGGAATATCAATGGCTCACCTGTGACGATTCCCGCCCGGATGTTGCTGGGAAAAGTAAACCCTGCTACCCCAGTGGCCCTGTCTGACCTAGAGAAGGTGGAGGGAGGAGAACCAATGCTGGAGAAATTCTTAATGGAGAACACGGCCCTACCACCGGTGTGGAAAGAGAGAGCCAGGGCCCAGTTGACCAGATGGAGGAAGATCTTCTCAAAAGACGAATTTGACATAGGGTGTGCGAGGAGTGCCACCGACAAGATCCGTCTGCAAGAAGACAAGCCTTTCCGGGAAAGGGTCCCGCGAGTCCCACTGGCTGATCTGGAGGACTTACGCGAGCAACTGGCAGAGCTCAAGAGAACTGGGGTTATTCGAGAGTCCAAAAGCCCCTATGCCTCCCCTATTGTAGTAGTCAGGAAGAAGAACGGGTCACTGAGACTCTGTATAGACTACAGGACTCTCAATAGGAGGACCATACCTGACCAGTACACCACCCCTAGGATAGAGGATGCCCTACAGAGTCTGTCTGGAGCCAAGTCGCTCAGCGTCATGGACCTGAAGAGTGGGTATTACCAAATCCCAATGCATCCAGATGATAGGGAAAAGATGGCGTTCATCACCCCAGTGGGATTCTACGAGTTTAACCTGATTCCTCAAGGTCTGTCGGGGGCTCCTGCCACTTTCCAGCGACTGATGGAGAAGACAGTGAGGGACATGAATCTCATTGAAGTCCTGGTGTACCTAGATGACATCATTGTTTTTGGGAAGACTCTGGAGGAACACGAGGAAAAGCTGGAGAAAGTCCTGAAGAGACTCAGTGATGAGGGACTTAAGCTCTCAAGGGAGAAGTGTCAGTTCTACCAATCCTCAGTCCATTACCTGGGAGACATAGTGTCTGAAGAGGGAGTATCTACAGACCCTGACAAACCTGGAGGCAGTTACCTCCTGGCCCCGACCAACTACAGTGACTGAGCTCAGATCCTTCTTGGGGTTCTGCTCTTACTACCGCAGGTTTGTGGAAGGATTTGCGAGAATTGCCAAACCTCTGAATGAGTTACTGAAGACAGAAGGAGAGGAAGATGACTCTGGCCCCAGGAAGCCAGGAGAGTCCATGGAAGACCAGTGGACGGAGAAGGCCTTCACAATGTTGAAGAAAAGTCTGACCACTGCTCCTGTCTTGGCCTATGCAGACACCAAGAAACCCTATGAATTGTGCGTGGATGCCAGTCATGATGGTCTGGGAGGTGTGCTGTACAGGGATGAGCCGAACACCCCCCTGTTCGGTTCGCACCAGAACCTGCGAACAGACAAAATGTTCGTGTGAACTTTAGAACCCTATTAAATACAATGGACTCGAACGTTCGAAATCTAAAGTGTTAATTATAAAGGCTAATATGCAAGTTATTGTCCTAAAAAGTGTTTGGGGACCTGGGTCCTGCCCCAGGGGACATGTATCAATGCAAAAAAAAGTTTTAAAAACGGCTGTTTTTTCGGGAGCAGTGATTTTAATAATGCTTAAAATGAAAAAATAAAAGTGAAATATTCCTTTAAATTTCGTACCTGGGGGGTGTGTATGATATGCATGTAAAGTTGCGCATGTTTCCCGTGCTTAGAACTGTCCCTGCAAAAAATTTCATTTTTGAAAGAAAAAAAGTCATTTAAAACTCACTCGCGGCTATTAATGAATTGTCGGCTCCCGGCAATACATTCAAAAGTCATTGATAAAAAAAAAAAAAAAGCGTGGGGGTTCCCCAGAATTCAATTACCAGGCCCTTCAGGTCTGGAATGGATATTAAGGGGAACCCCGCCGCAAATTTAAAAAAAAATTGACGTGGGGTTCCCCCAAATATCCATTCCAGGCCCTTCAGATCTGGCATGGATTTTAAGGGGAACTCCACCCCAAATTAAAAAAAAAAATGGCGTGGAGTCCCCCTAAAAATCCATACCAGACCCCTTATCCGAGCACGCAACCTGGCCGGCCGCAGGGGAAGAGGGGGGGGACGAGAGAGCGGCCCCCCCTCCCTCCTGAACCGTACCAGGCCACATGCCCTCAACATGGGGAGGATGTCCCCATGTTGATGGGGACAAGGGCCTCATCCCCATAACCCTTGCCCGGTGGTTGTGGGGGTCTGCGGGCGGGGGGCTTATCGAAATCTGGAAGACCCCTTTAACAAAGGGGACCCCCAGATCCCGGCCCCCCTATGTGAATTGGTAAGGGGTACATTGTACCCCTACCATTTCACAAAGAAAGCGTAAAAAAATGTTTAAAAAAAACACACAAACACCTTGAAAAAGTCCTTTATTTAAAAAAAAACAAAAAAAAAACATTCCAGCGGTGAAATCCAGTGTCCCGCGGCGATCCCAATGTCCAGCGCTGTCCTTCATTGGTTGTGCCTGAGCGGACCTAAAGGGGAACTCCCTCTCAGTGTTTTAAATGTATAGACCCGCCCCTTCTAAAGTTCCCCATCAGGTCCGCTCAGCGGACCAGATGCGGAACATGAGAAGGGGCGGGTCTATACATGTATTACCAAAGTGAGAGCAGTTCCCCATCAGGTCCGCCCCCTCGGTATGTCAGACCCGCCTACGTCATTGGCTTGAGCGGGGAACTTCCTTCACTATGTAAATTTAAATTACACAGTGAAGGAAGTTCCCCGCTCAAGCCAATGACGTAGGCGGGTCCGACTTACCGAGGGGGCGGACCTGTTGGGGAACTGCTCTCACTTTGGTAATACATGTATAGACCCGCCCCTTCTCATGTTCCGCATCTGGTCCGCTGAGCGGACCTGATGGGGAACTTTAGAAGGGGCGGGTCTATACATTTAAAATACTGAGAGGGAGTTCCCCATCAGGTCCGCTCAGGCACAACCAATGAAGGACAGCGCTGGACATCGGGATCGCCGCGGGACACTGGATTTCACCGCTGGAATGTTTTTTTTTGTTTTTTTTTTAAATAAAGGACTTTTTCAAGGTGTTTGTGTGTTTTTTAAAACATTTTTTTACGCTTTCTTCGTGAAATGGTAGGGGTACAATGTACCCCTTACCAATTCACATAGGGGGGGGGCGGGATCTGGGGGTCCCCTTTGTTAAAGGGGTCTTCCAGATTCCGATAAGCCCCCCGCCCGCAGACCCCCACAACCACCGGGCAAGGGTTGTGGGGATGAGGCCCTTGTCCCCATCAACATGGGGACATCCTCCCCATGTTGAGGGCATGTGGCCTGGTACGGTTCAGGAGGGAGTGGGGGGGCCGCTCTCTCGTCCCCCCCTTTACCCCTGCGGCCGGCCAGGTTGCGTGCTCGGATAAGGGGTCTGGTATGGATTTTTAGGGGGACTCCACGCCATTTTTTTTTTTATTTGGGGTGGAGTTCCCCTTAAAATCCATGCCAGATCTGAAGGGCCTGGAATGTATATTTGGGGGAACCCCACTTAAATTTTTTTTTAAATTTGCGGCGGGGTTCCCCTTAATATCCATTCCAGACCTGAAGGGCCTGGTAATTGAATTCTGGGGAACCCCCACGCTTTTTTTTTTTTATCAATGACTTTTGTATGTATTGCCGGGAGCCGACAATTCATTAATAGCCGCGAGTGAGTTTTAAATGACTTTTTTTCTTTCAAAAATGACATTTTTTGCAGGGACAGTTCTAAGCACGGGAAACATGCGCCACTTTACATGCATATCTTACACACCCCCCAGGTACGAAATTTAAAGGAATATTTCACTTTTATTTTTTCATTTTAAGCATTATTAAAATCACTGCTCCCGAAAAAACGGCCGTTTTTAAAACTTCTTTTTGCATTGATACATGTCCCCTGGGGCAGGACCCGGGTCCCCAAACACTTTTTAGGACAATAACTTGCATATAAGCCTTTATAATTAGCACTTTAGATTTCTCCCATAGATTTTTCGAACACCCCAATTTGTTCGCTGTTCGGCGAACGGGCGAACAGGCAATGTTCGAGTCGAACATGAGTTCGACTCGAACTTGAAGCTCATCCCTAGTGCTGTACCAGGAGTATGAATAACAGCTAAGACCAGTTGCCTATGTGAGTAGGAGTTTAACGCAGCAGAAAATAATTACCCCACCCACAAATTGGAATTCTTGGCCTTAAAGTGGGCTGTTGTAGACAAACTCAAAGACTATTTGTATGGAGCTAACTTTGTAGTGAAAACAGACAATAACCTACTCACTTACCTTTTCACCACAGCCAAGCTGGATGCCACCCGCCACCGTTGGTTGGCAGCCCTCTCTGGATTCAACTTTAGTTTAAAGTATAGACCTGGGACTGGAAACCGAGATGCAGATGCTTTGTCCAGAAGGTCTCATGCTCCCGCTTGTTGCACAGAAGACTGGACCCAGGTGACCCCAGAGGGAGTGCGGGCCTTGTGTCAGGGAGCACAGCTTCAAGCTAGTGGCAGATCCAGGGCAGAAGAAATTGGAGTTTCGGTGGTAGGGGTACCCAAATACTATTGTGGTGTGACCCAGATGGGCGAAGACGACTTGCCAAAATTGTCCAAGAAAGATATAAGACGGGATCAGTTGGAAAACCCATGGGGAAGATTAGCCCTGGAAGCTCTGGAAGATCAGGAACCAGACAGGCTCTTGCATGATCCCTCCAAGGAGGCCCGATTAATTTGCAAAGAATGGGACAAGCTACAGGTTCATCAAGGGGTGGTCTACCGAAGGGGCCCCTCTGATGACCTGGAAGATAAGTGGCAACTATTCTTGCCAGAAAAGCACCGAAAGACTGTCTTAGCTGCCCTACACGACAACCATGGCCACTTAGGGGCCGAACGAACCTTTCAGCTCGTAAGGAGTAGATTCTACTGGCCCTGTATGTGAGCTGAAGTGGAGGAGTACTGTCACTCATGTGCTCGCTGCATACAGAGAAAGACATTGCCACATCAAGCTGCCCCAATGGGCCACCTGCAGAGTCAAGGACCCTTGGACTTGGTATGCATTGATTTTCTTTGTCTGGAACCTGACTTGAGTGGACATGGAAATGTTCTGGTGATAACCGACCATTTCACCCGTTATGCCCAGGCCTTTCCAACCAAAGATCAGAAGGCCTCCACTGTCGCCAAAATACTAGTGGAAAAGTACTTTGTGCATTACGGGTTACCTCAATGCCTTCACTCGGATCAAGGGAGAGACTTTGAAAGCCGACTGATTCGGAAGTTACTGGACTCTTTGAGCATAAAGAAGACTCGCACCACCCCTTATCGACCCCAAGGCGATGCTCAGCCAGAAAGATTCAACAGGACTTTGTTAAACATGTTGGGGACTCTGAACAGTGAGGAAAAGCAACATTGGGGCAAGCACATAGCTGCCATAGCGCACGCCTACAATGTCACAGGGTATTCCCCTTATAGACTGATGTTCGGCAGAGAAGCAAGACTACCAGTAGACTTGGCCTTTGGCACCTCAATGGACCACACATCAGCTGCCTCACACAGGGGATATGTGGACAGACTGTGGAAGAGCTTACGGCTGGCCTATGAGAAGGCCCAATCGACTTCTGACCAGAGAGGGGCCCGGAACAAACGGAACTTCGACCTTAGGGTCCGGATCCAGGATCTGCAGCCCGGAGACAGAGTGTTGCTGAGAAACTTGGGTGTTCCAGGAAAGCACAAGCTGGCAGACAGATGGAAGTCAGAGCCCTATGTGATTTGTAGAAAGCTGCCTGGTTTACCAGTGTACCAGTTGAAGCCTGAAGGAAGAGAGGGGCCGCTGAAGACCTGGCACAGAAACCATCTGCTACCCCTTTCTGAAGCAGTCAGGATGCCTCCTACTCTGGATTCCCCGAAGCTGCCTTCAACTCCCTGTACTCCTAGACCCAATACCAGGTCTCAAGCAACTCTATCAAGGGAGGAGGAAATTTCAGATCAAAGTGAAGAGGAGTTGGAACTCACCTGGCTATGGCCGTCTTGGGCACCTGAATCCCTAGTGGTGGATCCTCCACCCTCTGATTTCCCCATAAGTGACACCTTGAATGCTGAAGCTGCTGAGTTTATCCCATCCAATGTTCAGAGTGAAGAATGGGAAGATGCACTGGAATCAGTCCCAGATGAAGACCCAAGGAACTCAATGTACCTCCCTGCACCTGAGTCGGATGCCCTTGAAGCAGCAAGTCCCACCACACCTGCCTTAATGGAAGCACCCTTAGTACCAGAGGCCATAACTCCTCGAGAACAAAGAGTGAAGAGAACTATCCGCCCTCCTCGGAAGTTGACATACACTCAGATGGGAGAATGCTCTGAGGACACCGTGACAACTGCAAGAAGGACAATACAAAAACCTGGCCCCTCCACTGTGCATTTGGTGGGGGGCAACCCCAGCTCACTCTCTGGCACAGTTAGGCAGGTCACTTCTACTAATATGACCTGTGGGCAGGGCAACCCCCATACCAAGTTTGGTGAAAGGTTCCCCTGCCAAGTTCTTTTGCTACTATAAACGGCATTGCTTGTAGATAATGCTTGTGTTATCTTTGGGGACCAAAGATTTTAAGTGGGGGGAGTGTGTAGCGGGGTATTGCCCTTTAATCCCCCAGAGACTACAGTACCCAGTGAGCAACAGGACACCCAGGGTGCATTGCCCCGCGCAAGGACTGCTGGGGTGGGTTATTTAACTGGAGGGCGGGGCTGAATTCTGTCTCTTTGAACACAGCCCGCCCAGCAAGTGGAACTCTCGATCGAGCCTGCTGAGATACAAGGCCTGAAGCCTGGGCCTTTCTCCAAAGAGCCTCCCGCTCTCACTGAGGAACCTGAGGGACGTCTTTTCCTACTGTTGCTGTATCATCGCCAGGAGGACCGAAGATCCGGAGGTCGTGAGATCTGTGTACCGAGACACAGCAGTGGAAGATACGGACACGGACTGGTCCGGTTGGGTGAGAGAGCATCTGCTCAGAGAATTATATAGGATCTCTAGGCCCAATAACTGTTATCCGGAGTTATCACCAGTTGTTTGCCTCTGCACGCCGGAGAGACAGTGCATCGGAGTAACTTTAGAGATTTGTTCTCAATTCACCAAGTTATCCAAACTCCTTTTACCCTGTGGATTACAGTTTATTTCTTCAAAAGTGCACAACTGTTTGCTAGCGAAGATTTTCCCCTACAGAACTTCTACACGGTACAGTCAGGCCTGACTTAGTGTAAACATTTCTGGGCACCATTTTGTCCACGAGGGAGGATAGCTGCAGCGGGGACCGTTAGTGTTATGCATAGTACTGTATACCTATCTGTTTGTTGAGATACTCTTTTATTGCAGGGCTCTGCACATGATATGTACACTGTTGATTACATGCTTACCCAACAATCTGAGTAAAAGTGCAAGGGTTAAGTATACTGGTGTTTGTGTCATTTACTTTGCAGAAGAGACGGTTAAGGATAGCTATACTCTATTGCTGTGTGTTTTATTATAGGATTGTGTCTCCGTGAGTTGCAGGCCACACAGTCCAAAAAAACATTGCTGCACGTTTACAGTTTGCACAAGAGCACCTGGATGTTCCACAGCAGTACTGGCAAAATATTCTGTGGACAGATAAAACCAAAGTTGAGTTGTTTGGAAGAAACACACAACACTATGTGTGGAGAAAAAGAGGCACAGCACACCAACATCAAAACCTCATCCCAACTGTGAAGTATGGTGGTGGGAGCATCATGATTTGGGGCTGCTTTACTGCGCCAGGGCCTGGACGGATTGCTATCATCGAAGGAAAAATGAGTTCCCAAGTTTATCAAGACATTTTGCAGGAGAACTGAAGGCCATCTGTCCACCAGCTGAAGCTCAACAGAAGATGGGTATTGCAACAGGACAACGACCCAAAGCATAAAAGTAAATCAACAACAGAATGGCTTAAACAGAAGAAAATACGCCTCCTGGAGTGGCCCAGTAAGAGTCCTGACCTCAACCTGATTGAGATGCTGTGGCATGACCTCAAGAAAGCGATTCACACTAGACATCCCAAGAATATTGCTGAACTGAAACAGTTCTGTAAAGAGAAATGGTCAAAAATTACTCCTGACCGCTGTGCACGTCTGATCTGCAACTACAGGAAACGTTTGGTTGAAGTTATTGCTGCCAAAGGAGGTTCAACCAGTTATTAAATCCAAGGGTTCACATACTTTTTCCACATGCACTGTGAATGTTTACATGGTGTGTTCAATAAAAACATGGTAACATTTAATTATTTGTGTGTTATTAGTTTAAGCAGACTGTCATTGTCTATTGTTGTGACTTGGATGAAGATTAGTGTTGAGCGAACCCGAACTGTAAAGTTTGGGTCCGTACCGAACTTTAGCTTTTTCTCGAACCCGAACCCGGACTTTGCCCAAAAGTCTGGGTTCGGGTTTGGGTTCGGCAATCTAATTACGCATTTAGAAATGCTTCAGGGGCCAGCCAATCACCTTTTGATTAGCTGGTGTGCCCTTAGAGGCCATCATAGCCATGCCTACTAATGGCATGGCTGTGATTGGTCAGTGCAACATGTGACCCAGCTTCTATATAAGCTAGAGGCACACAGCACACACGTCACTCTGCTTCAGAATAGATAGGGAGAGGATCTAGTCTGCTGCTGCTGCTTTTAGTGAGAGATAGAAAAATACATGAGGTAGTCCTGATTCTGCAATCTGAGGGAAAAGATAGAGAGATAGTGTAGTGTAGGGCCAGGTTCCTGTGTTGGTGCTTTCAGGGAGAGAGAATATTATATAGGAGTCCAGATTCAGAGATTAAAATCAGCGATCTGCATAGTTTTACCTGTTTGTGTTGCAGTGCAGTCTTTTTACACTGCCATGAGCCCAGTGTCAGAGAAAATCTAACTTTTAGGGGAAAAAAAAAGGCACTTTATTGTGCTCTTTTCCAAAAGACCCATAGGGCAAAAAAATAAATAAATTTGCATTTTATTTTGCTCGTGCAAAAAAAGACCCGTTTAGGGCAAAAAATAAAAAATAAAAATTTGCACTTTAATGTACGCTTGCAAAAAGAGCCATTCAGGGCCACAAAAAATAGTTTGCAGTGTGTTATACATATGTGGAGGTGTGTGAAATAAACAATTTCTATATAGTTTTCTCCTACTGTGCTATACTAAAAAAACAACATTTTTTTTGAATAGCATTTTCTGCAGTTCTGTAGCTGTGCGATTCAGCGGTTACGTACTGTGGGTGTGTTCTGCTCTTCCAAAAAACGCCTTTTAGGGGCACAAAAAATAGTTTGCAGTGTGTTATACATATTTGGAGGTGTGTGAAATAAACAATTTCTAAATAGTTTTCTTCTACTGTGCTATACTAAAAAAACAACATTTTTTTTTAATAGCATTTTCTGCAGTTCTGTAGCTGTGCGATTCAGCGGTTACGTACTGTGGGTGTGTTCTGCTCTTCGAAAAAATGCCTTTTAGGGGCACAAAAAATAGTTTGCAGTGTGTTATACATATTTGGAGGTGTGTGAAATAAACAATTTCTAAATAGTTTTCTTCTACTGTGCTATACTAAAAAAACTAATTTTTTTTTGAATAGCATTTTCTGCAGTTCTGTAGCTGTGCGATTCAGTGGTTACGTACTGTGGGTGTGTTCTGCTCTTCGAAAAAACGCCTTTTAGGGGCACAAAAAATAGTTTGCAGTGTGTTATACATATTTGGAGGTGGGTGAAATAAACAATTTCTAAATAGTTTTCTTCTACTGTGCTATACTAAAAAAACAACATTTTTTTTGAATAGCATTTTCTGCAGTTCTGTAGCTGTGCGATTCAGCGGTTACGTACTGTGGGTGTGTTCTGCTCTTCCAAAAACACCCATTTAGGGCAACATCCTAAATTCGGAAAATATGAGGAGAAGGTCAAAGGGACGTTGTGGCCCCGGTCGTGGTGCTGCTGGTGGAGCTCCTGTTGCAGGGAGAGGACGTGGTGGATCTGTGCCAGATACACGCACAAGTGAAACACCTTCCTCAGGTGCGAGTAGGTGACCGAGCCTGCGGCGGTATTTTGTCGCGCCTAATGAGGCTGTACGAATGTTTAGGCCAGGACAAGTACAGGCGATAGTAGATTGGGTTGCTGACAGTGCCTCGGGTTCCTTCACATTGTCTCCCACCCACTCTTCTGATGAAAGATCAGAGTTGGCACCTGAAACCCATGTCCATCAGTCTTTCACCTCACCCCCTTGCAAATCAGCCAAGCAGTCTGAGCCCCAAATCATGCAGCAGTCTCTTCTGCTTTTCGATGACTCTGTTAGCAGGGTTTCCCAGGGCCATCCACCTAGCCCTGCCCCAGAAGTGGAAGAGATTGAGTGCACCAATGCCCAACCACTTATGTTTCATGATGAGTACATGGGAGGACCATCGCAGTACGTCTCGGATGATGACGAAACACAGGTGCCAACTGCTGCTGCTTTCGCAATTGTGCAGACAGACAAGGAGGGCAGGGGTGAAGACTGGGTGGAAGATGATGTGGAGGACGATGAGGTCCTCGACCCCACATGGAATGAACGTTATGCAGGTGACCAGTGTAGTTTGGAGCAGAGGCGGTGGTCGCACAGAGCCACCAGCACAGCAGAAGAGGGAGCAGGGTGCAAAAGCGGAGCGTCCGTCTGCTAGACAGTATGTCTGCTACTGCCCAACGCAGCAAGGGACCGAGCACACCAAAGCCAGGTCCAAGGAGTTCCCTAGCGTGGCAGTTCTTCACACAATGTGCTGATGACAAGACATGAGTGGTTTGCAGGCTGTGCAATCAGAGGCTGAAGCGAGGCATAAACGTTCTCAACCTGAGCACAACCTGCATGACCAGGCATCTAAGTGCAAAGCACGAGCTATTGAGTTTTTTGAGTTTTTTGAGTAGACACCTCAAAAACCAAGAAAGGTCTCTGGCTCCTCCTGCTTCCTCTTCTGCTGCAGTCTCGGCCTCTTCATCCACCTCTGTAGTGACAGTGGCACCTGCCACCCCGCAAACAGAGGATCTGCCAGCAACACTACCACCTGGGTCACCGACCATCTCCACAATGTCCCATGGAAGCGTTCAGCTCTCTATCTCCCAAACATTGGAGCGGAAGAGGAAGTACCCCCCTAGCCACCCGCGATCCCTGGCCCTGAATGCCAGCATTTCAAAACTCCTGGCCTTTGAAATGCTGTCATTCCGTATGGTGGAGACGCAGAGTTTTAAAAGCCTGATGGCATTGGCTGTCCCACAGTACGTCGTGCCCAGCCGCCACTATTTTTCCAGGCGAGCCATCCCTTCCCTGCACAACCAAGTGGGGGACAAAATCAGGTGTGCACTGCGCAACGCCATCTGTGGCAAGGTCCACCTAACTACGGATGCGTGGACCAGTAAGCACGGTCAGGGACGTTATATCTCCCTAACAGCACACTGGGTAAATGCAGTGGCGGCTGGGCCTGAGGCAGATAGCAGTTTGGCGCATGTCCTTCCACCACCGAGGATTGCAGGGCGCTTCAGTTTGCCTCCTGTTGCTAACTCCTCCTACTCCGCTTCCTCATCCTCTACCGCCTCCTCATCTGGTCAGCGTAACACCTTCACCACCAACTTCAGCACAGCCAGGGGTAAACAACAGCAGGCAGTTTTAAAACTTTCCTGTTTGGGGGAAAATCCCCACACCGCGCAGGAGTTGTGGAGGGACATGGAACAACAGACCAATGAGTGGTTGCTGTCAGTGAGCCTCAAGCCCGGCCTGGTGGTGTGCGATAATGAGCGAAATCTCGTAGCAGCTCTGGGCCTAGCTGGTTTGACGCACATCCCTTGCCTGGCGCATGTGCTGAACTTGGTGGTCCAGAGGTTCCTTAAAAATTACCCCAATATGCCAGAGCTGCTGCAGAAAGTGCGGGCTGTGTGTGCGCACTTTCGGCGTTCTCACCCTGCTGCTGCTCGCCTGTCAGCGCTGCAGCGTAACTTCGGCCTTCCCGCTCACCGCCTCATATGTGACGTGCCCACAAGGTGGAACTCCACCTTGCACATGCTGGCCAGACTGTGCGAGCAGCAGCAGGCGATAGTGAAGTTTCAGCTGCAGCAATCACACGTGAGTCGTTCTGCGGAACAGCACCACTTCACCACCAATAACTGGGCCTCCATGCGAGACCTGTGTGCCTTGTTACGCTGTTTCAAGTACTCCACCAACATGTCCAGTGCCAATGACGCCGTTCTTAGCGTTACTATCCCAGTTCTATGCCTCCTTGAAAAAACGCTTCGGGCGATG
Organism: Rana muscosa; assembly: GCA_029206835.1. Taxonomy (NCBI): domain Eukaryota; kingdom Metazoa; phylum Chordata; class Amphibia; order Anura; family Ranidae; genus Rana; species Rana muscosa. The sequence goes on along the minus strand of CM055117.1, from coordinate 418,843,649 downwards.
ATGGAAGAGGATGTGGCACAGGAGGAAAAGGAGGAGGAGGAGGAAGCGGGATCATTTCAAAGGCTTTCAGGGCAGTCTTTCACAAGTGGCAACGAGGGTGGGTTCCTGCACCAACAAACGGCAGGTACACAATTGTCCGGCAGAAAGGGCACAGTTCTGGAGGATGACGAGGTGGAGGAGGAGATGGAGGAGGAGAAGGAGGAGGAGGAGGAGCCATTTTCACAGCAGGGTGGCACCCAGACCAGCTCGTGGCCATCACTGGTGCGTGGCTGGGGGGATACAGAGGACACAGACGATACACCTCCCACAGAGGACAGCTTTTCTTTGCCTCTGGGCAGCCTGGCACACATGAGCGATTACATGCTGCAGTGTTTCCGCAATGACCGCCGAGTTGCCCACATTTTAACTGGTGCTGATTACTGGGTGGCCACCCTGCTGGATCCCCGTTACAAGGACAACGTACCGTCCTTAATTCCCTCACTGGAGCGGGATCGTAAGATGCGCGAGTACAAGCGCACGCTGGTAGACGCGCTGCTGGTGGCATTCCCACCTGACAGCGGGCGTACGGTGGAAGCACAAGGCGAAGGCAGAGGAGGAGGAAGAGGTCGCCAATGCAGCCGGGGCACCGGCAGCACCTCAGAAGGCAGGGTTAGCATGGCTGAAATGTGGAAAAGCTTTGTCAGCACGCCACAACAACCAGCACCACCAGCTGAGATGGAACGTCTTAGCAGGAGGCAGCATTTCACCAACATGGTTGAGCAGTATGTGTCCACAGGCCTACACGTACTGGATGATGGGTCTGCCCCCTTTAACTTCTGGGTCTCCAAATTGGGCACATGGCCTGAGCTTGCCCTTTATGCCTTGGAGGTGCTGGCCTGCCCTGCAGCCAGTGTATTATCTGAACGTGTATTTAGCACGGCAGGGGGCGTTATCACAGACAAGCGCAGCCGCCTGTCCAGAGCCAATGTGGACAAGCTCACGTTCATTAAAATGAACCAGGCATGGATCCCACAGGACTTGTCCGTACCTTGTGCAGAATAGACATGTATACCGGTGTTGTGACAAAAACTGTCAGGCCATCGGATTGTGTCCAGCCCATACTGTGAAGGCGCAGCGCTTGCGCAGTACAGAGGACAAGGAGATTCACAAAATCTTCGAAGATGAACGGCGCCTGCGCTGTGAGTGCAGGTTCAAGCCCCACCATCCAAGTGGACATACGGTAGCACATAGTAACAGGGCCCCTCACGGGCTCGGTTCGATCGCCACACTTCGGGCACGGCCTCACTTGGCTCGGCTTGAACCACGGATGGTGTGGCCTTCACCTGAACTCACCACGCAGGCGCTGTTCGTCTTGGGAGATTTTAGAAATCCCCTTGTCCTACATACTGAGCAAGCGCAGTACAGGGTGGACACTATTTGACAGGCGACAGAATTCGACACATCACCGGCCTTACCCAGCCATTGTTGTATTTTTGAACCAGTGTTGGCTACCTCGTCCTCCTCCACCGCCGCTTCCACCTACACAGCCACATCCACCGCCACCTCAACCTCCTACTCCATATGGACCTCGTCCTCCTAGGTCAAGATTATTATTTTTTATTTTTATTTTTTTAATGTTATTTTAAGTTATTTCCCTATCCACATTTGTTTGCAGAGCACTTGCCATGCTCTTAACAACATTTTGCTGCCATTTGCAGCCCTCTAGCCCTTTCCATTACTTTTTTAGAGCCTTTTTAGTCCTTAGAAGTCCGGGTCCCCATTGACTTCAATGGGGTTCGGGTTCGGGTCCGGGTTCGGGTTAAAGTTCGGTCCCGAACCCGAACTTTTTTCTGAAGTTCGGCCGAACCCGTCGAACCCGAACATCAAGGTGTCCGCTCAACTCTAATGAAGATCAGATCACATTTTATGACCAATTTGTGCAGAAATCCATATCAATCCAAAAGGGTTCACATACTTTTTTTTGCAACTGTATATGCAGAATTGTCTTCCCATATAGCCAGTGGGTTTTACAATTCTTTTCACTACCAGTTGTGCCAAGGGAGGTTTCAAGCCAGTTAAGGGGTTGAGAATCAGAGGGCAGGCCCAAACAAAACCAGCAGCTCCTACAGGGGTAGTGTTACACGTAGGGGCTCGTCCGGGATCCTGTTACTCTGAAATCAACTTTCCCCAGGCAGGACCCTTGTCCTTATCAAGATGGACCCCTTTGTTGTAGTCCAGTGGTGCGAAAAAGAGGGCACCCGCTCAAGCGCGAGTGTAGCCATTGAGCTTCCTGGAGGACATTGGGATAAGAAGAAGGTGGCTGACATCATAAAGGTATTGTCCCCACAGAGGAGAGCACGGGTAGTCGCTCTCAGGCTGGATCAAGGAGCTTATACCACTCATGCCCTGTTAGAGTGGAAAGAGGGAGTACCGGAGAGCTTCAAAAGGAAGAGTTTCCCTTTAGGAGGCAAGTCAAAACTCCAAAACTCCAGATAGTGCACCCGAAAGTTCCAGGAGGAGACCAATCCACACCTTTAAAAGAGGAGCAGGACCGGGGACCAATATCCTTCCCTCCACCCTTGAACATGATTGGGCCAGACCTTCTTAGTGCTCTAGGAGATTTTGTGTCAAAGTGTCACAAAAGCAACACAGTGTGTGTGGAAGCTGGGTACAGGAAGCTGAGGATCTTCTCAGGGAAACAGCCTGTGCCAGTCGGTGAGGAAGAGTTTGATGTCTGGATAGAGCAAGCCATGCAAGCTCTAGAAGGAATGGGAACTACCAGAAGCCCAAAAAAAAACAATGCATAAGTGAGAGTCTAATGCCCCATACACACGATCGTTTTTCATGCCGTTAAAAATGCCATTAAAAAAAATGGCCATTAAAAATGATCGTGTGTAGGCTCCAGAGCATTTTTAACGACGTGAAAAACGGCCATTAAAAATTTCGAACATGCTCTATTTTTTCAAGTCGTTTTTCATGTCGTTTTTTTTAACGACGTGAAAAACGATAGTGTGTATGCTTTAACGACGTGAAAAAAAACGCGCATGCTCAGAATCAAGTATGAGACAGGAGCGCTCGTTCTGGTAAAACTAGCGTTCGTAATGGAGATAGCACATTCGTCACGCAGTCACGGACTGAAAAGCACGAGACTGAAAAGAGCGAATCGTCGCTCAACAAACTTTACTAACATGAAGGGTGGCGCCATTCGAACGGAACTTCCCCTTTATAGTGCCGTCGTACGTGTTGTACGTCACTGTGCTTTGCTTGATCGTTTTTTTAAATGATCGTGTGTACGCAAGACAGGCTTGAGAGGAAACATGAAAAAAAACGACGTGAAAAACGGCAAGAAAAAAAATGGCAAGAAAAACGATCGTGTGTATGGGGCATAAGAGGAGCCGCTGCAGAAGCTGTCAATAATCTGAGGTTCAGTAATTCCACCTGTACTGCCTATGATTACTTGGTTATGCTACAAGAGGAGTTTGGGCGACTGAAGAAGGCGGCTGAGCTGATATATCAATTTGAACACACCCTCCACCAGCCAGGGGAACGACTTTCTGAGTACATCCGGAGGTTGAACAAGATGTTATGTCAGATTATACTTAAAAAAGTAATGGAACCCTCTGCTATAGATCAAGCCAGGATGCAACAAATTTTAAGAGGAGCGTGGTGCTCTGATCCAGTTTGGCTCCATTTGAAGACCTCAGGGGGTGTCATGTCACTGAGCTACCCTGACCTAATCCAGGTAGTAAGAGATGAGGAAGCACTGCTGAATGATCAACAGTCAACTACTCCATTGAAATCTATCCCCTTTGCTGGAGTTAGGTCGGCAATGACTCATGAACAGGACTCTGAGGTAGCTACTCTAAAGTCCCAAATGGCACAAGTTATGGAGATGTTAACTTCACTTATGGCCAAGGTCTCAGAGACCGGGAAGGGAGAAGACACGGCAACCAAGGTGACTCAAATGTACCTACTCCCTCACCTAGGAGCAAAAGGGATGAAGATGTTTGCTTCAATTGTGGAGGAACGGGACACTATCGACAGATGTGTCCCAGCCCGAGGAAAGCTGCCACACCATCCCGCAAGCCGGCGGAAAACTTCAGAGGGCCCCGGTGAAGGAGTCAACTCCAAAAACAACAAGAAAAAGAGACAGCAACGGGGGCCTAAACCTTTACTAAACTCCCCCGCTGCCACCTCTGGACAGCTTGGTTCTACCTGCTTCAAATTTAAAAATACTCAGAGGCGGGAGATCAATGCACACCAGGCTCCACAAGGGTCGAAACCCCGGAAAAGCCGGAGAAAGAAGGAAGTAAAGATACAAATTACAGAACCTGCCAAGAAGACCTCTCCACGGAAACTTCCAGATAAAATTGTAGGGCCCTCTCCAATGATCTCAATCCAGGTAGAAGGAATCTACACAAAGGCGCTTCTTGATACCGGAGCCCAGGTGACTCTCCTATATCGTGACTTATACAATAGGCACCTCAGGCATTTACCATTACAGAAGCTGGAAGACCTGGAGATATGGGGCATTGAAACGCAGTTTCCCCTATGATGGGTACATGCCAATCAGACTCACCTTTGATCCCTCAGTGGCGGGAGGAACGGAGATGTTTGACACTCTGGCTGTGGTCTGTCCTAGGCCACCTGGGGCCAACAAGAGCTCTCTGATCATAGGAACCAACACTGACTTGGTAAGGAGACTGTTGACCCCCCTGATTGAAGAACAGGATACCCTGACCACAAGGGTCCACCCCTTGTTGCAGCAAGTTTACCAGCACTTAGTGATGGAGAAAAAGGCCCCAGGAGAGGGGGTTGAGAAAGTATGGAAGCTGGATAAAACAGAAAAGGTACTGCAGCCAGGAGAGGTGACCTGTATGAGAGCGTCTGTAAAACTCACATGGAAGCAACCCGGCCCTTTCATCATCCTTGAATCTAGCCCTCGAGAGAAGAAAAGGGGAATAGAGGTAATTCCCGAAGTGATCCCACTGAAGGCCCTAGAGAGGAGTCATGGGAAAGTTTCAGTGAGTGTCAGAAACACCTCCGCCACCCCTTTGAGGGTATCAGCCAGAATGCTGTTGGGTCAGGTGAACCAAGCCACCCCAGTGGGCCCATCTGACTTGAAGAAGCCACAGGGAGAAGAAGACATAATAGGGAGGCTCTGTCCTGAGGACAAAAACCTTCCACCAGCTTGGAAGAAGAGAGCCATGGCCCAACTTGCTCGATGGCAGAAGATCTTCTCAAGGGATGAATTTGATGTGGGGTGTGCGCGAAGAGTGCCACCCACAAGATTCACTTGCAGGAGAATAAGCCGTTCAGGGAGAGAGTCCGACGGGTTCCTCTCTAGGAGATCTGGAAGATCTGCACGAGCAACTGTCCGAATTAAAGAGGGCAGGCATAATCCAGGAGTCTTGAAGCCCCTATGCCTCTCCGATTGTGGTGGTCCGAAAGAAGAATGGTTCTCTGAGGCTGTGTATAGACTACCGGACACTGAACAGAAGAACTATACCGGATCAGTACACCACTCCCCGGATAGAGGATGCACTACAAAATCTGTCTGGAGCCAAGTGGTTCAGTGTGATGGATCTGAAGAGTGGCTACTACCAGATCCCCATGTACCCTGAAGATCAGGAGAAGACAGCCTTCATTACCCCTGTGGGGTTCTTCGAGTTCAACCGGATGCCTCAAGGGTTGTCAGGAGCCCCTGCTACTTTTCAAAGGCTAATGGAGAGAACGGTGGGGGACATGAATCTGATAGAGGTGCTGGTGTATCTGGACGACGTCATTGTTTTCGGGAAAACCCTAGAGGAACAGGAAGAGAGGCTGGAGAAAGTCTTGAAGAGGCTCCATGAAGAAGGCCTGAAACTTTCCCCAGAGAAATGTCAGTTCTACCAGTCCTCAGTTTATTACTTGGGCCACATTGTAACTGCAGAAGGGTTAGCCACAGAAGTGGGGTGATCCAATTGAACAGGTAAGACCCCCTTTAATTATTATTGGGAACAACAGTCTTGCCTTGTCAATTGGTTCACCATAAAGTAGACTCTCGAGAAAACTACAAGTTTTCTGGGACTCTGTTAAGATTGAAAGGTAGATTTAGAATAGATACAGAGGGTCTCGCTAGGTTGGCCAGACCAGGTTATTAGATTGAGGAAGAATCTTAAATTCTTCTCTACATAGGACGGATCTGTGGAAACTCTATATCTAAAGGTGTACACAAAAAGGGTTACCTTTTTAAATGTCGACTGTATATTGTTGTCCTGAATGTAAAACTGGTTTATTGTTTGCTTATAAAGGGAAGACCACGTCATTAGTGGCAATTGTTCCAGGGGGGTATCATGTCAAAATTGGCAAGGGTCCTATGTTCCAGGGATCAAAACAACATATGTTAAGATTTAATATACATAATTCTTTATCATATAGTTTGACACTCGAGGGCCTAAGTGTGGCTGAAATCCAGTGTCTAATTATATACCAAAAAAAGGAGAACACTGGGTTCCTTGTCATAAATCTATAAATTGTCATAAGTTTAAGGACATTTTCCGCCCCTGGAACGAAATAGAGAAAGCAAGACAGAATTTTTTTAATTTTAAAGTATAAGTATTATTGTTTGCTATAATGGGTAATCAAGCAGGAAAGGAAGCTGAAGGTAAGCAGCACCGACCCTCTCCGATTGATTACATTAAAGTCAATTATGGGAAAAATTATACTGATCCTTTTTGGTCACTAGTTTTAAAAAGAGCACATCAGTTAGAAGTGCCATGTTTGGGGGGAATACGGATCATGTTCCGAGGAAGAGTGGGAGAAAGTGACCAGAATATGTGGCCAACATAAACAGTATAATTATCCCATAAAAGACCTTGACAAAGATTACGTGACTAAATGTTGTAAGATTTGGGCAAAGGGTATGAAGGAATATAGAAAGAAATATACAAGTATAAAAATGGAAAAGAAAGAGCAATTAGAAGACGCAATAGGAAGTCCATCAGCTCCCCCTAATTTTTATCAAGAAAAACCCCCTCCATATGCTATGGTAAAAGATGAATCCCTTGTCCCAAAGAAAATATACCCCTCGTTAGATCCAAATGTTATAGCAGGAGTATTAACCATAGCTAAACAAAAGGGAACTAATTGGTTACGGGAGGGGGAAGATAGAAGACAGATAAAGGAACGTTTAAGTCAATTAGTAAAGGAGGAAGAACAGTGTATTAAAAAAAGAGGAAGATGAAGAAAAAGTGATAGAAGAAAAGCTGAGGAGGATAAGGATGATGAGGCAGTGGGTGGCTTGACCTCGGGGATAGAAGCCCTCAAATTCCCAGTTATTCACATGGGAGAAACCCCGGTCCATATCCCACTCCCCCTCGGGACGTTAAGGGATATTAAAGATCTTTGCCCAAAGCCACGCAAACACCCCAGAGAGGCAGCTCTGTTCTTACAGAGACATTGCGCGGGCACTGGCATGAATGCCGATGACTGTGAAATAATAATACAGACAGTGGATCCAGATCCCATCTGCGATGTAGAAGTTAAGACATTATTTGCTGATAATGACCCCTTTAAAAAAGGCAAAGGGATGGGAATCATTTTGGGCAGCTGTGGCAGCTGTTTGGCAGTAAAGTTACAAAGGAGAGAGCGCTTTGCAGATAATGTGCACTGCAAAGCAGGGACCGGGAGAAAACTTTTATTCATTTTGTAAACGGGTACACCAGTTATACAAAGATACAGGAATGGAGAACCCTGAACTGTATGTGAGCACAGTCATGTCCGGGGGAGATCCCAAAACAACACAGTTACTTAAATTAATTACCCCCAATTGGTCAACATTAAAACCTGATGCCTTTCTCAAAGACATTAAAAAAAAGCGTGCATCCTCTGGCTTATTCACTACAAAAGGAGGGGTATTTCCCTCATTTAACAACGAACAGATAGAAAGCCCGCAGTTAGCTGCTGCACAAATGGTTGTCCCTTATACAAAACCAGTTCCCCAACAATCCCAACAAGCACAATACCAAGCATATCCCCAGGATAACCAGCAGGGTTGTTTCACATTCAGGGACATGGGACATTGGAAGTCAGAATGCCCCTTAGGAGAGGAACAAGTAGGGCAGCTAACCGCAGGGGTAATATGGGAAGAGGCAGATTGCCCGTTGGTACAGTTCATGACCAACATCTTTTTAAATGAGTTTTGCCATTCTGACTGACCACTTCCTCTGGGAAGAGACTTAATGTCAAGTTTAAACATTCACATCAAATTTACAAAAGATGGGGGCCTGCTAGCTACATCAGAAATCTGTGATTTGTCTAACCCAAAAAAGACAGGATTTTAGAGGGTACTTTATGTTACTATCGGCACACCTTGAAACACACCCTATATGGGCACTGCATACATTGTACACCATACAAGCCCATCATTGGGGAAGGAGCAGTAGTACATTACCAAAAGCAATATTTAGCAGAAGGAATACTGAAACATACAATCAGTCCCTGGAACACCCCCATTCACCCAGTCAAAGCCAGTGGTGAATGGCGCTTTGCACAGGACCAAAGGGCCCTGAACAAAGCTATTGTCCCCCTTCCACCTTTTGTTGCGGATATTGCTACAATATTTTGTGAGATACCGGCAACGTCCAAGATCTACATGGTCATTGATTTAAGTATCGCGTTCTCTTCCATACCTGTTGCAGAGGAAGCCCAAAATTACTTTAAACCTGGGCTAGGCTCCCGCAAGGCTTTGCGAACAGTCCTGCAGCGTGCTCCATGGTCTTGAATCGATCTTTGAGCGATTGGGTAAAAAAAGAAGGCTCAGTGTTGCTTCAGTATGTGGATGTCCTATTGCTGTGTAATGAAAATGAGGTCAGCTGTGCGGAGGACTCAGAGCACCTACTAACTCACCTCGCCTCAAAAGGTCACTTGGTGTCTCGCAAAGAGATCCAGTGGTGCAGGTCGCAGGTTGAGTACTTGGGGTGTATAATTCGAACCGAACGTTTGGTGTCACCAGCTCGAGTCAAGGCACTGTCCTCCTGGAGTCCACCAAGAGACAAGTCAGCGCTTCTCTCTTTCCTAGGGTCCATAATATACTGCAGGCAGTGGATACCTGATTGCTCTTATTATGATTCTATCCTAAGGTCTGCTACCCTGCAGGATGCCCCAAAGTTTATTGATTGGACAACAGAGTGGGTTAAGGCTTTCACAGCATTAATCAGCTCTCTAAGGCAAGCCCCTGCATTGGGACTTATAGAGTGCGCACTGCCTTTTTCATTGTACTGTGTGGTATCTGGACCTACGGTTGCAGCGGTCCTAGCACAATCACATGGGAATTCTCTGAGACCCGTATCATACATCTCAAAAGAAACTTCCAGATAAAGTTCAAGGTATGCCACATTGCTTACAGGCCGTAGCAGCCTGTGCAATGGCAGTACAAGAGGCTTCAAAGGTGGTTCTGGGACATGACCTCACACTGTATACTACACACCTCATGACAAACATGAACACACAACACATGACAATGCAAAGGTGCAGCGGCTATGAGATTATCTTGCTAAAAACACATAATCTAACCATAAAATCATGTTCAGAAACCTCAAAGCCCATTAGGTTTTTACATTCAGGAACACGATTGCACTGAGGTACTTGCAGAAACTACCCTCCCTAGACCAGACCTCACAGATGTTTCGTAACCAAATGCGGAAAATGTTTATGTAGATGGCAGCTGCTCCCGACCTGATGACAAAACTTATCAAACTGGTTATGCCATTGTTCAATTGCCAGATCTAATGATTGAAGCCAAATCTCTGAATGCTAGTTCAGTCCAGATTGCAGAACTCATTGCTATAACTATGGTTTGTCAGATTTTTGAAGGAAAAGATGTAAACATTTACACTGACAGCAGATATGGGTACACGGGTTGACAAAAGATCCTACTGGACTTTGGTCAACCAAGGAGGGAATAATAGGGAATAAAAGGGGTGCACCACATGATAGAATCCCTAGATTACACAAAGTCCCCACACAGATGGGCAATTTAGAATATCTTTTGGTTATAGTTGACAGATTTACAGGATGGGTAGAAGCAATCCCTACCACAGGAGAGACAGCTAGAGTACTAATAAATCAGTGGATCTGTAGGTTTGGCCTTCCGGCCACTATATGGTCAGATCAAAGTCCAGCATTTACCTCGGCCTTAGTGAAGGAGCTCAGGAGTAGAGGAAAGCATGAACAGAACCATAAAAGACAAATTGAAAAAAGCAACAGGTGGCACAATGAAAAACTGGTTAGATTACTTGCCAGCAGTCTTATATCAAATCAGGACTACCCCCCCACAGAACAGGAATATCTCCTTTTGAGATACTTATGGGTAGGCCAGCACAGAGGAAACCTGATGAGGGAAAGGAGGTTAATCTTTATTCTTTACAGGAAGAGTACGTGAAACATCTGGTAAGTAGCCTTAGTGAAACAGAGGACAAGGTTGCTGTCACTTTTCCTCCTCTCTCCACAGAGCCTACACATCCGTATATCCCAGGAGACAAAGTATTGATAAAACAACTTGCCGTCCGGAAACAACCAGGTCCTATCTTCCAAAGACCATTTGAAATTCTGAAGGTTGCCAGAACAGCCGTTCTTACAGATCAAGGACCACAATGGATCCATGCATCCAGACTAAAGACATTTCCGAAGGGAAACTGGAAGAAGGTGAAGGAGAAGACAAAGACCTCTGTTCTGGAGAGTATTCCAGAAAAGGATCCGGAAAATACTCCCTAGTGGACCATAAAAAACAAGAAACTCAGAGTTCCATACCCATAGACACTAATGGTCAAAAAAGGAGGGGTCACTTCGGCAAAACTTTTTATTTTTTCCTTAATGATTACATTGTTTATTTTAATGCTCATAATCATAGGACACTGTTGGTCAGATAATTCTAAGACCAAAAAGAAGTATGGAAGACAATTTTAGTGGTAAAATGCTGCTGCTTAAATTTAAGTATGCTTATGCTCAAAAATCAGGATATGGAAAATGTTGGATATGTAGTAAACTCCATCCTAGCACTGCTAGGATCCCCCTAATGGCAGTACCTCTAAACTTCACCCCTCTCCTAAACAGCACACCACCTGTCGTCCTTAATAATCCAATGATCGATGGGCTTCAATTCTTGAAGCCATGATCATAAGGAGGGGTTGTAAGGTATAAGAAGATCATGAACCAATATTCATGGTTAGAGTTCTCCTCAAATATATATATATATTTTACAATAATGTTTCTCTGACATGAGTGTGAACAGGATGTGACTTTTGTGGTCAAGCTAATCTTTCTTCTGTGTAATAGGCATGTATATTTAGGTTGAAATGTGACTTTGTGGTTAGGCCTTTTCCGGGAAAAAGTTTATCTCACTTCTGCTTTTTAACTGACAGATTGACCACACTGACATCTGGCGTTTCTTATCTTCCTGTTTCAAATGTCAGAACATGTCTAGTTTGACCACAATTGACGTATGTTAACTGACCGCTTTTGCAGAAGTCAAAAAACCTGTTAGAATATATTTTTGTCTAACTCATGAGGTTTTTGCTTATTGCTGATAGGTCCATAGGAGGGAGGAAACTTTTCTCGCTGTGTATAAAAAAGGACATGTAACCATTAAACCACATATTCTAGTATACCATTCACTGTTTATTGGTGTCTTGAATATCCGACCGGTCAGAGAGACTTCCACAGATCCTGAGTCCAGCTCGAGCCAAGAAGGTCCAACAGAACCAAACAGAACCAGAACCTTTCACCGGAGAAGCTGGATGCTGTCACTTCCTGGCCGAGGCCTACAAATGTGACCGAGCTTTGGTTATTCCTGGGATTCTGCTCCTATTACAGGAGGTTCGTGGAGGGGTTTGCCAAAATAGCCAGGCCCCTCAATGAATTACTAAGGAATGAAGGAGAGGATGATGGAGAGAATTCAGACCAGCCAGTGAAGTCTACCATGGGGCCCAGGAAATCTAAAGAGTCCATCCAGGGTCAGTGGACCCCCAAGTGTGAAGAGGCCTTCGACCAGCTGAAAGAGAGTCTGACCACCGCCCATGTATTAGCCTATGCAGATACCACCAAACCTTACGAGCTGCATGTGGACGCCAGCCGAGATGGGCTGGGTGGGGTGCTATACCAGGAGCACGATGGTCACCTACGGCCCGTTGCCTATGTGAGCAGAAGCCTGACACTCGCTGAGAAGAATTACCCCACCCACAAGCTTGAATTCCTGGCCTTGAAGTGGGCTGTGGTAGACAAATTGAAAGACTACTTATACAGGGCTGAATTTGTGGTCAAGACGGATAATAATCCACTTACTTACCTTCTGACCACCGCCAAACTGGATGCCACAGGACATAGGTGGCTGGCTGCCCTCTCAAGTTTCACATTCAGCCTTAAGTACTGACCAGGAGTTGGAAATAGGGATGCGGATGCCCTATCCAGGAGATCCCATACCCCCACTGATCTCAGAAAAGTGTACGCCCAGTTGGCCCCAGGAGGGAGTGTGAGCCCTATATAGGGGGACAGAACTTCAAGCCAAAGGAGGATCAAGGGCCAAGGAAATTGGGGTCTCAGCTGCTGGAGTACCCAGATGTTACTGCAATGTGACCCAAGTCAGAGAAGAGGGTTTGCCCAAGTTATCCAAGAAGGACTTAAGGAGGGACCAATTGGAAGACCCGTTAGGGAAGCTAATACTGAAGGCCTTGGAGAACCAACGCCCTGAATTGCTCCTAACCAACTCTACCAGAGAGGCCCGCTTACTACACAGGGAATGGAACCGGCTACAGATACGTCAAGGGGTGGTCTACCGAAGGGGCCCCTCTGATAATCTGGAAGAGAAGTGGCAGTTATTCCTATCCACCAAGCACAGGGAGGCGGTCCTAACTGCTCTCCATGACCATCATGGTCACCTGGGACCGGAGAGAACCTTTCACCTTGTAAGAGACAGGTTCTACTGGCCCTGTATGCGGGCCAAAGTGGAGGGATACTGCCATTCTTGTGTCCGGTGCATACAAAGGATAACTTTGCCACGTCAGGCAGCCCCAATGGGCCATCTGCAGAGTCAAGGACCCATGGAACTGGTGTGCATTGACTTCCTTTGTCTAGAGCCTGATCTGAATGGAAAAGGGAATGTCCTGGTAGTGACAGACCACTTCACCAGATACGCTCAAGCATTCCCTACCAAGGATCAGAAGGCTTCAACAGTAGCCAAAGTGCTCGTGGAAAGGTTCTTTGTGCACTATGGTCTACCCCAACGTCTGCATTCAGATCAAGAAAAAGACTTTGAAAGCAGACTGATAAAGAAGCTGTTAGATCTGTTGGGCATCCAAAAGACTAGAACAACCACATACCACCCACAAGGGGATGCTCAGCCTGAATGATTTAACCAGACTCTTTTGGATATGTTGGGAACATTGAACTCAGAGAAGAAACAACACTGGAGCAAGCATGTGACTGCCATAGTACATGCTTACAACAGTACTACCAGCGATGCTACTGGATACTCCCCATATCGGCTGATGTTTGGAAGAGAATCTCGGTTACCAGTGGACTTAGCCTTCAGCACATCCCTGGATCATACCTCGGAAACTTTCCACAAGGGGTATGTGGATCGCTTAAGGAAGAGTCTGAAGATGGCATATGAACAGGCCCAAGCCTCATCTGACCAGAGGGGATTGAGGAATAAAAGGAACTTCAACCTCAAGGTTAGGATACAAGACTTACAGCCAGGGGATAGGGTACTACTAAGTAACTTGGATATTCCCGGGAAGCACAAATTAGCTGACCGGTGGAAATCCCAACCATATGTCATCTGCAAATAGTTACCTGGTCTCCCGGTATATCAGATAAAACCAGAGGGGAGTGTGGGCCCACTGAAGACTTTGCATAGGAACCATCTGTTGCTCCTTTCTGAAGCAGTTCGCCTACCCCCTGCATCAGATCCACAAGAATCCTCTTCAACCTCCCGAGTATCCAGGCCAGTTACCAGGTCTCAGTGGACTCTTACAGATGTAGAGGACAAAGACTCTGGAGAAGAAGACTCTGAGGAAGAGGAGATGGAATCTGAATGGTTATGGCCCTCTCAAGCGTCAGAACCCATGACCACTTCGCTGTCACTTCCTGAGGTAGCAGATAGTGGGATTATTCGCCCAGAGGCTCCTGAATTTGTGCCCTCTAACATACTCACCAAGGAAATAGAGGATAACCTGGAATCTTTGCTAACTGCAGACCCTGAAGAGGCTCCATCTCTATCTGAAGGAGAGCCAGATTCTCCTAAAATTACAGAGCCCAGCATGCATGGATCAGAGGAGAAAGCCCCTGAAGAGTCCACAGAGACAGTGCTCCTGAGATTGGGACACCCAAAGAAAAGAGAAGAAGGAGAGTCATTCACCCCCCTAAAAGACTGACATATGATCAAATGGGTGCATGCTCTGAAGAAGCAGTTCTTACTTCCAGGAGAACAGTTGAGACGCCTGTTCCTTCCACTGTGAATTTGGTGGAAGGCAACCCTAGCCCACCCCCTGGCACAGCTGGTGAGGTCGTACCAACTGAGGTGGCCTGTAGACAGGGCAACCTCTCCTCCAAAGTTTGGTGGGAGGTTCCTCTGTCGGTATTGTGTAGTCGCTGTACAGGACACCAAGGTTGGGTCCTGGACGGGTGCTATATAGCACCAATATTTGGGTTGTGGTCCCTTTAAAGAGTTGTAATGGTGTTCAGGAGGTCACCCAGAATGGGTGAGGAATTCCCGGCAAAATAAGTAGTCCAGAGAGGACTGGCTCGCAGTCCTCTTTGTCTTGATAGAGAGTTATTTGGGGCCCGGAATTTCGGAGGCTCTAAAGTGATATTCGGGTGGGATAGAGCCTCCACTCCTGACCACTGGGAGTCAGCACACAGGGGGTTAAAGGCTTCCAGGAAACAGCTCATAAAACAGGAAGTGGTGCTAGAGGTGTTGTGAAAGGAGTATGGGGATTGCACCTGTGAAGATGAGCTGTGTGTCTGCTGGGAGCTGTTAAGGATTCAGCAAGGGCTCTGGAAGTCCTGGGGTGAAGACCCCTCTACAAAAACTGTATGTGCCTTTTCTTTAATTTGTTTTTGTGCTGAAGACAAGCATGACTTTACCATATGCTGAAGATAAGCAAACTTTGTTTTTATATTTTTTCTGTGTGCTGAATGAAGCTTTATTTTTGGTTTATTTACAAATAAAAGCCTTTTTGTTCAAGTTCAACGGTTTATGCACTTGGTCTTGTGGAGCTATTATCCCCAAAAGTTTACAACTGGTGTCTTGGATGCTGGGAAAGTGCATTTGCAGCTGCAAAAACCGTTTTAAACAAACTGACACTTAAAGAGACAGTGTGCTTATGGCATGTCTTGGGTGAAGTCAGCTCAGACATTGCAAACAGCAGAGAAAGGTATGGAGGAGGTCATCAAGGCTTTGGCACAAGCCACTGCGACCCAGCAGCAAGCCACTGCGACCCTGCAGCAAGCTTTAGCAGAGGAAAACCGTTGCCATTAGGAAGTGATGGCTCAGCAGCAGGAGGCAGCAGGAGTCCACTCAAGCACAGGTTGCTGCCTTGCAGGAGGCAGTACAGCGGCTGGCTCAGGGACGAGAGCAAGCGGTCGTTGCCGCTGGCAACCAAGTGTCCGTGAGAGCCACCCATTTCTTACAAAAGCTAACACCCAGTGATGACGTAGAGGTCTTTCTCACTACCTTTGAAAGGATAGCAGAGAGAGAGGGGTGGCCCCGTGACCAATGGGCTGGCATTATCTCCCCTTTCCACACCGGTGACCCGCAAAAGGCTTATTTGGACCTCCCATCTGAGCACATTAGCGACTATGAGCGGCTGAATGCAGAGATCCTGGCCGCCTGGGAGTGACCACAGCCATCCGGGCTCAGAGGGTGCATCGCTGGCGGTACAAACCTAACCGACCACCTAGGTCCCAAATGCACGAACTAGTGCAGCTGGTGAAAAAATGGCATACAGCCGGAAAAATTGTCGGGCCCACAAATGGTGGAACAGGTGGTGATGGGATGGTACCTGCGGTCCCTGCCAGATGG
Organism: Rana muscosa; assembly: GCA_029206835.1. Classification (NCBI taxonomy): domain Eukaryota; kingdom Metazoa; phylum Chordata; class Amphibia; order Anura; family Ranidae; genus Rana; species Rana muscosa. The sequence goes on along the minus strand of CM055117.1, from coordinate 418,827,610 downwards.
CCTACAGCGCTGGGTAAACCAAGGAGACCCTGCAACTGCTGACTAGCTGGTTGAGTTGGTCAAAAGATATACCATGGTAGAGGACCTGCTTGGGCCTGCCAAGCGTCGGGAACCCACACCAAGGGCAACCAGACCAGCCACAGCACCTAGGAGAGAAGCCCTGCCTGACATTGAAACCCGCAAACCTGCATCATCTTCCGCAGAACCACGAAGGTTGGTTCCTGTCCCAAGGATGGGGGACCTACAGTGTTGACGATGTCAGACCTACAGTGTTGGCGATGTCGGTCCTTGGGGCATACCCGGGCACAGTGTCCGCTGCAGGAGGAGCCTATGGACTGTGGGACTGGTCGGAGAAGCTCCTTCTATGTGCAAAGAGCGTGTGCCACTCATCTTGATCTGGCTGCAGGACGGTTCGAGTGTGAAGAGTGGGTGAACCACCTTCCTGCCAGGGCTCTACTGGACTTCGGTAGCATGGTAACACTTGTACATGCCAGGGTGGTCGGGAGACTTGGCCCAGTAAATAAGACTCTACTGGTAGTGTGTATCCATGGGGACACCATGGAGTACCCCCTGGTCCCGGTGACGGTTTCCTATGGCCATACCTCAGTTACACAAGAGGTTGGGGTGGTAAAAAGTTTAATACATGACATCATAGTGTGGCGGGACTGTCCACAATTTCTCGAACTATGGAACCAGGTACAGATGGGGCTGCCAGGAGGACTGGGGACACTGGGCCTGGAAGGGACAGAGTCTTGAGGGGTCCGGGCCTGAAACCCCCACAACACACCCCTCTAATATGGAGATACCCGTCACTGATAATGAAATTACAGAGAATGCTAATTTGGATGATAATGTTCCTGTTCCAGGTCTCAAAACCGAGTTGATCTCTGAGGGGGGAAGTTTTCCCATTACAAGTAGTGTTGAGCGAACCCGAACTGTAAAGTTCGGGTCCGTACCGAACTTTAGCTTTTTCCCGAACCCGAACCCGAACTTTGCCCAAAAGTCCGGGTTCGGGTTCGGCAATCTAATAACGCATTTAGAAATGCTTCAGGGGCCAGCCAATCACCTTTTGATTAGCTGGTGTGCCCTTAGAGGTCATCATAGCCATGCCTACTAATGGCATGGCTGTGATTGGTCAGTGCAATATGTGACCCAGCTTCTATATAAGCTAGAGGCACACAGCACACATGTCACTCTGCTTCAGAATAGATAGGGAGAGGATCTAGTCTGCTGCTGCTGCTTTTAGGGAAAGATAGATGAGGTAGTCCTGATTCTACAATCTGAGGGAAAAGATAGAGAGATAGTGTAGTGTAGGGCCAGGTTCCTGTGTTGGTGCTTTCAGGGAGAGAGAATATTATATAGGAGTCCAGATTCAGAGATTAAAATCAGCGATCTGCATAGGTTTACCTATTTGTGTTGCAGTGCAGTCTTTTTACACTGCCATGAGCCCAGTGTCAGAGAAAATCTAACTTTTAGGGGAAAAAAAAAGGCACTTTATTGTTCTCTTTTCCAAAAGACCCATAGGGCAAAAAAAAAAAAAAGCATTTTATTTTGCTCGTGCAAAAAAAGACCCGTTTAGGGCAAAAAAAAAAAATTTGCACTTTAATGTACGCTTGCACAAAAACGCCGTTTAGGGGCACCAAAAAAAGTTTGCAGTGTGTTATACATATTTTGAGGTGTGTGAAATAAACAATTTCTATATAGTTTTCTCCTACTGTGCTATACTAAAAAAACAACATTTTTTTTGAATAGCATTTTCTGCAGTTCTGTAGCTGTGCGATTCAGCGGTTACGTACTGTGGGTGTGTTCTGCTCTTCCAAAAAACGCCATTTAGTGGCACAAAAAAAAGTTTGCAGTGTGTTATACATATTTTGAGGTGTGTGAAATAAACAATTTCTTTATAGTTTTCTCCTACGTTGCTATACTAAAAAAACAACATTTTTTTTGAATAGCATTTTCTGCAGTTCTGTAGCTGTGCGATTCAGCGGTTACGTACTGTGGGTGTGTTCTGCTCTTCCAAAAAACGCCGTTTAGGGGCACAAAAAAAAGTTTGCAGTGTGTTATACATATTTTGAGGTGTGTGAAATAAACAATTTCTATATAGTTTTCTCCTACTGTGCTATACTAAAAAAACAACATTTTTTTTGAATAGCATTTTCTGCCGTTCTGTAGCTGTGCGATTCAGCGGTTACGTACTGTGGGTGTGTTCTGCTCTTCCAAAAAACGACGTTTAGTGGCACAAAAAAAAGTTTGCAGTGTGTTATACATATTTTGAGGTGTGTGAAATAAACAATTTCTTTATAGTTTTCTCCTACGTTGCTATACTAAAAAAACAACATTTTTTTTGAATAGCATTTTCTGCAGTTCTGTAGCTGTGCGATTCAGCGGTTACGTACTGTGGGTGTGTTCTGCGCTTCCAAAAACACCCATTTAGGGCAAGATCCTAAATTTTGAAAATATGAGGAGAAGGTCAAAGGGACGTGGTGGCCCCGGTTGTGGTGCTGCTGGTGGAGCTCCTGTTGCAGGGAGAGGACGTGGTGGATCTGTGCCAGATACACGCACAAGTGAAACACCTTCCTCAGGTGCGAGTAGGCGACCGAGCCTGCGGCGCTATTTTGTCGCGCCTAATGAGGCTGTACGAATGTTTAGGCCAGGACAAGTACAGGCGATAGTAGATTGGGTTGCTGACAGTGCCTTGGGTTCCTTCACATTGTCTCCCACCCACTCTTCTGATGAAAGAACAGAGTTGGCACCTGAAACCCATGTCCATCAGTCTTTCACCTCACCCCCTTGCAAATCAGCCAAGCAGTCTGAGCCCCAAATCATGCAGCAGTCTCTTCTGCTTTTCGATGACTCTGTTAGCAGGGTTTCCCAGGGCCATCCACCTAGCCCTGCCCCAGAAGTGGAAGAGATTGAGTGCACCGATGCCCAACCACTTATGTTTCATGATGAGTACATGGGAGGACCATCGCAGTACGTCTCAGATGATGACGAAACACAGGTGCCAACTGCTGCTGCTTTCGCAATTGTGCAGACAGACAAGGAGGGCAGGGGTGAAGACTGGGTGGAAGATGATGTGGAGGACGATGAGGTCCTCGACCCCACATGGAATCAACGTTATGCAGGTGACCAGTGTAGTTTGGAGGAAGAGGCGGTGGTCGCACAGAGCCACCAGCACAGCAGAAGAGGGAGCAGGGTGCAAAAGCGGAGCGTCTGTCAGCTAGACAGTATGTCTGCTACTGCCCAACGCAGCAAGGGACCGAGCACACCAAAGCCAGGTCCAAGGAGTTCCCCAGCGTGGCAGTTCTTCACACAATGTGCTGATGACAAGACACGAGTGGTTTGCACGCTGTGCAATCAGAGCCTGAAGCGAGGCATAAACGTTCTCAACCTGAGCACAACCTGCATGACCAGGCATCTAAGTGCAAAGCACGAGCTGCAGTGGAGTAGACACCTCAAAAACCAAGAAAGGTCTCTGGCTCCTCCTGCTTCCTCTTCTGCTGCAGTCTCGGCCTCTTCATCCACCTCTGTAGTGACAGTGGCACCTGCCACCCCGCAAACAGAGGATCTGCCAGCAACACTACCACCTGGGTCACCAACCATCTTCACAATGTCCCATGGAAGCGTTCAGCTCTCTATCTCCCAAACATTTGAGCGGAAGAGGAAGTACCCCCCTAGCCACCCGCGATCCCTGACCCTGAATGCCAGCATTTCAAAACTCCTGGCCTTTGAAATGCTGTCATTCCGTCTGGTGGAGACGCAGAGTTTTAAAAGCCTGATGGCATTGGCTGTCCCACAGTACATAAAATAAATAGTAAAAAACATGGAAACACTAATCTGTATCCAAAATTACTACAAAACAGCGCTATGTTGATTTAAAGAGGTCAACATCACATAATAATCTTTTTAGAAAGATGACAACCAATTCCAGTGTTTCATAACAGTGTCCATAGGTGATTTCTAAAGAAATTGTAGAGTGCACCATCCACCGATTCTCTAGGTCCACCACGTGATTGCACACACCCCTTAGGGGTTAACACTCACCAGATCACCAATGAATATAAGCTTTGAACAATGTTCACATCCAAGCTGTACACCGGAAAACTGCATCCATCCAGGGGGTATCACAGTGCGTTCGACTCTCAAAAAACAAACAGAGGACATACCATAGTGCAATCCTGGTTTATTCAATAAAGATCCCTCTCACAACTGATAACCCCTCACACATTAAACGTACATCAATAAATTGTATAAGAGCAAAAAAAATGTTGCAATTGCACTTCACCGTCTGCGCCGTCCGGCGTATGATTCAGGAACCGCCAGCTGAACCGCTCGCTTTCTTACTTCCTGGTTCTCCGGGACGGTGGAGCGCAAACAACCACTTCCAGCGTGTCGTGTAGGTCACGCCCTGACGCGTTTCGTCATTGGCTGACTTCAACAGAGGGCGTGCCTACACGACGCACACGCTGACTTATATTGTCCCATTATCTTCCGCTCCAGCCAATCGGTGCGCGCTACATGCAGATAAGAAATAATAGGTGCACAGTCTGCTTTCACGCGCATCTAACCGAAGGCTATTCAACAGGGAGCAGGATGGGACAAACAAAGTCTAACTGCATACATAATTACCATCATCTGGATATAACTTCACAGCGATGGATTTCATATAAGTTAATTAAAACCATCTTACATTTTAAACAGCAAAGGAAAAAATCATCAGAAATGCAATTTAAGATAATAAACTCATTTCATATAAACACTAAAAACATCCTAAAATGTGAATATAAAATTCAATTGGCTTTTATAATTATCATAGTGACTAGACGCATATATGTATAAAATATATATACAAAAAATTTATAATAAAATCTACACAAATTTACTGATCCATATATATCAGTATTAAATTATATATATGTACACATATGCAACCTCACAAATCACTTAGATGAAAATCAAAACCCTTTGTAAAAAATATATAAAATTATATAAAATTAACTAAAAATCACTAATAAAACAGTTGATGTCCAACTCCACATTTAACCCTTTGGGCGACAAAGTATCGACGGAGAAAATCCATTGGGTCTCTCGCTTTGAGAGATCTCTTATCAAATTAGAGCCCCTCCAAGGTGGTTTTAAATGATCAACCCCCCAAAATTTGAGGCCTGATGGGTCTTGATTGTGAAACGTTTTAAAATGGAGTGACACATTATGATCTTTGTATCCGATAATAATATTTGCAATATGTTCTGCAATCCGGATTTTTAATTGGCGCTTAGTACGGCCTATATAAATAAGCCCACATGGACATTGGAGGGCATATACAACATGCGTGGAATTGCATGTAATAAATTCCTTAACATCAAACAATTTATTATTTGACGTTGATATAAACGATTCCACTGCCCTCAAAGGTCTGTTGACCTCCTTGCATGCACGGCACCTTCTGCAGGCAAAAAAGCCATCTTTGTCCCAAAAAGTGGAAGGTCTGGATGGGGGATCCAGAACCTTCCTTACTATTTTATCCGAGAAACTCAGAGTTCTTCGATACACGAAGCCTGGTTTATCAGGTAATACTGCAGAAAGTACTTTGTCCATACGTAAAATATGCCAATGGGTGTAAAATATTTCTTCAACCTCCCTGTATTGGGAGTGAAAACCTGAGATAAAATTCCACTGTCTTCCGCTGTTTTCCTGAGTGGAAGATGTATCTCTAAGGAAATTATCCCTTGGTAAAGCCGCCAAGTCGCATATAATGGAGTTGAGTTTTTCCTCATTATAGCCTTTCTCGATAAATTTGTTTTTTATAATTTGGGCCTGTTGTAGAAAATCCATCTCCTCAGAGCAATTCCTTTTTACTCTGGTGATTTGTCCTTTTGGTATATTTTTCAACCATAAAGGATGATGTCCACTACTAACAGGCAGATAGCTGTTAGAATCAGTAGCTTTAAAAAATACTTTTGTTCCCAACTTATTTCCTTGTCTATATATATGAACATCCAAAAAGTGTATATCACTAGGGCTATATTCACTGGTCAATTTAATATTATTCCTATTACTATTAAGTTCATTTAAAAACTCATGTAATGTATCTATAGACCCCTCCCAGATGAAAAACAAATCATCAATGTACCTTTTGTACATTAAGAGGTGTGGGCGGGTTATAGAAAAGATGAACTTATCCTCCCACTCCCCCATAAATAAGTTTGCTATGCTGGGGGCAAACTTGGCCCCCATAGCAACTCCTTTAGATTGGGAGTAGAAGTTACCATTAAACCAAAAATAATTATGGTTTAAGCAAAAATCTAAAGAATTCCGTATAAAGATTTTTTGATTGTGTGGTATGTCTTCACGCTTACTTAATGCCCAATTCAGAGCCAGCAGAGCATCGTCATGCTGGATGATGGTGTATAATGCAGAGACATCCGCGGTTACCAGGAATATTTCTTCCTTCCCTGTGAGGTCCACTCGCTCTAATAACTGAAGGAGACTTTTAGTGTCCCTCAGGTAGGCCCGAGTTTGTACCACACTTTTTTGGAGATATACATCTAAATATTGCCCCAGGCGGGATGAAATGGACCCAATCCCATTAACAATGGGTCTTCCAGGGGGACAGTGCACATCCTTATGGATTTTTGGGAGCGTGTAAATAGTAGGAATTCTACTGCTACTCGGAACTAGATAAGTGCTCTCACGCTTAGATAAAGCCCCATTAGAGTACCCCATGTCTATCAGATGTTTCAAATTCATTTCATATTGGACAGTTGGATCCTTCTCCAACTTCCTATAGGTATTGGTGTCAGCCAACATCTCCATAAGTTGATTCACATAAAATGTTTTGTTCAAAATGACAACACCCCCCCCCCCCCTTTATCAGCGGGTCTGACTATTATATCCTTCCTCTCTTCAAGCATTGTGATTCCATCCAATATATGTCGTGGATTTACTTCTTTCCTCGGGACTATATGTTGGAGATCTCGTATCACAAGACCTTTAAACGTTTCCAGTTGATGGTTCGCACCATTCAAAGGGTTGAAGAGAGACTTGTTACGAAGTCCACTATCTGTCACAGCTAGTGATAGATTAGTTACTGGTTGGGAATTTTTGTTAAGAAAGTATTTTTTCATATTCACTTTCCGCATATATTTATGCACATCTATAAAGACGTCAAATTTATTAATTGGCCTTTTTAGGCCACATTTCAGGCCTAAATGCAGAATATTCAATTCCTTATGCGACAAAGTTGTATCACTCAAATTAAAAATGCCTCCTAATCTGGACCTCTGCTTCTTTTTCTGGAGTTTTCTCCGCGCTCTACATCCTCGTGATCGTCTCTTCTCTGATTGGGATGGTGAGCTTGGTCCCGTTCCCAATATGGTTGTTCTTTCCACTGAGGATTCATATATTCTTGATTTTGTTGGGATTTGGCTGGAGGTCTCCCTCTCCGTTGGGGAAACCCTCGGCCTCGTCTCTGCCATCCCCTCCCTCTCCCTAAAAAAGGACGCGGAGACTGATAACTACCTCTTGCCCCCTCTTCCCATAGAGGGTCGAATCTATTGTGGACCGGGACATGGTATTGTTGATTATAATGGGCATTATTTGATCCCTCTCTCCCTGAGCCTCCTCTACTATAATCCCCAGTATTCCTACTAGGGGTGGATTGGTCCCTTCGTGGACGGGGAGGAGCTTCATTCCTCCTTATGTCACTGATACCAGGGACATTTGTAGATGATTGAGAAGGTCTTATTACAGAGTTATCAGGATCAACAATGTTCCCATTAGTTACAACATTATTCCGACTGATATTTTGTTGCCATAGGTATACCGAGTGTGAACGGAAATCACCCAGATCCCGATGAAATTTTCTAATTTTCTTTTTCTGGGTGTCCTTATCCACTTTTTCTAGTTTTTTCTTTATTCGGGTATTAAAATCAGATACCTGCTGAGAGTCTTTAATAGGATCCAACTGTGATTTAAGATCATTAATTTTGTCTTCTAATTTTAACATTTTCTTCTTTTTACGTTTTAAAATGAGGTCCTGAAGTTTAAACCCCATAGAGTTAAAAAATTCATACCATTCCTTCATTGATTCTGAATCATCCAAGCCATCCTGGGGAACCACTTCCCATCGCAGGCTTCTGACTATGATCTTTTCCTTTATATACTGTTCCAATGTACAAATGTCCCACCAAGTGCGAACCTGTTTTTCAAGTACATTGCCTAAGGTAGTCATTATACCATTGAAATTCACTTGTGCAGTCGTTTGCTCACTAATTGAAAATACGTTAGCAATGTCAATACTCCTGCTACTTAAAAATTGCAGAGCATCCATGGCTGCCGAGAAAATCACGTAAACACAATAAAAAAAGGGTGTATCTAAGGCCTACCATACACCACTCAGCGCCTATAGATAAATGAATTGATCCCTGCAAGACACAGTAGATGTACTGGGACAATACAATGATTGTCCACACACCCTACGGTGAGTATGACATATATGAATCTACAGATGGGTAGATACAAATGATTATCCTATATCTTAAACAGGTATAGAAAAACCAAATAAAGCAGCTATTTAAATGGCACAAAATACATAAAATAAATAGTAAAAAACATGGAAACACTAATCTGTATCCAAAATTACTACAAAACAGCGCTATGTTGATTTAAAGAGGTCAACATCACATAATAATCTTTTTAGAAAGATGACAACCAATTCCAGTGTTTCATAACAGTCCCACAGTACGTCGTGCCCAGCCGCCACTATTTTTCCAGGCGAGCCATCCCTTCCCTGCACAACCAAGTGGGGGACAAAATCAGGTGTGCACTGCGCAACGCCATCTGTGGCAAGGTCCACCTAACTACGGATGCGTGGACCAGTAAGCACGGTCAGGGACGTTATATCTCCCTAACAGCACACTGGGTAAATGCAGTGGCGGCTGGGCCTGAGGCAGATAGCAGTTTGGCGCATGTCCTTCCACCACTGAGGATTGCAGGGTGCTTCAGTTTGCCTCCTGTTGCTAACTCCTCCTACTCCGCTTCCTCATCCTCTACCGCCTCCTCATCCGGTCAGCGTAACACCTTCACCACCAACTTCAGCACAGCTAGGGGTAAACGACAGCAGGCAGTTTTAAAACTTTCCTGTTTGGGGGAAAAACCCCACACTGCGCAGGAGTTGTGGAGGGACATGGAACAACAGACCAATGAGTGGTTGCTGTCAGTGAGCCTCAAGCCCGGCCTGGTGGTGTGCGATAATGGGCGAAATCTCGTAGCAGCTCTGGGCCTAGCCGGTTTGACGCACATCCCTTGCCTGGCGCATGTGCTGAACTTGGTGGTCCAGAGGTTCCTTAAAAATTACCCCAATATGCCAGAGCTGCTGCAGAAAGTGCGGGCTGTGTGTGCGCACTTACGGCGTTCTCACCCTGCTGCTGCTCGCCTGTCAGCGCTGCAGCGTAACTTCGGCCTTCCCGCTCACCGCCTCATATGTGACGTGCCCACAAGGTGGAACTCCACCTTGCACATGCTGGCCAGACTGTGCGAGCAGCAGCAGGCGATAGTGGAGTTTCAGCTGCAGCAATCACGCGTGAGTCGCTCTGCGGAACAGCACCACTTCACCACCAATAACTGGGCCTCCATGCGAGACCTGTGTGCCTTGTTGCGCTGTTTCGAGTACTCCACCAACATGTCCAGTGCCAATGACGCCGTTCTTAGCATTACTATCCCAGTTCTATGCCTCCTTGAAAAAACGCTTCGGACGATGATGGAAGAGGATGTGGCACAGGAGGATGAGGAGGAGGAGGAGGAAGCGGTGTCATTTCAAAGGCTTTCAGGGCAGTCTTTCACAAGTGGCTACGAGGGTGGGTTCCTGCACCAACAAACGCCAGGTACACAATTGTCCGGCAGAAAGGGCACAGTTCTGGAGGATGACGAGGTGGAGGAGGAGATGGAGGAGGAGGAGGAGGAGGAGGAGCCATTTTCACAGCAGGGTGGCACCCAGACCAGCTCGTGGCCATCACTGGTGCGTGGCTGGGGGGATACAGGGGACACAGACGATACACCTCCCACAGAGGACAGCTTTTCTTTGCCTCTGGGCAGCCTGGCACACATGAGCGATTACATGCTGCAGTGTTTCCGCAATGACCGCCGAGTTGCCCACATTTTAACTGGTGCTGATTACTGGGTGGCCACCCTGCTGGATCCCCGTTACAAGGACATCGTAAGATGCGCGAGTACAAGCGCACGCTGGTAGACGCGCTGCTGGTGGCATTCCCACCTGACAGCGGGCGTACGGTGGAAGCACAAGGCGAAGGCAGAGGAGGAGGAAGAGGTCGCCAACGCAGCCGGGTCACCGGCAGCACCTCAGAAGGCAGGGTTAGCATGGCTGAAATGTGGAAAAGCTTTGTCAGCACGCCACAACAACCAGCACCACCAGCTGAGATGGAACGTCTTAGCAGGAGGCAGCATTTCACCAACATGGTTGAGCAGTATGTGTCCACAGGCCTACACGTACTGGATGATGGGTCTGCCCCCTTTAACTTCTGGGTCTCCAAACTGGGCACATGGCCTGAGCTTGCCCTTTATGCCTTGGAGGTGCTGGCCTGCCCTGCAGCCAGTGTATTATCTGAACGTGTATTTAGCACGGCAGGGGGCGTTATCACAGACAAGCGCAGCCGCCTGTCCAGAGCCAATGTGGACAAGCTCACGTTCATTAAAATGAACCAGGCATGGATCCCACAGGACTTGTCCGTACCTTGTGCAGAATAGACATGTATACCGGTGTTGTGACAAAAACTGTCCGGCCATCGGATTGTGTCCGGCCCCTACTGCGAAGGCGCAGCACTTGCGCAGTACAGAGGACAAGGAGATTCACAAAATCTCCGAAGATGAACGGCGCCTGCGCTGTGAGTGCAGGTTCAAGCCTCACCATCCAAGTTGACATACGGTAGCACATAGTAACAGGGCCCCTCACGGGCTCGGTTCGATCGCCACGCTTCGGGCACGGCCTCACTTGGCTCGGCTTGAACCACGGATGGTGTGGCCTTCACCTGAACTCACCACGCAGGCGCCGTTCGTCTTGGGAGATTTTAGAAATCCCCTTGTCCTACATACTGAGCAAGCGCAGTACAGGGTGGACACTATTTGACGGGGGACAGAATTCGACACATCACCGGCCTTACCCAGCCATTGTTGTATTTTTGAATCAGTGTTGGCTACCTCGTCCTCCTCCACCGCCGCTTCCACCTACACAGCCACATCCACCGCCACCTCAACCTCCTACTCCATATGGACCTCGTCCTCCTAGGTCAAGATTATTATTTTTTATTTTTATTTTTTTTTATGTTATTTTAAGTTATTTCCCTATCCACATTTGTTTGCAGAACACTTGCCATGCTCTTAACAACATTTTGCTGCCATTTGCAGCCCTCTAGCCCTTTCCATTACCTTTTTAGAGCCTTTTTAGTCCTTAGAAGTCCGAGTCCCCATTGACTTCAATGGGGTTCGGGTTCGGGTCCGGGTTCGGGTTAAAGTTCGGTCCCGAACCCGAACTTTTTTCTGAAGTTCGGCCGAACCCGTCGAACCCGAACATCCAGGTGTCCGCTCAACTCTAATTACAAGTTATGCTGGGGGAGGATGATGAGGAGCTCTCTCCGGTTGAGGAGGATGAGGGGGAAACATCCTCAAGGCCAGTGCATCCAGACCTGGATGTATCCAGGGGTGCATTTGGCACCACCCAATTACAGGATCCTACCTTGATCAATGCTCGAGAGCAGGTTTCTGTTATTGATGGGGTCTTACAAATGCCAGGTGCAGATCAGAGGTTTCCTCATTTTGCGTTGAAGGGGGACTGGGTATATCGAGTAGCTGAGAGCTGAGGGGAAACTGTAGAGCAGTTGCTGGTTCCCCAACTGTATAGGCGGATGCTCCTTGATCTAGCCCACAACAACGCACTGGGAGGACACCTGGGGGCGGAGAAAACAGAGGCCAAAATAACCGACCGGTTTTACTGGCCAGGGGTGAAGGCCGAGGTTAAAAGATATTGTGCATCTTGTCCCATTTGCTAGTTAACTGCTCCAGTGCCCCACTATAGAAACCCTCTAGTACCCTTGCCAATTATTGAGGTCCCATTCGAGCGGATCGCTATAGACCTTGTGGGACCCCTGGTAAAGTCGGCAAGGGGGCACCAATACATATTAGTCATCCTAGATTACGCAACTAGGTATCCAGAAGCGATCCCTTTGAGGAAAGCTTCCTCTAAGGCCATTGCCCGGGAGTTATTTCAAATGTTCTCACGAACTGGGTTCCCCAAAGAGATGCTGACGGACCAGGGCACCCCTTTTATGTCAAAGGTGATGGCCGACTTGTGCAAACTGTTTCAGATTAAGCAGTTGCGGACGTCCGTCTATCACCCGCAGACCGATGGCTTAGTCGAGAGGTTTAATAAAACTCTAAAGTCCATGTTGAAAAGAGTGGTCCAGAAAAACAGGAAGGATTGGGATATGTTACTCCCTGCCTTGTTGTTTGCCATCCGGGAGGTTCCAAAAGCATCCACGGGCTTCTCACCGTTTGAGCTAGTGTATGGACGAAGGCCCCGGGGGTTGCTCGAACTAGTAAAGGAAACGTGGGAAAGTGAGTCCTCACCGCATAAAACCGTGGTAGAGCATATCTCTCAAATGCGAGAGAGGGTGGCTAAGGTGATGCCGCTGGTGAGGGAGCACATGTAGAATGGATGCCCAAAGAAGAGTGTATAACCGATCGGCTAAAATTAGACAGTTTCAAGTAGGAGACTGGGTGGCTGTTCTAATACCCACGGTGGAGAGCAAATTCTTTTCCAAGTGGCAAGGCCCGTTTGAGGTAGTAGAGAAAGTAGGTGAGGTGAACTACAAGGTACACCAGCCAGGGAAAAGAAAACCCTACCAAATCTATCACGTAAATTTGTTGAAGCCCTGGAGAGACAGAGAACAGGTATCGGTGGTGGTAGCGGTACAGTCAGGGGACCATGCAGGGATCGACCTGGTGCAGGTTGCTGCCACCCTAACTAGACCCCAAACCCAGCAAGCAAAAGAGTTTCTGCAAAGAAATAGGGTCATGTTTTCAGGATTGCCCGGTCTCACCAACGTCATCAAGCATGACATTGTAACCGAGCCCGATGTAAAAATCCGGTTAAAGACTTACCGTATCCCAGAAGCTCATAGGGTGGCAGTATCTGAAGAGGTTAAAAGAATACTTAAAAATGCTTATAAAATAAAAAATGGTGATGATAAAGTTAAAAGAGGTGGCTAGAAACTGTTATTGTTGATATTACTGATAGTATTATCACTATTAGCTTACTAAGCGGGGGTTTTTTTTTTTTGCGACCTGGGGGGTGGATCCAAGGAGAATTTTTTTTTTTTTTTTTTTACCTTTCCCATATCTATCTGTATTTCTCTTTTTTGTGCACTTGCTAAAGGATATACTGCAATAAGATAATGGATATAAATATATATGTGGGGGTGTGTAGATAGACATAATTAAAGAAACTTGGACATAGATGAAGATAAATACAGGAATGTGATACAAAGGAATATGGTAATATAACATACGGTATACTACGCCCTTCACTTTGAGGAAAGGGACCCATTGTTGGGGGAATTTTTTTTTTTTTGTTTTTTTTCCCTTTGTTTTTTTTTTTTTTGTTTTTGCTTTTCCGCCCTACTTCTCATTCTTTCTATATACATGAGTAAGGAAGATGGGAAGACAGGATTTGTAACCAGGGACGGGTAAGAGATAAGGCAACGCTGGGTCTGGTTTATGTAAGATCTGATTTGATTTGAATGTAAATATATTGAATGTAAATATGCACCAAGACGTGGAAAATGGAGCGGGGGGTAGAGCCGGGACTCACATCCCCGGATCTTGCGCATCCACTTCCCCCTAGTAGGCTAGCACTCATAAAGGGTGGGGGGATTGGAGTGCTTAAAGCTAAATAGCTTTGCATACTTCGGTACACCGAGGTATTAGAGGTTGGGGGGAGGGGGGGGTTTGAGAGAGGGTTTTTCCTTTTTTTTTGTCTTGTTCCCACACCGGATTGTCTGTGAATAATATTTGCTATCTTACGACCAGAAATGGATACGTTGTCAATAGTATCAATCAATGTCAAGGGGTTAAATACTTCTGAAAAAAGACGTATACTCCTTCAGGACCTGAAACGTGCGGGGAATGATATAGCATTTATTCAGGAAACGCATTTTAGGGAACGTAGTATCCCGTTTCTCAGAAATAGATTCTTTCCGACTGGATACCATGCCCCTAATCCGGTGGCTAAAAAAGGGGGAGTGTCTATATTGATATCTAACAGGATTCCATGGACATGTACAGACTCTCTGGCGGATCCTGGAGGACAATATCTGCTCCTGAAGGGCAACATTGGAGGATCTGAAGTGACCCTGGCCACTTTTTATGCTCCGAATGCCCAACAAGATATATTTTTTGAAAGATTTTTGGATAAACTCTCGAGATTCCAGGAAGGTCAACTGATTATGGGGGGGGGGATCTGAATATACCCTTGGTTCCGAATGAAGATACTTCCTCTGGAGTCTCGGCGGCACCACCAGGTACACGGAGACGGATCTTGCGGTCTTTGCAGGGAGGGAGGCTAGTAGATGTATGGCGACTGTTTCACTCAGGAGAAAGGGATTACTCCTTCTATTCCGCTCCGCATAAGATATACTCACGTATTGACTATTTTTTTATCCCACATAATCAATTACATGCGGTAAAGGAAGTGGGAATTGGAAAGATTACGTGGTCAGACCACGCTCCAGTATCCCTGAAATATAAGCTCTCGGACATTCAACTCCCCGGCGCAACGAGTTGGAAACTAAACGGAAGTCTCTTACAAGATGATACAGTTTTGGAAGATGTCCGGAGGGAAACAACATGGTACTTTCAGACCAATGATACTCTGGACTGCGACCCGGGTGTGATCTGGGAGGCCCATAAGGCGGTGATACGGGGAGTATTAATAAAACATGGGGCACGGATTAAAAGGGAAAGAGAAGCAAAATTAACATTATTAATGGCAGACATCTCCAGGTTGGAAATATTACATAAACAGAACGCCAACTCAGTATTGGAAAGAGATTTATTGACTGCGCGCAGACAGGTTACAGACTTACTCCTTTATAAAGCTAAGAGGGCAATTCAGACAGGAAAGAAACAGAATTATGAATATGGTAACAAATGTGGGAAACAACTTGCGAACTCCTTGAGGGAACACCAAGCTAAGACGTAAGTCCCAATGATTACGGGTGCGGAAGGTGGGAAAATTACATTACCGAGGGAGATAGCACAAAGGTTTGGAGATTATTATGCATCCCTGTACAACCTACAGCCAAAACTCCAGAATCAGACCGCTATAGAAGAATACTTAGTAGACTCAGGAATGCCTAGTTTGTCATCACCTATAAGGCAGGAATTGGAAAGACCGATTACATTAGAAGAAATTCAGGAGGCAGTAAAAGAGACAAAAAGAGGAAAGACGCCGGGCCCGGATGGTTTCTCTATTCAATATTATAAGCTTTTTTTCCCAATCTTAGGTCCGTATCTTGTAAAAATGTTTAATGGATTAGGAGATACAAGCTCCTTCCATGTAGAAACACTGAAAGCCTTAATTACGATCTTACCTAAGGAGGGGAAGGACCCATCACAGTGCGGGAGTTATAGACCAATATACCTTTTAAATATGGATCTGAAGCTCTTCTCTAAAATCATAGCGACACGACTCCAACAGCAGATACACTCCCTGGTCCATCAGGACCAGGTAGGGTTTGTGAAGATGCGGGAAGCAAGGGATAATACAATCAAGACTCTAAATTTGATCCATGTAGCTAATATATCTCGAACGCCCTGCGTATTCTTGGGGACAGATGCGGAAAAGGCGTTTGATCGTATTAATTGGCAATTTATGTTTGCGGTCCTACGACATTTAGGGTTGGGGAAAAATATGATTCAGTGGATCTCAAGCATTTACACTCAACCGTCCGCGCAAGTCAAGGTGAATGGAATTGTGTCCCCCCTTTTTAGAGTAGCTAATGGGACTAGACAGGGATGTCCTTTATCCCCAATCCTTTTTGCTCTGTCAGTTGAACCGTTACTATGCAAGATCCGAGCAAACTCAGATATAGGAGGTCTGAAAATTGGAGGAATAGAATATAAAATCTCTGCTTATGCAGATGATATGTTGTACTCACTGACCAACCCGTTAGTATCTCTCCCCAATCTAATTCAGGAAATGGAGAAGTATGGCTCGTTATCACATTTTAAGATTAACCTCTCAAAATCAGAGGCGATGGGGGTAGCAACATCTAAAGAAGTATTGGGAACACTGAAATCCAATTATAAATTTAAATGGACAGACCAAGCTTTGAAATACCTAGGAACTTTTATTCCAACAGATTTGGCACAGACATATAGACTGAACTTCCCCCCACTACTATCTAGGGTGCGAGTTATGCTAGAGGGATGGCAGAGGGGGTTTCATTCCTGGTTTGGGAGGTGTAACATTATTAAAATGAATATCTTACCAAAGTTTTTATACCTCTTCCAAACATTGCCAATTAACATACCCAGAGAATTTTTCAAACAAGTACACTCTCTCATCATTAGGTTCATTTGGGCAAACAAACACCCAAGAATCAAGAGATCAGTGATGTCCTTACCTAAACGATATGGAGGATTGGGGGTCCCAGATGTATATAAATAGTTACTACCAAGCTGCTCTGCTGAGCAGCTTGGTTGATTGGAGCAGACATAAGGAGTGGAAAATTTGGCCTGGTTTAGAACAGGCGCAGAGCAATGTGCTCCTACAACGAGCCGCTTGGTGTTTTAGGGATCTAAAGAATAGCATAAAGACACACCCTTTGATAGGCCCCACCCTCCGAATAAGATATGGGTTTTTCTCTAAAGGCAATTTATCAACAATAGACTCACCCCTTTTCCCCATCTTAGGAAACCCGCAGTTTAGCCCAGGACTAAGAAATGGGCCATTTGTAAAATTGATAGACCAGGGGCTCTTTCAAGCCGCTCATTTTATGAGATCAGGAACCTGGCCTACAATACAGGAAATGATAACAGGTGTTACACCTTACCAACTTGATTTCTGGAGGGCAGTGCAGTTGAGACATTTCCTGGAGAGCTTGACGCCACTAAGTAGCTATGAGAGGAAGTTAACAAGGTTTGAAGAATACTTTACGGGGAGCGGGATGATGAACCAAACTCTAGCCAAAGTGATAACATTAGTGGTGGCACCGGCCGAGGATTTCCGGTTGCCATTTTTTAGGAGATGGGAGGCAGAGATAGAACAGGCATTCACAGAGGAACAACAGAGCAAGATACTACAAAACATGTTTGAATCTGCAACTTGCATAAGAATGCAAGAGACTAATTTCAAGATCCTTGCACAATGGTACCGTACCCCGGCTATGATACATAAATGTTATCCTGGTACACCAGATAACTGTTGGCGATGTGGGGGGAGAGGTGGGACGATGGGTCATATTTTCTGGTCCTGCCCTAGAATAAAAAGTTTTTGGAAAGAGGTTCGGAGGATTGCACAAAAATTCAGCGACAGGGAGATCCTGGAGGACCCGACCTTTTTCTTATTGCAAAATACCGAAATGCCGGTTAAACAATTTAAAAAATCGGTTCTGTGCCACCTCCTGAACGCAGCAAGAGCATGCATCCCAGGTAAATGGAAACAGACACAACCACCCTCGGTCGGGATGTGGCTCAAACGAGTAGAACAAATTAATATTATGGAAGACCTGATGTGGACAAATCGGCAAAAAAGGTGGATTTATTTAGAAACATGGTCCATGTGGAATTATTTTAAATATACAGAAGAGGGCAGATCCCTTATAGATGCAAACTGAGTAAATGCTATTCAGGAAGGGAAGGGGAGAAGACATGGGGGGAGGGGTTGGTTTTTTTTTTTTTGGGGGAAGTTTTTTCTGGGAAGCCTCCCCCGGGACGCCATGAGGAAGGCGGCAGGGGGAATAATGATGGTAAAGATATAACACAGAGAATAGAATGATATAATGGTCTGCAATTAATATCTAGAGACGGGTGATATGTTATGTATGATATTTACGGAATGTACGTCTCTGTGTTTTACTTCAGAATAAAATAAAAAAGAGTGAATTTGAAAAAAAATAAAAGAATGCTCGAACTTGGGGTCATTGAAGAGTCACAGAGCGAGTGGTCGAGTCCAATCGTGTTGGTACCCAAACCCAACGGCACCCTACGTTTCTGTAACTACTTCAGAAAACTTAATGAAGTCTTCAAGTTTGATGCATATCCCATGCCATGGGTAGATGAGCTAATTGAAAGGTTGGGTCCTGCCAGGTATATCACCACGCTGGACCTCACAAAAGGGTACTGGCAGATTCCCCTGACCAAGGAAGCCAGGGAGAAAACAGCCTTCTCTACCCCGGAAGGCCACTTCCAATACAAAAGGATGCCATTTGGTATACACTCTGCCCCTGCCACGTTCCAAAGGGCCATGGAAAAAACTTTGCGTCCACATCAATGGTACGCTTCCGTCTACTTAGATGACATAGTCATCTTCAGCACTGATTGGGAGTCCCATCTTTCCCGGGTTCAGGCAGTCATAGACTCCTTGAGAAGAGCAGGGTTCACCATAAATCTGGAAAAGTGTGCCGTTGGGGTCGAGGAAGCCAAGTTCCTAGGGTATATTGTGGGTAGGGGGCTGGTGAAGCCCCAAATGAGTAAGGTGGAAGCCATACAGGACTGGCCCCGTCCCCAAACCAAGAAGCAGGTCAGAGCGTTTTTGGGCATGGTTGGCTATTATAGGAGGTTTGTTCCCAACTTCGCCACCATTGCTGCATCGCTGACTGACTTGACCAAGGGCAGAAAGTCGGTGATGATAAAGTGGAATGCCGAGGCCGAGAAAACTTTTCATAAGCTTAAGACGGCATTGTGCCAGGATCCGGTGCTTGTAGCTCCGGATTTCGCAAAGGATTTTGTAGTGCAGACAGACGCTTCAAGTGAGGGGTTGGGAGTAGTCCTGTTGCAGGAAATCAACGGGGAAGAACACCCTGT